>OV170221.1:6707459-9107459 GCA_921882275.1 Brenthis ino
ACTAAATCCTTAATCCCTTTCTTGAGTAGTGGGTTCGATGTTTGGACTAGAAAATATTTGTGTTGGTCACGTGCCACTGCCTGTAACTTCGCTTGTATGTTCATTTGTATTTTCTTAGCAAATTTTCCACTTGTAATGGGAAAACTCAAATCATATCTTTGGATCTATTGGGATTTAAATGAAACTAGTTTTAATTTACAATTATCCAGGCAAACTCAAACAGAGAAGAAAATATTATTTTGCTTTAGTTACGGCAATAACAATTGCAATTAATTCCTGCCAATGTCAAGTGTTCATTGAACTTATTTCGATACTTTTGTAGACATTAAACACCTATTTGTACATATTAGGAAATGCCAAAATAATGATAGCTCAGTTTTTACCATTATCACAATTCGAAAAATTAAATAAAACAAGGTTTGGCTGGCATCTGTTATACCTCAAACAAAACGTTTTCAAAATATATTTAACTAGTGACCCGTCTTCATTCCGCTCGTTCACATTCCGAAGGACTTTTTTATAAAAGTTATATTCCACGTGACCACTTAATTTGGCGGATTAAATTAGTCTAGCATAACTTCCGGGTAAACTAACTCACTCTTCGTTAGCAAATATCGACAAACATACAAGACACGGCAATCAAGTGTGTGCGTGCGTGCGCGTAAATCAATTTATATAAAATTTAATAATCAGATAGAATATAACCTGGAGTACCACATTGACCTAGTAGACCTAGGCCCTAGGCTACGGTTAGCCACCTACAAAAGAGGAAGTCAGGCGGGCCGCTAGTATAAATATGAAGCAACAGATAATAGATATCTTTGAGGCTACAGCGATTTCCCCCGAACAAACGCCCTCGCCGGCGGCGCGCTTCATAACGACCGCAATCGCTAAGTTTCCACTACCAAGTTTCTTTAACTATACCAAAAGTACATCTACATATCATGTTCACCTAGCACTACTTATTTAACTATACAATTAAAACTAAAATTATAAATTTGAGGGAATTCTAAAGAATACCTTTCCTTTTACAATTCGCTCACCTGTCGCGGCAGACCACCGGTCAGACCGGTCATCGCTATACAACGCCCACTGAGGTGCGACCTCCCAAGTTCGTTTCTTGCCTTTATGCCCAATATGACCTAGAATAACTTCAAATAGGCTAGTGGTAAGCATCTTATACGCGTCCGAGCGAAGTAAGCCTTAAGTCGCTATTAAATTGTAAAATACAAAAAGATTGTTTTTTTTTTAATTATTCTTTCAGACATTAGCAAGCAAACATTCAAATTTCTTCAGATTTATATATAAGTCTAGATAATGATATCGTTACCTATAATGAGATTTTATTTGCTGTTCTTTGTTCAGTCAAACAGTAAGTTTTAAATTTATAACTTCACTTAACTTTTAAATATTTTAAAAGAGATAATAATAATCGAATTAGTTGATAAGTCCTTCAATTGTAAAATCATTGTATTTTTAATGTGAAACATCAATTGGGTGCATCTTGGCAGTAACACCGACTCGTATGCGTTTTAAATATATATTTTTTCTTTTAAAAAAAAATCTAAATATTTTGTATTCGTATATAATCTGTGCCAAATATATATATGTGCCAATAAATAATATGTGCCAAAACCATATGATCATGCGTATTTTCTATTTTTCTTTTAAAAAATTCGGAATATATTGTTTTTAATTGTCATACTTACTGCCTTTAAAAAGCATCCATGCGTATTTTCTATACAAAATAGTTTCGATGTTTTACATCTGCCAGGCGTTCCGCGACGGCTTTGTTACC
Organism: Brenthis ino; assembly: GCA_921882275.1. NCBI lineage: Eukaryota > Metazoa > Arthropoda > Insecta > Lepidoptera > Nymphalidae > Brenthis > Brenthis ino. Next base: position 6,709,258 of record OV170221.1, read on the forward strand.
TTCATAATATATATTATATACTGCGTATTTGATTCTGGTTTCGATTAAAAAATTAGATAAAGGCTTCATACCATTCTTCATAGATTTAGTTTAATGTACGAAATAAAACAGGCATAATTTTGAATACAGGTCGCTGTATATCCTAGTCGCTTTTACATGTACTTATAAGAATAAATCTGAGTTTCAAAAGTGAAATTTCGATTTAGGGATAGAACTAAAGGTAAAGTTCTGTGATACCAGGAATTATCGCAGTGATATTCTAAAGCTGCTACAAATAAAAAAGTTATTGTTTAAATAGCTTTTATTTTAAATAATGCTTTATATATATTGAAAAAAATAAAAAAAATAAAAACTACATTTTCTAGAATGATGGCAATCCGACACAATTGACGACTTTACGTGCTTCTCGAGGTATAAGGATTCAACACTGCCAGTATCTTCCATCGGGGACTCGAACTCAGGACTTAATCTACATCTATCTGCAGCACATGCTAGCCACTATTATATAAAACCGGATTATACAGAAATAATTGTAACTGAAATAAATAAACATCAAACATTTTCTATTTTAAATATCGATATGCTCATAAAATATTTTTAAACTGCGTCGACTGAAATTTAAAGAGAATGTGGAAAATCAATATAAATCCATATTCAGAGTTCAGTTTTCAGGGTTTGAATCCATACGTAAGTGACTGTAAAAGTTTACGAATTCTAATAAAAATAACATTGCAAAGCGTTCCTCGCAGTGCAAACAAGTAGGTAATAAGAAACACCAGGTAATGCTGCGCCACTGTACACATTATTAGCGTAGATCCCGGACAGGGCGGTGTAGACTAGCGTTTATATTGAAAATAAGTATCTTTAACAGATGTAGCGACTCAGTCGCCTGCGCTCGCTTACAGCTGTCCAAAGTTGATTCAAGCTTTTTTGACTGACATCAAAAACAGACGAGTTACTCAATTCATATTTTTGTTTGTATTTGTATATAAGCGTGAAAAATCCGTACCTAAGTATATAATTATAATTACTTGAAAATAATGATTTTAAAGTTAGTGTAGTTTTTAATTATAAAAATAAATGTTTATAGTAGGCTTTAAATGTAAAAAATTTCAGAAACTCAATACTGGTTCACTATTCGGAAACTTAAAAATTAGACAAAGAGAAAAATAACTATAAATATTGATATATTTCCTGCTTTATTAGAAATATTAGTATAAAATATTTCCTTTATGTGATTAAAATTTTTACTAAAAGCCATGCAGTCCATCAGACATAGTCTTATACTAAAGGTAGATCAAAGATTAATGTTAAACTCGTGTAAAACATATAAGTATAGTATAGTAGTAATACATAATAGAATTTAATTTGTATTTTATATCTATATAGTTTGAAATAGCTTCCGAGTAAAATGACGAAATACGGAGACGACTTATATGAAGAAATTATAGGGATATTTTTTGGTTTTTCCGTATGGCTACGGAACGATAATAAAAAAACAACCTTTTCGTGTAGGGTTGTAAATATTTTTACGTGCAAGAGTTTATGAGAACAAAAACAGAAAATAGTTTAAACTTGCCAGGTAAAAATATTTTATATTTTCTTTGGTATCGATGTTCCTGTGCACTAATAAAATATCCTAGCTAAAATTGGGACTAAAAATCTTTATAGCTCAATACGGCTTATAAAGTTTTTAAACGCAATTTATATCTTAGGTGATTGGAATTAAAAACTTTAAATATCCATGTTGATATTTTAATTATATTTTAATATTTTTTTAATAACAAATATAAAATAATTATTTATTATTCGCAAAAAATTCTACTTCAAATATATTCAAACTCATAACTTTAAAAAAAAATACCAGTGCTGAGAAGAAATCATGAAAGAAACTAATGATGTTTATTATTAAAATATTTATTGTATCCATTATATCAATATTTTTCGTTATATGAATAACAAAAAAATCAATATTTCTTTATGCATTAAAAATATATGACTAAAACCGTGTAAGTTTTAGACCATGAAGTACAACTTAATCGCACTTTTTCGACGAAGTCGCACGGAAAGATACTTGTTTGTCGGACTATACTATCATAATTGCGAAAGTTTGTATGTGTGTGTATGGTTGTTACTCCTTCAAGCAAAAACGGCTGGTGGAAACATTTCAGTGAAATTTAGTACACTGGTACCTAGGCTACCTGTTGAGTATTGACGCACAAGAGCGAGGCGAGGGTAAATCGCTAGTATTAATTATAAGCTCAAGCATTATGAAATAGATGTAATTATATCTTTTAATGTATCAGCATACATTTACTTAAAATAAAAAAAAAAGGTGGACAAATGTACTGGCCGATACTGTCGTAAGTCTACGCCAGATTCTAAGTCCCAATAGCGATAGCCTCGGGCATTGTTTGCATTCCATTACCTCGGTGTCGCTCCGCACGTAGTATAATTACAGCAGTGTCTACCGAACTATACTATATTGCATAAAACTTCTGCCCCCCGGCGCGCGATTCAATTTACAGCAGAATTAGCTTTCTTCATTTTCACTTCAATTCTTTTCAAAATAAGTTCTTTCTAGATTATATTTGGATTAAATGGCGAATGTGACGACATTATTAATATTAAATTAGCTTTCGTCTGCCGCTTCGCTCATCACACTAAAAATAACTTGTCTTTTATTAACAAAACTATCTTTTCGGGGTTTTTCGCAGATTTATTTGATTCCCTTGATTCCCCTATTTGATTGCATTTTTGATTCCCGCTCTTCGAATTATTTACAGCAATCATAGTCATGGGAGAGACTAAACTTTTAAACATCTCAAAAGTTATATACTTAGTTATAAAAATCAAATAAAGTAAAAATCTGAATGTATAGCATGTCTTTCTCGATTTGATCTTCTACTCGTATATGTTAGTAAAACTCTCTTTTAAATATGTAAGGCTTCCAGAGATTAGCGGCTATAAACACCATACACGTCATAAGATAAAGATTCAGTACATAAGTTCATAAGTTACATTAGAACTATCTTTTCGGATTTTTTCGCGAATTTATTTTTATTTTTGGTTCCCGATGTTTCGAATGCTCTACAGCAACAAACAGCCTACCCACAAATAACAAAATGAATTCAAAAAATTGAAAAATGGCCCCAAAGTACCATACAATACTTTTTTAACTTTTAACTTTTAATATTTATATATAATTTTAATTAGTTTTATAATTAAATATGGAATATTATTTATTTAATTTGAGCTGCTATTATTATAATTATTACAATTCTAAAAATATTAATTAGTAATCTATATTTTTAGTGTTGCCATTATTATATTTATAACCATAAAGAAAAAAATATAATATATTAATTGTTTAAGCCACATAATTGATCTATGTGTAATTTGAAAAAGGTAAAATTAATTAAAAATAATAATTTTAATTTGTTATTTTAAAAAAAAAACAAATTATTAAGCAAGACATTAATTACTACATACATTTACAAATGAAAAAAAATGAAAAATAGTAATCTGAAATGCTGTCATTTTGATCCACACAGTAAGAACTTACACATCCACCTGTCTGTTGTGTTAGATTTATTATTTGATTTTATTATATTAATAACAGAATCCCATGACGATGGTAGTACCCAGCCATCTTCCCTATTGAAATTTGGATGTTTTAAAAAAAATATAGTAAAGGAAAACGCCATAAGAAAACCTGTAGGTACATGTGTCTGTGAAAGCCTTAAGACTTTTCGTAAGACATGTGAAGTCCACCAACCATTTAGTCCGCGTGGTGGTCTATGTCTAATGCCCGTCACATTGAGGGGTAGCGCGTGCCAAGCAATGGACGCTAAAAGGGTTGAATTAATATTATTAAATATAAGTAAAGATAAATCATATTTTACATAACGTGATTCACAGCTCAGGATCTCATTGAAAATGCAGTGGGTGCAAGACACGTTCAGACAATACTAAGTGAACTTATGTAGTCCAAACCTGAAATGCGTCGACCTGCGAGTTGGCGTTGTGTGAAATCAAAAAGGCGTGTGACTGAGAGATACTGACGTTGTTCCGTTGTAGGAAATTTCAAAGCATATTCACTATTCTGTAGCCTCCATCATCAAATTTAAGCAACGTAGCCCGCGTGGAGTGGGAGTTGTGTATGTCATCCACACGTGAAGTTGTCGGCCCAAATGCCTTTATTTACGGTGATTCGTTTTAGATAATAGCCTTTTAGGGTACGTACAGACGATATTGTATTGAACACATTTTTTGCATATAGATCTTAAGAAAAAAAACATACACAATAATTGTAAATTCTTTATCGAGATTTTTTTTTATAATTAACATATAAGTTATTTAAAATGAAAATATAGATTTCCTTCACATAATAAAACCGTTTTCACTTTAGATTTACCTAACTTTTATGTAATATATTGAAAAATACCTTCTGTTTATACGATATAGGTACGCATTTTTGTTGGAAATAAAAATATATCTGTTATTATACGCATATAAAAACTTCATAAGGATTCGTGCGACGCAAAAATGCAAATTAATTCTTAGAATGGTTTATAATTTTCATTTGAAGTTATGTAATGTACTTTAACACGATGATGTATAAAAAAACCATTCATATAACATGTTCTGTTTCTTATAAAAAAATACAGCCGAATTGAGAACTTCTTTTTTAAAGTCGGTTGAAAATAGTAATCCTAAACCTACGAATAAATAATAAGTCTATTTATTCGTAGCCCTAAACAAATGAGTTGATGCATCGTTTTAAAAGAGTGGACATAATTTAATTATTAGAAAATGATCAACTACTCTATAGACAACAGTTCATTAATTTCCTAACTCCAGCTAAAGTTTACTTTGAAGGTTAGAATATAAACATCAATCACTGCATCTCAAGAGATAGTAGAAAAAAACAGTTATTTATGTATTGAGTTGATGTTTAAATTAAATATCTATATAAAAACAAAAGTACAACACTTATTGTGGGATCAGTCACAGAGGCCTATTCAGATTGATTGCAGATGCTCCTGCTCCGGGCGCGTCGCAATGAAAATATATCGTGTGAACATTAACTCGAGTTTATCTTTTTAATATGAGAACGGGTTTTATTATTTTATTCTGGTCAGCTTCTTAACTTACTATTAATTATTATATGTATTATAGACGTAAAGGTGGGAAATGAAATTGCCAAATGTAAAAATAAGTCACCGCACAGTTTCATATTACAAATACCTTCAAAATGAATATCTCTGAAAATAGCGAATGCTGCCTTGTAGGTTAGAGTACTCTGTTATTACATCTGAAGATTGAAGCGTTTCATATAATAATGATCGAACTTCACTTAAGGTAAGTTCGTTTGATCATATATTATATTAAGTTATACAATCGAATTTTAATCAAAAGCTGTGTAATAGGTCTGGTTTTAAAATGGTCATTTGATTTTTTGATTTTGATGAATACCCGCTCAGTTGAGCGGGTTCAAATCTCACACTTTTGTCTATCTTTCTGATGTTCATGCGTGAATTATTTACAACATATTTACCACTTGTTTTAGGTAAAGGAAAACATCGTGAGAAAGCCTACATGTCTGAAAGAATTTAACGAATTTTCGAAAGAAGCCCGCCAACCCGCACTTGGTCAGCGTGGTGGATTATGGACTATGGACGAAGGACCTAGTTTAGGACGAAGGCGCTTGTTAGCACTGGGGCATTAAAAAGGATTGGAAAAATTAAATAATAGAACATTTAATAAGTTCATGTCTTTTAATAGAACAGTGAAATAAAATTATAATGTTTCGCCGCATTCTGAAAGCGGTTACATTTTATGAAACAAAATGATAATGTGACGCTCTAACTCGGAACACAAACGCGCCGCGGGAGTACAAGGCTTTGTTGACTGAAGACATACTGAAATTTAATTTGGCTCGTTTTTCAAAAAGCTTTAAAAATTATATTTTAGAGTTTCATTGTAGCACAAATACTACGTCTTATATCCGAAAATGTGATTAAAATATCTGCATACTCGTATAGCATCCCTTTAATTTAGTCATGTTTCTTTCATAATACTCTTATTTGTAATACAAAATAATAAAAATCTAGTATTTATTTAATTTTTTCCATGCTTTTTAATAATAGTAGTGATGTTGCAATTTCATAGAAATAATAATTAAATACTTTATCAATTGAAACTAAAAGAAAGATGTTAATCATCTTCTTTTTGACATCAATTGGAAAAATAAAAAAGGTAGTTAACTTAGACGACAGTAGCTATTCCGTTGAGCCTCTCGGGAATAGTGTCAGGAACCGCCAAAGCTTTTGCGAGTCCAGCTTGAGTTTCTATTCGTAATTAAAAAGCTTCTAGTTAAACCAACATAATAATTAACTCATCTGATAAAAAAATCAGCTATTAGCATATTTACTAAATAGTAGCAATTCACTGAGCGGTAAATAAATATGAAATCTGTCATCATATCTACACTCACGATCACATCGTTACGTCTAAATTGAAACACAATAGATATTGTGCATCATTAAAATACGAGAGTATTTCTTTGAACACAACAACATATAATGCTCAGATTAATATGGAAAAACTGCTCTCATTACCGTATTCAAACGTAACAATGTTGCTTCCTTTGTACGAGAATATATCGTTCCCGTTTCTCTGCTCAACCAAACGGTACGAAACGGTAAGAAATATCTAAAAAAATGTAATTTATATGATAGTGACAATCCCTCGTGTGCGCGCGTCCCTTCGGCCTCAACGCACAATTAGTTTTAGAATATATATTTGGAATAGACACATATAACATTGTATTTTAAACTTTTTTCACCATTGGGTTTGAACTATCCTACAAGAATTTCCTATCACAAAATAGGGTCAAATGAATCCTACATCGTCATTATGTCTCTGATTTAAGTATAACATCTCATCTGTATACAATCTCAAGACGTGACAAACTTAGAGTTTTCTAATAATTGAATTAAAAATATAAATAAAGTTATTTACCTTCAAAAATGTCCATGTCCTTTTGTATTTTTGTCCATTAGTCGATCGGGATGGAAACAGAGTTGAGAACGATTGAATAAACGTCAAAGTATTCTACTTATTTTAGGGGCAATCGTCAGAAATAAAAAATAAAAATATACCTAGCCTGGTTTTATTTGGTCGGTTAAGTGTCTCTTATAAAGATGGCTTATATTTAGTGGTAATGAATAATTACATAAATCCGCCCTCGCTTTGTCCCGCCTTCGACATACTGCGACCTAATTAGCTTCATGCAACATGTCTTGACTTATTGTGATTCGACAACTACATATGTATATATAATGTATATGTATAAATAGGCAAAGACAAAACAGCCAGTGGACTGTTTGTCAATGTTTTCTCCTTTGTTTGGCAACCGGTTTTCTTATTTGTGTAATGCCTAATAACAAGCTTTAGTGTTATCAATATAAAATGTTGAAAAAGTGTAAATTCATTGCTTTTCTCAAATTTTCGATAGTGTTTTATTTTATTTTTATTTATTATAGGGAAAGAAACAGTATCACAGAACATATGATTTACAATAAAACATACACACATTAACAATTAAGTTTCCACAAATATGTAATATTTATGTTTAAATAATGTTTATGGTCGAATTTCCACCACCGAGCGAACACAAGTCTATTTATTTATTTATTAAGGAAACAAACGGTGTTACAAGATAAACATAGAATAACAAACAATTGATAATACATAACCAATAATAGTTTCCGTTGTTAAAATAACACTTATAACAAAGACATGGATACAGATGCAAAATATTAAAAATAACAATTAAAAAAGAGACTTACAAATTTAAAAGAGAGAGAGAGAGAGAGAGAAATGCCATACAATCAATAATTACAAATAATCAATAAAATCCTTAGAATATAATTCAATACATAACACATTTTTAAATTAATAATGTAAAATAATAAAATCAATAACAGCTTGCATTAATCAAATTGTACATAACACTAATTTTAAATTTATTAAGACAGAGATGAAATATGTCATTACTAATAAAAAGATTATTATACTGATCACAACTTCTATTGATAAATGAATTTTTTGCAAATTTAGTTCTGGTAGCAGGGACATAAAAAGTGGATTTTTGTCTGGGATTAATATTTCGTGGACATTTAAATTGTAGTTTAGACAATAAATACGGCGAATCGATTTCGTTATTCAAGATCTTATATAAAAGGACTTGATCTCGTTGAGCACGTCGTGCAACTGCTGACATAAGGATAGAAATTTTCTTATTATTAATAGAAATGTTTACTGGGAGGTTCTTAATAAATCGATCATGTATACGTTCGATTCTACAAATATGATTCTTATACTGAGGGTTCCAAACAAAAGAAGCATACTCCAAGATAGATCTCACGAAGGTGTTGTACAAAAAGAATGTGTGTTTGACGGTTGCTTAAACTCTATGGATATCCTCAGTACAAAACCCAGCATACGATAAGCTTTGTTAGCTATATAAGCGACGTGCTCATCAAAGAGTAACTTGGAGTCGATTATAACTCCAAGATCTTTAACCACACTAGCTCTGGAAATAATTTCTTTATTTAATTTGTACTGGTAATTAATAGTTAAACGTTTTCTTTGTAAAAGTAATAACATTGCACTTTTTAATGTTCAAGAACAAGAATCCTGGAACAATAATCACTAAACCGATCTAAATCATTCTGGAAATCAAAACAATCATTTATACCTTTAATAATTTTAAATATTTTATTATCATCAGCGTATAGTAAAAATTTGGAGTGCTCGAAAACTAGGTTAATATCATTTAAGTATACATTAAATAATAAGGGACCTAGATGGGATCCTTGGGGTACCCCAGATGGGACTGGAATAAAAGATGAACAGTAACCCTTTATAGTTACTGCTTGACTACGGTTACTAAGGTACGACTCAATCCAACGCAAAGGTCGCCGTGTACACCAATGTATTTTAATTTTTCTAGAAGAATAAGGTGAGATATTTTATCAAAAGCCTTAGAAAAATCTGTGTACACGGCGTCCACCTGATATCCATTATCCATTGCACACGTAACAAAATCAGTGAATTCGCAAAGATTCGTTTCAGTAGATTTTCTGTTAATAAAACCGTGCTGTTGTTCAATAATTAAAGGTCTAATAACGGGTAACATTGTATCATAAACTATCTTTTCAGTCAAGTCTATCCTTCAATTCGATTTTCTGACATCGTGTTGATATTTTTGATGAAATTTTCATTACCATATTGTATCGAGCCGCTTCAAATGAAACTTAGAAATATTGACACTTAAAATTTTGTAAAAATAATAAATTCCTCTGATAATTTTTTAATTTTTCTTTCATATATCCGCAATTTTCCTTTTGGGAAACTGGAAAATATGTATGATCAATAGAATTGTACGACGCAAGAATTGAATCTTTGACAAAGTTTACGGCCGATTCTGCACCACCTTTTAGGCGAAAAAGCTTATCTTTAGTTTTATTCTACAAGTATTCAAATCATCAAATCAAAATATACTTTATTTAAATAGACTTTTACAAGCACTTTTAAATTGTCAGTTTTTTACATTACCTATTAAAATTTAAATTAAACGTCACTATGTAAATCCGTGAGTAATCTACCACCTGATCGGAAGATAGTTCTGCTGAGAAGAGGCCAAGAGAGTAGTAGAATAAATAAATGATAAATAAATATGTTGGGACATTAACACACAGCACCATCTAGTTCCATGGTAAGCTACGAGGTCTGCGTTATGGATACCAGATAGTTGATACACTACACATGTATAACTTTAAATACATACATATTATAAATTTATAAACACCCATGATTAGAGTACAAATATTCGTGCTCATCACACAGATGAATGCCCCCAACGGGACTAGAACCCGCGACCGCTGGCACAGCAAGTACTACAAACTGAGCCAAACGTGTCGTCAGCAAAAATTGCAGTACAATTACTATTCTCTTTACTGTACTATAGAAAATGAAATCAAATTAAAAACCAATACTAAGTAAAAAGTATTTTTATAGGTTCCATTTAAATCAATTTGTTTACTTTCACAGTTTACTAATCACGAAAGTTAAACGTTGACTGAAAGCTACGAACGATAGAGAACACGACGGGCGAAGCTCACAAAGACAAGCGCAGGATCGATCTCGGTCGAAGAGAAGACAACTTATAATTACTTGCAATCATTTCTGAAGGAAAGTTAGATCGACTTGCTACTTTCTGTGAGTAATTTAGGGATGAATTGCCAAGGAGTCTGCGAGCCGAGTTTATATCTACGCAGAGACACTTTCTAAAGGAATTTTTGCTTTAATATCTGTTACGTCTATACATAACATAAAACAAATTCACTGTCCGCGTCTATATGTTTTTTCACTCACGTCTTATAAGTCACGCAACGGATTTAGATACGGTTTAAACTAACAGAAATAGCGATAAATGAGGAAGGTTTATGTATATAATTTGTAAATATTTTGTACAAAATAACAGAACCTAAATAATGTATTGTGAAAAAATTGTTTTCGTACGATCACGTGGCTAAAGCTGGCTAAACCTTTAGCTAAACCCTTTGATGTACATCAAACTAGTAGGTCTACAGAAAAGTCCTCAAATGCTGTGAGTTTCTTCTAAGGTACGCTCAAAATAACTATTTTTATCTTTATAAAACGTACCTAGGGATGGACGCGAGCGAAGCGAGGATGTCACTAATCATATTTAAATAGAGACCCACTCTCGCTTCGCCTGGTTGCATCTCTAGGTACGTTTTACGTAATAAATCTAAACGAAAGGTCCGATTCGAATAATTTAAAGAGCAACTTATATGTACATATAACCAACCTTAATTATGAAAGTATTTAGTTAGATAAGGTTTTATATTATCATGACACGCACTTGGACAGTGGAGTATGGTCTGATCCCTCGTATAGAAGGGAGGCCCACCCCCAGAAGTAGGACTTTAAAAAAAGAATCTTTCAGTTCTACCGGTATTTTGACTAATTTATATAATATATATGCCTATAATGAATTTTATAGGTTTTAGGATAACTTGGGTTATATTATTATTGCTAGCTTCGTAGAGAGATCAATTTTTTTTTGAAAATAATACAAAAAAAAATACGTTTTTATAATATTACTTTAGATATATGTTATATATTTTGTAGTTCATACTTCCTATTACTATAATAATCTGCTTGGCAAATAGTGGATTTGGATTTGGAGCTGAATTTCACATGTTTTGTTCTCGATAGGATAATTCGCATGGGCGGTGTAGATCGCAATTAATTGATTAGAACTAAAATAACAGTTCTCAGTGATCTTTAGTCTCGTCCAAACTACCACAGAGCTTTTCTTCTTAACTCAAATATCCACTATTATATTCAGCCCATTTTAACGTCCCACTGCTGGGCACGGGTCTCCCTTCAGTACGGAGGGGATCAGGCCATAGTCCACCACGCCGTCCAAGTGCGGGTTGGCGGACTTCACAGGTCTTTCGAAAACTTGCTAGGTTCTCTCAGACATGCAGGTTTACTCACGATGTTTTCCTTCATGGTTAAGACAAGTGGCAATCATGTTGGAAATGATTCGCACATGAAAATATCAGAGATGCGACACCCGGGATCTTAACCCGCTTAACGCGGTTTCCCAAGCGAGCGTGTTACCACTGGGCTACCACTGCCTTTTGAATCGTCTATTATAATATTTATTATTAATATCAAAAATTAATTATAAAAATACTAGTATACCATCCAATTTTATTCGATTTTTGTGAAGCTTTTAAGTTATATTTTATGTTGTGTTATCGTGATATATAGTTTTTTTACAGAATTTCTTACACGGAAATGTTAAATGTTACGTTTGAAAGAAATTTGATTTTTCTATATTCAATAAATTACATGCCATTAAGATCTTAATTTTTTTTAAATTAAGATAGTTATTTTCATTTTTATTGATTCTAAATTACTCAAAATTATAATACCAGATATTATGAAAATTGATCAGACATTTTGCGTGTAAAACGGAGAGAGACACACTGAGTTAATGTTGCACGCTTTAAGAGATGGATCGTCTTTAAATACATACAGTGTATGTATTTATTTAAAAACATCTGGTATTTTTCCTATTTATTAAAGCAGTCGGTAGACAATCGCATTTCATTTAAATACATCTGGCTTCATAAAAGAGATAAATCACAAACGTCAGTGGAGGAGGCTCTCTGCCGCTCTCTGCCACTCTCGCCGGCTCGCGGTGATAGCTGACACTCCACGCTGTTTCAAGAGCTACTCACGAATCTGTACATAATAATATAATTTAATTCGAAAATTACTAATATGTGTTGGATATTTATACTTCTTATACGAACAAATAATATAATTATAATTTTTATAAACATTTCAAAAACCCATCTAAAAATGTTAGGGTTTTCTGTTCCATACCATGTTATAATGGAAATATTTTGTTAAGAAAACTAATTATTTTATATAAAACTAGCAGAACCTGGAGCTGCGCTTGCGCTAAAACTACAAAAAAGCTAAAAATGGAGGTTTCATAGAAACTTTCATTTCCTTATAACCTTTTTATGTGATGTGAATTTAGAAACAAGCTTAAACACGTATTTATTTAATTGTATTGAAGAGCATTAATACCAAGTTTCAAGTAATTCTGCCTTGAATAATTTTGAGGGTTGTATTATAACGTGTTTTCCCGTGGGAATAAGATAATCTCTCTCCGTAAAAAGTAGTCACTGTCACTTTCCAGCCCTCCAACTATCTCCACACAAAAAACACGCCAATCCTCTGTTTCGACGTCTAAGAAGAACAAACAAACATACACATTTTCGCGCTTTTATCATCAGTATGGATTTTTGACTTAATGCCAAAATAACGATAATTTATTATCTCACGTTAAGCTCAAATTAATTGACTAGAATGAATTGAATCTAGAAGCTCTCGATTAAACTCAATAATTATCGATTTCATAGCATTCATTTCCGCCTTTCTCGAGACTTTCTGCGCAACTGAGTGTTAGTTTAATTTTACCTTAAAATAATAATTATTCAATTTAACATTGATCAATTACAATGAATATGAAATTAATATGTAAATGTATCGTAAACAGTATTTTAATAGCACGCTTCTATATGGTAATTAGTTTTATAATTTAGGACTTTCTAGGGTCACTTTGCATAATCATTTTGATATATCTATTATTTGATATATATATATATTCTGGATGTAATACTGTAGCGTAGTGGAGAGTGTGTAATGTCATTACACCAAAAATAATATTAAAAAAAACACGTCTGAAGCATGCTTCATAAATCCTAAGACAGTAGTCAACACATGACTATTATTGGACAAGAACAGTTAATTGTAGATTGCCGCGTGTAAGAAAGAAACAAAACATTTTCCAGAAAGGAACTGAAACAATAAAGAAAACTTTCGAACTTTCAAATACCATAATATTCTGTATTTATGTTTATAAAAAGGCCGGCAATGTCTTACGAGATTAGTCGAATTTCGAAGCTAAGTGAAGACTGAGAAGAAGTACGAAAAAGTGAAGAAAACTGGAGTGAAGTCATAGTGAAATTATAACTAGTGGTGAAAATTAGCGTTCAGTGACTGAATTTAGTCAAAACTGTGCATAAACTGCGCGTGTTGGTGAATCCCCATAGCTCACCCTTGTTAACCAAAAGCAATAAAACATCGATAGTGCAAAAGACGTGCTGTAATTTCCGATGCCCGAACTCATAGAACGTAACAATATGGACGATTATATGGGGGCGGATATGTCGACATGTGTTCATTTCGTAAATATTATTTACATTGAACACGACATCGATTCTTAGAAATTTATAAATGCCAACTTTTAATATAAATGGGAAAGTGTGTTTGTTATTTTATTGATTTTTTCTTTTCTCACGCATGAAAAGAGTAGTGGATTGATATAAGTTTTCCAAGAAGGAGAATATACTCTATACAGCTATATGTATTTTATGTGATATCTTTGTAGAATATGAACAAATTTTCATGTTTTTTTTACATCGGTGCATCCTCTTTTTCGTCGGTTGGTCTCATCTGAATTTCAATAAACATTCTAGCCAAAAGAAAAGAATAATTAGTTTTAAATTGGTTTTGAGTTGTACCTTTTTTTATTTATTGCATAAAAATATTTTATGAGAACGTACAGTGAACTTTTGATACTTCTGTGAAATGTTGGAATATATGTATGGCGGTAGAGCCTAGCGACGATATTATGCTTCTGTGATGCATGTTTTAATATGTACGACTCTGTGCTATTCTCTATGTTATATCTTTTAATTGTAACCCTTTAAATAGGCTAATTTATAAAATAAAATTCATTATTGTTCGGACTTTCGATTGTTTCATTTTAGAAATAATAAACCCGAATCACAGCAATTCTAAATAAAAGCTAGTACTGATTTACAAAAGAAGTAAGGGATCTCCAGTGAATTTTATCTGTACCGTTACTCCATCTCAAAGTATCACGAGCACTATATAATGTGAATATCTTTCATATCGGGTGCTTTACCTGGATTTCGAATTTTACGCGTAGAAGGGCTTCCAAAGCGTTTGTTGTTTGTGAATGTATTGATATACAGGAAAACCTAGCGACCTTCATATTTATAGGGAAATAAACATTGAACACGTTTACTGTATTTTTTGTGATTTTGTTCATACTTTTTTGGTACATAATGCTACGTAACGATTAGAGGGGCGGTGAGCATGTAAGAGATCACGTATGAAGTGCACACGGTTAAAGTTTCAGGTGTTTTGCAATAAACAGATTCGTAAATATCCACTTTTGATATTTATTTTTGATATTTTGAAAGGCAAGTAGAAGGAACAATACATATATTTATTGCGTGTTACGTTGCGTCTTACTTAACATTGCGTCGATCGAACGTAATATATAAGTTTCTTATGAGACAGCAATCCATACTAATATTATAAATGTAAAAGTTTGTGCGTATTGATGAATGGATGTTAGTTACTCTTCCACGCCAAACCGGCTGAACGGATCCGGATGAAATTTGGCACAGAGATAGATTATAGTCTGAAATAACACATAGGTTACTTTTAATCCCGGAAAATGTACGGTTCCCGTGGAATAGATTTGTTTGTATTTTTCTAGAGGCGAACCCGAGCGCAAGCTTCAGATGGCGAGCCTCTATTACATATGTATATAAGAAAGCCAAAACTAGTTTTTTTGTTTGTTTTTCTTTTACGTACATTTTTTATTATATTAAGGTCATTAGAGAACGGCCCCATATACCTACATTTCAATAAAAAAAATCCACATTAAAGCTATAATAATTTATGAAAACAACATTTTAGTGAAAATATAATTGTTGTATATAGCTTAAGCTTAGAACATAGAAGTTTTTTTTTTCTTGATGCATCAAATCATTTCTGTGGGGCATTATTCCCAGTGATAGGATTGCAACATTATTTACTATGAAAACTAAAGCGTAAGTCAACTGGTAGATACCTATAACATAAACATCCGTATCTGCAAGCGTAGCTCGCATACCTGGGACGCCGTGAGCTCGCTCGCTCCACTTCGAATTGCTAATTGTCTAAATTTGCTTCAACGCGGCCGCATAATATTCCACTATTTTAACGTAAATTAAGTTCAGTCTAAATAGCATTTGAAAGGGCGAGAATTAAAATTAGGTTCTTTATGCACGCTTTGTTACGGTGAATGTGCTTCGAAGTAATGTGGAGTGAATGTTAATGATTAGTATTCTATTCATTAACATGTATAATAAGTAGATACATATATATAATAAGTAAATTCATTAACATGCGCACTAAACGTTACTTTTAACCCCCGACGCACAGAGAGGAGTGTTATAAATTTGTGTGTATCTGTGTATCTGGTTATGGCATCGTAGCACCTAAATTAATGAACCAATTGTAATTTAATTTTTTAACGTGTTTTCAGATCTAAATTTTAAAATTCAGCTATTTTCTAGACGGTAAGAGCAAGGTTATGAGCAACTTTCACAGATTAATCTATTCGAAACTTGATATCTTGTTACTTCAATGATATTGGAACAAACTGAAAGATACTCAAGTCTTCACTAAAATACTGCAGGTATTGTGTTTAGTTGTGCTTGTTTTTTAACTATTCATTTAATTACAAGCGCATGCACAAGATTTGACTGGATTTAAAAATTATATAAGTATATTTTATTCTAGAGAAAATATAACTGAATACTCCAGGTCATAGTCTATCTGTAAAAAAATTAATTTTCATCAAAATCGATTCAGTCGTTTTAGCATGAAGGGGTAACGAACATACACACATCACACTATGTGTATTCATAATAATAATCTCATTTATATGATAATTTTAAAGGTATACTTATTTTAACATAAATTTCGACGTTGCAAGTTTTTTTTTTTCTCGGGATTGTAAAAGTTTTGGTTAGTATTAGGAGGATATTAGGGCATTCAAGAAACTTTGTAGAACACCAACACAAGCTAGTTTATACATAGTTGGTTACAAGGCAAACATCAAAGCTAAAGTAAATAAACATTTGTCGAATCTGTGATCACCTGCTTAGTAGTCATCGTACGTCCGTAATGGGGTACAGTGGAGACTGTAGAGTGTAGGGTTACAATATTTACCGTATAATATGTTATTGTGACGCTTGTAATTTAATATGCGTATATACAATTGTGTCAATTAGACTACAATATTACAGGAAATATGAGGAGCACTGACATTAATCATAGAGATTATTAATATAAGGCCGGGCTTGACCCGTCAGTGCCAGCTCAGCCCTTGACGCAGGCTCAGTCGGATTTCCCTGAAAATAACTTAAATTAATGACATAAAAATAGGCAAATGTGAAGTAACTAAGAGCCTACTATTATAAATGCTTTAATAAAATGTAAGATTTGATGGCAGACACCGCGACAGGTGAAATCAAATAAAACCTTGTAAAACCTATAAACATACTAAAGACTCACCGTTCTCACTCACCTTTACTCGGGTTTGTCCCTAGTTTCCTAACAGTGGCCTATATTATACTCCATGTATGTATACCTTTGTACTAAATTGTATCCAGATCTGCGAAGCCGTTTCAGCGTGAAGATGTACAAACATACACATACAAACAGTTTCATACTTATAATAGTAGTATTTTTAGTTATTAGACTAGACTAATCTAAATAATAAATCTAACTCTAAAATTTCAAAACTTCGCAGACGTTTTTTGCAGTCCGTTAGGAATAATAACTTCCACGAGCCATTCAGGAATACAAAAAATCGTTTTAGATCATAATTTTTTTTTATTTATATTTCCATAAAATGGTATATATAAAGTACATATTTGCCCAAAAATACCGTTTTAATAAATAAGTTATTAATCTTTATCTCTATCGATACTCACGATACATAAGCATTACTTATTTAATATTATTCTCCTTTCTTTCGGAAGTTCTTTCTAATGAACTTCAAAAAAGGAGTAGGTCCTAGGAAGAATGTTTTAATTTAGATTAAATATATATTTTTTTAAATATTTGGGAACATTAGCACACAACACCATCTAGTTCCATGATAAGCTATGAGACTTGTTTTATGGATACCAGATAGTTGATACACTACACATATATAACTTTAAATAGATACATATATTATAAATATAAACATCCATGACTGGAGTACAGACATTCGTGCTCATCACACAAATGAATGCCCCCCCCAGCGGGACTCGAACCCGCGACCGCTGGCGCAGCAAGTAGGGTCACTACAAACTGAGCCAAACGTGTATGATTATTTTTATGTATGATTTGCAATTAATTTTGCATAAAAAAAATGGATTTGGTTCAAAAGAGGTTGCATTTTTTTCCTTAAAAAAGTCACCTTAATAGTTGCACTAATTATTTTTAAAATGTTTTTGCTCTTTTCTAAAATACCCTATGATATTTATATCTAACGCTGTAACAACTCAAGAATGATATTTTATGTGTGTATATATGTAAGTAATTTTGTTCCAAAATAACTTACAAACATTTGAATAACGGTAATGTTATAAATTGATTGTGTGTTTGAATCTTTATTATTGTCCTTTCAGGCCTAAAATGATTGGACATTATAAGTATATTAGAACAATAAAAAAACTCAAACATATATATAATAAATAGTAAGTCGATAACTTTCTCCAGAAATGATTTCAAGTAATTATAACTTGTGCTCAGTTCGGCTAAGATTGCTCTGCTGTTTGAGTTTCCACCCCGTTCACCGCGTACGTACTTAACTCTGCCAACACTTTTAATTTACCAACATTCTGATTAGTTGTCTTAACTGGCTTTGATCTAGAGGTCATGGGTTCGAGTTCTGGCAAAGCACGTCAAGCTGTCACTTTTGCATCTGATCTCTCACCGGTTGTGTTAAATCGTCGCCGAACAAACATTTGAGAGTGAAAAGAATAGAATGTACTTGTGTTTGTGTACATATTTGTTTACTTATAGTCTATAAAATGTCCCTTAAAGCCATCTGCTTCGATCAAATTGAAATAAAAAAAAACTTCTATCCAATCTAAATAATTAAGTAACGTACTTCTCATTTTTTTATAGTTAATAAAAAAGGGCATGGAATTAATTAGTTGAGAAGCCCATTTCCTCTAAAGAATCTGCATATACGCTGTGATGTCGCTCCCTACCGCCACCCCTAATGTTTAGTCGATAAGATAGACTAAGGCCCGACCCACACTAAAGTACCGATCACGGTACGTTCTTGGTCCGATATCGGACTAGTAAAGTATTTTTAAACAAAAACAACGAGTGAAACAAGTTCTGGTCAAATCACACTCCGTCATCGATTCATCTCAAAGAATATTTTACCGAAAGATATCGGAATTCTCTAACATGTATTATTTAAATCCGATATTGACTATGGACGGTTAATACTGAATTGTGATCGAAAAATTACCAGATCAAAAGCGGACCTAGAACGAGCCGTGTCTGCACTATAGTGTGGATCGGGCCTTAGAGTTGAATAGAAAGGCATATACATTAAGGATATCTAACATGCTACAAATGTTCTTTTTGTGATCATATCACACATTTTCATCTCCTATAACTTCGAAAAAAAAAACTAACTTCTAAAAATAAAAGATAAGGGATCGGAATAGCAAGTAAGTACATATGAAATATTCGAAGTAAATTTGCTTGTACAGTACTGATCTTTTCTTTATGTTACTAATAAGTTTTCACGCATTAAAAAAGGCGCCGCGACGTGTTTTTCTATAAATATTGCATTATGAACTGGACAGAGTAAAATAAAGGCTACTTTTTATTCTTTCATATCAAATGTGAAAAACGAAACGAAAAACAAATAAGCAAATTGCAAACAGCCTAAGGCCTATGCGAATCCAGAGTGGATAGCTTGTGAGCTAAGTATAGGTATAGCTATATTATAAGCGTATATTGAAAGTTATTCGCACTATAGTGACAGCTGGTGTTGTCATAATAAAAAGCTGAAAGCGTTATATAAATCGGTGAATTTAAATTTAAACGGATAAATCATATTTTTGTTTGCCGGAGTTTTACTCCTGTGCATAATGTACGGTGTGACGTCACCGCTCCCTCCCTCTCAGCGGACTGAGCTCTCGCGCCCGCACTCTGAGCTACAACTGTATAGTCGATAAGGACGCTTTTATAATCCAGGGGCTGGCAAGCCAACTCTAAGCCCAATATATTATGACTTGGATGACTTAGTGGTTACTTACTTTATTTGTTAAAGTATGTTCAGGTATTCAGCCCTTTTTAACGTGCTGGCTCGAGCCTCCCTTCAATGCGAGGAGGATCAGACCATAGTCCACCACGCTGGCCAAATTCGGGTTAGCGGACTTCACATATCTTTCGAAAACTTGCTAGGTTCTCTCAGGCATGGGAGTTTCCTCACGATGTTATCCTTTACTGTTAGACAAGTAGTAATCATGTTAAAAATGATTTGCACATGAAAATATCAGAGGTGCGAGAGCCGGGATTTGAACCTACTTACTCGGTTTCCCAAGCGAGCGCGTTACCACTGGGCTATCACTGAGCAAGTCTGAATTTAATATATAGCTTAGTTTAATCTCTATCAGTCAAGTAAATTCTTAAATAAGATGCACTTTAGAGCTACCGGCAGCAATTACGTAGTAGTGTAGAAGATACCATCTCGTTTCAGGCGATCTGTTCCTGGCTTATAATTTCAGCCTTACTATTCGTACGTTTTCGGAGCTTTTCGCTGCTTGTTCGTCGTCAGTCGTGCCGCGATCGTCGCCGTGATCGAACGTCATTTGGGATCGCACGGAAATCGTAGATCTACGTAATTTGTGCTTAAACGAGTGTAGTGTGATTTTAGTGACATGTGATTTGTTGAACGGAAACTTGGGAAATGTAACTCAGGACTCGGGACTGATCTTGGAATGCGTCTAATCAAGCTTGGATACATGTAATGTTAATTTAATACTAATATTATATATATTACGCGTATCTGCTAAGCTGATAGTTTAGATTTAACTGTCACTTAAAAGTACCATGTGTAATTAATAGGAAGTGAATATTCTAACAATATTGAATTACATTTGCAGCGTAATGTAGCATGTATCTAACGACTATTTGCTAAATGTAGCGGGTTTGATCCCTGGCCGTTGCACTTATCATAAAGATATTAAATCATTATTTCGGTCTAACTTAAATAGTACGTGACATGCGATAGTGCTGGCTAACAACCAAATTAATATCCTATTAAGTGAGTATATTCTCTGCATAATCTCCGTCAGAAAAAGAGAGGAGACATAAAAACTAAAACCTTAATCCTTCATCTCGCACATTGTTCTGAATTATGTTGATAATACGAGGCACAGTAGTTATATTACGCATACGCACTGTCTACTATATTCTAAAGGGTAGATACGTTCGAGGAACTTGAATAATTTATACATAACGTATCCCGATTTGTTAAGGAGATAAATATGGCACTGGGAGCCATAAACTGACACTAATAACTACTGTTACTTGGTAAATATTCTCATAAAAGATTATAAAAAAAGCAATATTTTAACGAAAAGGAATGTTAATTTAAATTACATCTTTATTACTTCTATGTACTTATTTAAAATACAATACTGTTAAAAATATTTATTACCAAATTAAATACTATACAATTTGCTTGTTGAATTTTTGGATGTATATTTCTGTATCATTCAGAACAATTAATTAAGGGTGCAGTTTAGTATATGAGACGCGGTCCGTGGAGGAGGTGTGGTATTTTTGAATAGGAGAGTCAATAGGGAGTCCAAACATATAACATTTATTTTGAGGAAATGAAAGAGTGAAAAGTTATTGAGACTTAAAGTTACAACATTTTTCATTATTATAACATTTCTGCCATTTTGATACTTGAAAATGCGCCAAAATGATCTTCAAATAATGAGTTAGATTTATCTCCGAATTTTAAATTAACATAAAGCACTTAAAATAACAGGGGTTCTGGGTTTGAAATAAAAAAAAGACCTAACGAGAAGGCTAAGGCGGGAGCTACGCTACGCTTCGCTCCCGCCTTAACCTTCTCAACCTAACTTATCCAAGTCTGACTATCGTCTTAATCGAAAATAAATAATATACTTAGATTAAAAGGAATGTCTACTTACGTTTATAAATTACATGAGTACCTACACTTAAAACTATAGTAATACTATTAAAACAAAAACTAGTAACGAGCGTATACGAAAGTTAACAAAAACTAATAACTACTGGAAAACAATATGAGAAAAATAACTATGAAAAGGAGAAAAAAAATATGAAACGTGACCACGTTTAATGAGTACAGATAGTACTCACATAAACTATCGAGCTTCGCGGTATTTTATGACTACCCGCCAAAAATACCGAAAAGTATTCACAGATAATAAAATTAAATAATGGTTTAAAAATTCTTGCTAAATAAATGAAAATTAATTATATATCTTAATATTTTACATAAATCATATAAAAACTCGTAAATGCATGCATGAATTGAAAATAACATATTTAAATTTTAAAATCTTAGTAATCTGATGACAATTTTCACTTTTAATAATATGCAAAACTCTTAACTAATTATTACGCAATAATCTGTTGTCCTGAAAGCGGTAGGTATGTAAAACAAAAATTGTCAGTTTTGTAAAAATTTAAGATTAATTTGTTTAGATTATTGTTTTTAGTGAAATTATGAAAATAATTTTATTAAAATTAATTTAATAAATTAATACAATAAAGCCTTAATTGTTTTGAAAATATGGATTGTACACGAAAAAAGATATTATTTAATATTCGTTAAAGATATGTTTATCTTTTTTAATGACTTATTTAGGTATAGAAACGTATGGAAATGTTCTAACTTTAAGTCTCAATAACTTTTGACTCTTTCGTTTTCTCAAAATAATTTTTATACATTTGAACTCCCTATCACCTCCCCTATCCAAAAATATTGCCCATTTCTCCAGGGGCCGTGTCCCATATACTAAACTTGTGCCTTAATGTTATTTTTTTTTCATCGATCAATTATGGTTAAAAGATGAAGAAAGAAAGTCTCTATCGTCTAGGTAATAATTTTCAGTAAGTGCTTTTCATATTCTATTGCTAGGGAGGTGCCTAAACTCTACCTGAGGTGACCAGGCAATAGTCCATCACACTGACCAAGGGTGGCTCGGCGAAATTCACAATTCCAAAATGCATGTATAAGTCTTAAAAAATAAGTCAAATTGAATAAAGGTAATTTGACTTCGAAAATTAGTTAGCTGATCTCAGTCAAGCAGGTTTCCTCAAAATATTTTCGTCTACTATCTTAACAAGTAGTTACCTTGTCGAGAATTATTCGTACACGATAATTTCACAGATGCAGGATGTGCGGTGATATACATCATTTGTTTTAAAAGTGCGCGTTAATACTGGTCTGATATAGCGTTAGGTATCTATTTTATGTTATTCTTTAACTTTAACTATAAAACTTTGGAGCTTCTTAAACATAATGTCGTGAAACGAACGATCAACGTAAAAGAACGATCTGATAAAACTGTAAACTGTACAAAATGGATTTTCGAGATTATTTGACCTTTTTGATTCTTTATTTAGTCATTAGCTTAGTTATGCACAAACGTACAATGAATTCTATTACAACTTTAGTGTTGTATACAATTCAACCACTATCCCAAGGCTTTACTCGCTTGGAAGGAACTTTAATTTTAGTTTATAAGTAGTTTAACCCCTCATACAAGTGGCATTTCCATAAGGCCTCACCTGGTATTTTCATTATAAAGCCCTTGCCTTACCGCTCAAATTTCATGTTTCTAGCTCTAATAGGTTCACGTTCGACGATGATGAATCATTCGATCAATTCATATCTCTTTATATATTAAGATGCCTATAGATTATATTACTATGCGGTATTTTGTTGAAATTACACGATTTATAACGGATTCATTCTTCCTTTGATTGACTTCAAAAAGAAAGAAATTGCTCAATTCTTCTGAATTGTAATAATATGTGTTTGTTACTTGATATTTTCATAAATTTCGGACCGATTTCCATAATTATTTCTCTAATTAACACGTAATGTACCTTAAAGTTGGCTAGATATAAAGTTTGAAAAAGCTCCTCTCCTCAGAGTGGAATAATCACTTTAAATGATTTTTATGTCAGTGTACATTTTTCGTTTATAATAATTATATTATTAGACTAATGTAGCTTAGTAGTAGCTTAATGATTTTTTTCACTCTACGTGACATTGGTAAAGCACTTAACTGGCACGCTTAAAGGCCATTAACAAAGAATTGGATTCAATTGATTTACTCGGGGGGAAAATACGCAAATCGTATAATAACAATAGGACAATTCTTAGTAATATTATTGAAAGTAAAATATAAGGAAATACTATATATATTTGTTACTTTCTTTATAATCTATTCTCAAAAAAAGACTAAAAGAGCAGTTGTAACAAATAACTAATTGGACTATGTAAATTAAAACATGTAAAATGTCCCAAAATATATTAATCCAATCTTAAATGAGATTATACTGAGTCATTCCTTTCTTTTTACGCTCTTTCTTCGACCTGACGTTCATTTTCTTTTTGAACTTTTTTTTCTGGACTGAAGGTAGAGTTTTAGCTATCAATGAGCATTGTTTTTTAACTCAGATGTGCTCGTATATTTTTTGAAAATCAGGAAAACACACGTACATCTAGCTCTAATTGTATTTTATCTTACCTTTGTACTTCTGATAAAAGTAAGATAATTTGGTATCATTTACCTAAGATCTGATGACGGAGACAGAAGTCAATAATAAGACTTTTTAATTTACTACTAGTAACTAGAAACCCTTAGAGCTTGGATTAATTTAATGTAATAAGCTTAATGTAACATAATGTGTAATAAGCATTATTTTGCGCTTAGTGTAAATTTAGTGTAAAACTTATTGCTAATAAAGTTTTATTATTATTATTATTTAATTCTAATTCATTAGAACTTGATATGAGAGTCTGATATTTTACCGTGTGTTTTTAGTTACTTAATAAAATATACATTTGGTATAAAATTTATTAGATCAAAATTATAATACTTCATAATACTTCCTTAGATTTATGCGAATATTTGACATTTTAAGGAGAACTTGCTTTCGGATTTTTTCGCGGATTTATTTTGATTTTTTTCGACGTTTCGAATACTTTTCAGCAATCACGGTTACGGGTGAGACTAAGGTTATAGACGTCTCAAAGGTCATCACATACTTGTTACAGACAGCACCTACCCACAACAGTATACAATGATTTTCAAAAATACAAAAATGATACCAAAGTACCTACCTACCTTACTCTGTTCATATTAATTTTACAGAACTTTTATAGTTTTATCTTCAAATTACAAAAAGCTATTATAGCAAATTTCTATCTCGATTTCGGTTTATAAAAACACTAAGAATAGTTTTACATTGCCTAAGGGTAAATACATTGCTTCACTCGTAAAACCCTCGTGTCGGCAAAACGACAAACGATTTGTCACTTACCCATTTCTGCAATATAAGCGACCTCACTTGTGCTTGTATGTGCAATTTTATGCTTAGGATTTTTCTCGTTTAGTGTTTCCTTATAGCTGTATTACTGAGACAATCGTGTAGAAGCAAGCGACTGCAGAAACTAAGACACTGGTTCGATTCTCATTCGTTGCAAATATTTCTTAAGCATATTCTATTTTGTAATTAATAGTTCGTTTCTGATATGCATATAGTGATTGCTACTTGTTCTTTACAAGTTCGAAGTCCGTTGGTTTAGTAATCAAATAATACAGCTACATTATGGGATCCTGTATTCGATACCTGAATAAGATCTCAATAATTTTCTGCCTTTTTTGTCAGTAGACGCGACACGACTGTTGTAGGTATTAGATAGTATAAAACTAATTACTTCAGAGGGATAACCTTCACGCCCAAATACCTCAAAGTAAGTAGTATCTCAACGTAAAAAGCCAGACCTCAGTGCGCCATCTTTAATTAAAAAGTATACACCAACAAAAATAACAATATCAAAAGTTTTATTCCTTTCTGTCCTAAGGAATAAGTAGTTTACCCTAAGTCAATAAGAAATTACTATTATCATACGCATGAATTATTTTAACAATTTCTTTATATTGTATAGAAATGTTTTGCTCATAGATATTTTCTTAGATTTAACGGTATATGGTCACGGGAGAGACTAAGGTTTTAAACGTCTCAAAGGCGTTATGTTAGCTGTAACAAGTACATCTCCCGTGATCATGATCGCTGTAAAGCATTCGAAATCAAACCAAAATAATATAAAAAAAGTTAATAATATAAAATCCAAAAAGATAGCGTTATTCAAAAGATATTCTCTTATTATATATATTTTACTTACAGAAAATAAAACAAATCAATGAATAGAAATTGTACGAATAGAAAAGAACAAAATATATTTTCAAATATCAAATTTTCCAAGCGAAACTATTGACAACAAGTACCGTTCGAGAAAGTTGCAAGACCCCGTCGACACTTAAAACTAGTGGATGGATTTCAGTGAGTTTCATTTGCTTGTAATACCATAGGACTTATATTAAAAGAATGAACTAAAAAAATATGTATCGATTCAATTGTATATAATATCCAACATATACATATTCAAAGTATGACTTGAGCTTTCTGTTCTACGCTTTTCCACATAAATGGATAATATCTAGTGTTAATGGTTTAAAAGTAAAAGAAATACATTCCAAGCACTTCCTTACTTTTATATACAAATCTCATCAAATATATTTTCATTATGGTCATTACGTGAAAGAAAGTATCGTGAGGAACTTGAGAGAAATATTTGATACTTAAACGGGTTTTCGAAAGACGTGTAAAATCTGTCAACGCTCTTTTAAATAAAACTATCGTTTTAGATTTTCGACGCTTTATTTTGATTTTTGGTTCCCGACGTTTCGAAAACACCTATATAATCTAAAACCTTACGTCTAAAATCTTAGTCTCTTCCGTGACCATGATTGCTGTAAAGTATTCGGACTCCTCGCAATGAAATTATGTACGCTCCTTAGTGGAATATTAAATCGCAAGGGAACTACTGTAGAAAACTCAATACATGTCAAGCTTTATTGAAGAAATAATCCAATATACCGATGTAATGACTTATACGTTATTAGATTTCTTAAGCCCGGCTCACACTATCGCAGCCGCCCCCGGCCCCCGCCTCCAGAGCGCGCTTTAGAATGTTAAAAAGTATTACATGAACTGAATAGCGATTTAACATGTTTACAAGCATTGTAATACATATGTTATAATATAACAGAAAAGGTTTCTTTAATTTATATTATAAAACTAGCATTGCCCGCGGCTCCCCCCGCGTTCAGATGACCAAAAATCAAATTCTTAGGTTTTTGAGATAAGTATACTCTTACAGTTTTTGTATTTTTCTCAGAAATGAGACATTTTCCTGCGGTAAAAAGTATCCTATATGTTGACCCGGATAATCAGCTATTACCATACCAAATTTCATCAAAATCCCTCCAGTGGTTTTTCCGTGATGCGGTAACAGACAGACAGACAGACAAAAACTCTAAAAACTATAGATTCGACCTCTATATCGATAATAATGTCTATATCGATAAAATTTTCCAAAAAATATTTAATGTAGAGATTCGCCTTAGATATTTATTATAATATGTATAAAAATATAATAATTTATAAATGAATTCAATTTATATAATATCATTTTTAATAACATTTTGAATCTTCTAGGTTTTTTTTAATACTTTTCATCAATCTCAAGTTTTTTTTATATTTTTACGCAATATATTTTGCAACTGTGAAACGACTTTCAAATATTTTTATTAATGATTATATATAGATTCATTATCATCACAAGTTGTCATATGAATTTCAAATTTTATTTGCAAATTCAATAGTTCAAGTTTCGAAGTCGATGTTTCTGTCTGATTATTATGTTAATAATTGATCAAGCGTAACACAAAATTAGATAAATAGGTACTTATCAGCTTTTGTAAGAAATAATTAATTAATTTACTTAAGGTGAAAATAAGTACAGTAGTTCTCCAGATTGCGCGCACATGCGTACAGACAAACGCTTTCCACCGAGTTTCTTTCGTATGTTTCAGGATAAACAAATTATTCTTTATAATTTCTAACAATGTATAAAAATGAAAAGTTATCTGTTGGGTTATCCAGTTTTTACGCAGCAAAGGGTCAAAGTGATTTTCGCGTATAGATCAGAGAGAAAGTTAACTAAAGATATTAAATCTGTTGCACAAAGTATGAAAACTATTTTATTTTATATACACCTTAATAACATTGCCACTGCTGGGCACGAGCCTGCCTTCAATACGAGGCTATAGCCCACCACGCTGGAAAAGTGCGGTTTGGTGGACTTCACATGTCTCTCGAAAACTTGCTAGGTTTTTTTAGACATGCAAAATTCCTCACGATTTTTTCCTTTACCGTAAGGCAGATGGTAACCATGTAAAAAATGATTCGCTTAAGAGAAGTGTGAGCCTCGGGATCTGAACCCTCTTCCGTTAGTTTCCCAAACGAGCTCGCTGCCACTGGACCACGACTGCCTTTCTGTATGAAAAGACCCAATCTTAATATAGAAATTAATAGATCCGTTGAGACCCGCCCGTGACGCTTAATGAAGAACTTGATTTGAAGTTAATTGTTCCTTTTATGAAGTCAGGTGGCTTCAATTACTTTTGGTAAATCCAAAAATTAGATTTTTCCTTTATCATTAATTTACTTAAGGTTCTATGATGAAAATCAGAATATTTTCATTTCAGTTTATTAATAACCAAATACATATATATTTAAATTGAAAAAATAGTGAATAAGTGTGAATATTATTTTTTTCTTATATAATTGTGTGGAAAAATTGTTGAAAATAATGCCAATAATGATAATAATTATTGCAGCGAGCTAGGCATCAAAAAAAATGGTTCCGTGCTTAAAACATTAAATTTATGTATTATAACATATTTGATCTATTTAATACATTAATTTAACTAATTTGTTACGTTGAAAGAAAACTTTAGAAGTATATAACTCTGTAGCTTGCTTGATCATAAAAGTCACTTAGAAACTTTCTGAGTTTTAAGGACTTATCCTGAGGTACTGGTATAATATTTTATTCTAGTGCCAAATACTGTTTTTTTTTGGAATTATACTAAAGAATTACCTAGTGTAAATGTAAACACATCTAAAATCTATCTATGTGTTAAATTTTAGCAATTTAGTAAATAGCTAGTCTTCGAGTAGCAGTCACATAAGGACAGACGTACAGATGGACACGGCCATATTATAAAGGTTCCATTTTAGCGTTTTGCCTACGAACCCCTAAAAATGGCCTAAAACTAAATTGATTTTCATTACATCGTTGCTAATTTAAAAATTCCTACCCAATTAATTTCACAAAAAAATAATAATGAACTTAATTAGATGTAATTATTTTAGGCCAACAAAATTATACCGACTTTGAAATTACCTGGAAAGAAAAATTATTTCTTTAAGAGATTTTTTGGTAATTTTTATAAAACTGCCTTACAAGTACAATGAAAATCCATTCTTCTGATTTTACACTTCTCCTAGTACGTTTCTTTACGCACTTCAGTACATAACTCGTGCATATGAGCATTAATTATATGTGTGTTTCATAGTTTTTTTCCATAAGTATCTACAAAATATAATATAAAGTTATAAATATATTATAAGAAAAGTGATCGTTCTGTCAATTCTGACTGGAAAGTATTTAAATTGATTTTAAATTATTAACTCAATACTACACAAACAAAAAGTTATTACTGAAAGGCAACCACGTTTATTCCCATCATCTATCTCACGGGAACCCTTTTCAAGATAAAAATTTATCACCTGATTCGTCTATCCGGCAGCTAAAGTTCCGACACATTCAGTCCATACTTTAAACTTAGGATTTATAGTATACTAGCGATTCACCCTAGCTCCGCTCGGGTTCATCCTAACTTACGTTTGAACGTTTAGTATAGATTTCTTAGAGATGAGATGATTCTATTTTCCCTCAGTAAAAAGTATCCTATATGTTGACCCCGATAACCAGCTATGATCATAACTTTCATCAAAATCCCTCTAATAATTTTTCCGTGATGTGGTCACAGGCAGATTAGGCCTCTGTATCGATATGTCGAGATTTACAAAAAAATATTTAATGTACAGATTCGGATTAGTTAGAATTTTATTATATGTATAGATATTATGTATGGATATAGTAGTACTATACTTGGACTTTACAAATACGAGTACACTTTGATTACTCTAGCTGACACAGCATAAATAATAGCTATAGCGGCTGTATGTAGCTCTACCTTTATTGCTAAGTCAACTGGTACGCCAAACACCGACCGAACTGTACAGCAATTAGATCTTATCTATATAACCCGTGCTGTATGTGAATATTCAACCCTTTTTAACGTCCCACTGCTGGGCACGGGCTTCCCTTCAATACAAGGGGGATCAGGGCATAGTCCACCACGCTGTCCAAGTGCGGATTGGCGGACTTCACATGTCTTTCAAAAACTTGCTAGGTTCTCTCAGACATGCAGGTTTTCTCGAGATGTTTTCCTTCACTGTAAGACTAATCATGTTGGAAATGATTCGCAAGAGACCTGACTAAATAAAAAAAAATGAGTAAAGTTAGTAAGAGGTAAAGTTTGTGAGTTTGTGAGTTTATAGGGGGTAATATCTGAATCTACTGAACCGATTTAGATGAATTATGGCAAGAAGATAGTTTGAGGCCCTAGGAAGGATATAGAATAATTTTTATCAAAAAATTAATCCTTTAAGGGGGTTAAAATGGGGATAAAACTTTGTATAGGGAATCAACCTAGGGACGAATCCGAGCGAAGCGAGAGTGAGTCGCTAGTCTTTGTATAAAACTATATTTTAAATGTTGTTTCTCAATTTATTTCCTTAAAAGTAAACTTGAGGAATAGTAGTTAATATATTATTATTAATTTCAAAATTAGCTGAGTCACTTCCTGTTGCCATACGATAGATTTAGTCATGTTTAATAATTGTACTTATTGTTTTTATTTATGGCAATGAATTACTTTTTGTCTATTTATTTTATTAAATACTAACGACGAAACCTCGCTTTGATCGTGTGCCTCCTCGGGTACGTTTTATATAGATAACAAACTTATTGTGAACGTGCTTACCTTAGGAAATATACACATGTTATTGCGGATTTTTCTATGGGGCTTTTTACGCCTACAATTTTCTAGTACTTTATATTGATGTATGTCTAAAAGTTTAACCAGCGTTAGCCTTGTAATCATACAAAAAGTGTATTATTGACAAAACATCGTCCAGACTGAGTTTTGTACAAAATATTTACAAATTACTACAAGTATATACCTACATAAACCTTCCTCGTTTATCACTCTTTCTCTTAGTGAAAACCGTATCTAAATACGTTGCGTGGCTTAGAAGAAGTGAGCGGAAAAACAAACGTACGTAGCGACTTTGTTTTATATTTTATGTATAGAAGATGCTTTCCACAGGTGCACGAGGCAGTAACGGCGGCGGATGGCGGCCGCGCTCGCCTTGACGCTTCTCGCCGCGCTACTCGCGCCCGCCGGCACCGCCGGTAAGCACACACGTATCCATAATACTGGGACCACTGTTAATATTTACGCTCATAAATAAATACTAAATAAAATATAACATACTTGCTTGGCTGCTTCCCGGTTCAAACTTGCATCCCCGTGTTCACCCCCTTAAGGGATGATTTCCGGGATAAAAATTATTTGATGTCCTTCCCAGGGTGTCAAACTATCTTCTTACCAAACTTCATCTAAAGTGGTTCTGTAGTTTCGGTGCCTATTCGGTACAAACAAACAAGCAAACAAATCATTCCTCTTTGTAATATTAGTATAGATAAATATAAATGTAATATAAAATATAATATATAAATAAAGACTAAATAAATAGTACTACGTTTTTTACTAGATTACTGCTTATCCTATTTCTATTCAAGAAAATTGATTTTGACAGAATTGTATCAAAATTGAATTTGCCTAGTAATATTATCCTTTAGTGTAACCTTAAGACGACGACGACGACGAAAATAAGCTTGGATCTAAAAATGTACATTAAAATTAAAATGGAATTTATTTTATATTTTGGATTAACAGAAAAAGCATTATCATAACATAAACTACAAAATACTCTTCAGTACATAATAATAAATGCTTTCCAAATCATAATATTCTCAACAGTAAAAATAAAATATAGAGGATTGATTAAACCTTATTACCATACCATACCATAACCATACCATTACCATTCGGAACGAAAATCAATAAAAAAATATTTATTGTTATAAGACCGGGCGCGGCGCTCGGCAGGCGAGGCGGCCGCTGTAGAAAATCAAAATGTCCAAAATATCCCAGAAGTGCAACACACAGAGATGTCTCAAGCAGACATCGACGCTGCGGCCCAGGCCGAGGCTGAGGCAGCCGGCGTGCCGGCCTGGAGGGACCTGTGGTACTCCTCGCTAGAAGCTTTGAGGAGAGAACCTACCATAAATAATACCCAGGAAGACGTTCTTGTCCAGCTCGGTGGGGTGGCTTTCCTTCACTGCCCAGTTCGCAATCTTGGCGAAAGAGGCGTAAGTTTGTATTGTAAAATTAGTGATAGTCCATGAAACCTTGGTAATTTTTGAAAATTATAATTTTACATCGAGAATAAACAATTTTAAAGGCATATGAGATTCAAACATCTTGCAGTATAAGAATATATCAATAGTATAACACACTTATTCCATAAAATTAAAAATAATAATCGAAATTGAGTCCTCAATATTTTTGCTGAAATACCAACATATTCAGTAACACAAAATGTATTAAGAAACTTTCCAGACTGGGGTAATGCAATTTATGTTGGTTGCAGATATCATGGGTGCGACGTCGTGATTGGCACATAATTAGTTCGGGCGTCTTCATGTACACCAACGATGAAAGGTTTCAGGTAAAAGAGAACTTTTTTTATTATTCAACTCTTACATCACTGTTCAGCTTTTTCGGGACCGATTAATATGATTTTAGATTTTTTGCTTCCTTAACCACCTTAAAAAGAAAGTTTGGTCCTAATTTTAGACATTATCATGTCTTTTTATTCTACAACTAAAATCATTTTTTTTTTAATTTTAATTTATAGCTTAAACCAGCCCCCACAAAAAACATGTTATAGCAGAAAATAAATCGTTATCGTAGAAAATAAATTGATATGTATCTGTTTTGCGCCAGGTGCTACACAGTGAAGGATCAGACGATTGGATATTACAGATAAAATATGTGCAGAAACGTGACAATGGCACCTACGAATGTCAGGTACAATGTTGTGTTACGTAAACAAAGAACTGAAGAACTACTATAGACTAATTTCTATTTGCGGCTTTACTTGCGTTAATGTCTAATTAATTTGCAGCAATTAATTATGACTTCATATGGGACTTATCATATAACGGAGCTTCAGTCAGGTTTTTAGATAGTTAGATTTTAGTCCTTAATCACTCAAGCACGTACATCAATAACTGATTAAATTCAATTCTATTATATAAATAATTTATAAGACATCTTATACAAGATATTTAGAACCGCCGTCGCCGTCACATTTCAAGAGTTATAAGTATTAATATTCTAATCAGGACTATTTTTTATTCTCAAAGTTTAGATGTTCAATTAACTATTTCTTAAGAAGTGTACGAGTACGAAGAATAGTTATCTATATACATATAATAAAATTCTGAGTTAAATCTTCAACTTATGGTTTCGAATCTTTCATGACTTAAATGTTACAAAAACTTCCATACATCTCATAAATATGTAGTGTGAGTTCAAATTATAAATTTTATTGTACTAATTTGTTTATCTATGACTACTGAGCGCGAAGCTACAGGTTCAATTCCGGGAAGAATTAAATATTCTATGACACACTGGTGCTCTCTTGAAAGCAACATATTAATTAGTTCAGCAAAGTTAAAAACTACTATAAGATATTTTTTTTATTATTTACTCACAATGGAAAGAGGATGAAAATATTTATGTATAAGTATACCCTCAGGTATCGACAGGCTCGGGCACACTGTCGCGTCTCGTGCACCTGCACATAGTAGTCCCGGAGGCATTCATCCTCGGAGCTGACGAGTACCACGTGGACGCAGGCTCCACCATTAATTTAGTCTGCATTATTGAAAAGGTACTATTTATAAAATTATTGCATAGATAAATTGTACATTTTCTTAAAAACGTTTTGATGTACTTAAGGTGCTGAATTAAATCTTTATGTTAATTTTTTTAAACAATTCGTATTATATAAATATTACTTCTTAGTTTTAAATTTGTCAATACAATTATATTTAATATATTATTAAAATTTACATGCGTAGGATCAGATCGGGACGTCTGATTATTATAATTAATATTTTCCTATGATTCGTAGCCTACAAGATAACCTCATCACGCAGTTTGCGTCGACTCTCGTTCGACTTGTAATTTATTGCTTTCAGGTGTACATGAAAGTAAAATTCACTTATTTTATTGACCGTTTGACTGATACATTTTCATTTGCTTGCCACTTTGATTAAACGAATGTAAATTAATATAAAATATTACGACGCTTTTTGTTATAAATTACAACTTAATGTCACATGGGAAAATATCCCTACAGAGTATTAATATAAGGAAACATAGAAACTTATTTCCTAACAAATATCTCTTCAAAAAGTGGTTTCGACGTGTGATGTTAAGTGAAACCAAAGAATAAAATTCTAAAATCGAAAGTTAAGGGCACCTTATAAAGTAGTTTTTTAAACGCAAAAGGGTGCGTTTTAATTTTGTGATCCGAAAAGCATTCAACAAAAGAGATTTGAAAAAAGCACAATTCCATTTGTAATTGTGCACATATTTTTGAGGACACTTTTGAGACGCTCATTGTGTATCTTGAGTTTTTGTTACATACCAATGCTTCAGAGACAAAACTTCGTATAACCGTGCACTGAATGATAACTACACTAATAAATAAATATGTACCTACATATTTCATGCTTGCCGCAAGATGTACAAACTCGTATGTATGTCTCCGACTGCATAATACTAGGTTCCTTCGTGAACGTTTCATCTTTTTAGTTAGCTTTTATGCAGTCGGGTTTTTTATTTTTATAATGTATTCATTTATTTAAAGCTCTTTAAGTATTTTTAAGTAGGAAAATTATCAAGTTTAAATCATTATAATAATATCCTAAACTGTTATTTAAAATTAAAAATTATGAAAGAAACCTTATAATGATTTTTAAATATCTATTCAACAATACCCCACTTGACATAGTTCGTCGATTTATTTATTTTTTTCTTTTTCACATTATGGAATCTAGCATCCCCGATATTTAATTTTTTTTATGTCACCTGTCCAAGAGCACTTAGACTAATGATACAAATCTAACGATACCTTAATTAAAGAAATTTATCGAGTGGTTTGGAATATATAAGGGAATAAATAATATTACAAAGAAACAAATATACAAAGATAGGCGCGAAAACATAACCCTTTCCTTGCAGTCGAGTAAGAAGGCGGCCGTGTACGTTTTGTTTTGAGCGTAACACACTCGGCCTAAAATTGTCAACAGTTTGAGCCGGAAACATCCGGTGCTATCAACAGGCAGCGTGTACGTGAACTTGTCGATGAGCCGTCACGCACACACCGTCCCGACATGTACTTGTAGTAGCTTGATACCTTTGCGTGGTTGTATGAAGTTGTACCACTATAGGTATACTTACTTATAGAATTATATAATAATGTACAGTAATGTGGTTAGTGACTAGTGTACAGTAAATTAGTCAAAACATTAAATTGTTTAGAAATAAACTTTTCAATCAAGAATACAGTTATAGCCCAGTGGGAAACCTTAAAGAGACATTTTGCCTTATTCCCTCCTACAATAGAGTCCGGTACCACCTCAATACGTATTCTGGTACCACAACGCTCGCATGATCAACTACGACGCGGCCCGCGGGGTGAGCGTGGCGACGGCGCCGGGCGCGCGCACGCAGTCCGCGCTCGCCATCCGCGCCGCCGCGCCCGCGCACTCCGGGAACTACTCCTGCCGCGCCGCCAACACCGAGCCCGCCCACATATACGTCTACGTCTCAGAGGGCAGTGAGTATCTAGCTATTGTCTATACTATTATTATACAGTGAAAAATAAACCTGTTTTTGTATGTTTGTTTGTAATGGATAAATAAAAAATCCGCTGAACTGATTTAGGTGAAATTTTGTGTGAAGATAGTTTGAGACTCTGGAAAGGACATAGGATCTCTCACTTAAGGGGATGAAAGGGAGGATGAAAGTTTGAATGGGGTATTAATCATTTCTCAAGTAAGGAATATAAAACTCATAATACCTATGTAAATATATACTAATATACAGACTATCTATTCCATAGTAACTGTAAAACGTACCCAGGAACGAACCCGAGCGAAACAAGGGTGTGCAGTCAATAAAGATTACTTACATAATTACATAATTATGGATAAATACTTAAGTTAA
Organism: Brenthis ino; assembly: GCA_921882275.1. Taxonomy (NCBI): domain Eukaryota; kingdom Metazoa; phylum Arthropoda; class Insecta; order Lepidoptera; family Nymphalidae; genus Brenthis; species Brenthis ino. The sequence goes on from OV170221.1 coordinate 6,745,476, forward strand.
CTCAATTAAAATTAGGTAAATTATGAACAGTTAAATTAGATCAGATAACTATTTTAGAGCCCACCTGAACTACTTTAAAATCCTGTGTTTCAGGTTATAGTTTTACAATCACATCGAGACACATTATAATAGTACCTTATACTTATGTATATTATTAACTGTATCAGTTATTACATCCCTAATTTTATCTTTCATTTGGTCAAATAAATATGCGAGATTTGATTCTATTACCGCTAACAATATCGGTAAAGCCAATCAGGGAGTTCACTATGATGATATTTTAAGTTAAATATTTGCTAACTAGCTTTCATTCGTAACTCCAATCACTTATCACAAAACATTTCGTAAAAATATTTGTAAAAATGTAGTTACATCAAAATTTACTCAGTTGCTCCAAAGGTTAGCGGGTCCAAAGAAACAAACAGACATAAAAATTAATCATTGCTTTCGCTTTAATATCCAGTAAATATCCATGTGAGCTCAATATAAACCTTCATTTCGAAGTAACATGCGGAAACTCCAGTATTACATAAGCATAGATGTTATAGTTTTAAAATATCGTATTTCATTTTAGTTTTGAAACAACCTTAACATGAGCGTCTGTTTATAACATTTACCGCCAATTCTACTTTCTTACTTATATCATCACAATTATTTGTCCAGCAGTGGGATACGTGAATTGTGACTGGATTATTGTATGTAACAGGTGACAAAATGGCTGCTACTTTAAGCCGCAACGAGAGCGACGTGCGATGCAGCTGTCTGGCCCTACTCGTGCTCACGTACATAGCGATGATGCTATCTCAAACGGACTATAATATATAATAGACTATAATATATAAACGTTAATTTTTACTTCATGAATTTGTGTGATTTGAAACGGTTAAAAGCCAGTCACTTAAAAAAACGTCGAGATCAGGAAATGATGTGTGTTATGATTTAGTTTTCGACCTAAACTGAACAGTTTCTTTACCATAATGAGAGAATAAATTATTCTTTGTCACATTATTAGTATGTTTAAGCCAATTTACTTCGCATCACTAATATCTAAATGTGTAAATCCATCGTTTTAAGGCATAGTTGATTATCTTTAATAGCTGCAAATTGTAGAAGATTTATTTGAAATTGTTTAAGACAATCTTACGAGATGAACGACAACACAAATATTTTTCCACTTCCAATGCGTCCCATAAAATATTTCTTAAAAAAATCAAATTATTAATAAAATATTGTCTTGATCTGATGATCAAAAGTCATTTGATACGAATTAAAAGAAATAATTCAGATTAGGACCAGAACTGAGTATGGATACTGGACTGTATGGCCGCAGCCTACAGTCTACGTCAGGAGTGCACTCCGAGCCGAGAGGACAAGGAAGTTACTTGTATATTGTACATTTAATTGAATAAATTATAAAGTATAAAAGTAATCAAACTTTTGTCATTTCTTTTGTAAATTCAAGAATTGTTTGATAATTTTATGTAATTTTTCAATTGGGATAGAATTTATGTTGTAGCTTTTAATTATTAAAGCCTCCTTTTAAATTTTATTATCTAATAATTAAGAAGTATATTACGTAATATTTATTTTGTTTGTTTGTAATAAACAATTACGTGTGACATTATACTAAATGTGACATTATAATAATTATTAATATTTCTAAAATATTACTGTTTAGGTAATATTTAGTTTATAATCCTTTGTGTTCGAAGATCTTAGTAGTGGAGTACACGATTATAAGTTTTCTGAATTTTTGAATGATTTTTCCAAACCCTATAGCAGGCACTAATTAGAACATAATATATAGGTAGTACATAATTTACAACGTGATCACCACTCTCGCCTTACGATGAAAGAAAACATCGTGAGGAAAAAAAACCTAACTAGTTTAAAAAGCGCTACGACTAGAAGGCTTATGAGAATCGACTATGACCTTGCCTCCCTCGCAATGAAGAGAGACCCCATGCCTAACAGTGGGACGTTAAAAAAAGTACTGAATGACATCTATATAATTATAAAAGTATTTTAACACTATAAAATGGCATTGTTCTTTCGAACTAATATAAGGATCTCAAAAGAGATCCTAAGATTTTTTTTTTAATTCTCTTTTGAATTTATCTAATTTAATATGTCATAAAGCAAAAAAGGTCTAGAAGATATTGTTTTCTTTATGACATATTGTTTTCTTTTTTGACGGTTGACTTCTTAAGTTAATTCAACATGGCTATATTATATTTCAATTTTTTTTCTCAGTTATATGCGTTATATATAAGACATTAGCCATCTACCGGACGACAGAATTTGTCAACTGTTAAAATATCAATTTACCAAGCAATTCAAATAATCTTATTTTGTTTAAGAAAGGAGCGCCAAACAACTATCTAAAAATCCCAACCTCCAAAAAATACGTCCAAAAACAAAGATCTAAATAATTATCAAGGCGCAGTTTATTATTAAATGCTAGTATTATAGTCATGTACTCCACTTTTATATAATTATAAAGAATTTCTTGCTCAAAGCAAATAGAAAATTGTTACTATCATTACTTGTACAAAGTTTTTAAGATATAATTATAGTTAGTGTTTAAGAGGGATATGGTGTAATATGTTTTGTTAACGCCACTGTACTTTGCTGATATTCATCGATTTCTTCGACCAATCTCCACTCCATATAAGTGGTCCTTCGAGAATGTAAGTCATTTACAATGTAACAACCCTCGTACTATAAAGTAATAAAAATCTGATTTGCCGCAAGTTAATTCTCAAAGCACTTATTATAATCGAGTAACCTACTTTCTTCCTCACTAATATTTTGTATACTTCTCCTCACCCGCGCTTCCGACCAGGCTTCATTTAATTACTGTCTGTTTGTACTTATCTTTCTATATACATTCAACAAAGAAATCGTTCGATATAACTCACAAATTATCTAATAGGCTTTGAGGATATGTCAGAACTGTTGTGGAAGTGACCATAATAACTGAATTGAATTGAAAATTAATTGAATTTAATTAGGCTTACATGTACATGTACTTTAAATAGTCAATTAAATTTAAAGAGTCCGTGTAGCCACTCCGCGAGGAAGCTACCGCCGATTGGAAATGCAGTTTTGTGAAGAAGAGCCGGTGAGAAACTCAAAGTTGCTCTTTTAAATAGTGACTTACAGATTTTTTTACCGAATTCCCTCAGTTGATGGATGGAGAAAACGTACATATATTTACATATAATATCTAACAAGCCTAACTAAACGGTTAAGGCAAGTCTACTAAAATCGATGAGAAAATCAGCCATCTGCAGTAGGTCTTAGTTTATATTTGGTATCACAATTACTACGCACGTATAATTCTATGGATCAATAAAGGCTCAAAACAAAATAATTGTGTAAATAAATTCAATTCACTTGGTGACTGTTGTATACCTGTGCTTTGAGTGCATCGAGTACGAGTTACGAGTACCATACAGTTGCGGGACTGAGTTCTAATGTAAAATAACATTTTTCCTTAGTAATAAAATGAATCTGTTTATGTTGTTTTATTTTTTATATCTCTTTTTAAAAGTTTCCAAATTGTACAACTGAATTAAAATTTAGAAATTCCTTCATTTTTATAATATCTAACAACGGCAACTGGCTATCTTCGCAGTCTCTGCAGTAGGTACCTTGTTTGTTTCCATGGCGTAAATTATACTATTTTACACAGAAATCGTAACCTATAAACCATATACATATTATTCTATACAAAATATCGTGATCGCTCCCGTTATGAAAAAACGGACCAACGAAATGTCTTTGTAAGGAATAAGAACATAATTATTATGCATCATAATGCATATATTCAATTTATTGGCTATTCAGCCGCTAATTAATGCCCTAAAATTTGAAACCAACACAATTAAAGTTATTTTTAAAGGTTTTCTTTAAACATTCAAACATTCCTAATTTCCAGTTAGGAAAAATAAATAAGATGTTAATAATAGCTATTATTATTTCACTATTGCGTTCAAAAATCAAACTTAAAATTTAATTGGCATCTTTAATATCAAAGCGCCAAGCATTGCCCATATCTACGTCCTTCATAAGTAAAAATTTCAAATTTCAGATAAGACCAATTAAATTATATTATTATACAACATACTTATATGCTGCTCAATGCTTATTTGTTGTATACCTACGAATATCGAAGTAGTATATATATATCAGAATATTGTAAGATATATATATATATATATTACTACATTAGGACATGCGACCTTGTGATGGAGGATGGGATGTCATTTTTTAATAACTTATATTGATAAGACATTATACTAGTCTCATTATCATACTAATATAATGAAATTATACTATATAATATATATATGCTATGCTATATATATATATATATATATATATATATATATATATATATATATATATATATATATATGCTTGGACAAAGAGATGTTCTAAAAGATGAGATTCCTTTGCAGATTGCTTGGAAATGCTTGATACATCAATTTTACTTTAGATACAAAAGAATATTCACAGTTCTACACTGGTACTTTTCGTTCGACTTGGATACTCAAGTCGGGCATTGTTATTTAAAAGAAATCCAGAAGATGAAAACATTTGCAAGACACAACAGTTACTTTCCAAAATTTCTCGGTCAGCTATCAGTATTCATCGAATTATAAACTTCGTTAATTATCATTAAACAACTCTACGTTTACATTTTTAAGTAGATACGTTATATGTAATAATATTTAGAATTTCGGCGAAATTAAAGAGCCGTTCATTAACGCAATTAATGACTTGCATATAGCCCTGTCCGGTTAGCTGACCGCAGTGCACACCGTAATGAAACACACCTGGCTACAAATACTCTATATAATATGGGATATTATTGATTTTGTATTAGTAAAAATCGATATAACCGGACTTAATAACATAAACAAATAAAACTCTAAAGATGTTTTATCTATAGAAAATGAAAAGTTTTTTTTTAAACTTGATATTGTAAATACATGTATGAGTGTGTATATCGTATAACTCATTTTAATATTACACATTTTAATTTTACTCTTTGCTTTGGCCTTTTGTTTAATTTAACCATAAAATGAATAATACAAGAAAACACAGAAAATTAATAGAAAACTTTTATGAGTCTAGGGTTTTGAGGTTAATTTAACTTATGAAGTATAATTGCTCCTTACATTGAGAAGATTTTCTTAATCTGAAGATTAAGGTTACATTAAGTTAACGTTGAGAAAAGAAATTATAACAAAATGTTTTGATTTAATATGTTAAAATACAGGATCATTAATTTATTTTGCTTCTTTAAAACCATTGAAACTACGAACTGTATGTAAAATATTAGCAATCAAAATGCTTGTTAATGAAAAAGTTGTTATGAAAATATATAGATAGAAAGTAGGACATTTTCATTTCATAAAATATTATATTTTTACAGAATCATATTGTTGATAGTTGTACCCCAACTTAAGTAAGTATCCGGAGAGGCTCGAGACTCCGGCTCGAGCTATTGACAATCTCAAGCAGAGCGCGTCACGCTCGATAGAAATCATCCAATAGTGTTCCTACCGTCGCACGGTCATAAGAAGCTTTTCCTCTCTAAGGATTAACTCATATGTACATGTTCGAAAGTAAGGGAAAAATGAGCAAAGATCCACACTAGCAGAACTCGCGGCATCGCTCGCGCTAAAACTACAGAAAAACTAAAAAATACGTTTCATACAAACTTTCACCCCCTATTTTACTTTATGAGATGAATTTCGAAAAATACCAAAACACGTATTTACTTAATTGTATTGAAGAGCATTAATATCAAGTTTCAAGTAATTCTGATCATAAATAATTTTTGGGTATATACGATATATGTACATTGTACATATGTAGGTGACGAATGACTCCTGTATTTGAGGTAGCCATAACACATTTATAATGCAAGACGTGTAAGCTTTATTTTCCGATGCTATAAGACAATTTCGTTTTAATATCTTCCAATTCAATTCAAAAACTAATGTTTTGTGAAATACTAAAACCATAAACGTTTTTATTGAATCATGACAGATTTAAATGGTTACAATATAACGTTATTTATTTCAACAAATTCAAGAAAAACATCATCAAAGAAATCAGCTTTAATATAAAAACTCAAAGTCGTAACAATATTTCGACATAAAAACTATCAACAAATAAAATACTAAAACAATAAATTGAACTATCACAAAATTGTATTTTTTACAATTGTATAAATTAAAAGTTTGAAGTAAACATTTTTGATAAGAGAATTATAAGTATATAACATGAAATTACATTATTTCATATTTATACTAAATAGCATCAATCAGACAGTGGCAACTCTACGTGTGCTTGGAGGAAGAGATTCCCTAAAAGATGAGTTTCCTTTTGCTGTTCGCTTAGAAATATTAATCATACGTCAAGATATAAAAGAATATTTCCGGTTTTGTACAGGCACAGCTATTCGTTCAACTTGGATCCTCACAGCCGGTCATTGTTATTTTAAAGAACTAGATCATCCAAAGGTGAAATCATTTGCAAGATACAACAGTTATTTTCCAAAATTTCTCGGTCAGATATCTCCACTCCTAGAATTTCTCAGACACCCAAGTTATAGTAAATTATTATATGAAAATGTTGAAAATGATCTTGCTTTGTTTCGTTGTGAAAAGTTATCAGTCGCCTCATATGCTAAGATAAGCGCTGTGGACTACAGATCTTTCGTTGGTCACGAAGCTCTTGTTCTAGGTTTTGGTAGTACAAATGCTTCGGCACTTGAGAAGCCCCTGCAAGTTTTAAAAGGTATGCTTAATAAGTGTCTTACAAATGACGTAGAAACTAAGCATATGATGTGTTTAGTTCCATCTTGTGGACTTGTTGCGACTATTTGTGGCGGTGATTCTGGTGGAGCCGTCTTGCATCCGTCCGGCGTCGTGGGAGTCAACTCTATGTCTCTTGATGACTGCGACGAAAACACCAAGACTCTTAGTCGTACGCCAGGAAGCTCTGCGAGTATAATTGCAATGGTCAGTCCTAATCTAAACTGGATCGTCAATATTATTTCCTATAAAAATAATGCCAACGTAAAGTTTAACGCCTTTTAAACATTCAAAATCTGGGGGCACAGCAGTGCCCCCGCCAAGTCGAGCATACTTATTTTTAAGAAAATGTACAGTTAAAATTTCAGCCTGTTAAGAAATTCATTTAATCTTCCTATATCATTTACTATTCATGTATATTAAAAATAAATAAAATTTGTTCAAATTTATGTTTCAGTCGGTTTTTTCAAAATAACGGGAATTTAAAATTGATCTATTATAACTTAGCACTTTTGGACATTTTATAAGCAAGAAGTATTTAGAAATAGGTTTTCTCCCTCCAAATAATCGTTATCGAATTCATTTAACGAAGAGCTTGAATAGACCAAATTATCAATAATTGACATAGTTTAATTTACTTTACATAATTGATATGCTGCGAATAGTAATCAAACATTTTGTCTACCTGTAAATAGATTTCCTTTCAGTCTAACGTTGGCCAAGACTTATTCATGTTTATTTATAAATAACCCCAGTGCCCTTCCTTAACACCTCCAGGTAAATTTCTAAAAAAATAATTAAATGTCTAAGAAATCTATTGCTAACTGCATCGCCGGCCTGTCCGCGATCCTGGAGGGATTAAAATTGTTTAATACGAAAAATAACTAGTGACTAAAGTAAAGTAGCTTGCCTGTATGTCTGTGTATAGCCTTCATTCGAAATAGTGATGAAATCTTATGAGCCATTATAATATGGCTACATGCTAACAATTCCATTAATATCAGGCGCTTAGCTCTTCATTCGGCAAACGTGCTGAAGGCGCAGCAATATATTTAAAGTCTCAATATGATGATATTGTACTCTTTATTATTTCTATAGGCTTATTAAAAAAATTGTTCCAAAAGTATGTACGAAATTACAAACAATATACTAAATACACAACATAATAAAACAGATTTTTTAATTTAAAAAGGTGGCATATTTAATTTGAAAAATAATTATAAAATAACAGTAATATCATTATATTTAAACATTTAATGTAGGCATTGGGCATAGAGTTAAGTTTTATTCCAAACGGCTGAGTATCCAACAATCTAATCACCACGTTTTATGCGCTGCCATGTAAAGCGGCAATCGTGTATATTTGTAATGCTTCCAGACTAAATAGAAACACTCATGAATTGAGCTTCTGAAAGTATGTAATAAGTACATAAGTATAGATTTTAGTAGATATTAGCATAATATTCAGTCAATCTCTCAAGATAATACTTTGACAGAATCATGAAAAAAATCTTTACCATTATTTCTTACTAAAAAAACATTATTTTATTTACGTTACTTTTAAGTTATCCTACAGTATAAAAGCGTTGTTTAAGTTACACAAGAGCAGAAGGATTAAATGAATGATCCTGAAAACTGTTATATTTAATAAATCCAGATTTTCCTTAATATTTTCAATTGCCAAGTAAATAGGTTTCCAGTAAAGTACCACTAAACCTCGCCGGCGAGCATCGGAAAGCACAAACGGGCTATTTCCGGAATACTACCGGCCAAAAAGTTGAGCAAGAACTATAAATATTTGAACAAGCCTAATCCCGTAACTATACATACATGGCTGAGATTATGAACCCAATATATTACTTACGTAGGGTGTTAGTTTAACTAAGAAATATTTTGCTAATCCGTATCTATACATATAATAAAACTGTAAAGGTTGAATGTCTGTACATAGAAATAAACTGCTAAAAATCGAGTCAGGGGGATGTAATAAGAAAATAGAACAAATCCAGTTTTTTTTTCAAATTCCATTGTTTCTCTGTCTGTCTGTTTGTACGGACTAATCTCCGAAACTGTTGGACCCTTGATGAGCTAGTTATTATAAATGTGAAAGTTTGTAAGTATGGATGTTTGTTACTCTTTCACGCCAGAACGGCTAAACGGATCTGGATGGGCACAGAGATAGATTATAGTCTACTTTTTATACCGGAATCCGAATCCCGAAATCCCGGAATCATAGACCACTTTTTATCCCGGAAATATGTACGGTTCCCGTGGTATAAGTTTATTTTTGTATTCCTAGAGGCGAAATCGAGCGAAAAGAGGGTGAGTCGCTAGTTTTATAATATCTTCTATAATATAAAAATGAATCGCTGAATGTGTTGGTAAGCATAAATCTCGAGAGCAGCTGAACCGATTTCGCTAATTCTTTTTTTTAAATATTCCTTGAAGTACGAGGATGGTTCTTACAGAGAGAAAAATTTAAAAAATTGCCTGAAAAAGTCTAAAAACAACACTTTTTTATACTCCCATACAAGATTCGCAATAATACTGAAAAGTCAATTTGAACTTTAATACCATACCATAAAGTTTAAGTGTTAGTGGAGAGGTTCCGGGAAGGCAAAACAATTGAGTGACTTTAGAATCGTATAAATAATAATGTCAATATTTGTCAATCTTATTAACAAAAAAATTAAAATTTATTTGGCTAACGCTAGCTAATAACTATTTATATATCTATTTAAAACGTACCTAACGTTGAACCCGAGTGAAGCGAGTGAGAGGTGAGCCGCTAGTTTTCAATAAAACTATTTTTTGGGATTTTTGCGGATTTCAAATTGATTTAGGTCAATAAGGACAAGTTACCTAAACCATAACACATTAAACTTGAAAAAGAAAATATTTATAAAAATATGGATATATTATATTTGAAACTATCCATCCATTCCTCTTTTTCCTATTTCTATATAACTTGGAAGTCATAAATATTATTCACGTTATCTTGAAATAACTTCAACTTGTGCAAAACCATAACCATTACTGCTATTGAAAATTCTATTTTTATTGCGTCGTAAGTTATTCCACTAAATTTGAGGAACAATAAACATTTTAGTTTTATTTTTATTTTACATTATACTTATATTTGCGACAAAAAAGCAAGATTCACAAGCACACACTCGTCAATAAACAGCGATACAACACGTTAATTAATAAATTAAACACGTGGTTGTGTATATACTGTTTAATATAGAATACTTGTATGCAAAAGTTTAAATTATTATATATAAAACAGTTGTAAACAAGAATAGAAATAAGCTTGTTACGCCCAGATTTCGATTCCTAAAGATGAATAAACCCTTAACGAGCCTGAGTATACACATAATGTACATATAATAAGATTCCATATATAATAAGATTCCACAAAATGTCCTGGATTTACCTTTTCAAATATTTAAACATAAAATTAAAAATATTTTACTGAGCAAACCCTATTACACTGTTCAAGAGTTTCTTGTTGATGGAAATATCTGGAATTGAGAAATATTGACTCATATATTATCAAATATATTTAAACGAGCAATATATATATATATATATATATATATATATATATATAATCAGAATCTCGGAAACGGCTCCAACGATTTTCATGAAATTTAGTATACAAGGGGTTTGGGGGGCGATAAATCGATCTAGATTAGTCTTATGTCTGGGAAAACGGTTTTCGAATTTTCTTGCGGTTTTCTTTTGCATTATTCCATGCAAAATATTATGTTCGATAATTTCGCACGTTCGGATATAAGCATAATAGTCAAACGGCCAAGGCGCAAGATTAAAAAGTTTAAATCCCGGTCGGATACAAAGGTATAATTTTTTTTTGTTTTTTTTTTGTATTTATTGAAGTTTTTAGTTTTTTTTTTAAGAAAATTGTACTTATTAAATAAAACTATCTTTTCGGATTATTTCGCGGAATCAACGAAATAATCCGAAAAGATAGTTTTATTTAATAATGTCAAACATTCGCGTAAATCTAAGAAAGTAAAATTGTACTTTTTAACCAAAAACTCCGAGCTAAGCTCGGTGGCCCAGGTCCTAGAAATAATACAAGCTATTATTTATTGAAATCCTTTTCCTCAAATATCTTCAATATTGCGACATTATGCTTAAGAACAAACTAGTTAATTGACTTTTCATGACCAATAAAAGTTTTATGACTCTGTGTACGTCCAATATGTCGAGTTTGTCGTAGAACCTTTTCCTATTTTCTTTATTAGGAAATTATAAGTAAAAAAGGAAGTAAAGTGCACATTTTGTTGTTAATTTAATATTAAGTTAATATATTTTGAATAATACAATTATTTGTTTTAAGTTAGTTTAAGTTTTTAACTTAAAGTAAAAATTAAAAAACAAGTACACACACAAGCACGAAACTATAATATAAGAAAAAGTAGGTAATTATGTATGTATATTAAGAAAATGTATATTTCTGTAATTTTTTTACGTAAGTTAACGACGTGATCCTTTATTTTATTAATTAGTTAGCTAATTCGACACGTTTGGCCATTTTTAAGAATATTACCAGCCCTGGATTTACACTAGGGGCACTCGGGGCTAGTGCCCAGGGCGGCAAATATTTAGGGGTGGCAAGATTTGGAGAGTGGGATATTTTTTTTGGCATTATCGAAAAAGATTGACTTTTCGAAAAATTGATATCATTTATAAATTATTATTTTTTTGCATATTTCGAAAAATGATTAATTATTTTTTTTTAACTTTCAACACTTTATTCAAAATATCGATAATAGGGCGGCATTTTTTACGATGCCCAGGGGTGGTGCTAAGGTTAAATCCGGCCCTGAATATTACAATATTATTATGAACTTTGGCATACTTAAAGTTTATCTCAGGAAGAACTTTAGAAAGCTTACATTTATTGACTTGTTATTGCTCGCGGCATTTAAAGGAAATTTTTATGTCACCACAGTTGCAGGTGCAGTGTACAGTGCTGCCTTAACACGTACGTAATTTTATACTAAATCTACTCGAACTGTGCAAATTGAACTTTTTGCATTTTATAATCCATTTTTCGAGAAAGACTGTTTTGGCAAATGAACCTTAACTTTCAAACTTAATGGATTATACTAAATTTTCGACCACGGAGAAAAACAGAACAAAAACAATCTTAATATTTGTCTACAGCTTTTTGCGGTTTTACTCATCAATTTATTACAATTAAACGAACATGAGTTTTATATTTGTATCAGCTCGACTGATTGAAATAAAATATATGCTTTAATCGAAACCGTAGGTGTACATCAGCGCGTCGCACCCGCATTGTTCAATTCCCTCAGTAATCCGCACAGTGGCAAAGCGATTACTCAGGTAAAGAGCTTTTACGATCTACATTGCTAATCATGTCTCTCCACTTCCTATGTACCTACTACTACTATATACTATCTATGTATATACATATCCTATGTACAAGTATGTGTATCCTATGTACAAGTGTATATATAGTATATAGATTATGTAGGTATATAAATATATAAAATGTATATGTAGGAGCTTAGAGCTTTAACTGCCTCGGTGGTGTAGTGGCTAGCATGTACGGCTGCACACCCGGAGGTCCTGGGTTCGAGTCCCGGGTCGGGCCAAGTTTAGTTATTGAGTCTTTCTGTATAGCAAGTCTCAATAACAGCCCGGAGTTGGGAAGTTGGCAGTGTTTCACCCCCGTGCCTCGGAGAGCACGTAAAGTCGTCGGTCCTGCGCCTTAACTCTCACTGGTCGTGTCGAGAAGTCGTCCCACCGGAGCATGAAAGTGACAGGAATAGAGAGTGCGCTTGTGTCTGCGCGTACACTTGTGCACTATAATATCTCTCGATGAGATTGGTCGCCGTGGCCGGAATCGGCTAGGAGAACATCATATGTAGGAGAGTTAAGTTGATTATTGAAATGACTCGATACCTCATCCTTTATCATCAGTTCAGTTCTTCAGTTTACTCATAGTGGGCGTTTTATGCTCATGGGGCTCACACTATTATAAATTCGAAAGTTTGTATGTTTGAGTGCATGTGTATGTGTTTGTGTATGCTTATACATACACATACATACACATATGTATGTGTATGTTACGGAACTCGAATCGTCGCATCAGCTTTGCTTATTAAGAATTTTTAAAATTCAAAGATATACATTTCATATGTGCCTAATAGAAATATATTGCACATAAGCTGATGAATTGAACACAGCTATAATAATAAGTATATTATTTTAATAAAAATATTAATGTTCTCTTGACCGATTTCGGCCACGGCGGCCAACCTCATTGAGATAACGCAGACACAACGTGCACTCTCTTCATTCATTCCTCTCACTCTCATACTCCAGTGGGACGACTACTCGACACAACCAGTGAGAGTTAAAGCGCAAGACCGACGGGCTTACATGCCCTCTGAGGCACGGGGCTGAAGTACCGCCACCTTCACAACTCCGAGCTGTTACTGAGGCTTACTAAATAGAAAGACTCAATAACTAAACTTGGCCTGATCCGGGACTCGAACCCACGACCTCCGGGTGTGCAGCCGTACATGCTAGCCACTAAACCATCGCGGTTTTAAATTAGTGCGGCGTTCAACGTCCTTTAATAATGCAACACTTAAGAAGACTGAACAGGATTTAATGAAACTTTCACGTTATCACGTACTTTCTTGTAATATGGCATATTTAGTGAATTTTAAAAATTAAAATGTACACAGCGGTAGATTTGTAGGCTGTAAGGTTAACAAGCTCTGGAATACAATATATAAGCAAGTATGAATAATAATTAAGTACAATTAAAGTATCAACTCACCTAATGAATGTTTAAACCTATATTATAATGATAGCACACTATTATTACAAATGCGAAGTTTCCGTGTCCTCTTGAAAATGCTCTTGATGATAGCGTGTGTTGCAACTCTTGGCTTCGATTACCGCGAACACAGTAAATTTTCCGGAGCATCAGTGGCAAAATTGTTTATTTAAATAATTATTATTTTCCATATAATGGTATATACATCGTTGAATTTACACCCCTGGCGTGTCGCCAGGTGCAGTGCGCCGCCATGCGTCACGTGACCTCGCGACTTGGAGGTAATGAAATAAATACACCTTATTAGCCTTAATATAAAGTTTAATTTTTTTTTGTAATATTTATAATAACAACAGCTAAAATTAAATAAATAATTTTGCTATATTTAATTATAATACTTATATAAAAAAATGTTTTAGAATTAAAATCAATAAATATTGTAAGGTACTTTGGTGCCATTTTTCAATTTTTGAATTCATTTTGTTATTTTGTGGGTAGGCTGTCTGTAACAACTAATAATGCCTTTGACCATGATTGTTGTAAAGCATTCAAAACGTCGGGAACCAAAAATCTAAATAAATTCGCGAAATAATCCGAAAAAAAATAGTTTTATTTAAAATGTCAAAAATTCGCATAAATCTAAGAAAGTATCTTGTGTATAAAATTTATTTATATAGAGGACCCAAAAAATATTGTAGAAGACAAGGTCTAAAAATTTAATTTTGATGAGTTTAATTGAATGCAATTACCGTGAAACAAATGTAATAAATTATTGTTTATTTATTGGTATCACACAATATATCATGTGCGCTACTAGGAACAGAAAAATAAATTTAATCTGAAAAGCAGACGTGGTTTAGAATTTTGGTGAAACCGGAACCAGAAATGTATCAATATTTAATTTAACGTAAATGCATTTACGCATACCACCTGCATAACACATCAGATGACGCGTGGGCTAGAAAAGGCAGTACTAACCACTAAAATTTATGAAATAAAAAGACGGCCCGACATCTGGCCTACAGAACTAAACCACAATAATCAGGAGATTGCTCCTACGGTCCACTTTGCTAGCAGAATGTACCAGGAGCAACCTACCGCCACCCAGCGCGTCTCTTAGCTTCTCCCCCGACTAGATTGTCCGACGCTAACGCCCCTGCCACCACAACAAGGCTCGTCAAATATTCCTATATTTTTACATAAGCTTTACATTACTTTCTTTACACAGCTCTACGAAATTTTCACTACTTTATAATAATTCAAGACACTTTTCGTGCTGAAGCTCAGCAAATTGCAGGCAATCCTATTAGCATTTTTGAATAGATTATAGTATTTGAAATTAAGATATAACAAGCTGAGATCCTCCGGGAATTCCTACTTGACTTTAATTAAATTCCCTCTTGCCCTGTTTTAAAAGCGGTGAGCTTTTCTTGTCAACGTTTATGAAATTAATGAGGAGCGTAATACGGACGTGTTTCACGTAATAACCTTTTACACAGAACTAAAGTACTCTAGAAGTAACATACGATTAATACAAAAAATATTTTCATATTATCTATTATGAAATCCCATAGCGATACAGTCTTAGAAAGGAATTTGCAAATATTTTAATATAATAAATAGGGTAACGGTAGCCCAGTGGTAACGCGCTCGCTTGTAAAACTGAGTGGAGTAAATTCAAATCAGAATGAGACGGACGCCGGTCTCAAACCTTTGATATCCTGACAGGCGAATGATTTCCAACATGATTACCACTTGTTTTATTGTGTTGTATGTTAACGAAAACATCGCGAGGAAACCTGCATGCCTTAGAGGATCTAACAGGTTTTCGAAAGATGTATGAAGTCCTCTAACCCGCACTTGGCAAGCGTGGTGGACTATGGCCTGGTTGTTTTTGGCCCCTTTTATTGAAAGGAGACCTATGCCCAGCAGAGGCGCGTTTAAAAAAATGGCTGCATACAATATAATAAAAACATTTGAAATATTTGGTCATCCAAACATGAATGGATATGCGGTACTGTACAAAAAATCAATTCGTAACTAAGACCAATATTATTTAACAACAAAAACATCAATTTGTTACTCTACTGCGTTAAGCAACGATTTTTGCGTTTATACCATTATAAATAGTATAATAATTCAGCTCTTTTCATATCAGTCCTTAGTAAAACGCTGACCTAATGCGGGTTGGCGGACTACACACATCTTTCGATATTTAGTTATCAGATCTCACATATATGTATTACATATAGGTATCAGTGGCGATGGGTGAAATTTTAGCAGAGGTAAGCCGTATCAAAAAAAAACACGAAAAAAACATTGATATACAATTTTTTATACGTATTAATGCAAAAAGATATATATATATATATATATATATATATATATATATATATATATATATATATTTCCAAAAGAACATTTATTCATTTAAAAAATTGTAAGTAAAATTGTATATAAAATTATAGCAAAATACATTTTAAGCTTAAACGTCTTGTATGGACCTTTCGCCACTGATAGGTATTACTGATATCCAAGTACGTCTTCGCTACGATGAAGAAAAAAGAAATATTTAAATAATCAAAGTTCTTAAAAGTACTAACTTCATAAATATTAGTAGATGCTTATGCCATTTCTATAGAACAACACTAGTTCTGAGCGCAGTAGCCATAGGACTGGACAGCTTCTGTTAATTTAGAAGTTTACTTCATTATAACTTGCTATTTTAAGATTGCTTTTAAACTGGATTTTGTGCGTAATATTATTTTTATTTAACATATTTAATCAGCCACAACTAGCAATAATTTATATAATTCATTTAAACATAATATAATACGCCTTGTTGCTTACAACGCTAAAAATATTACACCGCCATTTCACAAAGACCGTATAATAAAATTACTGATTTGTAACGTTATTCATTTCCATAATCAAAATAATTTTAACATTCGATGGCAACACTCACTCCAATTATGCCAATAAAAAGAGTCAAAAAGCGCTTTATTATTGTGCAATTAATCTGGCCAATTACTGCGGTTTTAAAGCGAGATGCATTAAACACTCAATATTTTTATTAAATAGACTTTTGAATTATTCGCACGCTCTTCTCAGTGGAACTGTATTCCAAGCGGCCTTAGTGGTCTAGTAGCAAGCAGGTGCGGCTGCAAATGTCGGTCTTGAGTTCAAGTCCCAGATCTTGAATTGAAGAAATTGTTGAGAATAAGTGTTTCCTAATAAATTGTAACTAAATCTTGTTAAAATATATGTATAAGTTTTGATACATGATGCTGGCTTTTCCTGAGATATTCATCACAATGTTTTCACATTTTTATGATATTAGATTTTTTGGATTTCCCTTAGTCCGGAATAGGATAATAAGTATTAAAACATCAGAAAAATTAACGAAAAAAAATTAAACTTTATATGGCTAACGCTGGCTAATAACTATTTATATCTATTCATAACGTACGTAGCGACGAACTCGAGCGAAGCGAAGGTGAGGCGCTAGTACAAATAAATAAAATCTGTTTGTAATGTCAAAATACAGCTTTTTACTTAATATATACGAAAGTATATACGATACTTTTAAGAAAAAAAATTTTTTGTCTGTTTGTTCCAACTAATCTCCTAAATGGCTGGACCAATTTTGATGGGACTTTCACTGGCAGTTAGCTGATCTGAGGAGTAATTTAGGCTACTTTTATTTTAGAAAAAGAGTGGGGTTTCGTGTAAAACAAATCAAACCCATAAAATTGTGTACCTACACACTCGAGCGGAGAGAGTTGAACCAATGAAACTTAAAACAATCCAAGCATAAAATTGAATGATTAAATAATAATAGCATTAATAACTTAACTAACCTCACACTCCTGCTAGGACGAGCCTACCCTTAATGTGATGAGGGTGCTTGTTAAAAATTAACAGCAGAAATAAAGAAATAAAGAACTCTTGTTAAAAGATAATAATAGAAATATTGAAGAACAAACCCACTGGAAAAGAAAGAACACTGAGTTTTCAAGAAGTGGATATCGCAATCGTCAATGGCTACTAAGTCATTATCAGTTCCTGTACTGAAAGAGATCTCGAAGCAATCGTATTTTTCCTAATAATAGAACTTCGTACAAGGTCAAATGAAAGGAAAATAATTTGGCACACTTTTGGTTTCGCCAATGATCACTCCATTTTAATTCTAATTTTATTCATTTAACGTAACTAATTGATGGTAACTAAATAATAGTCCAAAATGTACGTGTACATAATAATGGCTTAGAATTGGTACATCGACTAGATACTAACGACCTGCTTTTCTCGTTTGCTATTTATATTTAGACACTTTCTGAACTTTTTAAATAAAACTATCTTTTTGATTTTTTTCGCGAAGTTATTTGGCAGACTCGGACAGCAGCTAGGTGCTGTAACAACTATATAATGACCTTTGAGAGGTCTAAAACACAAAAAAAAATCACTTTTTGAACTGTTATGTTTTTCCACAAATTATGTTTGTTAAATTTTTAAAACTCTTTTCTCAAATAACATCACGCGCAACTCATAGATTCATGTAATATTTAAAAAACAAAACTCGATGTCATTAATTCAATTATGAATAATGTTTTTTGTTCATGCTATAAAAATAATCTCTACTATAAAAACAAAGCAGAAAACATCGGCATTAATCAAAGAAATATACAATAAGAACAATTAAATCATAGAAAATAAGTACAATCAATACAAATATCATCACAAATATTTTGAATCCAGCATTTTGCTTCAGTACATAAATTGTTCACAAGACAAAGACCTCTCAAACGATAACAAACGGCTCTTCAAGACGGAATAAATCACTATCAATGGACCACAAATAAGCCGCTCAAAAGACTTTATCAAGGAAAAGTTGCTTATTCTAATGTACAACAATGTAATAGTTTCTCTCTCTAATATTTATGGATGATGGAGAAGATAGAGAGATCTGTAATTTTATTTTTAATCGACTTAAAAAAGGAGAGCTTAAAATTTTATTCCTCAAGGATATTTAAAAAAAAACTTTCTCTAATAATGGAAATATAACCCTATAAAGCCTTTGATAAAATGCAAATATTTTATGGAGAGATGCTGTTTGTTACATATCGTTAGCGTACCTTTAAGATGTCCACCACATAAGCCTTTCCCCTGACCATATTTCCTGAAAAGATAGTTTTAATTACAGTTTACAAGGTATATATTATTTCTGTAGGTATTTCATACAAATTTTAAATGACATAAGAACCAAAACTGGTATAAAAACTTAAAAAAAAATCAACTTTAAAATACTAAGAAGTTAAAATAACTGATTGGTAATTTGCCTTAGGCTTAGTAAATGAAAACTACCAATCAGATATTTTTTATAGTCAACGAAAAAAAAAGCGGAAGGTTCTCAATTCGACACGTACCTGTATATAATTTTTATGTTTCACCTCGCATAACTTTTTAGTGTTGTCCAATTTCGATGATTCTTTTTTGGATTGTCTTAC
Organism: Brenthis ino; assembly: GCA_921882275.1. Lineage (NCBI taxonomy): Eukaryota > Metazoa > Arthropoda > Insecta > Lepidoptera > Nymphalidae > Brenthis > Brenthis ino. The sequence continues at coordinate 6,764,666 of OV170221.1, forward strand.
AATCTTTAATTTTTCATTGGACTTTAAAGTTGGTCCCATTTAAATTAAAAAAAGATCCACCCCTAAGTGTATAAAATAAGCGATGATTGATTTTTTACCTACTCTATTTATAAAATACATTCTTCTTACTTTATTAGTATTATGTATGTCTACACTAAAAATGAAAAATAAAAACGAAAAAAAATGTCTTCAAAAAATACTAAAAAGTATCAAATCACATATCCACTAAAAAATCATCGAAATCGGAACAGACTGTAAAAAATTATGCGTGGTCAAACATAAAAGAAAATATATGTGTCAGATTGAGAACCTCCTATTTTTGGTCGGTTAAAAAAGAATCTAAGAACCATTCTAGACCACAAGCAACCTGGCTGCTAAGTTTCTTGGTGTTGAACAGACTAAAGAGTAAATAGTAAATAATGTCAAATATTGGAAATCAACAATATTTAGTCAATATAAAAAAATAATGTCAATCAGTTGACTTATTCCCGACTACGGAGGGTTAAGATTTCAGCAGGCTATGTACATATGTATGTATATGTATGTAAGTAAGTACAAATGTTCACCTGTTCTATAGTATATTCAAAATTTGACAAATGAGGTTAGAAGCATCTTGACGTTCGCTGGTATGTGACGACGTTACGTCACACTAAATTCAGTGTAGCACCCTCTAAAGGACAAAGTTTTGTATGTAAACAAAAATAATTTTAGAGAGCTTACACTTATATCTTGTGGCTAATTTCATTGAGGCTAAACTCCGGAAGCCACGCGGGTTTGAACCCAGGGCCAGCTCTTCAGACATGCTCACCACTTGACCATAGAAGCAGTTCTAATAGGAAAATATACAGAACCAAAATAAATTATATCAGATAATTCAGAAACAAATGAGGTAAATAAAGACGTTATCAAAAGTATATAACATATAGAATACTAATATGGGCTTTGAAAGAATCGTTTCTATAAGATACCTGGCGCTTACACTCGAAGTTGCTACGTAGAGCGTCCCGTGAATGTTAATATGTCTATTGCCTTCATTTTGTAGGCAACGATAAGTTTTGAGGCACGTAGTGTGAGTACTATTCAAGTTTTAGCATGACGTAGATAGTTATATGTAGTTTTACAATTGATATTTAGGTGAACTATGTCCAATTATTCAGTAGATCAAATGGAGTCTTTATATTTTGTTTTTTATAATTTTATATTAATTTAATATTGATTATTTACAATTTGTATTTTTACAAGCTTTTATTTAACTTGCAATGTTTCTATGTAGGTATGTTTGTTCGGGGACGACGGGCTATGTTTTTTTATGCACCCCTATGTTATGGATATCAAATGTAAGGGCTTATTGCGAAGAATACAAATAAATAAATAAAAATTAAAAATAAATTATTAGTTAAAAACATTTTTCAAAACAATATTTTATTTAGGTGCTCTAAAAAGAAGAAAATAAACTTTAGATTAAATCAAAGCCATCAATTTATTACAGTACACAATTTATGTGATACTAGCGACTCACCCTTGCTTCGCTCGGGTTCGTCCCTAGCTTGCTTGCCAATACAATCTTTCATCCCCATTTTCACCTCCTTTAGGTGTGATTTCCGGGATAAAAGTATCCTATGTCCTTCCCAGGGTCTCAAACTATCTTCTTACCAAAATTCATCTAAATCGGTTCACTCTAGAGATAAAGTCTATAGATAAAAGCTTGGCGAGAGATTGAGTTAAACAAGAACACAATACGAGTATGTAACTTAATCTTGATATAAATTATTCTAAGAAAAAATAATGTTCTTTTGTAAAATAAATTCTCATACGCTCGTATAATAGTAGTCTATACATATAATAAAATTGTAACTAAGCCGAATCTGTACATTAAATATTTTTTGGAAAATCTTATTGAAATAAACATTATTATCGATACAGAGGCAGAATCCATAGTTTTTAGATTTTTGTCTGTCTGTCTGTCTATCTGTGTGTCAGAAAAACTACGGGAGAGATTTTGATGAAATTTGGTATGATGATAGCTGGTTATCCGGGTCAAAATATAAGATACTTTTTACCGCGGGAAAATATCTCATTTCTGAGAAAAAATACAAAAACTGCAATGTAAGAGTATACTCATATGTAAGTCCTAAGAATTTGGTTCTTGGTCATGTGAACGCGGGCGGACCCGCAGGCAAATCTAGTCTGATATAAATATTAATGTACGACAAAATTAAAGACAAATTCTAACAATTATTTATTTACTTTGTAAATAATTAATTATTAAAACAAAGGGTGACTGACCACACAACCAAATGTAAAGACGAAGACCTAAAAATGAATTATTCAAGGTTCTTGGTCGCAGGGTCGCGGCGGGACTCTTTATTTGGCGCTGCGAAGAGTACTATGCCATCGCATAATATAATATCGACACCTGCAAAGAAAAATATTGTAACTCAGTATTTGTACCTATTTTAAATACATAATAAATTAATTCTATAAATTACTTCAAGATAACGTTACAGATGAAAAAGTTTCGAAACCCGTGTCTAGTACTTCTGATATTCTCGTGAGCAACACATTTTCAGCATTAACATCACTTACCTTACGATGATAGAAAATATCATAAGAATGCATATGAAAGAGAACCTAACCAATTTTTGAAAGATATGTGAAGTCCTCCAACCAGCACTTGTCCAGCGTGGTGGACTATGACTGGGAAGGTCATAGTCCATCACGCTGCTCGCAATTTCAAATACGAGGAAGGCTCGTGCCCATCAGATGGAAATTAAAAAGGACTGAGTAAATTAAAAAATTAAAAAAATACAATATTGTGCTTCGCAAATATTGATATTTCTTACATTTTCACCTAGAAAATTATAGGGGTTTTGGCATGAATTAGCGATCCACGCTATTTTAAATAAAACTATCTTTTCGGATTTTATCGCGGATTTATTTGGATTTTTGGTTCCTAATAAATCCGCGAAAAAATCCGAAAAGATAGTTTTATTTAAAATGTCAAATATTCGCGTAAATCTAAGAAAGTATTACGATTCAAGCTAGTTATGCACGTGCTTAGAGTTCGCTTTATATTATTACTGTACGACATTCGAGCAACATACATATAAAACACGATAAGGCATCCAATATTATATCGTATATGTAAACTGGGTATCTATTACGGTTCAAAATATACAGTCATAAGTATACGAATATATTGACAGAGAGGTGGAAAGAAAGCGTAGATTTGTAAATGGATCTCTTTTCGATTTTAAGCATTAGGAATCCTAAGAACCTAATAACTTTACTACCTCAAACACTTTGCCTTGCTATCTACACATATAATAAAATTGTAACCAAGCCGAATTTGTACATTAAATATTTTTTTGAAAATCTTATTAAAATAGACGTTATTATCGATCCAGAGGCCGAATCTATAGTTTTTAAAATTTTTGTCTATCTGTCTGTTACCGCATCACGAAAAAACTACTGGAGAGATTTTGATGAAATTTGGTATGATGATAGCTGGTTATCCGGGTCAACATATAGGATACTTTTTCTGAGAAAAAATACAAAAACTGCAATCTAAGAGTGTACTAATATGTAAAACCTAAGAATTTGGTTTTTGGTCATCTGAACGCGGGCGGAGCCGCGGGCAATGCTAGTTTAATATAAAAATGTCTCAAAACATTACTACGCCGTACATATGTCAATGTATATTTCATTAGATGTCACTCCCCTGTCGCCCAAACAACGTAGAGGACATTCCTCACAAACTATACAAAATATTCCAGTTAATATTTTATATTTAATGTGCAAATATTTAGTTTATTGAGAAGAAATTTGTTATATTTACATTTTTTGTGATTATTTTTTAAATACAAATAAACATTATTACTTACTAGGTAATCTATCAAGACATATTAAAATTGCAATAAAATCCATAATTGTGTTTTTAATTTTATTAAAGTTACTTTTACTGGAATCTGATGACAACATCAACAAAAAAATCTACTTTTAAACAAAATTAGATATAAATATTATAACAATAATGCTGCTTTAACATCCCACTGTTGGGCATAGTTTGCCTTCACTGTGAGGGCGAGTAAGTCATAGTAATTTATATCGATTTGAATTTGTATTTAGCCCTTTTTTTTAACGTCCCACTGCTGGGCTCGGGCCTCCCTTCAATGCGAGGGGGATCAGGCCATAGTCCACCACGCTGGCCAAGTGCGGGTTAGCGGACTTCACATGTCTTTCAAAAACTTGCTAAGTTCTCTCAGACATGCAGGTTTCCTCACGATGTTTTCCTTCACCGTTAAGACAAGTGGTAATCATGTTGGAAATGATTCGCACATGAAAATATCAGAGGTGCGAGACCCGGGATTTAGCTCGGTTCACTCGGTTTCCCAAGCGAGCGCGTTACCACTGGGCTACCACTGCCTTTTTTTGAATTTGAATTTAATATAAGAAATTTACTTTTAATCTCATATACATATTCATACAAATCACTAAACTTACGTAGGTACTTATTGTATTACAACAGTATTTGAACCTACGACCTCCAGCAAAAGGAAGCGTTTCTCGACACAACCAGGCAGCTAAAAATATGTAAAGGAAATTGAGTTGTCATGTTTCTCTAATGGAATGTATTGTTCTAAAACGTATTACGTATCGAAGCGTATAATTACGTTGTGAGAGTACAAGCGCCGACGCGTGACGCAATAATATAATTATAACTTTGAATTTCTAGGTAACCTTGTTATTTATAATTGGTCTCGTCATTTCGTATCCACGTCTCCGTCGCGGGACAGACACGTGACGTCGAAACAATGCGTGCTAGGTTGGCTTTTATAATGCCTTTGTCGCGTTTTCTAGAACGCCTAAGCTTGCATAAGAACTATAAGCTACATCGCAGCTATTATCTATATCTGTACATGCAATAAAATTGTAACTAAGCCGAATCTGTATATTAAATATTTTTTGGAAAATCTTATTGAAGTAGACATTATTATCGATACAGAGGCCGAATCTATAGTTTTTAGAATTTTATCTCTCTGTGTATTTGTTTGTCTGTGACCGCGTCACGGAAAACCACTGGACAAATTTTGATGAAATTTGGTATGATGATAGCTGGTTATTAGGGTCAACATATAGAATACTTTTTACTGCGGGAAGATATCTCATCTCTGAGAAATCTGAAATCTATACTAAACGCTAAAACGTAAGTAGGGACGCTCACGCACCCGAGCGGAGCGAGTGTGAGTCGCTAGTATATACATATACAATTAAACATCTCCTCTGTCAACCGATATTCTTTTTTTATTGTTTAGTAGCCATTGATAAGCTTTAGAGTTATCAATAATTGTTGGTTTGTTTGTCCTTTTTTCACGTCGAAACAGAGTGACGGATTGCCGTGGTTTTTTTCGGGAAGATAGTTGGAGGGCATGAGATTGTCATAGGCTACTTTTTCATCAATCTTGCTCATTTCCACGGGAAATATGTTATAATACAACCCACAAAAACTCATCATACCTATGTATAAACATACATAATATATAATATGCGTAGTAGTATATAGTCTATCTATTCCATACTAACCGTTAAAACGTACCTAGGAATGAACCCGAGCGAAGCGTGAGTGATTCGCTTGTACTTAACTTATTTTCTGATTATATTTGAAATCTGAAACTTTCTAATCTACAAGAATCTGAAATAAGATAGTAACTCAACTGATTAAAATAGAATCCATATATTTATAAAGTAATCTGCTTGTTTCGGCTAAATTAAAATCGGTTTTGAAATTATGAACAGTATTTTTAGCCCAGTGAGCTCAGACAAAGTGACATTGAACAATTGCCTATAAATTGGAACATACTTATTGAAAAATTTAAAAATTGAATTCTAACAACAAATATTATAAGGGTACAAGTATGTGAGAGAATCGTAATATGTAATTTAAATAAAAAAATTTTAGATTTATTTACATAAAGGATTGTAGAATGCTATCATGTAGAAGCCTCAGGATATTTTTATAATGGCTATATTAATATTTTCAAGATTAACAAAAAGATAAATTGACAGCAACTTAGGTTTTGTATTCTTACAAACCTAAGTTGCTTTCAAGCTTTCATTACCTGTGTTCTATGCTTAATGTTACTTTGTTACTGATGATTTTATCGACTTCTTGTCCGAAATAAACACTTATTATTATTATTATTAAAATTGAGAATTTATTATTATTATTAAAATTTATTATTATTATTTAATATTATTATTAAAAGAGAGATTGCAAAAGGGCTTATGATAGCATTAAAAGTGTTGTTAGTGCTATGAAAATACATAAAACGTTTTTTAAGTCAAGCAATATAGCGCCAATGGCAGGACCTGAATAAATTATAATTAAATTATAAAACTAAAGTTATGTTTAATTATGAAGCTAGAACGTTTTCAATATTAAATGTAAACTTTGGCTATAAATTTAGTACTCGTATATATTAAATATTAAATAATTCATAGAAAATTTTAAAGTCTCAGAATTGTTATAAACTCTGTATTAAATATCTCACAAAATATCAGATATGTCGATATTATTATGAAATTGTTCCAAACCAAACTTGCGTGTAGCCTCACACCAACGCATGTTTGATGTTCAATAAAGTGATTTAATATAAATAACTGTAGAATGTTTAAATAAAACTATCTTTTAATTTAAATATAAAAGTCTATTTCGGATTTTTTTCCTTTTTTTAAACCTAGCCTTTAATTTTTAGCCTCTACCGTGACCATAATCGCTGTAAAGCATTTGAAACGTCAAAAACTGAAAACAAAAATAACTCTGCGAAATAACCTGAAAAAATAGATTTATTTAAAATCTCAAATAGTCGCGTAAATCTAAGAAAGTACTTTGTGTTCACCTTGTCGAGGTGTGTGGTGGTGGAGAGGGAGGGGGTGTAGGTCCGTAACATCTGGCCATTCAGCTGAAAGCAAGAAGCTAAAAGACGCACTTAGAAGGTATATCATGCGAGTTGGTACTTCTTCGATAGCAGAGTAGACCGTAAGACTAATCCCTGGTTACTGTGGTCTGCCTCGGTAGACGGTATTTTCCACATAAACGTTTGTTGTATAAGTGGTGTGTGTATACACTTCTCATATAAAGTACCTAATATTAAATAGAAATACAATCGCAATAACAAATATTTACTCATGTTTATTTAAAAGCAAATAAATTCATCAGAAGGTATATCAAAAATAAAATCATGACGAGTAGTCTCATTAATTTCTAAGAAAACAAACAATTGTTATGTACCTAATATATCTTTAGAATACGTCTCTAGGGTAAACTCTAAGGATTAAAATTACATTAGGTAAATTACCCTTTGAGTGATTGAATTTTAAATGTAGTAATTAAATTCTATGGTGATAAGGAGTTCGAATTTAATCACATCTGGAGGCACATTGGACCTCTTTGTTTTACACAAGTGTAACCACAAACAGTAGCTTGTTTTTTTTTTAATATAACTTTACTTTCAGGAAAAAGGAAAGGAAAGGAAATTTTAAAGACGCTAACGTCATTAGGAACCGCTATAACTGAACTAGCGACGCCCATTACCGTCTATTACCAAGACAATTGCGTTCGACTGACCATAATTTCAAATTATAACGTCTGATAGAAAATAAAATAATAGGAAGTCTTTGAAAACTCAAGAATAAATGAGTAATACCTGGAATCACTCGTATATGTACTGTAAAGAAATGTAACATATATTTAAAACGGTATAAAAATAATTACCGTGCTATTATACAACACTAGCTGACCCAACCGAAATTGCCCTGTGCAAACACTATTTCTTTGAGTTCAAAGCTTACAAAGCTGGTAAAAAAAACGCATTTTTAGTTTTTTCCCGAATTTCTGAATTTTCCAGACAAATTTTAACAATTTTTTTTTCCTGCGATCCTTATTCTGATAATTATTAAAATAAAAAAAAATGCCAAATCAGTGCAGCCGTTCTCAAGTAACGCGCTTACGAACAAACAGCATTTCATTTTTATTCCTTATGAAAAAGTTATCGTACCTAAGTAAACTGTTTTTGAAAAAAATCATTATAATATTTTTATTAACACTTTTTTACTTACAATTTACTTACATGAGTTTATTTTGAACCGATTTTGAACCATTTCTGTGGTATCGATTTGAAACATTGTAAGTTACCAAAAACGAAACATTCTTTAAGTAAAATTTCTCCGTTTGCTTGACTCTATCAATCTTTCGCTTTGTATTTTCAGGGTACACTAAATAGTTACATATAAAATAAAAATGTTTTAAAATCGTTTGAGTCAGGATATTTTTATCATCGTAACACGCAAGCTTGAGGCCTCTTCATGTAATAAAAGGTCTTGAAATAATTAATTTGTAATAAAAATATTATAACCGCACCTAATATAAACTAATCCATAATCAACGATAATATAACTGAATCATAAAATTCAACAGCAGATTTTTAGAGAAATATTTACTTTCAATCTCCACATAACGAAATTAACTGAAACGATGAAATGTGAAATTAGAGTCGAAAATAGATTCTAAGAGATAAGGTAAATCGTGAAATTTGTTTTACGAAATATGATATCGTCTGCGCTTGGTTTAGGATCTCAAGATTAGAGTAATATTTACGTCAAAATTACTTGGAAAATTTTCTTTTAGTAACTCAAATCTTAAAAAATAATCTTTTAAAAAGTGTTATGAAATTTTAGATAAAACTATCTCTCTGAACTTACTTTTAACTCCAATAGTAATCTTATAAATATATAAATATATATATATATATATATATATATATAATGCTTTTAGCATCTAACAAATTGCTTAAGCCAATTTTAGTTTTATAGCAGCAATAGCAGCTTTTTTTGGAACATCGGCTATACATACGTAAATTACAATTTCTTCCCTCATATCCACTCAGATGAAGTCCTGAATAAGACTTGTTATTATATTTATTAAAGTACAGAAAAATGATTTGTATTGTTGAAAAATATCGGCCATATTCATAAAACTAAGTTGGAGCGAGACTCTCACCGTTCTATAAATAGTTTCCGCCAGAAATGTCCAATTGTTAAAAAAGACGCGTATTGAGTTTGCTCTTTGCGATTGATGAGATATTTTGTTTTAAATTTTGAGCAGCACATGATGATGTAAATATGTTCCAATATGATTCAACTTAAGATTAATAAAAAACAAATCCGACGAATTTGCGCAATAAAACAATTGAAATTCAATTTTGAAATTACACTCAACGCTACACAATTGAGAACCTCCTCTTTTTTGGAAGTCGCTTAAAAATGAATGTAAAAGTTAGTAATAATTAAAATGATAAAGCAATAGTTTTTTTTTTGTTATTTATATTTATACTATTGTCACAATAAGTGAACATAGATGCGGGTAAAAGTTTGTCTTATATATACCATTATATATAAAATTTCCATGTCACAATGTTAGTTACCGTACTCCTCCGAAACGGCTTTACCGATTTTTACCAAATTTTATATGCGTATTCAGTAGGTCTGAGAATCGGCTACTATCTATTTTCCATACCCGTAAGTGATAAGGATAAGGGTGGTCCTCCCAGACCCCACCCCAGGGACGAACCCGAGCGGAGCGAGGGTAAGTCGCTAGTGTTACATATAAAATTTCACCTAACATAATTAAAAATCCCTAATATCACAAGACCGCGAACGTCTCAAAATCCATTACGTTCAGTGTGTATCTAATGTTACGTACAGTTAAATTGCTTCTCGTGTCACTGTTTGTTCAACCGAAGCAAGAGCTTCTTGTTTTAGTTGGTTAATTTGCACTTCATAAAGTCGAATTTAATTTGATTGTCGTCTCTCTCTTGACTTATCAATTAATTATGTTTTAATAATTTGTTTCTCAGACACAAACACATCTATTCTAATATAAAAATTGAAGAGATTGTTTAGTTTTTGTTTGTTTGAAAGCACTGAACTTTAGAAGTGCTAGATTTACAAAATTTATAGTGTTTTATCGAGGAAATGAATAACTAAAAATCATTTCAAACAAAATCTAAAAATTTCTATTCCTCAACTATGGTAGAATCACATCTCGTCGAAGCTCCCAGGCCACTGTAGTCAATTCAATCTCACGATTCTTCCGTTACGTAATAGTAGTCTCAGAGGCTTAGGCCATTTGCATTATGAAGAGGAGGATGCAAAAATGTGGATAGAACCATTTTTGTGCTGATGCCGCTTATACATTATATAACTTTTGTCATAAAGCGATTCGTTTATTAAAATGTAAAATATAAAACCTAATAGCTTTGCCAAGAAAATAATAAAATTCTATCTATATTTATAATAACATTGTTACTCGTTCAAAATTGTTGCCTGGAATTTTTTAGCAATTGTGCGTTGAAGGTATTTGATAACGTAGTAAAATCAAATCGAGCTATTAATAAATTTTACATATCAGCAAATAACAAATAACGTCTGTCAGTCCAGTTTATCGATACTAGTATTATGTATATAACTGAAAAGTTTGATTGTTTTTTAGTTGAACGTGCTAAATTGTTGTTGGACTACAAATGCCTTCCAACAATTGGTTAGGGTCTCTCAGGTTTTCTAACGATGCAATGTCTTCGTTTACCGTAAGGCGAGTGGTATCCATATTGAAATAGATTCGCACATAAAAATTTCAGAGGTTCTAGATCCGGGAGTCGAACTCGCGTCCACTAAGTTTTGAAACTAATTCATGTATGTATACATGTGTGGATACATATATAATTTTTAATAGATCTCATTAATAAAATGAAACAGAATAAATAAAATGACTGCTCATAAAAATAACTTAATGCAAAAGTTTATATTCACTATTAGTTTGAAAATGTAGCAACATTAAATGTCGTCATGAAATGTCAGCAAATAAAAAATTAAAGCTCAGCAAAGCCCTCTTACGTCGTGCAGATGCTCACTCCACTCGCGCCAGGCCCTCATAAGGCTGACTTCTCACGCTGCGATACGTTCTAAAGTATCGACCTAGTTATATTTGTATTATTTTAAAGCTTTAAAGCTATTATAAGCGTGTTTTGTATGTATTAATTAAAAGCTCACGTCTAAATGTAAGCCGTGCTTTTTTTGAAACTACCGTTTTTTCAGTACGGAGAACTTTCGCTATATGTATTGTTAGTTCTATTCAGAAAGTAAAGGTTAGATTTGATTTGATAAAACTTTTACCTGTATAATAGACTCAAGTCGAGTTCTGTATATTATTAGAGTTAAGAGAACCGGAATTTTACTTATTTAAGATAGAAAAAAACTCCATCAAACAACAACAACTTTTCTTAACTTTTATTGGAACGACTTTACAACGTTTTTCAATAAAAAGATTAACAAAATTGACCTATATTTAAAGAAAATGAAACACGAAAACTTTGTTGAAATGACCTAATTTTTCACTTAGCTAAAAAGTGTTTTTTTTTTGTTCTATTATGCGGAACATGTTTTATATGGATATTGATAGAGCATTCTTAGCACACGCCCTCGGGTCGAGAATATTTAGCTTTCTTTTCCTCGGGCCAGTGAAGAGTGACAGCTGTCTAGGCACTGCCTATACAAGTGCGGGTCAAGTGCAATTCATGGCTCCATCTTGAATAAAACCATTACAGCTTGGACTTTTTTTGTAAAACTTTGTGTTTTGAATGTTATTTCTATTTTTCTTATATTTAATAAAGAATATTTTGTCACTAGCATCTCACCGTCGCTTCACTCGAGCGCATCCTTTGTTCCCTAACAGTAATATGCCGTATATCTGCCATAACAACTGTTTAAGCGTTAAGGAGTAACAAACATACAAACACATACATGTATAATTCACATTTATAATAGTCAACCGATTGTGAATTACTTAACTATTTATATAATAGAAGGGACATACCGATAAAATATGTCCAAGCTACACTACGCGGGTCTTTGATAAAAATATTTTTTAGCAATGTCTTAATATCATATGGGAAATTAAGTTAATATTGATGCATGAAAGTAAAATAAAGTTAGTCCTGGGTTCAAGTCCCTGGTAGGACAAAGTATGACTATTGGGTTTTTCTGTAACTTTATTTTAGTAATAGCTTAGAGTAAGAAAGTTGGCGGTGTTACACCCCCGTGCCTCGGAGAGCACAATTCTGGGCTTTGTTCATCCAAATTGGTTCAGCCGTTATGAAAAAGTAACATACATATAAACAAATAAACATACAATCTTCCGCATTTATAATAACAATTCTATATTAATTCAAAGATAATACAAAAAAAATAACTACAAAACCTTAACATTATCATGTTTTCATCTTTTTTTTCTTCATCGTTTAAAAAAAACAACGTTTGATATTGTATATATATTCGATATATTACAGCAAAAATTGATATTGTGTATAGAAAAGGTAGAAAATATTTGACCAACTCGGAATTTGCAAGAGGCTTCTTAATTTAGCAGTATATTATTTTTTATTTGGCTTAGTGATAGTCGCTGATTGCTAAGAGATTTTATTTAATTTTTTTAAACTTTAAATAACATTAAAATTGTATAAACTTCTATACATTTTAGATTTATATTTGAAGACATAATTCTTAAAAAAAAATTAAGTTTAAATAGATAAAAACAAGTTATCAAATTTTTCAAGACTTTAATGTTAACGAAGTAAATTATTTGTTCCCGCCACGGCCCAGTACAGTACAGTTATATTTATGTTTCTGTTACTAAAGTTGATAATGCACTTCCCACTTCGCTAACTTCACTAACTAAGCACGTTATTTGCAAACACGTTGTTCGAACAACAACCGACTGGGCTGGAGAAGTTTGCCTCCGGGGCAAAATCAGAGCTTAAGGAACTCTGAAATTAATAAGTAAATATTTGAACGGCAATACTTTGGATTGAAATACGTTTATTTATTAATGTTATAAAGAGGGCTTTTTATTTACTTAGTGACAGTTTGCTAACTGGAGAGCATCTTACTGGGGGCTGCTAATATAGTATAATACGTATGTTTACCCTGCCTTCAGGTCATAGTCTAACTGTATATTAAGTAAAAATTTACAAATTTAAATCTGCCCAGCCATTTCAGGTTTCAAGTAACAAACATGCGAACATAGAAACTTTTACAATTATAATAGCGGTCCAATTATAATCCATAAAATTTGAGAGCTCGACCAGACTAGGCGACCACGACGGAAACCACCGCAGTAACATAGTATAGAGAAGAAGTTGCATAATGTGCGATATTGCATATTATAATGAGCTGGTCACCGGCGCGGCGGCTCGTCTCGCGGTCATGGTCGTCTCCTGGCGCACTTGGCACTTGGCAAGTTAACGAATTCTAGACATGCCAACGAAAAATTGACTTCAATAAATTACATGCCCTAAACTTTAAGTTTTCTTCAGAATAATAACAGGACAAGCTAAGATATACGAGTACCTAATACTTGTTAAATTGTTTATTTTATTCTAGACTAGTATTTGCCCGTGGCTTTGAACGCGTGAAAGTGGAGTGGGGATCTAAAGTAGTCTACGTCTATCCCTAGGAAGCGAGCGTGACAAAGTAACAGACATGACTTTCACATTTAAAATATTATGGATATGTAATTATTTTTTCAATTTTATAAAGATGGTCGTTTAGGAATAAGAGATGGATAAAGTTTTTGAATGGCAACCGTAGACCGGTAGCCAACATAGGTCGTCCCACCACGTTGATCGAAGATTTACTAAAAATGACAGGAATTCAATGGAAGCGGATGGCATAACTTTTTATCTTGAAAATATTATAATATTTGGAGAAGGCTTATTCACAATGGGATATGTCTTTCGGTTAAAAAAATAATAATGATGAGTACTTTTGAAGACACATTTGGCTCGGTTTGTAGTGACCCCACTTGCTGCGCCGGCGGTCACGGATTCGAGTCCCGCTGGAAGCATTCATTTGTGTGATGAGCATGAATGTTTGTACTTTAGTCATGAGTGTTTATATTTATAATACGAGTATGTATGTATTTAAAGTTATACATGTGTAGTGTATCACCTATCTGGTATCCATAATACAGCCTCGTAGCTTACCATGGAACTAGATGGTGCTGCGTTGATGTCCCGACATATTTATTTATAATACTAAGACGTTTTTAATAACTATATCTAAAAACAATAATACTTATTATTGTTTTCATGTATGTAACTTTGGCCTAAAAAGCTTAAATAAGCTTCCATTACTTTATTGTATAACGTCGCAAAAAGAAGCATTTATATAAAAATCCAATTATCCTTTCGACAACGAGCTTTTTCATAACAAACTCTCTTCTACTACTTACGTTCTAAATTTACCTTCTGACATATTTGTTTTGCCTATTATTACTGAAAGCTTTATTTAAATGGAACATAATCTAAAGAAACATGTCAACTTCTGATCAAAGGGTCTGTCGTTTGTTATATTGATAGCACTTACCTTTGAGTACCTACGTAAATATATTCATAATTTACACACTACGTGGTTCGAAATATGTAATATGATAAATTATTATTGATTACTAGTGGCTCACCCTCGCTTCGCTCAGGTTCACTTCTAGAAAAACAAAAACAAATCTGTCCCTCGGGGACCGTATATTTTTCCGGGATAAGAAGTAGCCTATTGTTTGACCGGCAATATAAGGTATCAGCATGCCAAATTTTACTTTAGGTGCATAAGTTGTTGTGTACTAAGCTGTATAAGTTACTATAGTTTTCTTATCTATCTCACGGCTACTCTTTAATTGTCCAGCATGAAAAGTATCTAAAATGGTGACTGGGGATATAAGGTACCACCTTGCGAAATTTCATTTAAATCGGTCTAACAAACAAACAAAAATTTGGAGATAAGCCCGTACAAACAAACAGACAGATAAAGAAAAACATTGAACAAAAAATCTGGATTTGCTCTACTTTTCTTCTCGGTTTTTAGCTTTTTTTTATGTACAGACATTCGACCTCTACAGCGTTATTATATGTATATATTAACACAAAATTAAATTGAAAATCTGCCCACGCAATCTTAAAACTTATTAATAAATTAATCTATACTAATATTATAAAGAGGTAAAGTTTGTGAGATTGTGAGTTTGTGACGTTGTAGGGGGTAATCTCTGGACCTACTGAACTGATTTAGATGAAATTTGGTAAGAAAATAGTTTAAGACCCTGAGAAGGACATAGGATATTTTTTATCCCGGAAATCATCCCTTAATGTGGTGAAAATGGGGATAAAAATTTGTACTGGGAAGCAAGCTAGGGACAAACCCGAGCGAACCGAGGGTGAGTCGCTAGTATAATATAATACTAGCAACTTACAATAGCTTCACTTGGATGCTTGGATCCTTAGGTACTAATGCTAGGTGTAGCCTATGTGTTAGTCCAGAGTCTATCGATAGTACCCTATTTAATCCAAATCCGTCCAGCCATTTGATGAAACAATTGAAGTAGTATATAACAAACACCTACACACAGTGTATGTGTATACAAACTTTCGCAATTATAGCCCAATTATAAAATTCCTTTAGAGTTATGTTTGTACTCGTTATTAAAAAAATAGCCTACCTCTCTTTCGCTCTAATCTCTCTCTTTCTCTTAATATGCCATTTACTTCTGTCCTGTTGACTATTTCTTTTAACAGGATAGAAGATAGAAAAAAAAAACAAACTATTTTTAGGAGATCTACGAATATACCTACATATAATAAAATTTCGAGTCGAATGTGTAAATTAAATACTTTTAAAAAAATCTTATTGAAATTGTCATTATTATCTTTACAGATGCCAAATCTATAGTTTTTAGAATTTTTGTCTGTCTGTCTGTCTGGTAACGCATCACGAGGAAATCACTGGACAGATTTTGATGAAATTTGGTATGATAATAGCTATAGATATATATATTCAGGTGAACATAACGAACCCCAGCGGAGAGAGGGTGACTGGCTAGTTAATAATAATTACAGATATAGATTAAAACACAAGTAAAGCAACAGGTAAATGTTAGTTTATATTAATATATTAAAACGAAGTACACTAAAACTAGGGACCCTTTCACATTTAGACAAGTTTCTTTTTATAGGTGCCACAATGTTATGTAAAGTGTTATCAAAGTGTTCGGTTAAGAAACAGGGTTCCGTAACGATTATCTCAGTGTAATGGACCTCTAGGTTTACCTAATAGCATCGTAAAAGGTATACTTCACATCACTAGCGGGCTCTCACTGATTGCTGATAATAGAGCTTACGTTGAGTTTTTCTGAAAATACTTTCTTTGCTACGCTTTCGGTTTCGCTTGGAACGATGTGATCAAATCCAAAAATGGCTTGAAATTTTTTAAATATGTAAATACGGATGAAAATATAACAATTAATAAATAATAAATATGTTGGAATCTTTACACACAGCAACATCTAGTTCCATGGTAAGATGTTAATTAATTTAATTAATTTTTAATTAATTTGCTACAAGGCTTATGTTATGGATACCAGATAGTTAATACACTACACATATATAACTTTAAATGCATACATATTATAAATATAAACACCCATGAAGTCATAAGTGTACCAACATTACGTAAAACTAAATTGTCTTTAGTTAAATATCAACGTGCTCCAAGGAATAAATGAAAAGAAAATGAATAGTAGATAATAGTCCGTAACGACAAATACTTCTAAAAAATATTCGATGGCGTTAACTCTGTGAATTAAAAGTTATATATATTAAGTATAAGGTAGGAGTATAATAAAAAAAACGTGTTGAGTGTAAGAGCTCTCGAGTAAATCTTTGTGCCCGACCCTAGCAGTTGAATGACAAAGACCGTCTTCAGCTTAGTTAAGTCTGAAAATTCAAGTATCAAAACAAAAAGCTGCTAAAATATGAGAAAATATTTAAGAAAAAATATTTTAAACATAAATGAAGACTTTTGCAAAATACCTGAATTTTCTTTAAAAGTTCTTCATCTACATAAGATTTTTAATTAAGTTTTTAAAGACTAACAATGATACCTGTCTTATTAAAGAGCACGCAGAATATTAAATATTAGCTTTTGTAGTTAATCGATTATATATGGTTTTATTAAAAAAGCAACAGCGAAAATTCTAAATTACTTCTTATAAGTAATTAATGTCTATACTCTATACATATAATAAAATTCTGATTCGAATCTATACATTAAATATTTTTTGGAAAATCTTATTGAAATAGTCATTGTTATCGATACAGAGGCCGAATCCATAATTTTTAGAATTTTTGTCTGTCTGTCTGTCTGTCTGTGACCGCATAACAGAAAGCCACTGGACTGATTTTGATGAAAAGTATGATGATAGCTGGTTGTTCGGGTCAACATATTTAACTTTAACTGCAGAAAAATATCTCATCCCTGCGAAATCTTTAGGTACTAAACGTTAAAAGTTTCCCAAGACGAACCCGAGCGGAGCGAGGGTGAGTCGCTAGTCTATCTTTAAAAATGTATCTATTGCTTTGTGTATAGTGCAGTATATGTATACCTACCCTTGACCTTTAACCTAATTATAAAAAAAGAAGACTAACGCCAAAATACATATATACACCCTAGAACTTAATACTTATTTTTGAAATCAGTCAGTAGCAAAGCTCAGCTGCGTTAATGATTGATGACAATAAAATATGAATATAAATATTTTGTTTAAGCTTGCGACCCGTGTATCTGTTTGTTAGTGTCTAACACCCTATTTTTTCATTTGATTTTTGGTATATATAAAGCTAAATATGAAATAAAAAATAAAATATTTTTATTAAGTTCATTATGCATAATAAACAATGATCTACAAAAGAGCTTGCGGCTGAAAACATAAATATAGACGTTTATATAAAAAATACAATTTAAACATAATTTCCGCAAAATATAACAAATGTCCTTAAGCTTTAAATTCTTACAAAGACTCATAATTTAACATATTTGAACGACATGTTTGGTTCAGTTTGTAGTGACTCTACTTGCTGTGCCAGCGGTCGCGGGTTCGAGTCCCTCTGGAACCACTCATTTGTGTGATGAGTACGAATGTTTGTACTCCAGTCGTGGGTGTTTATATTTATAATATGAATATATTTGAAGTTTGAAGATTTGAAGTTATACATATATGTGTATGTATGTATGCCTCGTAGCTTTCCATGGAACTAGATGGTGTTAATTTCCCAATATATTTATTTATTTATATTTTATTTATCACGAAACCATTCTTTACGCTAGTACGACTCTCTCTTGACCAACTTTTTATAAAATAAATAATAGATCTTTACATTTACACGGAACAAGATTATTCTTTAGTTATAATATAAGTGAAGATGGACGATAAGATGAGATCATAACTCACTGCGCCGGTGTCTCTGACGCAGACTTAATATCTTGTAGATAATGTATCATTCATCAAAAACTTTCATCTTAATTACATAAGTAATTTTACTTATATGATCTTTACGCTAAATATGTAACGGGGTCAAAGTGTCCATTTATAGCAAACTAACCACCTTTGCATCGTTATACGCGTCCCTAGATACCTTTGCGCGCACGTTGAGACTTAATTTTTTATTATCTCTTAAAGTAAACAACGTAATTACTCTGAATGGCAAGTTTTATCTCTATTGAGTACTTGTGATGACGAAATAATTATTTTCATAAGGATTAATATTATGATGTAGTTAAAACTATAATCAGCTAAACATTACTTAGTAAAAATAATATTTTTTGAACATAAAAGCAAGCATGTCTGCAAAAATATAAAAGTTATAAATACGTTATTACGGACTTTTTTGGAGAATTATTAAAGCTCTACATAATATTTGTCACACGTGGTTCTTTTTTTAAACAACCGTTTAGGTAGCGTACGCTTTGATTTTTTTCCTACTTCCTAGGTAATAATAACTTAAAAAGTAAATAAAAGACTTCAGGCACAAAAAAGTAACAACGTAACAAAAATAAAAATTCTAGAAACAAAAATCTAGAAAGTACAATGTAAAAACACTTTCAGTTAGAAGGGCGGTTTCGCTTACATTCGGTGCCAACCGATTTTGCATAGGCAAAGCAAATCTATTTCGATACGAGTATGTATAAATACATTACAAATCGAACGGCTCGAAAGCAGTTCTGCTGAGAAAAGTCGGCGAGAAACTCAACAGTTGCTCTTTTTAAATATAGTTATAACTAGCGGCTCGCCCTCGCTTCACTCGGGTTCGCCTCTAGAAAAATAAAAACAAATCTATCCCACGGGAATCAAAGAAGAAGAGGAAAGAGTAACAAACATCCATACTCACAAACTTTCACATTTATAATATTAATACAGATTTACAATATATCAATACAATAAGCACCACAGTTATATGTATAATATTTTAAATATAATTAAAGTATACCTGGTCATGTAGGTAGTTAAATTATAGAAATGTACGAATATTGATATAGAAATTATAGTTTTAATATTTATAATAGTACAGCAGTTTATAATAATTATGCAAGCGCGTGTTCGCTTTGAGTGACACTTCACACGAGCGCTTTAATGGCAGGCGACACGCAAATATGTTCCAAACTAGCGGTAATGTTCTAACCACAAAGCTGCTTGCCGAGTTAAGTGTGTTATTATACAAATACCGACTGAGGTTTGAGCTTTAATTATATATATACTTATCAAAAATTTAGCGATTTTTTGATAAGTCTGCTGGTTAATCTAGTTCTAATGTAAATGCGAAAATTTGTTTGTATCTGTTTGTGTGTGTGTGTGTGTGTTTATATTTGTTACTCATTCACGTCAAAACGGTTAGATAAATTTAGATACTTATCAAATAGTTTATATTATAACTTTGAGTTTAGATAGACTACAGTCTGCAGTAACGTATGGGTGTTGTTAGACACCTTGGGACGCACGCGAGCGAAGCGAGAGCAAGTCACTACTGAATACATTAAAATTATATTCAACTCTGGTTTTGATTAAAACGTACTCTTCTCCTTTTATCATATTTTACTATTGTGGGCTATTTATTTTGTATAGTAGCTAATTACCCTTGCTTTGTTCGGGTTCGTCCCTATGCTTGAATGGCTTAGGAACGCATAGAGTGCAATCATACGAACATTCATTTTTATTTATATAAATAGATTTACTATTCATAATAAACGTTTACTTTTGTGTCTTTGTAACTTTAATAATAAGAACGATTTAAATGTATTGTTATTCATTTTTGAGTAATGTCATATGTATGTACATACATAGATGTAGTGTAGTAGCTGACGGTATCTCTCACACGCTGAATAAACCACTACTGCGACAAAATAAAGTTAAGTTTCATTTCTATTCAAATATCGCTACAATACGTCGAACGGTGGAAAGAATGTTGAATTATATTGGATATATATGTATGAATATAGATCCAAAGTAAAAGAGAATCACTGAAACTCCGTAAAATTATTTCTTAAATAACAGAAAAAACAATGTAACAACACAAAGCCACAACTTAAACTACTATAAAAATATTATTTTGCCCTCAGTTTTCACTAATTAAACTAATTTTAACATACTGTCAGATAAAGGGCTCAACAGACTGGGGAGAATGTAGCCGTGATAATCTTCTATATATATGTATAGAAAAATCGATGTATGTATTTGCTTTATGAACTCCACAACAGCTGGAACGATTTTAATGAAATTTTCAGGGAATCTTCAGATTAGCCCAGCGGGTGATCCTGTTAAGTTTGATACCGATCGAAAGTTTGAACGCGGGTGAAACCGCGGGTACTGCTAGTAATCTATATATACAAAACGTTTAGTGTCTATTTGTTAATCTGTTCTCCTTTTGCACCTCATGCAAATTTAGTACAGTAATAGTCTGCCACATACGCAATGGTTCAACAAAACACTAAATCGCAGGCACGCGTGCCTCGCGCTATATGTCCACGTTTGTTCACTTTACGATCGCCTCGTACTTTTACGATCTAATAAAATAAATTACTTTTATTAACCTGACATACCATTCTCTACAATTCCTAGTAATAATAATAATTATTCAATAATAATTATATAAAGAAAGAATTTTTGTTAGTATGTATTTACTCTCGTGGAGGAACGTAGTGTGGGACACAATTATTTTTGTATTGCATTTTAGTTTACTAATAAAAAGTCTATGTCGTTTTTAAGCCCAGTGACGCTGAAATAGTCTGATATTCTTGCCAAAAATATAATAAATAAATTTTCATATCTTTTTTATAAAAAAATGTTAGCTATGTCAATATTAATTTTTGCGATAAAAGGTACAAGGCCAAGGTCTAACTAATTATTTCTATACCAAAATTTGGTTCAGAAATTTGGACGTAAGAATGTAACATATAAATAGACAAACCAACAAGTGATGGGAAAATGTAAATATTAGCGTATTGTAAAGCATTACTGAAGAAGATTTGAGAATATGGGATTTAAATACCTCTATTGTTATATAATGTATATAAGTTAATATTCATCATTCTATTCTAAACTTCACTTTAAAGCTTTCAGAGAAACTGACGAAAAATCTGGACGACTCTGGAATGAGTGTTTCTCCATAGATTCAAAGGTGTAGTTATGGGAAAGCTAGTACTGTCAGTAGCTTATAAAATAAAAAACAAGTGTCCTCTCCTCTTAAAGCTAAAAAATTGTTTAAAGTCCTCGGAAAGTATAATGTGAGAGTAAATCAAAGTCCAACTTAGTTTTATACAGCGCACAAACACTTACTTACGTCAAGACTCAAAACTTTACCACTAGATTAGAAAGAATATCCTCCGGTCTGAGAACTGACGAGAAAATTTAGCGCTACAAGTCTCGTGATGTTTATATATTTAACTCTAGTTTTGAATAAAAAAGTGACAAGGATGATAAGTATCCCGTTTTTCACCATATTTTTGTTTTACACTTAATGAGACTAGCAGCTTTCGCGTGATGTTTAATGAAACAAAAAAAAATTGTAAAATATAGCCGACTATAAAATAACTTAAAATTAATTAATCCACACATTTGGCAGTGGTAGCCCAGTGGTAATGCGCTCTCTTGGGAAACTGAGTGAAGCGGGTTCAAATCCCGGGCCCCGCAGCTTTGATATTTTCATATGCAAACCATTTCCAACATGATTACCACTTATCTTAACAGTGAAACATCGTGAAGAAGCCTGCATATCTAAGAGAATCCAGCAACTTTTCAAAAGACATGTGAAGTCTTCGAACCCGCACTTGGCCAGCGTGACCCTATCGTATTGAAGGGAGGACCATGCCTACCAGTGGGATGTTAAAGAGGGCTGAATACAATATATATAATGATTCCACCCTTAGATGTGTTTTTTACAAGTCTTTATTTAACTTGCAATGTTTGTTAGTTGGTATGTTTGTAACGGTTTAAATCTTGCAAGCTAAATAAGAATCACTGCCTCTTATCCTACAGAGTTGAAGTTTTACATATTAGTAAGTTCCTATGACAAATTTTGACAATGACTTTTTATGATAATTATGACTTGACTCTCTATCTAGGATTGACGACAGATGAAGCAACTCCTCAAAGGTTAACACACAGTAGGTAAAGACACGAAACTTTATAAACTCATTCAAGTATTTTTACATGCTTTGAGGTTAAAAATTAGCTAGATATATAAAGTATTATATAATATTTCTATTATAAAAACACATTTTTTATTAGATTCTGTGTATAATTTTATCACTAATATGATATTATTTTATGTATAGATGAAAAGCTTTTATCTGATTAGAAGAGTAAGTCTAAATAGAAATCTGTAAGATTTCATCGATATTCAATGTAATTTCAATCGCAGGATTTTTATTAGCAAGGTTGTGTCTGAAAAATAAAGCACTCGTACAAAATTCTAGCAAATTTAATTTTGTATTCAAATCAGTCTCTTTATATAATTTTTATCAAGACTTGTATATAATTTAAGATCTGAAGCAAGGGAATATAAATATATACGGAAACCAAAATGTTCGGACTACGTGACTTATTGCGATAATGTCACACTCGTATTTCTTACTCTTCTTGGCGATAACCATTGTTGAATAACAACTTATACAGAAATAACCAACCTTTTTCTGTACAAATAATTAAATTAATTGATATCAAAAGTGTGATTCTAATCAATTAATAAAAGAAATAATTGGATAAAAATAAATAAAGCTTTTAAAAACTTTTTTATTGAAAGCTTACAATCAAATAACGCTAGGAGTCTGCTCTAGATCGACCAAAGATATTGTTTCCACATAAATATCGTCACATGTATACAAATATTTTTTAAGGCTACATGTATAATTATAGGAAATTAATACTCAATAAGTCCTGTCTAGTCGATCTGCACGCTGATAAATTAGTCAAGACATAAAACTTACAACATATAGATCTAATACACAACAATAATAACTACAATTCATGTATTCAGCGTTTTTACACTGCTCGGGATGGGCCTCCCTATAGTCCACCACGCTGGCCAAGTGCGGGTTGGCGGACTTCACATGTATTTTGAATGAAATGCAGGTTTACGTCACATGCATATTTTCCTTCAACGTAAGACTAGGTTGGAAATGATTCGCACATATTTTCAATTTTCAAATCAAAGTTTTTTTTAAATTAAATATTTTTTAATTTTAAATTTAAGATTGCGACACGGGATTTGAAATTACTTCATTTGGTTTTGCAATTGAACGCATTACCACAAAGCTACCACTCTCTAAAATACAGTATATTATTTATTATATTTAATTAAAAGCTTATACCGCAGCCGAATGATCCATTGAGCTCCACATCTCCCAATTTTGTGAACCTATTTTATTCAAGATAAATTAACAAGCTTTAACTAGCTGTAAAGATATAAAAGAAGTTTAAAATGTAGAATCCGTTTTTCTTGACAGGAACAAAAATAAAGCTTACTTGTCCGTTTACAAACGTAAGTACTTGCAGTTGCCAACAAACAGAGGAACTTTCTCAAACTTTCGAAGCTCTGGGGCTTATTTAGCTTTATACAGTTGTCAATGGTGTTTTATAAAAAGCTTTTAATAAATAAAGTAACTTGAGCTTACTTCTTTTTATCAAGTTGCAGTGAATGTAATTGATATCAACTAAGTGCAATATTACTTTCAATACTGCAACTTAATAATAAAGATGAAGTTGAAAGATAATTAGGGATGTACATCGCCTACTAGATAGTTTTGCTGAAATCCTATTAATAAAAAAACGTTCATCTATTCGGTAAAGAACTAAAAATATTCCTATAATGTAAATAGCTCCACGAGGTGGATAGTCTCATAAAATAGAAACCTTAGAAAGTTACATAAAGGTTAAAATGTTAGTTGATTCCCAATTTAGAACGTAAATCTATTCAATGAATAATAATAATATACAAACGTCTAGACAAAATAACTTGGAATACCTGTAAGTAAGTAAAGCGTTAACTCCAGTCATTATTTACGAAAACATTAATTTTGAAAATCTATTGACTGCTCTTTACTTCTATCCACACCATTGTTATAAAAGAGAGTGTTTGTGTTTGTGTGCGTATGTTTTAACTCCTTCACACTGAAATATACCTATGGACAGATTTTGATGTAATTTATGTATGTGTACAGATGCCTTATGACCTAGAGTAGCGCTTAGTAGTATCGAATGAGGATCGGTACTAGTATTGGGTTTTGCAAGTTAAGGTAAATATTTATTGAGACAAACTAGCGAATCACCCTCGCTCCGTTCGGGTTTGTTTTGACGTTTAGTATGGATTTCTTAGAGATGAGATATTTTCCCGCAGTAAAAATTATCCTATATACTGACCCGGATAACCAACTATCATCATATCACATCAAAATCTGTCTTTACATACTTTACTTAATTTTATTACACAGTTTATTCCAATAAATAAAATATAATCTATACATACTATAATAAAATTCTGAGTCGAATCTGTACATTAAATATTTTGTAGAAAATCTTATTGAAATAAACATTATTATCGATACAGAGGCCTAATCTATAGTTTGTAGAATTTTTGTCTGTCTATCTGTTACCGCATCACAGAAAAACCACTGGAGGGATTTTAATGAAATTTGGTATGGTGATAGCTGGTTATTCGCATCAACATTTAGAATACTTTTTACCGCGGGAAATTATCTCATTTCTGAGAAAAATACAAAAACTGTAATAAGAGTATATATATACATATATAATATGTATAGAGTATACATATATATAGTATGTAAAACCTAAGAATTTGGTTTTTGATCATCTGAACGCGGGGAGAGCCGCGGGCAATGCTAGTACTTTATATATATGTTCAAACTTCTGACTAAAGATAGAGTAAAGCGTAAATATAACGTAGCTCAATTTTTATACCCTCTAAAGGTTGAATTTGCTCTACTTGTAGGCTTAGAAGCGAATCCGACTCTCACTTGGCCTAAAGAATAATATTACTTTTTGAGTCTACACGCAAGAATCCAGACCAATTGGTATCTTACAAACACTTCGAGTCAGAGGACAAGTGAGTTGTAGGCAAATCGGCGATAGGGCAATTAAGACAACAGTCGGAAATGCTTACACAATGTGGCAGGCAGAATAACCAAGATCTGCACTTAATAGGATATTGTACTAATCTTTGCCGACAGTTTCTCCCTCGATTGTAGATTCGATAGGCTTACTTATATTTCAGGTTTTCCAGGAAATCATACTTTGTTAGAATTTAGGAACGAAAATATTTGACATTTTAAAATAAAACTACCTTTTCGGATTTTTTCGCAAATTTTTAATTTTTCGTCTGTAACTACTATAAATTATTGCTGTAAAGCATTCAAAACATCGGAATTCAAAGAGTTCATATTTATATTAATAACTTACCCGCGCTTCGCTCGGATGCGACCGCTCGCACCACCTGTCTAACAGTAGCTTATATTATGTTAATCTAGACCATAGTGTACTAAATAGCCACACACACACACACATAAAAACTTTAACATAAAATATCGGATTTTGTAAAGCTCTAGTTACACGTTAATTATACAATCAATTATACAACTAACTTTTCTGCCTGCTTCTGACATAATATTTAAAAAGACATACATACATACACTAATGAAACCAAAACTCTCTGTTAATTTAGTCGTAGTCGGTAATAAATTGGGATACATCGAGGGGGCCATTTTCTGATAAAAATATATTCTACAGTATTATTATTTTTCTACACGCTTATTTTATCATTTCCCTCTAAGTCTCCATATGGACAGAGGCGCGTGCAAACTTTAGTTAATATGGAACAAGGCAAACTTTGGTAGTTAAAACATGGGTCACTCCTCACTCGAGCGAAACTTCATTGTTGTATTTACGAGGAGAGCTAACATTAAATGCCATGTACTGGTTTTGAAGAACAGACCGTATACTGCATGTGACGTGTTCCTTTGCCGCCAACACTTGTTCACTTCCTTCGAAAACAAATGAATGTAGAATTAACTCTCTATGTAGCACTTCCGTACTATTATGTACTAGCTTTTGCATACAGTGTCTTTTGCCTATATAAATTTCTTTCGACATTCTAAAGCGATACTGCAATCTCCTCAATCATTATAAACACAAAATCTTGAGCAATCTAAGATAATCTAAAGATGGCCATTAACATTAGAGATCATAGAGTATATTGTTCTGGATAGAGATCCCATAGCTATAAGGGAGTAACAAAAACGAATGGGCATTGAGTGCTTGCTCCACGCTGTAATAAACATTGATACACTGTCAACAAGGTAACAGTAAGAAATATAAGAAGTTAATATGTATATATAAAAGTTATTGCCCATGTTGGTGATCGATATGGTAATATACCTACATTTATGTTGATTATTATTTTTTTCTTAAATTGCTATATTATGTTTTTTGTTTCCCTCTTCGATGCTGCCAATTAAATTTGTGGAGTAAACAAGCAAAAACCCGCGCTGTTCCAATCCGCATTGGTTCGCGTGATGACTTGATTACAAAAAAACATCGACTTCACTTTTTATAAAATACAGAATAACTCATCCAAATTTCATACTCTGTTGGACCATTTTAAGAAATATTTTTGCGACAAAAGATAGATTCAATCTATTATTATACCCAATTTCATCCAAATTGATTCAGCGATTTAGGCACGAAAACGTAACAAATACACAGATATTTTCTTATTTATAATACTTGTTCAGATAAATCCTTTTTATTTATTTTAGGAGCTTGTTATAGTTGGATACAAACAAGCTGTAATAGTCCTCAGCGGATTTGACAGCCCTTTGAAGTTAGAAGCCACGTTCCTGCGGTTGGCGCGCTTAGAGTGATGGCGTCGTTACAAGGGTCACGAATGCCGGTCGGCCTCGACTACATACATTATATGTATTAGTTGATTTTGTTTCCACATATTAAATATTTCTGTATTGTCTAAATAAAACTATATTTACATTTTGAGATATTTATCTCTAATAACTATAAAATAACCTATGAGAGAACCAAAACATTAGTTTCTGCCTTGACCATGATTGCTGGAAAGCATTTGAAACGTTGGAAATCAATAATCAAAATAAAACGGAAATAATCCGATTTTTTTTAAGTGTTAAGTAATCAAAAATTAAATACAATTAAACAGCTCTATCATCTCATATTTAAATTTAAAAAATGGATAAATGTGTATGGATATTTTATCGATATATCTATTAATTTAGTAACCGGAAAAGGAAGACCGTTTTCTTTCAGGAAATAATTTTCATGAAATATAATGTATAGAAAAGAACAATTAAAAATCAAAAACTACTAAAAAGTAAACTAAAAGATGTGAGTTGCAGTTAGTACTTAAGCCAATCGAGAATCTGATTTTGCTTCTAATGGATCCTATCAACTATTTTACAATAAGTAGAGAGAGAATGTTAGACCTTTTAGGTTTTAAAATTGTTAATTTCGTAGCAAAGAATATTAAAAAAGAAATATTTCACTTAAAACAAGACTCAAGAACCTCCCCTTTGAAGTAGCTATTGTAACTTGAATTGTAGGATATTTTATGTATATACAAGCGACTGACCCTTGCTTCACTCGAGGCCGTCCCTAGGCACGTTTTAACGGTTAGTACAGAACAGATAGATGTACATTGTACATATATTAAATATGTTTTATTCCAACTTAAACAGAGACGCATTGTTCTAATTCGTAGTGATTTCCATACAAAATAAACATTCTCATTCATTCACTCATTCTTATAGGTTTCACCTATTTTGTTTATACTGAAGCCACCCCTGACACACCCCCCACAAAACAAAAAAAGAATTATTCAAATCATATCCAGCCATTTTTGAATTTTACCGAGACCAACGAACAGCACTTGATTATTATATATATATACGAGTACATATAGATATGTACATAATATGTGCATAGATATTTACATATATAGTCGAGATCATCTTCATAATATATAATGTCATAATCAGCTTCTGCCCGACATTACCCCGTCATGTGTTAACTCACAATCAGGATGCTGCATTACTCAAATTACCATAATTAATTGTTCAATGTTCAGATTGTTACAGTTTAAGGCAACTGTCACCGGCGTTGTTATTATGAGTTACATAGGTACTGAAAAAGGGTCTATAACCTATGTAAGTACAAACTAATATTAACTAATCAACTTCGACTTTTATTTTTGAGTCTAGCCGAGAAATATCTCTTGGAAAAAAAATGTCTAATTCCAATAACCTAAGCTATCTTTTTGGCAAATCTTATCATATTTAGCTGAGCGATTGAAGCATTCAGCAGACAAAAAGCAAAACTATAGTATTTAGAAATATAATACACAATCACACACAATCTACATATTACAATCATGCTCAAAAATAAATTTATAATATTTTCAATTTAAATATATTATAACAAACTTCATACAAACTTGGCAACGTTAACATATTCTTAGAAAAATACTAGTCGAGAGTAAGTCGGAGTTTGCAGGTTAGGGTCGCAATTATTCGTCATAATTTATATTTTTTATTCATTAGGTTAACAATTAATATAAAATATATTATTTAGCAATTAATATAATATATAATTATGATTATTTGATATATTATTCATTACTTTAACAATGAATATAAAAAATATAGGTTTTAGTTTTTGGGTTACGGTTAAACTTTAAATACAGATTATAAGTAAATAGCAGGCAAAAGCTCTCCGAAGCGTAAAAACCCTCAGTTATTTAACCATAAATTGGTGCCACTAGTGAAATTGCTTAGCTTGTGGGTTTCTTTAAAAGGCGCGTATCATAAAAGGGCTTTTGTTTTTTGGAACAAACATACAAAATAGTTATAAGTAACTAATAAATAAGAATGTAGTATATGTCTTCATTCAAGTTTTGTCACGAAACCTCGATTAAAACATTTTAAAAGTTATTGAAATGACAAATAGAATCGTTTTACAGCTTTTTTAGATATCTATTCTTCAACGATTGTAGAATGACATCATATTTAAGTCGCCACATCTATATAAATAATAAAATTCTGAGTCAAATCTGTACATTAAATGTTTTTGGAAAATCTTATTGAAATAGTCTTTATTACCGATACAGAGTTCTTTGATTTTCCGTCTGTCTGTCTATCTGTCTGGAAACCTTGGACAGATTTTGATGAAATTTAGTATGGTGATAGCTAGTTAACCGGGCAACATATAGGATACTGCGGGAAAATATCTTATCTCTGAAAAATCTGTAAACGTCCACAATCCGTTTAAAAGTTTCTATAATATAAATTAACTTGTATATGAAGAAAATTAGGATTTTACAATTTCACAAGCAACTCTAAGCCGATGTTACTTAAGGCGTCTAAAACGACACATTTAAATGTACTCAGTGCGAGTGCAAATGGCGTAGCTGGAGGCGTCGGCTCGCCACTAAAGGCCCGACTTTATGTCGGTATTTGGCAAAGAGTTTGTGGATTGTGGATAAATGATATCTCACTAAACGAAGTGCAATTTCGCATAGTGTTAAAGAGCTTTCTTTATCTATACATATAATAAAATTGTAACTAAGCCAAATCTGTACATTAAATATTTTTTGGAAAATCTTATTGAAATAAGCATTATTATCGATACAGAGACCGAAGTCATAGTTTTTAGATTTTTTGTCTGTCTGTCTGTCTATCTGTCTGTCTGTCTGTTACCGCATCACAGAAAAACCACTGGAGGGATTTTGATGAAATTTGATACGGTGATAACTGGGTATCCGGGTCAACATATAGGATACTTTTTACTGCGGGAAAATATCTCATTTCTGAGAAAAAATACAAAAACTGCAATATAAGAGTATACTAATATGTAAAGATACTAATATGTAACAACTAATAAGAATTTGGTTTTCGGTCATCTGAACGCGGGCGGAGCCGCGGGCAATGCTAGTTTAAAATATAATATTGGATTTGAAAGTTCTAGATGGCGCTAGTACTTTATTAAAGCAAGCAATCGTTTTGTGCTTTTAAAATGTACAGAAGGCAGATTATTTTTCATATTTGTTAATTCATAATGAAAGTGTTCGTCTGGAAGCCTTTGGTTTTATTCTGACCTAGTGCTAGTAGAGACGTGCGAGGAATATATGTGTTTATATAGCGCTTTTTAAATTTTGTATATTTATTTAGATTTACATACTTCTAGTATGGGATGCAACTTGGCCTGCGTATTTTTTTTTATTGGAAATGAACGAAAGAACGGGATATCAAAGATGACTTTGAGACCCCGTTCTTACGTTCATTTCCAATAAACTAAAAAATATATATCTTTATGTATGCTTGACTCTTCGAAACTTAACACGCTGTACTTAGCTTCACTTATACATTAACTATATAGCGCGTGTCCGAATAAATAAAGTTTTTTTTAATCTGGAAAAGGTCCTATTAAAAATGAGAAAATTTTTATGTGTGTATGGTTGTTTGTTAATCTTTCACGCCGAAACAGCTGAAAGGTTTCGGGTGAAATCTAGTACACCGACAGACAGATCAATTTTAGGCGCCTAGGGACGTACCCATACGAAGCGAGGCTAAGCCGCTAGTGATGCATACATGTGAAACGGTTTTATAAGAATATTTTTGTTTTATTGTACCATAAATAATTTTAAATGATATTTTACAAATGCTGAAACAAACAAGAAGTAATCAAAAGCGGACAGCTAAAAGTCGTACTCACGCTAAAACTTTTACTCACAATTTAATATAAGGTTCTATTTTATCGGTAAACACGTAACACAAATATATTGTGTGGTTGTACGGAACTGAGTACGCTCCTGTGGTTTGACCAACTTCTTTTGAATTAGTCTATGACCTTACAATAGAAAAAATATTGGATTTAGTTTTCGAAAAATAGCTCCTACATATAGTGGTTTATAACGATACTATGGTAGATACGTGGGGGATAAATATGTATAGAAATAACACAATTTATTTACTCAGTCACTTACATACTTATGTACGAGTATTTATTTATTTGTTTATGTACTATTAAATATATGTTTGATAATATGAAGGAAAAGTATGCGGATAAAGGATAACTTATCTCCTTTGAGAAGTTTCTCCCAGAAATCCTTTAAATATGAAAAAAATAGTTAATTTAGTGCGGTGCATGTCTGTACAAATAGGTAAACTGAATATTGATACATAACTATGGGTATATTATACACATACGTGATACATAAATATATTCGTGTAAACATACATAATATGTACTGCAAATGAAGATACTTATATACTATACATATAATTTATAACTAGCTAAAAAAGAATGATATAACATACATTAGACAAGAAGTTAAACATAATACTGAATAATATGTTATTATGTAATATATGTTAACGTTTGTAATTTTAGGTATATTTTAATTATTGAAATATTGCATACTGTAAGGCTGAATTTGGCTGAACATTAAATATGTTATTATCATAATATAAATGTATGTACTAACCCAAGTTCGCAATAAAGTGTTTGATTTGATTTAATTTATGTCTGATAGTATTATTTAAAATGAAACTTTGAATCTGTTTTAATTTCATTTTATATTTTATATAATATAGTTTTGCTTCTTTAATCGTCTACAACCGTACTAGAGTAAATCCCGTCCATCCACATTTACGCCACGCTGTGTCGTCGCTAACAGGACATGTTTCCACAATAGCTGAAATTATAACTTAATACGACTTTTAGTTAGAATTTATTAGGCATTAAAGCGTGCTATATAAAAGCTGTTTAAGCTTGCAATATATGAGTAGCGTTACCAAACTAATATGAGCTTATCGTACCTTTTGTATGCTTTACGCTTTTTGTATGCTACGATACGTTATGTCCTTCATTGTCCAATACACATTCATAATACGTGTTACTTTTAATAAAAAGCATTCAAGAAAAGCTTCAGGTCTAATCAAAAATATATTTATTATTGGAAACAAGTAGTTGACCAATAAGATCGACGCAATATCTCAATCTAACATATATTTGCTCCTTTAAGACTTTTGGCCTCTTTTTGAAAAATCCCTGTCTTAGACTGTTCAAATTCCAGAGGTATGTAAAAAACGATTGCTATAATAGCTTGATAAAAATGTGATGAAAAAACCTGCTGCCTAATAAAATCAAAACTGCACTAGCTCACGCACAAGTGCCTCCAATAATATTTTTAAATTATGCTGATCGCTCGAGAGTTCAGGGACACAGCTTAATAAAATCGAACATTGTGCATTAAATGTATCTATTATGGCTTACGTAAATTCACCCACTTCTTAAGTAATCACTAAAGCAGGCAATTAAAGTGTCTTCCAATCAGACATCGGCGTAATTTGTAAATTGTTTTCCTTCTTTTATCCATCCTTTGTGACCTAAATACTCCGCTTACACAAGATGTCCTTCTCTAAAATTGTAGACAAAAAAGTATATAAAATTGTATTAAAATGACAAAAATCTTTGTCATACGTAATTATGTATATTCTTATATATTTTAATAATTTATTTAATTATGTATATTCTTTTATATTTCTATTGTTCAACTATTGTAGATTAACTTCTTGTCCAAGCCCTCATTTTACTTAAAAGGTGTTTATCTCCGAAAATCGAAATACTGTGGTATTGTAGGATTTTCGTAGAAGGACAGCCATTTAGATGTATACTAGCAGAACCCGCGGCTTTGCTCGCGCTAAAATAACAAAAAATCTCTAAAAAACAGTAATTTCATACAAACTTTCATCGTGTTGGTTATACATCGTTCGTGACCTATAACAATCTAGAATAACACGACCGGGGATAGCCTCGAGGCCAATACCCTATTAAGACCCTATTTTGGCTTATGCAAAGCGAGATGACAACACAACTATGCCACCTTACCGTGATACAGTGCAGTCTAGTATCTATATAATAAAGTTTCATCAAAATCTATTTAATGTTTTCAGCACAATTAAGTATTTTAAATGAAACTATCTTTCCGGAAGATGTCTCTCCCGTTAGCATAAATGCTTAAAGCATTTGAAACGTCGGACTGAGAACAAAACCGCAAAAAATCCGAATAGATAGTTTTTTATAAATCTGATAAAGTATTAAACGATTGAGTAATAAACATCCAAACACCACAATTTTCCACATTTATACCCATAGTAGTTATATGTAAAAATTCAATATCAAACAAGTCTTAAGTCTTAATCAATTTATTAATATTATATTCCAAGTGTTTACTTGACTTACTTCTTCCAACCACAAAATGGCTTGGCTCCTAACAGTTTTAAAGTGAACACACAAAGCTCGAGCTTAGTCTTAATTAAGTACTCGTAGAAGTTACAATACGACTCTGCGGAATTGCAGTCGCCTCGCCACAATGAATATAACACATGTAAATTCAAGTTTCAACGCCCGAGTTATACGTCCGGGAGCTTTGGAGAACTAGCTTTTAGATTTAAATGAAACCTATTTAAATAATATTTTACAAGTACTTTATTGTTATAAAAACTTAACAAGGTAATGATGATGAATTATACAGTATATTAGTAATCGAGACAATTTCCTATACCTTTAATTTTAATAAAGCGGAAATATGCAATATTATATATAATAAATCACAAAACTATTTATACTTATTATAATACTGTTTATACTAAATATAAATAATTTTGGTATCTCAATTGAATCTTTCCGCTCAGAATTAAATAATTATTTTATTGAGAATATGAATTTTATTTTGACTCGAAATTGAAGCTGTTATGATAAAGTCAGAAAACAAGCCATCCGTTGCCTAGATACCGAGCAAGGAAGTGCTGGCAAATAAACTAATATTTATAAAAAAAGAGCCTTGAACTAAGTACAATTCTAACCTAGAACGTTAGTAAAGTATAATGCTCGAGAATAAGTGTTGTGCGGTTTGTGACTATCAGTTATTACGGAGAAGGCGTTGAAACTTGAGTGAGTTTTTCACTTAGGAATGCAAAACTGCAAGCCATCGAGTAAATTTGTTAATATTAATCTGTTATATGAGAAAATAAGTATGGAAACATCGAGCAATCCTTAAAAAATCTTAAAGCGTTTGAAAATATTTAACCACTATACTGACATTAAAAATATTCTATCACTCTCAAAATTGAAACTAAAACACAAAAATTGAAGTACTATTCCGTACTATTTCACAACATTACACAATAATGGTAAAACAAGTTAATATATGATATTGTAGTTGCAGCGACGAAGAAATACGAGGTCATTAATCACTCGCGTCGCGCCCGGACGAACGATTTGTGTAATAAATCTGTTCTTTGTGCAGGTGCGAGACTACAAATTGAAAAGTTTAAAATGTATTACCCACCATGCCGGCTTAAGGAGCGAGCGTCTCGTGTGGAGACCTAACACCGACATTTTCAAATATGACTAAAATAAACAATAAATATTGCTTTCACCGATATTTAAAGTGATAGCATTGTTAACTGTTTGCGGCGGATTAATATTCATGATTTATTCCCTCCGGATAAAAAGTATTCATATAAAAAATACATAAATCTATTGAACAGTCGGTGCGTGAAAAATATAGGTAAAATTAATTTAACTTTTAGCATCTCACATAAGGCACGGGGTTACCCTAAGGGGAATCACGCCGTAGTCCTTCTGGTCAAATACCTACGGATTGACGGACTCTATACGTCTCTCGAAAATTATTAAACTTTCTGAACAAATTTCCTCAGTCCCTCATGCACTCTATCGCAGCTACAATATAAAAAAGAATTGTCTTGATAGCTATCTATATTAATACTAACGACTTACCCTCTCTTCGCTCGGGTGCATCTCTGGGTATGTTTTTATAATAGGGTTTTCATTTTTTTGTGCGGAATCCTAATTCTTTTTCTAACATAAAGGTAGCCTAAGTTACTCTTTATAAAATCACATATCTGCCAGAGAAAGTCCCGTCAAAATCACTCCAGCCGGAGATTAACCGGAACACACAGACAGATAAACAAAAAATGTACAATTGTTTTTCCTTATAAGTACCGTATATACTTTCATATTATGGATATAGTAAAAAAACTATTATTTTAACATTGCAAACAGACCTGACCATGGCCACAGCCTTATAGGAAGTATTGCGTGTACTTGGGACCTCTCAAATTTAACCTTTGAATGTACTCATATTAGGTCAAATAACGTAAACCTAAGCTGGTTTGACCATTTTAAATAAAACTATCTTTTCGGATTTTTTCGCGAATTTATTTTGATCAAATTTATATCAAAATAAATTCGCGAAAAAATCCGAAAAGATAGTTTTATTTAAAATGTCAAGTATTCGCGTAAATCTAAGAAAGTATTACTGGTTTGACCATTTTTTTTATTATATAGGCAATAGTAATTGTAGTCCTGCTATACTTATATAATAAAAAAAACAATTAAAATCAATATAGCAAATGATTGCTTATCGATAAGACATAAACTTCTCGATTGACGTAATTAAAAACTGTAATATTAGTACGAGTAGCTTTGTAGGGGATTAGCTCACAGTGTCATTACAGCTAAGTTCAAGCGTGTTAGTTAATACTACGAGTATGTACGCTTTAAGTCGATAAGCATGTTAAGATATATTTTTTTGTATTTTTATGTATTCTTTAATGTGATAATAATTAATCTATCTATCGTCCGATATCCCTCTCGCATAGCAAGTTATAAGTATTCGTTCAATAATCTTCCATGGAAACTTCATACGAACTAGTGGATCTGTTACACTATAACAAAGAAACACACTAACTGTTTTTAATTTTATCTTTAATAATTAATTTAATGCGTATATAAAAGTGTCTGTACAGACGACGATTGAGGATTTGCTTCGTCTGGAGCCAATTCTAGATACAGAATCGGGTTATCTTCTAATATATAAAATTTCCATGTCACAATGTTAGTTACCGTACTCCTCCGAAACGGCTTTACCGATTTTTACCAAATTTTATATGCTTATTCAGTAGGTCTGAGAATCGGCTACTATCTATTTTCCATACCCCTAAGTGATAAAGATAAGGGTGGTCCACCCAGAGCCCACCCCAGGGACGAACCCGAGCGGAGCGAGAGTGAGTCGTAATTATCATAAAAAATCATTACCATCAGAACTGAAACAACATGTAAAATTTAAACTCTATAAGTAAGACAAAGTACTTCTAATTCAGCTTGCAAGATTTAACCCATACAAACATACCAAGTAAAAATATTGCAAATTAAATGAAAGCTTGTAATAATAAAAATAAAAGATCCATTTACAGAAATCAAACCCACGACTAACGTAATTTAAGTCTTCAATATTTATTCAGGCCAGTATTAAACGATTCAATAAACATTTCAAAAGATAACCAGTCGTATTGTGACAGGCAACGTTCACAATGATTTTACTCTATAATAAGCCATTCAAAACAGACAATGCCTTTTACAGCCTTCATTCTGGGACTTACTTGTTTTCCGACCGCGCAAATAAATGTACATCATAAATTACGTTTATAATAGCTCATGTCTCAATTATTTTACGTGTATTTTAATCTGTATTTTAAGGCATGATAACACTATGTAGGTTAGATTGTCATCGAGTTGTAAACATTTTATCCTGTTTGAGGTGACTTCTAGAATTGGTTGTATTAGCCCATTAATTTAATAATGATCTTATTTCTGCTTAACTGGATGAGAGCAGCGACTCGCCATTTTCCTTTTCAATATATATACTCGTAGAGATATATATTGCATCGGTGTTTATAAATACAGGTCCACGCTTGCACGTTTATTTCATGTAATCCAACAAGGTCAGGGAATCTAGTGCTTAATTTTTGCTTCTATTTCTAACTGTTAATGTCGATAACATTTTTGACTCGTCTCGACTCGCTCTTGACTACCTCACTCGCCTTTACAACTATAAGAACTAATACAATAAAAAAATCGATAACAATGAAAACCTTAGAAAACCTTTATTTACAACAGTAGCGACTCACCCTCGCTTCGCTCGGGTTCGTCCCTAGGTAAGTTTTAAATTTTTTGAGCGCAACCCTAATTCTTTTTTAGAAATATCCAAGTTACTCCTTATAACATGAGCCAGTAAAAGTCCTGTCAAAATTAGCCCAGATTTTTTGGAGATTAACTGGAACAAACAAACCGACAGACAGACAAACAGACAAAAATTTTAAAAACTGTATTTTTCTTATAAATACCTTATATAAATTAATATGCATTTAGTAAAAAGCTGATATTTCAACATTACAAACAGACACGTCAATTTTATTTATCTGTATAGATCAAGCTCTATGTACATCCAATATTAATAATTCTGTCGTGATATTAGCAGCTAGATGGGGATCTTTTTGTTTTACAATGTTACATAAAGCGTTGAATGAACTGTAGCTGTAGCTCATGTTCCCGGAGATCTGAGTTCAACGTTCCGTTAAACCTAATAATAAGCAAATTAGTTGTCTGTATTATTTCACACTAGCCACTTAGCCTCGCTTCGCTTAGGAACTTTTGTGTTTGTAATATTTTATACAGGCAGTTTTTTTAATAAGTACGCTATACGTTACACTGCACAGACATATTATCTGTGCTTTTTTTTGAGCCCTTCTTTTTCAGCTTTTTTTTCGTGATTATGAATGTATAACACTTATACTCTTGCATCCTGATTAAGATTTTGAAAGAAAAATCAAAATTTTATTTTAATCT
Organism: Brenthis ino; assembly: GCA_921882275.1. Lineage (NCBI taxonomy): Eukaryota > Metazoa > Arthropoda > Insecta > Lepidoptera > Nymphalidae > Brenthis > Brenthis ino. The sequence continues at coordinate 6,802,902 of OV170221.1, forward strand.
GGGAATGGGGCTTTAGAAGCCCATTTAATTGAGGTTGCTTTCTGATGTTGTAATATGCGAAAATAAATGTCACAAAAAGAATTATTAACGATTAGACGAGTCCTTTTGCAGCCATGATTTTTTATAGCCAAATCATAGTCTGTCAATATACTAAATCCTTTCAGTGAGTCAGTGTAACAAACATACACATACACATACAAATTTTCGCATTTATAATACTATTATTGTGATTTTTTATATATATATTATAATATTATGGGATTTTTTTAGAAAGATTCTGACGTTTGATAATATGGTAACAAGTTTTTAGAATTCGAAATTCAAAGGCTTAAGACTAATTCTATTACATAAACCTCCGCTCTCAAGCCATCCCTCTGTCTCATTTATCTTTCAAGAATCTTTTTCATCGTATAACGAGATTAAGTATATGTTGAAAGATACTTGATATTTATTTTCTTTTATATAAGTTGAAAGAATTTATTATGTATATAAACATAGACGATACGCTTCGCTCAGTTTGTACTGATCCTACTTGCTGTGCCAGCGGTCGCGGGTTCGAGTCTCGCTGGAGGCATTCATTTGTTGAATGTTTTTACTCCAGTCAAGGGTGTTATTTATAATATGTATATATTTAAAGTTATATATATGTAGTGTATCAACTATCTGGTATCCATAACACAAGCCTCGTCGCTTACCAACTAGATGGTGCTGTGTGTTAATGTCCCAATATTTTTTTTATCTATCTAGAGCTCTCAAGCTAAACATAATAATATTCTAAAAATATAGTTCAGTACTTTAGTCGACCAAATCTATACCACTGTCAAGATGGTTCAGTTTGACCATGCATGTTGAAAATACACAGCTGTAAACCATAGTGAATAATTTCATTCAATAATTCATCAATTAACTACTCCTTATAACATCTGCATCAGCTATCTGTCAGTGAAAGTCCCGTTAAAATTGGCCCAGCCGTTTGGAAGATTAGCCGGAACAAACTGATAAATAGACAGACAGACGTCAATTTTAAATGTAAAATAAATAATATGTACGATAAGAATTACAAAGCACTTAGCCTATGTTGGAAATCCGAGACTCGCATATAAACACCCACAAAGTTAAACGTTGCTTTTCAATGATCGCCTCAGGCCGTGGTCTGTTACCAAAACTCTATGCAACATCTGACGTTTCTAACGCTAAATTCCGGCTTTGAATTAAACGACCGCCTGGCGTAGTGATCTAAATATTAGTTTTTATAACGAAAATCTGGAGTTCGAGTCCCGTTCCGACTAATATTAATATTTATTACCAGCGACTCATACTAACTTCGCTCGGTTACGTAAGCGGATGTTGTTCACAATTTCATGGGTTTTAATTTTTTTGCGTGGAACCCTAATTCTTTTTCTAAAATAAAACTAGCCTAAGTTACTCCTCATAACATCAGCTATCTGCCAGTGAAAGCTTCAAAAATTAAAAATATAGCCTTTTTTAAACGTCCTGCTGCTGGGTACAGGTTTCCGTTCAATATAAGGATGATCAGGCCATAGTGCACCACGCTGGCCAAGTGCGGGTTGGCGGACTGAGCATGTCTTTTGAAAACTTTTCTAGATTCTCTTATCGATATTTTCTTTCACCGTAAGGCAAGTGGTAATCGTGTTGGAAATGATTTGTACATAATAATATCAGAGGTGCGAGGCCCGGGATTTGAATCCGCTTCATTGGATTAATTGATTGATCAATTAGTCACGCGTTTCGGAAAACATGTGAAGGAATCGATTCAGGACCTAAGCTGTCTCAAATCGTGTCGGATTGTCATCTCATCAGAATCGAGAAAATACGGGTTGCACTGTAGATAGACCACGTACATATTGTATTCAGCCTTTTTAGTGCGGGTTGGCGGACTCCACATGTCTTTCGAAAACTTGCTGGGTTCTCTCAGACATGCAGGTTTCCTCACGATGTTTTCCTTCACCGTAAGGCAAGTGGTCATCATGTTAGAAATGATTCGCACATGAAAATATCAGAGGTGCGAGACCCGGGATTTGAACCCGCATCACTCGGTTTTCCAAGCGAGCGCGTTACCACTGGGCTACCACTGCCTATTTGTCACCACGTACATATTTGTCAACTTTAATCCAATGGAGGTAGTCTCAGAAGAATTCGCTGCCGTGACTCAATATACCAATCTCCCTCGTGTCTTCTCCATTTTACGTGACATTGCTGAAGTAATCTGTACTCAACTAGCACGATTTGAAGCTATTTATAAGAAAATTCAATTGAATAATGACTCAAAATCGACTACAAGACTTCTTATACCATGCAAATATAACAAATTTATATAAAGCTGATATTTAAATTGAATCCGAAATATCGTTCGGGAGATATTTTAAAATAGTAATTGGCTGTGAGATTTATTTTATTTTGTTTAATCTGTTTGGTTGAAAGTAAATTGATTACATTCGTTACTAAAAAGTTTTGTAGATGTATTCAATTAGTGTCGTTTTTATTTGTAAAATACAAATTCGCACCGTTTTTTTTTTATTTAATTGCGTTTTTTGGTTCATTTGGTAGAAAATATTTTTATTACCTTACTGGCGTCAACAATAATGGGCTGGCTATTTCGAGGAAGAACTGTTTTTTATTTTAACTTTGTACTATCCCATGACCCTCCTTATCCTTCTCCTTCACAATACTCACAGATTTGCGTAAGATTGCAGAAAGAAAAATGCGTACAGCATAGATGGCCGTATTTGTATTACATTAACTTAGAAGCTTCATGGTATTACAGCTCCTAAGGACCAAAGAACAAAGTATTATATAATAATGTTCAACCTGATTTCTTTCCAAGTTCTCGAAAAATAAGGGTCTTTACAGACAGCCTTGAGGCAGACGACTAAGTTATCTTATAAACATTACCTTTTTCCTTTTCGTATACGGACCGAAAAAAAACGATATTACTTCTATCCTCTATTTCTTTCTAATTATTGTTTATTTCAAGCAAAATTAGTTAAATAAAGCAGATAAAATCACACATTTAAAACAATGAAGAAATCTATAAGATTTGACACTTTTCGCTGAATTGAAAAGTATGTACCTATGTAAAGAAAACCACTTCATATGCAAGTGTTTTTTTTAAGTTTATTTTATTTACATAAATACTTTTTGATTGATTCCAAATTTACTTTATTTTTTTTAGTTTGTTAACTTTGACATCTAATAAAATAATTGATATGATAAGTAATTATAAAATTTTCCTCGAAGAGTTTATTTATTAGTTTATTGTTATTTAGATTGAAATAGAGACTTTAAATGTTGTTTCTTTTATTATTACAGGTGAGTTAATATTTTATTGTAAGTGTAATTTTTAAAATGTTTTGTATTTAAATTCTAATAGTGAAATAAATCTTTTATTATTACATAAACGCAGTTAAGTCTTTATTTTTCACATAAGATAAATAACATTATTATATGTATTTACATACAAATATCGAACCAGCAATATTAATTATAGCCATATAACGTGACTACAGCTCACCGAGTAGCCGAATTTAATATTGAGTTAATCTCACATAGGCGAGCCACTGGTTTAACCATTTCTGATCGCTTCGTAAATAGAATTTAAGCTGCAGAATTGTAGCGCTCGTAAGTTATTGTATCCTGTAGTTATTGTAAACTAGTGTTATAGGGAATTGGAAATTCACTGAACTGGAAAATGCTAATATTACTGCATTTGGAAGGTAGTAACAAGTTCAATCATTCATTCAACTTGCGTGAGGTGGCTTTTTGAAATACTGTTCTGTTCAAGTGTGGTTCTATTCAGATGAGTACGGCGTTCTGTCATGGTATAGTGTGTCTCTTGGACAATATGGTGGATGAACTATTTCACTTCTACTTTATCGTTATCACAAGTATCTACGAATACTAAGCTGCACTTTGTATTTCCATATCCGTACTAATATTATAAATGTGAAAGTGTGTTTGTTTGTTTGTCCTTCTTTAACGCCGAAACGGAATGACGGTTTGGCGTGATTTTTTGTGTAGAGATAGTTAGAGGGCTGGAGAGTGACATAGGCTACTTTTTACCGCGGAATATTATCTGATTCCCACGGGAAAACACGTTATAATGCAATCCAAAAAAATATAATCAGAATAACTTGAAACTTGGTATAAGTGATCTTCAATAAAATTAAATAAATATATGTTTTAGCATTTTTCGAAATTCATCCTATAAGGGTGTTAAATAGAGGATGAAAGTTTGTATGAAACTAAGTTTTTAGAGATTTTTTGCAGTTTTAGCGCGAGCGAAGCCGTGGCTTCTGCTAGTATTATTTATAATTTGTGATTGTAAATTTGGGACAGTGTATTTGGAAAATATGTTAGTTTTTCAAATTTTCTTATCTCTCTGTCTATTAAAACATGTATAGCCCAAAAATAGCTGGATGGATTCCAACGAATTCAAAATATACGCGGCTAAAATGTAACGAGGGTCCTCTATTCTCCGTGCTCTAATAATATAAGGTGACATATTTAGTGGCAATATATTATGTTTTTTATTAATATTTAACTAGCAACTCACCCTCGCCTCGCTCGAGTTCGTCCCTAGGTACGTTTTTACGGTTAGTATGAAATAGAAATCTTTGAATTTCTCGATTATTCTGTACTATAATATCTATGTATTATACATTTAAATCTTCCTCTTGAATGATTCTATTAATTAAAATACCCATATTAAAATCCGTTGCGTAGTTTTAAAAATCTAAGCATACATATTAACAGACAGACAGCGGTAGTTTTATTTATTATATAGTTATTAAAAATAAAAGTATGTATATTATAATTGTTTTAAACATACACAATGGGAAAAGCCATCAAACATCACCTTCGACATAAATCATTAAGTTGCCGCTCACACACACCGGCCACGCTATAAATCCGCCGGTGTCCGGACTCAAAGTGAATATAATACGTCATCCCGCGCCATCCACTCCTGACAAAATACTGGTAAAATCACCTACACAATAATGCGCATACATAATTTATATATCTGTGCCTAACTACATCGTTACGTATGTATAGTCATACTTTATTTGGGTACCACTGATTTAATCTGGGCTTCACCCGAGTGCATCCCTAGATACCTAGATCTGTAGAACTTGATACAAAAATATTAACTTGGCACACGCACAGACAGACATACCCATATACAAGCACGCACGTACACACACATACATACACTTATACACGCATGTTATATAATAACTTATAATTTTGCGTAAAAACTAGCTAATAGTACAAGTACATACAGATAGATTAACTAATTATCTTTTATTACACTCCAAAAATCACTGAAGGATAATATATATTACGATATTTTTAAATTATAATAAACATTTTTCGAATCGAATGTCGACAGAACACCTATAAATGAATTGGCGCTATTAGGTTAACGTAGAATCTATAAAAACATTTAAACCAAATGACTTCAATTGATCGCTATCAACTGCCAGCGCCAACTGCCCGCAGTAGAACAGGACTTAAAATAACAATGGAAGTGGACTGCGACCGGAATACAATTACAACTATTATTAATGCTAATTATTCTGTATATAATTGGAAACCCGTTGACTGACCCGCTGGTTAATCACAGGGCCGTTGCCGCTGAAGAGATGAAGATTTCCCTTAAATTAACGCTTTGTGTATCTAACAAAAAATGATTCTTTTATAAAATCTTATATAAATACTGTTATTTTAAAATGCTGAAAGTTTCGATGCTTGTTACCAAATCACACGTTTACTTAAGTCTTACGTTACACGGATTTGTAAATACGTATAAGTGTATAATTAAAATAATTTGACACATTATGTAGACCATGTCTTTTTTTACCATTAGGAAACGGTTTAAGCGTACCATCTGGACAACAGACTCATCGGCTGGAAAAGCCAGTACTATCACTACAATACAAACGAATCTCTTCCATTATATTTAGATGTGCTAGGATCATTAACGCACTCAACCAAACCTGACTTAGCGAAGCAAGCTGCAATAAAAAGTGGACTACCCTTACAATCTACTTTGCTATTAGAAAAGTACCAAAAAAAACAATTTACATGTCTCCCGAGGCCCACAAAGGTGGCCTCTTGAGCTGAATTACCAAAGCTATTGTAATATTAGACTCATATAACACTCATATAAAATTTTATGATCCTAAATATATCTTTAAAACGCAATAAACTACGATATTAAAAATAAATTTTCATTTATTAAAAATGAAAGTACCTTGGAAAGCTGAAAGTACCTATTAAATAATTATAAAGGCTGTAGAATCGCTTTCTGTGATCCACTTCCTGTACCTTAATAATTGCTCAAGAATTCGTAACTCACTGAAGTTGTATTTACAGTAAAAATAAAATGTAAAGCTCTCCCATCTATTTGAATATAAAACAAGTACGTGCCTGATTTATATCCTAGGTTTTTGTGTAATAAAATTCGTGTAGAATCTACATGATGCAAAGTATATTGTTACAGATTTGCTGGTCTCGGTAAGCTATCTAATATAAAAAACAATAGTTTTTGACGTACACTATAATCTAATATATTCTCAGTCAATGGTTTGATGATAATGTCCTTCCTCCAGTGCTGAAAAGCCCAGTGGTAGCATGCTCGCTTGGGAAACCGAGTGAAGTAGGGTTTTAAACCGGGTCTTGTCCTACGACACTTATCTTACGGTGAATGAAAACATCATGAAGAAACCTGCATGTGTGAGAGAACCTAACAAGTTAGCGAATTACATGTGAAGTCCACCAACCAGCACTTGGCCAGCGGAGCTATGGCTTGATCCCCGATGATGATGATGATGAAGGGAGGCCTATGCCCAGCAGTGGGACATTAAAAAAATGGCTGAATACTTGTCCTCCAAACAAAATTTTGTCGCGATGTCTAGTCTTCTGTGATTCTATGGGAAACATAGTACAAACTTCACACACACTTGACCAATTTATAAGAATACCTTCTAATAAATAGCATTAACTAACACTAAAATTTGATGTAACTACATAATTTTCTTTTTTTTCTTTTTAGAAGAAATACCTGAAAGTACAACAGCAAATACATGATATTTGTTCAAATTATGAAAAAATAAAGAACATGTTATTCTTGTAAATAGTTTATATCAACAAATTCTGATTGCTAGCAATTGTGTTCCACGTATTTCATAAACGAGAGTATTCAATGCAAACCGTGGGTTATTGAGTTTACTTGTTTGTTTTTAATCTGGATGAAACTGCTTCTGAGCGATAATTGAATACTGCGATAGGATTTTAATAATATGGCATATACATATGTATGAATTATTTTATATTAAAAATGATAAAGATACTAATACGGATATAGCAATCTACAAAATATGCCAAATGAAAATAAAAACGTGTTTTCTTACTAAATAAACCAAGATTCTAGTTAAAATAACAATGCAAAACTTAGGTTGCTTGCCAAAAATAAGTTATGAACCACGATTAATAATTCAAAATTTGGAACAATGAAGATGCACGAAAGAGTAGCTATGCTCATGTGAAAGATGGCAGCTACGTAAGTGTATGAGACATAAAAAGTTCATTATTGTTAATAATCACACCACTTAAATATTGTCGCGTAGTGGAAAGAGTGTAGCGTATTCACATCAAAAATAATAATAAAAAATTGAACGTCTGAAGCATGCTTAATGCATCCTAATATAAGGGGAGCCCAAGAGGGGATTTACTCAAGCACGGCAGATTAACATATGGGGGGACCTTGTACTCTGTTGAGTACCTCCACCATAAATAAGTCCTTTGTCTGAGGTCGCGCGTCTAGGGCAGGTGATCAAAATGTTTAAAAAATATTTTTTATAAGTTAGAAATGCTTGAAACAGTTAGATTAAGATGTGGTGGGCTAATTACATGCTGAAAAGTTTGCAATTCAATAATCTGCCGATTTCTACAAGCCGAAGAAAAAAAATCGTCCATAAAGTCTAGAGCAGTTGCAGCTGCAATTAAGCATGTATTATCCACTCTACACTTATCTTTCGTACACTCTTTCTCTATCTCTCACTCTCTTGCACCATTCCAACACTATTTTGCGTCACCATGACCACAATGCAGAAAAAAATCATAAAAAAAACGTCATATTAAGTCCCTCCAAATAAACGTCAGATTATGGCTCAGTACCATTAGGATATCAAGCTGAATCGTCTGTATAATAATCTGTCGCGCTCGTGTATTTTCATGTAACTTTTTTTTACATTTTTAAAAGTCTCGAGACGCTCCCTCCACCGGTGAAACGGTATATATATCATATAGCATTCTTTTCTTTCTACCATCTAATGTTCAAAAAAAATATTATTAGGTCGCCACGACGCTCCAGTAAACCCCCATTTAGCATCAAGGACTCCTCTACTATAAGACAATAGCAGTTAATTGTAAATTGCCGCGAGTGAGAGTACAAAAAAACATCATTCAGAAAGGAATTGAACTTACAAAAAAATATTGGAATTTTCGAATACAATTTTTTTTCTTTATGCATATAAAAAGGCTGGCAGTGTGTCTAAAGATCAGTTGAATTTCGAAGTTAAGAAAAGAAAGTAAAGTCATAGTGCAAGTGTAACTAGCGGTGAATAATAGTGCTCGGAGATTAAGTTAGTTGCATAACTTAGTCTCCGAGTACTATTTTCCACCGCTAGTTACGCGTCTGTGTTTGTGAACCGCCTTAAGTGACTCTTGTGAACCAATAGCAATAAAACATCTACATACATATGGTGCCAAAGACGTACTTTAATTTCCGCTCCCAGAACCCCAGAATGTAACAATAAGTTCAATTTTACTAAACAGCCCATCTATACCTACATATAAATAAAATTGTAACTAAGCCGAACATGAAATATTTTTCGGAAAATCTTATTGAAATGGACATTATTATCGACACAGAGGCCGAATCTATAGTTTTTAGAATTTTTGTCTGTCTGTCTATGACCGCATCACGGAAACCACTGCAGCGATTTTAATGAAATTCGATATGATGATAGCTGGTTATCCGGAACACTTTTACTGCGGGAAAATATCTCATCTCTGAGAAATCTATACTTTAAAACGTAAATAGAGACGAACCGGAGCGGAGCCAGGGTTAGTCGCTAGTTTATAATATATTTATTCATTCAATATTTAATTAAAAACTTTTCGTCTAGTAAGCAGACGGGTGAAAAAGGCCAGAGCGAGCTTATTTCGGAAACTGAAACTAGAATATAGCGTGGTAAGTACATCGTAAAATGCCTCAGATGTGTTTGAGGATATAAGGTATCATCTTTCTTAAGCATTTTACTCCACTTCGAAAGGGTTGTCTGTCTTGATAGCAAAAGAAAGAAATAAATAAACTCTCAAAATTTCACATCGGACTAACGTTACAAATGCTAAAGTTTGTATGTATGTTTGTTTCTCTAGCACGCTGAAACGGCTGAATGAATTTGGATGAAAATAGTATATATATATATATGTATATATGTATATATATATATATATACTATAGTAGATAGACTGTGACCTGAGGTCATAGGACCTAAACACAGGCTGTTGGGCGTTGTAGACATATTCCGGAATGAAGCCAGAACAAGTCGCTAGTTTATAATATTAGTGTTATTATAATATAATATACCAACGTATAGATAAAATGCCTGTAGCTTTAAACGTTTAATACATCACAAGTTAGCTGGAATACCGCAGGGAGGAGTTTTTGGAGTAAATTCGCTCGGCAGTCAGCTTCCACCGCAACAAGCCTTACAATTTAGCTGCAACATTGCAAACGTTATGTATATTTAAGATACTTTAACAAAAGTAAACTCGATCTATATGTGTACTGAAATTTAAATGTACTCCACTTACATGGTATGTTACTGTAATTGGCTACTTAAATATTATGGATTCGAGGCAGTGACTAAATTAAATGTCACTTTTGCCACACATAAATGTGAAAGATCGTGAGTTCGATTTCCATTTAAAGTTCTCAGTCAAGAAGTAAATAGGCATGCGACATAATATAAAACGCATGTTACCATCCATATGAGCTCAATATGTATTACTGATTTCGCATACAATTTTTTTATATATTTAATTCAACAATTAAAGTAATAAAAACTCTATAAAAAAATAAAAACCGACTTCCAGGCACTAAAATGTAAAAATTTAAACCGATTTAGATGTTTGGTAAGAAGATAGTTTGAGACTCTGGGAAGGACATAGGATACTTTTATCCCGGAAACCATCCCTTAAGGGGGTGAAAATGGGGATGAAAGTTTGTATGGGGAATCAAGCTAGGGACGCACCCGAGCGAAGCTAGGGTGAGTCGCTAGTATTATATATTTAAATCACAGTTTTGGAAAAATAATATTCAAATAGCTTATGCTTAAATCTATTGAAAGAATCATGAAAAATATCTTATTCTGGTAAAGACTTAGAAATAATATAGTGTAATTAGAAATTATGAGTGCACCGGAACCTCAACCATTTGCTAATAACTATATTGATCAATAATTAATAATGTAATTATATTTTCCATTTTCGGCGTGATACAAACTTTTCGTGCACAGACTGTTGAAATAATTATCCAATATTTTTGGTTTAAAGTTTCAACGTTTAAGGTTTCATTTGCAAATTATATAAGTAATATTATCATCGCTCAAAAAACTACAAGACACACAATCAGCGACAATAAATGTCCTCAACGAATGAGCGCTCATTTGAACATTTGAGCGCGCTTTTAATCTATTTTTTTTTTTTGTGAAAACAACTTTAAGTATTGCATTTAAGGTTCCATTTACATTGTTGTATCTGTATGTTTGTATATTTATTTCAACTAGAATAATTACCTAAAAACAATTGGTGACAGTTTTAAGAGAACTTTTGCATGGGATTGTGTGTCTAGTACTTTTTTGATCGATGAATATTATGTAGTAATTTGATATTAAAAAATTACATGTAGTTTTATTTTAATCAGATATCCAGAAAATAGAGATACATTATATCTTCCATTTTGTACTAAAAATTTCGTTATTATTCAATCATTAAGTTCACAGCACTAAATATTATGTGTAATGATGAAATATTTTTATATATATCTTTTAATAAATAAAAAAATAAAAAAATCCCTCATAAATAAATAAATCCCTAATTGAAAAAAATATCAAGTTTTATTTAAATCTAAGAAATTATTATGACAATAAAGTAACGCAAAATTATAACATTTATGTTCTACAGTTAAAAAACTTAATGATAGCCTTTTTAATTTCCTACAAACTCCTTCAGAAAGCAGAATTCATGAAAAATATTATGCTAATAACGACGAAAAATGAAAAAAAATCAATAAACGTAGCTTTTTTTATTTTAGTACCAGATATTTTTTACATACAAGCAAGTTGTATGAATTCTTGAAACTAGCAATACCCGCAGCTTCGCCCGCGCTCAAAGGTCCGATAACTACGACAGGTTCACCCGCTGGGCTAATCTAAAGATTGTCTGAAAGTTGCATCAAAATCGTTCTAATCTTTTTGGAGTCCATAGGGCACAAACATACACACATTAATTTTGATATAATAGAAGGTTCCACAATAATGCCACAATAACAGAGAGCGTATCGACTGGCGCTGTCCGCCGCGCGCTGACAGGCAGTTAGCTGCGATCACTGCGACAGACGGTGGGCGTTGGGGTCAATTATACGTTCAATATATTCAATATAATCAATACAAAATATCTGACCTATCCAATTTTGTTGCAAAATTTTATGTAATTGCATTTGCAGCAATTTTTTTGTTTTATTATCGATATTTCAGTTCGTAAAGACAAAAATGTGAAAAAATAAATATTCGTGAGCCTGAACTTTGTTGTTATTGATGATATGAAAAATTTGCCAACTTTTTTTATAGGATTTTGACAAATTTTTCATTTAACATTTTTCTCTAACTCTTACAGTTTATCTAAAAAATGCAAAAAACCGTAAATTTGAACTTAAAATTTTTTTTTAAGTATATATATATATATATATACATATATACAACTATGTATATATATATAAAACTTCTATTTTCTTAATTTGAAGACACGTTTGGCTCAGTTTGTAGTAACCCTACTTGCTGTGCCAACGGTCGTGGGTTCGAGTCCCACTGGGGACATTCATTTGTGTGATGAGCACGAAAAACTATCTTTTCGGATTTTTTGGCGGATTTATGTTGATTTTCGATTCCCGACGTTTCCAGTGCTATACAGCAATCAAGGTCACGGGAGTGACACGGGTCTTTCTTGTCTTGAAAAGATTTTTTTTTAAATGTGAAATATTCGTATAAATCTAAAAAATATTAGTATTCTAAGTGTTTATTCATCATAACTCATCTATATTCTACACTAATATAATAAAGTTTGTGAGTTTGTGACGTTGTAGGGGGTAATCTCTGGATCTACTGAACCGATTTAGATGAAATTTGGTAAGAAGATAGTTTGAGACCCTGAGAACACGCTGGCCAAGTACGTATTGGCGGATTCCACATGTATTTCGAAAACTTGCTGGTTCTCTCAGACATGCAGGTTTCTTCACGATGTTTTCCTTCACCATAAGGCAAGTGGTAATCATGTTAGAAATAATTCGCACATGAAAATATCAGAGTTGCGAGACCCACTCCACTCAGTTTCCCAAGCGAGCGCGTTTCCACTGGGCTACCACTGCCTCTGAAGAAGTAGATACTTAGAATTAGGTAGATAATAAATATATAGTTATCTTAAACTTAATAAATTACTCTAAAGCCCAATGGAACGATATGAAAGCTTATTATAGTATGTACGCTGTAATAAGACAATTAAGATTTTGGAGCTTCAAGTCTACTCCGGATCCAATTACGAAGGGCTGAAACTAATGAATTTTAGATTAAAGACCAAATGTTAACCTATTACCTACCCTTTGATATTCATGTATATTACTGTTAAGTACTTAGTCTGATAATTTTCATTGAGCTCATTCGTTATGTTAGGACTTACCCTCGCTACGCTCGGGTTCGACTAGGTACGGTTTAACGGTTACTATGGAATAAATTCACCATGTATTAATATATAATATATATTTACATAGGTATAACGAGTTTTATATACCTTATTTTAAAAATGATTGATTCCCCATACAAGCTTTCATCCCCCATTTCAACCTTTTAAGGGATGATTTCCGGAACAAAAACTATCCTGTAGTTCCCAAGATCTCAAACTACCATCAAACCAAATTTCTAAATCGTTTAAGCGGATTGTCTATCCATTACAAACTAAAAACTATTTTTTTCTCTTTATAATATTAATTAGATAAACTAATAAGTAAATAATTCAATGTTATTCTACAGACAGGATTTTGACTTTTTTAATTTAGCATTAACGTTAGGGCTATGAGAATAATATTCTTCTTTACGAAAAATCTCGAGTGATTAAATAGTTATATATTAAAATATTTAATAAAAACGTGAATGGCATAATAGAAAATACCTAAATGTTTTCAGAAAAGATAAGCTCCTCTTAAGAATTATCTAATAGTCCCCAGACTATTTCTATGTTGAAGAAATAAAATAAACAAATCAATATAATATTAAAGAATCATTTTAATTAAAAAAGAAAAACATAAAAATGGAATCTATAAAGCATATTTCATGACGAAACCCAAATAACTAATCTAAAATATTTAAAAAAATGCAGGACTTGATATCAAGATCTTTACATATTACTCATCGGCTTCTATTTCCATTTGAAAGAGCAATTTACAAGGTTTTTATCTATTATAGCTAATTATTACTAACAGTTCTTCACGCTAGACTCATCTCTCCGAAATAATTTCGCTTCTGTGAAATTCAATTTGTATAATAAACCTGTACACGAGTTCATGACCCGTGTACCTAATGACGTCACCTTTTAAATTAATTTTATTATCTATCTGTCTTGTTGGTCGTGGCTCGCTTTATTTTTTGGAATTAGGTATTTTTAAAGTGTAAAAGAAAAGTATTAATCGCAGAAACGTAATAATTTTTATTCGAGATTATTTACAAAGAGAGATAGATCGATAAAAAAGAAATAATTAATTAGAGGTAGAAAGGTATAAACAATTAACATTGCTATTATACATATTATATTATTAATTAGTCATTGATATTATATTATTACATACACTAATACATCATTTTTAATTTTAAATTATTTATAGTTTACTTAATACTCTATAATTTCAGATCCCAACATCCTAGATTCGAGTCCTGTTCAAATAACGTCAAGAAAATTTCATTAGCGAAATTAGGAACCATCCTCCGATCCGATCCGAGACGGAGGAGGCTTTATCGAAGAGCCGATAAAGCCTCCTCCGCCTGATCTCTGTCGGGTTTGTCGGACTGCGGTTCCACCAACTGTTCGAGTGAATGAAATTGAGAATAATCTTGTTTAAATAAGACTGAAAATTACAGATCAAAGGGTGGACTGACAGTCAATGAGAGCTTTCGTATGTGGTGGCACCAGTTAGCGCCACTGGAGAGTAAAGTCTTATCGCTGTCGTTAAAAAGTATTTGTTATTGCAGCAGAGCTATAAAAGTATAATAATAATAATAATAGTTAGCGGGACCCCATGTTTATGAAATACATAAAATATTGAGATTGAGATGGGTTTTCCTATTGGAAATAGAAATACAAGTTTATTTTTTAACTAAATCGAAAAATAACGATCCATACAACTTTTCATTCAATATTTTAAACCTTATGCTTGCTTATCTATACTAATAATATAAAGAGGCAGAGTTTATTTGTTTGTTTGATCGCGCTAATCTCAGGAACTACTAATCCGATTTAAAAATTTCTTTTTGCATTAGGTAGCTAGTTTATTGAAGAAGGCATTATCATATAATAATATATAGTGTATCTATTCCATACTAACCGTTAAAACGTACCTAAGGACGAACCCAAGCGAAGCGATGTTAAGTCGCTAGTTTTGGATACATTGAAATTTTTATGCTGAATATCATACTTCTAAATGTATATTTAATTGATACGTCTTTATTTTATAGTAATAAACAACAAATATTTATAAGCCAGTACAATAGCCGGAAGCTAGAGAGCACTCAGGAAATATGGAAAGTAAGCCAAAGTTAGCGGCTCGAGTTGGACTCTTTAAAAGTTGCGTCTTAAAGTAGAAAGAAAGTTTACATACTTTTGTACAACTTTCGTACAGAAATATGCAACTTCGCCAAAGTTATGATGAAAACTAAATATTTTATGCAATGGCAGAGACCAAAAATAAATCTAGCTTTTCACAGAACTTCTTCTTAATAAATTTCTTATTATAATACAAAAACGTTTACTTATAAGGGTCTTGATTATATACATACTAGCAGAGCCCGCGGCTACGCTCGCGCTAAAACTACAAAAAATCTATAAAAAGGTAGTTTCAAACAAACTTTTATCCCCCAATTTACCCCCTTATAGAATGAATTTCGAAAAATGCTAAAACACATATTTATTTAATTTTATTGAAGAGCATTAATACCGAGTTTCAAATGATTCTGATTATAAATATTTTATCCAGTCCTTCAACTATCTACACACAAAAATAACACTAATTCGTCACTCCATTTCGACGTGAAAAAAGACAAACAAACAAACAAACAAACAAAAACACTTTCACATTTATAATATTAAGTATGGATATACTAGCGGCTCACCCTCGCGTCGCTTCGCTCGGGTTTGTCTCTAGAAAAACAAAAACAAATCTACCTACACTACTAATCTACAAATCGTACATTTTCCGGGATAAAAATTAGCATAATATGTGTTATTTTAATGTATGAGGTATTATTGTAAAGTTTCATTAAAATCCATTCAGTAGTTTTTGCGGAAAAGAGTAACAAACATCCATTCATCCATACCTCCTTACAAACTTTCGCATTTATAATATTAGTATGAAGGTATAGTTCATTCAATGATGCATTTAATCTTTATGATGCATCTCATCGTAATAGAACTTAAATAAGTCTATTATGGTTATTTATTTGAAAGTTGTCGACAATGTTTGAGACTATTGAAAATATTCAGAATTTCTAAACACATTTTTTACAATAAAACTTTGTTTTAATTTTAATAATAATAATCAAAAAATATTTAAACCGCAAAAACACTCTTAGGTTAAAAAAATGAGGGTTTTTCAATTATAATATAAATATCGTAAATTAATATCATCCTATCTTATTATTTGTTCAGTAACCTAACTCCCGTATGGTCTAGTGGCTAGGATACCTGGCTTTCACCCAGGAGGCTCGGGTTCGATTCCCGGTACGAGAAATCTAATTGTTTTATTACATCTTTGAATATTATAAGCCCATTATAAAACGACGGGATTTGGTAGTCTTTTATAATTCTTATTTTAAAACAATGTTATTTAATTATTACAACATATTTTACTGTGCATACGTTTTTACTATTCGCAGTCCACAGGAAAATCATACATGATTTTTGTTGCGCTGTTTGTGTTTAGATTAGTATCTTAAAAATGTCATGAAGATTTTAAATAAATAAATAAAATAAATAAATGAACATCAGGTTTGCTGAGAAAATGCCTCAGTCTCGAGTAAAACTGGAAAAAAAACTGCGGGCTATTATTACATATTTTTATATATTTATACCGTTAAATATATATTTATGTTAATAATGAGTAAAATAATTATTATAACTGATCGACACGACCTATAAAATGTAATAAAATTATAATGTAAGCTATAAACGTCAGAAGTGTCACAAACACAATACACTCAGGGGACCGGGAACGAGCCTTTTTATGATAGAACTTTGTGTTTTATTCTTCTCCGTTTATACATTATTTATAAAAGAAAATTTTATTAAATCCTGTTTTGTTTACGGAATATACTTAAATACTTTAAATCCAAATTAAAAACAAAGTAAAATATAACTTGCTTCAGTCGTTTGGAAAATACGCGCTTTATTAGAAAACACATGAAATTAAAATTATCTTCTAATTATAATTTGCCATACCAGAGCTTAGAAATTTGATACAAATTCATAGTACGTAGTCATAAATATCTATTTTAATAAGCTATAAATTAAAGGATTCCTCATTAATTTTGGCCATCAATAATATATATAAGGTACAGTGCCCGTTTGAACTGCCTCGGTAGTGTAGTGGCTAGCATGTACGGCTGCACACCCGGAGGTCCTGGGTTCGAGTCCTGGGTCGGGCCAAGCTTAGTTATTGAGTCTTTCTGTATAGTAAGTCTCAGTAACAGCCCGGAGTTGGGAAGTTGGCGGTGTTTCACCCCCGTGCCTCGGAGAGCACGTAAAGCCGTCGGTCTGCGCCTTAACTTTCACCGGTCGTGTCGAGTGGTCGTCCCACCGGAGTATGAGAGTGATAGGAATAGAGAGTGCACTTGTGTCTGCGCGTACACTTGTGCACTATAATATCTCCTGCGCAGTTGGCTAGTCTCAATGAGATTGGCCGCCGTGGCCGGAATCGGCCAGGAGAACATCATCAAGGTACAGTTGTGCAAATAAGCGAGCTTTACCTAGCTTTTTAGTGTACACGTAATAAGCAGGTAATTTGTAAGAAGAAAGTTTTTAATAACATATTCGACTAAATAATTTATTTAAAAAAATTATTTACTGTTGATTTTTTTAAAAACCGCTCGACCGATTTCGATAAAAATTTATATGGGACCACCTGAGAAGTATACTATTTGAAACAAAAAATATATTTCCTAATCGGTTCAGGCGTCTTCGAGTAAACGGTAGGCATCTATATGTACATTAAAAAATTCCATATTATACTTTTACTGCTTTCAAATATACAATTCAAGTGTAGTATTAATTTTACTTCGTACCATCTTAAAAAGTATATTTTCAAAATAAAAATGGCACTTTGAAAATTTATTTACTATTTTCATACTTTCCTAGGAAAGGTACTCGAAAAAATTGAATTTTAGCTTATTTTCATTTTAAGTTTGCATCTGAACAACTTCAATTTGCACTAACATATTTTACTGTACAATATAGTTTCACTAGATAAGAGGAGAAAAATTCTTTCTTAGGGAAAGAGCTGGAAAAGGCTGTTCCTAGAGATCTTCTTTTATTTTTTATTAAATATTCAATAATAGCGAAAAAAAATAGGGCCGAATTGAATGCTCCTTTTCGAAGTCAGTCAAAAATTGTCCCTATTGGACTGTTTTTGCTAAAAACTTTTACAGAAGAAATCATTTCATGTTGTAACAGAGTAATATCTAACTGGAATTACTTTATTGACGTGTGTCCTCAGTCTTTTTTAACTACTGCAGCACGGACCTCTTATCGATACTAATATTATAGAGAGGTAAAGTTTGTGAGTTTGTGAGTTTGTGACGTTGTAGGGGATAATCCCTGGATCTACTAAACAGATTTAGATGAAATTGGTAAGATGATAGTTTGAGACCCTGGGAAGGACATAGGATACTTTTTATCCCGGAAATCATCCCTTAAGGGGATAAAAATGAAGCAGTTTTTCGCTAGTTTTTCATAAGCCCCATAACTCGAAATAACACTCATAATACATAGACTGATAAACAAAAATACATTTATCGGATTTATAATATCATGTTTGTAATAATATGTCATGTTTGTAAATAAATCTGAGATACGTTAGACACACGCCTTTAAATTTTGAGAATATTTATTAGCACACTAGAGTTGAACTACACATGCTAAAGTAATCCAAATTCTAAATTTTATTTTACTTGAAGGAAGTTTTGATATATGAAAAAATAACTCATATAAAGTCGGGTAGAACCGCGAGAAAACGATAGTCATAGATAAATCAAAGTACTCTTTATACGAGAACGCCTGATCCATTTTTCAGGATATTTTATTCAAAGATCTCGAGAGTCTAGACTAAGTGTTTGTACGAAATTCACGCTCGGTCCATACAGAATCCGGTAACAAAAGAATATTCGATGTATAAACATCTTGCCAGGGTAACTACTGTACAGGCTGTTAGTTGAGATGGTTTTTTAGAATTTGAATAGCGGTTCAGATCTAAAACCGACCACACACGAACATTTATTTAGCACTACAAGGTAACATTGTAATACGGGAATATTTTACCTATTTATGTATTATTTATATAAATTATGTTCTAAAAGTGAAGACTAAGGTACGACATAGATAATAAAAACTATATTAAGAATATACAGAATATGTCAATACTGTTTTGCTTAGTAGATTAAATAGATTCCAAGAACTACCCATTGTTCACATTCGCGCACGCGTATAAAGTATGCCGGGTTTTTTTATGGTGGCATATCTTCTATACAGATAAATAAAATTGAAGTGTCTGTTTGTAATGTTAAAATAACAGCTTTTTACTAAATGCATATGGATGTATACACGGTACATATACCAAAACAACATTTTTTTACCATTTTTGTCTGTCTGTATGTCTGTCTGTCTATCTATTTGTTCCGGCTAATCTCTGCTGGACCGATTTTGACGGGACTTTCACTGGCAGATAGCTGATATAATAAGGAGTAACTTAAGCTACTTTTATTTTATAAAAAAAAATAGGGTCTCACGAAAAAAATTAAAACCAATGAAAAATGTAATAATATCCGATTCAAATAAGGAAGTTGTAGTATACAAGCAAATACAATGTTAAATCAATTCTTAGATTAAACATAATTTTACAAGCACTTTTGAGTCATCAATGTAATTGAAAAACTAAATCAAAGACGTCAAAGAAAGAAGCTACCACTGGCTCGGCAAGCAGTTTTGTTCACAACAGCCAGTTAGAAAACTCATGAGTTGTTCTTTTAAGTATGCTAAATAAATAAATGCTATGAGTAAATTCAGTAGCTAATATTAAAGCGCCTTAATTGTATATTACAGTTAAAATTAAACAACAATTATTATAGTACACAAACATGCAGAAATAATATTGTTAATTAAAAGAACTATCAAATAGTTTTCCAGTCCACTTAAGATTAAGTGTTAAATGGTTTTTTTAAGTTTTAAAATTAATATAATTTTGTTAATGTTTAAGGTATATATGTTATAGGCCTCTGTTTACATATGTATGATCTTTTTGTAAATATTACCTGAAATAAATGATTAAATTAAATTAAAATTAAAAATTAAATTAAGTAAAAGAGCATATAGACTCTTGTATACTTTTGTTTTCTAACCACTTATTATAATGTAAGTTACTAATTATGTGGCTTTATATACTTATAACACCCTGTATATATTTTTATTTATACTTGAACAAAATTTAAAAATTAGCTAGTCCCAAGTTGATAATAGAATTACAAAAGGATTTCCGAATTAGGTACAAAATATGAGGGAAAATTGAAAAGCAAAGATGATCCCGACTCTACGCCGTCCCTTCACATTAGGAGTGCCAATCCACTCACGTCGTAACGATTACACTAAGAAAGCTTTTTATTTTTATACGATTTAGAACGTATAAAATATATTTCTAAGAAACCTCTTCTAAGCTTCTAAAACTTTGATGTCATTGGATCTGAGTGGTGGGTGTAATGTCAGAAGTGCTATGTCATTTTCGAAAATAAATAAGAAAAGAACACTCAGACAAGTGTTTGTTCTATGTACTTATACATAACAAAGTCTATATAATTTTCCATACCTTCCTTATATGATTTATATAAAATATTATGTTCAAATCGTTGCTGCACAAAAAAACAAGCAAGCTGATCAACATATTTTAGTATTTATAATCTTGACAAGAATCGTTTCCGACTAAAGGACATATATGTACCTGCACCCACAGTGCAAAATAAAATATCTTCGAGGTAATAACCACCCGCGTATTCATTCGTAAGAAAATAAATACTAGTATTTATTTTTATTTATTATAATTGCAGTAAACAAATGAATATGTAAAACATACGTATGCTAAGAAGCTTACGTCCATTCAGTCTGTATTCACTCTACTATCACGCTGTGTGAACGTGAATAAACACTCATTTGGACGTAATACAGCTGTAGTGTTGACATCTTTATTTCTTCAAAAATCTGTGTACGTGTGTGTGTGTGTGTGTTTTACATCGCACGTAGCGTGAAGATATTTAAGCTTCTTTATAATCATTTTATTCCTGTGTAGTATTCTGTAATAATTTCTATGAAACTCTATAGCTGAATCCGCGAATATGCTTCATACAGTTGTATAAAGCACTAGCGACTTACCCTCGCTTCGTTCGGGTGCGTCCGTATTTTATTTTTTTAGGCGGAACCCTAATCCTTTTTCTAAAACAAAAGTAGCCTAAGTTACTTCTTATAACATCAACTATTTGCCAGTGAAAGTCACGTTAAAATCGGTCCAGGCGTTTCGAAGATTAGGCGAATCAAACAGATAGACAAAAATTTATTTGTTTTTTTTCTTATAAGTACCGTATGTAATTTCATATGCATTTAGTAAAAATCTGTTGTTTTGACATTACACACAGACACTTCAATTTTATTTGCCTGTATAGATAAGCGCGATTTCAGCTGTCGTATTAGGTAACAGTTCTTACAGAATAAACCTACACTTTAGGTAAAGCCTACTTACGTGTAGTACCGAAATGTGAAAATATAATACTGCATTTATTTCTAATCATTTTAATTTAGTTGGTGCATTGTCACAAACAATAGCCATGCGAAAGTAAAATAGAGCTTAAAGTATATCTACGATCTACATCTAGATCTATCTCTCTTATATGAATTTAAATGATAAAAGAAACTATGTTATAATTTTAACAGGGGCTTTATCGCTACTGTTAAACGTCCAAATCGCTTCCTCAATTCTTGAATAATGCTTGATTAATTAAATAGACCAAAGTTATGGAAAGTAACAGTTAAAGTTTCTAAACATACAAGCTTTAATACACAAATAAAAAATCAATGAACAAACTTGAAATATACAATTTACTATATTTGATATGAAGACATAATATTTAAGCATGTCAGTCTTGCCCTATATTTAATGTTTATTTATTCAACAATAAGTGACATGAAAGAGCCGTCTGCCCCCTAACGGAGACCGTCACAAATGCCTTTGAATGATAAACGATCTCGGGTCCTCAGAAGGTTGGACTAGCTTCGAGCCCTCATATTTTGAACGATATTTTATATAAGGATGTGAAGAAATAATGAAAGTTCTAAAACGCAAATATATTATTAAAATTTATTTAATAGAAAACATCATCCCGCTAAAATTTATCTATATATACTCGTATGATAAAATTGCAACTAAGCCGAATCTGTATATTAAATATTTTTTGGAAAATCTTATTGAAATAAATATTATTATGGATACAGAGGTCAAATCTATAGTTTTTAGAATTTTTGTCTGTCTGTCTGTCTGTTACCGCATCACAGAAAAACCACTGGGGGGATTTCGATGAAATTTGGTATGGTGATAGCTGGTTATCCGGGTCAACATATAAAATACTTTTTACCGCGGGAAAATGTCTCTTTTCTGAGAAAAAATACAAAAATTGCAATGTAAGAGTATACTAATATGTAAAACCTAAGAATTTGGTTTTTGGTCACCTGAACGCGGGCTGAGCCGCGGGCAATGCTAGTACTTTATATTATCCTAATATAAATCTATACTAATGTAAACAGGTAAATAAAATTAAAGTGTCTGTTTGTTATGTCAAAATAACAGGTTTTTACTAAATTCATATGAAATTAGGTATATACGATACTTATAAGAAAAACACATATTATTTTTTATTTTAGTCTGTCTGTTTGTTCTAGCTAATCCCCGAAACGCCTTGACTAATTTTGACGGTACTTTCACTGGCAAATAGCTGATGTCGTAAGGAGTAACTTAGGCTTCTTTTATTTAAAAAAAAGAATTAGAGTTCAACTCGAAAAAATTAAAACGTACCCAGGGACACACTCGAGTGAAGCGAGGTTACGTCGCTAATAATAGCAGACAGCAGCACTAACGCTACTGTACTACTGGTAGATAAAGACTGTGTCAGTTGATAAATGACCATAAATAATTTTGGATGAACCCCATCCTTACAATTTATCTATAAATTACATAAAAGACAAAAGTGATTTACTGATGTATCAACGCACAGGCCAAACCCTTAGTAAATTGAAATTTCGCACACGTATTCCTCATATGACTAAGGAAGTATTTTTCAAAATTCAACCCACAAGGGGGTGAAATGGGCAATAAAACTTTGTATGAAACTTTTTATTCCTTGGACATATTTGCATGAAATTTCATAATATGAATTGATTGAGTAGGCACGGCAAAAATAATGAGTTACGGATTTTAGCGTTTTCCAAAATTCAACCCCAAAGAGAGTAAAATAGGGGATGAAAGTTTATATGAAACCTACCTTTTTAGATATTTTTATGTAGTTTTAGCGCGAGCGAAGCCGCGGGTTCTGCTAGTATAGTAATATAAGTATTGGTACAGAACCCAAGCGACATAACCGCTATCTTAATCAATTTATATAAAGTTATATAGATTTATATAAATAGGGGAGCGACCCAACTCTATATTGTTTATTTATTCTAACAATAAGTGGGCCATAAAAGTGCCATCCGCCCCAGTAAAGAAGCCGCGACGCAAACGCCTTTGCATGACGAACGAGGCCGCCTTCTCTGAGAACAAGTCATTCGAGTTAAGACTATAATTAATCAAAAAGTCTTTGATCGTCGCATCCCACAGTTTAATTGTAAGGGACGCATAGAAATAAAAATGATTGAGGAAGAATCTTGCATCCGTTTAAGGTTCAGAGAGGAGTTTACTCTCTTGTAATAAGTGTATTTTGTTATTGATTCACTTTCAATTATTCCTGTTCTGAAGTTAGCAAATCGTGATCCCCCGACGTGTGTTCACTTTGTCGAGGGGAGGGTGGGGAGTGGCTCATTAGCGTTCTGCAATCAAGCCGGTTGTGAAGCCAATAAACACGCTGGAAGTGTGGGTTACTCCTGGTACTTCTCCCCTTGATTGTGCGTTCTGCTTCGGCAGACCTGTCATTGAAGGGTTTGTGGTTGAGTGCAAAAGTGATCCTGCTACGTCCCATTAAGACGATGGTGGTTCCATTAAGTTTTAATGGTAGAACTGTCTTTTTTGATCAGCGTGTCTAAAAAAACACTCTATCTTTTTGTAGAGCTGGTTTTTAATGTATGCAGATGGTATACATAAATGCATGTCTTAACATAAACAAGGCAATCACAAGGCTTTCCAATTCGTTTTCCATTACGATCTAGCAGATATAATGAAGCATGTAATACGCTAGGAACCTTGTTTCGCAATTAGAAGTAATATTACATTAAAACAGAATAAACATTTATGTATTTATACACGCATTAAGCTACATACAAATACAAAACAAAAATTTTAAAATGGGATATATAGAGCTCGTATCGATGGCACTCAATTATTTCTGATCCCGCAAGGGATTAGTATGAAACTATATATTATACGAGCACGTGCGCCTACATAGGCGTAGCTATAGGCAGAATATAAAACAAATAAATTATCCAAGATTAACATATTGTTTATTGATTGTGACCCTTAACCGCATATAACGATAACGTTAACTTCTAAAAGTCAACTTTGCCCTTTAAAGGGCCACTTGAACTAAACTCCATTGTGTATTCATATCTTCAGCTAACAAGACCTGCGACGTCGGATTTCTAAAGAATGTCCACTTACGAGGAACTTGTGCATTTCATATTGCCGTTATTACATGTACATGTTTACTTAGATTCTATAAAATAGAGTGCATATTTCGATTCAGTTTGCAAGAACTATTTAACTATGAACCCACTACTTATATGATTCAACATTAGTCTATACATGAGAACAGGTACACGTAGTTTTTTCATTTATAATAAATCCCAATAACTTATATGTCTGTGGTCCTCCTTATTAGAGTTAGGTATTTGACATAATATTAATGGAGTGTATGTATGTCAAATGTCTATATTTAGTGTGGAAAACGATAGATAGAAATGTTATAGAGATCCAACGCAAAGATTTAAATACATACTTATTATAAATATAAACACCCATAACTGGAGTACAAACATTCGTGGTCATCGCATAAATAAATGCCCCCAGCGGGACTCCAACCCGCGACCGCTTGCGCAGCAAGTAAGGACACTACAAACTGAGCCAAACGTGTCGTCAAGGATTTAGTAATATCTAATTTTTATCTTCATTTTTTCGTTCTAAACGCAATAACGTATCACAATTCTAAAGAGAAATTCCTTTTTAGAACTATATTTGAATGGTTTATGCTCGAAGAAAGCTTTACGGTCAGTTCTTGCCGACTTCCCAATTCAGGGCGTAGCGTGTAGCGAGCACATTCACTTCACTCATGTTCAAGACTTTATTAAAAAAAATCTATCGTATTTTCAA
Organism: Brenthis ino; assembly: GCA_921882275.1. Lineage (NCBI taxonomy): Eukaryota > Metazoa > Arthropoda > Insecta > Lepidoptera > Nymphalidae > Brenthis > Brenthis ino. The sequence continues at coordinate 6,828,349 of OV170221.1, forward strand.
AAAAAATTGCTTCTAAATAAATGTAAGTATATACAATACTTTTTTAAGTGTCTTTAAAACGCAGGATTTTATGTATACTTTAATAATATTTTAACTAGCCTTAGTTGTTGTTCAGTGTCGGTCATCATCTGACAGACTCTACATATATTGTTGACATGGCACCATATTGTACTAACTTCTTTGGTGAATTATATAAGCATGACAAATTTATCATTGGCAATTGCCAACAAGTACCTATTTAAAAAAAAAAGCATATTTTGACCCGACAAGATGAATACGGACGAAGTAAATCCATACTAATATATAAATGCGAAAGTATATACATATTATATATACATATATATAATATACCCCGGAAATCATCATATATATATATATAGATTAGTATACTCTTACATCGCAGTTTTTGCATTTTTTCTCAGAAATGAGTTATTTTCCCTCGGTATAAAAGTACCCTATATGTTGACCCGGGTAACCAGCTATCACCATACCAAATTTCATCAAAATCCCTCCAGTGGTTTTTCTGTGATGCGATTTCTGTCTGTTGATAGACAGACAGGCAAAAATTCTAAAAACTAAAGATTCGGCCTCTGTATCGATAATAATGTCTATTTCAATAAGGTTTTCCAAAAAATATTTAATGTACAGATTTGGCTTAGTTACAATTTTATTATATGTATAAATGTTAACACGGAATAGGTAAAGTCAATTCTGTGGATGTAAGTATGCATAATAAAATTATTAAAATTACATTCGTTTGTATGTAACACAGTGGACGTAACTTTTTTTATTTTACATAAAAAAATGTCTGTAAAGACGAACAATTTTTACACCAACGAAAGGTTTAAAATCTCTTATGCCAGAACTAAAACTACATTCACGTTTTTACATCAAAACACTTTCTACTGCGACTCTTGGTCCAGACTGTGGCAATACTTAACTCTGCGCAAAGTTGTTTATAATTACGTGAGCTTTTCATTAATTTCTTAAACGTCAACGGGAAACTGCTCTTATAAGAGAAAGCTTGAAAGGGTTTCATTAAAAGTTCAATGGTAACCAAGGGATACCATTTATATCAAGATTCAAGTCTACGAATAACTCGTATAGAATGACTGAACAAAAACTATACATTAAAATTATATAATTTCTTACACGCGAAGGTTTTACGTTAATTATTGCCACTGAATCGCAGAATCATTACGTCTCACATTTCAAGATTTTTTGACCGAGACTTTTTCTTACAAATAATGAGTTAATACGTCTGTATTTCTATGTATATATGTTACTCAATATCTAAAAGGTTGTGATAGCACAGTGGTAACGTGCTCGCTGGGAATATTAAGTGAAATGGGTCCCACCACAGGCTATTTAATTTTAATTTATATAAAATCAGGCCATCCACGATAGGCTCGTTACGCTGGCTAAGAGTTGATTAGCGGATTTCACATGTCTTTCAAAAACTTCTTTCAGACATACAGGCATTTTCATGATATCTTCTTCGACGTTAAACCGAGTGGTAAAATAATTTGCACACTTTTTTTTTTTAACGTTGGGAAATGCATTTACGCACGACGTGTGGGACTCACCGGCGTAATACAGCCAGTACTACCCACTAAAACCCAACAAAACCTTCCCCCGTCTTAATGGGGCGTCGCAGGATCGCATACGCATTCAACTACGACGCCCCGACGGCAGGTCTGCCAAAGCAGACCACCACGACCATGGGGTTGCTCCAAAGTCCACTCTGCTATCAGAGAAGTACCAGGAGCAACCCGCAAGGTACACCGCCCCCCGAAGAGGGCCACCTTCCACAGCCCACCGAAGTGGGCAACCTCCCTGTGCGTTTCTTGGCTTCGCGCCCGGTTGGATTGCCGGGCACTACTGAGCCCCCCCACCACGACAAGGTGAACGCACGTTAGGGGGGAACTATCTTCTTCGACGTTAAACCGAGTGGTAAAATAATTTGCACACTGCCTCAACACCTATAAATGCCATATACTCAGAAAGGCAAGTTATTTTTTAATAATTATAAAGGTTTAATTAATTATTACACATTTATACATTTTATAGTACAATCGATTAGCGCAATACTTATATATCTCTACACCATCTATCGTGGTGGAGAGTGCATGTTCGGTACTAGATGATGTAAATTAATTATTCCTTTGGAGGCTTTAAAGGATGTTACGAAGAACTCGTAGTGTTAAAATCAAACGATTTTATGCCTTTTTCCACGATCACACCAAAAGCAAGATAATACTGGATGTAAGTTTGTATATAATAGGTTTTTGATCTAAGCCCTTTGATATATTTTAACTAAAATGTATAACAAAAACTAAAATATACTTTATTTATTAAATTTATTTAGTTACAAAAGCTTTCCTTTAATTCTTTTAGAAAAGCTTATTAAAACTTTTGTTAACAATGGATCGGGAGCAAACAGTCAACATATGTTCTTTGACATTGCAGTAATTACTTAGTCTAGTGAAAAGATTAACTCTGTCTAGACGTCAGAGGAACTGTCTAATTAGTTTGCTAAAGCTTTGTTATTATCTCTATTTATGTGAACACTAGCGACTTACTCTCGCTCCGCTCGGGTTTGTTCCTACTTACGTTTTAACGTTTAGTATAGATTTCTTAAAGATAAGATATTTTCCTGCAGGAAAAAATATCCTATGTGTTGACCCGCATACCAGCTATCACCATACAAAATTTCAACAAAATCCGTCATGTGGTTTTCTCGTGATGCGTTTCCAGAGAGACAAACAGACAAACAAAAATTCTAAAAACTATAGATTTGGCTTTTGTATCGATAATAATGACTATTTCGATAACATTTTCCAAAAAATATTTAATGTACAGATTCGGCTCTGTTAGAATTTTATTATATGTAGGTAGGTACTTTATTTTATTTTTCTATTTTTACAGTAATTCCATGAAAATATCTGATAGTTCCTTCACAGTATAATAATAAAAAAATAAATATGTTAGGACATTAAATTAACAATAAATTGATTAAATTAACACACAGCACCATCTAGTTCCATGGTAAGCTACGAGGCTTGTGTTATGGATACCAGATAGTTGATACACTACACATATATAAAACTTAAAATACATGGTAAGTTTATACCTATTATTTATTTTAGTCAGCTGTAAAATTTTTGCTTAATGTCTTAGCAAATGCAAAAGTCATAATAGTTCTGTAGGCACAAATATATACATACATAAATATATACAGACATCCTATTATTTAATTTTTTGTTTTTCTTAAGACTTTTTATTAACTTTTTTTAAATTACGTTCGTGACAGAATATGCTAAAAAAAAGAGTGACATGAAGAGGCGTTCAATGAAATGCATGCTTTTCATTTCCTATTTTCAATAATTATTTTATTTCAATAATCATCATCAAATTACGCTGCATCGGCCATAGTTCGATAGATGCGAGCTAAATATACATAATATATATGAGCGAATTTTATCTAGACTTTGGCATAAATTGAATGATTATAAGGGATAAAGGGATAAGGGATAAATCATACGATAGAAAATAAACGGTTTAACCGATTTTAACGTAAAATTTTAACTTTCACTGGATGGAATCGGGCGAGAATCATTTGTGTTATTTTCAACCTCGCAAGTTAAAATTAGCTATAATTAAACTATATAGAATGTACTTTAAATAAAACTATCTTTTCTAAATAATATTTCTATATTCAATTATAATATTTATTAAATTTTTAAAAATGTTTAAAAATAAAAATCAACAAATATCGTAAGGTACTTTATTGCCATTTTTGAATTTTTGAAATCATTTTTGTAAAATACATAGTGGGTAGGCACTGTCTGTAACAAGTATCTATGTGTTTGAGACGTCTATAACCTTAGTCTCTCCCGTGACCACGATTGCTGTAAAATATTCGAAAAGTCGGGAACCAAAAATCAAAATAAATCCGCGAAATAATCCGAAAAGATAGTTTTATTTAAAATGTCAAATATTCGCGTAAATCTAAGAAAGTTTTATATATAGAATGTACTTATTTTTATATGATAATAAGATTTTAAGCCAGCTACTGCGTCTACGAGCTCCTGTGTCTGCACAAAGCAAAACTCGGGTGAACGTTTAACTCAACGTACCGCGGTTGGTTACCTACATCAACTCGACTAAAGTCAGCACAGGAATTACATAGCTTCTAACATGTAACTTTGAGAATGCAGCAACTTCTCTCCTGTATAGTTTGATCCATATTTGCACAAGAGCTTGTTGACTCTGGAAATATACGTATACGTTTCTGCCTTTAAAGTTCGCCCTCTTAGGTAGGTAAATTGATTATAATTGATTTTTTTAAGTAATTGATACGTTACTAAAAGTTAAAAAAAACTGTTCTTCTTCAATCATAAATCAACTCATGTTTTTTCTATATCTATAGATATATATACAAAAATCAAATGCTGTTCGTTAGTCTCGCTAAAACTCAAAAACAGCTGGACCGATTTGAATATTATTTTTTTTGTTTTTTGGTCATGTGTAAGGGGTGGTTTAAGTATAAAAAAATAGGGTAAATCGAAATCGAAAAGTGTAGAACTATTTATTTTCTATGGGAATCACTAACTGTTAAAACGTACCTAGGGAGTAGGGACGAACCCGAGCAAAGTGAGAGTGGGTCGCTAGTCTATATTATTTTTCATATCTATTACTTTTTTACTATAGATATTTTTATCTATATCTGAATAATAAGCCTCCTAGTTCACTCTTGGACATTTATCTATTCAGTAGTGAAAATTCCCTTTAAAATTCTATCTCACCGAGTATCGGTTATGGAATGTAAAAAAGAATGATTTGATATACTCAAAACATGAACGAGTTCATGACTCAAAAGTTACGTTGACGAACGTAATCTTTCAGGAAAAGTGAAATTTCTCATGGCATATTAAATGTGTATATTTTGGCAAGGACTACATAATGCTAGATGTAGAATCATCCCTGATAGAAATCATCCCTTAAGGGGGTGAAAATGGGAATGAAAGTTTGTATGGGGAATCAACCTATGGACTGGGGACAAACCCTCACTCACTACTCTAGTCACTATTGTATTATATACAATTATTTTAAAACTTAATAAAAGAGGAAGCGATTTCTTAGAGATAACCTAAAAAATCTAAAACTATAAGACTCGTCTATGTGTTAAACTAAGTAACTATCTAACTAAACTAAGCATATATGCATAAAGTATTAATAAATTAAAAATAATATAAATATAAATAAACATAATATATTCTAATATAATTATGTTATACAATATACGAGTACATTACTAATACATATATTAGAAATGAAGAAGTCCCAATTAAATCCTTCCACAGGTAAACAGAAGAATAGACAGAACCTCGAACTATATTTAATTTATCTTTTATCTCTGAATATATTTATCTCTATTTGATTTTTTTGATAATTACTTCAAAATAATTACGAGTATAAAATACATCACAAAAACTTAGTTATTTCGCCCTTATTTTTTTTTCTTTGAATGTATAGAGGACCACTCACACACACCAGGAGATGTAACCCACAGAAAAGGAATAATGAAAATCGGTTCATAAATAGCAACTAATATTAATATAAAACTAATTATTAAAAATATAATTGTCGATCAAAAAACGTTAAACGTACAACTTTGACCTCCTTACAGTTTTACTCTTATATTTAAAGACTCAGTGAAGTATTTCTTAAGCGTTCCTAATTATGCCTTTTGTGTTACAGGGAGGTCTACAAGGTCACGACTTCAATTCTCGCACGAGGCAAATCATTTTGTTACTGAGCGTAGGAAGGGAGTTTGAAGAAGCTATAAAAAGTACAATCGTGCCTACAAAAATTATTCGAATAATATTATCGGTCACACGTTACTCAGTCTGGTTTTTTTTAGTGGTAATTTACAGCAAAATGGATAACACGAAAACTGCCTCCAAAGTCAAATAACTTTATATTAAATATGATAGTACACAAGTTATTGATTATGTACATATATGTATATTATCAAAATTTGTAGCATTATATTCTTCTTAAATAAAAAATCTATAGTTTCAAAATTTCAATAGTGAAGTAGTTTAGAAGATTTGTCTTTTGCGTAAACGAAAATTTATACCATTTTTTTATAGAATAGTGTTCACTCAGTGGTCGAAGTTCGATCATAATCACGATTTTATTGATGACACTAAAGCTCGCCAGTAGCTACTAAACAAATTAAAAGAAAATCGGTTGACAAACGAAGAAAAAGGAATTAAACTGTTTTGTTTTTGCATATTTATATATAACTAGCACTGCCCGCGGCTCCGCCCACGTTCAGATGATCAAAAACCAAATTCTTACTTTTATATATTAATAGTATACTCTTGCATTGTAGTTTTTGTACTTTTTCTCGGAAATGAGACATTTTCTTGCAGTAAAAAGTATCCTATATGTAGATCCGGATAACCAGCTAAAACCATACCAAATTTCATCAAAATCCCTCCAATGGTTTTTCTGTGATGCGGTAACAGACAGACAGACAAAAATTCTAAACACTATAGATTCGGCCTCTGTACCGATAATAATATTTTTCAATTAGATTTTCCAAAAAATTTGCAGATAATGTATGATGAATAATGTACAGATTCGACTTAGAATTTTATTATATGTATAGATTTAATTATTAATAAAAACTAATGTCCGTCAAAATACTCTTGACTTGAAGTAAAAATAAACGTTTACGCTTGAAAGCTCGGTATTATAGCTTTCTTCTTCACACCTGAGATATTTCTGAAATTAAAATTTCTACTTGTATTTTACAATAGTAGGTTTAGACCTACTTTGACTGTGTATTCGTTTTAATTAGAGGCCCGTTTAACAGCAAGGCCACAGCTCTGACCTAAATTACTCAAAGACTTCTTGTCATAAACCGTTACAAACTACAATACGACTTTGGAAACTAATGGAAGAGTAATTTGACAGATTATACAGTTTGCGCTTCGTATTTTTCACATAGAAGATCTATGTGAAAATACCATAGAAAAATCTATGGTTTTTGTATGTTTTTTAATTCCTACAAATAAGCAAGTTCGTGTCATGTCTTACTGTACAAACCATGTCAAAACTACATAGTTTCCGGCATCGCTTTGCTAAGACTTAGGACGTAATACGAGCACACTTACCTATACATATTGCTAGTAGAGATGATATGTCAATTAGGAAGTTTTTAGCACTTCGGTAATAATTTTAATTTCAAATATACCCTAATCACATATATAATGACAGTATGGGACTTAAACGCGTGAATTTGCAAGTGGCTAAATAGCAAATACCTTATTCCGGACGTTTCGGCTGAAGTGACTCACGAGCGGCTGGTGCAACCCAGTTTTATTATTTTAAAACTATGGAACGCGAAAATTTAAAAACTTATACCCTGATCATATTTAATTTAGTAAATAAAGCATCTATTCACGTTATATTTCGCGTGAACATTAAGTCTGCTTCTATCAAGTAAACAAAAATGGCAGATGACAAGCCGCGACTGTTTCTGGCTAAAACTAAACTATAGACTTGTTTATATCCTTAAAGTAGAATAAAATAAACGGAGCATAAAAAAAAGATCTTGAAGTTTAAAATGGTATTATAATTAGTAATTTTATAATACCATCACTATAAAAGGCATTATAAAAAAAATAAACTTCATAAAATAAAAACCATTAAATACTATTTTTTATAAAATATAAATAAATAATCATAAAATATTAATAATTATACGGTGACACCATATTTTCTTTCTGAACTAAACAGTTTCCTATTGCTTCATTTATTGTTGAATAAGCTCTGACTCGTCTCTTAGAGAGAGTTTATATTGTATTTCTTTAAAAGATAGTAATGAAGATAAAACGTTTCTTAGAACATCAAAGGGGAAGTTCCAAGTGAACAAGATGGATAAAAAAACTATCCTAGTATAATTTAAATATATAGAAAGCAATCGACAATAGTGCTAGTTATCGTGGCATCTCAAGCGTGGTCTTACCCAAAGAGTTGCCTGGCGAATAACTAAATAATTATCATACTATTTCAATTGTATGAGATCTGGCTTTTATTTAAAGAAAATTATATTCTGTCTATATAGATAATTATTATTTATTTATTTAATGATAAAATTACGCAGATGAGCACGGGTCTCTCCTTGATGCGAGGAGGTACCATAGTTCACCACGCTGGCAGAGTGCTGATTTATAATGCATCTGCCGAAAACGAATTAGACATTATTATATCTTAATAAATAAAAAATTAAATGTTTGTCTGTGCAAAATTGAAAATTTTCGAAAGATTTTCAGAACTTTTTGTTTTTTTTTTCTTATATGAGTACATTATTTATTTGCACGCTTAACCCCTCGCCACACAATTGTAAACGTGGGTATTAGTGATTTTATCGAGATCCATTAACCCGAACGATTCCAGGGACAAAGGCTAGTAACATTCTCAAATGTACAAGTTGCTACGGTAAAATCGATTTATATATTAATTAATTAATACGATGAATATTTTCCCAATCGAATTGTTTTAAAAATGATTTTAATGTCTTCTCACGAGTTCTCCCAATGAATAGATAATACGAACCAGTAACAAATGTAATTCACAAATTGAGCGGAATAGGTCGTTGAAATAACTTGAGATTTCGAAAGCAGCTGAGGTTGAAGTTTCTTGAAGCGGACAAACTTCGCCGGCGCTAAGTTTTGTACTAAAGATAATATATAAGAAATTATTAAGCGGACCTATTTAAATTAAGTAATAAGATATTTATTGAAAGTTTGATTATGTACCTTTTTGAATTTTCAGAATCAGTACAATATTTTTGAGATTATACTTATGATTTATTGCTTACATTTTGCGAACAAACCTACGTTTAAAATATTGTAATATAAACATAATAGGACTATTATTGCAAATACGAAAGTTTGTGTGCGTGCATGTGCGCGCGAGCGTGTTCGAGAGAGTATGTACGTGTACACAGACGTGCGCCCGTCTGTTTGTGTGTATGTGTACGTTTGCGTGTGCATGCGCGTGTGCGTTTGCGTCTATGCGTATGTTTGTTATCCATTCATTCCTAAACCATTCACCTACTGCAGTATATAAAGTTTTTTGTTGATATTGTGAGTGTAACATAAGAACAATATGTACACAAAGAGTAGGTATTAATATTAGAAATAGCAATAAATTAGAGTTACCAAAAACTAGAACTAAATATGGTATAAAAACGATTCTCTTTGAAGGAGCACAGCTATACAATTCGTTACCTAAAGATGTGGTAAATGCAAAATCTGTAAATATATTTAAGAAGAAATTAAAGAACCACATACTTTCGAAAGATGTTAAGTAGCACTACCGCATGATTATTGCATAAGTATCTTTTCGGATTTTTTCGCGGATTTCTTTGGATTTTTGGTTCCCAACGTTTCGAATACTTTACAGCAATCATGGTCACGGGAGAGACTCAGGTGTTAGATGTCTCGAAGGTATAGGTGTTACAGACAGCCTACCCACAATTAACAAAATGAAAAATTGCACCAATTACCTTACAATATTTTATAACTTTAAACATTTTTATAATTTTAATTACTTTTATAATTGAATATTATTTATTTAATTTTTGCAGTTATTATTATAATTATTACAATTTTAAAAATATTAATTAGTAATCTATATTTAGTGTTGCCATTATTATATTTATAACCATAAAGAAAAAATATAATATTAATTATTTAAGCCATATAATTGTTCTCTATGTAATTTAAAAAAGTTAAAATTAATAAAGAATAAAAATTTTAATTTGGTTTGCTATTATTTAAAAAGACAAATTACTGAGCAAATAAAAATTCAAATAAAACCGCGAAAAAATCCGATAAGATAGTTTTATTTAAAATGTCAAATATTCGCCTAAATCTAAGAAAGTATTATTGCATAAGTTTTTTTATTATATAATATAATATGAGTAAATATTAAGTGAACTATGTTCTTTTTTGGAAATAAATGTGTTTAAAAGTTATATTATATCCGGTAACTCTCGACCCTGTCACAGAGCTTATCGCGTTCGATAAGCTCGGTCGGTGTTTGACATGCGGCTGTATACTACAGAGACGATACTACCTTAATGAAGTGTGAAGTCTTCAAAGTAGTCTATCTAGTAAATACTATACCTTCACCGTGATATGTAAAGCTTTTATTAACAACTATAATGTAATACGCAGTTTAGTTTTTCGCATTGATTCTTTTAAAAGCACGTACTTATAATTAAGCTGGCGTTTGGCTAAGTTTGTAGTGACCCTACTTGCTGTGCCAGCGGTTGCGGGTTCGAGTCCCGCTCAAATTCAAGAATTAATCCGAAAGCATCTTCAACAGTTAGAGGAGTTATAGAAAACAACTAAAGATACTTTTTTTTATTCATATAGGTATCTAATAAATAAAAACAGTCCTCTTTTAAAACAAAAGCCCTTTTAATATGTGTTTCCGTTTCCCGTCCTACACATTACAGATTACAGACCTAAAGCGGTTTTTTTAATACTTATTATATATTCTTTATTTCACTTTAAAATTAATAGCAAAACAAAAACAGTACAAATCTATGCGAGCTCTGACAGAGATCTCTCCCAGCTTATGCAAGTAAAAAATACTTTTATAAAACGGGCTTAAGTAGTTCTTAATACTAATTAGAATTGTAAATATTTAATTATTCAATAAACTTCTTAAGAAACGTATTTTTATGTATACCCCAGTTATTTACAAAAGCTAATTGTACGAGAAATTTGTGGAAAAGATGCTTTTTGTGGGAATAATTAGTGAGTTTTCGCGTAACAAGGTAAAAATAAAGCCTATCGGTATAGGAGAGTGACACAGGCCATTTTATCCTCGTTAATCAAACGTTCTCGAAAGACAAGTTGAAGCAACAGATGAAGCAGACTGGCATATTGGCATATATTATTGACGACACGTTTGGCTCAGTTTGTAATGTGGTGGTCGCTAGTTCGAGTCCCGCTGGGGGGGCATTCATTTGTGTGATGAGCACGAATGTTTGTACTCCAGTCATGGATGGTATCCATAACACAAGCCTCGTAGCTTACCATGGAACTAGATGGTGCTGTGTGTTAATGTCCCAACATATTTATATTTTATATCTAGTAGATCGCTAGTTTAATATTTATTTAAAAAATCCTAAAACATGTGGTTAAATTTTTATAAAACGCAAACACTCAAATATCCGCATTATTTCGTGCACTTATGTTTTACGGTAGTGATGCTAAATAGAATCAAATTTAGTTTGCGAATTTGATTTTAATTATTATTAATTTGACAACTTGTTAACAATCACGTTACAATGTTTCATACGAACTATCGGAGAGCGATTTTGCAAACATTCATTTTAATTAGCTGTACAACGAGTAATTACTAAACACGACTCGAATACCTGGTTGGTTTTATTTTTCATTAAGTATAGTTTTTACACTTTACTAATGCATATTTTAATTTACTATCCCTATTAATTGTAGTGTGTTGCTGTACTGTACCTACACCGCACTATATTAACTTATTTTCTCCCTTCTGAAGGGTTTCTGGAAGAAATCTCTTAAAGAGATAAGTTATCCTTTGTCAACATTTTGTTACTTTATTTTGTATAACATATATTTTATGGTACATAAATAAATAAATAAATAATAAATTCAAAAATATTCGTCCACCCCACCTTCTTTCCCACTGCTGGGCACGAGCCTCCCTTCAATACGATGGGGAAAAGAACATAGTCCACCACGCTGGCCAAGTGCGGATTGGCAGACTTCACGTGTTTTTCAAAAAATTGCTAAGTTCTCTTAGGCTAGAAGGTTTCCTCTCGATGTTTTACTTCGCTGTAACACAAGTGGTAATCAAGTTGGAAATAATTCGCTAATGAAAATATAAGGTGCGAGACCTGGGACTTAGACCCACTTCACCCAATTTCCTAAGCGAGCGCGATACCACTAGGCTACCACTGCCATTTTATTTACTAGTAATGAACACATTCATTAACAGTAATCTATACTAATATTATAAAGAGATAAAGTTTGTGAGTTTGTGACGTTGTAAGGGACAAACTCTGGATCTACTGAACCGATTTAGATGAAATTAGGTAAGAAGAACTGAGACCCTGGGAAGGACCTAGGATACTTTTAACCCCGGAAATCTTCTCTTAAGGGGGTGAAAATGTGGATGAAAGTTTGTACTGGGAAGCAAGCTAGGGACGATCCCGAGCGAAATAAAATAATAAAAACTCGAATATTTCTAAGTCGTTAGCCAAGATGACGTGACAATTCATTATGAAAATCCGCCTTGTTGGTTTAATTAACATGAAAATCCTAATCATAGGTCCCCAGACGCCGCAGACGCCGCGCTAAGCCGGTCGTACAACGAAGTTAGATCGCAATTCATTACATTCTTTGCTAGTGGCCGACCGGTGAGCGACTAGACAAAGACAATTCTCCTTTACTCGCTATTATAATAATGGTTTGGTATGGAATTACTGTTAAGATCATACTTTGTAAGATCATGGTTTGTAGTTCCACCTTACTAGTTTAGTTAGGTTTGGTTTAGTTTTAGTTTAGTTAGGTTAGGGTAGTCGAATGTGTATGTAAAAACATAAGTAGGTTTTAAATGGTTATTAATTGGTTAGGCGAATTACTTCAATTGACTACGATTCTATGTAAAATATATTATAAAAATAAAATCCGACGGTATAAAAGCTAACTAAAAGGATTAAAACAAGTTGACGAAGGAATAAAGTAGATATTATATAATTTTGTGATTGCCTCTAAAAAACTTTATCTGGATACCCCACACGGTGGGTTTGGAAGAATTTTTTTTAAAGACACAAAATGACGCTTGAATTGCGCCATGTTAATTTTTAACTATCTTATATAACCTATGCACTCGCATTATTAAGACAAATCTAATTACGTACCTATGAATCATCAAAATCGGCCTACGCGTTTGGTCTCTAGAACGCCACATAGGAACAAATATATATACATACATACATAGACTGATAAATAAATACATAACCCTCCTTTTACGTCCCCAGTCGGGTAATAATATTGAAACATAAATATAAAAGCAAGCAAGCTACAGTAGTTTCGGGATGTTATTAAGATTTATATTCAGGAAGCTTCTATCCACCAAAATCTCAGATTTCCCGGTTCGTATGGCATCCTAAATGTTGACCCAAAAGTTAAAGGTTAGTTACATTATGACGAAATCCCATCATATACTTATATTACCTATATCTTTTAATAAAGAAGATAAAAATTAGTCTTAATCCGTCTCCGAATAACAATTTGCTCTGTCAATCCGGAGTTAAGCGATACTCATGTATGTCTGTCTGTTTGTCTGCGAACGCGTCACGCGAAAACCACTGAACATATTTTGATAAAATTTAGTATGATGATAGCTGGTTTTCCGGGTTGATGATGTTCTCCTAGCCGATTTCGGCCACGGCGGCCAATCTCATTGAGACTAGCCAACTGCGCAGGAGATATTATAGTGCACAAGTGTACGCGCAGACACAAGTGCACTCTCTATTCCTGTCACTCTCATACTCCGGTGGGACGACCACTCGACACGACCAGTGAGAGTTAAGGCGCAGGACTGACGGCTTTGCATGCTCTCCGAGGCACGGGGGTTAAACACCGCCAACTTCCCAACTCCGGGCTGTTACTGAGACTTACTATACAGAAAGACTCAATAACTAAACTTGGCCCGACCCGGGACTCGAACCCAGGACCTCCGAGTGTGCAGCCGTACATGCTAGCCACTACACCACCGAGGCAGTTAACATATAGTCTAGTCTACTTAAGTAGAGTAAACGTGTGTTATGAGATTTAGAAAAATAAATTTAAAGTCAACACAATCGACTTTCAAATCATAATACGAGAACTGATAACACAATTCTTACCCATCTAGTCTGTATCCGGACTAATATTGCGGAGACCGTCTCCGAACTTTTTGCACATTAGCGTTGGAACAAAAAATATGTCACTATGAGCAAATACAAGAGGACGAGGAATATTTTTGTAGGGAATGATATTAAGTAAATGGTAAGCCTCTTAGCGCAACCCGCTTTGTCCCACGGAACGCGATACTGTCACATCACTCAGCTGTTACACGCTGGGATTTATTTCACATCACATATTTATTTTTCTTTCTAGAAATTATTTTATGGGCCAAATATTTGAAAAGCCTTGTAATATTGTATGTAAAGTTTAAAAAGCTTTCCCATATTGCAGGCGATTGGAGCTTACACGTTTTAACGATATTTTGAATTGTTTGTGTAAGAATAAAAGGAGCTTTCAATATTATTTTAAGTCAAATGTAATACTTGTTACTGCTAAGTCTACTGCTTAGCTGTTTGTCAAAACTGTATTTAGTATTAATTAATTTTTTTCAAAGTTAACATTAATATTCTTATACGTATTTAATTATTTAATCTATACTAATATTATAAAAAGGCAGATTTTGTTTTTTTATTCAAACACTCTAATCTCAGGAACTACTTATCCGATTTGAAAAAATAATTTTGCATTAGATAGCCCGTTTATTGAGGAATTCCATTTATTCCATACAACTGTTAATACGTACTTAGAAACGAACCCGAGTGAAGTGAGGGTGAGTCGCTAGTCAAAGTATATTTTGTAGGTTCAGCTAAAGCGTTAGACTAATACAAATCTATACTCGTAAATGGATTAAATTAAAACGTTGTTGTAATACAGCTACATTAGTTATCATTCTTGATTAAATTAAATAGTGAAGTGAAAGTGAAATAAATGTAAGCGAGTGTAAACAATTTTAAATAAAACTACATATGTTATCGAATTTATTTTGATTTTTTGTTACCGGCATTTCGACCAATGCTTTACAGTAATCATCGTGATTTTGATTGTAAACGATTTAGTTGTTCCTGCATTAGTGCAGGAAATACTAAATCGATAAAAAAGTTAAATCTAGAGTTAGCTTCTTTTACACAGTGTTTTTTATTACAAATTACGTTCTAAAGAATGAAGCACTTTAGCTCGAACGCAATTTAATAATATTTCCTAACTTATAATCGTATATACATATACCAATATAGTATATATATATAATTATTATATATATTGCATACTAGTAGGTATATCAGACGTGAATTACCTAATATTACATTGATAGCACTTAGTATATATAAGCTTTCACGCCTCCCGAACACGAGTACAGGGAACACGCCCTGCTGTTTACAGACATCTACAAATCAATTGAATATTCGAAATGAGCTATAACAATGTAGGTAAATGATTTTGCTATAATAATGTGAACAAACGATTATTCGAGATTATCTCCTGCTTGAACCTTCTTTCGAATTTTTGTTTTATAATCATCTATATTCTATATGTAAATTGTAAATAGGCAAATACAAAACACTTCAGTGCCTTCTTCTCGTCTGTTTGTCGACAGATTTTTCTTTTTTTTTTTTTGTTTAGTAGCTATTGACGAACTTTCGTGTTATCGATAAAAAATATTAGAAACAGTGATTTTTCTTCTATATAGAAAGATAAATTCTATACATATATGTGTTTTCCTCAAATTTTTAATAATGATTATAGTCGATTTCGACCACTGGACGAACACTAATAACAATAATATTATTTTCACAAAATTATGCTGGTAAGCCGCTGCAAATGGCTTATGTATATAATCTATATTGAGACAGTATTTATGTATTCAGCCCTTTTTAACATCCCACTGCTGGGCCATCTTGCAATACTAGGGGGATCAAGCTACAGTCCACCACGCTGGCCAAGGGCGGGTTGGCGGACTAGACACTAAAATAAAATTAAAATAAAGAAAAAAAACTAGACACTATTTAATCCTAAAGAATACTCAGATTTTAAAGTAGCTCAACAATGTAAAATTAAATATTTCAGATGAAATGTAACTGGATATTATAAGGATCTGAGCGTCTGCCAAAGAGAGCTTTCATTAATCACTTATTCAAATTTTAAATTATACCTTTCTAATTGTTCAAATAAAAATTTTCACATAAAATTCTTTAATATTATGACTTTCGTTTTTATCTCTTCTATCAAAAGTACAAAACGAATCGCCATTTCTACCACAGTGTGTTTCTAGCCTTTTTGTATTACTTAATTAGTTTCAGTGCTGATTTTTCATATATATATATATATATACATATATATATTTATATATTTCAACTAGAGGCTAGCATGTCCGGTTGCAGGTCTGGGTTCGGGTCCGAGTCGGGCCATTTTGGACATCTCTATCTGCAGCCATACTTTCCTTTAGATTAGACTATTAGAGATTTGGTGTTTTGAACACCAACTTAGGTACAATGCTATTACTTGTACGTGTAGTCGTACAATTACGTACTTAACCTATTGTTCTTTCAGGAGAAAAAAACAGATATTTAATAGATGAAAGCACTCAATAAAATCATTCTCCATCTACTTTGAAACCAAGAACAATAGCTGTAAGTTAATTATAAAAGTGACTTATTCTCGTAACGTTTTGTTCCGCCATCACAAAGTGGCTAAACTGTAAATTCTTTTTAACTTAATAAATTGGATTTGTAATGTTTCTCGGTTGTAGAGGCTCGAGGATATTGTTTGGCACAAACACCGCACTTAGACGACGTCCTTTCATATTTTAATACAAAAGCATGATTGCTTGAATTATTTTTAACAAGCGATAAACGTTTGTAACGCATGAATGCCCAAGGTCTGACTTGTCTGTGCCTTAGTAGCCTTTGTGCTACTCCAGGTCGTAATATATTTGGGTAATTTTCATCCAAATCCGACCAGGTTTATCCAGTTTCAATTAGAAAGATTAAAAATATTATACATTCATTTACAATCTATAGCATTTTTATAACAGTATTCCGTATACTTTTGGACTCTACATGGAGGGTTACAAATACAACTATATCTAAAACATATAGGTTTTCGTATTTCGAAAGAGAATAAGGAAACCCTAATAGCATCAATGTACGTCTGTCTAGTACCGTTAGAGTATTTTCCTTATATATTTTATACATTAGTATATTTTTATATGTTACCTTACCACTTTAAGCAGCACAATTAAAAAGTTAAATATTTATTTTCTTTGAATACACCAACATACAAAAGGCAGACTATGAACTACATAGCATCAGTAACACTTAAAATTTTCGAGTAATATGCAATGTAACATGCAGACGAACAAAAATTATATTATATGAACAAATAATGAGAGTTTATCGAAAATTTTCTGCAATTAATGTTTTTTCATTACGCTCATTAATTAAAATTTCCTATCTGAAACGTAAAAGTAAGATACATTATATATGAGTAAATATTACAATATTGATATGCCAATTTGAACAATGCCTTAGGGTCATATCGCACTATTATCTTTTTTTTTAAATAAATATGTTGGGACACTAACACACCGCACCATCTAGTTCCATGGTAAGCTACGAGACCTGTGTTATGGATACCAGATAGTTGTCACACTACACATATATAACTTTAAATACGTACTTTAAATAATTATATTTATAATATGTATAATATTATAAATATAAGCACCAATGACTGGGTTACAGACATTCGTGCTCATCACACAAATTAGTGCCTTCAGTGGGTCTCGAACCCGCGACCGCTGGCACAGAAAGTAGGGTCACTACAAACTGAGCCAAACGTGTCGTCATCGTTTGAAACAATGATCATTAAAATTTCAATAAACTGCTAAACTAATTCTTATGCATATAGTACATAAGAAAGCTTGTTTATTTGTTCATTCGTTTGTTTATTTGTTAGTTTATGGGATTGTATCTCTTTCACTCAGCAACGGAGCAATGAATTGATGCGATATTTTGCATAGATATAGTTTATGGACTGTTAAATGACAAAAGTATCTTTTTATCTCATTCGATAGAAGTGGGCTCATAAAACATTTATATATTGTAAGATAAGGCGTGGATCCGCTATACCCGAGTTCGCAACTTCGATTCCCCTCAAGAACAACATTACCTATTATTCATACAAATGGTGAAAGCTAAGAACAAAGACCAAAGTGTGCCACGCCAAAGTAAAAGCGCGAACATGAAACAATTTTTCCGTATTGACATTTACGGTCTCAATTCTTTGCTAACAATCGGAGCCAAAACAAAGAAATACAAACATATATATATATATATATATATATATATATATATATACACAGTATGCTATCTCCTTTAACTTTTTACTTGAGCAATGTCTTAAATGATATGTTATGAAAGTAACCACAATTACCATAAATGTAACGTGCGAGTATAATACTAATGTTATAATTTGTTAAGTTTGTGACGAGTATATAACGCCTTTGAGACGTCTAAAACCTTAGTCTCTCCCGTGACCATGATTGCTGTAAAGCATTCGAAACGTCGAGAGCCAAAAATCAAAATAAATCCACGAAAACATCCGAAAAGTTAGTTTTATTTAATATGTAAATAAAATTTAGAATGTTTTGAATAGCTTACGAGTATAATATCCAAGATCCATTCATGCGAGTGATGGCAAAAAGTGTTAATAATAGGAGCGAACAATATTATTTATTCAACAAAATGTGGCATTTAAATATAACCCATTGAAATCCGACCAACTGTTGGAGTGTCCATCTTTTATGCCGCAATGGAGCAATGAAACGACGTTATTTATTGCAGAGATATTTTATGAGCTGAAGAGTGACATTACGTATGTCAATCAATTTCATTGAAAGCATGGCCTTAGCTTTATTACATGTAAATGTACATCCTATTTTCAAAAGAAATTCTTATTTATTTGGTTTTAATAAAAAAAAAAGTTTTATCAAGGATTCAATATTGATTCTTAAGTTATTTCAAAATGGCCCATACACAATATTTATTTTATTACGGAAAATGAATTTCTAAGTTTCTTTTTTTTGCTCTTCCGTATAAACAATACTAATAAATAATATATATAACAATAATAATATATAATAATATAAGTAATACTGCTTGGCGCAAACAAAAACAAAAACAATGGTATAAACTCTTACTTTATGACTCAACAAGCCTATTGGAATCCCATCGGGAGTATAATTGAAACCCTTTACCTCATTTCCCGTATTTCTAATTTTATAGACAATGAATTTTCTTGTTCGTTCCCTTCTTTAGGAGATCATGTGTTTAATATAAATGTATGTGTGTTTGTACGTATGTTTGTATGTCTGACCCTATATTTCCTCGTAACATAATAATCTGCAGTCGGAGACATATCATTTGTTTTATACTTTCAGCGAGTCTTTCGATTTGTACATATTATGTCTCCGACTGCATTATACTATGTTTCTACGTTAACGTTTTATCATCATTTGAATTTGGATTTTATGCAGTCAAAATTGTACAAGTATATAGTTTATTTAATTAGTAACTGAGCCACCGTGCTTCGCTCAGAGTTCTTTTTTGTTATATCGTATTTTTAGATAAAAAAACTTGAATAAATATAAAAAAAAAGAAAAACTTTGTATCCGACCGGGATTCGAACCCGGACACCTATGATTGTGAATCTTGCATCTTGGCAGCTTGAACACGATGCTTATTTGCTTATTTTGCGTGGAATAATACGAAAGAAAACCGCAAATAAAGAAATAAATAAACAATAATTGCTGGTTTAAATATATTAGATAGATTATTTCAATAAAAAATCATGAAGTGTGTTAAAAGCCTAACATTTAAATATTATTTTAAGGCGAAAAGCAAATGCACACGTATGAAGTGATAGTTTTATATTAAAATAAATATATAATTTATTCACGTCATCCAGTTTACGCTTCGAATAAGTTCTCTTTCTCGGGATTTCGAAAAAAAACAAAGTCGCTTCTCTTATGAATACGTTTACATCTTTTATACTATGCTACAAAAGTAGTACTTCATTAGAACTTCTGCTAGAAAGTTTATTTAAAAAGCAGAATAATCTAAAGATTAAATATAATAAATATACTACAGTCTAAATGATTTGTCTTACAATAAAAACATAAAGTTCTGCCTCCCTTACTCTTCTTCTATCTATCAATTTTTTTATTTGTCTCTTCTTTCTCCACCTGCAAGATTTTTTTAAATTTACTGAGTTTATAACTCAAATTAATAAAGTTTGTCACTTTATTTAGGTTATTTAAATGAATTATGCATTTTTTTAAATGACAGTCATTTTTTAAATTTATTCAAGGATCGTAGCTAAGTGTGACATAATAAAATTGCAAATCTCTCGTCATTTTCACCTTGGCACCGAATAAAAATAACATCTTGATCTAATATTTTTGTCAATATCCTGATTGTACGTGAACTTTATTTAACTGCCGATGCCTTAATCGATATTGGATTAGAAAAAAATCATTGGTATGGTATTTTTTTTTGTTATTCCCATATATTTTTTTAGTTATTTTTAGACTTTTAAAAAAATCAATTTTAATGATTGTTCAACATCAAACTGCAGAATATGAAGCATTAAAGTTATGTGAATTATCATTTATATGTTAAGAAGTGTTCGAAAATGTTTTTTTTTGTTTTTGGCTGGCTTACTTAGAAGCATATATAATCAGTACCAAAATACTCAATTATTCGATGGCTCATTTATTTTATTAGGTTTTAGAATAAAAAATATAAAAACTGAGCAAAACAGCTCAAGAAGGCAATAGTAGTATTGAAAACTACAAAATAATTTTTTCCATTGAGAGCCCAGAATTTTGAACGAATCTTATATTTCAATATAAAAAGATAAATACTATACTTCATACATAAGTAATAAAAGAGTTTATTTGGAATCCCAGCACGTGCCTAAGAAACAAAACGTAACATTTAAAATACAAAAAATATTTATAAAAGTACGATATATAAAAAATATTTATAAAACACAAAAAATATTTATAAAAGATACGATATATAGATAAGATAGATAGATAGTAACAACGTGATGTTTAATGTCATTTCTAGTTTTTTCTATTATACACTTACAACTCACCCTTGCTTCACTCAGGTTCGTGCTTAGGTATAAAGTTTTAACGGTTAGTTTGAAAAGATAGATTATATACATAAACTAGCATTGCCCGCGGCTTCGCCCGCGTTCAGATGACCAAAAACCAAATTCTTAGGTTTTACATATTAGTATACTCTTGCACTACATTGGTGTACTACATTGCAATTTTTGTATTTTTTCTCAGAAATGAGACATTGTCCCACGGTAAAAAGTATCCTATATGTGTTGACCCGGATAATCAGCTATCACCCATACCAAATTTCATCAAAATCACTCCAGTGGTTTTTCTATGATGCGGTAACAGACAGACAGACAAACAGACAGACAGACAAAAATTCTAAAAACTATAGATTCGGCCTCTGTATCGATAATAAGGTTTATTTCAATACGATTTTCCAAAAAATATTTAATGTATAGATTCGGCTTAGTTACAATTTTATCATATGTATAGATTATTATATGTATATATAGGTATGACGAATTGTTGTGGGTTGTATTATAACGTATTTTCCAGGGAGAATAAGATAATCTCCTGCGGTTAAAAGTAGCCACTGTCACTCTCCTGCTCATCATCATGCCAAACATTTCTACATAAAAAACTACGCCAATCCATCACTCTTTTTCAACATGAAAGAAGGAAAGAGAAACAAACACACTTTGACATTTCTAATATTAATATTCATATGGATTCAATAAACACAAAATACGCTATAAATTCCATATGCTTATAAAGTGAAAATATGTTTGTTTGTTTGTCCTTCTTTCACGTCGAAACGGTTTGGCGGATTGGTGTGTGTTTTTTTAATGTATAGTTGGAAGGCTGGAGAGTGACATAGGCTACTTTTTATCTCTTTCCCACGGGAAAACACATTATAATGCAATCCAAAAAAATACTTTTTTTGGATTGCATTATATTCTATTATAATCTGTATTTTATCAGAATTACTTGAAACTTGGTATAAATGCTCTTCAATACAATTAATAAAATACGTGTTTTTGCATTTTTCGAAATTCATCCCATAAGGGGGTAAAATAGAGGATGAAAGTTTGTATGAAACCTCCCATTTTTAGAGATTTTTTGTAGTTTTAGCGCGAGCGAAGTCGCGGGTTCTGCTAGCTATACTATGTAGTATACATAATATAAGTACATTATGTAAACTAACTTAAAATTTATTCATCATAAAACTTAGGAGAATATTGTAAATAAAATGAATTATTAAGAATTTATTTTGCCTCCCGTTATACACGAGCAGCACCTGTTAGCGATAGCAGCTCGCGAGGCGAAGAGCGAAATTACGAAATATTCTCAACATCGCTTACCCTAATAAAATAAACTGTTGGCATTCACACTGTTTTAAATAAATGAAAATGTGCCAAAATAAATATCGTTAGAAAATGTATTAGATATTTTTATACTTCAGAGATGTTTATAAAATAAAACACAATTTACATAAATATTTAAGTTTCTGGCATAGTCCTGAAAGTTGTAGATTAATTTTGATAAAACTTTTACAATATGTTAAATAATACAATTCATAGCTAGTTTTGCGATAGTTCTAATATAAAAGTTAGTGAAGAATGACAATTTTAAAATGTTATAAACTAATAATTCAGAACTCAAATTACGAATGTCACTCGGAAAGCAGCCATGCTGAAATGGGACTGCGTTGGTCTCGCCATCCGGATGCCAGATGATCTTTGGTCCAAGCAAACAACTTCTTGGATCCTCCAACACAGCAGACGACAGCGTGGTACGCCAAGACGGAGATGGCGGAATGAGTTGGACTCTGTTCAGAGAGAGAGAGTGGTTTATTATGGCGAAAAGTAGGGAGCAGTGGAGGAAGAGTAGGGAGGCCTTTACCCTGCAGTGGAACACTACAGACTTATAATAAATAACTAATAATCTGATATGTTGTTTTCATTGCGATTATATATTTTTACTTAAGAGCTACTTTAATCTGAACCAGTAGGTGTTTAAAAAAATGCGTCAATTAAGTTACAACAATAATGATTTTTTTAGTAAAAGTGTATTATTTAAATATATTCAGGAGAATATATATATTTGGTTTTGTTTTAAAAATACACGCACTTGAATTATTATAAAAAGGAAACCAAGTGAGAACGTAAATTCTGAAACATTTTTTGTTCCTTCCATAAGCAAGGGTTAGCCTATTGACTTTATTCATCTCAACGACTATGACCTACTCTGAGACATGCTCGACGCTGTGCTGACTCGGTATGTATGAATGAACAACTTTTAAGTGATTTCAGAGAGCTTCTGAATTAATTACTAGATTCTTTAACTAATTAAAAAAACTTAACATTATGTTCGTATAAGGAAAACTCTCATATTATAAAGAAGCAGAGTTTGTTTCTTTGTTTGTTTGTTTGTTGATGACACAATACCGGCATTCATGGAAATGTTTAGGGCGTTTCTCTATGTATATTTTGGCGAAGACAAACAAAAATAAAATAAAACAAACATCTATACAAATAAATAAAATTGAAATTGTCTGTTTGTAGTGTGAAAATAACAGCGTTTTACTAAATGCATATAAAATTATATACGGTGCTTATAAAAAAAAAACATTTTTTTTTTAATTTTTGTCTGTCTGTCTATTTGTTCCGGATAATCTCTGAAACTGGTGGACTAATTTTGACGGTACTTTCATTGAAAGATAGCTGATGTTATAGGGCGTAACATAGGCTACTTATATTTTAGAAAAAGAATTAGGGTTCCGCTAAAAAACATTAAAACGAGGGTCGAATCCGGGCGAACCGAAGGTGAGTCGCTAGTACAACATATATATATATATATATATATATATATATATTTGTATATTTTACAGAAATCCTCACGAATCTTTCCTTCACAGCATTATATAGCTATCTGATTTCCAATACTTAAAAGCACTTTGTAATCATGTTCGAAATGAAATTCACATATGAAAACTTCAAAGTGCCAAACAGATTTTGAACTCACTTCACTTGATTTTCCAGGCGAACGCGCTACCACTACACCACCTCTGTTTTTCGTAATATTAATAAGGTTTTAAATTTTAAATTAATTATAGCAGTTAAAACCGTATATATCATTGTGCTAAAAAGGCAAAGGAAGACGAAACCACCACCCGATAACGTATCAGCTTCACCCTGAAATATCGCTCAAATGAACTCCGACCCTTTCTTTAGGAATTTATGGGCCTCATTACTAAACCACAACCTGATCCCCCCACACTCGCTGAGAGGCGTACTTATTATTTCTTATATCACGAATTCGATACTTGCTTGATGTAATCAGTTCACTATTAGATACTAACTTTAGATATTATATTTGTCACTAGCTCTAGGAAAACAAAAATATGTGTTATTCCAGATTATAATCTATCTCACAAACTTTCACACTTATAACAACAGTGGTAGCCCAGTGGTAACGCGCTCGCTTGGGAAACCGAGTGAAGCGGGTTCAAATCCCGGGTCTCGCACCTCTTATAGTTTCATGTGTGAATTATTTCCAACATGATTACCACTTGTCTTAACGGTGAAGGAAAACATCTTGAGGAAACCTGCATGTCTGAGAGAACCTAGCAAGTTTTCAAAAGACACGTGAAGTCCGCCAACCCGCACTTGGCCAGCGTGGTGGACTATGGCCTGATCTCCCTCGTACTGAAGGGAGGCCCGTGCTCAGCAGTGGGACGTTAAAAATAGGGCAGAATATATATAATATTTATACAGATTTCACTCATCCATGTCGCCATTACTAACGTTCATGTCATTTCACTCATCCAAATTTTCTATCTGTCAGAGAAAATCTGGTAAAAATTGTTTTAAGTATTCAATAAAAACAGGATTTCTCACAGTAAAAAATTTTTTTACAACATCTAACTAACTCGTAGCAGTTTTTCGAAAATAAACAAGCTTTATTTGTATGTGTATATATAGATTATATATTTTTAGGGTTACATTGAACTTTTTAAATATCTCTGTTAAGTCTATAAACACAATGACCACCTGTCAATATACTAGAAATTTGAGAAACATATTATAATCTATGGAATAATTTTATAAAACATACATAGCATTATACAAAAAAAATCAATTTCCCCTGCCTTCTTATCTCCAAAGACTAATAGAAGTTTTTAACAAAATGTATTACGAACATAAAATGTACAGATAAACATTATAACGTGCTTCACTTATATTTACAGAAAATTTTAAACGAAAAATAAAACGGTAGATCTAAATATTCCTTTGTACAAGACCCTTCTGCTCGAAAATCCAATTCGCATCTCACCACTATAGTTCGCAAACTATATTGTTTTGTTTACACAATGTGCAATCACTTTTTATACGTTAACGAAATATTGTGCAATACATTTTTCCCAAACAAAATATCAGTTTTTATCATAAAACAAGACAAACTAATCTAAACTGAAGTACTCGGATTTTGTTCGCCGCAATTTTTGGAAATATGTAGTAATTATAAGTTTTGGTGATGATGTTACCAAAACTTTGGAAAAAAATCAAATGTCTATATTTTTTGAACAATTCTTTTTTAAACATTCTTACCACGCTTTACTTTGCCACCACCTTATTCCTTTTCCCTTACCAATTTTTTTTTTTATGTCGTTGGAGAAACTCTTCATAGGGAGTCCCCATCAAGGGTTGCCAGCCGTCAACGGGCAGGGTACTGTGAGACTCCTACTCACTAAAACCACAGCCACGTCGCTGCAATGAAATGGGGAACTGCAGAAACGCTTGCACATACACTACAACACCATCCCTTTCCCCTACCATGACCTACTTGTATAAATATTCAACAAAGTTATTTACCATATAATATTTTTCATGAAATATTACGGTGTGGCAGAGTTTACTTGGAAACATCGATAAATACGTTAAACTAACTGTTTGGCCGAACTATACCTGTTATAAAATCAAATCACGAACGTATTTAACGATCGGACTTTGACACATACGTATATATTTATATACATAGCCCCACTCCATTTTAATATCACAAAATATTTTACAATGTATTGGCACGAAAATGAACAATCATATAAAAATGACAGATTCCAAATTCAAATGTAATATTTTGTTTATTATTAATTGTAACAGTATTTATGGCCAGACTATGTATATATGTGTAGTATATTATGTGCTGGTACAGGACTCCCAGTGCGTTGATCCTACTCGTGCCTGGCCGATTCTTTATTTTATATGCAAAATTTTCTAGAAAAGCCTAAAGTATAGTATTCGAATTAAAGTAAATACATCAAAACACAGTCGTCCTTTACTCTTCGACGCCGGGCTGCCTCATTACTTCGCACATAAAACGCTCTTAAACACGTCTGAAGTGAAACCGCATAATGTGTGAATTAAGATGTAAGTACATCGATGGGAAAATAAAATAGGTTTCAATATTTATAAATAACCATTCGCTATAACTTTCCCATCAATCGAAATTCATTATGTATTTCAATTGATGCGAAAGTAATAGCGAAAGGTTGTAACATAACAATATGTAATGTTAGTTATTATGTAACTAGCGACTCGCCGTCGCTTCGCTCGGGTTCGTCTTTAGTTACGTTTTAACGTTTAGTCTAGATTTCTCAGTGATGAGATATTAAAAGTATCCTAAATGTTCATCCTGATAACCAGCTAACATTTTACCAAATTTCATCAAATCTGTCCAGTAGTTTTCTCATAATACGGTCACAGACAGACAGACAGACAGACTAAATTTCTAAAAACTATAAATTTGGCCTCTTTATCGATAATAATGACTATTTCAATAAAAATTTTCCGAAAAATATTTATTGTACAGATTCGACTCGGTTAGAATTTTATTATATGTATAGATATCATAATGATACCAAGATACCAATAATAATCGGAGTATCATAACAAAAGTTAAACGCTCAATTAAAAGCTTTTTCATTACAGGTTCAATTTTTATTATTACATCAGATATCTCATGCCAGTTATATTTTACAGTAAATTAATATTAATTCCTTGTTATACCTACTGGTGTAATGACTAGCATGTACTGCTGTACATCCGGAGGTTCCGTGTTCGAGTTCCGGGTCGGACAAAGTTTAGTGATTCTTTCTGTTAAGAAAGCCCCAGTAAGAACTCGGATTTGCGACTGCAACTCGAAGAGCAAGTGAAACCGTTGGTCTGCTCAGAACTGAAGTTAGGCTAACTCAAGTTGAAGTTAGGCCCGAGCCCAGCGGTGGGTCGTTAAAAAAAGGCTAAAAACAAAAATCACGTTACAGTTTTAGAGTATATCACGTGACATGCACATGAAACATTCAACCGAATTCAGTACCTCTCACTTTTTAAAGTTATATAGCCATATATAGAACATTATTTCGTTTGTTTCAATATGTTCCAATACTCAATGACTGTGCTGACAATGTCAAATAGCAAATTGTCATTTTCAGGAGACAATAGCCGTTAATAGATATGGTCGATAAATGTGGCTTTTGTGAAATTAATTAGGACTTTCAATTCACGGACATATGTATTAGGGGCTGTTCATAAAACACGTATAGTTTTGCCTTTTTAGACCCTATACCCCCGAGAAGTTATACATAATTTTTCTTTCGATTCGGAATAATCTCCGTCTATTTTATACCCCACACAGTAAGTGTGTACTTTCGGAGAACTTGACCACAACTAATGCAATCCCCCGATTACTTCTTAATTTGGCCAAGAGCAATTTTAAGTATTTAATGTTTCGTTTATTAACCTCTCAGAGGACGGATTTCGAATAATCTGATTTATACACGTATTCCTTAATTTTTATCTCAGATTATAATTTTACCCACTTTTACCACCTTATTGGATTGAATTTTTAAAAAATTCTCAAATACGTGTTTATTTGATTGCTTTGAAGAGCATTAATACCAAGTTTCAAGTAATTCTGATCATAAAAAAGCTGCCATATAAACAATACCATCCCGTTTAACCCCTTTAAGGGACCAATTTTGAAAAATCCTTTTGGGAATGAATATATATATTCATTCCCATAAAAGAAAAATCCCACTTTGAATTGTTCCCAATTTCACTTGCGTCTAAGTCCCCAGAATACATATCTTTGGGACGTATTTTTCTTTTTATTAACGCCATCTATTAACATGTATTTGAACCCATTTTTATTTTTTTCTGTTAGGACCCCTGCAGTGAGATCCGAACGAGCACGACTCACACATTCCGCCCAGTCCAAACAAAATTATAATTTGGGTTAACCATTTCGCTAAGGAACTCTAAAACTGGATTAAAAAATATTCTAAAGAAGGCGCTACTTGAAATGGGCAACATAGTATTTAGAATAGTGTTAAAATGTAAAATGTTAGAAAACTGTTTTATTCGAAGCCATTAGCACTTAACCTATATTAGATTGTGTGAATGCTCGTATTCTGCAGCAATGTTGCGAGAGCTACTCAGAAAATTACGGAAAATAGAAAAAAAAATGGAAAGACGCCTAATTTTTCATATACAAAGTTATTTTACGCCTGATCTCATTAATGTTAGTCTCGATGTATAATTTCTCAATTTACTCCTGTTTTATATAAGAGCACGAAAAGGTTTAAAAAATATAACCTGTGTGTGATGTTTTTCTTTCTCAAACTACAACAAACTATATAAATATAAAGCTATATAAATATAATAAACAAGATCCACTAAGTGATACAAACATTGATACAAACAAATAGGCAGACATGCAGAATTAAATTAAAAAAAATGTGATGATGATGTTCTCCTAGCCGATTCCGGCTACGGCGGCCAATCTCATTGAGACTAGCTAACTACGCAGGAGATATTATAGTGCAGCGCGTGTACGCGCAGACACAAGGGCACTTTCTATTCCTGTCACTCTCATACGGTGGGACGACTGCTCGACATGACCAGTGAGAGTGTCGGCGCAGGACCGACGGCTTTACGTGCTCTCCGAGGCACGGGGGTAAAACACCGCCAACTTCCCAACTCCGGGCTGTTACTGAAACTTATTATACAGAAAGACTCAATAACTAAACTTGGCCCGACCCGGGACTCAAACCCAGGACCTCCGAGTGTGCAGTCGTACATGCTAGCCACTACATCACCGAGGCAGTTAAAAAATGTAATCTACCCATGGTTCATTTTATAATTCCACTGATGAGGAAAAAACGCAGCAATTAAGGCCATTTGCAGAAAAAAAACTAAATTTAAATCATAATAGGTACTGAAGACAAATGTATGTGAACGCAGCCTTATTTGAAACAGTCATAGAAAGTCGCTCACAAAATAACTGTAGGAACTTGTTAAAAAGAGCTGTTACATTAAGATACCGGCGATTTTGAGCGAAATAGCATTTTGTCGCGTCTTTGTAAGTGTTTTGTTTTAAATAAGTTTTATTTTGCCATGAAACAAATATATTATAAGTGTAATTTTGCATTTTTATATATTAGCGTTTTAATAAAAAAAATATATATTATTTGATAAATTTGTAAGGATGTATGTATAAAGCGTTTAGTTATGTAACCTTGGCCGATAGGAATGTATATAAAAAGGACGTAGATTTCTTTTGTTTCCCGCGCTTTTGCTGCACAGAGATGTCGGTATCACCTTGTAGTGATTACTCATGAATTGTCTGTAATACTGTAAATTATTATAAATAATTTAAAAATTGTATAACTCATTATTTAAAAGAGCAACTGTTGAGTTTCTCGTCGGCTCTTCTCAGCAGAACTGCTTTCCGAGCCGACGGTAGTATCAACACGGACAGACATATTAGCGATTACAAAAGTATAAAGTAGATGTTGCAGAAGTACTGAATATAAGAACATATGCAAGGAATATCTCGAAATTTTGTTAGTGTCATACTACATAAATATGTTATAATACTATGTTATCTACATATCTAAATGGACCTCTGTTATTTTATCAATTTAACGTGCTATTATACATAAGAACTACGGGAACGAATCCGCGGGCTAAAGCGAGTTAATAAGTTTTAGCTTCCTGCTTATAACTTAACATCTGTTTGTAATCTCCAAACAGCTTATATATTACGCTCATACTCGTATGGTCAATTGCGCCATAAATCCTAAACAATCGTTAAACTTTCGGATAAAGGGTTCGCGCGAGTGATAGAGACTGATGACGTTTTATTGCGACAAAAGGACATGCGTCCTGTGATATATCACTATTGTTCTCATAGATATTTCCTGTGTTTTTAACTGGAATATAGTGAGAGCCACCGCGGGACCTAACTAGTTTAGTCGATTAGAAAACCGACGTATACTTCTTTTTAACTTATTTTAACTTTATATTATACTTTCAAGTAGTATAAAAGAGTTGAAATTGAATTTAATAATAAATCTATATGCTACATATAATAAAATTGTCAGTTGAATCTGTAAATTAAATATTTTTTGGAAAATCTTATTGAAATAGTCATTGTTATTGAAACAGAGGCCGAATCTATAGATTTTGAATTTTTGTCTGTCTATCTGGGAACGCATCACGAGAAAACTACTGGACAGATTTTGATGAAATTTATTGTGATGATAGCGGGTTTTTCGGGTCAACATATAGGATACTTTTTACTGCGGGAAAATATTTCATCTCTGAGAAATCTATACTAAACGTTAAAAAATTATAAATTTTAAAACGTTATTGCTCGTGTGATAAAAACTGCTGTCATTTCCATGAAACATTTTAAAAAATGTTTTTTTTTCGTGCATGTTTCAGACACATGAATAAAGCATGGGTAAAAATATTACAAATTCAGCACGCCTTTGATTTAAAGCATGGTTAGTGGAGTGAATGGCCCCTATTTTTACTCCACAAAGTACGTGAAGTCATTTGTGCTGTGCAAAATGACGGAGGTTGAGTTTATATATTGAAAATATTAAAAAATATTCTATATATGTACATAAACAATCTTCCTAAAGTATGTCAGTCTGTTAAAACATCATAAATATTGTACATATATTAAATGGTGGGCGCATATATTAGTGTTCTTCTACCTTTTGTAACGTATGTATTGTATTTTTATTGCACCTTTGGTTGTTGTAATATGTATGTTTGTCACTCCACGCTGAAACAGCTGGGCGAATTTAAATGAAATTCATTACACAGATAGAATATGACCTGGAGTAACACATAAGCTTCTGTAAGTATCTAAGGACGCACTCGAGTGAAATTAGGACAAATTCCTAGTCTATACTAATATTATAAAGAGGTAAGATTTTTTTGTTTGTTTGTTTGCTTTTCCGAAACTACTGGACCGATTTAGATAACATTTGGTAAGAAGATAGTTTGAGGAAATAGCATAGTTCTTATCCCGGAAATTATCCCTCACGGGGGTGAAAATTGGGATGAAATTTGTATGGGGAACCAACCTAGGGACGAACCCGAGCGAAGCGAAGGTAAGTCGCTAGTATGTTATAAGCAAAATAACGTTGTTTGTGAGAGGAAAAATTGTATGGGCTGGTTTTAATAAAAGGATATTAAGCGCGCAACGCCACGCCGTGCATAATACATGCGGCTCAGCCGTCACTACAGCCAACTCTTACCCAGCGTGGATTATAGAAATTGAACAGTTTATTTATTATTTATAGGAAAATGCTATAAATATTTAAAATATATTGGAGGCCCAATTCCCAAAACGAATCTGAATTTGTACACGTTTGGTTTATTAGCTATTGACAACTTAAGTAGTGTGTTCGGTTTCTGTTCAACAATTAAAACAATATAAATACAGGTAACAGATGATATATACGAATACAGGTGTAGATATAAACAGAGAAATCGTTTTGCCATCGCTGTGGTAAACAAAACTAATATCATAGTATTTTTTAACTATTACATAGTACAAAAATATTATATCATCATAGATTTTTATTTTGTAAACGAAATTTATAAACATTTAGCACCTCTACAAGAAAATGAAAATAAATTTAAAATCATTTCATAATAAGTACGTAGACACTAATAAAATCGTATTAAAAGGTCATGGGTTCGGTTTTGTTAAAACAAACAATCGGATTGAGGGTGGTAACCCAACACACATTATGTTGATATTTAAAATCATGTTCTATGTTTTCTTTAACCCAACAGAGAACTAGCACAATTTATAAGGAAAGAAACTACTAACTACGTTTTACAGCATTACTATATCCTTAACAATCAACAACGGACGAAGGACATTCATATTAGAGTAACTGTCTCGATGGTCTAGAGATTGCTGCAGATCCGAAGTTTCTGGATTCGATTCTTGTTAGGTCAAGTACAGTTATTAGGTTTTTCTACGTTTGCGGTAACCCGTGACCCGTATAACATAAAGCCGTCGTCTTTGACCAGATATCTCACTTTCGAATTGTAGTTAAACTTTTTGAACAGATTTTTAGAGTGAATATAGATATGTTACATTATAATTTATATAAAGGTAATCCAAAATTGGACAAGTATAAGTCTGACTCATCGCACATGATATGACACATCGAGGTTTCCGTATCGTGAAACACTAAAATAAGTATATATAATCGCAAAAAAAATATTATGTAACTACAAATTTACGGTTACCGGTTTTTTCCTTTACTTGTACATTGCTGTTTGATTCCCTTGGTGTCATAATATGCGATATATACATTACTCTTTTCCTTTCGAATGGTTCCTTTTTTCTTTTTGAGGTACGGAACCCTAAAAACTTAACCCAGCAATGCCTAGTGTGTCCGTATGGACACGTAATTAGTGGTAAAAAAGTTAACACTTTATGGCAATTTTATCTATGTTAAAAAAATAAACGTTAATGTCATTCGACTCTCTAAAGTGTCACCTGTCATTGTATGTCAGTCGTGGCGCGAAACTTTGAGGTTGTCTTGCAAAAATTTACGTTTATTTTTTCCCCAAGTTGTGAATTTGCAAAACAATGAATCCGAGAAGAAAGTAAGTATATTTGTCCCGTATTTATACTATATGTAATGATTTTTTGGATTGTAAACTATTTAGTGACTATTGAACTATGTTTGTTTAGAATGAAACAAAAGATGAAACTTTCTTATGGTTACGTTTTATCGTTCTCAACTTGATGTGTCCATATAGACACGCTAAGTACTTGTCACAGCTTTATACTTATACCTAATCTATTTTTTCAGCATCTTTGATATTGACCAGTTAGGAAGCAGCTGCACGCTAAATGAAGTACTGGATATTTTACTGGATGATCAAGAAGGTGATGAAAATCATTCTTCACCCGAAGCCATTTTCATATCCCCTCCAGATGCATCTGTTTTGACGGATGAGGACTCGGGAGACGAGAATTGTGTTGGGACCGTTGAAAATTTATCATCTAGGCAATTACTTTCTGAAGCAGAAGTACATTTTTGAAATCGAACCACTGATGATGATAGATATTTTGGCAATCTTTGTGGCAGAATAAGCAAGAACATGGATTCGTGGGGAGCTGGAGCCATTTTTACCGCCGTGCCCAAATACTACAAATAATAATTTAGAAGGTAAATCTGCTGTTCATATTTTAGCGCCAGCCGATGCAAATCAAATCATTAGATATTTGGATACGTAAAATACATATTTACCTATTAGATATTCATATCTTAAAATAATATAATAACATATTCGATTAAATAACTTATTTAAAAAAAAAAACAATGTTGATTTTTTAAAAAACCTCTCGAACGATTTCATTATAATTTATATAGGACCACCCTTTAAACCAAAAAAAAAACCAAATCGGTTCAGGTGTCTTCGAGTAATCGGTGAACATACATAAAAAAAGAGTTTTCGACGAATTGAGAACCTCCTCCTTTTTGGAATTGGAAGTCAGTTAAAAATCATCAGTCGATGTCTTATAATTGTACAACATATAAATTGTACAACATTTACTGTTTTTATTTTCATCTTTCATAAAACTTGCGTTTAACCGCGGCTCCACTCGCGTCGCTTATTTATGTATACATACAAACTTTCAACTTTCATTTTACCCCTTTAAAGATTGAATTTCCAAAACTCATTTCTTTGCGGATACCTGCTTCCAATTAAGAATCTTGGTCGGCCAAATTACAAGTTTATGGTATTTTAAAGATTTTTTGATTAATGAGTCAGTGAGTGGTATTTCGCTTTTATTTAAACCTATGTACCAATATGTAGTCAAAAATATGGCTGGAATATTGTCACTTTTGTATAGGTCTATACTAATACTTAATATTATAAATATGAAAGTGTGTTTGTTTTCTGTCCTTCTTTTATGTTGAAACTAAGTGACTGATTGGCGTGATTTTTTTTTGTGTAGACATAGTTGGAGGGATGGAGAGTGACATAGACTACTTTTTACCGCGGGAGATTATCTCATTCCCACGGGAATACACATTTTAATACAACCCACAACAACTCATCATACCAATGTATATATTATATAATACGTAGTCTATTATTTCATACTAACCGTTAAAAAGTACCTAGATACGAACTTTGTATGACAATTAGAAAAGTATATAATGTGAAACTTCGACCACTTGTACTATATTTTTATAAAGATTATCAGAATCCAAAGCACGTCGCAACTCTGACGGAAACAGGTTGTAAGAAAGTGAAAACAAGCAAAATTGTGTTTTCTCGAAGCGGAGAGGTTTTGACCTATAGTCGCGATTCCGAGCACGCGCTCGAAAATAATAATTATTGTCGATGAATCGTAACTCTGCAAACCTCGCCAAAGCTGTTGTTCTGGAAAATTTTAAATAAAACACTGATACATTTTTTTCTTTATTGTGCTATATTTCTTTAAGTCTAATAAAATGTTAATAATTGAAATGTGGTTTGAAAAGCTACAGATTTTTTTCTACATATCAAGTCTAGTGATTTTTTTACTTGTTATTGTGTAATGGAACTTGAACAAGTGATATATGCTGTTTTTGTGCTGACTTATTGTTACAGTTACATTTGCCACATATATATAATCCTATTTACATATATGACAAATGTAACTCTCGACAGTCGACTTAATTAAGTACGTTTTTATTTTATTACAAATACATTGAACGTATTGAGTGTCGATAAATTCGTCATTAACGCTCGTGAAAGTTTAAAGTAATGGAACAGTAATCTCTTTGAATCAAATGTTAGTCAATTATACAAATGATATAGAAGCAAATGAAGCGGACAAAGCTCGCGCTCCGCGAATAGCGTTAAATGAGTTCTATTTAAAGCCTTTATGTATTGTTTTGTTTCATTGTTTAATATATTATGTATTATGTACGAACACATCCAATGTTCATTTTGTTCTATTTCATTTACGTCAATTTAACATTTTGCTATTATAAAGAGGTACAGTTTGTGAGTTTGTAACGTTGTAGGGGGTAATCTCTGGATCTACTGAATGGATTTAGATGAAATTTAGTAAGATAGTTTGAGACCCTGGGAAGGACAGAAGATACTTTTTATCCCGGAAATCATTCCTTAAGAGGGTGAAAATGTGGATGAAAGTTTGTATTGGGAAGCAAGGACACGAACCCGAGCGAAGTGAGAGTGAGTCGCTAGTTATTTATAATTTTACATTATTTATAATTTATTATTTACAATTTTATAATATTAATAACGATATCGGTTAATTGTATTTGTAATATTAATGTTTTAAAAGTATTGTCATCCACTGTTCGGTAATGTTATACGTAGTAGACAGATGACGCTACGTTACACCCAACGGTGGGGAAATATGTTTGAATAGTTCTATTGCCATTTTTGAGTTGTTGTTTAATTTGCCTTAATAACTCGCAAGTTTTACTATAATTTTGGGCGCCAAGGTAAGCAAGTAAAAAATAAAATTGTCCAAACCTATCAATAATGGGAGTGAAATCAATTGTCAAGTATTGCACTAACGAATTTACTCCATTTTACAAGCGTGATTTTCATATTTTTTTCTAATAAGATATTTTTGTTTTACAGTGACAACATTAGAAAAAATATTGTTGACAATATATTTTTTTCTTCTAATAATATTATTGATGTACAGTAGTTAACTTTTTTATAAGCTCTCCTTCGCAGGCTCGCTGTCAGTGCTATATCTCGTTAAGAGAAACCTCCCGGCTATGAATACTCAATGAGACTCAGAGGTTTTATTATTTATAAGAAGTTTGTTTTGGTAAGATAATATTACTGGGAAAGTAACTTTTTATCCATGATATGTTCCAGATTTGCTACTAACTACTGCTTGTGGCATCGCCCGCCTATTTTTAATTAATAATTTTTGTTACTTAAACTTGAAGACTTTATATTTTTATTATTATATATTAGTTCGTTATAAGGCAGCATGTATGTATGTATATATATAATATGTATGTATATATATATATATATATTAAATACAATTAACATTTTACGATACAGGTAGATATACCAACAAATATACTAAAATGTTAATGGTAATAATATATAATAGCAGAAGACAAAGTTACGTAACTCGTTCAATTAAGGTTCAATTTCAGGACTACCCATAAAACTAAGCGAGCGAAGTTATAAACGACGACCTGCTTTGACCCCCTAATGTAATTTTCAAATAAACACTATTTTGTAAAAGAACATTACACTATGGTCCATAGTCCATGTATTTTTCAAGTTAAATTTTAAAGAAAGTTAGATGAAAAGTAAAGATGGAAACTTCAAACTGTCTTAAAATCCTACAAGGTCTAAGTATGCCACTTATTAGATTAAAAGATCAAAAAATTAAAGGCCAGAATTTGCTTACCATTATTTATAAAAAAGCCAAATAATTTGATCTTTATACATTTAGTGACTGACCTACCCGCTCTTCACTCGGTTTGTGCTATTTCCCTTTTAGGTATCATAGCAAGCTATCAGTGCCATCTTTTGGCAATTTTTACTACTTACTGGAGCTACTAGGTAGTATACTACATTTCATCCGTATCCAGCTATTTCAGCATTAAAGATATAAATTATTATAAAGTTTCATTAAAATTTAATCAATAGTTTTTGTGTAAGTAACTATAGTTTTTTAACTATTCCACGGGACCCCTTTAATTTTCCGGGATGAAAAGTATCTAAAATGTTAACCGGTAATATAAGGTACCACGATGCGTGCATTAAAATTTCATTTAAATCGGTTTAACAGATTCAGAGATTAGCCCGTACAAAGAGATAAACAGAGAAACAAAAAAAAATTTAAAAAAATGTATTGGTTCTATATGGCTTGTTAAATATTTTCACTTTTTGGACGAGACTTCCATACATCCGTACATACAAAGCACATACGCAATTAACAAACCAATATCTAGTATTCGTAAAACTTTTACTACTGCGGAAAAGGAACCCGCGACCTTCGACACAGTTACCAGTGACGAAATCAACATAAGCGGTAAACCAATTTCATGTATTACCTGATAACATGTGTAATCGTAATAAAACAGATATATGGACGGACATAAAAGCAAGGTTAGATGTTCCAAACTGATTCAATGTCTAAACGAGGTATCACAGACGTGAGTCGCAAACTTTATCATATAAAATAATGCCGCGGGCCTTCCCCTTCTTCTCTTTGAATCTCGCTACCTCATTGATTATCACTTAGCGCTTCTAAAATAGAAATCTGTTTTTTCATTTTTGTTAAAGTATTTTTAGACTACTTTTGAAGTTAATCTGGTAAATGAAAAGCACTTTCACGATCTTTTTATAAGAATTTTTACAGAAAATTTTAAATTGTGATTTTATCCGCTTTTACTTTTAAAAGAAAAAAAATAATCCGTAGATAAAACATTGTAATTTAGTGGAACAGTTCTGAGATCACAGGATTCCTGAAATAAAATGTTGGGTTATCATACAACCACAATTTTTTTTTTTTAAATTGTTAAAAAATGTGGAATATCAGTATATTTTTAATGGAAATTTCTAATATTTCTCTCAAAACTTTTACTAGAAAAAAAGATGCAGTCCACATTTCAGAATGTGAAATGAAATCGTAGCTGTTATTGTATAGAAGAAAACCATTTTTATATTAATTCAAAAAGTCGTAGCAGCTGCACCACTCGAGCCGTGGCCGAAGCCGAGTGGTTAAAATAATAAAAATATTTTTACGAAAAATACCAACGTTTACCTGTACGTTAAACATTTTAATTAAATTTTTGTTATTTTGACCATTGCTACTAAAACAAATATTGTAATATTTCGCTTAATTGAACTCTACTTTTACAATTTATTTAATTTTCTTCAAATAGAATTTATTTAATCGCCCATCACAAAACTTAGAAAATATTATTCTTTACAATATAAATGCACACGATATCTCGAATACTTCATGATCTATGAAGCTCGTTCAGTTATAAGTAGAAGACGTTAGTTAATCATTTTTTTGATTATGTAACAGTTTTATATAAAGGGAGTCTGAAGACTATCGTCTTCTAGTTTTTATGAAACAATTAGTTTTTGCTGCTACTTACATAGTATATGTAAATGAGTAATTCTGGTTTGAAATTTAAAAAGGTAAGATATTTTCCACAAACGGGGATTAAAGTTGTCAAAACTATATCTAACATCTGCGCTCTTAGGAGAAGTACTCCTAAATAAAATACGCAGGCGGAATCGCAGGGAATAACTAATATGATATAAAGTACGAATCTGAATGAAACTGGATATTCACGAAAAAACAACTATATCTAAAATGTGCTCGGTCACATAAAATAAATATTTTATTTTATAAAATATTAAACTACTTAAGAGTTACTTATGGCGATAGCTTTTGACATGTATCTATTGTATTGCTAAATTGTCTTTGTTTCTCATGGTAGGTATGCTCTTTTTATTTTTTTTTATTTAAGTATCTAATTATAGTAGTCTTTAATTTTTTTTATAATTTATTTATAGTGCTGTTAATTATCAGTTTTTAAATGCCGTGTAACTGTTTATGCATGTCATGGTTACCTATAAATATGATAACAATTCGATTTAGACCTCCTTTGTACAAATGTTTATTTTTGTTAAATTACTACATATAATGTTGTTGATCCTCATTAAATAAATAAATATCTTTCGAAAAAAAATATAGTAACTGAGTCTGTCATATTATATTTAAAAAACTTTTTCCCGCTTCTTGTATAAATTATTAACATAAAATTGCTCGCTCCTAGAGGATTTAGCGAGCTATTAGCTGATAGCCTTCCTCAACGAATAAGCAATACATATTTTTTTTCAAATGGAGTGGTAGTTCAAGAAATTAACACTTAGAACACATAAAGTATAGATGAACAAACATACTGTATACCTTTAGAGAAACCATATAGTAATTAATCAATGTTTTCTTTTGCCTTATTTTCTTTTTTATTTTTCTTCGTATAGAAATATGAAGTTATATTTATCCATAGACATTTTACGTTATATATTTTATCTTTCTTAGTTATTTTTATTGCTTAAATAACACTTTTCTTTGTAAAATTCAGTTGGTAAACTTTCAGGCCTTAACGAACTCTACACGAGCTCTACGAGTCTACGCCGTAGCGCTACGAAATGGAAGTTGAAAACTCGTGCAGGCTTAATTCAAAAGCTACACAAATATTGAAAGCGCCGGGCTCTATCGTTTCTGTGGAAATACGCTTAAATAGAAGTATGTGGTGGGTTCTAGAATGTAATACTTATGTAAAGGTAGAACTCACATTTACAGTTTTATGACTGTTTCTTTGTATTTATCTGAAATGAAATGAAACTTAACTTTAGTCATTTGATACTTTCTTAGATTAACGCGAATATTTAACATTATAAATAAAACTCTTTTCGAATTATTTCGAAATAATACGAAAAGATAGTTTTATTTATTCATTTGATCTTATTTATTACTTAGTAGCGAGTAGCGACTCACCCTCGCTTC
The DNA here is from genome assembly GCA_921882275.1 of Brenthis ino. Taxonomy (NCBI): domain Eukaryota; kingdom Metazoa; phylum Arthropoda; class Insecta; order Lepidoptera; family Nymphalidae; genus Brenthis; species Brenthis ino. The sequence continues at coordinate 6,868,330 of OV170221.1, forward strand.
GCTCGGGTTCGTCCCTAGTTTGCTTCCCAATACAAACTTTCATCCCCATTTTCACCTCCTTAATGGATGACTTCCGGTTTAAAAATTATCCTATGTCCTTGTCAGGGTCTTAAACTATCTTTTTACCAAATTTCATCTAAATCGGTTCTGTAGATACGGAGATTACCCCCTAAAACATGACAAACTCACAAACCCTTTTACTACTTAACTTACCCTTTATAATATTAGTACATATTTAGACAAATGCTTGTAATTACCGGCTCGGAAGGCAGTTCTGTTGAAAAGCACTATTGTAGCTATCTCGCATACGAGTCAATTTATCTAAATACCACACATTTCCATCAACAAGAAACTCTTGAATAGAGTAATATTCTTTACTTAGTAATATATTTTTAAAGATCTTTTCTAGTGTAATAGGTTACCTTTATAGCTATCGATTATAGAATACTATGTTATGAGGACGCGCTAAAACAGTTTCCGTTCTATATACCTGCATAGAAATTGCCATTAAATATTTGCCTACGATATAGCTAGCTCGAAAATTTTAATCTTTCCTTGTTAAAATGTAACAAATACACATACACACAGACACTCAAAGATTACTTAATCGAATGTGTACTATAATATATTTAATAATATTATTGTAATTTTATACTATATAGAAGTTATATGGAATCTTTGTCCCTTTATTTTTCTAACCATTTTTTAGCTCATATAATATAAAACCACCAATGGTGACCCGGGTATAATAATGTCGTAAAATACATTCAACCGTTCAGCCTTTTCCATAATATATATACATATAACATATATATATATATATATATATATATATATATATATATATGATATTGAGATACAATAGTGAGTCGCTAGTTATAAATATTTTGAATCAAATTAGTAAAAATAGTAATCTTTCAAGATACCAACGGAAAGAATATCATATATTTTTCAGACAATAACAACGGTTATTATGGTAACCGTGACGGTTTTTCGTGACGATTTCTCGTGACGCAACCTTAAAATTTTACTCTTATTGCGCACAAAGAAGTTTCATTAAAAAAAACTTTATTGGAACGGGATAAAAATTTATTATATATATAAAATTATCTACGATAAAGTCTGCATTAGTTGTAGTTACAGTAGGAAGTAGTCGGGTTTCGGTATACCATGCGGGTTGCTCCTGGTACTTCTCTGATAGCACAGTGGACTTTGGAGCAACCCCATGGTTGTTGTGGTCTGCTTCGGCAGACCTGCCGTCGGGGCGTCGTAGTTGAATGCGTAAGCGATCCTGCGACGCTCCATTAAGACGGGGGAAGGTTTTGTTGGGTTTTAGTGGGTAGTACTGGCTTTGCCGGTGAGTCCCACACCTCGTGCGTAAATGCATTTCCCAACGTTAAAAGGAAGTAGTCAGATTTGATTTTTTTTTGCATTTGATAGCCCAATTCGCGAGGAAGGTTGTACTATACCATGCTACAACTTTTAGGATAATATACATACATATATAGATTACGCGAGCGGAGCCGCGGGAAAGCAGTAGTAATGTACAATGTACATATAATATAGACGAGGATTTTACTTAATTTAATTATCTGTAGATTAATCTAATTACTATTTCCACAACTTACTTGAACGATGATTCTAACGAAAATTAATCAAATTGTTTTATACAGTTTTGTTTGTAACCCGTTAGATCTAAGAGCTCCAAAGACCTTGTTATTTGCCTCCATTATTAAATGATCTTTGTACAAAATTTCTAATCGCCAGTACAAGAGTTTCAGGTGTTAATTACAGGTCGGGTTCCTAACTTTAAGCCGAAAGAGTTATTTTAGTTTTTAAAGGATATACTTTTTTATTTGTCCGTGTCTATTTATACATAGATATTTTTGACATTTGAGCGATAATGGATAAAGTAAATTTAACCCTTCGCTTCATTTCATCCCTAGTTGCTTGGGACCTAAGCTATTATATATATATATATATATATATATATATATATATATATATATATATTATATTACTATATTATAACTGCGAAAATTTGTATGTGTGTATGCTTGTTTCTTCTTCACGCTGAAACAGCTGGAGGATTTGTATAAAATTTAGTATACAGACTATGACTTAAAGGAACACATAGGCTACACTATTAAAATATAAAAGTAACATTATACCGGGTCATTTTTAATTTATTGAAAACCGAAGAAAAAAAACATAAAAACAGTAGAGCCATCTCTCTGTTGATTGTTACATAAAGAAAAAACTATCATTGCATATTCAACTTTAGTTATTTTCTATGTACATTATTTACGAAAATAGATTCTGCGACCTCTTTTTTAGCTAATCTCGCTATCACTGCGCCATATGTCTTAAAGAAAACATATATCTAGAACTCTATGGTGGTTGTGCGTGACGATAAGTCACAAATAAAAGAATATATTACGTCACTGATGAAATAGTAATAACAAAGTCAACTCACACGTAAAAACAGTACAGAAGGAACGTTTAGGGGAAATACACTATGACACAAGAGTTACAATACAAACACATATATAACTTGAAATACATACATATTATAAATATATAATCTCACATTAAGGAATAATATAGGCATACTGTCATAGAACTAAATATGAACCAAACGTTTTAAAATAGTTTACAAATATAATTTGGATACTGAGTGATAAGTAAATAAATGTTAATAAATATAAAATAAATGTTATAAAGTCCACGTACAATATCTCACGAAAACGCTATCACTGCGCCATATGTCATAAAGAAAACATAAATCTAGTAATCTCATATGTTATAATAATTATTTATATTCATTTCTCATTTTCCTTACATTAAAAGACAGTGGCACGTAGAACTAATGTATTTTGGAGTGACATTACAAAAGTAAATAAATTACGCGGAGACAAAGACCTCACTTACAAGTATAACGGATAGCGCTAGTCGCTGCGGAGAAAATACCATTCACTGGAAATACTTTATTAAAACTATATAAGAGAAGTGTCTTAATGTTTATTTATTACTCTTTATAAAGGTGTAACTAAAAGTGCTATATATTTATTTCGATGCTATATATTTATTTGGATGTTGTTCTGGAAGCTAAATTTTATTATTAACGCCTATATCTTACTCTAGGTCTATCAGTCTAGTAAATATCATAAAAATCAGTCCAGCCGTTTTATCGTAAAAGACTACCAAACAGTTAAACAGTTTTGTCACGTTTGGGTCAATTTGTAGTGACTGCTGTGCCAGCGGTCGTGGGTTCGAGTCCCGCTGGGACCATTTATTTGTGTGATTAGCACGAATTTTTGTACTCCAGTCATGGGTGTTTTTATTTATAATAATATGTATGTATTTTAAGTTATACATATATGTGTAGTGTATCAACTATCTGCTATCCATATTACAAGTATCGTAGCTTAAAGCCATGGAATTAGATGGTGTTGTGTGTTAATGTCTCAACATATTTATGTGTTTAAAGATAGAGATTAACAGAAAACACAAACACACACGCCCACTAGTGTAAAATAGGATGTTTACCATATAAAATAACTTTGCCATATTTTTGATATTTTTGCATTTACAAAAAACAATAATGAGAAATGAAAGGGAGCTTAAAGCCTTAGACATTCGACAACATTTCATTTTATAATCGTTAGAAAATAACTCTTTAAACATTTTATTCCATCTGCAATTTAACAGTACATAATACCTATGTGCGTAATCACAACTACACTCTTTAGTCTATAGACTCTCAAACTCCGTTGGGAACAGAATTCGACACGACCTGTGAGAGATCAAAGTCAAATTATTATTACGTTAACTCCTGCCAATATCTTTATTAAGTTTTCTATTACTCTTGTAGGTATGTCTTATACGGTAACGTCAAAATGAAGAAATTTAATTGATACAGATATAATAATACGCATGTAGGCAAAACTACGGGCTAAAGAAGTATGATAAAATCAGCTCAAACAGCACTCGCAAACCCAAGGCAAAGTTTCTCCCAAGATATACAAACGTAACAAATGTAACGTGTAACCCCTTTGTTCCATACAACGTACCGAGTCATTTCGCACAAGAGTTCGCTAACTGGAAATTAATTCATCGTTCGTAGCACTCGTGTATCAAACAAAGATTATTTACTGAACTTTATACATATCTATAATATATCACGACATCTACCCTCATAGATCCTGAATAAAACATATATTATGACAAGGCTATCTATATACTGCGTCGCGTCGGTGGTCTAGTGGCTAACATGCAGATCCGGAGGTCGCGGGTTCGAGTCCCGAATCTGGCCAAGTTTAGTTATTGAGTCTTTCTGTTAAGATATTCTCAGTAATAGCCCGTAGTTGAGAAGTTAGCGGTGTTTCACCCCCCTGCCTCAGAGAGCACGTAAAGCCGTCAGTCCTGCGCCTTAACTCTCACCGATCGTGTTGAAGCATCGTTCCATAAGACTTAGAGAATAAAAGGAATAGAGAATGCACGTTGTGTCTGCGCGTACACTTGTGCACTATAATATCTCCTGCGCAGTTGGCTAGTCTCAATAAGATTGGCCGCCGTGGCCGAAATCGGTCGGGAGGACTTTATATCGTGACATAGATCCTGAATGTAAGGTATTATATGACAAGCAATAACTATTTGTAAGCAATAACCTGCGTGTATTATTTGAATGGCGAAAACAATGTTTACATGGTTTTTGTGATCACTATTCTTTTTATGGATGTTAAGTTTGCCATTAAGTTAAAAGTATTAGTTGAAGTGAAATAAAAGCAGAAAATACATGTAGTGAAATCGACAACAAACATAAAACAAAACATAAAACATTTTTATAATTTTAAACATTTATATAAGTTTAAAGTTAAAAAATATTGTAAGGTACTTTGGTGCAATTTTTCAATTTTTTAATTAATTTTGTTATTTGTGGGTAGGCTGTCTGTAACAATTATATAATACCTTTGAGACATCTAACACTTCAGTCTCTCCCGTGACCATGATTACTGTAAAGCATTCGAAACGTAGAAAACCAAAAATTAAAATAAGTCCGCGAAAAAATCCGAAAAGATAGTTTTAATTAAAAAATCAATCCCTCATAAATAAATAAGTGAAACTAGTTTAATCATTTATTACTAGTGCCTTACATCCGCTTCGCTCGGTCGCGTCCGTAAGTGCCTTTTGCATTTATAATACTACTATCCATAATCGTTTCGCTTTACGACTTCAATGGACTAGATTATTACAGCTTATTTTCTACTTTATATAAACACTAGCAGAACCCGCGGCTTCGTTCGCGCTAAAATTACAAAAAAAGCTCTGAAAAGGCTTCATACAAACTTTCATCCCCTATTTTACCCTCTTATGGGATAAATTTCTAAAAATGCTAAAATATGTATTTATTTAATTGTGTTGAAGAGCATTAAGATAATCTCCCGCGATAAAAGCTTATGTCACTCTCCAGCATTCCAACAATTTGCACACAAAAAATCACGCCAATCCGTCACTCTGTTTCGAGGTGAAAGAAGGACAAACAAACAAACACACTTTCACAGTTATAATTTTAGTATGAATAACAATATGTATATATAACAACATATAAATTCGCATCAAAATTCGTTGTCTAGAATAAAAGAATCTCACAAAAAGACAGACGTGAATAGCGTCTTTATTCAATTATTATTTATTGATTATTTACTCGGTAATTTATCTTCATAGCAATACAATAACTTTAAATAAAACCCAACCTAATTCTTGGATGGCAGAAGCAATAAGCTATTTCCGGATATATTCCGGAAACACCAATAAACCCATAAATGCGCCCGGATGGCGGGGATTACCCGCCGCCGATATATCACGATACCTTCGCTGGCATATTTAACGTTATACCCTACATGTGCACTCACGCATAGCGGACTCCACTATTCTGCTTGCATTTAAAATATATACCAAGTCCATATAATTATAACTTAATTGAAAAAAATAGGTAATTAATTAAACATTGTTTATTTACTATTTTATTAATCTAAATAATAAAAGTAAAATTAAAGTAGCCTTAGTTACTCCTTATAACATCAGCTATCTGCCAGTAAAAGTCCCTTCAAATTCGTTCCAGCTGTTACGGAAGTTAGCCGAAACAGACAAAAATTCTAAAAATGGTTTTTTCTTATAAGTACCGCATGCACTTTCAGATGTATTTAGTAAAAGCTGTTATTTTGACATTACAAACAGACACTTTATTTATTTGTATAGGTGAGAGAGTTTGTATGTGTATGTGGGTTTGTTTTTCGCGCAGAAACGGCTGAACAGATTTGGATGAAAAATACACAGACTACGACATGGTACATAAAGGCTACTGTTAATATTAAAATTTACCAAAAGATGGCGCTACCTGTATATAATATTATAAATACAAAAGGCACCTCGAGACGCACCCGAGTTTTTCTTCTCGCCGACTATCCCATATTGAATTTAGCGTGAATTTCTTTTATCTTCAAGCTTAAGGGTCTCATACCCTAAAGGTCGGGTCAAGATTTATTATTACTAAACCTATGTAATATAATATCTTCTGAACCTTTATAAGTACACACTAATGTTATGAATGCAAAATTTGTAAGTGAAAGTACTTGTTTGCTTTAACGGCTTGACAGATGATGATTATGATGAAATTTGGAACAGAGGTAGGATATAAGCCTGGATTAACATAGGTCTTTGCTCATAGCATAAAATATCTAGTATATTTGATGTTCTCCTGACTGATTTCAGCAACGGCGACCCATCTTATTGAGACTAGCCAACTAGGATCCTAAGAAGCTCTACTAAGATTATAGTGCGCAGATGAACGCGCAGACAAGCACTAGAGTATACGTTGTGCATTCTCTATTCCTCTACTCTCAAAGTCCGATGGGATGATACTTCGACACGACCGGTGAGAGTTAGTAAAACACAGGACCGATTGTACGTGCTTTCCGAGGCACGAGGGTGAAACACCGCCAACTTCTCAACTCTGGGCTGTTTCTGGGACTTTCTTACCAGAAAGACTCAATAACTAAACTTTGGACAACTCGGGACCTGAACCCAGGAGCTCCGGATGTGCAACCGAACATGTTTGATGCTAGCCATTACACCACTGAGGCAGTAAGCTAGGATGTATACTAGTATTACTACTAATATTTATATTTTGTTTTAGTTCTATCATAAAAACAGTACATACAAGTTTTAACCTTCGTATAGTTACATTACAATCCCAGGCCTGAACTAAAACAACGAGTACTAATAGCTACTAGATAGCCAAATGTATTTCGGACTCGCGCTGGGGGCTTTAAAAACTACTCAATATAAGGTTTTATTTATTGGTTAAACGTTATATAAATAAATCGTGTCATGATACTTTATAATAGTAAGGGTTTCGCTTTTCTTTTATATGCTTTTTAGTAAAAGACAACATACTAAATATATTATATGAGATTGTACGGAGACTTGTGTGCGTGTTTTTTTTTTAAATGATCGATCATTTTTTTTTCATTTTGTATACAAATACAATTACAAAATAAAAAAAAACGGAACGACTCATAATTTTTTCTCAATGAATAGTTTACATATACCTATATAAAAGCTTGTACCACATTATACATGTCAAGAAAAAATCCTCCCTTATGGATTGAAGCAGGATTTTCCTATAATTCCATATTCGGTGTAACTTTTTAGTAAATAATAATAATATATCTCTATTGACATAAATACATACAAGTTGCGTGACATATTTCTTAAAAGTTATATAACTATATAGTTAAAACAGTTTTAAAAGCAGACTACTAGACTAATGTTTAGACATTGGTGACATTGGCTTAGACCAGGCCTGTACAGTGTCCCCCCCAACGTGCGTTCACCTTGTCGTGGTGGGGGGGCTCAGTAGTGTACTCGCGAAGCCAAGAAACGCACAGGGAGGTGGCCCGCTTCGGTGGGTGGTGGGAGGCGGCCTTCTTCGGAGGGCGGTGTACCATGCGGGTTGCTCCTGGTACTTCTCTGATAGCAGAGTGGACCGTGGAGCAACCCCATGGTTGTTGTGGTCTGCTTCGGCGGACCTGCCGTCGGGGCGTCGTAGTTGAATGCGTAAGTGATCCTGCGACGCCCCATTAAGACGGGGGAAGGTTTTAATGGGTAGTACTGGCTTCGCCGGTGAGTCCCACACTTCGTGCGTAAATGCATTTCCCAACGTTAAAAAAGGCCTGTACAGTGTATATCAGTAAAGTACTGATCAAATTATAATAAATAAGTACTGATGAAAGATACAAATCAAATTCTTCTTTAATTTGCGCGACTAACAATCTAATAACATATTGCTGTATCTCTCCTATATGCATAAGATACTGTGTGGTTAGTAAATAATTACACGTTTAATCATGCGGCTGATCTTCATCGAACTACACAAATGGAATATCGCTGTGAATCAATCAGAATGGCTAACATATCGACTGATGCATTGCGCTTATCGCTCGCCATGAAGTGTAATTAGAGCTTGAACTCAGCTTCTAGTGAATAATACATTTGTTTTAGAATCAGTTAAAATTTACATATGTTACGGCACACTACCACAGCCTATCAAAGCCTGCCAATCGAGCCAGTTAATCTTAGCCAAGCTAAGCCACTACAGCTACCGAAGGCCTCCCATGGGGTTAAAGCTATATTAAAATGCCCTGCAAGCTTTTCTGGGATGCAAAATCATTATTAAGTTGATAAACTGAAACTCTGTTGGATTGAAATAAATATAATCAATTTATTACTTCTCATGTATTATATTACACATATTGTATTAGTTTGATTATTTAACTGGCAATAAATGTATAAATATCTAAGGAACATTCAAATATTCAGGAATAACCCTATGAAAATTTCAACGAACAAACAAATCTATCATTAAGAATTTCTAAACAAAAGTCCCATCTAGCTTTAAAAAAATGAGAAACCATTTTTTTATATATAGCTAGGTGAAAACAAACATTTCAGTACCTTTTATCCTGTTTGTCGACCGATTTACATTTATTTATTTATTAGCTTTTGACGAGCTTTAGAGTAATCTATATAAATAAGCAGTCATGAGGACTGCCGACAAAAATGAAAACTTAAAACTATAAACAGACAGTTCAAATTAATTGTTTGATCTTAAATTATAATTTGTAAATTAAAACTGTTTACATTTATCGGGTTTTGACATCTATCGGCACTCTGAGTGTTAGCGTTAACACGTCACGTGAGCATGTCGATGACGACTTACATGAATTTACTCCCCATCAGAACCTGCCTATAGAAGTTTTCACTTCAAAAATAAAGATTATGGTCGAATGACGCCCACTGACTCAACTGAGCGATCACTAATGTAAACTATATCGTTAAAGCTGGCGTGACTCAGGCGCAGTCGCGGGCATTACCGAGTAATGAGATAAAATAAGTGCTCTTCACGTACACCGCAAGGCACTTTCAGACGTCCATTAACTAAGCTAGCACTAGAAAATTGCTACAGTACGGGAATAGCATCCCGCTTTTGTTCTAACACATTTTAATCTTTAAACAAAATCTATGAAACCAACTCAAATAATTCACAAAATAACCATAGATTATACTTTATAACGCTAAAATATTTTATTTGTATATATACTTACGAGATTGTACTCTTAAAGACCTCATATTAAAATTTATTGCTGACGATTTACTGCAGCTTACATTAAGGATATGTAAAGGCGCCGTCATAGATTACATGTACACGTAACAAAATTGTAACGTGGCCAAATTTCAGTATCATTAATACATAAATAAGAAAGTTTATGAGTGAACGTGTGTCTGCATTGCAATGAAAATGGAGATAGATTCTGTATTAACATAAAGGCCATTTTTATCGATACAGCTATACATGAGTGGAGTCGCGGATAAAATCTAGTTAAAAAAATTTGTAGAAAATGTGAATCTAAAGATTATTTGAGATGTTAAGTGCAGCTTTCGTAACATTTTTCTAGAACCTAAAATAAACATTTCATATTTGACGACTTCTGATGCAATATTGTATCGGCCAAATCTACAACAATAGGGACTTTTGAATTACGCTAAGAGATCTAGATTTTGTAGCTAACAAATTGAGTCGTCATTTCCCTGTGTATATCATACTGTGACGTCACGCCAAGCGCGCGAAAAAATTTTTTTGGAGCTGGATTTTTTTTTCAATTAACGAAGTAAGCTATTGTATAAAAAAATTAAAAAAATCATGCATATTACCTTTCGCAGATTCTAATCTTCTCGGAGTTCAAGACAATATTTATCCTGTGCCTTTTATAAAACCTAAAATAGGTAAGAGTTTCACAAAAAAGAAACATGTCCGTCAGATAAACACTAAAACTTTAGTTTGTATCTAAAAATGACAATTTATACGAACTTGGAATGTTCTAAAAGATTAAATAACGCTTCATTTGAAAATGAAAGATGCTTCAAAAAGATCGTAAACGAGATTTCTGGAGATGTATTAAATTCACATTTTTAGCAAGCTTTTACGTATCAAACGCCGCACCCGGAATACAATTTTCATCATAAAATAACTCTTGAAAATTGTAGGAAATAGTTATGGAAGTTACACATAGTTTTCAACTAGCTTTGTCAACGACTCCGTTCGTGTAATAGACACTCGAACGTTGAAAGAAACAAATAAAATTAATCTTTTTTTTAGCCAAATATTCAGCTTTTAATAACATTATTAATATGAATACATTTATCTGGTAAAGCAAAAATTTCAAATAGGTGTATACTATGTAAACACTTCGTAAATTGTAATCATGGCATATTTAAAAAAAAACTTTATTTTTTTTCATATAACGTAAAAGCTTTGATATAATATATATACACATAAACTCCGATTGAGAATATAAATAATGGAAAGAATATTGCTGAAAGCTCAAAGTATTTTACCTGTTTTTAAATTTAGCCGGAGAAAATAAATAAATTAAAAATTACCCTGTTATTTTCAGTTCTGAAAAAAACCCTACACTCGTAAAATTTATATGGCAATATACTTCGACGACTTGATTACACTTCCTGAAATTTTAACGAGGGACACTCCTGGCGTACATTATTAATCAGTATAAAATTTGTTTTTAGCGATTTCGTTCCCCATTCCTCGCAACAATTTTAATGAAATATTTTAAATGCACGAATTGCCTGAATATGCCTGTCTTTCAATTTATCTGACACAGCTTGTTTTCCATGGCCTATACATGCAATACATAAAAAGTTAAGACTCGTATAAAATACTAGCGACTCCCCCTCGCTCTGCTCCAGTTCGTCCCTTGGTACGTTTTGATACAGATTTCTCAGCGATAGTTTACCGCAGTAAAAAGTATCCTATATGTTGACCCGGATAACCAGCTATCATCATACCAAATTTCATCAAAATCTGTCCAGTAGTTTGCTCGTAATACGTTCCCAGACAGATAAACAGACAGACAAAAATTCTAAAAACTATAGACCTGTATATAGATACCCCTGTATCGATAAAAATGACAATTTCAATAAAAATTTCCAAACAATATTATAAAATATTATATAATAATGCCTTTTATATAATAAATATTACAAATTAATGAAATATATATTATTTTCATTAAAACGCTAATATATAAAAATGCAACTTAACTATATATACAATACATGCCTCCACCCTCGGATGCCACAACAAACATGTCCATTATCGTGTAGAATTGTAGTAAAAATACTAGCTGCTTTCCCTTGCTCAATGACAGTGCCGATTTTTTGGTCATGTTTTTCTTTTTTCTTTTTTTTTATAGAATCTAAGCTAAAGCTAAAGGAACTTACACGTACTGTCTTTCTAAAATGGCAAATAAATTAATATTAAAAAAAAAAACATTTTTAAAAACTAGCTTTTATATCATATAAATTGTGTAATATATGAGTTTGATTTAATTTAAAGTTTTTTTAGGTACTTATTTGTATTCTTCTCAGTAAACCCTTTCATTTGATATCAATATCACAACTCATAAGGTTGCATAAAAAATATAGTCCGTCATCGTTGGGAGTCCGCCATGTTGTATTTAGATTTTAGAACGTCACATCGCTAACCATGCATTGTCATCCAAACTAAACGTATATATGCGAAATTTCTGCTGAATCGGTTGAGGATAACTGCTTTAAAATTCAGTTGCATGATTTGACACGAACAAACATGCATATAAACATAGCAAGTTATATAAAAGATTGTAAAAAAATAGAATCTAAAATTTATGGCAACAACATATTATGGTGCTATGATATTACAATTAAATTTTCTATTCCAACCATGTCAATGTTTTTAAGTACCAGAAAATACTTAGATGTCATTTTCCCGCCTCGATATAGTTCAGTCACCACTCTGCGGTCCACAAGGTTACTTATTCCCCTCTGATTTGATTCGTGGTCAGACATCGTTAGTCTATTGACCTGTAAAACTATTGTCGTGGACCCGTCTCCGAGTCCTGGTCGCTAAAGGCCAAATATCGAATCTTCTTATAGACAAATCTGACTTACGTTTGAATAATTTTTATTATTTATATATATACGGCAATTGATTTATATATATATATATATATATATATATATATATATATATATATATATATATATATATTATATATATTATATTATATATATATATTATATATAATATATATATATATATAAAAATCAATTGCCGTTCGTTATTCTCGCTAAAACTTAAAAATTGCTGGAATGGGTGTGTCAGGGGTGGTTTAAGTATTAAAAAAATAGGGAAAATTCAAAAAAACTGTTGGAAAATCGAAAAGTTTCGAACTGTTTATTTTGTACGTATGTATACATAATACGAGTATATTATGTATAGTCTGTCTATGCCCATATTAACCGTTAAAACGTACCTAGTGATGAAACCGGCCGGGTGAGTCGCTAGTTTATTATAAAAACAAACAAAAAAAGATTAGTTTCAGAAAAAGTAACATTTTCTAAAAAAAGGCATTGGAATAATTGAAATCGCTGTGTTCATCCATGCCAGCATAAGTCGACTTAGGTCCGCTTAAAATTACTTTTAAAAATTATTAGCAGAAATAAATATTTGTTTCTTTAATAAATATATAAATATAGAATAGGTATTATCACTGTAATATCTTACTCAAATTCGTAAAGATGTCCAGCGTAAAAAATAACTAACGCGAGTGCATTCACTAACTTAAGTAACTACGAGTATTTTGCTATAAGCTTTCATTATATTAAGTAATTAAAGGAATATTGAAATACTCTTATGTCTTAAATATACAGATCATTGTATACACTACACACATCATTGTAACTATACAGATAAATAAAATTGAAGTGTCTGTTTGTAATGTCATAATATGTAACAGCTTTTTACTAAATGCATCTGAAATTATATATACAATATAAATATAATTAATTGTCGGCGACGGAAAACCTATCTTCGAGTAACGTGTGTATTAATATAGGGACAATGTCATTTTAGCGTATTATGAATAATTGTTGTAAATATGAAATCTCATTCTTATTAGATTTATTATGTTAAAATAAGTTCTAATTAGTGTAATAAGGTTAGTTTAGAGTATTTTTTTGCTTATTTGAATCATATAAGACTATTTAACATTAATTTGAAAGGAATAGGTACGTAAGTAAAATGTTAGCATATAATTACGTAACTTAAAAATGAGATTTTTTGTTTCTTGCAATAGCATAATAGTTTATGTTTTAAATAATAGATTTTATTATAAAACTTATAATAAAACAAGAATTAGGTCGATAGGACTATCCGTTCAAAAGTTATAAGGGAAAATGTATAGTAAAAATGTAGCAACCTAGAAATTTAGATATTTTTGTTTTAAGACTTTTTTAATTAATTATTATATATTGAATATTATGTTTTAATATTGTATAATAGTATGTAAGGCATGTAAATAAATAAATATGTGTAAGGTGTTTTTACTGAAAACATAAAATAAAAGGACTCTCAAGGTTTCGGTTTAGGGAAATTTTACTCGAAAAATGAGCTCAAAGTACGCGGCTCTCTGTAAGGTATTAACGGGCCAAATAAAAGGCGAGCCATTTCTCGATTCGAGTCAGTCGCAAGACAGCCACCGAAGAGGCAACAACTAAAGGAAAAGGAAGAACCGAAACCAAGAGAGAAAAAAGGAAAAATTGTGTTTTTATTTCATCGCCTCTAAGTATAGTCTCCTGTCAACGAAGAAACCCTAGTGGATCGGGACCCAAGCTACGCATTCAGGGGTGCGTGGTGGCGTACATTACCAGCGAACGGACATACTGCCGTGTACGCCAAGAACGTCTGGGAGATTGTCCCAGGTCGACCTCCGGGTACTAGACATACCCTGGTTCTGGTCGTCCGAAACATTAATTATATATAGGTACCTTATAAGAAAAACTCAATTTTTAATTTTTTTGTCTACCTGTCTGTTTGTTTCGGCTATCTCCGAAACGGCTGGACAGATTTTGACGAGACTTTCACTGACAGCCAGCTGATGTTATAAGGAGTAACTTAAGCTACTTTTATTTTAGAAAAAGAATTAGGGTCCCACACAAAAAAATTAAAACGTACCTAGGATAAGTCTCTAGATTATTTATAAAGGAAATATATTGAAATAATAATAATAATAAAGTGCTTTAATTTAATTTATATTTTTGGCTCTATATAATTTTATTATATACCTACGAGTATGCACATATGTATACAGAACCCTACCTCCCACTCAATGTAGAGATAATAATCTCATATCAGAAGGTTCTTCCGACCCTATTTACGAAAGATTGATTCCACTAAATCTTTTTCAAGTTCATTGATCTGTAATCGATGGTTACTGGACTTTCCTGGAGTGTTCCATTTTTTTAAGAAATAATATTTTAATGTCAAACACAAATTCAATTCATTTTTAAAGATTTCTTTAATCGTAATTCTATAAGTCATTGTAAAGTCTTTTTTAATAAGAAAATCTACTAAGAAATTAGACGCTGTTCCTTCCTGATCCTGTTTGTATTATATTATGTATTTATGCAAAAAGTGCGCGAGATGGGTATCTGGCGCGGCAAAATCGAATATTCTGATTTTTGAGACTTAGACCACTAAAGAAAATATTTAATTAAAAAAATGAGTATATGTCCTTGCGTCTGTTTGTATTTCTAATCTTTGAAGCGACTGAGCTAGTAATATCTCACTGACTAATAGAGAAAATGGAGGAGAATGAATACGATTAAAAGAGGAGTTTCCGGGGAATAATATAAAGACAATGAAGGAAATTAATTAGGTATAAAATATACCACACTGGCCAAATGCGTGGTGACGGACTTCACATTTTGAAAACTAGAATGGTTCTAACAAGTAGTTCCTTTCACGGTATATTACTTCACTGTATAAGCAAATAGTGTCAGCAAGTACAAAATAAGATTCGCAAATGAGAACGAACGCAGTGGTTATTGTTTTTATATCGTGGTTTGAGCAACTTTCTATACACAGTAAAGTTTAATTAACTTTTAATTGAGAAATAATTTGAATATTCTGCGTACCTTCCCATATTTTATACCTAATAAAATAATTAAATTTATGAGTTTATTACTTTGAGAAGGCAACTTCTCAAACAAAGTTATAAAATTTTATGTTATATTATACGAGTGTTTGTGCCTATTTACATTTACGAATTCTTAGCGGTATACGCCTAAGTGTCGAATTCGAAGTTTGGAATAGTCGATAAATATTTGTGGCCAATTTAGGCTTCAGTTTAGGACCAGAGTATGTTAATTTATAAATAAAGTTAAAGTGCGTGACTGTTATTCAATCTAGCTTTCACATTTAACGTGTGAAAATTACTATATTATAATCTCTATAGCTATGTCGGGAACCAAAAATCTAAATAAATCCGCGAAATAATCCGAAAAGAAAGTTTTATTTAAAAAGCTATGGCTATTTGGTTTATACTAAAGCCTAACAGGCCACGGTTACGTTGCAGATTTTTTTACCCGACTGCGCAACGCAAAGGAGGGTAATGTGTACATCAGCCTATGTATGTATGTGTGTTTGTACCTTTGTGCCACTTTTTAGACCAAACGCGTAGGCCGATTTTGATAAATGACACGTCGTTTGATTCGTTATGTAGGCGCGAAAGCATACAAATTTCGAAAAATTCAAATAACCTATTTTGAACGTAGAAAATCACTGAACTATGTCGAGTGGGGTATCATTGAATCGGTAATTAAAAATCATTTTTTAGTTTCTTTCATCATTTTTCACTTTGAGTAACAGTTTAGGACATATAATGATTTAAAGTTAGTGAACAACCATTCTCGCTAATTTTCCTACTTAAAAATACTAGTCGGAGACATACATACGAGCATGTACAATGTACATATCGCAGCAAGGATGAAACGTGTATGTCTCCGACTGCATAATACTATATTCCTTCGTGAACTTGTTTTCATCTTTTTAGTTAACTTTTATGCAGTCGGGTTTTTTTATTTTTATAATATATTTCTTTTTAAGACATCCCGTCACAAGCACACAAACTTTTAAAACTTTAATTGTTGAGACAAGAGATTACCATGACACCGAAATAGTTAGCTCTTAACACTTACTATATCAAATAAAAGCAACCGAAATTAAATATTTTTAAATTGAATAATTATCTATATAAACCCTAATTATAATTATTTTTTAAAATTGTAAAGTATTCCGATGCCATCGCTCTTCAATTTTGAACAACGCAATTTGTTTAGTAAAATGGGAAAACATCGTATGTAATAACTACGATAATATTTGTAAGTCTTTCACATAACCACGTTTTGTAAAGCATACGAAATATGAGGAGTCAGTAAATCTAAATTAAATGTGAAAATATCTGTAAAATAGTTTCATTTAACATTTTATGTCAATAACTAGCGACTCACCCTCGCTGCGCTGGGGCTCGCCCCGATCTATACTAAACATTCAAACCTAACTACGTTTTTACGTTTAGTATAGATTTCTTAGAGATGAGATATTTTTACGCGATAAAAAAGTATCCGATATGTTAACCCGGATAAATGTGCAATTCACACATCGTAAAAGTGAAACTTCAGAAAATGATATGAATATAGAGTATCAGGAGTAGGATAATCATAAGGATTTTTTTATATTATTTTTACCAAGTTTAAAAGTTATTTTACATTTTATTTGACATAAATATAAACATTACATAATAATCAGTAATGAAATTTATTATTTTTCACTTCCTTTGTAATGTATTCTATCAAATAACAACGGTTACCATGGCATCATCGCAATGTATTCTATCTCATTTTATCGCCGGCTTAATCCTATATATTTATATGTTTGTCTCTTTTTACTGTCGCATTTCCGTTGCATCGAGTTTCAAATCACAACGATTCTAAAGAAGTTTCACTTCAATAACTAGTTATCGTCATACTAAATTTGATTTAAATCCCTCCAGTAGTTTTTCCGTGATGCGGTCACAGACAGACAAAAATTCTGAAAACTATAGATTCGGCCTCTGTATCGATAATAACGTCTATTTCAATAAGATTTTCCAAA
Organism: Brenthis ino; assembly: GCA_921882275.1. Lineage (NCBI taxonomy): Eukaryota > Metazoa > Arthropoda > Insecta > Lepidoptera > Nymphalidae > Brenthis > Brenthis ino. The sequence goes on from OV170221.1 coordinate 6,885,944, forward strand.
AAATATTTAATGTACAGATTCGGCTTGGTTACAATTTTATTATATGTATAGATTAACCTAAGGAAGCAAAATGCTTAATTTTGAACACACCATTTCAACGTGTAATAGGATGCAAGTAATATTCGAGCATGTTCGAAGTATATCAGAAACTTTGAACATAAAGGCCGAGCTATGGCCATCTCTCGTGAGTCGTGACCAAACAACGTGATCTCAGCGTCATCGTGTATTTACGGTGGCTGGTCTTAACGAGATTTACACTCGACGAGACTTATACTAAAGGCCTTGTTACTCGCCTTTGTTATCAGGATAATTAAAACTAGGTACCGCCCGCTGCGTTGCTTGACTGTATTCTATCAGTGATTGAGTCGCTTCAAGTAAATTTAATTAAAATTATAACAACTACTCTTGCGGGTTTACAAAACAAGCCAAGACAAGACGATATTCTACAATTGCTAAGCTTAATAAGAAAGTGAAAATTATAATATGGAAAAAAATATTTAACCATTGTGTCCAATAATTATTATAATGTCATTATCATATTTTTTTTCATTGAGCGATATTTACATATTTTTCTATTAGCGTCAAATGTCAACAGCCTCTTTGCTTGTTTCTATTACATCCTAAACATCCATGAAACTATTTATGTTACATTTTTATTATAAAATTATTATTTTTTTATTTACTAAGTAATATATGAATATTAAATAAGCTGATGAATTCAGCAACAAAATTTTAAAAACATTTTTAACCTCTTAAAAGCGTGATCTTATAAATTTGCTGGTTTTTTCTGTGACTTGTGACCGATCTTTTTATTTATTGCCAAAATCCCTAATTATTGTAATATTATTTTTTACAAAAACAGGTATAATGATTTAAAAAAATTACTTACTTGAAAGTAATTATGCCACCCTTAGGGTAGATCTTTTTTGATTTCATATGGGGTCAACCTCGATTAAAAAAGGATTATGAAAAACTATTTACAATTTACGAAGACATCTCGTAATATATACACAAAAAAATAACAAAATATAGTCAAATCAGCATCCCCTCTTTTTTTGAAATCGATCGAAAAATAAATACATGTTAGAAAATGTCATTAAAATGTGCGTACATAGGTGTCATTTTACACACTTTCTGCTATTAAAATTAGGGTCTCGGGCTATGGAATTAGAATTTCAAATTTAAATTTCTTACTCTTTAATACTCTTCTTAGCTATACCTATACTATACTCAACGTGGATCATGATATAACTTTCTATGTAGGTTTGTTCCCCACAACATCTAACCCAACTCTGGCTCTGTGTATTCAATTCGAGATATTATAAAGGACTGTTGAGTTCTCCCACACTACATAGCATACTTGTCGAATTCCGAACCGGCGGTGGGCTCCCCACGGGCTGACTGGATAAAATAAAATATACTTTCAAGTCATATTTATATATTTCCGTTTCCTTTTGCAACTACACTGCAGCAAAAGGATCTGTTACTGGAATTAAATTTGGCTTTACTTGTCAAACATATAAATATGTTGGGACATTAACACACAGCACCATCTAGTTCGATGGTAAGCTACGAGGCTTGTGTTATGGATAGGTACCAGATAGTTGATACACTACACATATATAACTTTAAATACATACATATTATAAATATAAACACCCATGACTGTAGTACAAACATTTATGCTACACAAAAGAATGCCCCCAGCGGGACTCGAGTCCACGACCGCTGGCACAGCAAGTAGGATCGCTACAAACTGAGCCAGTCGTGTCGTCATAGACCTGAGAGATTAAAATTGTTTATTATTCTATTCTAAAAACAAAATTTAACATACGTCATTAATGTTACAAGGCAAAGAGCATGTCATACGTAATACTTGTACGTACAAACAAGAACACAAAAGCTTTTATTAACATTCCTGCGCCGCCCGCGTCCCTCGCGACCACAGCAATTACGCGCCGACCGCAATATGTCGACTTCAAAGAACCTGACAAATGCTTCAAGGAAAAAAATATAAATATATATATAAATAAATAGTCATAAAGATTACAATGATAAATTAATATAATTATAATTAACTAACGACTTACAGTAGGCTATATGCTATTCCAGAACGTAGTCCATTATACATATATATGTAGATTCATCCAAATCCGTCCAGCCATTGTGGCGTGAAGACGTTGCACACTTTTGCATTTATAATAATAACTAAAAAAATATATGTTTCTTTAAACTATAGAAAATATATTAGTAGCCTTAATAAAAGCTGATTGTAATTATTTAATTTAAAGACTGAAAATGGCGGAAATTTGGGGGTTTTCAGTTAAACACCTGTTAAATTACTGCATTTCCGAACATTTCGACGATTACATTTAGGGGTGGATCTATTAGTATAGTTGCCGATACAATTCAACTCTAAAGTCAAATTTCTCATTTACATTATACCGAGTAGTAACAAAACCACAGAGACCATGATACATGGTATTCACACTTTTTGTCAGCTTGCAAACTGTTGCAATTAAGCCTCATCTCTAAATGCTAGATCCTAAGCTCTGCCGGATCTAAATCCTGCTCTGCCTCACAAGTTAGACAGTTACCGCGGTAGGAACGTACGGCCATATTTTAAACCAATTTTTTTTTTATTCTAAACTAAACTACTATAGTTTCTAAGTTATCTTCGTGTAAAAATCCCATTACTATTATAAATACAAATATTTTTATTTGTTTATATGTTTGTTACTCCTTTAAGTTGTAGTGGCTGGACAGATTTGGATGAAATTTAGTAGGAAAAGTCGATGTTTTTGTATCAAATTGAAAACACACCTAAGAACACCACCAAGCCAAGTGAGTGTAAGTTATACATACATATCCATTTTCTTTTTCATATTTAAATTAAGCGTGAACGTGGAGGCAAATAGTGATGTCAGAACTTTTAGAATAAAAGAAATAGTTTCAGGACAATACCCATTCTTGGTATTGATTTTTCTCATATCTCAATATGGAAATAATATTTAAATTATTCTCTCTATTATCGCCATCCTTTGTTCAAAATATAATATATTTGACTGAAGCATTTTATATAAGACTAGCATTGCCCGCGGCTCCGCCCGCGTTCAGATAACCAAAAACCAAATTCTTAGGTTTTACATATTAGTATACTCTTACATTGCAGTTTTTGTATTTTTTCTCAGAAATGAGACATTTTCTGCGGTAAGAAGCATCCTATAACCCGAATAACCAGCTATCACCATACCAAATTTCATCAAAATCCCTCCAATGGTTTTTCTGTGATGCGGTAACAGACAGACAGACAAAAATTCTAAAAACTATATATTCGGCCTCTGTATCGATAATAATGTCTATTTCAATAAGATTTTACAAGAAATATTTACATAATGTGCAGATTCGACTCAGTTAGAATTTTATTATATGTACCTATAGATAAAAACCCAGAAATTACCTATAAAATAATTTATTTATGTGAAATGTGAATGTAAAGGTTGCAACTGTAAATAAACAACATTAGAATGTAATCTAATACATATATATTTTTTGTTTGATGTAAAATAACCGATAATTTTTATTTAGCAATCCAAGTATTTCGATTACAAAAATAATACTATTTACACTCAATATTTGCTCGTAAAGTTAAAAGTAAAAAAAGATACGTATCTGTAATGGAAATTGGGAAAAAATTGGCATCGCTCAATTAATCGGGTATTTATTGAGCTTAAATTATTTATTTACTCTCGGAAAACAACCTTTTAATCAAATCCGCTATATCAATCATGATATAAAAATAATCATTAAAAAAGGTAGCTTTAGCGTCCGCACTCCTTAGTAATATACTGTTACAGCAGACCCCGCGGGTACGCCCGCGTTCAATCTAAAAAAAAAACTCTTTTTTTTCATCATATAGCGACTCACTCTCGCTTAGCTCGAGTCCGTCCCTAATCTCATACCTACCAAGTATACAAAAAAAATCGGTCGATCCGTTTCGGAGGAGCGCAATCACAAGCACCGTGACACGATGTATATTAGACTAGCGTTGCCCGCGGCTCCGCCCGCATTCAGATGACCGAAAACCAAATTCTTAGGTTTTACACATTAGTATACTCTTACATTGCAGTTTTTGTATTTTTTCTCAAAAATGAGATATTTTCCCGCGGTAAAAAGTATCCTATATGTTGACCCGGATAACCAGCTATCACCATACCAAATTTCATCAAAATCCCTCCAGCGGTTTTTCTGTGATGCTGTAACAGACAGACAAACAAAAATTCAAAAAACTATGGATTCGGCCTCTGTATCGATAATAATGTTTATTTCAATAAGTTACAATTTTATTACCTGTATGTCTAGATTATTAAAGCTTTAAATTAGTAATCCCCAAAATACTAAAAACTGGAAACTAAAATGTTATAATAATATGTTATCCCTCTAAATAAATTTATATTAGATCCATCTAAAATAACATTAGACGGCTCTGCGGTCCGTATTTTAAGGGGTATTTTTGTTACAGATCTTTTTACCCTTTATTTGCGTTCAGAATTTACAATAAAAGACGTAGTAAATCATCGCACCTCTATTCTGAAGTTTTCTTTAACACAGAGGATTTTTTCGTGGGGAACTTGTGACCGCCGAACTTAGACCTGCAGACTTCAGAATCTCAGGCCCGGTCACCTCCCCCAGACCCCACGAAGTTTCACTCCATGTTGACATTTAATTTAAATACAAAAATTAGCAATTCACAATTGCTTGTAAAAGGTTAATTGAATAAAATACAATATTTTGATTAGATTTCATTCTGCTGTCTCTTTAATAAAATATTGAATTTACAATGAAGTAATTTGATCAAATAAAATTATGTTTTAATTTCCATTTGCTTTATATTTTAGTTGTTTCGAATGCTTTACAGCAATCATGGTTACCGGAGAGAATAAGGTTTTAGACTTTTTTGGATTATTTGTATAGTTCTTACACACAGTGACTACAAAATAATTTCAAAAAATAAGTATAAGTACATAAATGACTTCAAAATATCTTAATTAAAGTTCTATTTTAACTATAGACAAATAAAATATTCGAAACAGAAATGTAAGGGCTATCCATCTATCACAGATCAAATAATACTCATTTCTCTGTCATATAGACTGAGATTGAATGAAATATTTACATATAATATTCACAACGTATACACTTTAGTGGATCAAAAAAAGTTTCTTTCAGCAAGGTTAATTATTCAGCGACAACGCGTCTCGAGTAGAATTCAAAAGCATAAAGACTGCTCTAAAGACCGGCTTGTGTATTAATTAAATGAATTGAAGCGTGAAATTTGTGAAACGACTCCATCTGCCTCGCCTCGTCTCGCGCGTGCCGTCCTCCAGTGGAAGCTATGAGATAGCTATCAAGTGTCACACGAAGCAAGCTCTAAATCTATCTCACTGCAGATGACCTACTTCAAAAAGGATGAGGTACAAAATTTGATTGTATGTTTTTATGAGTAACAGGATACCTATCTTCGAAAATTATGTAACGATATACGGTATATATGTATATGTACGTGTTTTGTTCGATAAATAGATTTTATGTAAGAATCCATAATCATTTCAAAAATAGTGATTTGGTAATAGTATAATCTCATTGATCTCAGTAATATTTTGCTCATTCACTATCCGGCATTATGTATCAACACAGTGTGTCGAAGAGACCATATCTATTGATAAAGTTAGTAAGAACGGTATTGCACGGCGGAGGATCTGTTATTTCAGCCAATCAAACATGCTCGTCCTCAAATCCTATTTCATATCAGTTTGGTTATTTAATCATTTCAAACTTTTTAACTATTTTTTAATATTTTGTAAATATATTTATAGAGATATTTTCTCCTGGAGTGGTGTCCTGGTGTCATCTGTCTAGCTGACGCTAACGAGGGCTGTCCATCACAATGTTAGTAAGAATGTGCCAAATTTAACAGTATTTGCCTAATCACTTAAAGGAGTAGATATTCTTTTCTATTTAGACAAGTACTTCTTGACTCAGACAACTTACAACTACACCATTTAAAGGTGAAAATATATTCAACATTTACGAAATACGAAGGAATTAACATATTCCTGTTGTAGTTCTAGTTGCAATCCTACTGTCTGTATTTTCGAGATTCATTCTTAAAATCTGACTGACATTGCGGCGTTTTCATTCACATTATTCATCACTTCAAACTTTAATGTAGTGGTGATCAACTTAGTATCGCTGGTCTCAATGAAAATGCATTTTCGTATTACAAAAAAGCTAAACAAACAGACAAACTGTACTTTTTGGTCTTCTGCATGATCTTCCGTATGAATGTATATGTTTGTCATATCAATGTAAAAATACATCATTCAACGCTTTATCAGATCTAGATTCAAAGTGAGAGGTGATGATGAGTTTTTTTATAGGAACATACTTAAATACCACTTGTACTCTCAAAATGATTTAAATTTCCTCTTTCTTTATATATCTTAGTGTTTTTTTGTCATTGATTCATAACGTCTGTTGGCACAAAAACTTTTCGTTAGCTCGCCATCGTCCCTTCGCACTTAATTAAAATGTATCGCAGTTCGCCTTCCTGTACTCTCGGGATTTTAATATTTTTAAAATTTTCTACTTTTAATTAGACTAAACTCACTTTGCAAAAGTAACATCAGAAGGTTTTTCTTCCTGGACAAATATTTTAATTAGCAATTATGTACTTTCATTTGATTACTTTTAAACGCGAATTGAATAAAACGCGACATAAGCCACCGATCCAGAGGGAAAGTATTTAATACGATAGTGAAGGACAAAACTATAAAGTATATTTTAATTAAAAAAATATGTTAACGAACAAACATACATATATTTACATTTATATTTTTGTAGAAAGGAATCTGTTAGGTATAGGTATAGGTATGCTTCGATCCCGTTCAGCGCGACACTTAAATCCCTGCTAGTGCATGCTTGTGTTGTATTGGAATCGTTATTAGTATAACGATCCCAATACAACACAAATTTCTGGCGGAAAGCATTTTTTTCATTTCCAGCATTGTTCTACTTTACGCATTTTTCTTTACTTCTTAACGCGTATATTTCAGAATAGTAGAAGTTTGCTAGGGGATTCCGAGGAGTTATATAACTAACTAGAAATGTAGGTACATACAACAATCCGGAAATATACAAATCATGTTCCCCTTCCTCTTACGCGACCAAGACCATGGTCGCACCGACCGACTGCGGTCACTGTTTATCACTGAGCACTGAATATAACAAAATTAAAGATGCTCGCTAGCGACCATGGCCGCCACGGTTTTTGCTTTCTGCCTCATGTTGGCGGAGTTACAAATAGTAAATTATTATAAGTAATAAAGACATTAACACACATCACCATTTAGTTCCATGGTAGTTTGGAATTCATATGATTAATACCCTGATTTAGATTCACAGTTATTTATTTGCGTTACAACTTTGAACTTACAAGAGATCTTTTCGTTTTACGTGCACAATATCAATATTCAATACTTAACATGGATGACAAATATTAATACTCCATAGCAATTTAGCAAAAAATTATCAAGTAGAAATAACACAGAGTCTATCTTTCAATTTAAATTAGGCAACCAATCGGTGTTGCCCAGTAGATAATTTTGTCGCCACACCAGGTTACGAGGCCAATATTATGGATACCAGATAGTTGATACACTACACATATATAGCTTTAAATAGATACATATTAAAAATATAAACACCCACGACTGGAGTACCTACAAACATTCGTGCTCATCACACAAATGTATGACCCCAACGGGACTCGAACCCGCGACCGCTGGCACAGCAAGTACGGTTACTTCAAACTTATAACTGTAACTTATAATAAAAAAAACTATTTTAGCTGATTTCTTCCAGTATTTCTTATCAGTGCGACGCCGAGCGCGTAGAAATACAGTTAAAGTTCAGACGTAGCGATTATTCTCACTGATTAAAACAAAAGAAAAACTTTTCAGTTTTCAATTTGAAAATTTTCCTATTTTCTCTCAATTACTCGTAAATGGAAGCCGTCCCAGTTTAACCTAAAAAGTCCAACAAATTGATTTTGTGGTAGTCCTACAGTTCCGTTCTGGACTCCACACTCGACCTCAGCTTTGATTAATTACCATACTTTGTTCTTTGCTATGTATTTTCTTCGAGCTACTTAATGTAGGTACACGAACACGTCGCAGGCATATTGTAATTTGGGAGGTACCGAAAACAATTTGTTGATATTTCTGAAATCATTTATTTTGACGTAACATGTAATGTAACCATGTAATGTAACCACCACCAATGTAACCATGATTTAAAAATAAAGTGCAAGTTAGACCGACAACCGAGCGCTTCATAGCATAAAACTATATTTAAACCTCAGACTAAAGAATTATTCCTTAGTCGGAGGTTTTAACATACTAATTGTTATGATAAAGATAAAATAAAATATTTTTTCGTCTACAATATTCATTCATATATTATATACAGCATAAATAAATGTTGTTTATTGTAGTTTACTTCTACTTTATACAGTTAAATAAAATTGAAGTGTCTGTTTGTAATGTCAAAATAACAGCGTTTTACTAAAAGCGTATGAAATTATATACGGTACTTATAATAAACACACATTTTTAATTATTGTCTATCTGTCTCTTTGTTTGTTCCGGATAATCTCTGAAACGACTGGACTAATTTTGACGGGACTTTCACTGGAAGATAGCTGATGTTATAGGGAGTAACATAGGCTACTTTTATTTTAGAAAAAGAATTAGGGTTCCGCTCAAAAAATTAAAACGTACCTATATAAAAATATAGTATATAAAAATCAATCACTGCTCCACTCAAGTGGCAGTAGTTAAAACAGTGATGGTATCGAGTTGCCGTTTCAATTGGATACCGATATAGAAACAAAAGTACAACACTCATTGTGGGATCAGTCACAGAGGCCTATTCAGATTGATTGCAGATGCTCCTGCTCCGGGCTCGGCCGCGCGTCGCAATGAAAGTAGGTATATCGTGTGAACATTAACTAGAGTTTATTTTTTATATGAAGACGGCTTTTATTATTTTTTTCTGCTTAACTATATAACTTCCTATTAAGTATTGTGTTATATACTATATTGTGTTATATACTTTATAATATACAGCGACTCACCCTCGCTTCTCTCGGGTGCGTATTAAATAGATAAATAGTTATTGCGAATGTACCTAATGAGATAGACACATGCTATCGTGGATCTGTAAGCCTTTTTAAGCATTTTACAATTTTCTAGAACATTGTTTTGATGTATATCTTAAAGCTTAGCCAGCGTTAGCTATGTATGCACAAAACATCGCCATCGCTTAGCTATTCTGTAAAATATTTATAAATTGTATACACGCACTTTCCTCTTTCATCACTCATTCTATTAGTGAAAACCATATATGTAGTTCGAAACCACAAGTCAAAGGCAGACAGCGATTATTGCGATTTTTTTATGTTATGTATAAATGGGCCACTGGTGCGCGAACTTACTTTGCATTTTCCCAGGAAAATGCGAAATTTTACCGAACTAAAATATTCAATATGTTATTTTTTAACTCTGCTACTAATAGTGTTATGTAATAAAGCATTGAAATTTTTGTATGAAGGACTCGTGTTTCTTGTGGGAATAAGATTTTCCTGTAGTAAATGGTATGCTAAATATTGACCTAAGTAATAAGTTATCGTCACCCAAAATTTAGTAAAAATCAATACTTTTTGTAAAACAAACTACACTTACTATAGGTACTATAGATAAAAACAAACAGACATGCAAACAAATGGACAAAAAATTAAACGATTATGATTTTGAGGTCGATGTTACCCACACATACGCGTAGCATCGCATACGGGTACAAAAATCAGGAACAGATTTCACTTTGTTAGTACATACTCGTATTTAATTATATGTACAGATATGTATACATGAAGGAGGTTCTCGAATATATGTAACACTAGCGACAGACCCTCGCTTCATTCGGGTTAGTCCCTGGGTTGATTCTCAATACAAACTTTATCCCCATTTTCACCCCCTTAACGGATGATTTCCGGGATAAAAACTATCTAATGTTATTCCCAGGGTCTCAAACTATCTTCTTACCAAATTTCATCTATATCGGCTTAGTAGTTTCGGAGCCTATTCGGCACAAACAAACAAACAAAAAATCATATCTTTCCTCTTTATAATATTAGTATAGATATTTATGTTTTGATGTATAACTATAATCACTTTTTACAATATGCTTTTTAGATATGCATAAAAATTCATTCCTAAAAATATTTTTGCCCACTAAGTTCTAAAAATTTTAACTAGTACGTTTTAACCACACAAAAAAAAAAAAAAAAACAAAAAAAAATTAACAAAAAATTCAACCAAAAAACTAAATAATTTGTATATAAATTAATGTAGCTAATTTTTTGTCTGCCAGTTAATATTTTTTAATTATATACATGACACATTAAATAAAGCAATTTTCTCAAAAAATAAATAATGTAAGAAAATAAAACAACACTTTTGTTCAATTATATATTTGTCATTATCTATTCACAATATTTTAATTTATTGATGTGTGATTTGAGTCAAAGCCAAAGCCCATGGTATCATACAAAAGTTCCATGTTTTGTTACAGTACATTTGCTAAAGAAATCCTCTCATTCAATTGTCTATACTCATCTAGTGGAAACAGTACTAATGCTAAGCTTACTCTTCCTCTCCTCTTCCATGTCTGAAATCAAAACCAATCCAATGTTGAAACACTCTTTCATCAAAAGTCAAAATCTCAGCAGGATTAAAGATAAGGATTAGATAATAAATAAAAAGAAATTTTCTATAAGACATATGGATAACAAATGTAACCTAAACCCAACTGGCACGCCTAAGAGCAAGAGTAATAAATAATTGAAAATTGCATTTCATTGGAAAAATGAGTGTATCGGAAGTGAGTGTAGTGGAATTGAGTCAAATTTATTATTAATAATTTTGAAAAATTTCATAATAAATGACACTTTTTTAACAATATTTTTCAACTAAATTTTTTTTTGGGTTTCTTCTTTATACTGATTTAAGTCACTTTTTAATCAATTATGTACATTCAATTCTCTTGTTAATAGCTTCAAAGTGCCAGTTCAGCACAGATTACTTTGTCTATGTCACATAGAATGGAAAAGACATGAAGGAGATTGGTCGGTCTCTCAAATTATGTTACAATATGAAAAATTTTATAGTTGTTACTCATTAACTTCCTCTTTAAACTGGTTTTCATAGGTAAGTATTTTTTGTTTAAGCTGATAAATATGCTTTCTCATACTTTCTTGTTTTTTTACTGAATTGTTTAACATCTGTCTATAAAATTTTAATTGTATCCTAAACTTATTTGCTTTGAATTTCCAACATTTTTCATTATTATTTAATATATTTTCTTGTGCTGTATTTGGTTCACAGATAGATTTACTTTTGTTTCTGCTATAGTATTGGGCACAATATTCTCTCCACTTCTGCCTCATTTTTTCTTTTTCATTTTGCTTTTTAAGTTTAATTTTCATTTTATATTGTCTTACTCTCTCCAAATGTTTTTTTCGAAATTCTTGATACTTAATAGGATTTTGTTTGAGACGTTCTCTATATCTCTTCTGTCTTTCGGCACTTGACTTGTCAGCCATAATGTGTTTCTGAAAGTAAATGATATTTTGCTTTAGCATGTAGCATTAAATGATATTTTAAGATTAATAATATTTTTTGAGAAAAACTTTCATACAACATGATTAAAGGGTTTTATTGTAGTTTAACATTAAAATCCTGAAATTTCACTCTCGCCACCTGGTACATTTTAAACTTACAATTAGTTACCTCATTGCGTGCAAGCGCGGATCCAGAGGAGGGGTCATGGAAATCATGACCCTCCCCAAAGCCAAATATATTTTTTAAGAACCTGAAGTTTGAGAATAGAAGGATTAATAGATTAATGTTGAACCGAGTAATAAGTTATTACTACACAAAATTTGGTTAATAACGGTTCAGTACTTTTTGCGTGAATCCGCACAAACAAACAGACATACAGATAAAAATTTTGTTTGGGGTTCTATATTCTGTACACTATATGTTACACGTTTACAGTCATTGTTTATAAAAAAAATCATGTACAGATTTTGCTAAGTTACTGTTTTATTATAAGCATATTTCAGCCTATGACCACCCCCAAAATTTAACTCTGGATCTGCGCCTGGTTGCGTGAACTGAGCCTTATGATTTCCCAGTTTTATTACTTAACATACATACCGTATATAACCTTAGAATGAAAGCTGAGGAATAAGAAACTCAAAATATACCCATTTTATATATTTTATAGCTATAATCTAAAATACACACAAAAGAGTCTATTTGTGAAGATATAACAAGGAATACTAATTACTTATACTTACCAAAGGCAATCATTCGTATATAGGTACGTGTTTAAGTTACACAAACTATAATATAGAGATACTACTTGGATTAATAGTCAATCAACACTTGATTTATTATTTAAATGAGGTCTCTAACCCTGGAAAAATTCAAAAAATAATAATTATGCAAATTTACAAAAATCAAAACTCGCTTCGCTTGACAGTTGACACTTGACTGTTGACAATCGACTTTATTATTCATCTATCTGTGGCTGTCAATGTCAAAATTATCTTGAGGCTTGAACCATGGAAGACAAATAAAAGCTTGAACCTTGATCTCACAAAACAGCTGTCAGCTGTGAGTAAACGTCAATTGTATACAGAAGAACCTATAATTTTGAAGTAAGAAAACTATTATATTTCATAACATATCCTTTAAAGTATAATTGTACCTAAAACAAATAGCGTCTACATGCATTTAAAGACAAATATGAAGTAATAAAATAACTCATAATCGTTTTTAGACATTAAAATAAAATTTAATAGCAACTCATAAAAGGTCCATTAGGATAAGTTATTCTCACTTGTTTCTTATATTTTCAGGGTCAACATTGTTATGTAGTATTGAGCATTAGAACAAAGAACACGTAATTGATGTCAGTTCCGTGTAAAATATTAAAAAATGAAGAAAGTTGTACTATTTAAAAGTGTGTCAGATGACTACAAGAAGGCTTTCAGTGATAGTAATTATGAAACAATTTTTGTGGAACCACTCCAATTCGAATTTGTGAACTTACAAGAACTAAGTGAAAAATTACTAAAGAACGATTATGATGGGCTTATATTGACAAGTCCTAGAGCCATTGAAGCAGTATCTAAGTGCTGGGCACCTTCAAAATTCGTTATTTGGAACACTAAGAGAATATACACAGTAGGTGAGACCAGCAATCAAAAAATAAAGTTACTACTTGGATTAGAAGCCATGGGCAGTAGTACTGGCAATGCAGATAATCTGGCAACTCTAATAGTAAATGAGAACCCTGAAAACTCAAAATTTTTGTTTCCTTGTGGAAATTTAAGATCTGAGACATTACCTAATACATTATCTTCTAAGAACATTATAGTTGATGGCTTAACAGTATATGAGACAAAAGAAAATGAAAGTTTGAGGACCAATCTAATGGAATTGAATGAAACAGTTGATCTTAATTGTTTGGTATTTTTTAGTCCATCAGGCTGTGAATATATATACAGGCAGTTGCAGACATTTAATAATAAGCTATCAATTCTTCCACACTTTGCGATTGGCAATTCAACAGCACACAAAATAGAAAATCTGGGTGTGGAAATAGCTGGTGTTGCGGCAAAGCCTAAAGCTGAGAGTATTTTTGAATGTGTTGAACAGTATTTTAGAACTTCCGGTACATAGTTAAAAATAATAATATGCATTACACTGTGGTGTTGGTAACTAATTGTATATAACATGATAATACTCGAATTTAGTACAACTGAAAGTATTTAAATATTTTATTCAAATTTGTTTATAGTATTTTGTATAAAAATATTAAAATGTAATTTAATTATATATGTGAGTTCTTATTAAACTTCCTGTTCATCAGAGTGTGGTCTTAGTGATGCTGCTGGTCCAGATGCAGCATCCCATCTACTTGTCACTGACATATATGTCAATATTGCACTGCCTATCACTAATGCTGCATTTATTAAAGAGAGAGGCTGAAATAAAAAATAGTAACATTATTTGTGAATATTTACAAAATATTTTTTTTTGCCAAAATATGTGAAGCTCTTTCTTTCTTGACTTTTTTTTATATATCTGCAAACTAAAGTTATCAAACTCTGCTTATGAGAATTTGCATACAACCTTGTCATCATTTCAGCCTTCCCTTATCTATATACATATAATAAAATTCTGAGTTGAATCTGTACATAAAAATATGGGAAAAGTTTTTGGCGATTTCTGTGATTTCTAGTACCTACTCATACCTTAAATGGTCCCTTAGATCGATCGATAGAGTCTTTTGATCCCTACATGAAATAGGATCGCTAGACATAAAAAAATTTTTTTTGGTATTTTAGCCTTTTTTTGCCAACTAGGTATATTTTTTCCAAAATCTGTGATTGCAGTTCAGAATATCTCAAAAAGTTATGGATGGTCGCCTAGGAACGTTTTCCTGTAACTATAGCAGTTAAGGTACCTTTACTGGTACCTTCACATACCTACCCTTAGGTACTGTCACGTCTCAAAAATCACCCTGTACTTATTTTTATGTTTGAGTAGGTACTTAAGGTATCCGACCATAGAAATAGTAGATTTTTTTTTTATTTGAGGTAGAAAATATAGCTCACGTCCGTCTTTACTAAAGGTAAACAAGATCTTGACTAAGCCCCAGTGTCTTAATTTAAATCGGTCAGCGTTTTCTCCGGGAAAACACCACACAAACACGCATACATAATAAACAATATAGTTTTTACGACTATTGACCATGAGCCTTAATTGGGAAATGACAAATTTCCTGTATATTTTGGTGCTGTAGAGAATATTGACTTATCACGTCGTTAATTAACATTTATTTGCTTAAAAACATATCTCTACGTCACATCTCTTTCGTTTCCTTGGTTTTTAGAGTTCTGCATCTAAAGGCTCCGGTCAGAACACTACCTATATATAGCACTGCCGTGTCCCCAGATGACAACACTTTACACAGTCTGTCCGTTCTTTCGCCCACTCTATAGGACAAGGGATATTTTAAAGTGTTATACTTAGATACTCAAATATCGCAGTAAAATATTCTCATCGAGATAAACATGCGTTAGTAAAAATATTTTTCATGAATTTAAACTGAACATCTTGCAGTGTAGTATAGTGTATAGAACGATGATATGGACCCCTACTACTTAAAAACCCACATTTAACTACCATGACCTCGGCTGCTGCACAAAGTGTGTGATTTTAAATGCATTCTTAAATGTCACTTGAACGAAATAATGTAATACATCAGACAATAAAAATCTTATTTTGGCATTATGTATAATGTATACGTATATTAGGTAGCATCCGCCTGCGTTCAGATGACCAAAAACCAATTTCTTAGGTTTTACATATTAGTATACTCATACAATGCAGTTTTTGTATTTTTTCTCAGAAATGAGATATTTTTCCGCGGTAAAAAGTATCCTATATGTTGAACCGGATAACCAGCTTTCACCATACCAAATTTCATCAAAATCCCTGCAGTGGTTTTTCTGTGATGCGGTAACAGACAGACAGACAAACAAAAGTTCTAAAAACTATAGATTAGGCCTCTATATCGATAATAATATTTATTTCAATAAGATTTTCCAAAAAATATTTAATGTACCTACAGATTTGGCTTAGTTACAATTTTATTATATGTACCTATAGATTATACCTCCATAAACTTGGTGAAGATATTTATATATTTGTAGCTGAATCTGGCGCAAGCGATTGATTGTATAAAACTTGTACCACAAACTGGTGGCTTGTACTGTGATAGATTACAGGATGGACTACAGGTATTTTTGGTTACAGTACTTTTTATCCCGGTAATACTTTTTCACACGGTTTAATCACAATTTTGGTCTTAAATTATCAATGAATAGCTTTGTCTAATACATTGGATTTAATAATAATATTATATGTTTTTTAAAAATATCTCTTGAGCAACTGTAATGTACGGGATTAGTCAAAATTAATCAAAAGTGAAATTCTACAATCGGAAAATTCACTTATAGCTATTGAAGAATTCATGTAGGTACCTATTCACTACCTGACGTCATCATCGGACCAGTTCGATCGATCAAATTATTTAGTTAAGTCATCCAGATTCAAATAAACACGCGGTTGGAGTCGCGTACAAAAACTAGCGATCACAATAAAATTATAATATAAATGTAAATTGTCTCATATTGTTCATGTAACCTTTGCAGGTGGTAGTGACTCACTGCTGCGGCCTCAAGTGCGTCAAACTTTAATTGGATATGTCTCAGAGATGCGGATCTCACCGGCTACGATCTACATAAATAAGTATTACTTTAGGTTTAAGTCGGCCAATAACATAACTTTTAAAGTTGTGAAGTAGAAAATTAAAATGAAATTTTGTACCTTTTCATAAACTGAGAGTAAGCCTGTATTATGGTAGGATTTAAAAAAATTATAAAGAGACTTTCACATAATCAACATAAAACCGCTAGAAATACCAAAAAGATAGTTATGTTTAAAACACTTTTAGATTGATAAACCTAAAAAATCGTGACATTTTTGAGATAAAATAAAATTTATCTCAAAAATTCAGACTTTTTAGAAAAATTCCAGACTTTTTACTGTGTATTTCATTCCACATCTTTAAGGTTAATAAATAGATAATGTTGATGGATGATTGTTTTAAATTATAATAGTATATTGTTTACCCCATACGTATACGCTATGGAGTTTTGCGCTTCACAGAATATCACGCTAAGAAGTGCGACCAGGAGCAGACTCGCGCCTATCGCGGTGGACACGACCACATCCTGCAATTACACCATTAAAATTTACGGTACGGTATTTCTCTGCCTACTTAGATAATGAATAGCATACATAATATGACCAGCGTAGGTCACTGGTATGATTTCGAGCACTATTAGGGCCTATTCACACGATGATTTTTTAACGCGCTGTCGAGGCGCAGTGAAGACTACTTCAGTCTAAATCAGCTAAATTACACATCATCGAAACGTTTAAAAAACCTGGGGTGTATACTCACTGTATAGGTCCTTACGTAATATTTCGTAATTTACACACATCACATATTATGTATTTTTTTCATAGTGGACTTATGTAGGTACTCGCTTTAAATGGAGTTCCGTCTTCTTTTCTGTATTTTATCTTTTTTTCTAAGCTATCGAGTTACCTCCACTTCGCTCTAATGCGTACTTTACATAATATATATGTTATTCCAAATCATACTCTATCTGTGTACTCCAAATCCGTCCAGCCATTTCTGCGTGGAGGAGTAAAAAACATACACAGTGCCGGAGTCAACCTTAGCGCCGCCTGGGCATAGTAAAAAATACCGCCATATTACCGAAATTTTGAATAAAATGTTAAAAGTATTTTTTTTTAAAGCAAAAAAATAATTTATCAATGATATAAATTTTTCGAAAAATATACATACTAATTAATCTTTTTTTATTTTTTATAAAATAAAAAAAGCATTTTCGATAACGCGAAGAAAATCTTTCTCTCGCCCTCCGAATGTTGCTGCCCTGGGTACTAGCCCCGGATGCCCCTAGTGTAGGTAAATCTAGCGCGGCACATACATACATACAAACAGCATTTATAATAGTAATTCTGCACAGTAATCAACTGACGACACGTTTGGCTCAGTTTGTAGTGACCCTATTTGCTGTGCCAAGCGGTCGCGGGTTCGAGTTCCGCTGTGGAGATTCATTTGTGTGATGAGCATGACAGTTTGTATTCCAGTCCTGGGTGTTTATATTTAAAATAATATTTAAAGTTATATATGGGTAGTGTATCAACTATCTGGTATCCATAACACATGCCTCGTAGCTCACAATGGAACTAGATGGTGCTGTGTGTAAATTTCCTAACATATTTATTTATTTTATTTATTTAAATCAGTAAAATCCCGTGATAGTAACAAATAGCTATGTAGCTGTACCAACACTGATGAAGCATGTCATTGGAGCAAGCGCCGCGAAGGAGAGCAGGATGGCCGCCCCGAGCACGGCGAGCGCAGCGCCCGCGCCCAGCGTGAGCCCCCCGGCAGTGCCCGAGATTGCTACGCTGCACCCACCACCCCATATAAATAGTATGGACGAAACTGTGCAGGAAATCTGCAGGCACAATAAGAAAACATCGGAAGAAGACCATTGATAACGGTCTCGTGTGAAGGAAGGTCCCTTTTTAATCTTTATATTTTATAAGCATTTACATCATTTTATTCTATTAGAATAAATCTTTCGATCGTGTTAATGTTGTTACCAACAAAGAATTTAACTAAGCAGACCATACGCCTACTTAGCGATACAAAAAGACTAAAAGTATATGTTATTCAAAGTTTCTCACTAGTTCTTCTTATCAGAACCTCATTCATTCCAAAATTAAAATTTTATATATATTTTTAAAAAATCCAATGTACCTAACTACCTACCTGCTGGTAAATTTCAATAAAATATGTACCAATATAAATGCTCAAAACACCATAAATACTTACAATCGATAATCCTTTGAGTATTCCTTCGGGAGACACGAAGTAATCATTTTCCAAGTAATATTTACGTAAGACCGCACACTTTAGGGACTCTCCAGATTGTCCAGAATTAGCCATATCCGTCGCACAACGTTAATAAACATTCCTTCTAAAATAATGAATGTCTGATAAGATAAATAATAAAATAAAGTAATTAAAACAATATTAAATTGTTCTTTAATTGAAAATTAATCGATTTTATATAAAATATGCCGTCATATCCGCAGGTAAATTTAACTTACGAGGAAGTTAATGGCATTGTTTCTTTGTAATATTCAGGAAATTAAAAAGGACTGCCGATATCAAATCATAGCCAATAAATTGTTATTTAAATTAAATATATCAACAAAATTAAATATACCAACAGACCATTTTTGGAAAAAAATTAAAAAAAACTCACTCTACTGATTTTTTGTATTAAAATGCAATATGCATTTGTAACTAAAGAATCCAGAAAACAAAGCAGACAGTTATAGCTAATGACTAATATATTAAAAATCAATCAAAAAGCGATGATCCGCAATAGCTGTCATGATATTACGATATATTATCGCGATAATTTTGGTAGATTCTAGAGATAACAGGACAACGAAAACCTTTTAAAAGTGAAGAAATTCTTAAAAGATAAACCCACACCCTCTGCGGTCGTCTTGTTTCGATAAAAGTGCCAGTCAAGTGCGAGTCGAATTCGCACACGAACTACGAAGGGTTCCGTGCCATCGTTCATGTATTTTTTATTATTATGACTTTTACTGTATGTTATATGTAGTATATTAACTTCGATGATCGATAACGAAAGTTAAAAATATGTTTCTTGTATAATTTTTTTTATTTTCATTATTTGTCGTTATAGCAGCAATAGAAATACATACTCTGTAAAAATTTCAACTCTCGGTCTATTACGGTTCATGAGATATAGCCCTCTGAAAGACAGACGGACGGACAGCGGAGGCTTAGTAATCCAGGTTCCATTGGCACCCTTCGGGTACGGAACTCGAAAAATGAAGCGCTTATGTATTCAATATTCATAGGTCTGAAAGAACTTCTTGAAGCGCGAAGAATATTATATGATACTTGAATTATCTATACCTACATATAATAAAATGCTGAGTCGAATCTGTACAGCAAATATTTTTTTGGAAAATCTTATTGAAATAGTCTTTATTATCGATAGAGGCCGAATCTAGTTTTAGATTTTTTGTCTTAGTCTGTCTGGGAATGCATCGTGAGAAAACCACTGGACATATTTTAATGAAATTTGGTATGATAATAGCTGGTTATCCGGGTCAACATATAGGATACTTTTTATTGCGGGAAAATATCTCATCTCTGAGAAGTCTAAACTAAATTTTAAAACGTAACTAGGGACGAACCAAGCGGAACAAGGTTGAGTCGCTAGCTATATAACTAAATTATTAGAAAAAAAAGAAGCAAAATAATATCAATTTTTTTTATCAAAGGAGTTATTAGTTCTATAACTAACTTACCCTATGGTAAGAATAATCATACGTATCTTTGCTGGATATTATGATCTAGTAGATAATACCTGCAGATTCGAAGGTCTTGGGTTCGAGTACAAGATCGGGCCATGTGAATTGATTGGGACTTTCTGTGAAGAAATTCTCAGTAGCCCGAAGTTAGGAAGTTGGCGATTATACACCTCCAAGCCGTTCTGGGATACCGTAGTCCTGCGTCTGTTCTCACCGGTCGAGTGTTGAAGTATCGTCTTAGAGCACTTTAACAGTGAAAAGAATAGAGAGTGCACGTTGTTTACACAAATTACTGTGCACAATATCTCCTGCATCGACTAGGTTTCTAATGAATCGACTAGGTTCATCGATTAGGTTAATAATTATGATAAAAAGAAAAACACACAGTTGTATAAAAACCATATATGTATTATCATTAAAATTAAAAATTAAAATACTCGCACAGATTAAATAGAGATCACTCCCCCCGCGCCGCCGCGACCGTGCTCTGGACACCAACGTAGCCACTTCACGGCCCACGCTCGACATTTACATTATTATATATTGGCATTGTTATACAATCATAACAAACCTAGATCGGCTTGAAATTTCAAAACTCATAAACTAAAAGTATTAAAGTCAACATATACCTAGTACAAAAAAAAATTGAGTATATTTTGAATTTTCAACTAACGCCATAATGTAGCTACGCCTCTGGTCTGCGGCCAGGCTTACATAGTAGAAAATGCTTTAGAAAACGTTTGGTCAATTTGTTATAAATATTTGAGCTCACAGCTCGGTACAGCGAGACAATATCCTACAAAGTCATACATCAATTTACTTGTAATATTTGTTGCGCTTTATAGACGTAGCTGGCGGCGCCAACCCGACGCCTATTTCTAACCCCCCCCCCCCATCATCTCCCCTACTCTCCCTCTCACTCTTTCATTCTCCCTCCCAAAAACTAAGCCAATGAAACCATTAGGTTTATTCAGCTGTCCCAACACAGCTACATCTATTAATATAACATCAATTTTTTCACACAATTTACATAAGATAATTAATACAATAGTAAAAACATTTATTAGACGCAAACGATTACGAGTTATATTACCGTTAATCAGTTTAGCTAATCGATTAATGTCAAATTAATTTCATAATCGATTTTAAAATCGATTCAACAACTCGATTAGAAATAACTCATATTCGCCGTCCAAAGTGGCAGAGGCCGCAGAACGATAGCTCCTTGCGATCGGAACAAGTGAGACGTGAACTAAAGGAACACTTATACGAGGGTTTCGTGTAAGAATAGAGTACGACTTGGTGATATGTACGATATAATGTAAACAAAAGCAGGCTCGCGGCTGGTGCCTCGTGGCCGGTGCGGCCGACACTCCCATCCGGCAGTCGTCCAGATAAACTGACAATTCCACGTTGATAAAGCACAGAGTCTCGATTAATCGATTTAAATTTAATAATTGTTTTGTCACAAATATTGTTTTGAATTTTTCACTGTAATTTAAAAAAAATGTTATAACTGTTAAGTGGTTATAAAATATTAAATCTTTATTATAATCGAGTTATACGACGTCAAATGGATATATAAAATCGATGAATCGAGTCTCTCGCAATAGGTATAACAAAATTGTGTAAATGCCATCTGTACAGACTACAGACGGAGCGGTCCGGTACAAACGTACTAAGCTCGTGGCGCGAGTACGACAGACAAACGGTCAGACAGTACAAAATTACACCTATAACATTTCTTAATTGGTAAATGTATTGAAATCCCCTTACAGACAGACTATCTTACAAATAATGCAAAATATTTCATACAAGCGTCCATGTTAAACGAATATTGCATATTACACAGACACATGTATTCATGAAGTCAAAACTATAACTCAAATTCTACATAAATGTTTCGATTTTTAATATAAATTACAGAATTACAAACATAACATTGTTTAGTAGATAATTAATATAGAATAAAAAAACATAAATAAAATATTGTACAAAAAATATAACCTCACTTATACTTGAGTAATAAGTATAGCATAAAAAATTTAACTTTCATATGCAATATTTCTTTACAAGAACACCAGACATTCAATACTAATATCAATTCATTTAATAAAACTCATTATGACGTACAAATGAACAGTTTTGACCTCAGAGAACATCGTCAGTTTAGAATACATAGTATATATATGAATATAATGATCCAACCTACAGAACTCTTAACACAATAAACACTGATTACAATGCAAAATTACCCTTCGCACAAATTTGTATATATTGTATATAGTATTCGAAACCCCCCGCGGGCCGGGACGCCATGTGACAATGGAACGGGACTCAAGCTCCAAACGAACATACAAAATACAGATAAAATATGCATAATCTAATATTTTGTGCAAAAACTACATAAGGAATGCTGCTTTCTTATACATATAAAATAAATATATAACACTAAATGGACTAGCATCAAAATCAGACTTGTGGAAATAATATGTGAGAATTAACAGTGTAGCAAAATAGAGTGGGGCTGTGATACAGACTCAGTGGGGGAAGACATGGTCCGTCTCAACCACACGGACCGTGCAATCTTCCCAGTCTATAAATGTATTCCGCTGTTAGTAGAGGAGCTTGGCAAACCTACATACACAAATGGAAATAATTTAATATTCATTATGAATATCAGATATAACATAACACTAAGTAGTGTTGCCAACGCTCCTCCCACAACATGGTCACTAAGAAATGAAGAGTATATAAAAACCAGTGGGTGTTATAAAACGCCGTACAACCTCCAGGCACAGTTGCAGAAGAGAATGGCTCTATCTTGCCCGACTGTCACAAACAAATGGACGTGATCACAGGCGAACTCTAGTGGCAGTATAAGACAACGTCCAATGACTCTACGCCTTGTCTCTCCTTAATGGCCTATCAATAAATATATATGCAATTTTCTTTTGTCTCAAACACTTTAAAACATATTGATATATCTAAAAATGATCAATTGGTTGACTTGAAGGAAATTTTAAGAAAAGCATATAAATTTATTAAAAAGGCCAGCCATCATGTAACAACACACCAATAAAAAAATTAACATTCAGTGCTCGCTGGTCCTAAGAATTAATCACTCCTAAAGATGCTATATTTAGATTAAGTCAATTCAAATGCCGAATAAGACCCCTCGGTCTCCACTCCTTACTCTATTACTATCAAGACACCGATGCAACTAGGTAAGTCTCCTTTTAAATAACAAAATTTGTGCCAATTCAAAAAATATTATTGTGATACAACACTAGCTATTGCCTTCAGCTCCAGTTACTGTATAATATACGTATATTAAAATCCGTTTAGTAAATGAATACGGACACTCTTTTTACATATATAGAGACAAAAAGGCATAACATTTTTTTTTTGTGGTACAAAACTATAGTACCTTTTACATTCAAAATTATAACATACAATAGAACAAAACGTCACATTAATTAAAATACAGTCAGGGATATAAAAAATTGGGGTTCCTTGGAAATAGCATTAAAAAATCAGTTCTAGGGTCGCTACACTACACTCAATGCTCTGCAGCAATGTTTCTTTAAAATGCCTTCTGTGAGTCGTCGCCACACGTATTGATGCCAGAAAGTGTATTTACTTTTAAAAATATATTGACCTTAGAATATTTTTTTTAAAACAGAAATCAACCAAAATATTTCTGTACAACTCATGTGACAACAAATGTAATAACACAACCGTTACTTTAAGAAGAGTCAGAAGAACAAATTAAATGATAACAGTAAGTACACTTGTCGGCATCGTGCGGTGGAGCAGTGGCGACGTGCACTATAAGGCGTGGTCGCGCGGCTGCGGCACGGCGCGGTAGGCGGCAGGGGCGCGCGTACCGCGCCGCGCGCAGCCGCCGCGCAGCGACAGCGCCGCGCCCGCCGCCGCCGCACTCGCGCCCGCCAGCCCCAGCCCCTGCACACATATAGCCCACTTCATGTACGTTATAGGTATTACAGAATAAATAAATATGTCGGGATATTTACACAGCACCATCTAGTTCCATATAAAACTTTAAATACATACATATTATAAATATAAACACCCACGATCAGAGTACAAACATTCGTGTCCATCACAGGCAGGTACAGCAAGTAGGGTCACTAGAAATTCAGCCAAACATGTCGTCGATCAAGAATGTATGAACTACGATATATTGATGATGATGATGATTGACCAGCTATACAGTACACGAAATGCTATATTATGAACTAGGGTATGGCTCATACTCGTATATAACCCATAATATAGCTCTAACTTAATCACGTCAATCATTTATAAATAACATAGATAAAAACTAAACACACAGACATTGCCCTCTCCAAATTTCAATAGTTTGTGATCTTTGAATTCATACAAAAATCTATACTAATATTATAAAGAGTTAAAATGTGTAAATTTGTGAATTGAGTTTGTGACGTTGTACTAAGAAATCTCTGGATCTTCTGAACCGATTTAGATGAAATTCGGTAAGAAAATAGTCTGACACCCTGGGAAGGACATAGGAAACTTTTTATCCCAGAAATCATCCCTTAAAGGGGTGAAAATGGGAATGAAAGTTTGTAGGGGGAATCAACCGTGAGCGCGAGTCGCTAGTCAAAAATATAAAAGGATGCGATGAAAAGGATGACGATTTATGTTTATGCAACATTTTTGGGGCAACTTTAAAATTTTTCCTTATTCCCAATATTACTAGGCAGCCATTCTCAAGTGATGCACTTCACAAACAAAAGCAATTCTTTTTTATTATATAAATGTATTACCAAAATAGTTACATAACTGAGAAAAAATATGTACAAGTGGATTTAGAACTAACCGTGGCGGTGTAGAGCATGACGCGCGCGGCGTGATGCGCGGGCGGCAGCGCCAGCAGCAGCGCCGCCGCGCCGCCCGCCAGCCACGCCGCGCTCCACGCGAACGAGATGCCGCCCTGCAACGTGCCAGAAACCCAACATGTATGACATTTAACTCTCTTGGTGACCTAGTGGCTAGCATGTACCGCTGCAAATCCAAAACTTCTGGGTTGGAGTCTTGGCTCGGGCCAAGTTCAGATATTGAGTTATTGTGTCAAGCAATTCTCAGTAAAACTCCAGAGTCGGCAATTAACCACAGCCATAATACATGTCTCCTACACACATTTATACCAATACACTATGTAGAAAATAGAGCTTAACCAATATCTCTGGATTCATTCAGATATTTTAAATAAAACCTAACCAAGTTTTTAATTAAACTAATACATGAGCGATAAAAACTCCACTGGAATCAATGCAGCAGTAGTGATAGCATAAAGAGCATAGTGATGGCTGTTAAATTAATAGAAAACAATATTAAGTTTACTTTTTTTAGCTTCTTTATGTAGTCAAAATTTACCCTAAGAATCTTTTTTAAATATAAATATAAGTAATAAGAATATAATGACCTTGAATGTACATATATATACAAAAATATTTTAAAAATAAAAAAAATGATAAACTATATACATATATCTACAAAATATCTTACCAATCTGTTCCAATCAACTGGCAGTAGAGCATCCAGTAGTGAAACATGCATGAGCATGAGCAGCGTGTGCAGCATGAACGAGGTCATTGCTCCAAACAGCAGGGGCTTTGCAGCAGATGCGGCTCGCAACCCCAAGGCTCCCCATATACAGATGCACACGCTCAACGAACACAGCTGAAATAAAACATTATACATAGAGTATATAATTCCTATATTTAAATCAATTTTATCTTTAACATATATAAAAATACTAAATTAGTAAAAAGAACATTCATCATATAATAGAAATAAAATATTTATATCATGATATCTGGAAAGAAATATTAATATTACTACACCTCACCTAGGCTACTTATACTCATGTAACCTTATGAATTATTATTTATTTAAAAGACTTATTTCATTATAAAATATTATTTCTATCTTTATCAAATACTATCATTCAAATGATTTTTTATACATTGATCTGAGTTTCTTTCAGGAATACTTAAATAAATTGTATAGCTACCTATAAATTGACAAAATAAAACTAAAATAAAAAAAATAATAAAAAGTTTTTATTATCTATGAACCTATATGAAATGAAATAAAATTTATTCAATTAGACACAATTAGATACAAGCAATTTTGATTTGTCTACAAGTACTGGAAAGGAAAGCAGTTCTGCTGATAAAAGCCAGTAAAAATTCAACAGTACTCTTTTAAATATCAAATATTTATTAAACATAAAAGTTTAAAGACACAAAAGTAAGTGTACTAATCTGGTGTTATCTTGATATATTTGATCAACTCCAGTAAAATATTCAAAACCTTCGGTTCAACATAAAAAATATAAAAGAATGTAAGCTCTTTCAAGAGATCTAAACAATAAGCTGTGTGGGACTACATACAAACATAGACACAATAGCATTGTTCAGTAAGTAGGTCAGCACAGGTATGTAGGCTCCAACCAATTAAATTGAATATCACATGCATGTTTATTGGGAGTAACAGGATTAACATATCTATGTTATAGTAAATGTGATGGTACATTAAATAGTTATATCACCTATAAAGTATTAATAGACATTTCATGTTTTAATACTATTATTATGATCTTCTTATAGTCGAAGTTAAGCAAAATATATTTATTTACTCAACAATAATAAAACAAGAGACAAAAATTTCATTTAAAATAATGGTTTCATTCATGTGGTAACTTTTGAAGTTTGATGAACACCAAAAGTTCTAAGGAAGGACTTAAGGAGTATTGTTTTGTTTATTGAGTGAGGTGGTTTACAGGCACCAAATATATTATGCATGGCTTCTTATTAAGAAAGCTGAGGTTATAGCAATGAAGTGATTAAAATTCTACAATAGTGTTATTAAATATACAAAATGTGACTCACAACAAGTACAAGAGTTAGGGCTCCAGTAGGAGTGATCAAGTATGAGAGGTGGCAGTAGACTGGGGCGAGGGCGCGCGGACGCGGCGGCGGGGCGCGCGAGTAATGCGCGTGGGAGTCCCACGAGTGCTCCGTGAGCTCCGTGCCGGCGGGCGAGCGGCCGCCCGCGCCCGCGCACCCACTGCCGGCGATCTCGAAGTCCTGCACGTCCTCGCCGCGGCAGCTGGTCGGCTCCAGCTCTCTGATCTCCTCCAGCAGCAGCTCCACTTCGTCTGTCGAGTACAACTCGCTCGCGGACACGTAGCGCGCCGGCGCCGCTTGCATATCACCCGCCTCGACCTCTACCGCCGAGCGCCGCCGCCCCGGCCCCTCCTGGAAATGCACACACTTTAGCTTCACTCACATTATCTTCTTTAAGACCCAATCATTTCCAGTATACCTATTCCGAGCGACATCGAGTCTCCGTCCTTTCGTCTGTAACCGCATACTAAGTGAACACGGGTTTAATTATTAAAAAAAATTAAGAGTGGTAAACAGATTTCAAAGACGCTCTACCAGCACGCCATGTTTGTTATCATAGTTTTTTTTAAACAATGTCTCGATTTATCTATGGTTTGGATTAAAAAACAACCGCTTGTCTATGACACAATCGGATACACCACACAATTGATTTTTTTGTTGAATGTGTAGAATACTTAATAAAAAATGTCCTTACGCTTGGTTTTTCTCCTAGATTATTTTGCTTTAGAAGACTATTGACTAAGTACATTGTGTGAGTTAAACCATACAAATAAATTTAATTTTCACAAAATTATAAACAAACCTAATAATTAAAGAAATCTTCTATATCAATCCTATTTTGCAAAAACAATTTGTTTTACCGGATAAATGTTTATTTTCAATATTAAAAATCAAAAATTCTACTAAGCTTTCGAAAATATATTTATATGGCTAATAAAAAGAATCATTGACTATATGTAAACGAGTCATAGTATTGTAGTGGTTGAGGTAGTAAGTATATATAGTTATTCTATGAGGCGTTAAATTAAACCACCAACTCTTGAATCCAATATATTACACATACAGTTAACAGTTAGACAGAAGAAACAGAAGGAATGAAAGACTATAGTTTACAATATAGTTTATACACGTAACAGAAAACACAAATGAAGATGGTATAGATTATAAGAAAAAACGAGTTTAAACAGCGGAGATCAAAGAGATGCAAGCCTAGCTTCGATAGCGGATGTGAGCAGTCTGCGGTCTACGTGGTAATTCTGCAGCGGTCGAGGCGTCGCCGGGCAGTTGGCTCCGTCCACAAGCGATAGCGATTAACTAATATTAAAATATGCTATTACATTTGTCCAAGTGTTCGTTGAATATGTTTATTTTAAATATTTTATAATTTTAATTTACACATAGTTATTACACATAGTAATATTTTTATTATAATACATATTATACTTTCCTAATTAATAATGTGAATACATAAATAAGATATTGTTCCCCTACAGTATCAAATACTTGTTTGCTTCTGATATGTGTGTAATGTTATGTGTAACACATTTACCTAATAGAAAGTTCGTAAATATGTAATGTTTTAGTGTTTATCCTTTATTTATGTAAGAAATAGATGTGGTCCAAGTATAGATACCTGTGGAACTCTCATATCAAATGAAGTCCAAGATAATCTCATAACATTCATATCAACCTTCTGTATTCGTTTATTTAAAATTATTATTCTACAGTTCGAGTGCATTATTTTTAACGCCATTTTGATGCACTTTCCTGATCAATGTCTTATTTTTGACACAGTCAAAGCCGTAACCCTTCGTGTGCGAAGTCGACTTGCACTTGACCAATTTTATTTAGATGATATTGCTAAATTATACTAGTCATTCTTCCATACTAACATGACAGTATGTCACTTAACATTTTCATTAAGCATCAAACAAGTAATTTTTATTCATAATATAATATTTTAGTTTTTTTTTCTAGAAGTTATTTTTTATTAAACAAATTTAACATAATAAAAATACCATAATATAATAAATAACAAGGAGTAAGTAACAATGATGTGGGTTAATAGAAACAAGAATACTAGTCAACCATTTATTCAAAAACCATAAAAATATTTAACAAGTTTATCCTTACTGATGATTCGTCGTACTATCAAAAAACTAATTCTATTAGCAGTTATAAGCGATAGGTACATACAATAAAGACATACACAAATGTAAGTGCCAAAAAATGTCAATTAATTATTTTCCATTGAAATTTAGCACATTCGAATCAAATAACCGCTGACAATTTGTTCAAAACTATATTATTTTCTCAATACATATATGTATATGTACTATGATGTATGAGTCATCAGGCCAGCGGACAAGCCGTGAAACAACAAAGAATGTTAATCAGAAATGTAATCAACAATGCTTAACGGTCACTATCGTAACAAAAATCTACAATTTAAACAAAAATAACTAGGCTACATCTGCGTGTCCATATTAAAACTACGTGCACTTAACTAAAAACGGTTACAAATTTAACAATAAAAAACAAGATGAGGCAACGAGGTAAACAATGCCAATATTTCAGTTACGATTAAATGTAAACGGACATATTATATAAAGAAAAATATACATACAAACATAAAACCTCCTATTGGAAGTCTATTAAAAAAAAGCTAAACAAATACTGGGCAATGGCAACACTTACAGCTATAAATGCACTTTCACACTAGCATCAGATTATGTACAGAGATGAGGTATTTTACAATGCGATGATTGGTCTTTCATTTTTACTTATTACATTCTAACATAAAAAAAATATATTTTACTTTTTATAAAATTATTTTTATTTTTATTTTATATCAATCAGAAAATACAAAAGATGATACGTTGATATTGATTCTTTTGAAAATTTTGTTTAAAAAGTATTTTGTCAATTTAAAATTTAAAAAAACATCATTATATTTTTTTTTTATTAGAATTCCTTATATGTCAAATATATCTTCTCTCATATTTTATGAAGACCCAATTGGAACTAAATTTCTTTACTTTTACAATAGTAAAAATAATTATATCTTACAATATGAAGATGGTTGCACTTTATTCTTTATTTTTTAAACAAATTTCTATTAGTTTATTAATTTCTAATCATGACACTGCACCATTTTAAATCTTAAACAATCATAGAGTGATCAAAGCTGAGATATCTTCAAAAGCATTTGGTAAATGCTACAAATTAAATAGAATGAAAATTGAGGTACTTAGTGTGTATAGACTTACTAAACCCTAACTTTAATCAAATCCTAGCGTTTCTAGCTACAACTTTCATTTACGCGTTTTAGATATCTATTTGGAGATTCTTTCATTCCAGAAACGGTGTTCTGGTGGATTTTTTAAAGGAAGAATACTAAAAGTATTGCCTAAATAGGACTCGAAAAATCCTTATTCGCGTTTATCAAAATCTAAGCGCTTTCTAAATCTAGCGTTAATTTTCAAAGCCAGGCGGCGGCCGCACGGCGCCGTTCTCGCCTAGCGACAGGCTGCCGTACGAGAGGGAACTGACCAAGGAAGTACTGTCTGTTTGTGTTTCCGTCGTCACCATCTTAAACTCTACCGCGTTGGGGTTTAGCGAGCTCGTGGATTGCGTCGGCACTTTGGGGAAAGCGTTCGGATGGGGAGAGGGGTTTCGGTACGGATTGGGGGTGGCGACAGGGTTGTGGGCTGTGCGAGGGGGCCCGCGTGTGGCGCGGGATATCGCCTCGAGCATGAAGCGCTGTGCGGCGGCGGGGTCCACCCTGCTGAGCAGCGTGAAGGCCTCGCAGTCCGCGGCCGACAGAGACACCCCCTCCTGCTTGTTCTCTATACCATACGGCATGGGTATTTGAGGCACATACATGAAGGGACGCGACGGTTCCATAGTGTTTGGAACAAAAAGCGGTGCCGGTGGAGGGACATAGCCGAAGTGTGGGGCGGGCGGCGCGTACATCGGCGGGAAAGCTATGTTATGTCTGGGGGGCGGGTTGCATCGCGGGGTGAATCGATGCTCCGGCTTGGGGAGTGGAGGGGAAGAATGAGATATGCAGGGAGACAGGGAGGGGCGTGCTGGTAAATGTTCTACGGCTTTGATGCCGAATGATAGCGGTACGTCGATGTCGGGCTCAGAGGGCGTGGAGGGCGCGGAGGGCGCGGAGGAGGTGGAGGGCGCGGAGGGGGTGGAGGGCGCGGAGGGGGTGGTGTCGGAGGAGGAGGCGGAGTCGTCGTCGGCGGGCAGCAGCGGCGGCACGTGGCGGCGGTAGTCGGGCACGCAGTCGGGCGCGAGGCCGCCCTGTTGCAGCGCGTGCAGCTCGGCGAAGGAGGGCGTGTCGCCGGCCTCCAGCGCGGAGAAGGTGGGTAACAGGTAGCACTCCGCCGTCTGCAAGCAGCCGGGGAGGCGGTTAGTGGTGCGGCCACGGACCCGCCAAGTCATACCATAACGGTCAACGGGTCTAATTGAAATTTCAGAAATCCTCTTATTCAGAGGCAAAAGGTTCAAATTTAAACTAAATAAGATATCTCAGCTTTTTAAAGTTTTGTACAATTACTGAATCTATAAAAAAAAACATAATTGTTTACATGAAATTAAAAAAAATAATTAATGAAACTAAATCCTGCTAATCATACAAAAATGTGGATAATATTAGCCGAGAAATTTAATTATTTTTGGGAAAAATATTACATATTCTGTATATAAAAATATTACGTATTCTATATATAAAAATATTAGTTATTCTATATAGATAATGTCATTCTGACCAAATTTGATTTGCACGATCAATCTCGCTGACAAACCAATTACCAACAACTTATACGACTACACATCAGGAGATTCGGATCCAAGCCCAAGATCAGCCGGCTTACTCTTTAAACTGATTCGAATTCGATTTTGTTTTTGAATCGAATTTATTTTTGACTCGAACTCGATCCGGCTGCCTTACTCCCGAACCGAATCGAAACAAAACCGAAATCGACTTACGTTCGAGTGTTATCAGCGCCGTTAACTGTATACGGTTGCTGTGAATCTATGGTCAAATTCTTTCTAATGTATAAAAAATAATATATAATATAATAATACCTTTATTGACGTAAATACAAAAAAAAACGTTATATAATTAGCTTTTTTTGTTGAAGATGATTCCCTAGTGTTTTAATCTTAGAGTATACATATGCTATAGAGCGCGCGTTTCGCTCATTGTCCATTATGCGAAACGTAAGTAGATGTTCTATACACACCTATTAATATATACATGTAGATGAAGCGGTTGAATAGTGATGCGCCTAGTAAAACTTTTAGAATTTAATTAAAAAAAAAAGTATATTAACATAAACTATTAAACATAACCATTTATTCACGCACATATAGACTTTATAATCTAAAGTTACAGTAAAAGTTAAAATGAATATCTTTCATTTGTATATCTATGCAGTAATAATGTTGCTTAATTTTAAGTATTCTTCGGTAAATATAAGTATATTATTTGTGTATATTAAAACAAATATGCATTACACCTATATGATGTCCGTACAGTAATGTATTGGTAATAATTACTCCGTAACTGTTATAATATAGTTACAGATTAAAGAGAAAACAAGGGATGATATACAAACCCACTCTACTGGAAGGGCAGAAAGTAGCAGAAACAATGAGATTCGTCTAACACTATAAATTGGATGTATCAAGTGTAAAATAAAAATGTTTATTACAAATACGTATTTTATTACCATGTAAATAAAACATTAATTCAAAAACTAATGTGTATTGCATCACAATATTTGGAAAAGATATTGTCGCTGGCTATAGCTCTATCTATCTATCACGTAACTGCTTATTTCTTATTACAGGACAATAATTGTCTGTTGCATAAATTATTATTTATAGGCATATAATGTATAGTTTCAGCATAACATGTCATTTATATAGATAAATATCCACACTCGATCCAAAAAAATACTTTTTTCGCTATCGTCAAATTTGACATTAGATTGATCCTAAAACTCGATACCACAGCAGTCCGATTGAGTGGGGAGTAAGACTTTTCTATCGAAACGGCCGTTCTCGATCGTAGTTAGTTCCAATTCGAACCACTACACGATCGTGCGCTGATGTCAATTTCAAGGGTACTAATCCTAGCAAAATCGAGTTAAACTCGATTGATTCAGAACTCGAAGCTGTCGTTAGTAAGCCGGCAGGTCTGAAGAATGATCAGATTATTCTGTTAAGAAATTCTTAGTAGCATCAGCAGCAAAGTTGGGAACTTAATGGTGTTACTTCTTCATATCTATTCCTATATATGTATTCCTTTCTTAAAGGCCGGCAATGCATCTGCAAGCCCTGCGGTGTTGCAGATGTCCATGGGCGGCGATGATCACTTTCCATCAGGTGAGCCTCCTGCCCGTTTGCCCCCTTAGTCCCATATCTAGTTTCAGTTAGATTGGCTTTTGTAACCAAAAGTTCGGTCAGAAGGACATTATGTAATGTCAAGACAAACTTTGTCCAGGACTTTTATGGTGTGAAATAAACTTTTAAATTTTAAAATGGTTGCCTGCATTTGATGACCATATAAAAAAATATGGCATAAACAAATTAAATTACAAAATCTAACAATATAAATCTAATAAGTCTTATATTATTAGCTACTTTGTAATTTTTATAATCTGTTATGAGCCGTTTGTGGAAAAAAAAATGTAAAGAATTAATGTAAAAGTAAGTAAACTTTAAAATAAAACTATCTTTTCGGATTTTCACGCGACTTTATTATAACGATTTGTTTACGACGGTTCGAATGCTTTACATCAAATATGGCCGCAGAAAATAGTTACTTTAAATTTATATATACATACATATATTATATAAAGATTCATAAGGTGAGCATATTCAAATAAAAGTCGATCGCATGTTCTCCTACTGTAAGTCAAAGCCATCGTATTATCTAGGGAAAAAGTCTTAATACTAAACTTAATGTTTTTGTCTGGAACAGTATAATATACCTATGCCTATATATATTTAATTTAAAAAGAGGAAAACGATCACCTCTTTGGAAAATCGTTCATGAGTGTATAAACAATAAGACGAACATAATTTAAGAGCACATTGCTCACCGATTACACATAGTGATCGTTTATAAAGTACAAAACATATAATGGAAAACCGTTTGTTAGTTATATATGAAGCGTACATATTTAAAAATATTTATTCCGCTCAAAAATTTCTAAGATACAGTCAATACTGTATTAGGTACGGCTCGACACAGCGGCGGGCTTAATTGACGACTGTTACTTTTTCAGCTGATTGAACAGCTCGCGTCGTCGTTGTAGTATGTTGGCGTACGCCGCCAGCGCGGGGGGCGCGGGCGTGGGGGGCGAAGGCGCGAGGGGCGAGGGCGCGGGGGGCGAGGGGGGCGAGGGGGGCCGCACGCGCGCGCGCAGCGCCCGCACGCGGCGCCACGCGGCACGCGCGTCGTCCTCGTCGCAGACCCAGGCCGGCATGCGCGGCGCGGCGCCCGGCGCCACCTGCGAGGCCGAGGCCGAGGCCGAGTCGTCGCTGCAGACGTCGGTGTCGTCGTCGGAGCCGAGGGCGGTACTCACGTGCAGCGCGGCGTCGGGGCGGTGCAGCGCGTGGCCGGCGCGCACGAGCTCGGCGGCGATGCAGCGGTCGTCGGGGCCGGAGGTGTCGATGAGCAGCACCTCGAGCTCGTCGCGCTCGGCGTGCGCGGCCACCACGTTGGCCACGAGGCGGCGCGCGCGCACGAGGTGCAGGAAGGCGAGCGCGGCGGCGCGCGGCCAGCGGCGCGCGGCGGGGCGCGCGGCAGCCAGGCGCGCGCGCTGCGCCTGCGCCGGCAGCGCCGCCCACTCGCGCCGCAGCGGCCGCAGCTCCGCCGCCGCGCAGCGCTCCACCGTGCCGTAGTCCACGTGCCGCACCTGCGCACCGCCACCTCGTATTGTATAATACGCACATTTTCATTATAATACCTTTTTTAACTTAATAAATATTTCCAAGTCAAATCGAAATTAAATTTACGCCTCGATTTAATCAAACGCATCCTAATGGTGGAGGACTAGGTACGTATGGGAACATTACTACAACCATATGACCAGAAACGAGATAGGATTCTATATTTTGTCTAAAC
Source organism: Brenthis ino (assembly GCA_921882275.1). Lineage (NCBI taxonomy): Eukaryota > Metazoa > Arthropoda > Insecta > Lepidoptera > Nymphalidae > Brenthis > Brenthis ino. The sequence continues at coordinate 6,921,283 of OV170221.1, forward strand.
TACCTTTCCGAATTTTTACAACCATATCGATCGACATATAAAAGAAGCCTGCACAGAGTGAACACAAATTCCTTACAACATACACTCCTCAACACTTATGCTCGCCTGGTACTTTTGTCACGAGTACTAAGGGACCACGGGCCGCGAAGAGTGCTCATTGTTGAACAACTTATTACATACACTCCTTAGCACTTATGATCGCCTGGTCCTTGTCATACCAACGGTGGACGGTTGCCACTACTGTTAAGACTGTCTATTTTATCCGTACATCTTTATACTATAACTAGCATTGTCCGCGGCTCCGCCCGCGTTCAGATGACCAAAAACCAAATTCTTAAGTTTTACATATTAGTATACTCTTACATTGCAGTTTTTGTATTTTTTTTCTCAGATATGAGATATTTTCCCGCGGTAAAAAGTATCCTATATGTTAACCCGGATAACTAGCTATCGCCATACCAAATTTCATCTAAATCTCTCCAGTAGTTTTTCTATGATGCCGTAACAGACAGACAAAAGATCTAAAAACTATAGATTCGGCCTCCGTGTCGATAATAAAGTCTATTTCAATAAGATTTTCCAAAAAATATTTAATGTACAGATTCGGCTTAGTTACGATTTTATTACATGTATAGGTAATAAAGAGGTAAACTTTGTTTGTATATTTATATAAATAAACATGCATCATCGAAATGTATGTACGCGCATAACTTCCGATAGACTGCACCAAAATAGATAATAGTTTTTTTTTGTATTCGTTATTGTCAGGCCAAGCTTGTTTTTTACTAAAATAAGATTTTTTTAAATCTCATCATATGAAAAGTGAGTGAGAGAAATAGTTTTTATCCCGGAAATTATCCCTTAAAGGGGTGAGAATGAGATTGAAAGTTTGTATGGAGGAGCAAGCTAGGCCCCTAGGGTCGAACCCGAGAGAAGCGAGGGAGGCCAGTAAACCGATTCCAAAAAAAAATTCACTCATAGAAAGCTACACTATCCTCGACTGACAAAGACTATATTTTATTTTGATTTAAAAGTTTTTAATTTTATAAATATTTGCAAGTCGAGTCAGCGTAAAATGCGCCAAATAGCCTCTTTACCGGCTTGCGCTGGCCAAATTTGGCTGTATATGAAAATTACGTTTATAAGTAGGGACGAGCCCGAGGCTGGTGTCCGTGGGGTGTGGGCGGTACCTTGACGGTGTCGCTGTCGACGATCTTGACGATGAGCGAACGGTGCCAGTCGCCCTCGTAGCAGCTGCTGCAGTAGTGGCCCACGCGCACGGCGCCCGGCGCCAGCGTGCGCGTGCGCCCCTCGCCGAACTTGTAGTACTGGCTGTGGGATTTAGTACACAAATAACACTTTAGATGAAAGTATGTCTAAGAGCACACTCGAGTGAAGCATGGAAAAGTTTACAGGTTCGTAATAGCAACATGTACCTTTACTCATACAATAACACTTGGAACTATTTTGATGTTTGTGAATAGAGCTATATTTCAAATCTATTAAAAATATTCTTCTTTCAAATAAATGTTAGTATAAATTCCCTTTAAGCCGTCAACAACGGTGACCGTCAGCCATCGCAGTACTCACTTCATCTCGTCCATGATGTCCTCCATGGCGAGGTTGTGCGCGGGGCCGAGGCGCTGCAGCCAGAAGTGCGAGGGCGAGTACACCTCGGCCACCACCACCTCCACCATGTCGCCTGGCGCTTCGGCGGCGCGCACGCGCGGCACGCCCTCCAGGAAGTGCACGCAGTCCGCCGGGAACACGTCCTCGTCCTGCCGGCCCAGACTTACGTTATATGTAATTTGTTCCAACATGCTACAATATAATCAATTGACCCAGCGAGCAAAGCGTCTCTGCTTCAAATCTGGAAAAAATTACTTTCCTTTGTCAGTTTGTTGGTACTCCTCTACAAGTCGTATGTACTGATCTAGATAAAACTTGTTATACGAGTATCATGACTTAATAGTTTTTTTGTCATCAGGGATATTTGATTGAAGGGGTGTTTCCTCCAAAAAGGGGCTAAAAGGGGGCTACTGGATCTTTCCGCCATATGAAACCCGATTATGATGGTTCTTTTTTTATTTTAAAGGTAATAACTTTAAGTCAGTCTCATAAAAAACAGGTAAAAACCTGATGACGATTTTAGGCGTGATAAGTAGAATGAGAATAGCACTTCGAAATGCAGTAAATTGCTCACATAAGTTTAGTGGTATATTAATATAGAGGACTCACAAAATCGATGCCGGGCAGAGCGTCCTCCGGGTCGGCGTGCGAGCGCGCGCGGCGCGGCGCGGGCGCGCGCGGCGGGCGCGGCGCGGGCGCCGCCGCGTCGCTCAGCAGCCAGTCGCCGCCCGGCTGCCGCGCCACGCGCACGTGCGGCAGCGCGCACGCCAGGCTCAGGATGCTCGTGTACCCGAAACGAGAGAAGTTCAGCTCGCGTTTGTAGCGCTCCCTGGAATACATTCATTATTTTAATTACACTACACACCCAAAATATTCACAAAGATTATATATCTGTGATTGTGATTTTAAAGAAATGCTAAATATAAACATTATTATTGTTTAAATAAAACTTTTTAAATTATATAATAATGCTTTACTAGTGTCTGCCCTGTGATCAAATTGAAAATTTTTACATAATATTATGGAACTGTTTTGTATTTACCTTTTTATATATAGAACTGACACATGAGATTTTAATAATTTACATCATTCAGCCATGACACATAAATATATTCTTTCTGTACATTATATTATTGCAATATATAATACATATTGACTCAAAGCTACCTCAATATCTATACTGACCCATAATAAGCTAAACACCTTTAATCCCCTATATAAATCTATACTAATACAAGTATTATAAAGAAGTAAAGTTTGTGATATTGTGAGTTTGTGGGTTTATGAGTTTGTGATGTTGTAGGGGGTAATCTCTGGATCTACTGAACCGATTTAGATGAAATTTTTTAACAAGATAGTTTGAGACCCTGGGAAGGACATAGGATACTTTTTATCCGGCTAATTATCCCTTAAGGGGGTGGAAAATGGGGACGAAAGTTTGTATGGGGAAGCAAGCTAGGGACGAACCCGAATGAAACGAAGGTGAGTCGCTAGTAAACAATAAAGCAATTGACATACCTATATAGCCTTAACAAATCCGTGCACCACACTCCATCGGGATAATCATTTATAATTAATATTATTTCCTTTTTCAATTCTTCTAATTGCATCCTTTTACTACTGCTTGAACCTTGAACAAACATTTTAAGATTTACTCTATAAAATATAATTGACACATAAATAACACAAATAATTACATAAATAATGTACTAATATTATAATAAATACAAAAGAATGAAAGACTGTTTTGTGTTTTGAAGTTATACTTCTTTTGACGCGTTATGAAAAATGAATTATGAGAGTGAATTTTTTACAATGCGACAGATTTAGACTACAGTGTAAAGTTAGTAGTCATTGGCTACAGTTTGAAGTTCCGGTGCCTGTCTGTAATCAAATCTTAGATCCACTTCCCAGTGTCCGATTAACCTGAAATTTGGCACATACATTTGGTTCTTGTCTTGAAAATGCACGATTACTTAAATGCTGCCATTTTCAATACAATATGGCGGATGTTAAAAAATGGAGACTTATCATTTCCATAATGATATAGGCATCAAATGAAGAGGCTTATATGAGTAAAACACAATAAGCAAAGTGATGTCATTGTAAATCCAATATAAGGGACTCCCAAAGGTGGTGGACTATTTTTTTACGCACCTCCATGATATGGATATGAAATGAAAGGGTTTGCTGAGAAGAATGCAAAGAAAAAGTAAATAACATTAATAAAGTTTAATTTAAAAAAAATAATTAAATTCTCTAAAAACCCAAAGAAGTGTAACTTTTTATGTGTGTACATAAGTACACAGACACTTACTTATTACTTTTCCTTGTTATAAAAACAATTTTTTTATATTTTAAGAAAACACATACTGGATGATGTCTGCCGCCCGGAGTCACAGTCTTCTTTCTCACCAGAGTCACTGACAGACTGACTAGAGCTGTACAGAGCAGTTCTTTTCTTAAGAAAGTTGTGTAAAGCACTTTGAGGGCAATTATTATTTTCCGCTATACGATTGTCTTTAACATTAGACGGCTGATCATGGTCCTGAAAAATAATAAAAATAGATTACTGTTTGCATTTAGTACATTATTTTAAAAAACATGGCTTTAATGTACTACATACCTGTTTTGGACTATGATTTTGTGTTGAACTATTTGCTGGTTTATCAATTTTAGCATTTCCATTAACAATATTTTGTTTTTTGTTTGCATCTATATTTTCATGAACATTCTTTCTTTCTTTCTCTTTCTTATCTATGAAACTTTTTGTAATGAGATTTATCTCAGGTGGTTTTACAGTAGACTGTGCAATACTTCTCCGTTTACCTTTCCTATAATCAACACATACCACAATACATTTTTGCAACAAAGTAAAATTCCATGGGAACCAATGAAGTTATAACAATAAGATACATATGTATTGACCCAGAACATGGTGTATTAGCTATTTGAATACCAAATTGATTGAAAGGTTTACATATGAGTTTTGTTTATACAAACAACTTCACACACTCATGTTTATAATATCAGTAAGATTAAGATTATGCACTTGACTAACAATATTGATAGATATATATTGTATGTATTACATTTATATTTTATATACATTTATAGTGTGAGGGTTCAGTTTTACTTACACTTTGACCATGGCTGATGTTTTCTGCTTTTGTACAAATTTATCTATATGCTTTAAGGATTCTGACACAATTAATGTCAATGTAGGATTTGCTGCTGGGCCTTGGAGCTGAAAAGTAAAAATCAAAACAATTATCAATTTTGTTATATTTACATTGTACACAAAACAAATAATATACATATAAAATGCATAACTTTTTAGTATATTAAAAAAAATTCAAATGTTTTTATTTTACAATTATTAGACTTTATGTACATTAAATAATATTTACCATGAAACTATCACTGCATCGTTCCTTGAGGAATGAAGTGGGATCCTTATACCCAAATTTAGCTATTGGTAAATGGGACCCCACCATGTTTCGGTAGTCCTTCATTAGTGTACGGACATCTACTTGTGTTGGGCTGGATACTACAAGCGATTTCAGCACTGATTTTAACTTAACTATTTCTTCATCCATTTTCGTTCTTCACTTTATCTGGTAAATGAAAATGTAGCAATTTTTTTGAAAAACAATATAGAAAAATAAAAAACCCCACTGCATACAAAGCGAACTAAAAAGATGAGCACAACTTGACGAAGGACCATAGTTTCACCATTAAAATCGGTTAAGCCGTTTAGTAATTACGAAGCAACATAAGATCGGATATACATACATACAGGTTAAACACATAACCCTCCTTTAGACTTCGCCGCAGTCGGGTAAAAATTTAAGCAAGTTCATAATTGAAGCTTTTGTGACACTAAATTCAAACAAAAGTGAACATTTAAATTTACTTCCTATGAAGCTACCATACATATAAAACAACGAATTGTTTAGCAGCATTTTACAATATAAACTACATTTCAAACTTCAATATTATAATAATGATTAAACCTTTAATCTTTGCTCAGAAACAAATACGCTATAATAGTGCAACTATTTCCTATAAAACTATTATTATTTTAATCTAAAGTCTATTAATACATAAAAATGTTCTAGATTCTATTTAATTCAATTAAAATTCTTCATTTACCTTACAAAATAAAAACAACTACAAATCCGGCAAATCTTGACATTGTGAGTATAGAATATAGATAACATATAAAATCCAGACATTATTTTGTAATTGTAATACAATCATACAATGCTCCTAAAGTGTTACTACATGTAACTTTGAATACAAAATGGATATATTTAGATAAAGGTTTTAATTAAAGATAAGAGCTAAGATTAGACTATATAAAAATATTTGATTGAATTTTGTGTGAAAATAAATTTCTAATTAAATAATTTGGTACATACGGGACGTGTTTCAGATTGCTTTTTGTAAATTATGTCAACGTCAAATTGATTATTGACATAACTAATATCAAATGTTGACATTTATAACTAAAACATAATTTCCATTCGATTGAAACGAAATTACGTAAGGTTAAACGAAATAATAATTAACAAACGATGTCTTTCATCTTAAAACGCACCCTTGGTGCTGGCCGCAACCTTGGCCGTGCAATACTTAGCAATAACCAATACCCAGTGCTTCAACGAATTGCTACAAAAACTGACCAAGCCGCACTTCAAGTTGAGACTCGACCCACTGTAGCTAAATTAGACCCTTTGCAGAAATCTCAATTGGTTGACTTTGGTAAATATGTCGCAGAATGTATGCCAAAATACGTGCAGAAGGTACAAATTACAGCAGGCAATGAATTAGAAGTCTTGATTCCATCAGACGGTGTTATTCCCGTCCTCCAATTCCTGAAAGATCATCATAATGCACAATTTGCTAGTTTAGTGGACATTGCCGGTATGGATGTTCCTACCCGCCCTCATAGATTCGAAATTATTTACAACCTACTGTCTCTCCGTTACAATACCAGAATTAGAGTAAAAACATACACTGATGAATTAACACCAATTGATTCGGCTTGCGAAGTTTTCAAAGCGGCGAACTGGTATGAAAGAGAAATTTGGGACATGTATGGAGTCTTCTTTGCTAACCATCCGGACTTAAGAAGAATTTTGACTGACTATGGGTTTGAAGGACATCCATTCAGACGAGATTTCCCACTTAGTGGTTATGTAGAGCTTCGCTATGATGATGAGCAGAAGAGAGTTGTTGTGGAACCTCTAGAGTTGGCACAAGAATTTAGACGGTTTGAGTTAAGTGCACCATGGGAACAATTCCCCAACTTCAGAGGCAATCCTGTGGCTGAAGAAGTAGTTAACCAATCAGATGATCAACCCAAGAAAGAATGAGTTGTTGATAATGCATATTAAATAAAGTGCAAATAATGAAAAATATACATAAATGTTTCAAGTCATTATCTCTTTTAATGTAACTTAATTATAGATGATTAAAAGATTTTAGTATCTTATTACCCTATCAATATTTTTTTTGGTAAATGCCGAAGTTGTTTAACTGTATAGCAGATATATACCTACATATTATTAATTGTAACTTCTTCAAATATCAACAGTTTTTTTATATGAACTAAATGTGTTCTTAAAATTCAGAAATTGTGTTGAATTAAACATTTAAAATAATATATTTCTCATATAAATAAAACAAATAAGGATGATATTGAATATTTATTTATCTTTCTAATTTGGGCCCTAAATTTTAAAAACTAATAAATACCTATTTTCAAGTCATAGATCTATCAAAAGTAGCCTGTTATAGACAGACACAAGGAATAGAAATCCTAATAGGGTATCATAATAACATGCAATATAGGAAATTAAAAAAGAGATATCAAAACTCAATGATACACCTTGTAGTTTCTATTGTTTGTTTAATAAATTATATAGGGATAACTAGCATTACCCGCGGCTCCGCCCGCGTTCAGATGACCACAAACCAAATTCATAGGATTTAGTTATTAGTATACTCTTACATTGCAGTTTTTGTTTTTTTTTTTCAGAAATGAGGCATTTTCCCGCGGTAAAAAGTATCCTATATGTTGACCTGGATCAACAGCGATCACCATACCGAATTTCATCAAAATCCCTCCAGTGGTTTTTCTGTGATGCGATAACAGACAGACAAAAATTCTAAAAACTATAGATTCGGCCTCTGTATCGATAATAATGTTTATTTCAATAAGATTTTCCAAAAAATATTTAATGTACAGATTTGGTTTAGTTATAATTTTATTATATGTAGGTATAGATTTATTTAAAAAGTAAAAAAATAATACAAATGCATTATGGATAATCTGTCCTCTCTGAGAGAAATGTGTAGTGGGACATGGCTGAGGTGAGATTTGATTAAAAGGATTGCAAGTATTTCCTTTTTTAAACTTATTTTTCTACAACAAAAGCTAAAAAAATGTTTCTTTTCCAAATATTTTTAATATTTAATTAAGGTCAAATCTGAGGACCCATCAATATAAAGTGTATGATGACAATGAGAGGCGAAAGAGGTATGAAGATGTTGTAGCTCTTGGCACTGTTCTCTATGCCTATCGCCCAAGGGATAGAGCGTGAAGTATTTATGTAATAATTATATTATTACTAACGATCACTCTCGCTTCGCTCTGGTTCGACCCTAGCTTGATTCCCCATACAAACTTTCATCCTCATTTTCACCCTCTTAAAAGATTATTTCCGGGATAAAATGTATTTTATGTCCTTCCCAGGGTCTCAAACTATCTCCTTACCAAATTTCATCTAAATCGGTTGAGTAGATCCAGAGATTACCCCCTACAATGTCACAAACTCACAAACTTTAACTGTTTATAATGTTAGTATAGATTTCTTTGGCTCAATATTTTTTTGTTTACAATCAGTTTAAGCACAAAGCATGGTAAACATTATACACCTAAAATAAAAAACCATAACTATATGTATAGTTTTTAATTCTGATTTACGGGAATGGGACCATAGATAGGAAACAAAAATAAATGGTACGAAGCGGGTGAGCAGCTCATCGCCTGTATCTGTATCTCTTGAAGTGGAACCACAGCTGGAAGATGTTGTTGTGGAAGTGGCAGCGAAAGCCGCGCTTGTAGGAGTACTCCCACTCGCGGTTGACGATCTTGAAGGCGATGTCCTCGTAGGGCGGGCCCGCGTGGAAGCGCAGCACGGCGAACTCGGGGTTCTCGGGGCAGGGCTTCTGCGGGAAGCGAAAGGGAGCTTCGTGTAACTAGCGTGTCTATATCACTTATATAGTGGTGACTAAAAGGTCGTATCCTTATGGTAACGTTATAATATATTGTGTAATATATGATTCATTCATCAAAATTCAATACTGAATTGTAGAAATAAAAATAAAGTCATAAGATCTAAATTATGTCTCTAAAAAGTTTTTTTTTTTAATGTATGTATATAATAATTACACCACGGGATTGAAACGCAAAACGGGCAGCCTGCGACCACGGCTGGTGCAACTCAATTGAAACATCGGGTATAAGGTAAATCGGCACTTACGAATTCACGCGTTGTCCCGTAGTGTAATTACTATATAATTATGGAACGCGAAAATTTAAAAAGTTATTTTTTTATGTGCTTGAGTATATCTAAAATTTCTTATGGACTATACAGACTTTCTCAATTAAGTAAAGGATTCAACAGTATTTGTTCTAAATTGAGTAAAGTAATATTTTGTAGTGAGTGTGTGTGTGTGTTATACGTGTTTACTCACGAGCGAGAACTCCGGCGTGGCCTGCTTGTCGATGAGGTCGGGGTAGAAGATGTTGAACTTGTAGCCCTGCACGATCTTGGGCGGCGGGTTGTCCATGTCGTAGTGCGTCTGGTTGTACTTGTTCCACTCGAAGCCCGTGTGCACTCTGTGCGGTAACAATAAGTTTACCATAAATATTACTACAATGTAACTTTGAACATATTATATCAATTTTATAAAATACAAATAGTTAAACAAACGTACCGGTTGAAGTATCTGGGCTTCCTCGGGCGGTACTTGTCCGCCCACAGGCAGGGCTGGTCGGGCAGCGCGTGCTCCACGCTGAACTGCGCGCCCTCGCCGTCCGCGCCGCCGCCCGCGCCCATGGAGCGGCGCGCGGCCGCCTCGAGCGCGTCGCCGCCCGCGGGGGCGGGCGCGGGGCCGGGCGCGGGGGCGGGCGGCGGGCGCGCGCGGGCGTGCAGGCGCGCGCGCAGGTAGGCCAGGCGGCGCTCGTCGTCGCGCGCGTCCAGCAGCAGCGTGCCGGGCTCCAGCGCGGCGGCGGGCAGCGGCCGCGGCGAGTAGCCGCCCGCCGCGTACTGCGCCGCGCCCCACGCCTCCGCCTCGCTGTCCGACGACTCCGGCTCGCCCTCCGGCGGCGCCGCGGGCGCGTCCTCCGGCTCCGTCTTCTCTACGGGCTCCTGTGACCTGTTTGGATTATAGCAACCTTGTAAAATGTGATATCATACAAATATTTACATATAAAGAATAACGAGTTGATAGAGATGTCGTACCCCGCGGCGGCGTCGTCGTCGTCGTCGGCGGCGGCAGAGGAGGCGGCGGCGGAGGAGGCGGCGGCGGAGGAGGCAGCGGCGGCGGGCGCGGGCTGCACGCCCTGCTCGCGCTTGAGCAGCTGCAGCTTGCGGCGCAGGTTCTGCTGGTGGCGGTCGCGCAGGCGCGCGCGCGCCATGTGCGCTGCACACACACACACACATTGTAAATGTAAAAATAAGTCGGCTTTTTTTGTTATGTTTTTACATTTAAGCGTCTAAACTAATTTTAATAAATTTTTGTATAGAGATTGACTAAACCTTGGAGAATATAGGCTCTCTTTTGTTGTAAAAGTAAATCTTTAGGGGATAAAATAGAGGTGAGTAACCAACCCGTCAGTGTTCATGTTAAGAGATATGAAAATTCATACCCCAAAGAAATACTATTATTAAATAGTATTTCTACTTTTTGTGATTAAATACTATTACCACTATTTGTGATTGAAATACAGTATACTATAAATACCACATAAGAACTAAAGAACTAACAGACAGACAAAACAAAGAAAAGAATAAAGTTCTAAGAATCGATGACATGAGAACATATTGTAAAGGTTCATCGTATGTTTAGTAATATAGTTGAGTATATGATGTGGAGGGTACCCTTGAGCTGGCTGAGCAGGCTCTCCCAGTAGGGCACGTCCACGCCGTCGCGGCGCGCGCTCATCTTGCGCTCGATCTCCTCCTGCAGCGCCGCCAGCGCCGCGCCCGACTTGCCCTTGAAGATCTGACACACACAACAACACACAGTAATGTAATGCATACAGTATTGCAACTCGGGCCTGTCCTTGAAATAATTACCTACAGCCGAGCGGCACGTACCCACGCGATAGGGCTGCCCGAGTGCCCGCCGGACGGTATCTTAATTTCATCTATCTACTTGAGTTTCTTTCAAGTTTTGCGATTTCAAATATTATATATTTTATATAAAAACTATTATTAGTAGATTTAATTAAAAAATCTCAAATTTATAAGGGTGGTATGTGACCCTTATAAATTTGAGATTTAAAAATATTTGCGCCTCGAGTGAGACGTACGAAAAGCTTTATTGTTATATTTAATGGTATAAAGAATTTCGCATTCAGATAAAAAGTTTAATTAAAAATACTTTAATTTTTATTTTTAATTTAATTAATTATTTTTTATTTTTAAAACCTACGATGTCTCGATACTTTTTTGTTTGACATTAGCGAAGTTACGGAAGGAATAAAATGTTTATTTTTGTGTCAAATTATAAAAGTTACATAACATAACCATCTTATACAATTTTCGTATCCAACTATACGATCTGGCAGCCCCGCACGGTTGTCTACCGAGTGTATACCGAACGCGACGCGCGTAGGTATAACTCGATTTCCGACCGTTTGTATGAAGATGGAATTCTGGACAACACCATCTGTACTTCCACGTATTCAGCCTTTTTAACATCCCAATGCTGGACTCAGGTCCCCTAATACGAGCCATACTCCACCAAGCTGGCCAAGTGCGGGTGGACTTAACATGTCTTTCGAAAACTTGTTAGGTTCCCTCAGACATGCAGGTTTCCTCACGATGTTTTCACTAGACAAAGGATTTTGAATTTTGGAAATGATTTGCACATGAAAATATCAGAGGTGCGAGAGTCGGGATTTGATTCCACTTCACTCGGCACTCGGTTTTCCAAGCGAGCACGTTACCACTGGGCTATCACCGCCACTACCTCCATATTAAAATATAACTTATCAACTACCTCGATGGTGAAGTCACTAGCATGTACAGCTGCAGACCCAGAGTTCCCGGGTTCCAGTTCCAAGTCGGGCGAAGTTTAGTTAAGAGTTTTCTGTCAAAAAAATGTCTATGACAATCTAGCAAAAGGAAGTCGGCACCACCTGCGTGACGTCGTCGGCCACGGCGCGGTGCACGCCGTCGCGGCGCGCGCCGGGCGCGGCGGCGCGGCGCAGCTTGGCCAGCTCGTCGCGCACGATGGTCTGCACGTCCTCCCAGTACCGCCCCGCGCCCGCGCCCTCCAGCTCCTTGTACACCTGCACACAGACACAACAATTTTAACAAAAAATTTATACAAATATCATGCTATGGAATTCCTCACAGTAGGCGATCTTTCTATTTGATGCAACTACTAGGATTGTCGATAATATTAATTTTTAAGACGAACAGTTCCGATATAGTATCCGTTAACCCTAAAGCGGTTAACCGCGTCTGCCCCCCGATTGCTATTGGCTATCTTTTCGGATTATTTCGCGCATTTATTTTAATTTTTGGTTCCCGACGCTTCGAATGCTTTACAGCAATCATGGTCACGGGAGAGACTGAGGTGTTAGATGTCTCAAAGGCATAGTTGTTACAGACAGCCTACCCACATATAACAAAATGAAAAATCGCACCAAGTACATTACAATATTTTATAACTTTAAACATTTTTATAATTTTTTTTGGTTTGCATGTCCCACGGGAAAACACGTTATAATACAACCCAAAAAAATATTTATGATCAGAATTAATTGAAACTTGGTATTAATACTCTTCAATACAATTAAATAAATACTTGTATTAGCATTTTTCAAAATTCATCTCATAAATGGGTAAAATATGGGATGAAAGTTTGTATGAAACCTACCTTTTTAGAGTTTTTTTTTTGTAGTTTTAGCGCGAGCGAACCCGCGGGTTCTGCTAGTATACATATAAAACAGACCACTATTAAATATATTTCAACAGTACTATACCTTGATATCTTCCAGCAAATCTTCTAAGTCCTGTGCGTGCAATCCGTTCAAGTAAGTATACGGCTCGTGCATTTCCAAAGCGTCGACACATTGCTCTGAGCTCACATACCAGGCCAGCAGGTCGATAGGCTTAGCTGGAAATAAATTATATCTTTTACTACTTATATAATAAAAATGAAATAATGTTTCTAGCTAGCACATCACTTAAAAATGGATGGATTTATTTATCTAAATTTGTTTATTCTTTTTCTAATAATAATGTTAAACCGAGAAAAGTTTTTTAAAGAAATTTCCTAGTTCATAAAAAAACTGAATGTATAATTTTGTATTATCAAATCAAAATCCATAAATAAATGAATTAAAATAGAGACAGGACAATGTCTGACTGCAGGTATATAACAAGCGTAGGCGTGCGTACCGCGGCCGTCGCGTATGCGTATCTGCGAGCGCAGGCGCGCCTGGTGCAGGTGGAAGGCGTCCTCGTGGCGCGCCCAGCTGCTGAACTGCGCCGCCTCACGCGCGCGCGCCGCCGCCGCCGCCTCCGCCTCTCGCGCCGCGCGCTCCGCCTCGCGCTCCAGCCGCCGCTGCTTCACCTGCCACACAAGGCCACATATTATAAAGCTCAGAAAAAAGCTCACATGTGTCATATACAACACGTGTCATATGAGAAATACAGAGAGAGAAAGGTAATGTAAATAACATAATCCAATATAAGAATTTGACTTGTTGTAACATCCCATTTAATGTTTTGTACTATACTAACAGAACCTGCGGCTTCGCTAGCGCTGAAACTACAAAAAAAATCTCTAAAGAAGTAGGTACCTTTGTTTCATACAAACTTTGATCTCCTATTTTACCCTTTTATAGAATGAATTTCGGAAAATGCTAAAACAAGTATTTATATAATTGTATTGAAAAGCATTAATACCGAGTTTCAAGTAATTCAAATCAGAAATATATTTTTTTATTGTATTACAACATATTTTCCCATGGGACGGAGATGATGTCCTGCGATTAAAAGTAGTCTATGTCACTCTTCAGTTCTCCAACTATCTTCATACCAAAAATCACACCAGTCCATCACTCCGTTTCAACGTGAAAGAAAGACAAACAACACACACTTTCACATTTATAATATTAAATTTGGACATTAGTATGGAAGTATAGAGTCTGTCAATATTATTAAAAAATACCTTTTGTAGAAAATAATAGAAGTTTACATGGGAAAGCTAATATTATATGGAACAGTAAAAAAAAAATGTATATACATACCTTTTCTAACTCTATCTTATTTTCCAATTGCTTCTGTCTATTCAGAGCCTCAAGTTCGTCATGTGAGACATTCTTAACACCTTCCTTAGCCAGCTTTTTAGTCCACACAAAAGTATTTGTGAGGGCAGAGTCCCCAAAAGGATTGTCCTGATTTGTATAGCATTGATATTCATTATCCCAGCCCATACGCTCACGTCTTTTGCGCTCCTTTTCCTGTTTTTCTCTAAGTCTTCGAGCTCTAAAAGGAATAAAACCAAAAACATTATCACATAAAAAAATATAATCGTTATTATCTGGATCAATAAAAACCAGGGGTAGTGTAAAAAAAGAAAAATTTTTAATATACAATACTTCATAATATACAAAAAATATATACCTTTTTTCTTCAGGGGTTTCATTAGCTTTTAATAGCTCTTTCTGCTTTTTTTTTTCTTCTTTCAACCTTAATCGTTCCGCTTCTAGTCTCTGGAGCAACTTTAGTTCCTCCTCATCACTGTCACTACTACTTGAAGAACTGCTACTGCTGTGTGATCTCTTCTTTTTCTTTTTTTTAGTTTTCTTATGTTTAGATTCCTTTTTCCGTTCCCTGCTTGTGGATTTATGCTTGCGTTTACTTGATTTAGACCTCGATCTAGGCTTTTCTTTACTCTGTACTGTTTCTCGACGCTGTTCTAGTGATCGACTTCGAGGTCTTTCACTATAGCTACTTACATGTTTTGATGACCTGACGAGAAAAAATATAAAAATATACAGGAATATAAATTACAGTGAAGTATTTAGTTACTTTTTATTTACGTTATTTGCATATAAAAAAAAATAACATATAAAACAATGAGGTTATTGCATTATTATCACAAAATAAAACTAACGTAGTAGTCGCTTATTTTTAAACTATGTTAGTTCGTTAATTAAATATCACAATTTTACTTACATTTCTAGGTAAACTGAAAGTTATACATAAAATAAAGTTGAGATTTGAGGTACTCAAAATTACTAAAAGTGACACTTGTTTTTCATATATTTTAGGAAATTTATTCTTTTCACAAATCAATCCTTTCAACTAGATATTGTTATCGAATTGAATAAGTACTATTGTAGTAGTAGGAATTCAATGATTTCAATAATTGACGGCTGACGCAGTAAATAATATAAAATATTAGGCTTTATGTTTATGATTGATCATTGACACTCATGACAGTTCATACTTCAATTCATAGAGTAGTGACAGTCGATGAAAATCTGTGAAACGTCCATAAAAAAAATTATATCTCTAAACATTATGATCACCCTAATTTATTTTAATATACATGGATAATATTTATATTCTTGCAGAATTTATCATAGTATTTGAATTTTATTCCTTTTTTTTATCTAATAAGTTTATTTTCATTTTTCTGATCCCTCTGGTGTTGTCAAATGAACAATTTAACTAAAGCTAAACGTCAAAAGGCATTTATGCAGAAACTACCAAAAATGAAAGTTAAATGTTATTGAAAACACAGGTGAATACGTAAAGTTGGTTTAATAATAAAAGATATATACAATTGTGCTATTCTGAGGAAAAATAAATAAAAATGTCATTTTTAAGAGGGTCAGAAAACTTTGTGTGGTGTACAACTAGCGTTTTGGGCAAAGGTGCTACTGGTGCTGTTTTTCAAGGAGTTAATAAAAATAATGGAGAACCAGTAGCAGTTAAGACTTTCAATCAACTTAGTCATATGAGACCTCACGATGTTCAAATGCGTGAATTCGAGGTTTTAAAGAAAGTAAAGCATGAAAATATTGTTAAATTATTAGCTATTGAAGAGGAACAAGAAGGCAGAGGAAAGGTTATTGTAATGGAACTCTGTACAGGTGGCAGTTTGTTTAATATTTTGGATGATCCTGAGAATACTTATGGCCTACAGGAGCAAGAGTTTTTACTGGTCCTCGAACATTTGACTGCTGGAATGAAGCATTTACGTGATAATAATTTAGTTCATAGAGACTTAAAGCCAGGGAACATAATGAAGTTTATTAATGAGGATGGAACTACAACATATAAGTTAACAGATTTTGGTGCTGCAAGAGAATTGCAAGAAGAAGAACAATTTGTTTCATTATATGGCACTGAAGAATATTTACATCCAGATATGTATGAGAGGGCTGTATTGAGAAAGCCTGTGGGGAAAAGTTTTGGGGCAACAGTGGATTTATGGTCCATTGGGGTGACCTTATACCATGTAGCAACTGGGCAGCTGCCGTTCAGACCTTATGGAGGAAGAAGAAATAAAGAGACTATGTTTTACATAACAACTAAAAAAGCATCTGGTGTAATATCTGTAAGGCTTTATATAGTTTATTTTCTTATTCATATGTCTTCTCTATTATTGATTGAGCTTACTTTTAATGAGGATTTTATAAATAGGTCAGATAAAAAATGCTACCATTACCCAGTTGTTATCCAGTATTGCTCATTAAGGTTAATCATCAGCAGATTTTTTTTTCCTTCTTTTTATGAAACCCTTGTCTTTTAATGCTATATGAGACATATATTAATTAATTACAATTGTTGAGTAAAAAGCAAATAAAATAATAAAGGTAAATCATTTAATAATATGAAATAAAAGCAATTATAATTTTTATTTGTACAGGGTACACAAACAACTGAAAATGGTCCTATAGAGTGGTCTCGGGAACTCCCCTCACATTGCCAACTGAGTGTAGGTCTCCGCAAGTTAGTTACACCTTTGCTGGCTGGATTATTGGAAGTAGATCCACACAGAATCTGGACTTTTGATAGATTCTTTTCAGAAGTCCAAACGGTAACATCTACTACGCCAGTCCACATCTTCCATGTCAACAAAGCAGCTAGTATCAAGGTAAAGTTAATTATTTTAAAATATGCTAATTTTTGTTGAGTGATACATATTTTGATACAAAGTAGTCTGTACGTTATAATCTAAAACTTTCATGTTTATAATGAATATTTATAATAGCACAATGAATTTAGTTTATGTTAATTTTGTGAATTGAAGCTCAAATGTGCATATGTTTTGAGATGGTGGAAACCAATTCACATATTCGAATATTTAAGAATACACATTATATATAACTTAGCATAATTAACAGGGAAAGTTTGCAAAAATGATATAATTATTATGTAAATATATTTAAATATATTTACATAATAAAAGAACACTGCATTCCTATAATATAGTGTACACTGTACATTAATATTATGTACATAAAAAGTATAATAAATCATAATAATCATTGAGAAACTCTTAAGGAATGTTTTTATTCTAACACAATACTGTAATCATTTACTTATTATGTATATAAAGACCTACATATCCAAGGCTGCGATTTCATTGCACTAATTAGAGGAATGCGCGGGGCGCGAGTGTTGGGCCTTTACGTAAATGCTCGCTATATACGAGTATTATCATCAACTATTTTGTATTATATCAAATAGGTAGTTGCTGATGGTTTATGACTGTAAATGGAGATCCCGACGTTTTTTTCTATTGAAATATTAAACTTCTTCGTGCATGCGACGTTGCACGTTTCCTTATGGTTTGCGGTTTGGTCGCGGCTTGCGATATAAAGTAATATACTTCCGTGTGCGTGCCGCATTGCATTCATGAAGTTACTTGGAAAAAATTCAGATACAAAGTTTTTTATTGGTTCAACTTGAAATAATTAACAAATATACAATATTTTTATTTTATTGTTATATGAAAACCCGTCAGGCGACGTTTAATTTAATGAAATTTAATTATGATTTGAAAAGCAGCATTGTCAGTTACTTCTCTCAGTTCTTTGGTGACTTAAAATTTTTCTTCTCTTAATTAACTTACTAATAGACTTAATAGAACGTCGGTGCGGTTTTTTTTTTAAAGTTAGCAATAACTTTTGCGATAAACTAATATATGACCTATGTTAACCACGTAACGTACCGAGTAAAAAATTGCATTTTACTCTTAAATGAGGCTCATAAATGATGTCGATGTAAACAATCACGTTAATCTCTTGATCCCTTGCTGCGTGAAAGAAACACATGATAAAAAACATACATTATTTTCACACTAAACTTTAAAAAAACGTTAGTGAGTGGATGTGGGTTTGTTACGTCTTCACGCTGTAACTTCTTTTTTGGCTTTCAGTGAAAAGTTGGATATATCGTGTATTAAATGCAAGCGGAGCTGGGGGAAATTGTTGATA
Organism: Brenthis ino; assembly: GCA_921882275.1. Classification (NCBI taxonomy): domain Eukaryota; kingdom Metazoa; phylum Arthropoda; class Insecta; order Lepidoptera; family Nymphalidae; genus Brenthis; species Brenthis ino. The sequence continues at coordinate 6,939,683 of OV170221.1, forward strand.
ATGCTACAAAATATGGATAGCAATCACTAACACTTATTTACATGTAGTAGACCATACCTACGTTTTAAAATCTGTTATGTTCTAACAGTTTAAAACTAAAGAGTATTATTTTTTGTTTGTATAAAGCGCTAAACTATGGAACTACCATTTCGATATTAGAAATATTATTATAGGCTATCTAACATCACGCTACACCCCTTAGATTGCGAGCCGAGTTGCGGGGGAAATTTTGTATGCTAAGAAATAATAGATGAATTATTGCGTTGCATGCCTTTTTTTGTTTAATATTATACATTAAATCTTGATTTACTCATTAGGTGTTCTTGAAACCGGAGGAGAAATATGAGCATCTACAGACATACATATGCGAGCAGACCAGCGTCGTCGCCGAGTCCCAGATTCTGCTGTACAAGGACACCTTGATTCTCTCGGAGATCGACGAAAACACACTGGGTACGTACCTGTTATATTATAATAATAAACAAAACCTAAAATTGTACACAATACTGAGCCATAAGAAACTTAAACTGAATAAGTAATATTGGAATATTTTCGAAAGTCAATTATATATGATGATAATTACGTAATAATGCAGATTTGCTTTGTCATGTGAATATATTGAGAATCAAAATATGATTGCGTAGGAGAGTGTTTATACCAGCTTCGACATGAGCTTTGGGCCTGATTTGGTTTATGGCGATCGTGATCCATTTTGGTAACCTCCTTTAGGTATTTTCTCTTTTTTGTTAAGTAAGAAAAGAAGTAAGCTGTGTTAGCCTATATATAGGGATACACTTGGGTTTATTATACTTTTGTTTCAGGGTTCCGTAACCGAAAGGTCAAATGTTAAAACCCTTTCCGCCTCCATGGATATGCCATCGTCCATCATATCTATCTTAGTCTTACATAGAGGCGTATCCACTAAAAATTAAGTAAAAAAATAAAAAAAAATCCCAATTGCATAAAAGGCGAAATAAAAAAAGGCACAAGATAACGAAGGAAAATAGTATACAACAATACGACATGTTCGCAGGCAAGGACTACCCGGAGACGACGGCGGAGGAGCCGCTGATGCTGTTCAACAAGAACAATAACAACGTGTGCATGGCGCCCGAGCCCGACGTGCCCAAGTTCCCCGTCTTCCCCAACATAGTGTCCGTCGAGAACGACGCCGCCCAGGCCAAGGTCGCGACCTGATCATTATTCACTCGAATTCTTTTAAATTTAAATGGATTTTAATAACTTGAATCACTGCTAAGACTTAGGGTAATAGATAGATAATAAAAGCATAGAATAAAAATTCATATTAGTCGTTGATTTTGAAGGAAATGCTACTATATCTCAATTAAAAATTAAAAAAAAACCTTCTACGCAAATTAATTGTCGTTTAAGGATTACACTGACACGCGTGAAGAAATTAATCGAGTAATCATACGCCAAAATGCCTCACATCATTTTGGAAAAGAGCAGATACTCTTACACTGCTGGACCGATATTAACCAAACATAGCTAAGAACCACTGCATAGAAACTGGCTTTCAAATGAAAAAGCTGTATTGAAATCGGTCCATCCGCTTGAAAGCTACAGACAGACACACAAACATATACACAGACAGACAGACGGACATTTACGTCAAATATGTAACACACCTCTTTTTGCGTCGGGGGTTAAAAAATACCGATTTTCAAACAGTTTACATGTTAAAACGCCATCTTGTGGTAAGTTATAAGTATCAACTCTAAAGCCGTTGTAGCCGTATAATTATAAATAGCTACAAAGTGGGACTGCAATCATAAATATTGATATTTTTTGACAGACCTTACATTTGACAGCATTTCTGTTTAAATAATTCTGTGATTGCCTACTGTATTTCAATTATTATTTATAAGTATTTGGAAAAAAAAACAAAAGAAAGATTTGTCATAGTTTAGTTATTCCATTTCATCGGGTCGGTTAGAGGTATCGCTCGTGAGTAATGCATAATGTATCGTCTCTGGCGGTAGACGGCGTGCAGCGTGGGGCACGTGGTGCGGCGCCGCGTGGAGGCGCTGTGCGCCGCGTCGCGCCAGTGCGGCGCCTGCGTGGCGCGCTGGGGCGGCCTGCTGGCGCGCCGCCTCGAGGCGAGTACCGCTACCTCACTACATACACTTTTACTTCATTCATCATTCATTTCAAACAGTTTTAAGTTCTAAATAAAAAAAATGAAGGGTCTATAGACCTCCGGTCGGAACGAAGTTCCTTTCGCTTTTTGGTACACGTTTGTTATACAATCATTATAATTTACATTATAAAACTAGCGACTCACCCTCGCTTCGCTCGGGTTCGTTCCTTGTTTACTTCCCCATACAACCTTTTATCCCAATTCTCATATCCTTAAGGGATGATTTGATTCCGTGATTCCACTCACTCACTTTTCATAGCATGAGATTTAAAAAAAACTTATTTTAATTTTAAAATACTTTATTTTTTTCAATACAAAACTTGTCCTGACAATAACAAACACAAAAAAAAAGTCGTGCAGTCGATCGGAAGTTATGCGCGTACATACATTTCGGTGATTCATTTTTATTTATATAGATATAAAATTAATAGAGTTCAATTATAAAATATCTTATATCTTTAAACGAGCAATTCTTGTATAGGTATATATAATCTGAAGCTCGGAAACCGCTCCAACGATTTTCATGAAATTTTGTACACTGGGGGTTTCGGGGGCGGTAAAAAGATCATTCTTATGTCTGAGAAAACGCGTGTTTTCGAATTTTTATGCAGTTTTCTTTTGCATTATTCCACGCAAAATATGGTCGGTAATTTGCACGCTCGGGTATAAGCATCGTAGTCAAGCGGCCAAGGTGCGAGATCAACAATCACAGGTGTCCAGGTTCGAAGTCCGATCGCATACAAAGTTTTTACTTTTATTTTTTTAATATTTATTCAAGTTTTAGTTTTTTTTTAAAAAGACGCAAGATTGACAATCATAGGTGTCCGGGTTCGAATCCCGGTCGGATAAACAGGAATAATTTATTTTTGTTTTTTTCGTATTTATTCAAGTATTTAGTTTTTTTTAGAAGAAAATTGTACTTTTGACCAAAAACTCCGAACGAAGCTCGGTGGCCCAGGTACTATTTATTATGTATAAAATAATGATAAATTAAACACTGAATGATCTGGGATAATTCAGTTAAAAACAAATAAAAGAACTGTATCAGTCTTATTTTGTTAACATGTAATACTTTTTTTTATTTGAAAAATAAACATTAATTATTTACTTAAAAAAAAGTTCAAAAAAGCCGAAGAGAAGAGAATCGTCGAGTTTTTCAGCGCGCGGGAGAGCTGTGTGCGGCGATGTGATATAGTTCATACACCGCCTATTACTATAGCAATAAGTGTCGGAAAAAAGATTCATGTGTGAGTCGATAATTTTATGTGTGTAAAATATTACATGGTGTGGTCGCAGGCGGTGGCGACGCGCGCGGCCGCGCTGGCGGCGCACGCGGCGCGCCTGCACGACGCCGCGCGCGCGCTCGACCTGGCCGCCGCCGCCGCGCGCGCGCTGCGCCCGCCCGCGGGGGCGGCGGCGGGGGCGGGCGAGCAGTGGGCGGCGGCCGCGGCGCTGGCGGCGGGCGAGGCGGAGGCGCTGCGCGGCGCGGCGGCGGCGCTGCGCGTGAGGCACGCGGGCGCGAGCGGCGCGGGCGCGGGCGGCGCGCTGCGCGCGGCATGGCTGGACGCACTGGCGGCGGCGCCGTGCCCGGCGGAGCTGCGGCTGGCGCGGCGCGCGCGCGCGCTGGCGGAGCGCCTGCGCGAGTCGTGGCAGCACCTGGTGCGCGACCGCGCCACGCGCGCGCTCACCTACAACGACGAGCAGTTCCACGTGCTGGAGCGCATCACGGTGGCGGAGACGGGGCGGCGCGCGCGCGCGCTGCTGCAGCGCGCCGCGCCCATGGCCCGCGCGCGCGCCGACGCCATCGCCGATTGGTACAAGGTGGCGCAGACCGTCTACCTGCAGACGCAGATCCTGGACAAGGACCTGTCGGCGACGGAGCTGAAGGTCCTGGCGCTGGCGGCGCGGCTGCAGGACGCCGAGCACGCCACGCGCGCGCTCGTCGCCGACGCGCAGGCGCAGGTACATCGCAACACTTTTTTTATTATAAAATAATAAACTTATTATTAATTAAAAAATATTCAAAATATCAGTATGAAAATGAGAATGGAGAAAATAAATATTATCCATATTTTGTTATGTTAAATAGTCTTATTTAAAGATGAAATATTAAAAGTTCAGTTATAATAATAATGGTTCAGTTATAAATATGTCTTCTCTAATCTAATTTCAACTTATACAGATATATGTACATAAAATTCCTTAATTAAATAAATGAATACATATTCTTTAACAGTCAAATACCCAGAAGCAGGAAACACCGATTGAAAAAGAGAAGGAGACTCGTTCGCGCGGCGCGGGGGCAGGGGCGAGGGCGGGCAGCGCCGGGGCGGGGGCGGGCGGCGTGGGCGCGGCGGGCGCGGGCGTGCGCGCGCTGCTGGCGGCGCACGAGGACGTGGCGGCGGCGGTGGCGGCCAGCTCGGCGCTGGTGGCGCGCCTGGTGCGCCTCACGGCCGACGCGGCCCCCTAGCGCCCGCCCGCCCCCGCCGGCGCCCGCAGCGACCACTTGAAGTGCTTGAACTCCCAGTGCTGTGACGACGAGGACAGTAACACATATACCAATATGGACGACCTCAATAGTATTAGTCAAAGTGATAAGTGTTGGTGCAACAAGGACGACTGTCGCATGTACTTAGAGACAACCTTCGACTCTGACTACTACCAGCAGAACTCTGATATTGTGTATGAAAATATAAACAGAAACGTTAGCAGCGGGGGGACCTTTAAAATATTTAAATACAGTAGTGTAGAAATCTTGAACGCACAAGCGGATAAATACTGTTTGCGGAACGATGAGGAATGCACGGACACTGAGACCACGTCCTCCGACTCCGACGCGACCATGACGTCCGTGGACTCCGGCATAAGGACTGTCATATACGAGTCGGCGAGCTCGAAGGACGCCGGCTCGCTGCCGAAAGATGAGGACGAGATCAATAAGAATATATGCGTTAAACCACATTCGAAATCTACCTGTGTCGTTACTTAATGCTATTCACACAATATCAGCAAGAAATAACCGCCTCTGGTTTTTACAATAAAATAAATTACATGTAAAATAGATTTGTACAGTGACAATATGTTAATTACTTTATAATAATAATATGTACACGCTAAAGAGAAGAATTTACACAAAATATATACAAAATAGATAATGTACAGAAGGCGGCCTTGTCGCTAAAGCATCGAGCTCTTCCAGGCAACCTTTAGGTGTAGGAAATATCTAACTGTAAGAGGGAAGGTTCTTAAATATCTCATTCCAATTGTTTGTTTATGAAGTTTGTGTAAAAAAAATACATATATACATTTTGTACTTGGATCCATGTTATATTTTACAACATTTACTAATTAGGTTTATACTTGGTGAGTCTAAATTGTTTGGCATCAATTAGTTAAAAACAAAAGATGTTCCAGTAACATTAAATTTGAGAGAGTAATTCATTTACAATGAACTTGATATAATATCAACTACAATACCATGTTACAATAATAAATACTTTACAAATTTAATATTTGGCTTACTTTGCTATCTATATACCCTAAAACACTTGTGTTATCAAGACGACACTAAGGAAATTCATCAAAATCGGTTAAGCTGTTTAGTAATTATGACGAAATATAAGATCGGACTTGTGGAAATTTTTCTTAATTATAATTTACAGTCTCACAAACAAAATATACAGGAGAAAATTTGAGTTGATGTGATGTTTACAGTTCTAAGCTCTGTTATTTTACAGCCAAAAAATGCACTGTTTTCTAGTATCTTTATGTTAAAAATACTATAAAAATAACGTTATTTACGCTATCAATAAAAATTATATATATATGTCAAAATATTTAAATTGGCAAATTATATGTATAAGTTGAAAATTACAAAGACTTGATGTTTAGTGGTTTGGAATTTGGAAGCCCTGATGGGCGAGTCAGTTCGCAGTTGTCTGATTTTTCTTGTATTTGAACTCCAAATTGTGGAACTGATTAATATATAATGTAGCAATAACCTAAAAAATTTTTACCATAAAATTTTATTAAACCTTAATGTGGCGAATAATATATGCTATGTATTTTGAATAATTAATTTTTACAACTTTGTATTGTTAAGTAAAAAATTGTACTAAACAAAAGTGATCTCAATCTGAAAAATATATACATATATAGAATAATAATAACTGTCCTGTATCCTACTTCCATTACTTCTTATCTTAATGTATGTACTAAGAATAAAATAAACTCGGTAATCACTTGATCTCGGTACATTTAAAAATTTATTGTTTTAGATTTTGGTGTTATACTTAAAGTTAATGAATTAAGTAGGAAATGGTAGCCCAGTCACTGTGGTAACGCGCATCCTTGAGAAACCAAGTGAAGCGGGTTCAAATCCCGGATCTCGCACCTCTGATATTTTCATGTGCGAATCATTTCTAACATGATTACCACTTGCCTTACGGTGAAGGAAAACATCGTGAGGAAATATGCATGTCTGAGAGAATCTAGCAAGTGTCCGAAAGACATGCTCCGTCCGCCCGCACTTGGCCAGCGTGGTGGACTATGGCCTGATCCCCCTCGTACTGAAGGGAGGCCCACCCCCAGCAGTGGGACGTTAAAAAGGGCTGAATAGAAAAATAGATAGATTCCATTTGTAGAACTGGTCAGAGTATCTTCATACAAATGAAATAAACTTTTATTTTTGTTTTGTCCACGATTCGGACGAAATATTAAAATTGTTGGCTGTTCAAATAATAATTGTGTCAAAAGTAAAAAAATATTAGCATTTAGTGCTGTCTAATATCAAAATAAATAACATTTGTATATATATTATTGATATCTTAATTAAATATAAGAACATCGAAATGCAGTGTATTAAGATAATTACCAAAAAAAATCATTGAAATCAGTATATCCATGTAGAAGCTACATCGCCATCAGCCATGTGCAAACTTATAAAACTTGTTTTTGGTCTTCGCGAAGTTGATTTATATTATAATTCTAATACATATGTTACTCTTGGAAGTTATCCTGTGATGCATGATTATTCAATATGACAATTTTATTGTTGTTGTAAGTTAAATATATACATACGAATTTTTTGCTGGTTTTATTTAAATACACTAGTTATTGCACGCGGCCTCACTCGCGTAGTTCTCGCGCCGTAATGTTAAATGTTAATCCAAAAATTCGTCATGTGGTTAGTGTGGAGAAGTTACGTATAAACAATATATTCACATCGCATTTTTTAATATTAGCATGATCTCGTATTTTTTTTCTAGACATTACATTAAATGATTAAATTATTTATAAAAAAAAGATTATCAACTTGTAACTATAAATACTGTATAATAGCATTTTTTACTGATAAGTATACAGTTAATTTGTTTATTTTCACGAATACTAATTTATGCTATTTCATATCTATTTATCATAGATATAGGTTGTGTTGTCTGAGCTATTTATACTTACTACTACTAATCCGAGTTGAAAAATTCTTTTTCCATTAGATAGCCCGCTTATTGAGAAAGGCTATGGGCTCCGCTATATATCATGCTAATACCCAATGGAGCGGAGCTGTGATCAGGAATGTTAACAAATCGGGCAGTCTTCCGTACATTATTGTAATTGCTTCGGTGGTGTAGTGGCTAACATGTACGGCCGCAAACCCGGAGGTCCTAGGTTCGAGTCCCGGGTCGGGCCAAGTTTAGTTATTGAGTCTTTCTGTATAAGTAAGCATCAGTAACAGCCCGGAGTTGGGAAGTTGATGGTGTTTCACACCCGTGCCGAGACAGACGCTCACTGGCCGTATCGAGTAGTCGTCCTACCGGAGTATGAGAGTGATTAAATATGTTGGGACATTAACACTATTAATTATAATTTACTATCCATCATGTAATGGTAAGCTACGAGTGACAGGGACAGAGAGTACGCGTAGCGTCTGCACTCTCTCGCACGCTTTTTTTAATATGTATTCAAGTTTTTAGTTTTTTTTTTAAAAAAAGACGCAAGGTTGACATTCATAGTTGTCCGAGTTCGAATCCCGGTCGGATACAAAGGTATAATTTAAGTTTGTATTTATCCAAGTTTTTAGTTTTTTTTTTTAAAATAAAGTTGTACTTTTTAACCAAAAACTCCGAGCAACGCTCGGTGGCCCAGGTACTTATATATTTATATGCTCGTTTTAAATATCAGAGACAAAAATGGATAATTTATATAAAGTTCAAAGAAAAAAACAGTACCAAATAAAACATGATAATGGAATGTATGAACAATAATAATTTATTCTATAAAATCTATATCTTAAACATCTATATATATATACAAGTATTTTTATATAATATAAATCTCTGCGCGGGCGAGCTCGCCGGCGCGCTGCCGCGGCGACGCCAAGCTCGGCTAACGGTTGCACTCTATCATAAATCCGAGATTATAATCGTTACCTAAAATAGCGACTTTACTTTGTACAAGGACATAATGATATATTATAGCTATTTAACACTTTGTAATTAATTAGATTGATATTTAACTATTGTATATGTATTTTTACAAATTTTATAAACTATATTATGTTTCATTTTTTTATATTATCAATAAGCATGTGAACTATAATAAAAAAAAAACATTTTGAAAGATTACGCTCCAAATGCAGAGTGTTCCTTAAACGTTTTGAGATCAGATATGATAATTAGCGACTTCGTAACATCTGGATTTACAGGCTAATAGTGTACAAATCATTTAAAAAATTGAGTCACAATTTAAGTTTTTTCATTAATAAACAATTGATATCGTCTTAATAATGATTCAATTAAGGTATAACATCGATCCATAATAATTTTAAGCCAGAGTGTAACAGAAAGCTCGAGGCTAGGTGCGCGCGCGCGACACGCGGCGCTCCAGCAGCAGGTCGTTGCGGTGCGCCGCCTGCACGCGCCGGAACTCCTCCAGCAGCTCGGGGAAGGGGTCGGGCGCGGGCGGCGCGCCGTGGGCGGGGGCGGGCGCGGGGGCGGGCGGCGCGCCGTGGGCGGGGGCGGGCGGCGCGCAGTGCAGGCGGCGGCGCAGGGCGTGGAAGGCCTCGCTCTGCGGCAGCAGCATGAGCAAGCCGAAAAGCGCCGCGCGCAGCTCCGCGCTGCCCTCGCCGCCCAGCAGCTCCAGCCGCAGGTCTGGCGCACACAACACACATTACTCATCTCTCTCACATTCGATGCTCTCCTCGCTGGTCAGCTGACGATATTTGTTAATGAACACAGCTTCTAATTGTGGGTACGAGTTGAATTAAAATTTAATTTTTAAATTATATCAATTTTCTAAGCCCCGTAATAATTCCGCCTTCATGATACTGACTTTTAGACTTTATAAAATAGTAAACCTAGGAATTATACGATTTGTCTTCTCCGTGACAATCTTCAGTTTATGGCATTTATAAAAGGCATACATACATACATAATAACATTCACATTAAGAGTAAAAAAATAAAAATAACACTCACACGCAAACACAGGGGATTCTATTAATTGAACTAATTTATCTATTTCTGTCAGAAACTCCACAGTTATCTCCAGGTCTCCGCTAAATGGTATGTTCAGGAAAATATATTTATATAAAATAATTTTTTTTTTTTACTACTAAATAATATATGTATAGTATATTTTTTGGAAACCTAATAATAATAATATATCATACATTGTCAATCTCAAATCAATAATAATGAACTTATTAAAATTACATACTTGTGTTCCTGTTTGAACAGTAACTAGGCAGTTATTAAATTAAAACGGAGTAGCAACCCCGTGGTTATTGAACACTAAGATAACGCAAATAAGACTTTACAAGACGGGAAAGGTTCCGTGGAGCCATTGTTGGAAGATTATGATAAAGAAATACTAATTTTTTTCGCATTTTCAGGGAGTAATTTATTTCTTTTCTTTGTAGGCAATCCCAGCTTCAGAAAAAAGGCACTTTGAATAAATACTACTTAATACTTTCTTAGATTTACGCGAATATTTGACATTTTAAATAAAACTACCTTTTCGGATTTTTTCGCGGATTTATTTTGATTTTTGGTCGACGTTTCGAATGCTTTACAGCTATCATGGTCACGGGGGATACTGAGTCTAAAAAAATACGCGAAAAAATTCGAAAAGATAGTTTTATTTAAATACTACTTCTTGGTGTCATACAAGAAACAAACACGTCGATGCAAGTATTCCAGCCACGCGTCGACCTAACTTTTGCCTAATATACAGCTATCCGGCCAGAGAGCCCACAGAATATCTGGTATTCGGCGTATGGCCGAAAATACTATTCGTTGCAAGTCTAATATAAATTTAAAAAGAAAAGGATACAAAGTAGCGACGAGAGCGGCGCAGTGACGGTAGTTGTGCGTGAGCAGGCACAGCGCCAGCAGCGCCACGGGGCTGTGCGCCCACGCGCGGTACAGCGTGCGGAACAGGCCGCCGGGCGCCGCGCGCAGCCGCCGCCGCAGCGGCTGCAGCTCCGCCGCCGTCAGCAGCAGCGTGGCCAGCGCGCCCGCCAGCCGCGCCGCCGCGCGCCGCCCGCCCCCCACCCCCGCGCGCGCCACGCCCACGTACACCGCCTCCGCGCCCAGCAGCACGCACAGCTGTCTGCCAGCGCAGGTACAATCATTCCAATTAATAATGTTGTAATCGAGAATGTAGAACGTAACTAGCGACTCACTCTCGTTTCACTCGGTTTCGTCCCAAGGCTGCTTCCCCATACAAACTTTCATCCCTTTTTAACCCATTAACTTTTGGGATAAAAACTATTTTATACCCTTTCTAGAGTCTCAAACTATCTTCTTACCAAATTTTATCTAAATCGGTTCAATAGTTTCAGAGCTTATTTGGTACAAACAAACAAACAAAAAATCTTTCGTCTTTATAATACATATTAGTATAGACTAGAATAGGACTGGTGAAGAGAATGCACAATGTCGAAGGGCGAAAGATTAATTGCAAATTGAGAATTGCCATGAATGAGAAAGGGACAAAAACTTTCCAGAAATTAATTGAGATTACTAGATTAATTTGTTGAAGTTCAGAATTACGCAAAGAAAAATGAAGTGAAATATGAAAAAATAAGTTAGTAGTGGAAAATATTGTACAGGGACTGGGCCTACCTTATAATGAAGGCCCCCCTCTCTTCCAGCAGATTTTCGTCGGCGGCCAGCAGCCTCAACAACGCCTTTAGGAACTTTTGATAGTAAGGATTAGCTTCTAAATCACCTGAAACACATCAAACTAGTGTTATTATACTAATACGAAAACGAGTGAGTAAATCTGAGAGTGTTTATTACATTTTCACCATCAATCAAAAAAGTACTATACACACAATCCCATGCAAATGTTCTCTGAAAACTGTCACCAATTGTTTTTAATTAATTATGATTAGATGAAATTGTTCAATGTAAATTGAACCTTAAATGCTATGCTTAAAGTCGTTGTCACAAAAAAAATGTAATAAAATCGCGCTCAGATGTTCAAATGAGCGCTCATTCGATGAGGACATTGTTTTTCGCTGACTGTGAATCTAGTACTTTTTTGATCGATGATTTTCACACTATATTTACAATAATAAAAGTCCATACAATTAACGATTGTACCGTAATTTTAATAAAAATCCTGTCAAAGGCAAGGGATATCAAAAAGGGACTAATTTTCATGGCAAACAGTTTTAAAGTTGGCAACTCTTGGAAAGTTACAATTATACTCATCAACTCTAACACCGTTTCCCGACTGTCTTAGAAAATTATGTATGACAGCCAGGTGAGCCTCACCCAGGGCTCCCCTTGCTCGCCACGCACGATTGCTAGAACAAATTCAGAATGGAGTTTAAATACTATAGACTATTTATATTGACGTCCCTATCACGCAGGCATAACTCACTGCAGACTTCGTCGTCGTCGCCGAGGGCGGCGGCGGGGGCGGGGGCGGTGTCGCCGGCGGCGGGGGCGGGGCCGGGGGCGGGGGCGGGCGGCGGTCCCGAGCAGATCTCGGCGAGCACGGCGAGCGCGCGGCGCACGGCGTCGTCGGCGGGGTCGGTGAGGCAGCCCACCACGCTCACGAACACGCGCTCCGTCTGCGCCGACATCTGCAACCCGACACTCCCTTACCCTCGGGCCCTCACACTCTGCCATATTCATTTCATACAACACTCATCACAAATATCGTCAATAATTTTAAAAATTACTTTCTCAACGACTTTCTACATTGCACAAACTAACATTTGAACAAACGTAATACGAGCTTTAGGAAAAGTTTGTAATTTTGGGTTTAGGAGGTAATCTCTAAAACTACCCATTTTATCAAAAAGGCATCTACGGACAGCGACACCAGAGCAATGCGAGAGTAGTCACTAGTCAGTAGTCTATACATATAACAAAATTGTAACTAAGCCGAATCTGTACATTTAATATTTTTTGGAAAATCTTATTGAAATAGACATTATTATCGATACAGAGGCCGAATCTATAGTTTTTAGAATTGTTGTCAGTCTGTCTGTCTGTTACCGCAACACAGAAACACCACTGGAGGGATTTTGATAAAATTTGGTATGATGATAGCTGGTTATCCGGGTCAACAAATAGAATACTTTTTACCGGTGGAAAATATCTCATTTTTGAGAAATAATACAAAAACTGCAATGTAAGAGTATACTAATATGTAAAACTTGGTCATCTGAACGCTGGCGGAGCCGTGGGCAATGCTAGTGCAAAAATAAAAATGGAAGTGTTGGATTGCTTTGAAATTGCATGACCCATGACACTTTCGGATTAATAATCAATATGATATAATAATAATAGGTACATTGGAAAGCTAAAGTATGTACATATCTTTTCTTTTAAATGTGCTAATCTTTGGAACTACCAACTACAATTCAAAAAATCTTTTTACTTTTAAAGTTTTAGGCTCTCAGCTCACCAGCATAACACTATGAGCTTAAGAGCGGATAAATTACAAATTAAAAAACTAATTACATACCTCAAGAGGCAACTTATTGTACAGATGCAGTATCCAATCTAGCGTGGCCACTTTAGTGTGCACGGAGTTGTGGTGCAGCAGCTGCGTCAGCACCTCCACCACGGCGTCCAGCTCGAGGCGCTCCGTCCCCTCCTGCCCTTCGGCCTGCCCCTCGGGCGCCGCCGCCGCCTCCCCTGCCCGCCCCTCGGGCTCCGCCCCGGGTTCCATGTCAGACACCAGTTTGGTAAGCTGCAGATTAACCGTGGCCGCGGTCTCGCGTATCTCTGATTTGCATGTAGTTTGGTCTTTCGATTGTTAAGTGGAGAAGAGGAAAAAGCCAAAATAATAGTATCATTTTGCAAAAAAATATAATTTGATTTAATTAGGTTTAGTTTAGGTATGTGTGGGTGTGGGTGTGTGTGTGCGTGTGCGCGTAAAAGGATACTCTTGCGCGGCTCGTCGGTGTAGGCGAGGCAGGGCAGCGCGGCGCGCAGCACGCCGGACGCGTGCGGCAACACGTCGCGCCCGCTCAGCTCGCAGAACTCCTTCAGCCACGTGATGGCCGTCAGCTGCGGCACACAACGAACCATCACAAGCGATTTATAATAAAAAATCCAGTCCAACTATAACCTCGATGATGTAGGCTTCGATGAGGACACTCGTAATTATCGAACTCAAACAATGCCACGCTTTTTTGTACATATAAAAAACGAATTTAGTTACTTGGTATACTTTATTTTTATAGAAAGAATTCTCTTTTGGAATTTATAACAAAAGAAATTTACAATTCAAAATACTGTGAATTAACAAACAAAATAAAAACGAGGTGCCAAAGAAACAATACAAAAGAAAAAAATAGATTAACATTAAATTATACTTTATTCAAATAGACTTTTACAAACACTTTTCAATAGTAACTTTTTACATTTTTAAAATATAATTTAAATGTTTTGTAAAATTTAATTTAATTTAAATGTGACCTATTCGCTTTTTGAAGGTGAAAGCTAGGCGTTATAAGTTTACCCTTATTTCTAGTACTTATTTCGTATCTATCACTTTTTCTTATATATTTATACACATCAACACAATCTAGGGATATTTTAGTTATTCATGAATTAAAAAGAAACTACTAAGAATATGTTAAAGCATCTTAATATGAAAATGCGCAATATTTTATACCCTAACAGGAAATTAAATGAAAATCTGAGGTTTGTTTTTTAAAGGATTATTTTAGTAAAAATAAACAAAAGTTATCACTATACTAAAATAATACTTACTGTGTTTGGTGATTAAAGAACGAAACAAAATTGAATGAAACAATAAATTTTCCATAAAAAATAATTTAATGACCTGTAGAAGTACATCGGACGTTTATAACACATCTGTAACGATTATTCATATACCTATATATCATGTAGCAATGGATATTTTGACAGACATAATATGACAATCTATACTAATATTATAAAGAGGTAAAGTTTGTAAGGTAAATATTGTGAGTTTGTGACGTTGTAGGAGGTAATCTCTGGATCTACTGAACCGATTTTCAACATTCTTCTACCAATAGAAAGCCACGTATGCAACCGCGGTCGCGTCTTAATCTATTGAGTGATATTTCTATGTGTGTGTGTGTGTCTAGTGTTTTTTCATATATATAATACGTCAATCTATCTATTCTACTCGTAATATTATAAAGAGGTAAAGTTTAGGAGTTTGTGAATTGTGAGTTTGTGACGTTGTAGGGAGTAATCTCTGGATCTACTAAACCGATTTTGATGAAATTTGGTAAGAAGATAGTTTAAGACCCTGGGAAGGACATAGGATACTTTCTATCCCGGTAATTATCCCTTAAGGGGGTGAAAATGGGGAAGCAAGCTAGGGACGAATCCGAGCGAAGCGAGGGTGAGTCGCTATTATATTTATATATTGCGATCATTGGAAGTAAAAGTACTTTCTTATTTATGATAAACAATTACCTAAATAAATAAGCAACTGTTTTAACATACCCGAGAAAAAGATACACATTTTTAATTATGTAAATCGTATGTAAAATAGTGCTAATAGGTATGAATGTAAACAGTATTGGTGTATGAGTTATGAACATTCGAATACTGCTCAAACTTGGATAGACAATAGGGAATATTCATTCATGAATTTTTAAATTTTTATACAATAGCTTACATCGTTGTATAATTGAAAAATAAAATGTCCAACTCCAAAAAAATTTTTTTTAAATATCATACCGTTACGGATAATTTAAACGCTCGCCATTTCGCGCGCTCGGCGTGACGTCACAGTATGATATACACAGGGCAATGAAGACGCAATTTGTAAACGACAAAATCGCTAATCGCTGTTATGATATACTCTGATGTCATCTTGGCTCTGACCAATGGCATTACGTTTCAACTACTTTAAATTTTCAATTTTCCACCTGTATTTGCACTTATTAATAATTATTTTCTTAATCAAAAAGAAATTACATTAATTTAAAAGCAATAAGAATTATAAAAAAATTGTATTTCACCTTTATTTAAATCACACGCATATTCCCTATTGACTAATTATAATTACCTATAACAATCTACCCGGAAGCATACAAATCAATGTCAAAGGTGACGCGTCGAGTGTTTTATTTAAAGTCGTTTACTCGGATGCATTAATATACAATAACCGGCCTCGGGGTTGCATACTGACTGCGCAATAGTCTACTTTTTATTTCCCTTTCGTAAGCGAAAGAGGATGCGATGGGCTCGGCGGTGATGGGTTTCTCAGACGCCCCTTGAACTATGCCTGATCATCAATCAATCAGCCCATCGCCGTCCACTGCTGAACAAAGGCTCCCCCAATAAGCGCCAACCATCCCGGTCTATCCCGGACTATACCAGTCAAATTCCAAATATTTTATTCAGCATTAAAATATTACAAGTTTTACTTAACGTCATGAGTGGACTATCAGTTCGAAAAAAAGAAGCCTCAGACCTGAGATGAACTGTCGAAAAAGACTCAGCGGGACTAATATTATAACTTTATTTACAAAGCCCGCTACTTCCCTTAACTCAACTTGGTTTCTACCGCTCATTGCAATATAAACGTACTTACTTAACTTCTGATAAACACCAGACTGTACTACTTAGTCATAATATTTGTATTCTATTCAGCCCTTTTTAACGTCCCACTGCTGGCAATAAATAAAAATGGAAATAGTGCTATTTTACCCGACTGCGGCGAAGCCCAGGGTTATGTGTTTGACCTGTATGTATGTACGTACGATCCTATGTTCCCTCGTAATTACACTTATTAATTACATACGTCATTCGATTCGTCTTCATAACGCGAGTGTCATAGATTATATAGATATTATTAAAATTCAGAATGGCAGATCCTGCGCGCCAATTTGTGTCTTGGATTTTTTTGCATTTATATCAATCGAGTGAGATATCAACATACAGATTTTTAAAAGGTGATTACAAGTATATATAAAACTTACATGTAAAAAAGTAATTTAGCATAAGAAATTGTTAAATAAAATGTCTAACTGACCAAAACTAAAAGCTGTAAATAAAAAAAATATTTACAAAAATAAAAAACCCGAATGCGTAAAAAGTGAAATAAAAAGGAGAGAACAACTTGACAAAGGAACATAGTATTAGTATAGTATGTATGTAGTTGGAAAAATATATACACGCAGCTGTTCTAATTACTCATACTAGTATAACTTATCATTTTTCGAGTGTAAACTGATTCTTTTGCATCCTAAGTATAAAATACTTACTGTTAACATATTATATAATTTTGAAGTCAATATGTCTGTAGTTAGGAAATAATAACTTAGCCATCTGCCCGTACCTGCAGCAGCTCCTCGGAGGCCTGCGCGTGCGTGATGAGGATGTTGATCATGGCGCGGAAGTCCACCTCCGCCGGCTCCTTCTTGATGGCGCGCAGGAACTCGTTCAGCTGCACGTCGCACCTGCACATACACACCCTCATGTAATAAGCTATACTAGAGAGCTATACTATGAAAAACAAGACAAATCTACCCCATGGGATCCGTACATTTTTCCAGGATAAAAAGTATCGTATGTGCTACTCCACATCATAATCCGCCTCTATGTCAAATATCACCAGATTCATTCATACATTCTGGCGTGATTGAGTAACAAACATCCATCCATGCAAGATTTCACATTAATAATATTAATGTGATTAATATAAAGTTCCATCAAAATCTGTTGATTTTGTCTAAAAGAGTAACATTCATACAGCTTCACAAAGTGTCACGTTTATAATTTATGTAGTATTTGTTGGGGTTGTTTAATCCATTAATTCAACAAATGACGTTAGAAGTATAATTCTGAATCGCCCTAGGCACACATTCTGATAGCTATACATATATAAGCTCCGATATTAGCGTCACTACATCGGGTCATCATTGTGAGTTCTGAAGATTGATTAATTTGGAAGGTAAGGAAGTGGAGGTACTAAGTAGTACGTGGTCACTGAGTACTGACATGCGCCGTATCTCCGGGTTGGGGTCGTCGAGCACGGTGAAGAGGCCGTCGAGCAGGTCGGGCAGGTGCGCGCGCAGGCCCAGCGCCGGCGCCGCGTCCAGCGCCGACACCCACGCCACCGCGAACTGGCGCGCCGCCGCGCTGCGCGTATACATGCGCTCGCGCACCAGCGGCACCACGCACGACAGCTCCAGGCTCGGGCTCTCAGTCACTATATCCTACAGACACATGACACATACCGTACACTAAATGTAATACTTTTTAGATTTATGTGAATATTTGACATTTTAAATAAAACTAACTTTTCAGTATTTTTTGCATATTTATTTTGATTTTTGGTTTCTGATATTTCGAATGATTTATAGAAAACATAATCACGAGGGTGACTGAGAGTCTATTCCAAGTGTATATTTGCAAATTCACAACTAATTGAAAAAAATATGTATTCAACAAAAAAAATCCTCAATCCTAAGAAGACTAGGTAAGAAACTGTGCACAAAAATATAGGAACAATCAGATTAATTGTTAACAATATGACAACAATTTATCAAATACTAGCGACTCAACCTCGCTTCGCTCAGGCTCGTTCCTAGCTTGCTTCCCCATACAAACTTTCATCCCCATTTTTACCCCCTTAAGGGATGATTTCCGGGATAAAAATATCCTATGTCCTTCCCAGGGTCTCAAACTATCTTTTTACCAAATTTCATCTAAATTGGTTTAGTAGATCCAGAGATTACCCCTTACAACGTCACAACCTCACAATTCACAAACTTTATCCCTTTATAATATTAGTATAGATAGATGGACATATTGTATTTAAAAAAACTGTCTTATAGAAATATCACTCAATAAATTACGACACGGTCGCGGTTCCATACCTACATGCATGTCGTATTACCTCTTTAATCATTTGTCCAAATTATATGCAGTAAAAGAGAAAAGTCTTTTGTTTTAAAAATTGTAGACGATAATTTACTTATTTTGATAAGAATTCATCTATACTAATATTATAAAGAGGTAAAGTTTGTGATCTTGTGAGTTTGTGAGTTAGTGACGTTGTAGGGGGTAATCTCTGGATCTAATGAACCGATTTTCAAAATTCTTTTACCAATAGAAAGCCACGTTCTTTCTGAGTGTCATAGGCTATATATTAACCAGAAAAATGAAAAGGCTTTTTCGTGGTAGTCGGATTTGCAAAGTAAGTCGGAGAAAAAACGGTCGAACGAAAACGTTTCTTTCGAACGCTGCCTTAACGATAAGAGATATATGATTATGTTCTAGAGAAAAGTTGTAGAGTTTAATAATGTCTACAAAAAAGTCAGCGACAGCATATGTCTAACTTTTATATTTAAGTCACAAAAAGTAGTTTTTTGTATTAAAAAAATAATTTAAATCGGTAGGTCATGTTTATTGGTCATATTATCAACAATTATGAATTCTTATCAAAATAAGTAAATTTATCGTCTAAAATGTTTAAAACAAAAGACTTTTCCCTTTTACTGCATATAATTTGGACAAATGGTTAAAGAGATAATACAACATATTCGAAGGTATGGACGAACCCGAGCGAGCTGTTTGTCTGTTTTCCTGTTTGTACGGGATAATCTCCGAATCTATTGGACCGATTTAAATTAAATTTTGCATGGTGGTACCTTATATCCCCGGGCAACATCGTAGATACTTTTCATCCCGGAAAATTAAAGAGTTTCCGTGGGATAGTCAAAAAACTATAGTAACTTATAGAGCTTAGTACACAACAACTTACGCACCTAATTTAGTAAAATTTGGCATGCTGAATGCTGATACCTTATTTTGCCGGTCAAACAACAGGATACTTTTCATCCCGGAAAAATGAACGGTTCCCGTAGGATAGATCTGTTTGTGATTTTCAAGAGGTGAACCCGAGCGAAGCGTGGGTGAGCCGCTAGTAATTATTGATAATATGACCAATAAACATGACCTACCGATTTAATTTTTTTTTAATATAAAAAACTACTTTTTGTGACTTAAATATAAAAGTTAGACATATACTGTCGCTGACTTTTTTGTAGGCATTGTTAAGCTCTACAACTTTTCTCTAGAACATAATCGTATACATAGCTCTCATCATTAAGGCAACGTTCGTAAGAAACATTTTCGTTAGTCCGTTTTTTCTCCGACTTACTTTGCAAATCCGACTACCATGAAAAAGTCCTTTCATTCTTCGGGTTAATATATGACACTCAGAAATAACGTGGTTTTCTATTGGTAAAAGAATTTCAAAATCGATTCAATAGATCCAGAGATTACCCCCTACAACATCACAAACTCACAATCTCACAAACTTTATCTCTTTATAATATTAGCATAGATATAGAAACATCACAAATGCATGATTTTTAACAAGAAATGTGTTTTTTTATAATAATCTTATATAAATATAAATTACCTTGACAAGTCTATCCAGCAATTCTGCACCTTGCCTAACTTGTAGCTCAGGGTCTGCAGCAAGACGTGCAAGGGCATCAAAAACAAGAGGAAAATGTGTTAGCGCAGCTTCTCTTGCAATCTTTAGGACATTAAACAATGCTTCTGTTGCAGCATAGCGCACACGTGCTTCACTTTCGCCCAAGCAAGCAATTATTGGGTGAATCAACTCACTAATGTACAGCACACAGTCCTAGAATTAAATAAAATAATTGATTCTTGGAAGAATACCAGGAGAAACTGCAAAATAATTTTTGATTTGCTAGTTTTTAATTTTGAATAAAAGAAGATGTGTCTGAAAATATCCATTATAATATACAAAACATTATAATAAATGAAACTATCAATAAAATAGACAAGCTTTTGTTGAAGCACTAACTTCTTACCTTTCCTAAACCTACTGCAACTGAAGAAAGACCCATAAGTGCTCCATTCTTTACATTCGGGTTCGTAGAAGACATGAGATCTTGGCCAAGAATACGAATAAGACGTTTGATTTGATTGGTGTTGTTAGCATCACTGAAGTCTTTAACCATTCTGAAATAATTATACTTACTTTAAATTAAAGCAATGCATTTGTTTGATAGTAAAAAGACATTTATGAAAAGTAATTTACTAAAGACCATGATTTAATAGTTATACACTTTCAAGATCACGTACTTTTCAATTTCGACACCAGCAAACTTTCTTTTATCATAGAACTTGTCGCAGAGGCCGCGTACACATGCCGAACTTAATGGAGCGTAATCTCGTTCAGTCATCTTGTTAAAGTCCTATACTTTCATGGGGAAAATGCACTTTTATAATGTTTATTTCGAAAACTTATATTTATAATTTAATACGCTGCCGACAATTCAATTCGGCTAAACCTTAATTGTCAACAAATTGTCATCTTGACAATATCAGCTGTCACACACATCACAAATTCACACTTTATATTTTCGAAGTGTTTACAATTCTTATTTAATTATCAAATTGATATATATGTTACTGCTGATATTATAGATATATTAAAAAAATAATTAATTAAATAATACACATTTTACAAAAATGATAATAGTATTTTTAAACAATGTATTATTTAGAGATATTGAAGACTAATCGATATTTTGATATCGATGTTTTCAAAAATCAGATTTGATGTTCTAAATTCTGAAAGACTTTATATAAAAGTAGTGTCCAATTTTTTTTAAATATATTTATTTAGTAAACATAAAATAAATAATCTTATAACTATTAATATCTTTAAGTCAACGAAACAATCGATTAAAACTTTTAAAATATCGAAACGTATTTCGATTTTCGTGTTCGAGCTTGACTCCGTCGTAGTCGATATCCGATAACATTTGACGTAAATAAATATAAATTACAAGTTACGATCACGCGCGGCCGCTATTGTTAATTGTACAAACTCTGACTCTGCCACTGTTAGTATTATATGCGGTGATGTGGTATTATTGTCTTGGCAATGTTATTCTCATAAAATTTAATTCGGAAAGTATTCAATGTTCTTAAACTCGAAAAGAGGTCGGTGGTCTGGCGTACAAATTTCACGTTAGTTATTTAGTGTAGAACTTTCAAGATGCCTGTGACTCTAGTAGACAGGTTGCCCTTGCCGAATCTCAAGGTTTATTCGGCGGGAAGTGTTTTACTGTTGTCGATAGCTGTGTATTTTGCTGTGAATGTGACGAGTGATCCGAACTGGAAACTGAACGCGACTTTGCAAAAGCAGGAGTCAATCTCAGGGAGTGTGGAAGGTGAAGCAGCAAAGATGGTGCAACCACTGGTGTCCGCTTCCACTGAACTCTCAAATAATGTTACGAAAAATGTTACCGATCAGTTCGTCGAAGTAATGACTTTTATGATGCAGGAGCCGCTGTGTATGTGGGTATGTATTAATGAAAACTTTGTTTAATACTTTAAAAAAATATATAGTTTAGGTGTCGTGCACAAAACAATGATAATTTTTGTTGTTGAAATTTCAATAATAAAAATAAAGTAAAATTTAATAGGCCTGAAATTTAAAGATTTTTACAGATATAATAATCTCGGTCTTTTTATTCTTTTATAGTGATAAATTATATGGTATCTTTTTATATAGCTTTCATGATCATGCCTTTTTTATGTAAACAAAACGAAAGTAATAAACTAAAACATTTACACAAGTAAAATTATGATGAAAGATAGAAAGTTATGATATAACTTATTTCTTATCAAGATTTATAGTAATAAATTCTGTAGTAGGCAGTTCATTACAACTGATATGATTTATATTTGTATATAAATAACTTTGTAACAAATTAATAATAAGGTTTCTCATCATCAATTTACTACCTAATATTTTTGTATTGAATTCAATTTTTTTGTTGCATGGTTTCATTGCTTTTTTTAATAATCTATAAATAGATTAGAAGCAATGTAATGATATGTTTATTTTTAAAAACAGTTTATTTTTGTTAGTTCTTTTAAACTACTTTCCTGTAAAGAGGTTTGTAGTCTAGAGGGTTCACAATACTACATTTTTATTTAATGCATCAATAGGGGTCATTTTATATTCTACTTCAAAGCTATTCACAAACACATGAAATTTTAGCTTCTTAAGTAAATGAAAAGAAATTTGTACAATTTAATTGATTTCTTAATTAATCAAGCAGTATTGAAGTCCTTTTAAAAATATTGTGCACTTGTTATTTAAATAATATGTTTAACATTTGTTATTATAATGGTAGTGTGGGGCTCCTTTTAACTTTATTTAAATTCAGTAGAGAAACTTAATGATAATCTATGTCATAATTATTAATAATAGAAAAATTAGCCTTGAAAATTTTGATATTATAAAAAGGGAACAAGTTAAATATATTTTATTTTTTAATTAATTAATTAACATTGTAGTAATTAAATAGTATTAATTAATTTAGTATTTCTTATGAAGTATATAGTTGTTTTAAATAATAACAATTTACTATTCAAGTACATATAATATTTAGATGTTATAAGGTATACATGACTAAAAATTGTATGGATTGATTTTTAAAAAATCTTCAAATTAAAAACAAGTCTTATGTTAAAAAACTAAATTAATAAAAAAATAAAATATTCAGGGATCACCTATTACTGGTTCACATTATGTATGTTACAAATTTAGCACTTACTTAACATAATTAACCAAACAAGGCAACTGTATGAATTAAAACAAAAATAATGTTGTAAAGAAATTAACCTTTTTAGCCCTTGCATAGTGCTGGTCGGGCTCACAACCCACTATTCTATAAGTTTATATAGTAAACAACAAAAAATATAATAAGGTTTACTTAAAATCAATGTATCTTTTACTATTTTACTATACATTTAAATATTTTTACACACACATTCCTGCTGTTATTTCAAGAAATAAATATGACTTGCTACTAATAAAGTACATATAATAATTATTATAATTACTTAAATAATATTTTACAATGCTTATTTTATTATAATTGGTACTTAAAACAAAAGAAATATTAAGAAAAATTATCAGTTTAATTAAATATGTATGGTCATTACTGTCTTGAATGGTAGAAGTGGTTCTTTGATAATAATCACTAAACTTTTCCACAATCTAGATAATTAAAGCACTTTTGTGCTCTTTAAGGGTTAAGTGAATTATATTCTGTGATAATTTTTCCATTAGACAATAAGTAATTTAGAAAGTTGCAAGCATTGTTCTAGAGTATAAATTTCGCATTTATACTAGCTTTCTAGTTAGGCAGCAACTTGAGACAAACAAAATTATAATGATGAGGTGAAGACAGATTTTTTTATGATTTTTTTAGATGTATTTAGTAATTTTCAATACAAATCTACTATAGAGACACTTTTATTATGACTTATCCCTCCGTTTTAACTTTCACCTAACGTTAAAACTTTTCTCGAAACAGTTTATGTTGGTTCTTACTTCTTGCACATCGGCGGCGCCCGCTGTCGAATCACGCTCTTCTCTCGAGTCTCGAGTCGCTGAAACATGCAAACTAAACCTAACCCTTTCCAGGGTTAAATGCTTTCAAGATTTCAACCTTTTAAAAGCTCCAGAAAATTGATTTTATTATTATCTTTTACTTCCTAAAAAAGCATTACCAAAAATACAGTAAGTAATGGCAATAATTATTATCAATTTTGGACTTTTAAATCTCTCTCTTATACCCACTAAAATAGTGCAACATTATTAGAAAAAAGGCTCAAATTGCATCATGTGTGTGAATATGGTTTATTTGAAAATACCGTTTGGCGTATTTATGACCTTTTCAGCCTTCAACGCGCCCTAGAAAAATAAATTCCAGCCGTAGAAAAATATATATTAAAAAAACATTTCAAAGAAAATCTTGTTGCAAAACATATATAATTGAAGTCTAGCGAATGTATATAAAAATTGAGTCTTTAATAAAATAATGCTAGGCTATGTCTCAAAAGCCTAAAAGTAAATAATATATAAAATTAACTGGAATTTTGTTATTAAATGACGATCGCATTCTACCGAGTAATTCCAATGCAGTGCACGAAAAGGATTCAAGTATAGACGGTAATGCGGTAATTACAGTTTCATGAAGAGCTAACGGGTTTGTATATTCGGAACGAGGCTTGTAAAAATATACCGTATCGGTATAATATGATAATGTTAACTGTTCCTTTATAAATTTCTAAATTTCTTATTATATACAAAAACAATTCTTTAAAATTTCTAGTTAGCACGGTGTGAATTTTTAATTTAATTTTTAATTAACGATTCGCCCACGCTTCGCTCGAGTTTGTCGCTAGGCGTCTTTTAAATTGTAACTTTTTTATATAATGAACCGGTTGATATACAACAAATGGTATGTTCAGGCTAGTTTCCGCAACTCGACGACTATGCGCCTATTTTGCGTGTGTATATACAACAAATACTAAATGTTAAATGAAGCTTATCACACTACATTAGCGAAAACTGCACACAAATCGGTTAAGCTTAAAGCCATAAATTCTAAAAATCATTATTTTGGGTTCTATTGCGTTAATAAAGACCCCCAATAATCGTTTTTTTTTCTCTAATATCGGTAAATATAAATATATGAACAGACAGCGATCAGTTTCACTTTTATTATATGTATCTAGATTATATTCTACGAAAATTTGTTAATGTATGAGTCATATAATATGAAATATAATATAATTTTTATATAACATTTAGAATTCAAAAGACTACAGTTTTTTTTGTTAGAGTACTTGGCACGCATCCTTCATTTTAAATTACACTTTAATGATTAATAATAGTTGTTAGGTAAAGAAATATTCTTATTTTTATCCTTGTCCTTAATACATTAGTTTACTCGAAGCAAAAAAGTAATAATACAAAATATTAGCCTTATTTTAGTTTTGTCAATGCAATTTGGCCAATTCTTTGGCCCTTGGAAGCTGTTTGGTATGATATATTTAATTTCAATGCACACAGTGTCCATTCGTTTTCTATTTACTTATAAATATAATAAATACTTAGATCCTACTAATGATGTTCTCCAGACGGACTCCGGCCACGGCGGCCAATCTCATTGAGACTAGCCAACTGCGCAGGAGATATTATAGTGCACAAGTGTACGCGCAGACACAAGTGCACTCTCTATTCCTATCACTCTCATATTTCGGTGGGACGACCACTCGACACGACCAGTGAGAGGACGGACTCGAACCCAGGACCTCCGGGTGTGCAGCCGTACATGCTAGCCACTACACCACGGAGGCAGTCTAAATCCTACTAATATTATAAATGCGAAAGTTTGTCAGGATGTGTGGGTGTCTGGTTGTACGGGGTGTTTGTTATCCTTTCACGCAAAAACTACTGGATGGATTTTAATGAAACTTTACAATAATATAGCTCATACATCAAAATAACACATAGGCTACTTTTTATCCCGGAAAATGTACTGTAGATCTTTTTTAGTTTTTTATTTTCATTCAGTTCATTTAATTTATTATAATATTTTACATTTAGACAAATCTGAACCACCTGAAATACCTTTAAATATTCGACTTTCGCTTAAATATATTTTTTTAGCACTCGTAAAAAGTCGAATGAATAATAATTTAATGTATACAATTTACATCAAATTGAAAACACCGATTCAACGGTCCATCCAATTGATACAAAGAAACTATTTTATTTGTTAATCTTTCGTAAAGTTTAATAAGAACTACTTGTAGATGTTGCAAAGCTAACATATTTTGATAGATTACAAACAAAAAGGTATTATGTAATATGTTAATAATATGCTAACATTATGTATGTATTATATCGAGAAATAAAGTACAATGTGAACTAAGGTTGACGTCCGCATTTATAATTATCAAAGTAAATACAAACATCAGGACCGTGTTATTTTGAAAGGCTGTCTATCAAGGTTTTGGCGTTGAATGCATAATTTATAAAAAAAAAATCATACAAGTGGTAATGTTTGAAATTTGAAAACCTGGTAGGTACAATATAAATATTTATTATGTATCCAATTATACATATACACTGTGGTGGGTACAACCGCCAAACAAAACAAATGAGCTATAAGATATTCATACAATATCGCTTCATTTTCCTCCTTTGGGGGTTGTATTTCCAAAAATATTTTTAACTGTTATGTAGGACGTACAATATACTGAATTTCAAGCTTGTAGCGTTTATACTTTCGTTTCGACGGTTTCGTGATTCTTGCGTTTCACGAATCAGTGAATAGTATTTCGCCTTTATATATTAATCAACTAGCGGCTCACCCTCGCTTCGCTCGGGTTCATCGTTAGATACGTTTTAAATAGATATTATAAATATTTATTAGCCAGCGTTAGCGATATACATTTTAATTTTTTTTCCGTTAATTTTTCATTTTTTTTCTTTATTAAAACCTTCCGTGGACCATAAGGAATATACGAAAAGAAATTTAGCCGAGAGCTGAGTTATGCGCTTACCAACATTCATTATTATTTATATAGATATGGAATATCTAGATTTATTAACAAACATTAAGGATTCTTGTCGATTTGATAAATAAATCTCTTCGATATTATTAAATAATACCTATTACATCACTATTCAAAGTAGTATGACCCCTTTACATAAAACGTGTCCATCCAAACTTTAAATCCACATTCAATGCTAATGTATTAATTATTTTTATTTATTACTTATCATTTTCCATTTTTATGTGCCTTCCATTTTTCAATTATGTAAGTATTTAAATAAATTCATTTTATGTTAAACAGTGGTACGATAAACTAAAACGGTAATTCCTCTCATACAAATTGTCAAGGTAGTTGTTATGTGTGTTCATTGTAAAAATATATGACATATTATTTACTAGCTCTCTCTTTGCTCGAGTGCGTCTTCCGCCATCGCAATCTCCAATAATCCCGCCCCGTCAAAATCGGTCCAGGCGCGTCGCAGATTAGCCGGAGCAAACAGACTGACGGACAAAAATTGAAAAATTGATTTTTTTCTTTTTTTAGTACCGTATATATTTTTATATACATTTAGTAAAAAGCTATAATTTTTTATAGGCAGTTCAATTTTATTTAGACACTTCAAATTTATTTATTTGTGTAGGCATACTAGTACAAGATCCCAGGCTACCAGACGTCATGTAATTTCTGACGAACGAAATGTGGACGATTGGGTAGTGTTAGTATGTAATAAGATCGCATGCCTACCTGCTAACTTGGTCCTAAAATAATTACTTAACTTACGTAAATTGTGATGCTCGATTTTTATATATGTTCGCCAGACAACTATTTTAAAACCTTCACAACCTTTACAGACTGATCCAAGAGGCCAACCATCCCCTAAACTCAATTTTCCTACCCACAGAGGCATTAAAATTGAGTTTAGGGGGATTATATATAATATTATTTAAAAGTGTTTTGTTTGATTCTCCTTTTTTCACGTCGAAACGGAATGAGTCAAGACTGACATAGGCTACTTTTTACTGCAGGAGATAATCTCAGTCTTACGGAAAAACACGTTATAATACAACTCAATAAATATTTTATGATCAGAATTACTTGAAACTTGGTAGGTATTTAATGCTCTTCAATACAATTCAATAAATACGTGTTTTAGCATTTTTTGAAATTCACCCCATAAGGAAGTAAAATAGGGGATGACAGTTTGTATGAAACTTATCTTTTTAGAGATTTTTACTCGTAGTTTTAGCACGAGCGAAGCCGCGGGTTTTGCTAGTTTCGTATAAATAAAATATTTCATTGGACCATAACTGAACATGGTTGAACCATGAACTATATATAACATCTTCTTTAAAGTGAGTTAATTTAAATCCACGTTAATTTAAAACACAATGGGGTTATTTTCCATATTATGCAAATATTGCTAAAATTAACTAAATATATGTAGTACTTAGTAGTAGTATTTTCCAAGGGTTTATTTTAACCTATATTCATTTATATTTTAATTAAAAATCGTATAGTATTTGACCTTAATTTATATTGTTATAAAAATGTTATCAATAATATCGATCGCTGTAAGCTAGGACACAGTATGGCCGTGGCCGCGCGATGCATAAAACAACTTAAATAATTACATGTAACACTATCCAACTTCAAGGGTAAACGTTTTCAAAAGTAGCATTATTTTTGGAGGGCATTCATACTTTCAAGATCAAAATAATTACATACATATACATAATATGTATATATACAAACATTTCAGTTTCATATCCAATTTGATAATTTGTCGATTTATCTGCTGTGTGGGTTACTACTTATAACATCAGATATCTGCCAGTGAAATTCCCGTCAAAATCAGTCCAGCTGTTTCGGAGATTAGCCAGAACAAACAGACAGACATAAAAATTAGAAAAAAAATGAGTTTTTCTTATAAGTACCGTACTTATATAATTCCAGGTCCATTTGGTCAAAAACTGTTATTTTGAAATTACAAACAGACACTTTAATTTTATTTATCTGTATAGGATACAGATGATTCACACAGATATGTACCTGCATCATGAAAGCTTGTCTAAAATAGAAATAATTATAAATAATACTAAATTTAAGATGTTCATAGTTATAATTTTGCGAAACTATATAATTTCTTTTATGTCATCCACAACAAAAACTTCTAAGAGTAATTGAGGCTTGAACTTCTAATAAAAAACAAAAATATAAAAGGCTAAATAACTGATTGGGTCTAGAACGTGAGATTTTGTATAAGGATCCCTTTTTAACCGATTTCCAAAAAGGAGGAGGTTCTCAATTCGTTGGAATCTTTTTTTTAATGTATGTTCACCGATTAGTCGAAGACACCTGACCGATTTGGATTTTTTTTTGTTTCAACGGGTATACTTCCCAGGTGGTCCCATATAAATTTTATCGAAATCGGTCAAGCGGTTTTTTTAAAATCAACAAATACATTATTTTTTTAAATAAATTGGTTAATCGAACATGTTATTAAAAACTTTCTTCTAATAAATTACCTGCTTATTACGTCTACACTAAAAATGGACAAATAAAAACTTAAAAAAAACGACTATCAGGCACTAAAACGTAAAAAATAACTAAACGGGGGTTTTCATTTAGAATAGATACCTGATCAGATATTTTCAAAGTCGGTGACAGCCAACATTTTAAGATATGATTATCTAATAGGTAAATATGTATCTATTTTACGTATCGAAATATATTAGATTTGCTTTGCATCAGCTGGCGCCGACTTCGAAAATATCTGATTAGGTATCTATTCTAAATGAAAACCCCCGATTAGTTATTTTTTACATTTGTCAGGTTTTTTTTTGTGAGTTCAACTCAATTCAACGCTAGTCTAGTATGGAAAAAGGTGTACGCATAACGCATGTATAAATAGTAGAATTCGACAATCGATTTTGACGGCTCTTTCAGCAGATTACACTGACATTTAATTTAAATTTTGTTTGTATAAGTCTATTCGAATAAAGTATTCGAATAGTTTTATTGCAAAATCACAAAACTTTAAACGACAAATAATAAAAAAATAAGGAATTTTAAACAGTACCTAACTGTAATCTCTTACTTTAGAATTTTAGAATGTTTTAGCGAGTCAGGTAATAGAGCATTAGTCACACTACACTACCCAATTTAAATATGTAGTTAAAATTTAAATCACCTACAAGTCTATGTAGGTACGAGTGTAAATAATAAATGTATATAATCTATATGTATAGTGATGTTTTTTTGTGAACGACACTTGTTCTTTACAAAGTTAATTAGTTATAGTTATATTATTATTTGTTTTGGTAGGATATACTTCTTAAAAACTGTTGTTAGAGATTAACACCTGAGACACGCCGTGTTTCGGGTTAAATATATGTATAATCTATACTATACAATTTTATTATATATAAAATTGTAACTAAGCCGAATCTGTACATTAAATATTTTTTGGAAAATCTTATTGAAATAAACCTTATTATCGATACAGAAGCCGAATTTATAGGTTTTAGAATTTTTGTCTGTCTGTTATCGCATCACAGAAAAACCACTAGAGGGATTTTGATGAAATTTGGTATGGCGATAGCGTCAAGTCAACATATAGGATACTTTTTACCGCGGGAAAATGTCTCATTTCTTAGAAAAAATACAAAAACTGCATTGTAAGAGTATACTAATATGTAAAACCTAAGAATTTGGTTTTTGTTCATCTGTACGCGGTCGGAGCCGCGGGCAATGCTAGTATAAAATAAACAGAAACAGTGGGGGGTGTATTTCGATATTACTAAGCCCCCGCTGTCCATCCGTCCGTCTGTCAGAAGGCTGTAGTCATAATCTCTCATGAATCGTAATAGTTAGAGTGTATGTATTTTTATTGCCGCTATAACAACAAATAATAAAAAAATTGTCTAACGTTCGTAATAGATAAATAAAGTTAATATGCGTAGGTGCCTACTACATACGTAGAGTAAAAGTCATATTAATAAAAACTACATGTACGATGCTACGGAATCCTTGGTGTGCGAATTCGACTCGCACTTGACCGATTTTTAACTTAAAATTAAAAATAAATGATAACGTACATTCCATAATATTAAAAAGTAGGTCGCGCTTAAGGTTTTCAGCCTCTTTATTAAAACCTTATTTTGCTTGTGTTTATTTATATTAATTGAAATTTTAATTAAAAAAATTAAAATGTTGATAGCATTGTAAAGTTATTTTCACATATTTTTTATTTATTTCATAACTATTAAACTTATTACTTATTACATTCTATTATTTTCCGAGATGTAAAGTAGCCTATGTGTTATTCCAGACTATAATCTATCTCTGTGCCATTCATCCAGATCCGTTCAGCCGTTTAGGTATGAAGTACTCACAAACTTTCACATTTATAATATTTATAAATGTTGTATTGGCAGTTGTTGTTTGCAAAAAGAGCGCTTAAGAAACTTTTTATTTAAAAAGTTGTTTTTTAGATACATATATGCCACGTTAATTGTGACTTGTTGTTTTGATGAAATTTGGTATGGTGATAGCTGGTTATCCGGGTCAACATATAGGATACTCTTTACTGAGAAAAAATACAAAAATTGCAATGTAAGAGTATACTAATATGTAAGAATTTGGTTTTTGGTCATCTGAACGCGGCGGCAATGCTAGTTTATGAATAAGTTTATGAAAAAAGAAAGACGAACAAGTAACCGCCATGAATAACTTCCGCGACCATGTTTTGCTAAATAAAAAAAATGATTAAAACCTCGAGAAAATCTGAAAAAAATTGTAATTGTATTTAAAACTTCAAATATTCGGGCAAATCCAAGAAATTTTTTAGTGAAACCTCATAACCAATATGTCTTTGATGTATTTTGTAAGCGCCTGACATCAGGTTAAGCTGGGATTTAGTTAAAGATACGTCGATACGATAGAACTTTCGAAAGTCGACAAACATCGAGCAGCGAAAGTGAAACCTTAACCGGATTCTCTTTATTATATTTTTATTTCAATTATTCATTAATTTTATAACATTTTTATTACGCTGGGCGGTTATTACACAATGCATATATTATAATATGTCTTTACCTATTATATAAAAGTTATATGTATCTATAAAATGTTTGATCTATAAATATTAAATATTTCTCTCGGGTTCGTCTCTAGGCGATTCTATAAAATGACATCACTTTTTTATTTATGAACCGATTGAAATTTAAAACAAATACTAAATGTTAAGTGAAGCTTACCACAATACAGTAGTGAAACCCACACCCAAATCGGTTAATCCTTTTTATAGATTAGCGTGCACAAACGCACGGACAAACAGACAAAAATTTTAAAAATCATTGTTTTGGGTTCTGTTGCTTTGTTATATTATTTAAGACCCTCAATAATATTTTTAACACCGCACTTAACTAATGGACCGGCTATTTTTATAATTTTTTTCCTCTTTATTAAACCTTTGCTACTAAATAGCAAAAAGTCTTTGTGTTAGATTATTGAATGTGGTCAGTGATGAGATAACATAATTGTTTAATTCATTATTATTATTATTTAAATAACCATTAATGAACAATATATAAAAAAATCACTTTTTTTTACCCGCGTCTCCACTTACTTATTTCGTCAGTAAAATTAGCCTATGTGTTACTCGAGGATACCGTAGCTATCTGTTAGTGAAAGTAGCTGAATAGTTCCAGAAAAAAATTCTTCTTTTTACAAACAAAAAAACAAATTCTATTCTGAAATTAAATGTTTTTCGTATTATACTACGATCTTGTTGGTATTTAATCTAATGCGACCCTTATGACCTGTCCTTGTCAATGCCGATATGTGAGTGCGAAGGCGGGGGAGATGCTAGGAGCTACGACCTACGGTACCCAGTACCCACGCACGCGTACTTATGAGCCCCAGCACGTTGACATTACGAGTAAGTATCGCTACTATCAAACTAATAGAATGTGTACAATTTCAGTTCGTAGCTTCTATTTTCTTAATGTATAAAAGATCTTGTAAAATAAGTAAATTAGTTATAAATTGAGTAATCAATCATAAATATCAATAATAGTAGATAAACGTGTTGGTAAATGATTGGGAAACACATTATTATTACTAGTACGATTAAGTCTTCGTCAGTGAGACGTTTCTTATTTCTATATAAGCGTTTACTTGCCACATTAGGTCACATATCATAAAAATGATACTACATTCGTTTATTTTAGCCCAATTTAGAAAAATGGCCACTTAAGTACCATTATAATATTATCTAATATATAAAAATCTCATATTACGGTGTTTGTGTTTGCACTCTTCCGAAACGGCTCTGCCGATATAAACATAAATCCAAAGAGTTTTTTTTTGTAGATTGAAAGCGGGCGTAGTCGCGGGTTCTGCTAGTAATCTATATAAATAAAAATGAATGTTCGTACGTTTGTCCTCTATGCATTCCTAAACCATTGATTCGATTGTGATGTAACTCTGGTGGGTTATGCTGTATATGCCCGCCTAGGTTCCTGACGCAAAGAAAAAGAATTTTTCTTTGGGCGTTTGCCTCTTATGCGTTCCTAAGCCATTCAAGTCCAAGCCAGGGACGGACCCGAGCGAAGCGAGGGTAAGTCGCTAGTATTATATATAATTAATAGCATAGCCCGCGGCTCCGCCCGCGTTCAGATGACCAAAAACCAAATTCTTAGGTTTTACATATTAGTATACTCTTACATTACTGTATTTGTATTTTTTCTCAAAAATGAGATATTTTTCCGCGGCAAAAAGTATCCTATATGTTGACCCGGATAATCAGCTATGACCATACCAAATTTCATCAAAATCCGTCCAGTAGTTTTTCTGTGATGCGGTAACAGACAGACAGACAGACAGACAAAAATTCTAAAAACTATAGATTCGGCCTCTGTATCGATAATAATGTCTATTTTCAATAAGATTTTCTAAAAAATATTTAATGTACAGATTCGGCTTAGTTACAATTTTATTATATGTAGGTATAGATATAATAAACTGATGGTCACAGCGATGCGCTGGTAAGTCAGACATTTGAAAACGCACGCAGATTAAAAAAAAACAATACAAGTTTACAATATTGATTAAACCTCCCACGTATCATGCAGATGAGCTGCGAAAATGTCGACGAGGAAGAGTCTTATTGAATTTATGTCCGCGTTCCGAATGTTTCCCGTTGTATTTAGTAACTGCGTATTCTGACCTTAGACATGTCTGTGAGTTTGCTTGCTTATTGTAATAGGTAATTAGATGGGAGTTTTAGTTTTTTGTGCCACTTCTACAAATTGATAAGGAACTCGGTTAGTTTTTGTATGTAGGTATATGTATAGATAATAATAACAAACATCTAGAATTTAGCACTATACATACAATTAATACCTATACTTAACAAAATCTCTTAATTGGACAGATTGACAAGATGATACTGATAAGTAAAAAATAAAAATATATTTTCAATGTTTTAATTGAAAATTTATTTTAAGAATAAATTCTGTAATTTTATTTAATGTCTATGATGTAATTGGGAAGACGTTTGTTTGGAACAATATTGGCACATCGAGACGATTATTTCTTTCATTTTTAGTTGCCAAATACATACGTAACATGGCTCACTTCCAAGAGTATACAGCAGGTAGGTAAATATTGCCCGCGTCGCCTGTAACAAACAATCCAGACATATCGCTATATATATATATATATATATATATATATATATATATATATATATATATATATATAGTGTACTTACCAAACTAGTTTTATTAATAAATAAAACCGGCTTCAAAAAAACACCAAGCCAGCCGGTACAAATCAAAGCACACCGACTTCGAAAATATCTGATTAGGTATGTATAGTAAATTAAAACTACCAATCAGTTATTTTTTTAAATTTTTAGTAGGTTTTTTAAGACGGTTTTTTTCTTGTTTTTATGTCTATTTTTAGTTGAGAGTTAATAATAGTTTGTAAATATCGAGTACTTGATTGATATAGACCAATATTTACATAATAATTAATAAACCGTTATCAATATTTACGTGTGACTGCTATGAAGACAGAGCCATGTGGTTGATAAGTTTTTATTTGTTTTTTTAAGCTGATAAATAACTATAATTATTAATTAGTACTAAAATAGCTTATTCAATATAAACTTATGCCATGGACCACAACTGAACTTATCAATAAAAAAAATTGCCCTAGAAAATATAACACGTTCTTCGCCCTAAATAAACGGCTTGTTTACATAACAGGTGTTTTTAGATTCGTTTTACCTTGAACCTTATAGATATAAAAAATCATAATAAAAAAAACCTGTAGATATATTTTTAACAACGCATCATGACACGCGCTTTAACATAAACTATAAATAAGTACGATAACATTTTATACGTAGTTGGGTTTGGGTTTTATTTTTTACCCCCGACTACTGCGAAGTAATTACCCAACTACGGCGAAGTAAACGGAGGGTTATGATGTTGATCGGTATATATGTATGTATGTTCATCTGTTCCCTTCTAACTTCTAAACTACTTATCTTTAACAAACGAGGTATCATTGGAAGCGTCTTGATCATCCACTGGTTAGGCTATGGGACGTCACATTAAATTAACATGATATGCCACATAATTATGGCGCCCTCTAGAGGACAAAAAGTCATGAACTAAAAAAAATGTTTTTAATGATGCCGTGTTGGGTATCAAATGAAAGGGCTTAATTTTTTTTATATAGTGATATACGTTTGTAAACACATTATGTTTGATGTGCATATCAGTAGTATGATCAATTTAATTTATTCAGACTTTTTCTTCCTTTATTACTCTGTGCTCTAACTGTATATCAACAATTTTATAACGCTGTAAGATTACCAATAAATAAATAAATAAATAAACTGTAGCTCGCGGCTTTACTTGTATGTATACAAAAATATAAAGCAACGGGGTGTACCCCGTAATTGGAAATATTTTTTAAAGTAACGCCTCAGATGTGAGTCAAACATATTTTCTCTACAAACCTACTCAAAATACATACATACAATAAGTATTGTGTGTATGTATTTTGAGTTGTGAACTGTGGTATAACATGTAAAATAACCCCAAAATAATTTAAATAAAAAGTGTATTCAATAACTAAAACCCGACTAGGTAAATAGTAAGTAATATTGAAACAATACATTCTAACAGTAGGAAGCGATTATAGGTTTTAGGGCAAAGTGAATATGTATTAAATACACTGAAATATATTATTTACATGTAAGTTGTTTATTTAATAGACGATAAATATTAAATATTTTGTACATAACAATTTCAGATGAGAATATTTTCTTGTTTTATACTCTTTAAAGCGTGATTTTTCAGTAGTCGGGTTTTAGTTTTTGAATTTATTTTTTATGTATAATATAGTTTGCTTGTTACAATACAAGTAGTAAGTAATGATCGCCAGGAACACATGTCGTGGGCGGCTCTGAAGTACGCAGTTGCAGCGAGCTCGAACTTGCGCTCTACAGTCCGGCTGCAAATGCGGACGGACGTCGATGAATACACCCCGCGCCACGCATTCCCCTTATACTTCCAATTGTTTCATTTGTATAAAACTATACACATCCCCGCTATCTGAGATACCGATTTCATCGATTCGTCATCTATATTACGTATCAGTCTATACTAATATTATAAAGAGGTAAAGTTTGTGACGTTGTAGGGAGTAATCTCTGGATCTACTGAAACGACTTAGATGAAATTTGGTAAGAAGATAGTTTAACACCCTGGGAAGGACATAAGACTTTATATCCCGGAATACTTTACTTACGGATACTTTTTATCCCGGAAATTATCCCTTTAGGGGGTGAAAATGGGGATGAAAGTTTGTATGGGGTATCGCTATCGCTAGTATTGTATATATATCACTTTAGTAAGGTTTAGGTGTATGATTTATTAAGGTTTCGTGTAAATTGACTGAAATATGACGATGATTGTTGAAGATGTCGGAAAAACTATATAGAATATAACACGTAGTAAGTAATTACTTCTCTCTAAGGTCAGTTTTACTTTAACTAAACCATGCCCTTTTCATTGTCATAAACTAGGTCACTCTCTTAAACATCTTGAACACCTTAGACTGAAGTTTGGCCAATATTGCGTAAATGCTCCGCGTTTTACTCGGAAGAAATTTTCCTCATAGCTATGAGGTTAAATACAGAAATGTATACTGTGTTCTTCTATTATTAGACGTTGTTTTTTGTCTTTATGGCTAGACGTTGTTTTTATATAATTGTTATTATTATTTACTACCGGTTCATCCTCGATTCGCTCGGATTCGCCTCTAAAAAAACGTAAACAAATTATCCCACGGGAACCGCACTTTCCGGGATAAAATGTAGCCTATAAGTTATTCTGATTTATGAACTATATTATTGTAAAGTTTCATTAAAATCCATTCAGTAGTTTTCGCGTGAAAGCGTAACAAACATCCATACATCTAGACATCCAGATATCCATACATCCTCACAAACTTTCACATTTATAATATTAATTAGGATTACAGATATGCTGGTTTAAATGGAAACCTTGTGTTAAACTATTACTTAAACTATATCTGTCACTTTTGGTCTAATACTTTCTTAGATTTACGCGAATATTTGATGTTTTAATTAAAACTATCTTTACAAATTATTTCGCGGATTATTATAATTTTTTGGTTCCCGCCGTTTCGAATGCTTTACAGCAATCATAGTCATGGAAAAAACGGTAGTATGGATTAAGTAAACGGTATTTACCGGAATTCTGAAAAATAATGTACTTAGCGATTTTGTGAATTGTAAAAATTTCCTGAGATTGACGCTTTGATGTAACTCCTACATTGTTTATCTGATCAAAAACTGTCTCCCACACAAGTAGCAGCGTGCTAAAAAAAATTATTATAATAAGCACTAATTCGCATTTATTCAGCCTTGTCCTTACGTTGAAAAGACAAGAGCATTTTTTTTATATTGTTATTAAGCATTCGTCCAGGATAAACAGACTGACCTTTATGGCCTTTATGTCCTCCACATTATAAAGGTGATGACGAAATTTTAGACATTTCAAGTGGACATAAAAAGTGGAGTTGTTTTATGTTTACTGTTTGTTACCTAAACTCGCGGGTTCGATTCTTAATTATACATAGGTAATTAATATGTTACCTATCGCGGCACTTTTTTTACTCAAACACCACAGACAGCGGCATTCATCGATCTAATCTATATTCATCACGTGTTGAATAGTCATGCTGCCTGTGACCACGTGCTTATAGTTAGTTTATAATGATTTAATTGACTATATACAACGTGGTCATTGTTACGTTCACGTGGCGAAATTAACATTGTACCGAAGTAGTAACTTAAAAAAACTATTATTACAAACAATAATTCCAAGATAAATTGTTATTTCAATGTTGTCAACACTGAAATAAAAATTTATCAACGGGAAAATATTTTAGTGTAAAACGTTCTTCGCTGTCTTTAGCTTTGCGAGGTTGCGTATGTGTGGTGTCCCTTACTACTCCAGGTTACAGTCTATCTGAGTACTAGTTTTTTTGAAGGAGTAACAAACACACATACTCACACACGTACAATCATTCACATTAATAATAATAGAATATGACTTTATTAGAACGTCAAAAGCTAAATGGTAAATTGATGAAACGCCCAAAGCAGATGATGCTTACATAAGCATAGATAACATTTTTGTCGTATACAGTATAGGGAATATAGGTAAAATACCCTAAAGCATCTCGACTCTCAAGATGTGGCAGCCAAGTCGACATCTTGGCACGATCCCAGATATCGCGACAGGCAAAGTGTCCTCGTAGTTTGTAGCTAAATATGGGCTCGATAACAAGTGCCTAAATGGGACCTAGTGAGTGGAACTGCAAGGGCACCAACATTCTCGCTATATATGCATGAAGGTCATCTGGCATAGTATCTACTACATACGGAGGACTGTTTACTTATTTAACTGATCTGTCAAGTCCCTCTAGCCCCTCATCCTTTTGTTACGAATGTTTTTGAGAAAAATGGCGACCATTTATTTAAATATTTTGAAAAACTTAAAACTATCTATCTACACATTTCTATATCGCAAAAATTAAAGCATTAATTTTATAATAAACAAAACAAGGTACTCGACAATTTAGTCGACCTTTTGATTCATAATAAAGTGAATCTGTTACGAGATAAGTCCAATTAGCTGCAACAATTTATACTCGTAAATGCCATGTGGGTGAAAAAATCTCTCAATAGTTATCAATATGAATAATAAAGCACTTTATTTCGCCTACGTGCATCGGTTAAATGAACAATGTTACCTAGTAAGTGGTATATTCTAGACACCTACAGCAATATAAAACCGTTTCCATTTCCTAGAAGACAGCAATCTATACATATATCATAGAATTTAAACAGATAGAAGCCCGTCATTTGTTCAATATTTACTAGTTTTTTCTTAGATTTATGCGAATATTTGGCATTTTAAATAAAACGTACCTATCTTGATACTTTCTTAGATTTACGCGTCTCTCCCATCACCATGATTGCTGTAAAGCATTCATGCAACGTCGGGAACCAAAAATCAAGATAAATCCGCGAATTTTTTTTAGATTTTTCAGATTTTTTCGCGAATTTATATACATTTTTGATTCCCGGTATTTCGAATGTTTTACAGCATCGAAATCATGTTCATGGGAGAGTCCCTCCCACGATGTCGGGATATGTATAATTACATTTACGAGTACCTATCTAATGCTGAAAAGCTGTTCGTCTGTTATCCCGCGTTTTAAGTTTATATAATAATTATTCACGAATGGGTTGAATGAGCAAATACGTACCTGGCTACGGTTTTTACACACTTTGTCTTTTACGTCTCAAGATAAAATTAAACGTATGCGTTGTGTTTACAAACACTGTGGTTGTTGTGCCAAATAAGATCTACATCAGCCAAGTACTTGCTTTAGTGAATAAAAGATGCAATACTCCAGTTATATTAGAGTACTTTATAGCTTGCGTGTTTTAAGCGTACGACTGATCCACGCGTCCCTTGATGCCCTTAGCATTAATAAAGTATCAGCCCAGGGAAGTTTTAAAAACGAGGAGTTCTTCTAACTTGTTTAAACTTGTAAATTATACACCATAACCTCCCCAGACAATCCCTCTTTCTATTGGTAAAAACCGTACGAAAATCCGTACAGTAGTTTCTGAAATACAAATATAAACTAAGCGCGGTGCGAAACTTTAATTTATAATAATAATGTATATACATACATTATACATACATAATGATACCTCCATGGCATAAATCCTTGCCAAATTTTTAGCGTACCCACAAAAATTTACAGAAACTTGAAAAAAAAATAAAAAAACCTCGGCTCTATATGATTTGGCGAAATAAATTGTATAATGATTACATTAAACTATAATCCCTCCACGATCGCGGACACGCCGGCGTTACAGTTAATAATAGATTTCTTAGACATTTAATTAATTTCTTAGAAATTTACCTGGAGGTGTTAAATAAAAAAAATTAAAAAAACTAACTAACATTAACGTTGAAATATTTTTTTGTAAATATTAACAATTCAAGGATTTTAAAACCGTTTTCATTATAATAATTTATTGTTTGGAGTAGGATGGACATTGGACAGTAAGAGTATCGAAACTATTTAGTATGCGTATTTTTAAACAACTTTCTGTTTGTCCGTGGAGGGCAGTAGCCTTGCAGAAGACACTTACTTGCACGTGCAAGACTAATAGTCTAAGATCCATAGGTCATAGCTATATAATTAACATATTAAAGTATTTTATATATAAACAGTAACACTCTTGCATGTTTGCATCGTGTTTAAGATGTCATTACATCTTAGCTTATCTTCTCTATCTTATCTTATATCCTGTAATAAGCTATTTTCAGGCTTTATCATAACAAATCTATCCATAATCCATGGGAACTGTACATTTTTTCGGGATAAAAAGCAGCCTTTGAGCTATTCCAGACTATAATATGTGTATGTGTCAAATGTCATCCTGATCCGTTTACAT
The DNA here is from genome assembly GCA_921882275.1 of Brenthis ino. Taxonomy (NCBI): domain Eukaryota; kingdom Metazoa; phylum Arthropoda; class Insecta; order Lepidoptera; family Nymphalidae; genus Brenthis; species Brenthis ino. Next base: position 6,980,834 of record OV170221.1, read on the forward strand.
CAACATCCAAACACCCATCTAAACTTTCACATTTATAATATTAGTTTCATTTAAAAAGTGCACATTATTTGACGAATTTGAACGAATAATGATTTTTATTATAATTTACGTATTAAACCATTCAATATTATATGTAATAATACATCTTACCTAATTCAAAGCAAACAAACAAATGTTAATGTAAAAATACAACGTGCTCAGTAAGATTGCCTCATTACAACGTTTGCCCGCGTCTCCGTCTGCGTATATAACTATTTTAAATGTTTCTAACATGTTCTAAAATTACTTCGACAGATGAGTGAACATAGATAAAAAAAATTTTTTAGTTGACAAATAACAGTCACTATGACCTCAATAAAGCAAAAGTAACTTCCAAACAGCTGAAAATATAAATAACATTAATTACAAAAACAATGTCTTATCAAACTGTACGTTAATATACAAATAAAATATGTATACAAATAAGATAAAAATATAAATTATAAAATGTGTGACGTAGACACTTGCGTACGCCGAAAACAAACAGTACCTACTACTGAAAATTTGAATAAACATATTAACTAATTGTTAAAAACAATTTAAAACACCGCGTGCTGATAACTTCTTTAGTATTGTTACCAAAAGGTATCCACGGAACGAAATAATTCTAAGAGATTTTGTGTAATAGTTATCTAGCTTTAAATATAAATGTGAGGTTTGAAAAATAGTTAATTAATGATAGGTTATTTCAATAAAAAATGCACGAAAAAAAAAATTTTTGACGGGTTTTTTTCCTTTCAAGTGTCTAGACGTTACAGTGTAATTTTTTCAAATGTTTAATTAAATTTATATTTAATAACACGAAAACTTTTTTATATGATTAGCGGCCGTTTCAAGGCACCGTTATGGCGTTGCGCTAGTCGCGCGGAAGCCTATTTTCAACGTTAAATAAATAGTATCAATAATAGAAGTCAACTTCTATTATTGATACTTTATATTTAATGTTGAAAATAGGCTTCAGAGGGAGTCGACATTTTTTTTCAGAAATTTCCTCCTCTTTAAGAATCTGTTTTTAAAAAATGTCATGCATCAATAGTTTTTGAGTAATTTACAAAAAACTAGACCCCTTTGAAATTAAATCTTTAATTGTTTATAACTTTTATAATTGTTTATGTGATGGTTTGAAATTTTTTTACATTATTCTAGACGCCAAACGAATCGAACGAGGTGTCGCACGTATTTTAATTCACAGTAGCAAGAATTTCAACTTGTTGACACTAGACTAATACTAATGTACGCCCTAATTTACTAACTAAACTCTTTTAAATTGAATTTGTCAGAAATATTGTATTTAATTGCTCCAGATAGTTAACACAATGACTATTTTAAGCGGAAAATGGAAATTTACATAAATTAAAAATTCTACTATGTTCCTAGGTCATCTTGTTTTCCATCTCTTTAGTTCACTTTTTTACACAGTTTTGTTGTTTTTTTTTTTCTTTTAATCTACACTTTTATTGACGACATGGATTTATTAATTCATAAAATTAGTAGAGAATAGAGATCTTCCTACGTTACATAGACACCACGGACATACATACTTGCTTGCTTGCTATGTTGTATGTTTCTTACATGTATGTGGTTATTGGTATTAAATAGCCTAGGTTTTGAAATAGCATCGTACGGTTTAGATTCATTGATGTAAAGAATCATAGATAAATAAATAAATAAATAAATATGTTGGGACATTAACACACAGCACCACCTAGTTCCATGGTAAGCTACGAACGAGGCTTGTGTTATGGATACCAGATAGTTAATACACTACACATATATAACTTTAAATATATACATATTATAAATATAAACACCCATGACTAGAGCATAAGCATTCGTGCTCATCACACAAATGAATGCCCCCAGCGGGACTCGAACCCGCGACCGCTGGCACAGCAAGTAGGGCCACTACAAACTGAGCCAAACGTGTCGTCAAATAACAAAAATAGATACATGTGTAGTATGTACGTATGTATATGAACACTATATATATACATATGCATTATACATGTCTTTGCTATTCGAGTCGAGTAAATTTTTTATATACCTAGGTACTATTAGCAAAATTGTCAGGCCTCAAATTTATATTTCACTAGCAGCTGCTTCGCACGCGCTAAAACTACAAAAAACCCGAAAAAGCTAGTTTCATACAAACTTTCGTCCCCTATATTACCACCCTTTTGAGATGAATTTCGAAAAGCATTAATACCAAGTTTCAAGTGATTCTGATCATACATATTTTTTGAATTGTATTATAACGTGTTTTCCCCTGGAAATTGGGAATTAGAAAATCTCTCGCGGTAAAAAGTCTATGCCTATGTCACTCTCCAGCCGTCCAATTACATCCATACAAAAAATTACACCAATCCGTCACTCTAAAAATATGGAAAACTAGTGCTGTATAATGAGTGCCTACTGCGTATTACACACATTTGTTTACGATTCGTTTATTATCTTAGCCTATAGTATAAATAAGCCATTTATACTAATGCTTTTATTATCAGATTCAAAACAAATCTTGATTTCCGGTATTATTCTACCTAACGTGTAAAACGGCAGTACAAAGTTTTTGGAAAAATACAAGATGTTATATTTTTGGCATAAATAGTGTATGTAGAAATATTTTAAACTAGCTTTGCCCGCGGCTCTGCCAGCGTTCAGATGACCAAAAACCAAATTCTTAGGTTTTACATTTTAGTAAGTATACTCTTACATTGCAGTTTTTGTATTTTTTCTGTGATGCGGTAACAGACAGACAGACAGACAAAAATTCTAAAAACTGTAGATTCAGCCTTTGTATCGATAATAATGTTTATTACAATAAGATTTTCCAAAAAATATTTAATGTACAGATTCGGCTTAGTTACAATTTTATTATAAATGTATAGGTAAGTGTATATCGCTACTGTGTGACAATTCGGTAAATAACATGTATTTTTCTACGTGATGATCAACACGTACAGTGCGCTGTGACTGAGGAAGAGAATGTTCCATATTTGTTGTTTAATTGTCAGCAGGCTGGTTATATTGATTAGGTACAGTTTCATACTAATACATATACATATTCCTCACCTCATCCACCATATAAAATGTTTATTATGAGTATTCAGTATAGTGTTCGCGAAAATAACAAACTTATTTTAGTGTACAAGCGTGGTTATTTATCATGTAGAATCCTAGATAATAATAACAAAAACTATTATATATTTATTTATAATAATCTATACAGATAAATAAAATTGTAGTGTCTGTTTGTAATGTCAAAATAACAGGTTTTTACTAAATGAATGCGGAATTATACGCGGTATTTATAAGAAAAACACAATTTTTTAAAATTTCGTCTGTCTGTTTGTTCCGGCTAATCTCCGAAACGGCTGGGCCGATTATGACTGGACTTTCACTGGCAGGTAGTTGATGTTATAAGGAGTAACTTAGGCTGCTTTTACTTCAGTAAAAAAATTAGGGATCCGCTCAAAAAATTAAAATTAAAAAAAATACCGATTATGACACGATTATTTAAATTGACATATCTTTTTTATTTATGAACCGGTTGAAATAAAACAAATACTAAATGTTAAGTGAAGCTTATCACAATACATTAGTGAAAACCACCCCCAAATCGGTTAAGCCGTTTCTGAGATTAGCTCATACAAACTCACAGACAAACAGATAAAAATTCTAAAAATCTTTGTTTTGGGTTCTATTGCTTGGTTATATTAATAATTACCACCACAATAGTTTTTCTCAAATATCTTCCATGTACAGACAGCGATCGGTTACACTTTATTGTACGTATAGAATATAGAGCTAGGCTGCTACATGCTCTATAATAATGTTCTCCTGACCGATTCCGGCTACGGCGTCCAATCTCATTGAGACTATAATTAACGTAAATATTTCTTTGTTTACAGACACTTATCAATATGGCGTATTGTTCGCTGGCGTTGTTCGGCTTCTTCATCCAGAGACTGGTCTTCGGCAAGCTTCGGGTGGCCGAAGCCCAGCGGGTGAAGGACAAATTCTGGAACTACGTGTTCTACAAGTTCATCTTCGTGTTTGGCGTCCTCAACGTACAGTACATGGACGAGGTGCTGCTGTGGTGCTCCTGGTTCACACTGGTCGGCTTCCTGCACCTGCTCGGACAGCTCTGCAAGGACAGGTTTGACTACGTGAGTGTCATTTATCTTATTCGACATTGTAATTATTTTTTGAGAATATGTACTTTGAAAACAAAGCTATCCAGGTGTAAGTACCAATCTACATGTTTATAAATCGATTTTTAATATTTAGATAAAATTAATGATAAAAAAGTTGCATTGGTTGTTATGTTAAAGTATATAAACAATTGATTTATAAATATAGTTATCACGGAAACATTTTCATCTATACGTATGATAAAATTGTAACTAAGCCGAATCTGTACATTAAATATTTTTTGGAAAATCTCATTGTAATAAACATTATTATTTATTATCAATACAAAGGCCGAATCTATAGTTTTTAGAATTTTTGTCTGTCCTTCCGTCTGTCCGATCACAAAAAAACCAATGGAGGGATTTTAATGAAATTTGGTATGGTGATAGCTGGTTATCCGGGTTAACATATAAGATACTTTTTACCGCGGGAAAATATCTCATTTCTGAGAAAAAATACAAAAACTGCAATGTAAGAGTATACTAATCTAAAAACCTAAGAATTTGGTTTTTGGTCATCTGAACGCGGGCGGAGCCGCGGACAATGCTAGTTTAAATATAAAAAGCCTTATCTTTTGCCCCCGAAGCACAATATAATGACGTTCATCACATATTTAGTATTGCGTGACGATTACATCGTTATCATCGCAAACTGAAAATGAAAATATTAAGTGCGAGTACAACAGATAAGATTCGCGATTGAGGTCACTAACATCGTCACTTAATATAAAAACACAAAACAATAATAAATTATAAAATGGGTAGTCATTATTAAAAAGATATAATCATTAAATTAATCAATCTATAAGTATAAATATAAATATCTACGAATCGTTCTGTTTGCTTTAACGTATAGAAATGCTGTTTGCATTACAGTACTAGAGTACTGTCTGCATTTCTTTGTACAGTACTACAGTTAATGTGTTAAGTTATAAACTATGAGAATTTTTTTTATAAAATTAAATCATTCTATCTTCACTAGACTATCTATTGCCACTGTTTTGCCTGCAGTGTTTGTGTCGCTAAGACCCGTCCCGTATCATATTATGTAACTGACTTATTTGCATCGTGGGCTTCTTTATGTAATAAAACTAGCAACTCACCCTCGATTCGCTCGGGATCGTCCCTAGCTTGCTTTCTAATACAAACTTTCAACCCTTTTAAGGGACAATTTCCAGGATAAAAAGTATCCTATGTCCTTCCCAGGGTCTCGAACTATCTTCTTACCTTTCATCTAAATCAGTTCAGTAGATCTAGAGATTACCCCCTACAACGTCACAAACTCACAAACTTTACCTTTTTATTATATTAGTATAGATAAGTAATTAGTCACTCCCTCTTTGACTCGCGAACTATCTATAAAGAAAAAAAAAACATTGATGCCAATGCTTCAAACATCCTTTTATTAGGCATAGTAGAATAATATAAAAACATTTAAAACACATTACTTAAATTTAAAAAAAAATGTTATTTTTTTTCCTTTCGTTGCATTGAATTCTGATATTTTAAAGTAATATTTTAAACAAACTCAGTTACCCAACAGTGACACATTCATTGTGGGTTCATTAAATTATTTCACAATTCAAAATGTATATTACAAGGTGTAGTAAAAAATAAACGAATCATACATATTTACGTACGCCGTGACGTGGCTCTGCGAAAGACTAGTTGTTGCTGTGACTCATGATAATGGTTTTTGGTAATTTTAGATTGGTTACGGGTTCACGTTAGGTTTACAAGGTCGTATCACCCAGTTGTTTTCAAGACTGTTTTTGAGGTTCCGTAGCTAAAGCCCCGAAGAAAAAACGGAATTCTTATAGTTTTTCATGTCCTTCTGTCCGTATACCAAAGCCATTTTAGTCAAAAAACAATGGTACTAAAGAACTATTTGCAAAGTAGGTGTCGCATGTGAACCGCTTTACAATGTTGTAGTCAAATTACAAAAAATGAGAAAGAGCATATATTTTTTTTTATAACTTCCAAAAAAGTTTGTCTGAACGTAAACTTGTGAAACATCTATGGCTTGTTTTTTTTTAATTTTAATAATGAGATAGATGTTTGAATTACTTTTTTATTTAAGCCAAAAGCCAAGTTATATTCTTCCAAAAGTCGTAAACATTGTGTCGTCGTCGTATGATAAAATATTTTGCAACAAAAACATTTTTTATGTTTTTTTTACTTGCACGTCGCGTTATCTACAAAATATGTCGTGCGCTACGTGCATTTGTTATGAATACTAACAATAAGTGGAAATATGTAGATACGCAGGCAAAGTGGCAGGAAGTTGCTGCTATTATATCTGTTTGTTTGATATACATGTAATTTCATATGTCACGTACAAACTACTGAAGAAACTCAGTAAAAGATTCAGAGATAGGAGATAGGAGCTTTTTCAGAAGCAGAGCTTGTGCAATAAAATTGCATACATACATACATACATACATACAAACATACATACATAAATACATTAACTATAGACTTCTGCTACTTAGATTTAAATGTAACCTGACATAATAATTAGTGTTACTTTAGAAGTAAGTTAAACTTATATCAGAGATAAAAATATACGGAATATGTGACCCTTATTAACATTGAACATTGGGTCAACAACTTACGCCATGGAAAATGTAGTGATTTTCTTATAAATAAGTTATAAGTGTCGATTTAGGTAAACATAATAATATAATTATTATTTATATTCTAATAGCGACTCAGCCTCGCTTAGCTTGAGTTTGTCTCTAGGTACGTTTTAACGGGTAGTATGGAATAGATTGACTATATAATATTATATATACATAAGTACAAAAGAAACAGTTCTGAACTTTTCCATTTTCCAGCTGTATTTTTTTTTTGGTTTTCCATTATTTTTAATTTTAAACCACCCCTGACACACTCGTAACAAAACAAAAAAGATTTATTCTACGAATAATTGGTCCAGCCGTTTTTGATGTTTAGCGAGATCAACGAACGGCAATTGTTTTTTTTTATCTGTACATATAATAAAATTGTAATTAAGCCGAATCTGTACATTAAATATTTTTTGGAAAATCTTATTGAAATAAACATTATTATCGATACAGAGGCCGAATCTATAGTTTTTAGAATTTTTGCCTGTCTGCCTGTTACCGCATCACAGAAAACCACTGGAGGGATTTTGATGAAATTTGGAATGGTGATAGCTGGTTATCCGGGTCAACATATGGGATACTTTTAACTGCAGGAAAATATAAATTTTTTAGAAAAAAAATAGAAAACTGCAATGTAAGAATATACTAATATGTAAAACCTAAAAATTTGGTTTTTGGTAATCTGAATGCGTGCCGAGCCGCGGGCAATGCTAGTATATTATATTGATTAATGTAATTAATGCGTTAATGTTTTTCTTCCACTTCGCGTAGACGACGCGACGTCGCTTTGTTTTATTTGTATATTTACACATTATACTTTTATTGTTATCATTTCTTGCTAATTAATTATTTCTAGTTCTTTATGATATTCAGACATTATATGATATCAGACACTACATGTACCTTGATAATAATTTACGTGTAAATAAACGTACTCAATGCCTTTAGTTTGAGACATATATATTATATATTTGAAACTATATGTTTATATGTATATACATTCAGCCTTACTTTGATTCTTAAAACTTTTGATTTTGAGGCTCCAACAGCTCCAAGCAAAATTAAAAAAAAAAAGATTTATTTGACATTTCGCAATCTAGTTACAACCATACTTGTAACAAAAATGATAGTTTGTAAGTGATTGTGTTTTATGAAGTTTCTTTAGGCTCTGCACAGCTCACACACATTCATCATCACACACATTTGAGTGAGATTCCTTATATCTTGGATTAAAACTAAAGTTACTTTATCAACGTACATGTATCATATCTATCATGCGAATGGCAAAAACTCAAAAACTAATTTAATTATATTGATTAGATATATTTTGTATTTTGTGGTTAGACTTGTAATGACACTTGGATGGCTAAGGTGATGTGAGGCAAGGTGCGTGCGATATCGCGTTGACAGATCGCACGAGGCTGTTGTTGGACAAGTACAGTAGATTCTAGAATTCTAATAATATTCATTATTTATATTACACTGATTGGTTGCAAGTTGTTGTCCTCGACTTCGTTCGCGTTGTACGAGATAATTATCTCGATAATTTTGGATGCAAATAACACTCGAACCGCTCAATTGTGAACAAGCTCCAAGTTAAAAATAACTTTACCTTAATGTTTTATAAAAAGCTAGCAATGCTGATTTATAATTCTAGATTAGGCGGAAATACTTGTAACTTTAGTGTTAAAAATTAAATATCGTGTGTATGTGAAGGTTTTTATGTAATTAAAACATCATTGCCAAGACTATAGCAGTAATAAATTAAAAATTAAAAAAACCCCTACTCAAATTAATTGTCATTTCACGATTACACTGGCACGCGTGAAGCACTTAATCCAGTAATCATAGGCCAAAATGCCTTACATAATTTTGGAAAAGATACTCTTACACTGCTGGACCGATATTAACCAAACATAGCCAGCGGTCGCGGGTTCGAATCGAACTAGGGGCATTTGTGTAATGAGCAGGAATGTTTGTACTCCAGGTGTTTATAATATATATGTATTTAAAGTTGTATATGTGTAGTGTATCAACTATCTGGTATTTATAACACAAGCCTCGTAGCATATAATGGAATTAGATGTGTGTTAATGTCCCAACATATTTATTTATTTACTAGCGGCTCACCCTCGCTACGTTCGGATTCGCATCTAGGAAAACAAAAACAAACCTATCCCACGGAAACTGTACATTTTCCGGGATAAAAAGTAGCCAATGTGTTATTCCAGACTATAATCTATCTCTGTGCCAAATTTTAGCCAGATCCGTTTAGCCGTTCTGGCGTGAAAGAGTAACAAACATCCATACTCACAAACTTTCACATTTATAATATTAGTATAGATTTTAAACTTAGTGCACGACATAATAATGTCAAGCAATTATCTTAATTATAACTGGTTAATGATAGGGAAGTATCACATTTAAAATATATTGATTTATGTTTCCTGTGTCAGTAAATGATACTGATATTTAAAGAATAATTATAATTGTAAATTATGAAGCAGTGATTAAGCGATTTTTTGACCTCTAATTTTTTATAATACTGTCTGGTTTTCCTCGGAGAATAGAATAACGATGTAAATTGTAAACGAAGCTGACGCCTCGCTATCTTATAACGTAGCCTTAATGAATCCATCGTAACTATATCAACGAGCTTCTACGAATATCTATATATAGCTTGTAGTTATTACGTTACTGACTCGGTGGTGTAGTGGCTAGCATGTACGGCTGCACACTCGGAGGTCCTGGGTTCGAGTCCCGGGTCGGGCCAAGTTTAGTTATTGAGTCTTTCTGTACAGTAAGTCCTAGTAATAGCTCGGAGTTGGGAAGTTGGCGGTGTTTCACCCCCGTGCCTTGGAGAGTACGTAAAGCCGTCGGTCCTGCGCCTTAACTCTCACTGGTCGTGTCGAGTGGTCGTCCCACCGGAGTATGAGAGTGACAGGAATAGAGAGTGCACGTTGTGTCTGCGCGTACACTTGTGCACTATAATATCTCCTGCGCCGTTGGCTAGTCTCAATGAGATTGGCCTCCGTGGCCGGAATCGGTCAGGAGAACATCATCATCAGTTATTACGTTATATTTAACAACCTACGCCTGCCACTTACTTCTAGTCTTACACGTATTGGGATTATATCAAGAGGAGCAGTTCTTTAAATTAATTTGATAAATTGCTGACCTAATCAGTATTTTGCTGAGTTATTTAAGAACCGCGAGAAAATACTACTTGGTATATTAGTCATAAAAGGATACATGCATGTATTTTTTTTAATTTAATCATTCATTGTAACATCGCCATCTTAATATAAATATGATTAGCAATGTCTTAATTGAGCTATTATATGGCTTTGGTACTAAAATTAATCTAATTAATTAAAGGACTGCATCAACAACGATTTTTTCCACATGAAGTACTTAGTCTACAGACCCCAACTTGTGAAATAGATTCCTTCTTATATTCATTTCATCTTCACAAATACATATTATGACTTTATTTTTAGGACAATAATTGTAATATCGTTTTCCTCATTTTATTTTTTAAAGTTTTTTTTTTTATTAATGAATTAAGTATCACCGTGCCAGAGACAATATCCGAGCGTAGGACTGAGAAATCCTACCATTTTATTTGATCATTCAATTGTGCATATTTTTTTTTTGGTAATAAATATTATGAAAATCACACGGTTATTATCTAATAAATTTTATGGCGTTGTTATTTTAACAAGTTCGGAGAGGAGACTATTTGATCCAAACCATCTGTACTTTAGGACAACATTTTTTATATTGGATTATCTCAAGAGTGAATCGTAAAACAACTTGTTAGTAATAAATTTTAGACAATTGCCATTTTGACATGTTCTGATCAATCCACAATCATATCTATCTATCACTATCAAATTTTCGTAGAAACAAAAGTTGGGCGTCCCGACAAAACGAAGCTACTCGTGAAGTTTTAGATTATTATTAAAAAAACCCGTTGGGGACTATAAATACCACACAAATCCAAATATAAATCTGTTGACATAACAATAATTAACGTCACACTTTGTTCTAATCAGTGGTGTTGCGTATCGCTATATAGAACATATTAAAAACAAGTTAAATAAAAAAAAATTAAGAGGAAAATAATTAATTAGATTCCAGTGAATGATTCCAGTTGATAGATATTTAAAACCAAACATAAGCATATTGTATTTTATTGATATACATATAAAGATTCTGGAAGGTATTTGATAAATAATAATAAAATCCACATGAGTTGAAATTAGCTACCGTATGCTTCCGTATGGATAGAAATATAGTAAGACTCATAAAAATATATAAATACTAGCAGAACCCGCTGCTTCGCTCGCGCTAAAATTACGAATAAAATCTCTTATAAGATAGGTTTCATACAAATTTTCATGCAATATTTTACCTCATGGGATGAATTTCGAAAAATGCTAATACATGTATTTATTTAATTGTATTGAAGAGCATTAATAACAAGTTTCAAGTAATTCTAATGATAATTTTTTTCGGTTGTATTATAACGTGTTTTCTCGTGGGAATGAGATAATCTCCTGCTGTAAAAAGAAGCCTATGTCTCTATTCTCCAGCCCCCCAACTATCTCCACATAAAAAAATCACGCCAGTCCGTCATTCCCTATCAACGTGAAAGAAGGATAAACAAACACACATTCACATTTATAATATTAATATGGATTTATCAGTATATGTAAAATTATAACAATAATCAAAATATGCTTTACTAACGGCTCACCCTTGCTTCAATGCGTAGTGCAAATTGTCTGTAAAGTGTCGGCGAGAAGCTCGACGAGCAACAAGTTGCTCTTTTCTTTTAATAATATTTTTGTTTAATAATACGACAATATAATAATGTTTAATCAACCTTCATTAATTAATACGTTTAAATTAAAAATTAAAATGTCTCCTACACAGAATACCTGCAGTGATAATAATATATATATATATATATATATATATATATATATATATATATATATAATATGTATTATTACAAAGTAATATGCTTTGTTTAGTATATAGGTATTATATTGTTTTATAATTCTAGATTGTTCAATCGACTGCTATTTTTTTTTTGAAGTAGGACAAACGGATAACCAAAAAATCAAGTATTTTTTGTTACTCTTGCAGTTTCATAACTTAAAAGCATATTTTAATCAAAATTCTGCTCGCTCTACATTTTACAGCGTAAATTAACTACATATTATATTTTTTTGAACATTTAATACTAGTTTATTGCGGTTAACTTGTGACATTTATGCAACACGGTAACACAAATGTTCATTTTAAACACTAGAAAGTGGATGTTTGTGTTAATGCTGCATTAATACTTAAACTTAACACTTTTATACCCATGTGACCGGGTCACTAAGACATGAAAAATATTTACTTTTTTGTAGACGGATTCACAATTAAGCTGAATATATCTCAAAACACATCTATTTCTCTCATATAACACGGTTTTTTTCAGATTTAAAAATGTTCGGTCACTACCTATTCGCTGCTAATCGCTAATATTTTGTTGGAATACAAGCGTAAATAAAAGTTAAAAGATAATTATTTGTATAACACGATGGTAGGTACCTAGTGATGGTGAATCATATTCTGCTAAAGTAATTTGAAGTATTTGGATAAACTTTCCAGGAAACATAATAATTAAGTGTATTGATTTAAATTTGTTCTAACAAATGTTTACCACAAATATTTAATAGTAGGATATAGGATATCTATACATATAATAAAATTCTAACTAAGCCCAATCTGTACAATAAATATTTTTTTGAAAAATCTTTATTATTGAAATAAACATTATTATCGATACAGAGGCCGAATCTATAGGTTTTAGAATTTTTATCTCTCTGTCTGTATGTCTGTTACGGCATCACGGGAAAACCACTGGAGGGATTTCGATAAAATTTGGTATGATGATAACTTGTTATCCAGACCAACATTTAGGATACTTTTTACCGCGGGAAAATATCTCATTTCTGAGAAAAAATACAAAAATTACAATGTATACTAATATGTAAAACCTAAGTATTTGATTTTTTGTCATCTGAACGCGGGCGGAGCCGCGGGCAATGCTAGTATAATATATATTCATGATTCGCATTTATTTGCGTCTACTAGCCTTCGATTCGCAATTAACGGAAGGTTAAATTATTTAATTCAAAAACAAAACAAGGACGCGTATGATTTACGTCGTTTTTTTTTTTGCAGGTATATAAATCGATAGTGTCAATTAATATAGACACTTAGCAATTTAACAGCGATAGGGCCCGCTCAGACAGGCTTTCTGACGGCAACAAATCTTTTTTAAGAACATTATAAAAATTAGTATAAGAGTTTCCAAAAATGTTATTTTTACTTTAACGCTTTGGAGATGAATCGAGAAGAAACCGAGTATTGGGTCTATCTCATAAACAGTGATTATAGCATGGCTCTTTCCTCTACTAACTATTCCAAAAACCAGTCGGTCATACTCGTATAATTCACCAATAAATAAATTCTACAGTGTATTCCGTCAAACTAGTTTAACGGAAATCGTTATAAAAAGCGCGTATATATATAATATGCTTAATATAAAAAAAGGCAGAGTTTGTTTGTTTGAACGCGCTAATTTCAGGAACTAGTAATCCGAATAAAAAAAATTTTTGGCATTAGATAATTGAGAAATGCTATAGCCTATAAGGCTATATATCATCATACTACTACTCAAGGGAGAGGAGCAGTAATCATAAATGTCAACAAATCGGGCAGACTTCCATACATTATTGTAAAACTGATGTTTATAATATTATGTTTAGTGCGTTAAGCTCAGAAACTACTCAGACTATTTAAAAAAAAAAGCCTTTTGTATAAAGCCAGAGTTTTTTTTGTAGTTTTAGCGAATCCGCGGGTTGTTCTAGTATAGATAATGAAACTGACTAATTACTTAACTTTTGGCTGATAAAAGATAAAAGTCTGCAGCGTGCGAGGTCTCTTGTAGAGCTAATGGCGCCCATTTACATTTAGGCACATTTGTCGAACAGTCGGGTCGTTCAACTGAGTTATTTATTACTTCATTCGAATAATATTGAGGGTCACAATCTTTTAACCTCGATGAATATTCACAATTTTGTATTATTCTTTTTATTATATGTTTTTTACTTGGGATATCGACCCGGTGATGCCATGGCATTTCTCAATGACATATAGTGAACTAGCGACTCACCCACGCTTCACTCGGGTTCGTCAGTAAAATGTATAGTATATGTTGATTCGGATAACCAGCTATCACCATACAAAATTTCATCAAAATCCCTCCAATGATTTATCCGTGATGCGGTAACAGACAGACAGAAATTCTAAAAACTATAGATTCGGCCTCTGTATCGATAATTATAATGTCTATTTCAAACAGATTTTCCAAAAAAAAATTAATGTACAGATTCGGCTTGTTTACAATTTTATTATACGAGTATGTATAGATTTCTTACTAGAGCGCTTTAATCGATATTTAATAATGAAATTAATTATGTTATATTTTTTATAGATGTTATGCTTTAAAGTGGTTGGTTATTCGTAGAACGTATTAGACTCTATGATAATCAGTAAAAAATAATGCTTAATATAAAATTAAATAATTAATTGAATTCGTTGTAAAATAAACTAACAAACTTATAATTTTAGTTACTTATAAATAAAAATAAAATAAAATATTTCTTAAATAAAATTTTGTCGACTTCCTCATTCAGATCACCCTGAGTTCAGCTTATACTTATAATATTATGTATTTACTCTTAATGGGTAGGTATATTATATATGTACATATTTTTATAGCGACACTCTAGGCTCAGTTTGTAGTGACCTTACTTGGTGTGCCAGTAATAGCGGGTTCGATTCTAGCTGAGGACATTCATTTGTGTGGTCAGTCATGGGTGTTTATATTAATAATATGTATGTATTTAAAGTGATATTAAAATGCCCTTGTCCTATGTCATATATAGATGAAATAGTAGGAAACTATTCTATATCCGCAGCTGTCGTCATCTCCGAGCGCAGAGCGCTGGGCACACACGCGGCTCCTGTGCCTGCTGGTGGGCATCCTGTGCGCGGCCGCGGCGCTGCTGGCGGCGGCGGTTGCCTGGGGCCTGCCCGTCGGCAAGGACACCTTCGCCTTCATGGCGGCCGAGGTACGTTGTATCGATTTATTCATTGTTTTATTTAGATTTTGTGTATTATAAGTGCATAAATAGATACTTCTCTTTATAAGAACAAAGCTTTATAATCATGTTTGAATAAGCTTGTTACACTACATTTAATTCTCATTTATAAAATAACATAAGCTCTCAAATGGGACGAACTTTTTTTTGGTTTAAGTCACAAATCTTATACTTAATGCTAATAAGCGAACTTTTTTCCAAATTTTTTTGTAGATTAGGGTCTAAATAAGTCTTTCTATGGTGAATTCCGTTTGAAAATCCGTACACAAATTTTTCGTGGCGGTGTACTTTATATCATAATATAGCGATGATAATTCCTAAACACGAAAACTACGAATTGAATTAATGATATGTAGGTAGTTGTTATGAATATATCATAGTAAGATTTCTTTTTATATTAAAACTAGTTTTATGCACGTGGCATAATTCAGCTCATTATAGTGTAATTTCAATAGTGAAATAATGTGCTCCGGGCCGATTTCGGCCACGGCGGCCAGTCTCACTGAGATTAGCCAGCTGAAGGAGATATTATAGTGCAGCGCGTGTACGTGCAGACACAACTTGCACTCTATATTCCATTTACTCTCAAAGTCCGATGGGACGATACTGCGAAACGACAGGTGAGAGTTAGGGCGCATGTCACCGCCGTGACAAGTGCCGGAAGGAACGGAAGTGCAACACCGCTAGCTTCCTAACTCCGAGCTATTACTGAGAATATCTTAACAAAAAAAACTCAGTAATTACATTTAGTACTTAACCGGGGACTCGAACCCAGGACCTCACTAAAATAACAGTTTGAACGACTAGTATGCTAAATATAGGACAAGGTATAGCACTTGAACGTAGTATTGTGTATGTGTGCAGTGCCTACTGGTGGGCATCTCGGCGCTGCACGTGCTGGCGCGCTTCGGGCTGCGCGCGCGGGAGGCGGATGCGGCCGGCCCCGCCGCATACTACACGCATTTAGCTTTCGATGTAAGTATATAATTTCTTATAATTCCGTCCAGCGGTTTCACCGTGAAGGAGTAACAAACATAAACTTACAAACTAGCATTTATAATAGTAGTCAAAGAATGATCTTATGTAAAAGTGTGTTTGTTTTTCTATCTCTCTGTTTCTTTCTCGAGAATCCTAACATTTTTATAAATCATGTAGTATTGTCTCAAAAATTAATTATTAAAAAAAATAATTTAGAATGATCATATCCTATCTAATACAGAATAACATATGATGTAACTTTGAGTCTCGGCAATTCACTTTCGATCAATACGTAAACTTTCCAAAATTACGTAAGTGCTTACAAGAAGTAAAAGCTCTAGGATTATTATATGTATATTATAGATATTGCTTTAATTGCATAATAGATAGACGAAGAGATACTTCATATAAATTATCTATATTCCACATTATTATCTTTATAGTGTAATTATTATAATTTACTTTAATTACGTATATTATATCTACTCAACAAGTATAAGAACGTGTTAATTCTTTATATAAAGATATTTAATTTAAAATACGTGCGATACTTAGTTTATTTATATTATTATTATTAATTAGGTATGAATTATTTAAGCAACAAAAAAAAATAAAAAAAAAACAAAATACGGGTTGATTTTTTTTTAACAATTAAAAATACCACGTGCTGATAACTTACCAGAAGGTCACCACGGAGCGAATCATTTTAAGAGCTTTTGTTTAACAATTATCTTATAATTTGAACTATAAATGAGAGTTTAAAATTAACAATAGGTTATTTTAATGAAAAATACATATAAACATAAAATATATAATTTAATTGTGTGTAATATTAAAATAGCAGCTTTTTATTTAATGCATATGATATTATTTACGGTACTTTATACAAAAAACACAATTTTTCAATTTTTGTCTGTCTGTTAGTTTCGGCTAATCTAAATTGAAACGGCTGAACTGATTTCGACGGGGCTTTCACTGGCAGACAGCATATTAGATGAAAAATAGTTAGGGTTCCATTCAAAAAAATTAAAACTTAACTAGGGACGAACTCAAGCGAAGCGAGGGTAAGACAAAAATAATAACACAAAAAATACGGCACTGCGCTAGCGCGCGGAAGCATATTTTCAACATTAAATAAAAACTATTAATAATGTAGATAAGTTTCGAGACTCGACACTTTTTCTCGGAAATTTCATTCTCTTTAAGAATCTATTTTTAAAATTCCTCTAGCAGTTTTTGAGTAATTTACAAAAAACTAGACCCCTTTTTATGATCTCTAATTGTTTATAACTTTTGCTCTTTCGCGGGTTTGAAATTGCACATTTTTCTAGACGTCATAACGAATCCAAAGATGTGTCGCACAAATTTTAATTCAAAGTTGTATGAATTAACACGTTTTTCAACTTGTTGACTAGACTATTATGAATACATTTAGCTAGCTAGCTATATCTCTTACGAAACATATTGTGTATGTGTCTCGTGCAGGCGGCGGCGCTGGTGACGGAGACGTGCCACGTGGCGCACATGGTGGTGTACAGCAACGTGGTGGTGTCGATGGCGTCCGTGGTGCTGCTGATGCAGCTGCGCCACCTGCTGCACGCGCTGCTGGCGCGCCTGCGCCGCCACCGCCTCTACGCCGCGCTCGCCGACCACATGAGCCGCAAGTGCGTACCCCACACCCCCACACCCTAGACACTTCAACCTGTCAACCCTGAACGTGAAGGAGTATCAAACTTATACACATGCAAACTTTCGCATTTATACATATAATAGTAGTTCGATATTTCACGGGAACACTTGTTGTTTGAGGGTTTACTGTCTCGGTGGTCTAGTGGCTAGCATAAACGCCTGCATATGCTGAGATCCTGGGTTCAAGTCCCGAGTTGGGTCAAGTTTGATTACTGACATTTTCTGTTAAGATATTCTCAATAGTAGCGCGGAGTTAGGTAGTTGACGGTATTTTACCCCCGCGTCTCGGAGAGCACGTGTCACGTCGGAAGGACATTATGAGGATAAATTGACATCGGGAACTCTGGCATTCCGGTTAATCAGTTATATTTTTACGTGAAATAAAGACATACTAACAGACGCTCATTCAGATTTATATATAGTAAGAATAAGGGTATCCTGATCTGTCTACTGTACCTACACATCGATCAAAAAACTAGATACACAATAAGCGACAAAAAATGTCCTCACCGAATGAGCGCTCATTTGAACATTTGAGTGCGCTTTTTTTAACGCATACAACTTTAAGCATTGCGTTTAAGATTTAATTTACATTGTTGTATATTTATTTCAACTAGAATAATTACCTAAACACAATTGGTGACAATTTTAAGAGAACTTTTCCATGGGATTGTGTATCTAATACTTTTTTGATCGATGACTGTACATAAGTATTGTATCATCAAACGTGACTACCATAAGGTAGTCACGTTTAATGGTACTTACTGGTGTTATATAATTTATTGTTGCCTAGTAATTAGCTAGCTAGCTACGAGTTCTTGCCGGGTGCCGGGTGGTCTGCGCGTTTGTTTTTATTTACTTCGTATCTATTAAATTGTTATGTCTGCCTTATCTATGTCGAACTAAATGATTTCGATCGATCTATAATAAGAAAGGTTAAAATTACTCACACATTGAATTATATCGTAATGGCTTTAGATCAAACGTATGATTTATTAATACATGAAATTCCTTCATCCAATTGACAATACTTTTTTTTTTGCATTTCTATCTTTTAGTGAATAATGAGATTTTTGTCACAACTGCAGAAACACATCAATGCGACCAATGACAAACTCGAACCCGTTAGCTTATTCTTTGTATACATTAATTACAATTACCGTATTCTAAAAATACACGGAGCTGGTTGTAAGGACACGTGATAGAACTCGTGTACTCTTCACACGCACGTTATAATATTAATTGCAGTAATAATTTACTACAATGAATCGTAAACAAGCAAATAGAGTTGTATGTATAACTAAGTTAATTATCTATGATAGGGATGGTTAATGTAGGAAAATATACGTTTACTAATATAATCTATTAGTAATTGACCGCACATCAATACAATAGAAAGTTTTACACCTAAATCGATATTTGACTGTGTTTCTTATCGATAATAATTGATAATTAATTTTATAATAGTGACGCTTTTCGATTTTCTTTAATCTATTATTAATTGTTATCAAACGACGTGTTATTATTTGTTTTTAATATTGTTATAAACCACTAAAACCGCAAATGCGTAGTGACGCGGAGTTCGGCACAGTCGTTGTAGATAGATGTAGCTGTGTCGATACCTGCATAACGAATATGACATGACATCGCCTAAATATAATGACACATATATGTTTATATATACAACTAAATTATTTACTGATTATACTTGTTATATTTCTATAAATAAGTCTCAAAACATTCAAAGTAATATCAGACCCATCTGTAATCAAAAGTTTCATTGCAATCACAAGAACAGTATAGGAACGTACATTTTAGAAACAGACATACATACATATTCGTTATATAAGTATACGAATCTATATCTAGATATTAAGAAAATTCGTTTATTTCCTAGCGAATATCGAAGACTAAAGTGGCGAATTAACTTATGTTTTTATAGTTCCGTAGCCAAAGGGTACTAACGGAACCCTATTAACTAAGGCTCCGCTGTCCGTCCGTCCGTCCGTCCGTCTGTCAGAATACTGCATCTCGTAAACCGTAATAGGTAGAGAGTTGAAATTTTCACAGAGTATGTATTTCTATTGCCGCTAAAACAACATGTAATAAAAATCTGAAAAAAAATATTTTTTACGTTCGTAACCCGTCATCGAAGTAAATATACTACATGCATAGAGTAAAAGTCATATACATAATAATAAAAAGTACATGTACGATGGTACGAAACCCTTCGTGTGCGAATTTGACTCGCACTTGACCGATTTTATTTTAACACGCTTTATTAACTTCACTTATAACTAACAATGTAATCAAATGCTGTAAGTTATTTTTAACCTACTTCTAATTGTGGTATCGAAATGAAACTTTGTATATACAATGTACATATATGTTGTTTGGATGATAATACTAGGTATAATTTGGTATCTTGGAGCTTATCTAAAGTAAACCCCTCGCATTTAGGACCATATGATTCATTTAACAAGTCTTAAGACATTTGTCCAAAACACGTTTTTTTTCAATTTGTCAAAAAAAACCTTCTTTTTTTTGTTTTTTTTTAAACTAAAATTAGCACTAAGTAATGTTTAATACTTTCATAGATATACGCGAATATTTGACATTTTAAATAAAACTGTTTTTTTTCGGGTTTATTTGCGGATTTATTTATTTTGTTTTTAGGTTCCCGGCGTTTCGAATTATTTACAACAAAATATTATAAGTTACTTTGGTGCCATTATTCAATTTTATGAATTCATTTTGTTATTTTGTGGGTAGGCTGTATGTAACAACCAAATTTGTAATGCCTTTGAGACGTCTAAAATCTTAGTCTCTCCCGTGACCATGATTGCTGTAAAGCACTCGAAACTTCGAGAACCAAACATCAAAATAATCCGTGGAAAAATCCGAAAATATAGTGTTATTTAAAATAGCAGTTATATTTTTAACATTTCTGTCTACGTTACTGTGATACATAATTATGATTTAAATTACATCAGGATTTCGCACTGATTCTGATATAATATGATGGCGCGTTTTTTACTTGTATGTTAATTACCGGTAAAATACGCCAAATGATTCACTGTGGGAATCGTGTGGTATAATGGTGTGATGAGTGTGCATAAGATTATTAACCGGAACGTGTGTAGTGAGTGTGTGGAAGTGTATGGAAGTGGTTGGCGGACTTCACATGTCTTTCGAAAACCTGCGAGGTTCTCTCAGACATGCAGGTTTCCTAACTATGTTTGCGTTCACCGTAAGACAAATGGTAATCATGTTAAAAAATGTTTGGCACATGAAAATATCAGAGATGCGAGACCCGGGATTTGAACCCTCTTCACTCAGTTTCCCAAGCGAGCGCTTTACCACTAGGCTACCACTGCCTTTAAGTTATCGTATGTCAGTGAACGTCCTTAATCCGTATAAAATGAGGCCGTTATCGAATTAATCAGCACTTCCCTTTGTTATACTTGTTATCGGCTCGTACTCATTTTTAATCAAAAGTGGAAATTCTTTTGTTTATATTATGTACTTAAAAAAATAGTAGTGAAGGTCCGTAGAATATTATAAGTTTATATCGATATAAAATATCGATGCTAGTTAAGCATAGATTATTATATTTTACACCGATTCAGATTACATATTTTAATGAATTATTATTTTAATAATATATTATATATTACTTTAATATAAGTACATATATCGCTAGATCATAGACCTTATCTATGCCTTCGAGCTAAGATGAAGGTCGAGAGTAAGCCCATTTTTAATATAAAAAAAAGCTCCCAGTCGGCATGATTTTTTCTTACGTCTTCAACTTTTTTTTTACATCTTAACAATTATCGTCATATTTTAGCGGATTTACACAAAACCATAAAGAATTATACACCTAAACTTTCCTTACGAAACTTAGGAAACTGTATGACAATCCGTTTGATAGTTTTTGAGTTTATCGCAGACAGACAGACAGACGCTGCGCGGACCTTATAAGAATAGATGACTAGAAGTAGAAAAAAAGGACCCTAAAACAACATATTAGAATTTCGACGTCCAAGAAGTTGGGTTGCCGCAATTGTTATTAATTATTATTCTTAAATTAATCATCAGTAGGTACAGGAAGTTACGATGACACTGGTGTTAAAATTTACAAATAAACAAAACATTGTGTTTCAAAGGTACATCATACATGTATTTAATTAAACAAAGTAATTACTTAATTATTTATTTACACACGCAAAATAGGCGCATAGTCGTCGAATTGCGGAAAATAGCCCGAACATACCATACCATACTTAATTATTTATGCTGTACAATATGTGTATATTTACAAGCACCCGTTCATTTACAGACACAGTCATAAAATGAAAAGGCTATGATACTCGTAAAACTTTTTAACAAAAAATAAAAACCGACTTCCAGGTACTAAAATGTAAAAAATAACTAAACGACACCTGGCTGGCACTGGCACCGACTTCGCAAATATCTGATTTCAAATAGATACCTCTATTTGAAATAAAAACCTTCGTTTAGTTATTTTTTTACATTTTAGTGCCTGGAAGTCGGTTTTTATTTTTTGTTAAAAAGTTTTTATTTTTCCATTTTTAGTGTAGACGTAATAAGCACGTAATTTGTAAGAAGAAAGTTTTTTAATAACACATTTGATTAAACAATTAATTAAAAAAAAAATTGTTGATTTTTTAAAAACCACTCGACCGATTTCGATAAAATTTATATGAGACCACCTGGGAAGTATACCCTTTAAAGCACAAAAAAAATTTCCAAATCGGTTCAGGCGTCTTCGAGTAATCGGTGAACATACACAAAAAAAGAAAAAAAAAAGATTCCGACGAATTGAGAACCTCCTCCTTTTTGGAAGTCGGTTAATAACCCTAATAATAATACCTATATTCGTAAATGCAATGAATTTATGTATTTTTTTATCATTTGTAGTTGTAATGAATATTTTAATTGTTTTCGTTCGAGCACTTTATGTATTCACAAGAAAATATTTTTTCCTGCTATCATGCTACCCGTAGGGCACGAACAAAGAAAACCTAGTTCATATAAATGTTATTAGATGACGTTACATGTATCCATCCACTTGTTATTAAAGTTGTGTTAAATTAACAAAAGATAAAAAAATAGATCCCATAAAGGTGTATTTTTGTTTTAAAAAATATTTTAAGTGAAGGGAAACGAAGTAATTTTATAATAATTAGTATACATACATACAAACAAAGAAGCAATGTGTTTGCATCTGCATAATATGTGTTATGTCATAACATGTGTTTGTTCCAATTGCCAACCATCTGGTTTACCTAATAGTTTATCAAGGAGCTTATTTATTGAAAGAAAATGTATTTACAGATTTTTTGTCTATATTTCAATTACTTATATATTTAATTTCCCGTGTCTTTTATTATACCAAATATTACGCAGATCGCTCCGCTATTGCCTATTGTTACGCATATTTTTTGCTCCAAAGTTTAAACTTCAAGGCCTATTTTTCGCAAGTATCCTAGATTTTACATGTTTCCTATTCCTACACTTATAAGTACTTTCAATTATTATCAGATTATTTTCTAAGGAAGCCTAACTTATTCAAGAAAACACTTCTATCCTGCTTACATATTTTACGGTTTTTTTATAACCAATTAAGACCTTTAATGTCTGAAGATAAACAAGATTTTAGTAACTAACTTCGTATCGCTCAGGCTTGTCTATAGCAACTTCCAGTGAGAGTGACGCACCCTCGTTTGCCTCGGTTAAATGCTCCATGTATATTGTTTATATGTATATCATCCTCGAGATCACCAACTATCGTCATACAGAAATCTATCTCAATAAAAATTCTCTGTGTGAATTTTGTTATAACCGGCTTTCCTAGTAGGAATGAGGTATTTTATAGCAGTAAAAAACAGAAACGCTACTGTTTCGGTGTCAATAAATGAGGAAAAAACTAACGCGCTTTTACATATATTATATTATATAGATTCTCGGTAAACCGAGATAATAAAAAAGTACCCTACAGCAATCTTATCGTTATGTATAAAAATCGATATCGTATTTCCATTGTTTGGTAAAAATAGAACAAACTGAAAAAAAAACACAACTTCGCAAATACAATATTAGTTACTAGCGACTCACCCTCGCTTTGCTAGGGTTCGTCTCTAGGTACGTATTCATGGTTAGTATAGAATAGACAGACTATATATTAGTATATAGTATATACATATAAATACAATGGTATTATGAGTTTTATATGCCTTACTTGAGAAATGTTTCATTCCACATATAAACTTTGATCCCCATAAGGGATGATTTCCGAATTCCGATAAAAGTCTAGACGAGTCTTTCCCAGGGTCTCAAACTATCTTCATACCAAATTTCATCTAAATCGGGTCAGCGGAATTTTAGTTTATCCATTACAAACAAACATATTTTTTCTCTTTATAATATTAGTAAAGATAGTATAGATTATATAAAAATAGTACGTAAGTAATAACATTATTTATAATCGTTTGTATCCATTTACAGTTACCCGATGGCGAGCGCCGAGGAAGTGCGCAAGAACGAGGATAACTGCGCCATCTGCTGGGAGCCGATGAAGGAGGCGCGCAAGTTGCCCTGCGCGCATCTCTTCCATAAGTACGTGCACATAGTATAGTACATACTTATAATATTGCTGCCTTCTCTGAAGTCTCACTACTGGGCATGGGACTTCACGCGATGCGTGAGGGATAAAATCCTTTTAGACGTATAGGTTTCTTCAGGAAAATACCTTAATTATGAGGCGAGGTGTAGTAATGTTGAAAATGAAATTTGCATGTGAAAATATCAGAAGTGCGAGACCCGGGATTTGAACTCGCATGAATTGGTTCCAATTTATAGCGTTACCACTGGACTACCGCTGCTTGTATCAATTATAATAATCATTCATTGTATATATTATGCTTAGACATATACCTTTGTAGCAGTCAGTCTGACCTCATCTATACTAATAAATGGAGAGCCGATTTTTTTGTTCGCTTATACTGCGATAACTACTGAACCGATCGGAATAATACTCATAACATAAGATGCAGCGTGTTTCGGAGAAGGTTTTAGTATATAATATGTTGGTGATTAATGTACTATGCGGACGGAGCCGCTGGAAAATTCTAGTGTAATGTTATATTAATTACTTATTTTTGGTCAACGGAAACCGTAGTGCATTTCTGTATGTTATTGCCCTTTATTTTCATTTTCTCATAAGTTGAATTTTATAATGACTATACGTAATTGATAGGAAAAACTTGAGTTCGTGGTTTGTCCGCTAAAATGTGTTGCGGTCACTTATCTGTTTTCCGGTTAACAAGTAGACTCAGATGCACGTTAGCTTTATATTTAGGTATAGAGATGTCGATTCATTGGTGTATGAGAGACATACATGATGCAAGCGTGACATATGAGCGTTGCTCGTACAGAGTCAGTAATGCTTTTCATAAACAATGTATACTTTTTTACAACATGACCCCAGAAACCTTTCAAAAAGCTAATATATTGATAAATTGAAAGAACGCTTGTGTGCTAAAAGTTATTATATTTTAAATGATTTTATACAAGATGCACGCTTTGGAAACGATGTGAACGCATCCAGGCTACTTCAATGTTGTACAGTTATTATAATTTATAATTTTACTTATGAAGAAAAGAAAATATAATAATTTTAGTTCCGCTTAGTTTATTTCGTCAGTTCTTCTGAGAACAGAGTCTCATTCTTTGCGAACTGGATTCTGTTCAGTAAAGAATAATAATAGCCTTTAATCAACAATCTTACATATACATGTTTTCTTAAATTTAAATAACTTTATTATTAGACACTAGTTTCGCGAAGATTGTCTTGCTTTATAGCATAGGCCTCCCTTAAAGCTTGCCACAGAGTGCGATTATGTGTAATGTGTAACTTTGATAGGGATTTTTTCAACGTTTGTCAGTAATTTCGTTTTTGAGATAGACAGTCCAACATTTCTACTTTTATGTACCAGTTGTTCGAGCATTTCTTGTAGGCTTATCGCGTTGCTTGAAATAAGTATAAGATCATCTGCGAATCTCAGGTGGTTTAGTTGAACTCCGTTGATATTTAGTCCATATTTGCTCCATTTGAGACGTCTAAACACATATTCAAGAACTGCTGAGAAAAGTTTGGGTGAAAGCTGATCCCCTTGTCTAACACCTCTTTTTATAGGAAAAGCTTCACCCATTCTTTCTGTTCGTATTCTAGCTTTCATGCTCGTATATATGTTCTTAATGAGTCGTATATATTTTTTGTCCACTCTTTGTATTTCTAACGCTTCCCATATCTTTGCGTGTTTGAGTGAGTCGAAAGCTTTGTTATAATCTACGAATGCCAGATAATAAGTAATTCCATATTCATACTTTTCTGGATAACTTGTTTTATAGTGTGAATATGGTCGAGCGTTGAAAAGTCACTTCTAAATCCTGCTTGTTCTTTGGGTCGGTTTTCGTCCAAAATATTTGTTAAATGATCTAGTAATATCTTAGAAAATATTTTGTAAATGTTGGACATCAGGCTGATGGGTCTGTAATTAGCGATATCATTTTTCTTTCCTTTTTTAGTCCAGTAAAGAATATAATAATGAAAATGCCGAATAAAATATTTGGAATTAGAATTTAACGAGTGTGTGTGTGTGTGCGCGCGCAGCTCGTGCCTGTGCCGCTGGGTGCAGCAGGACGCGTCGTGCCCCACGTGCCGGCGCGCGCTGACGGCGGCGCCCGACGCGCCGCGCGCGCCGCTTACGCCGCTGTCGCCGCTCGCGCCCCTGCAAGCCGGACCCAACAACCATCTCTTCCATTTTGATGGTACGTACTCTGTCACCTTATTTCTAAATATGTACCTATTCCAGGCTCCTCAATTTTCTTTACTACCACAACTCCTTGTAGCTCCCTGGTTCCCTACACGACCGTGCTACCGAATTTAGCTGTTTCGTTGTTAGCCATTTCATGCAAGAGAACTGAGCAGCAACGGCAAAAGTTAAATTAATAATTTGTACAACTATTTTACTTTCTTTAGTAGAGTAATTTATGTAATCTGATTCGCTAATAACACGTATTAGGTTCAATCTAAGTTCAGGGCACTAACCTAATAGGTTGGTGCTACTTCTTAACTCTCTCTCTATCTCTAACTTCAGCTACTGAAGTATCAGTGGTCTAAAGGTGTCTGCCTTTATGTGAAAGTTATTGAAAAAAAAAATGACTGAGTACTTTCATGCGTTGCCGAAATTCATAAAATTTTCATATCATTCTTAATCCCTCCACGACCGCGGACACGCCGGCGTTACAGTAAACAAAAAAATTCTTAGAAATTTAATTAATTTCTTAGAAATTTACTTGGAGGTGTTAACAAAATAATAATACTAATCAGTTGCATTGAAATTGATGTCAGTTACGTATAAACAATGAATCATATTAAAATGTTAAAGTTTAAAATTACTTTATAACGCATTAAATTCACACAAAAAATTATCAAATTGTTATTAGTGAACGTATTGTACTGTTTAATACGATAATATCAAAATCATTTGGTATAAAATTACCAGAAAAAATACAACGAAGGTAACCTTTACGAGTACAATGATAGTAAACACATTTATGGTGCATAAAATTGATTTGGCCGGTTTGATTTACATTCTATTACATTGTTTATGACTTTAATTGATACGTGAACAACTTGTCGCGAATTACGTGACGGCCCTTTGACATATATATTATGTCAAAACCAATGTCGCAACAATGAATAGATGAATAGAATTAAAATATACTTAAATACATTTTCTATTTATTATCAAATTAAAATACATAATAGTGTGTCGAAATTAAATGCGCGCAAACTCCGCGCTGGGAGCTCTGGTCATCTCCGTGCTGTGCTGCGTGTGCTGCTGCGTGCTGCTCCGGCTGAAAGCTATGCAGTGGGGCACGGCAGGTGCTCCCGCTTTGTTACAAACATATTATCTGTAATGTTTTCAAAGGAATACGCTACAAATTATATTTTATTTAATATTTTTAAAATAATTTATTTTTGAATAGTAATGAGAAAATGATTCGTAATGCCCACATTTTATATAGAATATTATATATATTTAATATTAAAGATTTTTTTATTAAATGTTTTTTATAAAATGATCATAACGATCAATAAAACAATTTATATTTTTTAGTAAAAAAATGTGTTTGATTTTCTTTTAGGCTCCCGCTACGTATCGTGGTTGCCTAGCTTCTCTGTGGAGGTGACGCGCGTGCGCGAGGCGGGGTTGGGGGCGGGGGTGGGCGGCGCCGCGCTGGACGCCATGGCGGCGCAGGTGCAGCAGCTGTTCCCGCAGTTCCCGCGCGCGCTGCTGGCCGCCGACCTGGCGCGCACGCGCTCGCCCGACCTCACCGTCGACAACATCCTCGAGGGCCGCCTGCGCGCTCCGCCCGCCCCGCCCGCCGCCCTCGCACCGCCCGCCGCGCCCGCGCCGCCCCCGCCGCCGTCCGCCGCCGCCGCGCCCGCCGCGCCTGACGACGGGTGAGTGTGTGCGAGACAGAGAGTATGTGATGCGTTATGCTGAAATGGCTGGTCGAATTTGGTTGAAATTTGGAACACAGATTGATTTTTAATTCCGAGTAACACATAAGCAATTGTTTTTTACTCAGTTCTTATATAACATTAAAATGATCACAATAATAATTACAAATAATAAATTAGTGATATACGAAGGACATTAAAGAAATACATATCTGATGACCACAATATGAATTGCAGGTCGTCATCGGAAGCGGAAGGCGCGCAGTTCTCGGCGAGCGCGGCGGAGCGCGAGGCCACGCTGCGGCGCCGCAAGGACGCGCTGCTGGCGGCCGCGCGGCGCCGCTACCTGCAGCGCGCGGGCGCGGGGGCGGGCGCGGGTGGCGCCAGCTGAGTGTTCCGCGACGTGCTCGCGCACCTGGCGCGCCCCGCCCTCGCGCCGCACGCCGCCGCGCGGCGCTAGCACGCGACTTCAGCATGTCCCTCGATCTTATACTATGTACGCGGAAATTGCATTTAACAAGAAAGTTTTTTCGTGTTAAATAGAATTTGTTTTTATCGGGGCCGGAACCTGTTGCGACTTATATGTACGTGAATAATTAGACAGAAAATTTCAAGTAAAGTTATTAGTAAATCAGCTGAGAAACTCGTCGCTAGTGTGTACGAGCCGCGTGACACTGTCGTACAATAATTAGGTATTTCGGCTTAAATATAGTGTGTATGTTCCTTTGACGGTGACGTGACGTGCGCGAGAGAGAGAGAGGGGAAGGAATAGAGGTAAGGCTGATTTTCGCTATATATAATATGTCGTTGTTGTAGGTCTGTCTGTACATATTTTAGTCATTTAAAAAATATATATATTTGATAAAGCGTCTTCGTCGTGATTTTTAAGGAAATGTCCAAAAAAAAAATAAAAAAAAATATGAGTATTACCATATTATATTAATCTCTACATTAAATTTTAAATGTCTAGTACTAAATACCAGTGAAAATTCTGTCCGTAACAAAAAAAAAAGCTTTTGTAAAAATGCAAATCTTGTCCACAGTTTTGTATGTAAGAAGAATGTGATATGTCCTATTTATTAAATTTGACAAAAAACGGGAAGCGAATGAGCATTAGGTATATTTAGTACTGCCCTATGCCGACGTTGACTTTCTTGTGTTTTCTTTGAAGTTAAATAATAAAACATTTACCCAAGCACAATATAACTTTCGCAAAAACTCTATTTTGATGGCGATGATCTCTTAATTTAAAATAATAAGTCGTTTTTGCGGAAAAGAATATAAACAAATGTCCGCAGCGGCGCCAGTGTCGCTAGTGTCGCGGTCGCGTTCGCCGGGCACCCCCGAAATGTTGGTGCAAATGAAATATAGTGCAAAGCGAGATGTCATCATCTTGTGCTATTTAATAAGTTCATCTTATTTAACGTCATTTTATAGATACATTACTGTAAAGTTTTAGAATATTCATCAAATATATAAAAACACTTTATTACATTTTCACCATCGATCAAAAAAGTACTACATACACAATCCCATGCAAAAGTTCTCTTAAAACTTTCACCAATTAATTGTGTTTAGGTAATTATTCTAGTTGAAATAAATATACAACAATGTAAATTGAACCTTAAATGCAATACTTAAAGTTGTTTTTAACTCAGACCAATAATAAAGTATAGACGGAGCCGTTGTAAACAAACGCGACGAAATAAGTGAGGCAAAGTTTTTGCTTTGTGTGCGTAACTCGGTGTAAGATAGCGTAGATTTGCGCATGTGTGCTAGAGAAATATGTTGCAAGCGTTGTGCTTACGACTCCCAAGTGCGAGAGATATACTTTGGTGAAAAGTTTTATTATAGGTAGTATTGTTTTTTATTTGCCTTGGTTACATGAAATGAAAGGTAAATAAGTTTAAGAGTCGTTTATTCTTATATAAAAATAATTAATAATTTAACAATAGGTACATACAAAACTTACATATACTAGAATAATTATAACTAAATTGACGCGTTTTTCTATTTAAGGCCTTTAACCTTCTGATTAAGCGTTTTGATTTTGCGTGCATGAATTTGATAACGTAATTTATACTTTCTAGCTTGTTGTCCGAGTTTATTTCTTCTGGGAGTGTCAAATATTGATTCTAGTTCGGAATCACGGTTTCGACGTTTAATAATATACCTAATATACTCGAAAACTAAAATACAATAATAAGATTTTAAAAAAATAAGTTGTAACGTGTACAAAAATCACAACTTCCCTTACTTTTGGGAAAACATAATGTTTTTAACTTGCAACATTGACCCAATGGCGTCTAGAACTCGTGTTCGGAGAATTATGTTAAATATTTTTGCGATTTTGTTTAAATTATACAGAAAATCAGTTACTTACTTGAGAAAAGTTATCCCAGAAGACTTTTTTCGAAAACATGAATTGTTTTTGCAGCAGTTTATGACACAGGACGGCTTAATTTCGCAATTATTATTATACCAAAAGCACGTCACGCGCTCTCACTCGCTCGCGGCCGACTACCGAGTGGCCGTCTTCATATAGCAGAATCGTCTTCATATTACTTGCCTCATTACTGTCTATTCTTTTTTATTGGTCTGAGGTTTTTAACAAAAAAATAATAAGTGCGCTCAAATGTTAAAATGTGCGCTCATTCGATAAGGACATTTTTTGTCGCTGATTGTGTATGTAGTACTTTTTTGATCGATACATAAGAAGGTCAACGTTGGCATCGAAACGCTAATATCGTTAGTTATATTTTGTGATGCGTATTGATGTTTAGATGGGAGTTTATAAATTATTAAATATATTATTAAGTTAACCGGTAATACTAATATGTAAGACTGCTTTCTAAGTGGATGAACTGTAACAGCTAGACGCGTTAGTTGGTCTTACTTCATTATTAAAACTAATAATGGATGCGAAAATAAAATTTTTAGGTTTTATTATCAATTGTATTGGCAAATATGTTGAAGTCCGGTTTTCAGATTGAATGTGGGCGGAAGCATTCTGCTCAAGCTCTTTGCCCTGTAACATGCGTTATTAGACATAATCGTTCGTCCCCAAGCCTAATATTATATGTATATATAAATGTCCACGATACAATGTATTAGTAGCTTATAGTGTAAATATTTTACTTTTTGTTCGATCGATGTTACTTAGAAGCGAGTTACTTATATTGATATTTAAAATGTATTTTTGTAATTGTAAGTTACGATTTGTAATTAATGTTGTCCACGTTATTGTTGATGTGATGTACTCGTGTATATATATACTATATATACGTACCTTATATATTATAGATCTTTGTAACCATAACTATAATATTATAACATTTTGAAATGTCTCACAGCTCTTATATGAATGCAGTATTCATTTTACTGGCACATTTTAATCGAATCATAGCCTAAATTGTTATAGATAATGGCACTTTAAAAAAATAGTTATCCATCGGTGGTAATTATTGGAAAACCTTTGAAAAATAATATATAGTGTGTACTTTTAATGTTTGAAATCCTTTTTTATACTTTGCATTGTAAATAATATTTGTATAAATATACACAGTGTTTGTTGTTTCCACACTAAACAATTTTTCTACATACTTTCTACTTTCATTCGGATATTATTAAAAATGTATGTAAAATGTAAAAGTATTAGAGGCTATATGTTTGTATTTATGTAAATTTTGTATTTTAAATACGTGCATCGTATTATAAATATTTATCTATATTTGTCCATTCAACTATAAATAAGTAAATTGTAATGGTGGATCCAGTTGCGACTCGACTTGACTACAGCAAGTGGCATAATATGATTTTATTCCATTTACTTCATTTAATAATTAATATATTAAAACAATAATTGCATAATAATAAATTAATATTTTGTATTTTTTATACATACATATTGGCATACTAGTTAGTACTCCCTAAATAAAAAAAAATCTCTTTCTCCTTCCCTGGATCCAACAATATAATTAATATATAGTAAGTGTTATATAAATTCTGTATACGTTAGACATCAAATTATACTTTACAGAGTACCTAGAGGTTAGTGATCGTGTACATTGGTGTTGTAATTTGATAAATGTTAATAGGTTTTATTTTTATGGATTATTCTCTTAAAGCTCATTCTGTACCTAAGTACTTATGTGTGAAAATAGTGTTAAGTATTTTTTTATTCTTCTTTTCATTGTCGCGACATTGATATTGATGTGATTTGCAAAATGTTTAGCCTCATATCCAATATACATTCTTAAATCGCTTCACTCGGTAGACTCACTTGCTGGGTTGATAATAATGTTATAGGAAAACGTAAAATACTGGATTTTTATTTTAAAGGACTTCTTAAGAAATTAAGTTTATTTGATGAATATGAGGCTACAATTTTTGATATGTGTTATATCTTAATATGTCTTATATGTAACTAAAATTGATTCAAGACTAGTCAAAAATAAAATATACTAAAATATTGATTTTTTATTTGACATAAATATATGTGAGTACCGTATTTATTTATTAGAATATTGTCTCCCATATACAACATGCAATGGATAGCAAACATTTTGTTGCTGAGGAGAAATAAAAAAAAGAAATAAAGCATTAACTTCTGAGTTGACTAAAGACAATATTATACCAACCCAAAAATTTTAGTTTTATAATCATAAAAATCTAAATAAATCTGCAAAATAATCTGAAAAGATAGTTTTATTTTAAAAGTATTTTTTTGCTAATCTACATTATTACATATACTAATATATAGCTGAGTTTATTTGAATACTGTAATCTTTAGAAATATCAGTTGAATTTGCCTTTTTGTATTTTATAGTCTATTTATTAAGTTGATAAATAAACAGAGCGCAAGTTTTGCTCATATTCAACTATTACCTTAAAACAAGTCGAACAAAGTTTGGGAATACTACAAGTGACTTAGGTTCAAAACCTGGATTTCGTACCTCTGATATTTTCATGTGAAGCATTTACATGATTACCTCTTATCTTAGAGTGAAAGAAACCTAGCAAGTTTTCGAAAGACATATGAAGTTCAGCCACAGCGGGCAATCTCATTAGTGCTAGCAAATTTCGCACAGGAGATATACTTCTCTCGTCTCTATTCCTTAGGCTCTTAAACTGTGATAAAACAATAATTTAAAACAACCAGTTAGAACTAAGGTTTTTATGATTTTTAAAGCTACTTAATAATACATATAATATGTACAATCACCTAGTAATAATTTTAAATCAAACAACTAAAAATTATCATTTTTTATCACTTCATGTTGCATATTTTGACATTTTTTTACAATCCAGTCACGAGCAATGTATAATTTAATAAAACATAACACACTTTAAACCAGACTTCGTAAACATGTACAATGTATGAAACAAATAAAATATACTATTTTACTCCATAAACATATTTAATTTGAAAATAGTATTTACAAATTTAACCAATAAAATTAATAACTACAATATGCAAGACAAGGTGTGCAAATATGAAGTCAGCAAATCCTCGTTCCGCGCTCAAGCCCAAAAACTCGTTTTTGTTCTCTGGGTTAACTTGTAATCTTAGGCAAACTGTAAGAAATAATACATGGTTATTAATATAAGTCTTAGTAAGTTAATAATTAAATAATGTGAGTTTTCTTACCTCCCAGCACAAAACAGCTAACTGTAGAAATAAATCCACTGAGGAAAGAATTAAATGGGAATGTGCCCACAAGGCAGCAATATACGAACTGGATAACTGCGGTCAAAAACACATATAACAAATACGCATCTATTATTTTCAGCTTTTTAGGAGTTTTAGTTGTGTATTCCTGATAAAGTTTAGGGATGACGGACGCGAGGGAAGTCATTTTTCTTAGCAAATACAAATTGGTGCCCGGCTTTTTCTAGTTTTTTTCTTTGATTTGGACTTTTGACGTATTTTGACGTGACGTGTACCAAATACTAATTATACTGCAACAGATTAAAAATTAAAATATATTTTTATCATTTTTATTAGTCTAGCCTTATGCCCGTATAAATTTAATGGATAGATAGCATAGGACTTTCAATTTTCGAAAGACAAATTATGTGATTTCAAATTGTATTGTTTTACTCCTAAATCATGAAGCATAGTAAATAATAATATTTAGATAATAAATGAAACGTTCTAAAAACAACTTTAAGGAAAATTGCCAAAGATAACACAAAATATTAAGAAAATACATTTACAACTTTGAAAAAAGACCCGGGCAGTTGATATAAAGATTAACAGACACTAAAGAATAAGAAGTCTTTTTCAAGTTCAATGAGCACATAATAAATAAATGCTGAGATTATTTAGAGTTTAACACTATGAATCCTAAAATAGTATTGATTAAAATATAATATGTACCTATACATATACGCCTTATACTCCTTAGAATTTACCTAAGAATTTACTTAAGAACGATACATTATTGCAATTTGAGCTAAGCAACATAACGTACGTAACATTTACAAACTTATTCATATTTAGCAGTATGACTAAAATTCTTGGATTAAAATATTTCGATGAGCTTTTAAACGACATCATACCCGGTACGAACTGACTATCCTTTAAAGTTGTATCCGCTTATACCATAAATAAAACTAAATAAATTATACAATTATGAATTATATAACAATTTTAGCAAATTATATATTTTATAGACATTTTGAGTGCACTTGGTGTTTAATTTTATAAATAAAAAAGTAAAATAAAAATACACCTAACTACTTTAATACATAGAGAGGCTTCGTTATTATTATCAACCTTTAAATAAAGTAATAAGCACACTGTATAATGTATACGTAATTTAATTATATTATGCAATAATAAGAGACACATAATTTTTTATACAAAATTTTAAACTGAAAACACATAAGGTGAACTTTAAATATTATTAAATTTAATAAATATCAAAATATTTAAGAATTATTGTATCAAATGAAACGTCAATGAAAGATACGTGAATAGGAATTTATATCAACAAACGAAACCGCTTGTCATATAATGTACTTGTCAAAATTGTTCTTGAATTGTGCATGTCATTCGTAACCATTTAAATTTAACATTGCATTATTACTTCTTCTAAAACTTGATTAAAAAATGTTGAGCCTTAACGAAAATTTTCCTGAATATGCGGTGCCTGGGGCTAAACAAGTTCGCTTTGAACCTTACGCTGACAACGGTGGCAGCGTCGTGGCCATCGCCGGTGAAGATTATGCTGTTATAGGAGCTGACACTCGTCTCAGTACTGGTTTCTCTATCTACACCAGAGAACAGAAAAAGCTCTTTAAACTCTCGGACAAGACTGTACTCGGAGCTACGGGATGTTGGTGCGACACCCTCACACTTACTCGACTGTTGCAAGCCCGAATGCAAATGTACGAGCACGAACACAATAAAGCTATGACGACTCCTGCAGTAGCTCAGATGTTATCTACTATGCTTTATTACAAAAGATTCTTTCCCTATTATATTTCGAATGTTTTGGCCGGTCTGGATGCTGAGGGAAAAGGATGTGTCTACAGCTATGATCCCATTGGCCATTGTGAACGATCCAATTATCGGGCAGGAGGCTCTGCTGGAGCTCTACTGCAGCCATTGCTTGATAATCAAATTGGACTTAAGAATATGCAAAATGTTACCGAGGCTCCACTTTCTAAAGACAAAGCCTTGGCCCTTATAAAGGATGTTTTTATCAGTGCAGCAGAACGTGACATTTATACTGGTGATTGCATCTACATTTTAATAATTACTGCAAGTGGTACTCAAGAAGAGAAATTTGATCTTCGTAAAGATTAAAAAAATGATACATTTTTGTAATAATAAATAAATATTGCTTTAAATAATATGCTGTTTAATATTTTCAATAATTTTAATACCTTCTGTTAACAAAACAGACATAGAAACAATGAACTGAATTTATTCTAAAAATAATTACATAAAGGGTAACTACAATATAATAATTACATATTTGTTCATCTATTTACAAATCTCATCCCAAATAATTAACAAGTTTAACACACTATTTATTGTATTTAGGCATAACAAATATATTCTGAGGGAAGATTTTTTCAAACATTTCCTTTATGACTTCTTGCCTCGAGTTCTCCCCTAAAACTGAAGCTTTAATTCTTGGCGGTACAGTGTTTCCCGCCAGCAGTGGATGAATGTTGTAGCATAATTCAACCTTGTCTTTTGGGGGTACTGTTACTGAAAACTTTTTGTAGCCTGAAAACATGTATGCATCTGATCCTTCAACTGTAAGACTGAGTCTAATGGGTGTGTTAGTATTACCTATTAATGTACATTTCAGTGGAACCGATGTCTGTAGGTCTACCACTTCAGGATAATTGACTTCAATTGAAATAGGGCAATCATCAATAGGAATACCAGATAATGCAGTACTACTCATGACACAATGGCCGTCTACATTACTTTTCCGCTTCCATGTTATATTATATAGCCCCACTCTCGGAGGCAGATCTTTTGGCTTAAACTTAGCCTGTATACATACAGCATCAGATGCAATATTTTTCTCAGCCACTTTTAAATTACTTATGCATGAAGGAGGTTTTGATTCATCTGCATATTTAAAATAATCTACTGTTTCTAACTCCGTATTTAAAATAAGCAAATCCCATGGGCTTAAAATTTTAATTTGAGGCATTACAATGAAAGGATCATCAACAAAGCACTTAGTAATAGGTTTAAAATTCATTGCTACAAAGTTAGTCAGTACTTCAAATGGTTTGATGACTGCAATTTTTGTGACGAAATCTTTTACACATTCAAGTTTAGGAGTGTTATGGAGATCTATGTGGTAGGATACTTTTATTTGCACTGTAGCTGTTGCAGTTCTATTTGTTTTAAGAAAAAATGTATTTGCGTATGCTGATGATTTATCCAAATCACCCACAATAACTTTTAAAGGCTGAGACTGTGGTTCACCTTGTTTAAAACTTAAATCTGTAACAGATTCAGGATTTGGGTTTTCTGGTGAGCTCAGAAGTGAAAGAAGTATATTCATATCTGTCACCAAACTCTCCTCATCATTTGTTATCGTAAAGGTGGTTGGAAACCATTCACCTTGTAAAGCAGGCACCGCATTATCAATTGCTAGAGATAATCTACATTCTCTGCTTGTAATACTTGTACTAATTAAAGGCACAATAGAATCAAATTCATAATCAGATTTAGGGCTCAATATGAAATGTAACAACTCTGGATGAATAGTGGGTTGTAAGGCTTTATTCTCTTCAATTTTAAAGTTCATAACAATCTTCCGTCTTCTATCTGCATCTAAGATAAATGACACATGTTTTATATTTAATTCTGAGCCATTATCTTGAGGATTTGATTTGAATTGACACAAAAATCTCTTCACTTTACAACCTTCTAATTTTAAAACAGTGTTACCATCATCAGTTACTGGAATTTCAATAGTTTCGGTGTTACTGGATATTGTTAGATTTGCTGCCTTTATATCAATAGCTGTGTCATAAGTCAGACGTATATACAATTCAACTTCTACTATCTCATCCATTCTATACTTTGGTTGCTTAAATCTTGCTTTAACTTCTATGAAACTAGCTATGTTAACCATATCAATAGTAACTGTGAATGGTTCCTTTTCTATAGCCATCTGCCACAGCTCCAGTGCTTTACTTTGAGATGAAGCCGGCAAATCAGGTTC
Organism: Brenthis ino; assembly: GCA_921882275.1. Classification (NCBI taxonomy): domain Eukaryota; kingdom Metazoa; phylum Arthropoda; class Insecta; order Lepidoptera; family Nymphalidae; genus Brenthis; species Brenthis ino. Next base: position 7,018,856 of record OV170221.1, read on the forward strand.
TGGAGCTGGAATGTTTAAATGAAGAACAGACATAACATTTCTAAATATTCTGTCCTTATCATTATTTGGCACTTGTATGTGTCTTGACAGTGCTTCCACAGAAAGCTGAATGTAATCTTGTATTTTTGCAGATAAGTAAGCACATTGGAGAGCTCTATTTAATACATGTGAAGCTAAAAACCACCATTTTTCTCTTCTATAATCCCAAAGCATGTGAGTCAACAATGTTAGGGCTTTACCATAATCTGCACAGTAGTAATATTCATTTGCCATTTCAACAACTAATTGTTTTCTCATCCTGGGTGAATGGAATGTTTTGAATTGAGAAATCGCACTACCTAAAAAGCTTATTATCATAGTTGAATGATTGAAAATTCTTTCATTATACTGCAATGCCAGAACAGCTGCTTGTTCCTTTTGAGGATCATGAGGATCAGCACTGAGTCTCCCTGGTCTCCATGGTCTTTGACCATAAAATTCCACTATACCTTCCATTGGGTCTGGTGGTGGCGGATACTGTAGAGCTTCACAACACACTGATCGCATTGCTTGTCTTCTCTTAACTGTAAATTGGGCAGCATATTGATAATAAAAGCCTGGGTGTTGTGATTGTATACCAGGAAGACCCACTCTGATGGCTTCATCAAATAATTCTCCAAATGCACTATATTGCCTGGCAATCCAAGCATAGTGTTCAAAGAGAAGTTCAGTGGGCCCAATTCTATTTTTAAAGCGTTCTATGTGTGATTTAAGTTGTGCAATGGCATCACGTGCCAAATTCAATGCAAATAGTAGCTTACAAAGTTTATAATTTATATATCCTGCTACAGTTCTTATTTCATGAATATTTGTATCTACTTGCCGGGTCTCATATAAGTTGTTATAAGCATGCATGTAATGCTTGTGCGCTGTGCTTAAATCTTGTTTTAATTCATTTAGAAAACCAAGTTTGAACTGATGTCTTACAAATAAATACTGATGGGTTGTTTTATTTAAATGATCTCTATGTTGTTTAACATTCTTTGTTTCATGATGATAGTAATTCTGAGCAATATCATAGAAAGCATTCTCTAGTCTTATTATGTATCCCATTAAATGATCACTGTGAGGAAGAACAAAGAGGGACTTAGATTGTATTTCACATGCAGAACATAATGCCTGAGCCCTTTCTGCTCCCAACATATATTCAGAAGGTGGAGGTGAGAGACCACTTTGAACAACTACAACTGCTACACGTGTAGCGTGTCCTTCGACTGCAGCACGTATGGATTGCACTCTCGAGGCACATTCTATAATTTTCTCGTTCCACTGAGGATCATTCCATTCCATGTCATAAAATATAACGACCACGGCTGGTATTAACGATACACGCTTCTGTATCCAGTTTTTCTTTAATATTCCTTTCGGTATATACCATTCATATGAGTTTCGTTTAGGTTTTACGACTGGGAACTCGAAGGTGTTATTCAACAACTTGAATCTAACAGAAGCTCGATCTGGTCGCCTGTTATTAGAAAACGCATCCCAAATAGTTTTATGAATAGCGTTATTTACTGTGTCCAGTCCAGCGAGCCCGATTAAAGCTAAGGGCTTCAGAATAATCTCGGGCGGAAACTCCGTGTTGTCACTTGGCTGAGTCGCCATCCTTACAACTTTACCTTTGTCAATAGGGGAGCCGGAGAGGCGTAATTTCTATATTCTTATTTCATAACATAATATATACACAATCTACAAAGTGAAGACTTTACATGTAGTTCACTACGATAGCGACCTCCAACACCCCATCATTACTCGTCAACCAAGTAATGTCATTTTCTCTTGACTTATGATTTCTTTTAATAATTTTGACAGCTTACAGCATTGCGATTCTTTTTGCAGATGTTTACGTCTTTGTTATATCAATATCAACGTTTTCAAAATTTCAATCGGTGGTACTTTTATACTGAATTTTTGAAATGACTTTTGATTTTATATTTTTCTTAGTATATTTTGTTTATTTTTATATAATTTAGTAAATTAATTTTATTCAACGTTGTAGTTTAAAAAATGCGTAACATGGTCCCTTTTGATACTTAACAAGTTGACACTTGACAGTGACGTTGACTTTGTTGTTTTGTATTGCGTCTATTGACAAATTAAATAACCTTTAAAATATAGTTTCTAAGTGTTTAAAAATTTGATTAAATCATACATCTTTGTATCATAAAACTAGTAGCCATAATTCTTGCTGTTTTGTGAGTATTCGGATCTGATAATTTTGTAAAAATGACTTCTCAAGCTTTGGCTTCTCTTACTGCAACATATACAGATTCAGAAGGTGAAGAAGATATGGAAGATGGACAACAGACACCAGAGAAAGACGAGCCTAGTAATACATCACAATCGTTGCCTGCTAGCCCGAAGATCATGGAAGAAATAAAGCAATCTGCATCGGTACCAGTTTCTCCTAAACGACAACTAGTTTCGTATGTCGATGACACAATTGTTTCAGATGAGGAGCTCCTTTCACCGAATGCTGAAAATCAAGATGATATGCGAAGATTATCGATGGAAACCGACACTGACGAAGCAGTTCCGAGATCTGATCATGATGACTCAGAAGATGGAATATTAATACCTCCAGAACCAGCTGGCAAATGCCCAAAAGAATTACAAGATTCAATAGCAAAATTCTATAGCCGCATGATGACAGAAGGATATGATATGAACAAGATAATTCAAGACAAAAAGAACTTTAGAAATCCTAGCATTTATGAGAAATTGATTCAATTTTGTGACATAAACGAGTTAGACACAAATTATCCCCCAGAAATATATGATCCACTGAAATGGGGCAAAGAGTCATATTATGATGAACTAGCAAGAGTTCAAAAGTTGGAAATGGAAAAGAGAGAGAAAGAAAAAAAAGATAAATTATCCAAAATTGATTTTATTTCAGGAGTAGCAAAGAAATCTGATAGTGATGATGATAAAAAGCGAAAATCAAAATGGGATCAAGCAGCCCCTAATGTAGCATCTAAACCAAGCATTAAACAACCAGGTCTTCTTCAACAACCCCTCACCAGTAATGTGACAGGAACTAAAGGCACAGTCATTTCAGCATTTGGTTCCATAGCCAAAAAACCTAAAATATGACCTAGAATAAGGACTGCGAAATTAAAATAATTGTAATAAAACAATAATTTTTATTACTCCAAGTGCAAGGAATTTGTCAAGTTATTTGTTTAACTAACCATGTATAAAATAAGTATGTTAGTAATAAAATTATTTAATATCAATTTCAAAGGTTTTTTTGTTTTACCATAGTTATGCTACTGTTTCACTTTTTATTTCTTATTATGTGAATGGAAAAAATGAAGTCTCATAACATATTGTATAATTATGAAACAATTTTGCATGGATATGATGTAATTCTCAGAGACTGAAATATATGCTACATGAAAGTGTTAAAAAATATTATACACAAATATTTTAAATATTAAGTGCCAAAAACTGTTATAATACATGAAAATATAATAAATGGTAAAATACCTTAACTTATATAATTAATGAAATTCAATGATACATAAGATCTTGTAAAATAAAATGGATATGAACATGGATACAGACTTTTCCTGCAGATCTGTATCATGGATATCTTATAGATCACTACAAAAAAAAATTATCTCCTACATTTTCTATGTTAGAATTAATAATTATTATATTATTAATAATTATAATTGATAGGGGTTGGAATTTAAAGTTTTTTTAAAGGAAATTATTTGTAAATTAATTACATCTATACTTATTATAAAAATAAGTCCCCCGGCCGCGTCTTTCTGTCCTCCTGTCTGTCCTCCTGTCTGTCCTCCTGTCTGTCTGAACGCGATAAACTCGAAAACTACTGAACGGATTTTTATACGGTTTTCAACAATAGAAAGAGTAATTCTTGAGGAAGGTTTAGGTATATAATTTATTATGCTTTTATGTAAATTAGCTGAAATACGGCGACAAATGTTGAAGAGGTCGCAAAAAATCTCGCCAAATGGGAACTTTCCACGCGAACGCCGCGTAAACTAGCAAAGATACAGTTAAGTAATGTACTAGAGAATTCAAAATCTATAAAAATGCTACAAAAAAGTCCGCGATAGCATATCTCTATCTCTTACGGTTGACTTACAAAACATTACGTTATTTTCAAAGTTATTTTCTTTAGTTCGGTATTAATCCTTATCCAAATGAATATTTTAGTTAGCTTAGTCATTTAATGCAGAAATTAGTAGCGAAACATTTTTAATGCTTGGCGAGCATTGAGATGCCTACGGCGAGTCCATCCCCTCTGCCCCGCATCGCTCGAAAATACAAAAACTGCAATGTAAGAGTATACTAATATGTAGTATTTATATAAGAAGAATATACATTTATGATTAGTGTACTATAGAAGTTGTTGGATTGTGATTGTCTACCTCATATGAGATTTCAGATTAATTATAATAGACACAATAGCAAAATTTCCTATGTACAGTCTCCAAAATATGTACTAGCGGCTCACCTTCGCTTCGCTCGGGTTCGCCTCTAGGAAACAAATACCTATCATATGGGAACCATACGTTTTTCCGGAAAAAAGTAGCCTATGTGAGCTCTCTGAGCCAAAGTTCATCCAGATCCGTTCAGCCCTTCTGGCATGAAAAGAGTAACAAATACTTATACTCACAAACTTTCACATTTATAATATTAGTATAGATTTTTTTTAATTCATGTTATTTTGTTTGTGCTGTTTTTATTTATAAATAAACCTTACTTATTGGTCGTTTATCATAACAAACTATAAAGAAATGCAACGCATTCTAATATGCATTTTAGTATGTGAGGAAGCTGAAACTTATTGTGCTTAATAATTAATATTGTTTTTAAAATCGAATCATATTTAATCGATTACATCTACGATCATAATTAAATCCATATGGCAACACTCGAGAGCGGGGCTGAGACGCGGGGGGCATATATAATTATAAAAACAACAAACCTTTGTTCGCGGACAAAATTGTTTATCTGCGTGTGACAGTATCGCGAAGTGCTTGGCGTTTTATATTTGACATAGCGTTTATTTTATTTAATTGTAATTTGTAACATTTGAAAATGGCTGAGGTGCCTGAAGGCGAAGCGATCCCCTCATCGAGCGAGAGCACTGAGAGTGTGATTGTAGATCCGATTGACGATGAGGGGCCTTCGCCTAAAAAACGTAAAACGGTAATAGAAAATGAGCCGAGCGAAAAGCTGGAGCACAGACTGGGCGGCATTCTGTGCTGCGCAGTTTGCCTCGACCTGCCCCAGGCGGCCGTGTATCAGGTATTTCAAAACAGCTGACAGACAGCCATCTGCCTCATCAGCTGTTTTATATTTTTATTCATTGATTCACATAATTTTATTATGACTTATACAACGTACTTTTAATTTCGTAATATTTATTTTAAGTTATGAAATTGATATGTTAGGAAGTATGGCATCGACGTTCGACATTTATTTCGAATGTCGACGCCATAGTTTGAAGAAGCAATTATGTAAACGATTTTGTTACGGCCTGATGGTTGATCTATTTTGTTATTATTTTGTAAGATTGTCGTCAAATTTACTTGATAATAACGCTAATTACAATAAAACCATAATTTTCCATGTACTTTACTGTGTGACTGGACTTTGTTATGGTTAAGTAAAAGTCTGTGATATTGTATAGATAGTACTCTCTAGTCTGTATGATCTCATTATAAAATGTGGAAATATGTAGAATGTACATTTTGTAGTATTTCACTTAAATAAATATTTATTTGTGAGATGTAGTTCTTTCTTTGAAACACCTTAGAAGACCCTTTATCCCAATCCATAACTGAGCTCAACATTTTGTTCATTAAAGTTGGACATATTAATTTATTATTTAGATCTAAACAGTTAAGATATGGACAAAACAATTTATAACATAGTTTAGATATTTCAGTAAATTTATTGAAACCATCCTGCTAAAAAATTCTAGAAAAAATTAAAAAAAATAATTTAAAAATGGTGTATACAAGAGTAAAAAAAGTATTGTAGTTTTTATTGAACTTGAAGTTTGATTTCAGGGTCTACAAATCATGAGCGGCTCAGGTAGAACACTATATACAGTCATATATATTATATATTTTGAATTATTACTATATTGTTTTTAAAAACAAAAATTTCCAGCATTTTTAATTACATTCCCTATTTTGTTAAGTGACAATTAAAAATTTTAAATGTGTAATCTAATGATACATGAAAAAATATTATTATTTTTATAGATTTAATTCATTGTGTTAAATACCTCATTAAGTAATTGTCTATAATCTTTTTATAAAGAAATACATTAGCTCATAATTATAAATCAATATCGCCATACTTTACCTCCAATATGGAATAAAAATTCCTTTGTATGTACAAAATAATATTATGATAAATATATTGAATGTGTGTACATTTTCAGTGTAGCAATGGCCACTTAATGTGTGCCCCTTGCTTCACTCATCTACTCGCGGATGCACGCCTCCGCGACGAGACCGCCACCTGTCCCAACTGCCGGGTGGAGATCTCCAAGACCTCAGCTTCCAGGAACCTAGCTGTTGAGAAGACGGTATCAGAACTGCCTTCAGAGTGCAAACACTGCACTCGGGTGTTCCCCCGCCACTCGCTCCAGCATCACGAGGAGAACGTTTGCGAAGACAGGTAAAACATACATTTTATCTGATTAGATTTAAAAAAGAAACTTGTAAGGATTACATAAAGTAATTGACGTAATTTTTATTGTATCACATCATATGATATACAGGCCAAGTCCCTATTAACCCCGATTTGTAGTTAAAATCCCAACTTGAACGTCCTTTTTTTATTTATAATTAAATGAAACTATAGTACACTATGATTCTATTATTATTGCAAAGTAAATTATCAGACACGCCACTCGAAACTGACATGCAGTTTCGTCCCCAGGCCTTACAAGTTTTCCCAACTGGTAGTAGACTCGACCCCGCGTAACCCGTTCGCTGGTTTGGTTCGCATTGTGACCAGTGTGTACTGGCTCCTGGTGTCCGCCTTCAGGAGGACTTACTTCGTGTCCGAGGTGTCGGAGGCCAAGCGCCGTAGGTACAGCAGGTGCGTTGCGATGGCGCGGGTGACCGATAACAAAACGCTTCAAGCTTACCATAATATGTATATAGATATCAGAGGCCTACGAATTTTAATGATATTGGGAAATGTGGCGAATTTTATGCAAACGTTTAATTTCATGGTGGTATGTGTTTCACCCAGTGCCGTGGCTACCACAGGTATCAACCCCAGGCGGTAATCGATGTTATCATCCCCCAACCCTTAAAAAAATGTATGAGAAATCACAGGTGTCATTCCTAAACAGCCCGCAAATCAAGAAAAGACGCTTTTTAAAAGGGAATATGTATGATTTTTTATACATTTTTATACCTTACATTGTTATATTATAATTTAAAAAAATGTCCAACCTTAAAAAACTAAAATTTAGTATAAAAAAAATCGTACCGTTATGGATACTTTAAACGCTCGCCGTTTTGCGCGCTCGGCGTGACGTCACAGTATGATGACATACACAGTAAATGACGACTCAATTTGTTAGCGACAAAATCGCTAATCGCTCTGTTATGATAACTCTGACGTCATATTCGGTCTGACCAATGACGTGCGTTTCTTCGAAAGCGATAGAGATTATATAAAAAAAAGAAAATTTAACCTTTATTTAAATCACACGCATATTTCCTATTTGCATGTGGCATAATAACAGGTGTCACCCTTGATTGGGTGTCCCTTGATATAACAATGCTGTCAGTGTAAGCACTTTAAGTTTAAAGCTAACGCCCACTTCATCAAGAATTAAAGCTCATACGCTTTTGTATAATAAAATACCTGTACTGTATTCTTCTATGGAATAATTATTATATAGACTCTTATATACGAGATAGAACGGACTTCATTATGGTTTCTAATGTTATTCAAACTTGTATTAAGGTCCTCGGTTTTTTTTTCACTCAACTACTTTAATTTAGCTGGCGTCATCGAAATCAATTTATTAATAAACTAGATGTATGATGATGATGATAACCTTATGTAGGAGGTTGAAGGTCTATATAAAAGCTTATGTAAAGTATGTTAAATGAATAATGTAAATACTTTACTATTAATATGAAGGTTATAGTAATAAATTAACAAATTAAAGTTATTTATAATCTATATTATACATTTATAATATTAAAGGAAAACTAAAATTATTTAGTTTAAGTTTATTGACATTATTCAAATTTAGAAAGATAACAACATTAAGGCATGTTAAAGTTCATAATACAACAGGGCCGTGCCTGACGGGCGTTCATTGCGTGCACCGCACGCAGGCGGCCGAAATTAAGAGGCGGCCAAATCGTTACAAGTTGTTTACTGGGCAAAAATACAATCGGTTTGTTTTCATTAAGATACGAAGTAAAAACAGTTTCTCTAATCTAATCTATCTAAAAAGAGTTTCTCAGAAATAAGAAATGTATAAAAACTGATTAGGTCGTTGTAGTATTTATATACCTAGTCCATGAACGAATTAACCACTGGACCAGACATATAAGCGGACGTACCTTTAACGGTCATGTCTGTAACCAGGGAATTTTAGCCTAGGTCGTTTGTTTTTTGTGTCAGTCTCAAGCACTTACTTGTCAACAAAACATCTCCCAAAAATGACTAAATGTTCTGTTAAATGGTGTAAAAACTATAACGGCGGAAGCAGCACTATTTCTTTTTACTTGTAAATACATTATTTTATTACATTTATTGTTATTTATCACAAAATTTTTGGTTTTGGGAACAAAACCAATATTTTTTTTCGTTCTCGATTTCGGTTAACCAAAAACTGATTTTTTTCCCGGTTTGATGCCCTGTGTATAATAATAAACATTAAAAATTAAAGTAGTTTTTTTTAATGTTATCCTGGGGGCGGCCATACAGACTGGCACGCAGGCGGCCATATACCCAGGCACGGCCCTGTAATACAATAATAACATAATGTTCATGATAATGAGTATTATAATTATTTATCATTAAAGTATTTAATTTTGGCAAACTGACAAATTGCCATGACTTCTTACACTAACTATAATGTGAACCAAACTAATGAGCATTCAACTTAGTATCGATTATTATCTATACATGTAATAAAACTGTAGAAGTCGAATGTTTGTACATAGAATTTTTTTAACTAAAAACCCATTCATGGATAACAAGAGAAATAGAGCAAATCCAGATTTTTTCAATTTTTTTCTCTGTCTGTTTGTACGGGCTAATCTCTGAAATTATTGGAACGATTTAAATGAAATTTTGCATGGTGGTACCTTATATCCCCGGTCAACATTTTAGATACTTTTCATCCCGGAAAATTAAACTTACCGTGGGATACCCCGTTGTGCTTTTCTAGAGGCGAACCTCAGCGAAGCGAGGGTGAGCTGCTAGTATATAAATTATAATAATCTACATATTATCTATCACTGTTTTTCAACTTGGTAATCGTGTCCCCTAGAAGTAACAAGTCTTCCGTATATATACGAAACATAATACATACATACATATTAAAGAATTTTTCATATTAAATTGTGATCATCGTGAGCATGTCACGACAGCAGTGGACTATGATTTAAGGCACGAATGTGTCGTGGTCAAATGACACGTAAGATTCTAACGGATGCCATGTATCTGGCGCTCATCCCTAATCTGTGCCTAACTGATTAATTCAATTATATTTATAATTCGTCCAACACGTCAGTAATGATAGGTACCTATGTGTTTGCGAAGTTGTGTTTTTTATTCTTTAACGTTGAAACGATAGGGACGGATTTGGATGAAATATACTACACAGATAGACGAATATAGCCTTTTAGGCGTTTAGAGATGCACCCGAACGAAGCAAGGCTAACTCGCTAGTTCGCAGTCACAACAAAGATACAGATCTGTCTGTCAGAGCATAAGGCTACAGTGTGTCGCGTGGGGTGCCTGCAGGGTGACGGGGTGCCGCTACGCGTGCGTGGGGTGCCGCTGGCGCGGCGCGGCGCGCGCGGCGGCGGCGCACGCGGCGGCCTGCGCGCACCCGCGCCAGTGCGCCGCCGACCTGGTGGAGCTGCTGCGCCAGCGCGAGCAGGACGCCGCCGACAACCTGCTCGTCTACACCCAGCTGCTCGATCTGCTGTCCTACGAGAAGATCACCTTCAACGGTAATTGTCTCTTAACTCAGTTTTACGAGCTTACACCCATCTGTTGGAACGGCTGTCTTGTGAACAGATTAATTTTTATTAACGCGAAAATTTGACATCAATACATACAATAAAATTCTGAGTCAAATCTATACATTAAATATATTTTTTTAAATATTTTTTATTATCTATAGTTTTTTGAATGTCTGCATGTCTGGAAACGCATCACGTGAAAACCACTGGACAGATTTTGATAAAATTTGGTATAATGATAGCTGGTTATCCGGATCAACATATAGAACACTTTTTACTGCGGGGAAATATCACTCTGAGAAATCCATACTAACCGTTAAAACGTATAATATCGACGAACCCAAGCGAAGCGAGGGTGAGTCGCTAGTTGCAATAAAAGCTAGGTTTTCTATGTGTAACTTGGAGTGGTACTGATGTGTTGGCGCAGACCTGCAGCTGAAGCCGTACCGCACGGAGGAGCTGCACAAGCTGTACTACGAGACGTCGCGCTTCGCCGCCTTCGGCCACCAGTGGGTCGTGAAGGCCTTCGTCAACAAGAACCAGCGCGACCCCACGCAGAGCTCGCAGAGGGAACTCACATATCAGGTACGCTTTTTAAATATCTACTGAGTGCTATGTATTGAAATTGTGTTTTTTTTCAACGTTGGGTACTGCGGTAGGATCCATGGCCGGGGGCGGCTGAGAATAAGCCTTGAGAGTCTATGGATTGCTTGACTTGTTTAGTTGTTATTGAGGATTTTGTAAATGAATTATTATAAAATCTACAAAAAATATCATGATGAATAGGTATGAACTTCATACTTAAAGACACTACGGTATGTATATATGATGTGGACACACACCGGCTAGAGAAGCCAATACCATCCATTAAAACCCAACAAAATCTCCCTCGTCTTAATGAGGCGTCGAAGGTCTGCCGGAGCAAAGCACAACAACCATGTTGTTTCTCCCACGGTCCACTCTGCTGTCAGGGTACCAAGAGCAACCCGCATGTGTCTAGTGCGTTTCTTGGGTTCGCACCCTTGTTGGGTTGCCTGAAATTTTGAACTATAATTAAATTTATACATATTTACTTACAGTTAATTAGATTCAAATATCTCAACTTTAAATGTAAATATTTATCTGATAATAATAAGGCATTATAAAATTTTAATTAATTGTTATAACGGGTTATCGTCGTGAAAATACATATTTAGTTAGTCGAGGGGTATAACTGTAAGTAACCACAAGCGGGGGGCGGCGTTGCAGCTGATTCTGAAGAGCAAGCCGGCGCCGGCGCAGGCGGTGGGTGTGTCGTGGCTGTGGGTGCGCGGGCCGCACGGCGCCGCGCGCCTGCGCCCCGCGCTCGCCGCGCACGCCTTCCGCGAGGACGAGGCCGCGCCCGCCGCGCCGCTGCCGCTGAGTGACGCCGCCGACACCAACCGCCTGCTCGCCGGCAAGGCCATATACTTCAGGTGACGCGCGCACACACGCACAAACTGCCCGAGTCAAATCTTCAACTTCAATTTTTCCTAAGTTATCTACTCTGTGTAAATAATTCGACGTCTCATATTTAAGAAGTTTTATTTTTAAATAACAAACATTTTTATAGCAGAAAAAAAACAACAAAAAATTGTGTTTTAAATTTATTTTAAAATGTTGTATGTTCTTATGAAAAAAAAATCAAGATTATCTACAAAACTAGGCACCCATTTAGATCTCAACTCTTTTGCCGGTGAAGTTGACAACTAGGCATATTTTTAATATCGAACTTGGCTCCCATTTTCACATTTATGTTTTTGATGGGATAATATATGTATATACTATAGATCTCAGTAAATTTCTTTCTGTTCTTATAAGTAAATTTTGTATCGATCACGAGTATTTTACAGACAAATCTGACTTCCAAACGGCTGACACCCAGAAGACAAAAAACGAATTGTGACCGGGGTTCAGAACCGCGTTCAATTTTTAATCCGGTTTTGGTCATTAACCCAAAACAGAAAGACTTTTCGGTTTAAGATTTCGGTTACTTTTTTTAACCGGTTAAATCCGGGAGAATGGTTTTTGACGTATTTAGGTTTTATGAACAAAATTAACCGGTTAAAATGAGTTTTTGTATGTATGTAGTCTCTTTTCTAATGGTGAATGACTTAATAGAAGGATGCATGCGCGTTTCTTACTTATGAATGAATTCACCGGTTTATTTCTGTATCAAAACCAAAATCCAACTTTTCTCTAAGAATAACCGTTGTCCGTTAACCATTATTATTTCGGTTTACTTAACCGTTCCTTTTCATTAACCGGTTAAAGAACGAGCAAACGAAAGCTAGTCTAGATACCAAGTAATAATTACTAAAAACTATCGTTTTCTGTTTCAGACTCATCATGTTCTTGTCGCCTAAATGATGCTCCTCGAAGACATATATAACAAATCACTTTGGGCTTACCAAAGACCGATATTATATTTTTATACACCATATTAAAATAGTTAGAGAATTGAAAACCCCATTTTAGATTCCATTTTAGTTGAAGTGTTGTTAGATATTGGGTTATGTTTGCATTTTAACTGTGATCGCTATATTTTTCTGTCCTACTCTAAAATTTTAAATTTTCGTGTAGTTTTTTATATTTTTGTCTCGAATATAAATTAACATCAAAACTTCTCTTATAAATAATTATTTTGAAATGTAATAATCCTTTATTATTCCTTCATAGAACCTCCAAATGTCGTGTAGTGTATAAATTATAAATATAAGTAAAAATTATGATTATTAAATTAATTTTAATAAACTATTGGCTAAAAATCTATAATATATGATAACGAATATGATGTAAATAAAAACAGTAAAATCTGCTACAATATCTAATATTCTTAAATTACGTGACCTGTTTACTGCTAATGAAAGTGTGACGGAAGCTGCAGTGAGACAGCAATGTGTCTCTATTTTCATACTATTCGGCCCACTGTCAATGAATAGGTATAATTTAATTCAATTTCCTTGTTAATGGCTTCAAAACGTGTCAGTTGATTAAATGAATACAATAAAAAATAATTTTAATCAAATATATATATATATATATATATATATATATATATATATATATATATAAATATAATATATATATATATATATATATATATATATATATATATATATATATATATATATATTTATTTGCGTATCATAAAATTCGGGAATGGAACGATGTTTGATGATTAGTAAAATAACCGATAGCTGATGTATATTTTTGTAATCCTATAAATTTGAGTGTGTTGATTTGTTTGTAATTCTATCACGATATAACTTTTTTTTTCATAGAAATAGTATATTTAATAAATTGTTTCACGTGAGTAAGTATCTCTTGCAAAATTTACTTAGGGTTGCTAGTTTTAATTATAGTTTAATATTTTTCTATTTTAATAATTTAAACGTTTGCGCCTGATAGGCCGTTTGTTTTTTAGACAGTTGTGCCGTTTTTTTAAATCGTTCAATAGGGTCGAAGCCATAATATATAAGCTGTATATTTCACTTTTGTATATTTGAATATATTATTGGTCTTTTTTTTCAAAAATTATAAAATAATGTAATTAACACCTAATAATAATAATAATAATACGATATTAAATTGCACACATAACGAAAAAAAAATATGTAAAAGATAATCGAAATGTAGTCAAGGAGAAGATTTGGAGGTTATAGCTGAGTACAAATTTTATTTAAGAAAATTAGTAGCTAGAGAAGACTTTACGGACTGACAGAAATGGGTACCTTTAGAAATATATATTTTAATATAAAAATCAAATATTTTTATTTCTAACATATTATTTGTAACGTTTTAGACCGAAGCACAATGGGTGCGGTTTGTTTGTTTTTGTTCTAATTTTATTAGTATAATGTAATTTTAATTTTTACTCTGGGATTTAAACGAAGTGCTATATTAATAAAATTATGGATACTATTTCGAAGTTTTATTTTGTTCTGCACTCCACAGTCCACACCAGCTGTGTCGTATAAACACAACATTGAATGCACAACCACTTTGAATATTGAATGCACAAAGTGCTCTAGCACAAATGTTTTCATAAAAATTCCCGAGTTTCCGAGCCCTGGAATAAGTTTGGGAAATTAACATAATATATATTATAATAGATATTACATATATATCCTATAAATTACAATAGATGTCTAAAATGTGATGATGTGTGTGATTCTAACTCTTAATATATAAAGCTGAACAATTCGCTTGTTTGTTTGTCTAAAAAGTGATAATCTTTATATCTAAGTCCTATTTCGATTTTTTTTGCAATTAGGTTGTAGGCAATCTAACATCACGATATGACTCAAATTGAAGCAAATTTCTAAAAAGCAATCAAAATAATTAAACAGACTTCAAAAAAATACTAAAAAGTAAAAAATAACTGAACGGGAACTTAATAATCTAAGTGTATCATGAAAATGTGTGCATTCAAATATGTAAAATATAACACCGAAAATTTCAAATTGATTTGAAAGTCCAATGTTTTATTATTTTCTAATGAGGATATTTTTTAAATTGCCTCGATGTAGTGGCTAGCATGTACGGCTGCACACTCGGAGGTCCTGGGTTCGAGTCTCGGGTCGGGCCAAGTTTAGTTATCGAGTCTTTCTGTATAGCAAGTCTCAGTAGCAGCCCGGAGTTGGGAAGTTGGCGGTGTTTCCTCCCCGTGCCTCGGAGAGCACGTAAAGCCGTCGGTTCTGCGCCTTATCTCTCACTGGTCGTGTCTCGTGTCGTCCCATCGGAGTATGAGAGTGACAGGAATAGAGAGTGCACGTTGTGTCTGCGCGTACACTTGTGCACTATAATATCTCCTGCGCAGTTGGCTAGTCTCAATGAGATTGGCCGCCGTGGCCGGAATCGGCTAGGAAAACATCATCATTTTTTAAAAAATTTTGAAGTTTACTTCTTAGCTGCATTCCTTTTACAAACAGATAGATTTGACATACTGGATGAAATCTTTAGCTATTCTTGTTCTGTTACACCATAGAAGTAAGTATAACTTCTTACGAGCGTACATAAGTCCACACAATACACATAATATGGTATTTTATTCTTTAAATAAATTAGAGTACACTGCAAGATCCTTTTTTTATTTATCAATTAGACAAAGTACATTTGTTAGAGCTAAACACGGAATTTTTCTTTCATTCTTAGCCTATTTCACAATTATTTCATAATTTTTTTTTGGTATATATGATGATTGCGGTGTATGGTAAAACCCAAAAGGTACTAAAATGGTAAATATAGTTGATAAGGTGAAATAAAACAAGATTTGAACGGTCAGTAAGGTTTATGTCTGTTGTCGTGCAGCCGGAGCCCTGTGGGGACCCTCTCTCCGGCCGCGCCCGCCGCGGCGGCGGCTGCGCCCCACACGGTGACGAAGCCGGACTCGCCCGCCGTTATTAATACGTCCTTCTGAAATTGCATAATACATGTTATATTTATAATATGTATGTATTTAAAATTATATATGTGTAATGTATCAACTATCTGGAATCCATACAACACGTGGAATACATACAAGCCTCGTAGCTCACCATGGAACTAGATGGCGCGGTGTGTTAATGTCCCAATATAGTTATTTATATATTCATATTTATTTAGTAAAAGTAATCGTTTATTTATTACAGTAATTTACACTAGCTTTACTCTGCGAGTCTCTAGGCTAGTAACGGCCTATCTGTGTGCTAAATTTCATCTGAATCATTAAATTATAAAAAACACATGATAATTTATTCAGAGGGACCATTTTAGGGCTCCATAACTGAAAGATGTCAACGGTACTTTATTAATAAGCCTCCGCTGTCCATTCATATGTGTGTCAACAGGTGTTGTATCTCATGAACGTAAAAGTAGAGTTGAAATTTTCACAGAGTATGTATTTCTATTGCCGCTTTAAAGACAAATAATAAAAACCAAGATGGCGAATTTTAAAATGGCCGCCATGCAAATACGATTGAAGGATTTTTTTAATTATTTATGTTAAAAATATTATATATACATAAAAAAGTAACAAAGCGAAAACTTTACATGAAATATTTAAAACAAAACAACGACTGTTGCACTTACTTCTTCATCATATGAGCAACATCTAACTATCTGCTTGTTTTTGGCAAAGTTAGTGGTGGGTTGCAGTTTCTTGCCAGCTTCTGTGACTGATCGCAGAACATTCCTGAAATCACATATTCTTAAGTATTAAACTAAAAAAAGCCCAGTATATGTATTAAATCCTTAAATTTAGCTGATACAGATTCTTTAATATTTTATAAAAACAACCAGCACTACTTTTAAATTCACAAACAGAGATAAAAAAAAACATAAATAAATGAAAATTCTATTATATAATTTACTCACCCATCTCCTCCGTAGGAGCCAGCCAGTATCACCGTCTTGTCATCTTTCGATTTGTATGTGTCCACCAAGTAGCAATCATCACCTCTAAGTCTCTGCAAAGTACATTATCAATACAATTATTTTATTACTAGCCTACTCACCCTCGCTTCACTTGAGTTTGTCCCTAAGTATGTTTTAACAGTTAGTATGTAATAGATAGACTATATATTAGTATACATATACATTGGTATGTTTTCTTATAGAAATGAGATAATCTTCCCCAGTAAAAAGTAGCCTGTGTCACTCTCCAGCCCTCCAACTAATGCCAGACAAAAAATCAAGCCAATCTGTCACTCTATTTTGATGTGAAAAAAGGACAAACAAACACACATTCACATTTATAATATGAAAATATGGGTATATCAACATTATCTACACTTTTAGGCATGTTTAATAATTTCATAGATAAAAAGAAATTTAATTTTTTTAAACAAATTAAGACAGTGAGCAGCCTATATACCTTAATACTTCGAGCCACTTTATCTCTGCCATAACTTTTAATTAAATCGCCAGTGGATGCATCCCACAGCTGCAAGTCATTTGATTGTGTGATACAAGACACTAGACTGTCATTCAACCAGGTAATCTTTTCTATAGAGTTCTCAACATTCAGTGAGTATGTGAGAGCGTCATCTTCTGTAGTCTCTAGTATATTGAAAATATTGAGAAGGCCATCCAGAGATCCAGTTGCTAAGATTTCAGTTTTGTCCTTATGAAATTTTACCTGGAATTATAATATTTATTACTTAAAAATACTGATAAGTACACAGATAGGTAAGCCCTTATGTGTATTCATATTTTTACAAGTTCGTATAAAAAGATAAATAGTTATACATATTTTTAACATATGTTTTGCTAACATATATATCAATAAAATTTAAGGAATAGAAGAAATCCATATAAATATTTTTCTATACCTGTGAAATATCATCAGTATGTGAATTCCAATATCCACCCAAAGGTTGTAGGGCTCTGTTGTCCCAGAATACAAGAAACGCATCTTCTTGAACTAGCTGACTTCCCGCACAAATCACTCTACCAGTGCATGAAACATCCATTGCATCATATGGCCTTGATGGTGAATCTTCTTCATCTGGATTTGTTATAATTGCAATATTTAATAATTGAATCAATAATAAGTAGAATGTAGGATTTCTTTTATGTTTATTTATCCATATATATCTAATAAGGTAACAAATTTTGTACTTTTTCAAAGTTTGTTTCAATGTAATAGCAATTCCTAATTTTAGCAATTCCAATTTCCAACCTTCATATTTTTGAACACATGTTCCACCTGTCCTTGTGTCCCATAACTTAATACCGTCATGGCCAGCTGAATATAATAAATAATCTTCTTGTGGACTAAATACAACTTCTGTGAGAGCTTTCTCATGACCACTGAGCCTGCAGACTTTTGATAAAGATGATTTATCTAAATTATAAACTTCTATGCTATTGTCATCTAGACCCACAGCTATATTTAATGATCTGTAAACAATTTTTTATTTAATACAGTTTTAATAAATGAATTAGTTTACATATCAACATTTTGAAAATTTTTACATAATTATTTTAAATTGGAGTTGGGCACATTTTAATTTATGTTCCTTTTATATAAAATACACTTATGTTTTTCACTTACTTCGTAACTTTTAATTTGGTAATATAACTTTTCTTCAGCGTTACCGCAGTTTCTGTAAGTAAACTATACGTTTTACTAAAAAACTTGTCTAGTTCATCTGCTTCCACCGTATCCTTATCTATTTCTTCATTTTCTAATATATCACACATTTTACAAATAAATTACAAAATTCTATAATATTTAATAGTAATTTAAAAATTATAAAGGCAACGTGATTATTTAAAGCGTGTTTTTGTTGTGACATTTCGTGTCATTTTCCTAATAGACAGTTGTCACTTGTCAGCATGGATGTTGTCGTTGCCTATAGATTGAATTAAGCACTTTTGAACAGAGTATAATAAGAAGTTATAACAAACTAGCGACTCACCCTCGCTCCGCTCGGGTTCGTCCTTAGTTACGTTTTAACGTAGATTTCTCACTCTCAATGATGAGATATTTTCCTATTGATAAAAAATTAAGGCAGTGGTAGCCCAGTGGTAACGCGCTCGCTTGGGAAACCGAGTGAAGCGGGTTCAAATCCCGGGTCTCGCACCTCTGATATTTTCATGTGCGAATCATTTCTAACATGATTACCACTTGCCTTACGGTGAAGGAAAACATCGTGAGGAAACCTGCATGTCTGAGAGAACCTAACAAGTTTTCGAAAGACATGTGAAGTCCGCCAACCCGCACTTGGCCAGCGTGGTGGACTATGGCCTGATTCCCCTCGTACTGAAGGGAGGCCCGTGCTCAGCAGTGGGACGTTAAAAAGGGCTGAATACATACAAAAAATATCCTATATTTTGACGACTTCGAAAATATCTGATTAGATATCTATTTTAAATGAAAACCACCGCTTAGTTATTTTTTACATTTTAGTGCCTGGAAGTCGGTTTTTTTTTTAAGTTTTTATACTAACTTCGAAGTACGGAGTCTTTGTTTTGAAATTCGAGTTATAAAGTAGGTATAAATAAATATATATTACTAGAACCTCGCAGGGAAATAACATTTTGTTCGAGCTACAAGATACCGCGTATTTAGGGTTTCAGCGGAAGGGAATGACAATTTTTTTGGTGTTACTGAGGATTACGACTTAATGAAGTTCGAATTATCGAGATTCCACTTATAATATGTATAGATTACCTTCAGTTTGCTTTTGTTATTACAAATGTTTTTTTTGTTTTGCCTAATTTTTCTATACCGATTTTAATAAATAGATAATTTTGATAAGATACGACAAAATGAGTAGTCAGTTTCACTGGTTCCATTTTACATGGTTAATATGTTACATACTACTAGTATAGTAAGTATTACATGATCTGTGATCACATAAAGGTACTGAATTAAAATGGACTTAGAATGCCTTAATTAAAAAAATAAGAATATTATGTACGAGTATAACATTGTTTTTATTTATTTATGTATTTATTTAGTTTAAAAACAAATAAAATGAAGCTGTATGTATCATTTTAAATTATATTTAACATACTTTTTAAGCATAACATAAGAAAATTTTATTTTAATGAATAAATAAAGTATTTTATTATAATTTATTTATATCTTCGCGCTCCCTTATATCTGGGTCCAACACGTTCAATGTCCCCCGCGGCCAGCCTCGCGACGAGACTGCGCAGCGGCAGCGGGCAGATTGCACTCAGCTCTGATGTTTGGTCTGAAAATGCCCAACGAATGTACCGTTCCATACGGATGTGATCTGAAAATAATAAAAAATATTAGACTAACTTTTTCATACAAAAATTTTAAACATGTTCAAAGCGATTTTAAGCGAGAATGTAACTTGTGACCTTAACATGGCTGCTAGTATCTGAAAAGCACGGATTCACATCATAGGGGCTACCGACTAATTAAGTAGACCAGCATATTTCTTTTTTGAAAAATTAAATATAGCGACGGTTGAATACGATCGAGTAAATATTTTTTTCAACAAAAATAATAGCGATCAATATTCACACGAAAAAGAGCAAGCATTAAGCAATGTAAATATGAATGTAAAGCGTGACCTCACCTATAGCAGGGTCGACAATAGCAAAGGCGCGTTTCAGGTTATCAACAGTGATGGCCTTGTTCGCGTGCCGGCCGCCGAGCTCGGCGACCACTTCACGTATGTATTTATCTTGTGCGAGCTGTCGCTGCCGGTACAACTCCCGTGCAAGCTCAATCCTATCGAAGCCTTCTTCGTTCTAAAACAAATCCGGCTTGAAGGACCAGAAATACACATTTGTGTACGATTTAGGGCTTAAATGTTAAAGTATGACTCTGCAATAAGTGTAATTTAATGCCATTAATGTGTTTGCTTATTAAAGCCATCTTATATGTCATTAAAAGATTTTTATCCCAAGAGACAAAAAAAGGTACAGGAGATTTGGGACCTGTTCAACTAATATTCATCGACAAATAGAAGACTTAGGTGTGTGGGATATTGGCTAACATTATAAATTTATATTATATATATATATCTTTAAATAAAATTTTAGGATCTAAAATGAATAAAATATACCTCATAGAAGAGTTTGTCTAAATTGATGTCAACAGCGTTTAATTTCAGTTTGAGCTGCTTCTTCATGACGTCAGTGAGATTTTTTATATCTACTTCGTTCTTCAAGGGGAAAGTTGCTCTGGTAACCTTCTCAAAATCTTCTACTGTTATAGTCTAGAAAAAATATATTATTATCCTATAATATTTTCATCCTTTGTATGGTTACTAGCTTTGGCCTTGACTTGTAATATGACTTGAATCGATGTACTCATAAGTACCTAAATTGAGCGAAGCCTCAGACATAAAAAACAGTTCACATAAACACTATTATGTAACACATAAACAAGTAGAGTTACCCCATAGGTGACATGCTCACTTAGATATCCAAGTGAAGGGGTGTAAGCCCGGGTATCTTAATATCTCTGAAATTTCCATGTGCTTTCAATCATTTTTAACACGATTGTCTCTTGCTAATACAAGGAAGGAAAATATCATACGGGGAACCAGCATGAGTAAGAAGACTTAGTTACTTTTCGAAAGACGTGTGAAGTATGGTAACTCAAAGTTGGCCAGCGTGATGGATTATGGCCTGATCCTTTTCCTATTGAAGATAGGTCCCTAGCTACTTAGCAATGAGACGATAGAAAGAGCTGAATACAATAGACATGTACATTGTACACAGATATAAAGTTTCACTTAATAAACGGGCGCAGGAAAATCATAAACCTACATGTATGAGAAGACAACTAATTTTCGAAAGTCTAACAACTCTGAGACTCTCTGTCTGAAAGTCTGAATTATTATGTAATTACTAAACACAACGCCACAAGTGTACCTCGCCATCCCTACTGTGCCTGTAGAGCTGGTCGCGCAGCGCGAGCCAGTGCGCGCGCAGCCCCCAGTACACGCCCTCGCCCAGCAGGCCGTGCAGCGCGCCCCAGAACACGCGCACCTGCGGCTCGTCTAGCATCTGCTCCGCGCTCGCGCACAGGTTGTACGCCCACTCCGCGCGGACTGACGGCTGTTGGTACCTAGTTTAACGATTTAAACTGGCACCAGAATTACCCAGAAATGACGGAGACACGAATCGACCAAAAATAATGTTGAGGTAGAGGATTTTAAGCTCTTGAATTATATTTTTGGGTTCTAACAAAGCGCAATTTTTTTTAAGAATAGCATCTTGGAATGTAGAAGTTATGAATTTCAACGTTGTCGTTGATTATTTAGAAAGGTAATGGGCTATAATTTATTAACATTTTGCAAACATTTTTGAAGTCGGAAATATCATTTCTTCTGGGGAGTGGGGACGCAACCAAGCGGAGCGCGGATAGTCCACTGGAGTAATCTAACCTTTACCTTATTTTATGATGTAAAACGGGATATTTACTATGTTTCTCACTTACTTTTATAAGTTTCCGATGTTTCAGCACTATAACAAGCGCCATGGTCAC
Organism: Brenthis ino; assembly: GCA_921882275.1. NCBI lineage: Eukaryota > Metazoa > Arthropoda > Insecta > Lepidoptera > Nymphalidae > Brenthis > Brenthis ino. The sequence continues at coordinate 7,041,107 of OV170221.1, forward strand.
AGGTATACTCTTTATAAAATAAGTGAAAATCGTGGTAAATATCCCGTCGATCCTACCATGAAAGGTTAGTCTAACCAACCTATCTTCAAAGTATTTGGTGACGTAGTCCTGCAGTGCGAGGTCCCGCGCTTGCGACCGCCCCGCCCATAGGTCGTTGATGATGACGCTCACCTCGCGCCGCGACAGGCGCAGGTTGCGCACGCGCCCCTCGTAGCGCAGGTACGGGGGGACCACCGGGTCCGTGCCCTAGAGGATCGTGTGTTTTGGAAATAATACTTAGCTTATACCTACTCCCTGAATATGAAGTAGAGGACCATAAATTATTTCTATGCAAGAATCACGCTAATCCTTTGCTGCTTAATATAAAGGAGAAATTATATATTATTTATACATTTTATTTATTTTCAGTATAACTAGAACATCTTGAGAAGTTTCCTGAAGGAATGCCATAACAAATCTATGTTTAAGAGTGAAGAGAAAATGTAGAACTTTTGCTAAAAAAAGTAAAATATCTACTTTATAATTTTATTGGTTATAGTTTCAATTTTATATTTTAACTAGCGGCTCACACTCGCTTCGCTCGGGTTCGTCTCTAGAATAACACTAATAGAGATCTATTAATTCCCACGGTAACCGTTTATTTTTCCGGGATGAAAAGTAACCTGTTGTTTGACCAGCAATATAAGGTATCAGCATGCCAAATTTTACTAGATTAGGTACATAAGTTGTTGTGTACTAAGCTGTATAAATTGTTATAGTTTTTTAACTATTCCACGGGAACTCTTTAATTTTCCGGGATGAAAAGTATCTAAGATGTTGCCCAGGGATATAAGGTACCACCATGCAAAATTTCATTTAAATCGGTCCAATAGATTCGGAGATTAACCTGTACAAACAGAAAAACAGACAAACAGCTCACTCGGGTTCGTCCATACCTACGAATATGTTGTATTATATCTTTAACCATTTGTCCAAATTATATGCAGTAAAAGGGAAAAGTCTTTTGTTTTAAACATTTTAGACGACAAATTTACTTATTTTGATAAGAATTCATATTTGTTGATAATATAACCAATAAATATGACCTACCGATTTAAATTATTTTTTTTATATAAAAATCTACTTTTTGTGACTTAAATATAAAAGTTAGACATATGCTGTCGCTGACTTTTTTGTTGGCTAGCTAGCTAGCTCTACAACTTTTTTCTAGAACATAATCATATATCTCTCATCGTTAAGGCAGCGTTCGTAAGAAACTTTTTCGATCGACCGTTTTTTCTCCAACTTACTTTGCAAATCCGACTACCACGAAAAAGTTTTTTCATTCTTCGGGTTAATATATAACCTATGACACTTAGAAAGAACGTGGCTTTCTATTGGTAAAAGAATTTTGAATATCGGTTCAGTAGATCCAGAGATTACCCCCTACAACATCACAAACTTTACCTCTTTATAATATTATTATAGTATAGATCAAGAATATATATATATCAAGAATAAATAATAATATAATATATAATCAAGAAAACTCAATACTAACAAGTCCATCAAAATACTCCAAATGTTCACTCTCAGCAGCTGGACCAAGTTCTTTCAGTAGCACCCTGAGCATGTCCCGTGATGATAGCCCACTCGCGAGTTGCCACCATCTAAGAATAATAAGCGCCTTTATAGATCCAGTGGAGGATTTACCAGCAGGCTGACTGGGTTTAAGCCTATGGCGACAAAGTTTAGGGGTGGGAAATTTGGATGTGGACCAGAATTTTTATTTTAGCCGTCTTAAATTACAGAAATCTGTAAGTTTTCAGAATTCGGAAAATTGAGCTTTGATTAGCTTAGAAATATACTCAAATACTATTTCTTATACAATTTCAATTAACTTGTTGGGTTGAAACATTATGATGGAACTGACAATTACAGAGGTGAGTGAAGTCGGCAAAAATTTAACAGTCTATACTTAGGAAATGTGAAAATTCGCCTCTGCGCCTCTAAATAAATAAAATATCATATTTATCGAATTGATATGATGATGATCCCTCCTGAGCGACTTCAGCCATGGCGGCCAATCTTACCGAGACTAGCCAACTGCACAAGAGATACTATAGTCCACAATTGTGTGCAGACACAGCGTGCGCTCTCCATTTCTGTAACTCTCAAATTCCAATAGAAGGATACTTCGACACGACCGGTGAGGAGCAGGACCGATGACAGTGTTATGTGCTCTTCGAGGTAAGGGGATGAAATACCAACAACTCCGGGCTGTTACCGGGACATTCTTAACAGAAAGACTCTAAAGTTATTTAGACCCGGTTCTCGAACCCAGGGCGTCTGGATATGCGGCTGTATGGCTGTACATGCTAGCCACTACACCACCAAGGCAAACAGAGATTGACGTACATACATGTAGATACATCCAGTTTTCTATCTGCTACATTAACTCAGTACTTCAAATTAATTCATATATGTAGTACCTTTTTATTTTAGTAAATTGACAATTGCCCCATATAATCATTTCATTTCATCTCAACAAAGTAATAAAAATTCAATCCAATCTACAAACCTGTCCCGGCCCCCACCAATGAAGTCCGCGCATATCTCCCACTGCGGCCGCGGCGTGCCCGCGCGCTCTAACTCACGACACCTCTCCTTACACTCCATCAGCTCTTCGTCTACTATTTTCTTTAAAGCTTTCGAAAATAAATATTTGTTTTTAAATTAAACATGACGAATTATGTAATTTGGACGAATAAAGTATATTGTAAAATATATGTACAGGTCCGGATTTACCAGAGAGTAACGGGGGCTTCCGACCAACAGCAGAAAATTGTTGGTATTATGTATGCAATATTTTTAATACATTTAATGTATTATAAATACCTCCTTCAAATTCCTTGTTTGCCCCGGGCCACCCACACTCGTAGATTCGGCCCTGTAAAGGATATGAACCTCACCTAAAACACGTTTATACGTGCTCTGCAATCCTTCATGCTCAGTATTTAAACTATGGAACTTTTTGGAAAGCTCGTATAATTTATTATCTAAATTATCGTACTCTCGTCGCGGGACCGTCTCCGCGTACTCATCTGTTATTCTCTTCAGTTCGTTTTGAGCTGTTGATAGTTGTTCCCTAAAATAATATAATTTATAAAAAACTAGCTCCATGTTGTCTCGTTCCTAAAAGGGGATCGAAAATTAGAGAAAAATCAAGTTAAGCAAATCACAGGCTTTTTTGTTAAGTTAAAAATTTAAACTAAAATTTTAATTCATGAAAATTTTTCTAGATCAACAATTTATCTATAATTATAGGTAGGTATATACTATCATAACATTTTACAACCATTTTATGAAAATATGAAATATTACACGTACATAAGAATAAATTATACGAGGCTTTAATATCACCGTTTTAGTGTAGAGCCATTTTAAAGTCTTACCGGCAGCGATCTAATGCTATTCTAAGTACAATGGGATCTCTGTATGCATCATCTACTGAATAACTTCTAGAACTTCCGTCGAGCTCTCGTAATTTTAGTTTAAGAGCAACATTTTCAAAGTAAAGTGTGTATCTCGCATCGCGCTCCTTCATCAATGTTAAGTAATCAGAAAATTTATTATCTGTATGCTAAAACAAGTCCAAATGTCATAGAGGTCAGAAAGAGACAAAATATGATTGTTTCTCTCTTTTCTTTTTTTGACAATTTGTGCGCGGAAATTGGAAAAGAAACAATCTATGATTTGAATTTTATTCTACAAATTAATAATTATATTAATATATATGTAGTTACATATATGTAGTATTATAAATAATAATATAGCAAAAAATAAGGTGTGTTATGTAAATAAAACTTCAGAAACAATTTACAATATATATGTAAATATGTAATATTAAATGACATTCAATATTATCAAATCAATACATATAATAAAATTGTAACTAAGTCGAATCTGTACATAAAATATTTTTTGGAAAATCTAATTGAAATAATAGACATTATTATCGATACAGAGTCCGAATCTAGTTTTTAGAATTTTTGTCTGTCTGTTACCACATCAAAAGAAAACCACTGGACAGATTTTGATGAAATTTGCTATGATGATAGCTGGTTATCTGGGTCAACATATAGGATACTTTTTACTGCAGGAAAATATATCATTTCTGAGAAAAAATACAAACACTGCATTGTAAGAGTATACTTATATGTAAAACCTAAGAATTTGGTGAACGCGGGCGGAGCCGCGGGCAATGCTAGTACAAAATAAACAGGCTTTACCTTGCCTAATTCTTTTTTTAATTTTGATATTTCAAAAGATAATTTTAAATTTTCTTCTCGCAAATCCTGATTTTCCCTCATCAACAGTCTCATTTTATCATCTCTTTGTTTCTTCCTTACTGATATTCCAAAAACCTTCTGTAAATAGTTTATATAAAAATGCCTATATTATTATTATTTATATTTAAAATATAAACAATGTTTTTAATTTATTATTATTTATTACTCTTATTAACAAGATTTTATTTTAACAAAAACATAAAATGAAGAAATCTATTTCGAAGGAAATTTATTCTTGAGTATTAACCAATGAAAATAATTATAATATATTTATTAATTAAATCGATTAAAGTCACAACAATTTGTATAGTAAGTTAATAATAAAAATACACATTTAAAAAACATATTTATCTTAAAAATGAAAAAAAAAACAAATATATTTTTTCAGTACATTTAAGAGAACTTTGGAGTCCAAGTTTGGACTTGATTTCTTATACTTGTAATATCTTCAGCATATGTCCGACAACATCCTCCAACAAACCTAACACCAAGGTCCAACCAGTTATGGACAAATGTATCCAAAGTTTCACATTTATCCTTATCAATCCACCCTTTTTCTGGGTTATATTTTTCACCAGAATTTGGATAGGTAACTATTGGTATTGGTGGTTCTATCCCCTTACTTACACCACTAATTAAGCTGGCTACAATCTTTGGAGAACAACAATTTATACCAACAGCAACTAATTGCTCTGGATTTGTCTGCCAACAAGTTCTCACTACAGTTTGAAAATTTTCACCATGAGCAAGACTAGTATCATCTTTACAGCTGAATGAAATCCAGGCTTTCATATTTGGAAACTCTTTTAACATATTAATAAGAACTAAAGCTTCTTTAAGACAAGGAATAGTTTCAAATGCAAGTAAATCAACACCAGATTTGACAAGTGTTTCTATGCGAGGTCTGTGCCATTCGGCCATAACTCTCTCAGGTGTTTTATCAGTATAAGCACCAGTATATTCTGAGCCGTCATGTAGGTAAGCACCATATGGGCCGACAGATCCAGCAATGTATATATCACGATGCAGTATACCATTTTGTACACATTCTTCTGTATACTTATCTCGTGCAGATTTAGCCAATTCCACAGCGTGTTGTATAATTTTATATGCTTGATCTTCAGTTACTCCAAGATGTTGAGTAAATCCTCCAATTGATGCTTGGTAAGTATTTGTACTTATTACATCAGCACCTGCTCTTATAAAATCTAAATGTGCTTTCGCTATGTCATCAGGGTTTGTTTGAAGGAATTTCGCACTCCATAACGGATCTCCGTCCACAGTAGCACTCACATGACGAGATATTTGTGATGAGAAACCTCCATCAAGAATATAAACTTTATTCTTTGAAGACACAAAAGGCGCCATTATATTTGTATTAGTCAATTAAATGTTACTTACAATTATTATATTGTTTGATAAATTAATTATTAAATAACAATGAGATAAGGAATGAATATGTAAACAACTGATTCAAAATTTGATAACAATAATATGACTATGTCACTGTCAAATGTCAATTCATATATTTTTAAAACCTGAAAACAGTTCAACATTTTATTTTCAATTTTATTCCAATCGGAATCCGGTTTAGGAACAAAATATTGAAAACCTGAAGGATTATGATTTTAATATGTTAGCAGGTATATAAAGAATAGAAATTCGTAAAATGCCCCCGTTGGCCAGCTACCCCTGAGAAATGGGGAGACGCAAAGCGTTGAAAAATAGTTTTTTTTTCAATTTCTGGCTTACTACGACGATCTATCGAAAAATGTTTTCTACAAAAGTTGAAGTTATAGTAAAAATCTACAATTTTTATAAATAACACTATTTACAATAACCAAAGTTCAATGTTTTCGAGATATTTGCAAAAAACTCGATTTTTAATTTTTTTCATGATTTTTTAAATATCATTTCTAGATTATTTTTCTGATTTTCACGAAACTAAAGGAATCTAATCTTAGAAATATATATAATAAATGAAAAAAAATTGAAATTGAAATGCTTAGCCATTTCCGAGAAAAGTATGTTTTATGGTCTCGAGAGGCTGAAAATCCCCCCCAACTTCAAGTGGACGTTTGCATTTACAAAAAATTCGTTTAATTTTCAGATAGGGCTCATTCTTTTCGTCTTGAACTCTACTTTTTGAAGAAATACGTACGTGAATAGTGACTTTATAGATCGAAAGTAGTAGTAGGAAATCTACCTACGGCTAATTTCTTTCATGTTAAACTCAAACTAGACTGAATCAAGAGACATATTCCTGAAATTTAAAGACAAAAGACCTACCTTCTATGTTAGTCATTTGGCGGGACTTTAGAAAACTAATTAGGTTTTCTCAGTCGTCTCATGTACCTTTTTCCTCACGATGTTATCGTAAGGCAAATGAAAATCAAGTAGAAAATGATTCATGCATGAAATTTAAAAAGGATAGATCAAATTATCCTCGGAACTAATTATTAAATAATTAATAATTACTTTATACAGTTGAGGTTAGTTTCAATAACAGTCACTACGGAATATAATTGCTGCGAATATATAAATTTAAAATACTCACGTCCTGCGTAATAAATTGTGAAATCCGTTCATCTCGTATGCGTACGGCATTTTCATATGCATTTTTGATTTTACAAAGCAGAGAAGAATGTGTTACTGAATGTTCAATTAAATTTTGAAACCCTTCTTCATAAATCTTAAAGCATTCAATTAATCATAAATTATTTCTGATAATAATAAAATATACTTAATAATAAAATATATTACCTCGAGTATCTCGTCAAAATACATCTGTTTTATATCTAATAATTCAGTGTTAGGTTGTCGAATTAATTTTAGCTTGGATTCAATTTTAGATTCAATATTTTTAACATATTTCGGTGCCGCACTTGGCATTTTCAAATAATTGAACATATTTCACGTGGAGAAGAACGAAACGAAACGTTATCAAAGTTTATCATTCAATAAGTGATTTGTTTCTGTAGTAACTATCCTTATCAGTGCTTAGTAAAGAATTATCTATATGGAAAAAGCTTTTAACAGTAAAAGTTCATAAAATATTTAATACTGAAATTATGTATTAAACTTTCAAAACTTAAATATCTTAACTATAGCAAATTATAGTTATTCAGCATGAACTCATGGGGTTGCAGCATTAAATCGGTCTTATTATTACAGCATTCTATTCGCAGTAGAGAAGTCAGAAGAGAAAGGGTCATGCTATCCTTTTATTTAATGCCTCCTCAGATTCAGTGGGTTGTAATATGATGTGAATATATCCATGACCACACCGCTACTTGTCAAATCCACGCGCTACTATTGTTATGTAACATTTTAGACTAGGATTTTTTGTAACTCAAAAATTAATCATGGCTATCGTCAAATCTATAGATTATCAGTTAAAGTTGAAAAATTTTATGGGGGTCGAACATTTGTATTTTTTTAACCGACTTCCAAAAAGGATGAGGTTCTCAATTCGTTGGAATTTTTTTGTTTCATTTCTATGATCTATAAATGTAGGAGTTTCCCCAATATCTATAGATCAACTTGAAACAACAACTTGTTCCTTTTCCAAGGAGGAAATCGGAATTACGTAAACTTTTGAAACCAGCAGATATACGCTATGGTTGGAGTTGGAGCTGTGGTATTATATTTCAACAAAGATGATAAAGACCTTTTAAATAAAAAAAATTCAAAGATTGATACGATTAGTCTTACCCAAAAATTCATTACTTCTAATTCTGTTCAACAAGTTTGATTTTAGACCAAGAAATATAATTAGTTTGTATGCATATGTTGGGACTGGGTCTATTCTGAAAATAGATCATAGAAGCCATAGGAAAATGTTGATAAGGAGATCATATTTATCTATTGGTTGTTTTCGGAACAATAGAAGGTCATAAGAATAATTAGTCACCTAATACGATGTGTGGTAACTATTTTAAAGAGTTTTATCAATTAGTTTACTTTATTGCCTTATTATTATTGCTTTATTAGCGGCTCGCTCTCGCTTCGCTCGTGTTCGCGTCTAGACGAACAAAAACAAATCTTTTCCACGAAAACCGTACATTTTTCCGGTATAAAAAGTAGCCTATTTGTTATTCTGATATATGGATTATATTACTGTAAGGTTTCATTAAAATCCAATTAGTAGTTTTTGTGTACTAAGCTGTATAAGTTACTATAGTTTTTAACTATCCCACGGGAACTCTTTAATTTTTCGGTATAAAAAGTATTTAAGATGTTGACCGGGGATATAAGCTAATACAATACAAAATTTCATTTATATCAGTCCAACGGTGTCGGAGATTAGCCCGTACAAACAGACAGAGAAACAAAAAAATATATTTTTTTTAGATTTGTTTTATTTCTCTTCTTACATCCCCCTGACTCGGTTTCTAGCAATTTTTTTCTATGTACAGACATTTGACCTCTACAGTTTTATTATATGTATAGATGTAAATTATACTAATTTTGAGATTTATAACTTAATTATTTTTGTTTTCTAATAAGCTTAGAAAAATTGTTGGTTAGTAGAATAGATTAATATATTTTCATTTTATTAAGGAAATAAAGTATTAATTATCATAAAATGAGCAGTTCTTTAAAGTAGTCATAATCATAAATTAGTAATCGTCTACCACAACAGATTTTTATTACGTCCAACGGCTCAATAGCCGTTAATGCATAAATGAGCAACAAATACACACTCCATTTATAACATTTGTGTAGTGCGTCTTTCACATTGAAACACATTTCATCATGTATAATTTTCTTTAATTTAAGCTTGTAACAATCCAAGAAGACAATAATGTTAAGATATCCCCTTTTTAATTTACTTACTTTGAAAAGACAGTATTGAGTTGCAGCAAATTTATTAGTCATACATTTTTGCACTTAGGCATTCTTTAGTGACCGTTCAACTTTATTCTGAAAGCGCTAATAATCAGCTATAACTCGCGTCATCTAAAAAGAACGCTGGAAGAAAGTGGAGAGGGTATGTTTGCGCATGGGTACCTATACTCGCGCACAAAAGTACTAAGCCTATTATTTTATTTTTCACAACATTTCGCTCGCGGCTTCATATATTGGTTATTGGTAGGGATATTGAAAAATATATTACATAGAATATCATTAAATAGAATTCTATTCATAATTAAAATATGTTTGATTCAGTGTAGAATGTTTAATTTACTTACAAAAAATTAAATTAATACGTTTTATATTATTTTTTTAATTAATAACTGCATTATTATCAGACTCTCTCTTTGTAAAACAAGCGAACGAGCCGCCCCGCGCCCCGCTTCTAATCACCAATTTGACCGATAAATCGCTTCTGCGCAGCTTGATAGCCAGCGTTCTTTTAGATGACGCGAATTATAAACGACTAGCAGCTCACCCTCGCTTCACTCGGGTTCATCTCTAGAAAAGCACAAACAGATCTATCCCACGGGAACCGTTCATTTTTCCGGGATAAAAAGTAACCTGTTGTTTGACCGGCAATATAAAGTATCAGCATGCCAAATACTAAATTAGGTGCGTAAGTTGTTGTGTACTAAGCTGTATAAGTTACTATAGTTTTTTAACTATCCCACGGGAACTCTTCAATTTTCTGGAATGAAAAATATCTTAGATGTTGACCGGGGATATAAGGTACCACCATGCAAAATTTCATTTAAATCGGTAAATTAAAAATATGTTGGATATTTGGAGATTAGCCCGTACAAACAGAAAAACAGACAAACAGCTCGCTCGGGTTCGTCCATACCTACGAATATGTTGTATTATCTCTTTAACCATTTGTCTAAATTATATGCAGTAAAAGGGAAAAGTCTTTTGTTTTAAACATTTTAGACGACAAATTTACTTATTTTGATAAGAATTCATAATTGTTGATAATATGACCAATAAACATGACCTACCGATTTAAATTATGTTTTTAATATAAAAAACTACTTTTTGTGACTTAAATATAAAAGTTAGACATATGCTGTCGCTGACTTTTTTGTAGGCATTATTAAGCTCTACGACTTTTCTCTAGAACATAATCATATATCTCTCATCGTTAAGGCAGCGTTCGTAAGAAACGTTTTCGTTCGACCGTTTTTTCTCCGACTTACTTTGCAAATCCGACTACCACAAAAAAGCCTTTTCATTCTTCGGGTTAATTTATAGCCTATGACACTCAGAAAGAACGTGGCTTTCTATTGGTAAAGTTTTGAAAATCGGTTCAGTAGATCCAGAGATTACCCCCTACAACGTCACAAACTCACAAGATCACAAACTTTACCTCTTTATAATATTAGTATAGATAATTATAATTTTTGTTATAATTGAAACCTAGTCTGTTTTTTATCTGTAGATACTAGCTTATGCTGCCATCTGTGACGGGCTTTTGAACTACTGGATGTGACGTCATTGACAGTCATGAATTACGGAAATTAGAAATGGCTGCAATGGGTAGTGGACGGGGGACGATGGATTCCCAAAATCAAGTGCAAAGTGATAATTTAGATCGTTTAAAATTGCTTTATCCTAATGTGAACGAAGATGAAACACCCCTGCCAAGATCCTGGAGCACGAAGGATAAATTCAGCTACATCGGGTTATCGCAAAATAATCTGCGAGTGCACTACAAAGGTAAGTTTCAAGGTTTGTTTATGGATTAGTTATTTGCGAAACTCTATATGATATACTGTAAAGTGGCTTTAACATGCATATTATAGTTTTATCTAGCGTACAGGATTCCTAGATAATCTGACGTGTCAACATTTTGTCGTTATGTTAGGCGCTAGACTCTGCCTCAAACAAAGAAATCAGCTGATCGTATATTTTGTAACAACATGCGAAAATAAATGATGGCTGTATTTATTATGTTTAAAAACGTAATTAATGATTTATTTATTTTATTGTTCATGTTATCTTTATTTTAATTGAATAAAAATCGTTCGATACATTACAAGGTCTCTCCTCAGAAATGGCAGACAAAGTTACGATTTATCATATCATTAAAATAAACACTTGTTACAAATGTAGGCGTGTGAGGGTTTGAATAAACAATTTTATTTGAGTTACTGTATCCCTTTAATCATGTGATTGTAGTTAACACAAATATTTGTATATTTTAAAATGTATTTGACGCGTAATTATACGTAATTAAACTTACAACTCCAAAGTAAAATTAAAGAAAGGATTTCATTGAAATACATTTATAAAATAGGTAGCTTTTTATCTGTATTAACATGACTGCTTAATTCCATATTTGCCTTTTTAAATGAATATCATTGTGAAACTGAAACTAATGGCCCCTGTGGTGAATAAATATTTCTTTTTAAGGTATATATAGTATATTTTTATTTGATTGTATATACAGAATTAAATTAAAATTTTTGATAATTTGATATTTTTAAAATAGTTAAAACAATTTTTAGTTTGTTTAAACCGAAATGGAAATTTCTATACAAAATACTTAATTACATGTATCTGAATAATTCTTGAGTATGCTTTTTAGATATGACTAAAAAGCTAACAAAAATTTATATATTTATTAAATAAAATGAGATGTTCTATGTGCCATATCAAAGGTATGTCTTTTATAATTTATGGTGGTAATATTGATATTGGTAAGTCACCAAATTGTGTGTCACCAGTAGATAAAACTAGTATACATAATTTTAAACACTTTTCTATTCAGTTTTTCTTTGAAAAATTTATAATTTATTTAACTAAAAATGCCAATTTTTAAACTTAATCTGAACATACAGCTCTAAAGATTTAGCTTAATAAAAGAAATACTTGAATGTGTGCAGTCATAGACATAATAATACTTTTTTTTGATATATATAATGCAATTGTTATCACTTGAAGTAAATTTCTATTGATAATGAAAAAAAAACCATAAAAGAAGCAGTATTTGATAATATAGATAAAAATAATAATTAACATAGCGTTGGATTCTCAGCTGTTTCAGTTTTATGTTTACAAAGGAAAATTACTTTGTAAGAAAATCTATATTCTATTTAAATATTTTATTTATAAATGCGGATCTTGTATTATAAATGCGAAAGTGCTTTGAAGGTTGATTCTTCCTACATGCACTAATTGTGTAATGGTCTGATAGTTTTTTATACTTTGCATAGTTATATTTTATAAGCCAGACTGTGTCTACAATATTTTTTTAGTTAAATTAAAAAATATTTTCTTTTCTTGGTTATAATTAAAATAAAGAATAGTTAAATATTAACATAAACTCATAATAAGCTAAAAAAAAATAACAAAACTAAACTCATAAATTAAAAAATAAAAATAAAAAATATCTAGGAAATATATATTTCTATGCAAACTTACTTCAACACTACCTGCCTTCTGCTTTGTGTCTGCTTAAATTTTTATCCAAAATTAATAGTTTGTCATATTGTAGCTATAAAAATATGTAGACTGTTTCATTTGATCTTTTCTATTCTAACTTAATCTATGTACGGACTTAATCCTTTAACTGAATAATTGTAAAATGTGCAACATCAAGCACAATATATAGATATACAGTACATTATGTTCGCAGTATTAAATTACTGGCATTTGCAATTGGATCCTAATGTCTACTGTTCAATTTATGGCAACGGTGTGCAGATAAAATTAAAAATTACTACAATCTTTAATCTGAAAGTTTTTCTTTTATATGCTCCCATATTTAACAGCAACAGAGAAAGGGGAGGATATGATGTTTTTTTTAAGATACATATATGGAGTGCATGGTAACATTTGGGGTAACTAAGTAACATTACTTTTTATTGTGATAGATCAATCTTTGGTTTAAAACTTCCTACAGAATATTGCAAAAAATTCAAAAGTTGCAGATTTACAGTAAATATTTTTTATGTTGTAGGAGTGCTAGTTCTGACCCAAATACAAAAATATGTACAGATAGACAGAGATGTGAAACAATAAAGATATTCTACTGTACAGATCCGTATACTGGTATATGATTGAGAATGTATTAACACATTCTGCTAAACAACATTTAGCAAATTTAGAAACAATTATAAAATACACAGATACCTGTAACTTCCAAGACTAACAAACAAGGAAAATACTTTAATAAGCTCGGGGAGGATGAAGTAATTAAGTCGTTATGTTTTATGACATGTATGCATGTTTATTCGATGTTAGTGGCATACAGCAGTCTTGGTTAGGTGATTTATACTATATTTCATTCAAATTCTTTTTGGTCATAATTTTATCAAAATTTATTTAGCTACTAGTCCTTCAGCTTGAATGCTTTAAGAATGCATGAAAGACAAACGTCCAAACAACTTTTATTTTGCGCCAGGAACCTTCGCAGGCGGATATCATAATCCACCAGGGACTCATCACAATCCGATCAATGGCTTAGGAACTCCTAAATGACAAACATACAAACATTCATTTTTATTTATATACAAGATTTTTATTTACATACCTATAACTAATAGATGACTAAGAGTAGATAAGTTGACTGCATTTATTTGTATATTATATAATAGACTAGCCACTTACCCCCGCTTCACTCTGGTGCATCCCTAGGTACGTTTTATTTTTGTTGAGCGGAACCGTAATTGTTTTTCTAAAATAAAAGTAGCCTAAATTACTCCTTATAACATCACCTATCTGCCATTGAAAGTCCTACCAAAATAGTCCAGCCATTTCGGAGATTAGCTGGAACAAACAGACAGACAAAAAAAAATTAAATGGTGTTTTTCTTATAAGTACGTGTATAATTTGATATGCATTTAGTAAAAAGATAAATTTTATTTATCTGTATAGATAAGATGAATTATAGTATTTTTTGGTTTTGTCGGATTACAAAAAATAGCAATTAGTCTGTATGCAGTTCAAAATACACGATATGATTAAATGTTCACTTTCTATCAAAACTATCTACTATTTATATATACCCATTATTTAAAAGACTATTATTTTAATCTAAATATTCATAATTTACTAAACTTCATGGAAATCCATACTGCAGCTTCACTTAAAACATAATTTGAATATAAATTATGTATTTTTATGTAAAGAATTTTCGTTAAAACTCTATGTAGTGAATTTTTAAGCAGTGAGTACACGAAGAATCGAAACATACGGCAAATAAATGTTCTAAAAGTTCTTTCATTTCCCATTTAAATCAAGTTGTTATTACGAACGAGGTATTTATTCAAAGTTTTCTTCCTTTAATTTCCTTCCATCAAAGTTTGTGAAACTTCAGCTTTCGTCTTTTGAATTGTTGAAAAATAGAAGGTATTGAACGTTTGTCGCGTCGGTTGTTGACCGCGGGTCCATGTCGGTGCACTAACCCTAGTCTAGACGCGGGCCCTAAAAAGATGAGGTCGCCCTTCGTCCTTTGTTGTCTGGTTAATTTAGATTTTACGTACTCGATATGATACGTCTGTCTAATGAATAAGCTCTATAACTTAGAACTGATCGATGTAAATAAAGAAATAATACTGCTTTGCTACGACAGATAGGATATTGATTTGCAATTCCATATTTAGTAGTAAAGTTTTGGTTTAACTGAATCTATTTATTTGGCATGGAGTAGATTGTAGATAAATGGATTATACTTAATTTGTATTGGACATACAGTTATTTTCAAATGTATGTAGCGTTGGAATTACAAAAATCAGCAAAGATAGAGTGATCAGAGAGATTTTGTCTGTACTAGCAACTTAACCTTGCTTTGCTCGGGTTCATTCCCAGTGAAAACAAAAACAAATTATCCCACGGAAACCGTACATTTTTCCGGGATAAAAAGTACATATGTCCTATTCCAGACTATGATTTAAATCTGTGCCAAATTTCATCGAGATCCGTTCAGCCGTTCTGGCGCGATTGAGTAACAAACATCTATCCATCCAAACTTTCGCATTTTATGATATTAATGGAATCACCATAATTATATGTAAAAAATTAACAATGGAGTTAATGATCCGCTCAGTCATAGAAATCTATGGCTTGGAGGCTTTTGTTTATCGACCTCCCACGCGAGCAGATTATTCACTTGGTACAGATGCTGACGGTTTGGTAGTTATTTACGTAATTTTTAGTCGATATAAGCCAAAAGATATTTAAATGTGTATAATAAAAGTCTTAAAGTAAAATAATTTAATTTTAAATAAAGTGCAGTTTTGCATTGTTTGCACATACTAAGTGCTCTGTCGTCAATTGTAAGTAATTGGTATCGATTTAATTCCTTGAAGCCGTTCCGATTCATTTAGTTACTAGGCATCATCAAATACATACATAACTTATTATATACATATGTATGTTTCCTTTGATTATTTTGTAATCTCAATGACGCAATTGTTGTCAGCTTTTGTGCACGAAAAGTCATAAGTTTGATTTCGGGAGCGTAATGATGTAGTAAAACTACACTCGCTTAGACGTTTTGTTCTTTTTAATGTTATGTTATCTTTATTTTTGAATGTATGGAACACTGGTATAGGGGTATTTCTATTTTTTAACATAGTTTATCTAGCAACGTTACGAATATATAATTAGATTTTTTTAAAATGCAATATTTTACTTTTTAAAGGCAACCGAAAAGCGGTAAAAACGTATCGGTGGCGAGCTCGTTTTGCAATCATATTAATACGGCTTCAGACCTTCCGGGTCTTGCACCTCTGAGACGTTCATATGTGTTTCACATTTTTAACATGATTTCCAATTGTCAATCTGGTGAAGAATTACATATGTCAGGACCCTGTACTTCTTAGAGACCTAAGTAGTTTTCAAAACAGAAAACCTATGGAATCTGCTAATTCGCTTATACTCTTCGTGAACTATGGCTTTACACCTAAGTCCTACTCATATTAAGTGGAAGGTGCGACAAAAAAACTACAATGCAATGAGACTTATCATCTCGCGTCTTTGTTACCAAATCAGCCCGTTGGTCTTAAATTTATATATTAAAAATCAAATGCTGTCCGTTAATAAGATTCAGAACGGCCGAAATGTTCCTAATAATTTGCACTAAGATTTTTTGAGAAAAACAAAATTAGAAAAGTTGCCCAAAAAATTGGGAAATTCAGGAGAAACTGTCAGTACTCTGGAGTTTTTGTATGACCTCAAAGATCACAAATTAATTATATGAAATTGGCAGAGAAAAATGTCTGTCGGGTATAGCTAATATAGTGTTAAAGTTTAATGATTTATTGTTATTAACCAAAGGACAAGTCGATTAGCTTGCAGCGGTTATGTCTGACGCGCACGCACTGCCTATATTAGTGGTTGTTTACTAACGGCCACGCTACAACACTTCCGCACATCTTCGTCTACCCGCGCTGCATAATATCAACACATTTACCACTAGTCTCTTAATAGTATATAACAGTCTTTATTACTGTCTGTTTGACGCTCAGTTCTTTTATTTGTTTTACCGCAGTTTTATCACATGTACCAGGGCGACCGAGCTTCGCTCGGAGTTTTTGGCCAAAAGCAATTTTCTTTTTAATTTGGCTTAAAAACAAAAAAATATATCTAAAAACATGAATAAATATAAAAAAATCAAATGTAAATAACTATGTATCCGACCGGGATTCGAACCCGGACTCCTATGATTGTCAATCTTGCACCTTGACCGCTTGACCACGATGCTTATGTTCGAGCATGCGAAATTAGTGACCCTATTTTGCGTGCGAAAGAAAACCGCATGAAAACTTGAAAACACGCGTTTTCCCAGACATAAGACTAATCTATATCGATTTTTCGCCGCCAAAAACCCCCACATACCAAATTTCAGCGAAATCGTTAGAGCCGTTTCCGAGATCGCCGGTGTAAATATACAAGAATTGCTCGTTTAAAGGTATTTGATTTTTCAATCTAGATTTGTGAGTGCATATTTCCTTTGATACAATATTTATTGGCAAGAGATAAATCTGTTAGGTTTTAGTTTTCTTCTTAGTCGATATTATAACTAATGTTAGTGCTAAATAGTATTATTTTTATTGCGTTTTCTCTATAAACCGTAAGTACATCATACATGGTTATTTCTCGCTTCAGTAACCATATCATACATAAAAGAACTAAGCCAACCAAATTCTACATAAAACATAACATCTCTGTAAAATTATTATATTATTTGAAAAAAGTGTAATGCATTCTTCTTCGCAAATAATCAAAAGAGTTCAAATTTAAAGATTTTAAATGTCTGGAAATCTTTCCATCTCGTGGCTTGATTAGTTCAGATCGTTGGTATCAAATATATTGTCATCTAGATTTCTCTTACAAAGTTTGAAGTCGATACGACAGTTAGGAGTTCATTAAAATCAACTTTCAATTAGAGTTGTACCGACTAGTCGGGAAAGCCGACTATCGGGCCTTTTTCCAACTGACTAGACGGCTAGTCGGCAAAACACTAAGTCGGTCCATCTCTACCTTCAATGTTCCATAACGTATGTATGTAATTGATGATTTTCGAAAAAACGCTTCTTCAATTTTGTTCGATAAGTACTTGGAAAATTGAATTTTAACAAACATTTTTGTTATTCTGTTGAAGTTTAATAAAATATGAGGCTTTCGTATTTTTGTGAGTAAATTTTATGCAGAAATATATACAATGCGCAGGTATTATGGCCGACGGTGTATTGATTGCGTGTTTTACAGTTTGTTTTTGTTTCATATTTAACTAAATGTATATTTGTTGATTTTTCTAATGTGGCCAATGATCATGTCATTCTATTAAACCATATTCATACATAAGTATAATATTCTTCAATGGCTGACTGACTGATTGGCTGCCTTTTTAATTTTGGATCATGTTTGTTCAGATGATTTTTCGAGTAATGTATTTTCTGATATTGCTTATGTAATAAAGAAATTATCTTTCGCTAACGTTCTGAACTGATTTTTGTTTACATCATTTCTTCTTATTTAAGTTTTTTCAAAAGTCATGTAGGGCATATTGATCCTTAAAATAATTATTTGAACGTGAATCTTTTATGTAAATTCGGAAATTAGATGACTGAAGTTCCTTAAATTATTATAATGCATAAGCATTTTGTTAAAAGGCACATGGATTTTAGTTTTGGCTTGTTCTTCATCTATAGTTTTAGATTACTTATTGAATTTAAACTTGCTTCTCTTCTAAGGGTCATAGTGTGGTGAATTGTGAATACTGAATTTTGCTCTTCATAGCTTTGTTATATAAAGTTATCTAGAAATTTTATAAATAAACTATGAACACAAAAAAAAATCATCTCGAATAGCAGATGTTTATCTGGGTAAAGAGAGAGGGAGAGAGAGAGAGAGAGAGAGAGAGAGAGAGAGAGAGAGAGAGAGAGAGAAAATATTAAAACGCTAAATCGAAATAATTCTTATAAATATTTGTCGTAGGTATTGAAACATGTATTTTGAAGACGTGCAATGTTTTGGATATATGTATGTATGTACATACATGAAGAGAAGTAACACTATAGACACTGTGTCAGTGAGTGAAAGTGAAATTATAAAAAACGTTTTTTTTTCTTACACCAAAAAATATAATTTATAATTAAATTTTTGTTGATAAATGTCCTGTTTTCAATCTCCCAAGCATCCGGTAAAAGTCACTTTTACCGTTAACCAATTTCTTTGCTCTATAACATTTTACTTTCTACGAGTACTAGTTGGTACTGATAGCATTCGAATTAATAAAAATTAAAGTTTTCCATAGATAACATAGAATTTAATATTTATAGCTTTTCCCTTGTAATTCTGGTTTTGTTTTGTACTTGTTAGGAGCATATCTATCTATTTATATAAAAATGAATCACTAAAATCATTTCAGTCGATCAGAAGTTATGCGCGAACATACATTTCAGTGAAATGTATGTACGCGCAAATCTTCCGATCGACTGCACGACTTGGATAATTCTTTTTTTTTTGTGTTTGTTATTGTCAGGACAAGCTTTGTATAGAAGAAAATTAAAAGATATTTTTTTTTACTAAAATATGACTTTTTAAATCTCATGATATGAAAATTGAGTGAGTAAAATAGTTTTTATCCCGGAAATCATCCTTTAAGGGGGTGAGGATGGGGATGAAAGTTTGTATTGGAAAGCAAGCTAGGGACGAAGTGAGTCGCTAGTATTAAATAATAATCACAGAAGCTAAGCTAGGCAAAGCTCCCCTCGAAGCGAGGTGGCCCTTCATCAGCCTAATCAGGCCATACTCCACCATGCTGGCGAATCAGACTTAACATATCTCTTGGAAATTATTTAGTTTCTTCCAGACACGCAAGTTTCTTGATATTTTTTACATAATATTTAACATACAAATATAATTTTTGAATAGTAATATACGTAAGTTACAAATTGTACATATGTATATATAGAAAAATTTAAAAGCTATGTAGGTGGAATACAAAGTTTTGAAATGAAAATATTAGTTATTTTACGCTTTAGTCAAGTTCTAAGGTGTAAAAACTCTGCTCAGAATATTGAAGTTTGATTTTTTTGATATCCTTACTCCCTATGAGGTTCAATCGATGCCTGAAGACTCGAACGTCCTTAACTTTTAAGCTTTTCAATTTCTGTGGCTCGAGTTGTATTTTATAGGTCATTTATTGATGTTCTCTCGGTTTTAGTACCTACCTACTATTATAGGTATTTTATTACTTTACTGCACCAAAAGACAATGTTCTTGCCAAAACTGTAGTATTCTCAATTATTATTATAACTAGCGGCTAAAATCGCCCCTAGGTGTTTCTTTAACATACCTTTTTATTTATGAACAGATTGAAATAAAACAAATACTAAACGTTAAGTAAAGCTTGCCTCAATACATTAGTGAAAACCACACCCAAATCGGTTAAGCCGTTTCTGAGATTAGCGCGATTAAACAGATAAACAGAAAAAATCTAAGAAAATATTAATTTGGGTTCTATTGCGTTAATAAAGAACCTCAATAATATCTACTATTTTATTACTATTTTATTTATTATTCGCTAATACGATAATAAATGAATTCATGAAATATTATTAATTTACTGACTTATCGTTAATTCGCTCGGGTTCGTCCCTAGGTGCCTATAAGCAGCCTTTGTGTAATTTCAGGACATAATTTAATCTCTGTGTAAAAAGGTTCATCGAAATCTGTCCAGCCATACATACAAACAATCGCTTTCATAATAATATATAGAAGTCCCATTAGGCTCAATTTTCGATAACCACTCCATATATCGAGATAAAAATACTTTGTCTCTATGGCCTATACATAAACTATCTATATATACATTTTAATGTCAATCCATTTATTGCTACATGAAAGAGATACAAACAATTCGCATTTATAATTTTAGTTAAAGCAGTGGTAACCCAGTGGTAACGCGCTCGCTTAGGAAATCGAGTGAAGCAGGTTCAAATCCCGGGTCTAGCACCTTTGATATTTTCATGTGCGAATCATTTCTAACATGATTACCACTTGCCTTACGGTGAAGGAAAACATCGTGAAAAAACCTGCATGTCTGAGAGAACCTAGCAAGTTTTTGAAAGACATGTAAAGTCCGCCAACCTGCACTTGGCCAGCGTGGTGGACTATGACCTTATCCCCCTCGTAATGAAGGGAGGTCCCCGTGCCCAGCAGTGGGATATTAAAAAGGGCAGAATAGAAGAATTTAATAGGAGTTTAGATGTGATTATGTACGTATATCTAATTAATACAAGTTAAAATTAATATTTATGTCAATATTTTTAACAAAAACTTGTCTACATCGTCACAGCAAGTATAAAAGAAAACTCGACTTAATAGGTATGTAGGTAGTGCAACAAGTTTTTTGTACACAAAAACTTCAAGTTAAGATCTTTGCCTTCCTGTGTCCTTAGAATAAAATTTATTAAAATTTTGCAATAACACAGAGCGAAACGATACAATTTGTAAACAAAAATATTTTAAACATTAGGCCAAATCCGTTGACCTCTTTTTTTTCCATGGGTCTATTACTAAAATCTCAATTTTATACTTAAAATTTTTTGGTGGCGAATTACTCAAAGATTAAATTTTAAGAGTTTATATAACAACATAAATTAAATAACATAAAATTTTTTGTGCACTTACTTAATTTATAAAAGCAATGTAAAATATTTTACATGCCTAACTAGCGACTAACCCATGTTTCGCTCAGGTATATATATATATATATATATATATATATACCTGTATATATATATCATCGGTCAAAGTATTTCTATCTACAAAATTTCAACCAAATTTGTCTAGCTGTTTCATGGTTAAGGATTCGCAAATATACACACAAACATTCGCATTTATATAGCACTACCTCATGCCATTTCTACGCTCTGTTCCCCAGATATAACTGTATCACTATAATACACAACCTAGGGCATTGACTGCTGACAGGGGATACACTTATAAAGGGCTCCGTTCGTGCACTTCCACGTGCCTCTAAATATTATCGTTTCTTGTTGGATTTATTCTTCTATTTCTGTAACGGATTTCTTATGGCTTTTGAAGTTTATCTTAAATATATTTTTTTGAGACTAGTGACTTCTATTCGTCACTTCTATAGGTCAGTCTCTCCCGTGACCATGGATGCTGTAAAGCATTCGAAACGTCGGGAACCAAAAATCAAAATAAATCCGCGAAATAATCCGAAAAGATAGTTTTATTTAATAATGTCAAACATTCGCGTAAATCTAAGAAAGTATTACTTCTATAGGTGTTTAATACTAGCCTCAAGTTTCAGCGTGAAGTAACAAACATACAAATATATATGTACATTATACACATAATTTAATAATTAGGCTTGTTGCTTTGGCTTGGTGTTGCAAAAAAACTTGGTGTTTTGTTTTTCTGGAGAATGTTTTTTTCCAAGAGTACAGAATGCGAAATTATTAAGGTAGTTTCCGTAAAATATTAATACTTAAGAGTTCATATTAAAGTTTTCTGTTTATTTTAAAACCTACTATACTTTTTGGTTGCATAGTACCAAGCTTACATGTGAAAATTTCGACACCGACAAAGACAAAACTAGTGTAGGTAGCACTGATACTGAAAGTGGTACTGACATTGCCTAAAAGCCAATAACAAACAATTGAATTGGTAAATATTGATTTGTAATTTTATTAAAATGTAAGAAATTAGAAAAAATACCCCAATAAAACATTTAATTTCATATAGACTTTTTAAAAAAAAATCAAAGTTAGAAAAAAAACAATAGCACTAATTTTTTTTTTCACCATACCGAAGTGAAAAAAAACAAAGTTTTGTTTTTCATGGTACATTTCAGATAACTTAGCAAAAATCCTGTCTCATACGTAAGCACTATAAATAAAATGTTTTGTCCTCTTTAATATATGAATAAGTCTCATTGAAATCGTTTCTGTTTTCTGCTGCAGCTGAAGAAGCAGCATTTTAGAGTGCCTCGTCCTTCTCTAAACCATACCTAAGCAAAGATAAAATATAGGCGAAAAACACTTTGCACTTTCATAGTAATATTTAAATTTTGTATCAAACAAACCAAAAAACTAGAAAGTTCAAGCAAATATACGCTATGAAATGAAAACTCGCTCCAAAAGCTAACGTTTTCATGTATACCGAGTTTCGAATATAATTTAATGCAGGAAATTGAGAGAAATATGTTTTGGCTAACATCGAAACGGAGCATTTAATCAATTTCAAAAAAAAGTTAATGCTACAAGCATTGGGTTTGTAATAAAATTCATTATGAATTAATAATATTCCATGAACTTATGGTAATTATCTTAGTTATGGTCAGTTTTTAAAATACCTCCTGCTCTAATGCTGTAGTTTCAGCTTGGTATGGACAAACAAATTAAATCCAATATTTTGATAGATATTTTTTTCACGCTATATTCTTTGCTGTATAGATCTATACTGATACTATCAATGTGAAAATTTGTGAGGATGGATGTTTGGATATTTTTCACGCCAGAACTGTTGGACGGATCTGGATGAAATTTGGCACAGAGATAGATTATAGCCTGGAATAGTACATAGGTAATTATTTATTTCGGAAATATGTACGGTTCCCGTGGGATAGATTTTTTTTTCTAGGGACGAACCCGATGCGAAGCTAGGGTGAGTCGCCAGTATAGAATAAAGTGTCAAGCTTTGCGACCTTGGAATACCTCTTAAATTTTATCAATCTTTTGAGCCTCGCTAAAAGATGTCTTACGGTGAAGGAAAACATCGTGTGAAATTTTATATTAATAATTAATATTAATATTTTATAATAATTTTTTTTAATTAAAAAATATGGTAAGATACTTTGGTGCCATTTTGAAATTTTTTGAATTCATTTTTTTATTTGTGGGTAGGCTGTCTGTAACAAATATATAATACCTTTGAGACATCTAACATCTTAGTCTCTCCCATGACCATAATTGCTGTAAAGCATTTGAAACGTCGAGAACCAAAAATCCAAATAAATCCGCGAAAAAATCCGAAAAGATAGTTTTATTTAAAACGCATGTCATTTTGTAGTCATAGAAATATAAAGAATGAAATGTAGGTTATTTCAATAAGTTGTATATTCTCGTATTTTGATTAGTTGCATATCGTAAAGAGAGGGTTTACTGTGCATGTAACATTTTGGCATAGCTGAGTCCATACATTATTTATTATTAGGACGGAATCTCTGGAGATTCAGTTACGTCTTAATTTAATTACACAGTTGCTACCAGTCGTCATAATTGTATACAATTTGTTATTTCATATGAATAATTGTGATGATATATAACAAAATAGATTGTACCCTAAAAAGGCTAGACGTGTACAGACGAAAATACTTATTTATGTACATATAAATATTATATATGGAGGTATCTAACCAAAAAAGTAGAAAGAAAAGTCGACAATTTAATTTCAATGTACAAAGTCATTATTGCATCCTTAGGTGTGCTATTATTTTATGTGAATATGAAACCACACTCTCGGTAATACTTATTCATATATATTTTTTAATGAAAATAGATTAATAAGTGGTAAACGGTATGACGACACGTTCGGCAATTCGTATAACATAATACATTCAAATTGCTAAGGAAAGTAATAGGCCCAGCTAATGAAGCCTAATATTAATGTCTACATAAAACAATCCTTGCGAATATATGAATAACATATGTATTTACAACTTATTAAAATTACAATTTTGCTATATCTACGAGTAATATATTTATATATATAATTCTTCTGTGAGTGTGTATGTCACTGAACTTCTCTCAAACGACTGGACCGATTTTGATGAAATTTTTTGTGTGTGTTCAAGGGGATCTGGGAATGGTTTAGATTCACAATTTGAATAATAATTTTCATCAAAAAAATTATTAAAAAAAGTTTGAAATTTTCAAATTAAAGACGTGTAGACAGGACAACGTCTGTCGGGTCCGCTAGTATTTATATATAGTATGTCACTCAGTGTCAATGCTTACCCTTGTTGCTTCACGGTACAGTCCCCTAGGAGCTGCGTAATAGGGTCGCGGAGCCCGCAGCTATGTACGTACACTAAAATATATACTACTACAGATGTTATTTATATCTATTTTATATCTACATATACATATAATAAAATTCTGAGTCGAATCTGTACATAAAATATTTTTTTGGAAAATCTCATTGAGATTATTATCGATAAATAATGAGTTACATTATTTATAATAACAATTTGCAATATTACAAACAATTCGTGACTAATCACTATAAGGTGTTACCGACACCCCTGTCCAAAAGCGTAGGAAAATAAACGAATATCCGCGTCTTTTTTTTTTAATAAATTCCTATCGGCCAAGGCCACTTATCTAAATGCCTTATACATAAATCATTACAAATTAATCAAATATATTATTTTCCATTAAAACGCTCATATATAAAAATGCAATCTTACAGATTAATAAATATATACTTTTTAAAACTACTATCTTGTAAAACGTAGTTAAATATGGAAATACGACTTATGGCCTTGTAATTCTCATTAACGGCAGTAACTAGGGAGTAGGTTTGTACAGCGAAAATATTTTTTAATTTTATAATGGCGGTCTTGTGATTCGGAGAGAAAACATCAATATTTGGATACTTTCTTGATTAAAAACTAAAGCTAAACTAAAACAAACCAGCAAACTTAAACTCTGTCTTAAAAATGTCAGTATAGATTTATTGAAAAAGGTTTTAAGCCACTGTCACAATGCGACTTTTATCAGCGGAGCAATTATTATACTAACTGACAACCTGACGGACGTTGTCCTGTCCAATAATTTTCTTTGTGCTTGTTGAGTTAGACAGAGAGAGAGAGAGAATTAATCGTACAGAATAAAGCGCTTTCAGTTTTCCAAAATATCCCAACATTCCGTTTTTCAATATTTATCCCTAAAAACTTTCCTCAGACTACAATTAAGATTTAAAAACATTGCTTGATCGGTCCAACCGTTCTCAAGAGATGTGCTTACTAGTTAACAGTGTTATATTTTTATTATATAAACTAGCGACTCGCCTTTGCTTCGCTCGGGTTCGTGTGATTCGTCCGGATGATTCTTAAATTGACATATTTTTTTTATTTATAAACCGATTGAAATAAAAGAAATACAAAATGTCATGTGAAGCTTGCCACAATACGATAGTGAAAACCGCACCCAAACTTTACTGAGATTAGCGCGTACATATAGACAAAAGTTTTAAAAATCATTGTTTTGGGTTCTATTGCGTTAATGAAGATATTCATAGTATAATAGTATAAGATATAATATGTATAAAAGATAATAATACTTATGGTATATCCATGGTGTGGTAACCAGCATAAAGCAAGGCTTCGTTTAATCCTTGCCATTGGTACTTGTGACTTGTGAGTGCGCAGTCCCCTGGGAGCGAGTAATGGGGTCACACGGCCGCACCCGCATTTACTGGATTTCCTTTTGTTTGTCTGCATTTTGCGATATATTGATCACTAGATTTTGCCTAAAGAGCTCAAATTCTCCCTTGTCAATTAATTAATATGGGATAGTTAAAATATTTGTTTTTCTAATAGGAATATAGAGCTAATACTTTTTTTTACTTATAATTTGTAAGTCTTCTCTTTTAAGAACTATAAAGCTATAATAATTAACTAGCGGCTAAGAACTATGTGTTATTCCAGACTATAATCTGTCTGTGCCAAATTTCATCCATATCCGTGCAGCTGTTCTGGCGTGATTGAGTTACAAACATCCAAACACGTAAACTTTATAATATTAATAAGATAAAGATTCTTATCATTGTTTATTCAAATAAGAAACACTCTTAACTCAACCTTTGAAAAACAACAATTACCTTTGGCTCTTTCATTTTAAAGCTAATTATACGAAATCAGTTATAACAGTGACTTTCACAAAAGCAATTGATTAAAATGCGAAAACACATCACTGAAGCGAAATTCTGTTACTTTGTATGAGCTCATACGCCATTGTGTGAAGCCGATGAACCGCGCATATATAAATATTCCCTCCCGTCGTAATCACTCGGTAACGTGTATTACTGCTACGCTTTGTTTGTTTTGTATTTCTAGATACCACATAATATGGTGGGCTGAGTGTTTATTTGTACATAACTGTCTATTCATTGCTACAGGCTTGACGACACGTTTGACTCTGTTTGAAGTGACCCTATTTGCTGTGCCAGTGGTCGCGGGTTCGAGTCCCGCTGATTCATTTGTGTAATGAACACGAATGCTTGTACTCCAGTCATGGATGTTTATATATGTAATATGTATGTATTAAAATTATATATGTGTATCAAGTGTATCAATATTTGGTATCCAATATCCATAACATAAGCCTCGTACCTTACCATGTGTTTTACCGTTCAATTTGTCTGTTTCAGCTATATCTATCTGTTATATCGTAGTCGAGTAGATGGACCGATTTTAAGCGGTTCTTAGTCTAACAATAAGCGTGTGTTATATAAATTGATGCGGTATTATTAAAATTAGTAATTTAATGTGAGTTCAAACTATTAATATTAAACTTTAAATAGTATGTTTTCAAAGTATTATTTGTCTTCTCTATACAATAAAATTCTAAATATAAAAATTCTACATATAATAAAATTATGAGTCGAATCTGTAGATTAAAAATTTTTTGGAAAATATTATTGAAATAGTCTTTATTATCGATACAGAGGCCGAATCTATAGTTTTTAGAATTTTCGTCTGTGTCTGTCTGTTTGGAAACGCATCACGAAAAAACCACAAAGATTTTGACAGTATTATGAAAGCTGGGTATCCGGGTCAATATAGGATATTTTTTCCTGCGGGAAAATATCTCATCTCTGAGAAAACTATACTAAACGTTAAAACGTAACTAGGGACGGACCCGAGCGGAGTGAGAGTGAGTCGCTAGTTGGTATATAAAAATCTTTGCACTGCAAAACTTATCACTAGGTCGCTTAGCAACAGCCTTGCACTAATTACTATGTTGTTAAACGTTGTTTCAAGTGCTGCGAATAAAATGTTTTGATGAAGGTGTAAAATGTTATGGCTAGGGCATCCCGCCAAATTACGGTCAAATGTTTACAGTATTTTGATGTTTCTATATTATACTCAAACCATAATGAATTTGAATTTAAAAGTGTATTTGATATTTGAAATTATAAAATTTATAATATAATATACTAATGAGTTTGATTTTACTAAATTATAAAGAAAAGTTTTATCTCTAAAAAATTAAAAAAGGGGGAATTTCAGACAATCAGAGAGAGAGAGAAAGAGAGAGAGAGAGAGAGAGAAAGAGAGAGAGAGAGAGAGAGAGAGCTAGATTAGGTGGCTATGTGAACTTGGCACCCGACTTTGGAAAAATTGTTCTTTTTTAGGTTTATTTGAACGATTTCGGTTAGTAGTAGATAGTAGTGAAGCTAACTTCGTTTGTAGTAGTGTCAAAAAAAAAAATACAGACAACAAAAAAAATGTCATCCCCCGAAGTTGGTAAAAAAATTTTTTTTCGCTTGATTCGTATAGAAAAACGTTAGTAGTGGTTTGTAGTGCAATTTTTTTCGTTTGTAGTAAAACAAAAAAAAATTTTTTTTCGAGTATTTTTCCAGAACGATTTTTACTACATACATTCATTGTTTCGTTTGTAGTACCATTATTTCATTTGTAGTAACGTTAATTTTGGTTTGTAGTACCATTACTTCGTTTGAAGTAACGTTAATTTCGTTTGTAGTAACGTTAATTTCGTTTGCAGTACCATTATTTCGTTTGTAGTTGTTTGTAGTAACGTTAATTTCGTTTGTAGTAACATTGTTTCGTTTGTAGTTGTTTGTAGTAACCTTGATTTCGTTTGTAGTACCATTATTTCGTTTGTAGTTGTTTGTAGTAACGTTAATTTTGTTTGTAGTACCTTTGTTTCGTTTGTAGTAACGTTAATTTCGTTTGTAGTACCATTATTTCCTTTGTAGTTGTTTGTAGTAACGTTAATTTTGTTTGTAGTTGTTTGTAGTAACGTTAACTTCGTTTGTAGTACCATTGTTTCGTTTGTAGTACCATTAATTCGTTTGTAGCTGTTTGTCGTAACGTAAATTTCGTTTGTAGTACCATTATTTTGTTTGTAGTTGTTTGTAGTAACCTTAATTTCGTTTGTAATACCATTATTTCGTTTGTAGTTGTTTGTAGTACCATTCTTTAGTTTCTAGTACCATTATTTTGTTTGTAATGGTTTGAAGTAACGTTAATTTCGTTTGTAGTACCATTAATTCGTTTGTAGTACCATTATTTCGTTTGTAGTTGTTTGTAGTAACGTTAATTTCGTTTGTAGTAACATTGTTTCGTTTGAAGTTGTTTGTAGTAACGTTAATTTCATTTGTAGTACCATTGTTTCGTTTGTAGTACCATTAATTCGTTTGTAGTTGTTTGTAGTAACGTTAATTTCGTTTGTAGTACCATTGTTTCGTTTGTAGTTGTTTGTAGTAACCTTGATTTTGTTTGTAGTACCATTATTTCGTTTGTAGTTGTTTGTAGTAACGTTAATTTTGTTTGTAGTACCTTTGTTTCGTTTGTAGTAACGTTAATTTCGTTTGTAGTACCATTATTTCGTTTGTAGTTGTTTGTAGTAACGTTAATTTCGTTTGTAGTACCATTATTTCGTTTGTAGTTGTTTGTAGTAACGTTAACTTCGTTTGTAGTACGATTGTTTCGTTTGTAGTACCATTAATTCGTTTGTAGTACCATTATTTCGTTTGTAGTACTATTATTTCGATTGTAGCTGTTTGTCGTAACGTAAATTTCGTTTGTAGTACAAATATTTTGTTTGTAGTTGTTTGTAGTAACCTTAATTTCGTTTGTAATACCATTATTTCGTTTGTAGTTGTTTGTAGTACCATTCTTTAGTTTCTAGTACCATTATTTTGTTTGTAATGGTTTGAAGTAACGTTAATTTCGTTTGTAGTACCATTGTTTCGTTTGTAGTACCATTAATTCGTTTGTAGTACCATTATTTCGTTTGTAGTTGTTTGTAGTAACGTTAATTTCGTTTGTAGTACCATTGTTTCGTTTGTAGTACCATTAATTCGTTTGTAGTACCATTATTTCGTTTGTAGTACCATTATTTCGTTTGTAGTACCATTATTTCGATTGTAGCTGTTTGTAGTAACGTAAATTTCGTTTGTAGTACCATTATTTTGTTTGTAGTTGTTTGTAGTAACCTTAATTTCGTTTGTAGTACCATTATTTCGTTTGTAGTTGTTTGTAGTACCATTCTTTAGTTTCTAGTACCATTATTTTGTTTGTAATGGTTTGAAGTAACGTTAATTTCGTTTGTAGTACCATTGTTTCGTTTGTAGTACCATTAATTCGTTTGTAGTACCATTATTTCGTTTGTAGTTGTTTGTAGTAACGTTAATTTCGTTTGTAGTACCATTGTTTCGTTTGTAGTACCATTAATTCGTTTGTAGTACCATTATTTCGTTTGTAGTTGTTTGTAGTAACGTTAATTTCCTTTGTAGTAACATTGTTTCGTTTGTAGTTGTTTGTAGTAACGTTAATTTCGTTTGTAGTACCATTGTTTCGTTTGTAGTACCATTAATTCGTTTGTAGTTGTTTGTAGTAACGTTAATTTCGTTTGTAGTACCATTGTTTCGTTTGTAGTTGTTTGTACTAACCTTGATTTCGTTTGTAGTACCATTATTTCGTTTGTAGTTGTTTGTAGTAACGTTAATTTTGTTTGTAGTACCTTTGTTTCGTTTTTAGTAACGTTAATTTCGTTTGTAGTACCATTATTTCGTTTGTAGTTGTTTGTAGTAACGTTAATTTCGTTTGTAGTAACATTGTTTCGTTTGTCGTTGTTTGTAGTAACCTTGATTTCGTTTGTAGTACCATTATTTCGTTTGTAGTTGTTTGTAGTAACGTTAATTTCGTTTTTAGTACCATTGTTTCGTTTGTAGTACCATTATTTCGTTTGTAGTTGTTTGTAGTAACGTTAATTTCGTTTGTAGTAACATTGTTTCGTTTGTAGTTGTTTGTAGTAACGTTAATTTCGTTTGTAGACCCAATATTTCGTTTGTAGTACCATTCTTTCATTTGTTGTACCATTACTTCGTTTGTAGCTGTTTGTAGTAATGTTAATATTGTTTGTAGTACCATTAATTCGTTTTTAGTTGTTTGTAGTAACGTTAATTTAATTTGTAGTACCATTGTTTCAAACAATGGTACTACAAACGAAATTAACGTTACTTCAAACCATTACAAACAAAATAATGGTACTAGAAACTAAAGAATGGTACTACAAACAACTACAAACGAAATCATGGTATTACAAACGAATTTAAGGTTACTACAAACAACTACAAACAAAATAATGGTACTACAAACGAAATTTACGTTACGACAAACAGCTACAATCGAAATAATGGTACTACAAACGAAATAATGGTACTACGAACGAAGTTAACGTTACTACAAACAACTACAAACGAAATAATGGTACTACAAACGAAATTAACGTTACTACAAACAACTACAAACGAAATAATGGTACTACAAACGAAATAATGGTACTACAAACGAAATAATGGTACTACAAACGAATTAATGGTACTACAAACGAAACAATGGTACTACAAACGAAGTTAACGTTACTACAAACAACTACAAACGTAATAATGGTACTACAAATGAAATTAACGTTACTACAAACAACTACAAACGAAATAATGGTACTACAAACGAAATAATAGTACTACAAACGAATTAATGGTACTACAAACGAAACAATCGTACTACAAACGAAGTTAACGTTACTACAAACAACTACAAACGAAATAATGGTACTACAAACGAAATTAACGTTACTACAAACGAAACAAAGGTACTACAAACAAAATTAACGTTACTACAAACAACTACAAACGAAATAATGGTACTACAAACGAAATCAAGGTTACTACAAACAACTACAAACGAAACAATGGTACTACAAACGAAATTAACGTTACTACAAACAACTACAAACGAAATAATGGTACTACAAACGAATTAATGGTACTATAAACAAAATAATGTTACTACAATCGAAATAAACGTTACTACAAACAACTACAAACGAAATAATGGTACTACAAACGAATTAATGGTACTACAAACGAAACAATGGTACTACAAACGAAATTAACGTTACTTCAAACCATTACAAACAAAATAATGGTACTAGAAACTAAAGAATGGTACTACAAACAACTACAAACGAAATAATGGTACTACAAACGAAATTTACGTTACGACAAACAGCTACAATCGAAATAATGGTACTACAAACGAATTAATGGTACTACAAACGAAACAATGGTACTACAAACGAAATTAACGTTACTACAAACAACTACAAACGAAATAATGGTACTACAAACGAAATTAACGTTACTACAAACAACTACAAACGAAATAATGGTACTACAAACGAAATTAACGTTACTACAAACGAAACAAAGGTACTACAAACAAAATTAACGTTACTACAAACAACTACAAACGAAATAATGGTACTACAAACGAAATCAAGGTTAGTACAAACAACTACAAACGAAACAATGGTACTACAAACGAAATTAACGTTACTACAAACAACTACAAACGAATTAATGGTACTACAAACGAAATTAACGTTACTACAAACAACTACAAACGAAACAATGTTACTACAAACGAAATTAACGTTACTACAAACAACTACAAACGAAATAATGGTACTACAAACGAATTAATGGTACTACAAACGAAACAATGGTACTACAAACGAAGTTAACGTTACTACAAACAACTACAAACGAAATAATGGTACTACAAACGAAATTAACGTTACTACAAACAACTACAAACGAAGTAATGGTACTACAAACGAAATTAACGTTACTACAAACGAAACAAAGGTACTACAAACAAAATTAACGTTACTACAAACAACTACAAACGAAATAATGGTACTACAAACGAAATCAAGGTTACTACAAACAACTACAAACGAAACAATGGTACTACAAACGAAATTAACGTTACTACAAACA
This sequence comes from Brenthis ino, assembly GCA_921882275.1. Lineage (NCBI taxonomy): Eukaryota > Metazoa > Arthropoda > Insecta > Lepidoptera > Nymphalidae > Brenthis > Brenthis ino. Next base: position 7,073,941 of record OV170221.1, read on the forward strand.
ACTACAAACGAATTAATGGTACTACAAACGAAACAATGGTACTACAAACGAAATTTATTTATTTATTTATTTTATTTATTTATTTTATTTATTTGGTAATCAAACAGTGTTACAGTATTACTTAAGATTGCACATTGTACACAAAGGAGAGTTACAATAAGGCCAAAATTAGATTACACTAAAAATACTATAATAATGAACAACAGGCATCAAAATGGTAAAATAAAATGTAGATATTCAAAAGATGTTTTAGATCTAAAGATAATATCTATTATGTTGGTGCAAAGGTAAAAATATAAAGGTGTATGTGTGCGTGTGTGCTTGTGTGTGTGTGTGTGTGTGTGTGTGTGTGTGTGTGTGTGTGTGTGTGTGTATTGTGTGAAGTTGTGTGTGTATGCTCAAATAATAAATTCTATTATTATTACTTAAAATAAACAAATCAATGACTGCTCACGTATTATGACTTAATGGCTATACTTCTTTTTTTTATCTCTTTTTTAAAGACTACTTCAGATAACTTAAATATATCCAAATCAGAGTATTGTTCATTATAAATTTTAACTGATCGCGTTAAGATGGCATTTTTGGCATATTGGGTTTTAGTAGGAGGTACATATAGCAAGGGTGTATGGCGCGTTCGCTGCTTTGGAACCTGAAAGGATATGTTTGATAGAAGTTCAGGGCAATCAGTCTTATTGTTTAATATTGCGTGCAGCAATTTCATATCGCTTTGTGCTCGTCTACTTTCGAGTGTTTCTATATGATAATATTCATATGCATCACGATCTGTATCAAATTTTTTGTAATTTTTAAATTGTAAGTATTTTACAAATACATTTTGAATTTTTTCGATTCTCTGTATATCTGATTTATGATAAGGTGACCAAATACTACTGGCATATTCTAGTAGACTTCGTATGTATGCAAAATAAAGCATTTTGATACATTCTATATTTTTAAAACTAGAGGTTGCACGCTTAATAAACCCGAGTTGTTTATAAGCCTTGTTGATTATAATTTCATAATGTTCGCTAAATGTTAATTTTTGGTCTAATGTAATACCTAAATCCTTCACTGATGAGACCTTGCCAATTGTTGCTCCGTTAATACTGTAAGTGTGGTCAATAGGTTTAAGTTTTCGGGTGAACGTAATATGATGACATTTATTAATATTTATCGTTATTCTATTTGTCTCATAGTAGGTAGCTAGCCTATCTAAGTCTGCTTGTACTTTTTTGCAATCTTCAATAGTACGAACTCTGAGGAATATTTTCTTGTCATCAGCAAACATCAGGAAGCGAGAGTGCTTAAAGCAGTTACTTATGTCAAATAAGTATGCGTTATATAAAAGAGGTCCCAAGATAGAGCCTTGAGGTACTCCCGATGATATATTTAAGAAGTTACTCCTAGCACTTCCCATTTTAACTGCCTGCATTCTATTTTTAACGTATGACGAAAACCATCTTAACAGATTTCCATGTATACCCAGTAGATCAAGTTTACGCAATAAAATTACATGATCAACTCGATCGAAAGCTTTTTCGAAATCAGTGTAGATTACGTCAACTTGATCTTTTTCATCCATGACTTTAAGGACGTAATCAGTGAAAACTCCTAAATTCGACACTGTAGAGCGTCTTTGCATAAATCCATGTTGTTCGATAGGAATGCATTTTTTAATATTAAAATTAACGTTACTACAAACAACTTCAAACGAAATAATGGTACTACAAACGAAATTTACGTTACGACAAACAGCTACAATCGAAATAATGGTACTACAAACGAAATAATGGTACTACAAACGAATTAATGGTACTACAAACGAAACAATGGTACTACAAACGAAGTTAACGTTACTACAAACAACTACAAACGAAATAATGGTACTACAAACGAAATTAACGTTACTACAAACAACTACAAACGAAATAATGGTACTACAAACGAAATAATGGTACTACAAACGAATTAATGGTACTACAAACGAAACAATGGTATTACAAACGAAGTTAACGTTACTACAAACAACTACAAACGAAATAATGGTACTACAAACGAAATTAACGGTTACTACAAACAACTACAAACAAAATAATGGTACTACAAACGAAATTAACGTTACTACAAACGAAACAAAGGTACTACAAACAAAATTAACGTTACTACAAACAACTACAAACGAAATAATGGTACTACAAACGAAATCAAGGTTAGTACAAACAACTACAAACGAAACAATGGTACTACAAACGAAATTAACGTTACTACAAACAACTACAAACGAATTAATGGTACTACAAACGAAATTAACGTTACTACAAACAACTACAAACGAAACAATGTTACTACAAACGAAATTAACGTTACTACAAACAACTACAAACGAAATAATGGTACTACAAACGAATTAATGGTACTACAAACGAAACAATGGTACTACAAACGAAGTTAACGTTACTACAAACAACTACAAACGAAATAATGGTACTACAAACGAAATTAACGTTACTACAAACAACTACAAACGAAGTAATGGTACTACAAACGAAATTAACGTTACTACAAACGAAACAAAGGTACTACAAACAAAATTAACGTTACTACAAACAACTACAAACGAAATAATGGTACTACAAACGAAATCAAGGTTACTACAAACAACTACAAACGAAACAATGGTACTACAAACGAAATTAACGTTACTACAAACAACTACAAACGAATTAATGGTACTACAAACGAAACAATGGTACTACAAACGAAATTAACGTTACTACAAACAACTTCAAACGAAACAATGTTACTACAAACGAAATTAACGTTACTACAAACAACTACAAACGAATTAATGGTACTACAAACGAAACAATGGTACTACAAACGAAATTAACGTTACTACAAACAACTTCAAACGAAACAATGTTACTACAAACGAAATTAACGTTACTACAAACAACTACAAACGAAATAATGGTACTACAAACGAATTAATGGTACTACAAACGAAACAATGGTACTACAAACGAAATTAACGTTACTACAAACAACTACATACGAAATAATGGTACTACAAACGAATTAATGGTACTACAAACGAAACAATGGTACTACAAACGAAATTAACGTTACTTCAAACCATTACAAACAAAATAATGGTACTAGAAACTAAAGAATGGTACTACAAACAACTACAAACGAAATAATGGTATTACAAACGAAATTAAGGTTACTACAAACAACTACAAACAAAATAATGGTACTACAAAACGAAATTTACGTTACGACAAACAGCTACAATCGAAATAATGGTACTACAAACGAAATAATGATACTACAAACGAAATAATGGTACTACAAACGAATTAATGGTACTACAAACGAAGTTAACGTTACTACAAACAACTACAAACAAAATTAACGTTACTACAAACAACTACAAAGGAAATAATGGTACTACAAACGAAATTAACGTTACTACAAACGAAACAAAGGTACTACAAACAAAATTAACGTTACTACAAACAACTACAAACGAAATAATGGTACTACAAACGAAATCAAGGTTACTACAAACAACTACAAACGAAACAATGTTACTACAAACGAAATTAACGTTACTACAAACAACTACAAACGAAATAATGGTACTGCAAACGAAATTAACGTTACTACAAACGAAATTAACGTTACTTCAAACGAAGTAATGGTACTACAAACCAAAATTAACGTTACTACAAATGAAATAATGGTACTACAAACGAAACAATGAATGTATGTAGTAAAAATCGTTCTGGAAAAATACTCGAAAAAAAAATTTTTTTTTTGTTTTACTACAAACGAAAAAAATTGCACTACAAACCACTACTAACGCTTTTCTATACGAATCAAACGAAAAAATTTTTTTTACCAACTTCGGGGGATGACATTTTTTTTGTTGTCTGTATTTTTTTTTTGACACTACTACAAACGAAGTTAGCTTCACTACTATCTACTACTAACCGAAATCGTTCAAATAAACCTAAAAAAGAACAATTTTTCCAAAGTCGGGTGCCAAGTTCACATAGCCAGATTAGGTTTTTATATGAAAAGGGAGAATAGATCTATACATATAAATAAAATTGAAGTTCTGTTTGTAATGTTCAACTAATAGCTTTTTACTAAATGCATATGGAATTATATACGGTACTTATAAGAAAAACACAGTTTTTTTAAATGTTTTGTCTGTCTGTCTGCTTGTTCCGGCTAATCTCCGAAACGGCTGGACTGATTTTGATGAGATCTTCACTGGCAGATAGCTAAAGTTTTGAGGAGTAACCTACTGTACTTTGATTTGGGAAAAAGAATTAGGGTTCCGCTCAAAAATATTAAAACGTACCGCACCCGAACGAAGCGAGGTAAGCTTATATTAAAGTAAATGATAAAAATTATCTAGCTCAAGTTATTGAACGGTTTAGATAACTTATAGAATCAATTCATAGAGAGACACACAAAGGCTTTAGCGTACAAATGGATATTATAGGACAGAAAGTGAAGGTACGAAACAAAGAGTCGCCGGCGAAGGGCCGTTACGAAATGGGACCAAAATGGTGCATCTACTAACTAGGTCAAGCTCGCTTGCGACGGCTCGCCACGTGTTCGCCCCTCCACTGCCATTCTCGAAATCAAAAAGCCTTATCATCAAGATATAGAGTATATTTTCCAACAAAACATTTATTTAAGAGCCTTGTCGTAGCGATGCACGAATTAGATTTCACGCCAACCGATAATCACTGCTATTCATAGGCTTTAGAGGCCGTATTTCCGTGTAGAGTTTTATAACTAAAACAATAATAGAATTAGTAGCTGCGTAGTGTAATTTTGCATTTTGAACGTATTGACGCGGAAGTTGGTTGGTCTTTGTCGTTGGGGCGTCCGAAGGTTAATATATTATATGTTATTGTTTTTATATTCAACTATCACTAGGGGATTTGGTTTAAAGCTTTCGAATTGAAGAAAGAAATGAAAAATATGTAGTTGCAATTTTGCCTAAAATATTGAGACATTATTAATAGATAGCGACTCACCCTCTCTCCGCTCTGGTTCGTCTCTAATTACGTTTAAAAGTTTAGTATAGATTTCTCAAAGATGAGATATTTTCCCAGATAACCAATTATCATCATACCAAATTTCATCAAAATCTTTCTAGTGGTTTTCTCGTGATGAGTTCCCACACAGACAGACAGACATAGACAAAAATTCTGAAAACTATAGATTCAGTCTCTGTATCGATAATAATGACTATTCAATGAAATTTTCCAAAAAATGTTCAATGTACAGATTCGACTCAGAATTTGATTATATGTATAGATTATGGCATGATATAGTTTCATATAGGTAGTTCTAATTCTAGTAGCGAAAAATATTGTCGTTTCCTTATTCCGAGAGCTTCCTCCGTATTTCCAAAAATAGGAAGTTGAATGATAGTCGCTTTTACAAAATTATATTTCGCTAAAATGGTTTTAGTTGTGAAAATTTGATACAACAGATTTTTTCAAATTTTTATCAATTTCATCAAATTTTATCAAATTTCATATTAGTGTAGATTGTTTAAATATCCATGAATGACAATGAGATAATAGTACGCGATGTCACTATTCATATCACTACATATATAAAGTACCCCCGACGCGTCTGTCTGTCTGAACGCGATAGACTCAAAAACTAATAATAATATATAATGATTCATGAGAAAGGTTTAGTTGAATTATTCATAAAAGTTTCGTCTAAGTTGGCTGAAATAAGACGATGATTTTTGAAAATGTCGGAACAAAGTCATGTTGGCTGGGAGCTTCACTGGTGTAGGCCGCGGAAACTACTTATTAAAATGTGGCAACACTGTATGTACGTACCTAGGAACGCACCCGAGCGAAGCAACGGTAAGTCACTAGTAAAATATAATTATCTTATACGGTAATGAGGCAAAAACCTGTGGTTAGTCTCTGTTCTCAACGGCATTGATTGATGTATTAATCAAGCCTCCTGTCGCAGTGATGCTGTATGATATTAATTGGTACTCTTAGACCTTAGCAACTAATCTGGCCTGATTATTTCATTTGATCAATTACTGGTACTGAGTACTTCCTTATATATATGTAGGTACGATATTTCTTTTTAAATCAATTAATAATACTTAATATTACAATTATTGTAAAAGTTACTCTGTGTGTTACCTTGTCACGTTTAAACCGCTGATCAGATATCGATGAAATTTGGTAAGGACATTAATTATGTCCTGGAAGCAGTTATGGGTTAACTTTCATCCCTGTCCCACTTACCGGACAAAAAGTATTCAATTATAATATTAACTTAATAGAGGAATGTAAAATTAATAAATAGCATGTGTGCAGTAAAATAGAAAATATTTCTTGTACATGGCAGTTTTATAAACTCTCAATATCAATTCTGTCAGAACTAGCAATTTTTAAAATTTCCATCTCCAATACTGTACGTAAAATACGTGGAGTGAAATGCTTAGTAAGCAAATCCATTCTGACTTCGTAGCTATTTTAGGTTTTTGAAATATTTGCTGGCCGTGAAATAAAAGATCTTTCTTTTATAATATTAAGTCACATATGTGGGGTTAAGAATGTACATTTTTAGAATTCGCTTGGTACATTTTTCTGTTATTTTGTGGTTAGGTAGACACCTACAAATATGGGTCAGTTCGACTGAAATAAACTAATTTTAGTTTAGTAGATATAACTCAAAAAATAAGTGAAGTAAATGATTTTATAAGATTGAAATTTTATCTGTAGATAACATTCACAAAGTATACTATATCTTGTATTTAGTGGAACAATTTTGCTGTACGAACATTCTAATCTGTACATTAAATATTTTTTAGAAAATATTATTGAAATAGACATTATTATCGATACAGAGGCCGAATCTATAGTGTTTAGAATTTGTCTGTGTATCTATGACAGCATCACGGCAAAACCAATAATAAAAAGATTCAAACGAAGAAACAATATTTAAATCGTATCAGTTTTAAGCCTTTCTTTCATGGCGAAGGAAATTATGTAACAAAGACATAACTAATGTGATAGCGAAAGTCAAGCGACGGTGACACGGCTTCTGACATATCTATTGATTACTTCTGGTTTGGTATTATTATGTTAGAGTGGCATTTTGTTATCTTTTATACAGAAGGTCCAAGAGGTGATGTCATAATTTTTTTTTAGATTCCTTACATCTGGGTGTATCCGAAAATACCCCATATATGTTTCGCCATGTTTCGTAGTTGAGAAGTTATGATTTATTTTATGTGTATTTGCAAATTTTCTACCGGAGCAAATTAAAAAAATCATAACTTGTTTAATAGTAAAAAAAATTGGTTTCTTTTTCTGCACCTTGATCGTCTTGAATCACTCTTTCATACGTTATTCCGAGGTTCGGTTGGGTTTTAGTGGGTAGTAGTGGCTTTGCCGGTGAGTTCCACACTTCGTGCCTAAATGCATTTTACCAACAAAAAAAAAGCTCCGTTTAGCTAAAGCTAGGTAGGTTCGTCGAAAAAAGGAGCTTATATTAAAGTCTATATCATTTTACATATATTTGTTTTCTTCACGAATTATAATTTATATTGATATTTGATTTTTGCATGCTTTACAGCAATCATGGCCAAAGGAGGACATAAGATATTTCTATTTCGAATTTCACTCAAATCATTGTTACAGCATTAATTTACGAATAGACACGCACACCTATTCAAACACAAACTTTCGTATTTATAATGTGTGTACTGTGTGATAAATTTTCCCGCATGTGCCGAGTAAAATAGATCCCATCAAAAACATACTGTAAAAATATTGCAAGTCTCGCAACGCATCTCTCTACCGCAAAAAGCTATGAGATATAATGTAAAACCAAGTCGGTTAATTTATTCATTACCTATCTATGGGAGCATCTATCCGACAACTTTGTCATAAATCGTTACCGAATTAGTTAAGTTACAACATTTTATAGTGACCGTATTAATATTAGATATATTTATTTCTTTAATTAATAGAGTGACTTGGCCATCGCACGGAAACATAATCACATTAGAGTCTACTACTTTAAATAGTCCTAATTAAAAATACCATGACCAAGGACGGACGACTTGGTCAAAGTCGCTGGAGCCCACTGGATGCGGATGGCACAAGACTGGTTGTCGTGGAAATTTTTGGGGGAGGCCTATATCCAGCTGTGGACGTGTTTGGGCTGAAATGAACGGAACATAGTACTAGCGGGTCAAATTGATGCATACACTAACAATACATAAATAATGCACTCAGAACGTTAATATTAGGTAAATTTTGTTATTTATAGGTTCTGTTATCATGTGCGATGGCCAAGTCATTCTATTAATTAAAGAAATAAATATATCTAATATTAATACGGTCACTATAAAATGTTGTAACTTAACTAATTCGGTAACGATTTATGACAAAGTTGTCGGATAGATGCTCCCATAGATAGGTAATGAATAAATTAACCGACTTGGTTTTACATTATATCTCATAGCTTTTTGCGGTAGAGAGATGCGTTGCGAGACTTGCAATATTTTTACAGTATGTTTTTGATGGGATCTCATTTCTTTTTGTAAATATTTCTTCTCTTTCCCTTTTCTTGTACTATTTCTTGTGTGTCAGCTAAGGACTTCTTAAAAGCCCACTCCCTGTCTCTGTGGGCTTTTTTCAGAGGCTTTGATATAACAAATTTTGACAAGTCTGGATGATAAAAAATCTAAGTCTATTGTATTCGGAAATTGCGGATTCCTGGGCTTCATTACTACTATCTTATGCATTAAGTATAAATATGTATAGTTAATTTAATGAATATTTTAATTTCATTGTTGACCCTAAATACCTACCCCGATACTGATATTGAACTTACGTAAGTTTAATAAAACGTGTAGATTTATGTGTCTATCTGCGGCATCGTAGGTAAATCCCGAAGTTTGTTATACTTAATTATTATTGCTTGTTCAGTCAATTTTGATGCAGTTTAATAGAATTCACTTCATTCACTGATTCCATTGGCCATTTTTAGTAATTTTCGAAGAGATTGATATTTCATGACCTCTATATTCCATGTTCTATTAGGTGTGTACAGTTACGAGCAATGAAATGTTAACAAGTTTTCTAATTCAAATCAACATCATACTTTATAAAAGAAAATATACGAGCTTTGTTTCAAAATATGTTGGGACAGTAACACACAGAACCATCTAGTTCCATGGTAAGCTACGAGGCTTGTGTTATGGATACTAGATAGTTGATACATTACACATATATAACTTTAAATACATACATATTATAAATATAAACACCCATGACTGGAGTACAAACTTTAGTCATCACACAAATGAATGCCCCCAGCGGGACTCGAACCCGCGACCGCCGGCACAGAAAGTAGGGCCGGGCCACTATGGCTACTACAAACTGAGCCAAACGTGTCGTCAAAAATTAAGTAATCGTCAAGTTTTGTCGTAATTAGGTATATATTTTAATAAATTCATTATAAATAACAGGTAATCGAATATTAGTTGGTAATACACTATACACGCTTCACGTTGTATTTATGTACCCATTTGTATATGCATAAAAATGTATACAGCTACTGAAAACGCTTGAAATAATATTTTCACATTTGAATAATATTTTTCTAATGTATACAATAGTTGCAATATCAACATTAATAAATAAATAGACGAATAGTGATTAGGTTAGTAATTACGAGGGAACATAGGATCGAACATACAAACATACATACAGGTTAAACACTAACCTAACCTCCTTTTACATTGCAAGTGACGACAATTATATGTATGAACTGCACAAGTAACTTTGTAATCCCATATATCGCATATCTATTTGTATAGGATTACAAAGTTACTGATGCAGTTTGTTGTATATCTCGAAAACAGGATTGAAATTGCGTGATGTTTGAATTTTTCCTTGGGTTATAGAGTAAACACGAATTGTGTTCAAAATTTGAAGCTTCTATGTCTGCTAGAAGTACCTCAGAATTTTGATGATCGGTGAGTGAGTGAGTGACGATATTAACGAATTTTGATCTGCAACAGTTCATAAACTACTGGTTCAAATTGAATGTAATTTGGAAATGTACCTTGTTTTATTATGTTCTCTTAGTCACTCAAAATTCAAGCTTCTAGCTTTATCCATAACGAAGTTATGGGGGGGTGGAAAATGCTCTGAATCCCTTCGAGAAAAGGATGGTACTGCCGTGCCCTTTTTTGCTCGACTGGTTTGCTCGACTTGGCGGGGGCACTGCCGTGCCCCCCGAAAAATTTAATATTATCTGTACAAGACAGCTTTATAAATTCCCAACAACATCATTTCTGTCAGAACTAGCAATTTCTACCACTTTCAACTCAAATGCCATAAAGTATGTGTATTGTGAAAGTATCTAATGCTTAGCAAGGACGTTCACTCTGACTCCGTAGCGATTTCAGGTTTTAGAAAGATTTACTGACCGTAAAATAAAAATTTCCGTTTTTGTAAAATAGTTTTGTGTTATACCTTATATGAAATAGTTATTTTCTTATTCAATAAACAGCGTTAATAGTAAATTTGGACGTAGCTCATATAGCTTGCTAAGACGACAACCACCCAACTGATTACAATGATTTCTGGCTGTGATACAGATATAACTACGAGCTATTCTAACATAATTAATCAAAACTCTCAACGTCTTAATAGATTTCAATGGATCTATACATCACTTTCTGTGTCTTAGTATAACTAAAGATAAAACTTATAATTTTATATACTTTTAATTTGTTTTATTCATAGAATTAATAAATACATGTGACTATATCTACACCGATTTTTATTTTCGTAACGTAATATGTAATCGATCCTACGAACTCCTTCGCGATGTGAGTTGCTCTAACCGCTTCTTTTTTGTGCGTTTAAGTCGCAACATTGTGGCTTACTTCTTAATCATTCTTTGTGGTATCTTGTGTAATAAGTAGGTCGCATTCTGTTAAGTGCGGGTCAAGTTCACTGTGTTTGTCAATTTCTTACTGAATTTTAAATGGAGGAATAACTAATTTACTTTAATCTCTGTAGCATTTTGTATACGGCTTCAAAGTTAAATTACACTATTTATATCACTCTTTTATAACATCTGTGGTGTTTTTTATACATATCTGTCATTATTATTATCATTAGTATCATTAGGTCGTCCCTCTCTCCACGAATTAGTAAGTTTTTTTTAATTAACATAAGCCGGATGAAATTTCCTGCTTAAACATTATTTTCCATATTTCTACTGTCACTAACAAAATTAGAAATTTAAGTTGTTCCCGATTTAAACGTACAGTAACATCTTTCCTTAGTACATGGCTTTTTTTATAAAGAACTCTTGTGGAATGTGTGTTGTTAACACTGTCTGTGTTTGTTTTATTAAGTAGATGTAAAGTCTAAACTAAAACATTAATTTAGTTTCCTTATAATCGGGCGAGTACTTAGTAGATCCAATGTCGCGCTGGAAGCATATATGTACTTGTGCAAAACGGAGGCATGTTTATTGGTTACAAAGTGGATCTTCACCCTCATATGTGGTGAAGTTGCGTCATTAATGCAATAAAGCTACATGCTAAGTTCCTTAAAGGGTAAACAGGAAATCTTACCACTGAACTTCTCATTTCCGTCGCTTTGGGGTTATGGGTATTGCTACTGGATGATTGCTACCAACGTCGCATTTGGTCCTGTTTAAGACAAATGTAAAATTATCGTCTATACTATACGTGTCCTTGTAAACTGTAATATATTAATAATTAATAGTAAACTATAAATATATTATAATATTTACATGATTACATTATATGTTTTAAGTCTACTATAGATTTCTCAGAGATGAGATATTTTCCCGCAGTAAAAAGTAGCCTATATGTTGACCAGGATAACCAGCTATCATCATACCAAATTTCACTAAAATCTGTCCAGTGGTTTTCTCGTGATGCGGTCACAGATAGACAGAAAGAATTCTAAAAACAATAAATTTGGCCTCTAAAAAATTCCAAAAAATATTTAATGTACAGATTCGACTTAGTTAGAATTTTATTATATGTATAGGTACATAGATATTGAGTTCATATTGTGATTTATATTTTCACTTTATAGATGCCCAAAATTTTTACGTCAGTTTGTACGTACCCGTTTATCATTTGATAAATATATTTTTTTTTCTTCTTCTTTTGTTTACTGTACAACTGAAATGGCTCCTTATATACTTCATGCTCCTTATATTAGACATCTCTTACATTATTAGATTATTACATATACCACAAAATTTTAATGGAATAATTCTATAAAAAGCTGTACATACTTTTAAATTAAATTTATAAACAAATTGGTAAAATTATAATGTTAAATAAATGTTTTTATGTAAATTTAGTTAGTAAGCCTTTATAATAAATAAATAAATAATGTCGCGAAAATCGAATAGGTGACTCATGTAGTAGCGACTGTCAGCAAAATGCTTTGTTACTGTACTTCGAGGATCCACAATTTGTTTTTATAATAACTAAGGTGAAAATTTGTTGATTATATTTGTAGAACGTAAAACCTGTGTGGGATGTTTAAAATATGTAATATCAAATACAGAATACAATTTTTTACAGCATGACTATACGATATGAATTTCAAATTAAGTTTACTGGCATCTGCAAAGTTTTGCCTTTTCATTATTCTGAATGAAAATAAAAGCTTGCAGCAAGCAAATATAAATGCTGATTTTTTGTTAGTTAACTTATACTTCGTCGAGGAATAGAGTAACTATAAGGTATTTAATGAAATTTGTATAGTGGTCTATTTTTTTAAATATACCAACCTTTTTAATTTCAACGCGAATGTAAATCGTGACAATAATAACGTGCATCTGTTTTAAACAGAATTATTGGTGGAACTAAACCTAGAGACTAGATCGCGTTAACAAAGGGGTATTGTGACATATCTTCGCTATTCAATGCAAATACAATCTGTAGGGTCACTGTATGGATTTCAATCAATAAAATCTTAGGTCTAATGAGATGAAAATTTAATTTTATTTGCTGGGTTTTCATACATCTGATAAGTTACAAAAAACTTTAAAAAATCATTTGTCTGGCTATTAGAAATTTGGAATTGGGTACCCTAATTACAGTTATGTCTCAAAAAAATAAAAATTTCGTATATATGCCAGACAGAGACATTGTAAAAACTAAAATATTTTTATATTGAACCTCTAATCTGTCGCTGTTATTATATCTAACATAACTATTATATACTATCCTACATAACTTTTCATCTTAAGAGCGTTTCTTTCTGGTGTAAGATTCAATCATCTTAAATGAAAATTGCAATATAAAAGATTCATTACTTTTGTTAGTTTGAGTAACCACGAGTTGAAAACTGTACAAAATAGTTAACATGTAAAATGCATTAACGGTTGCGTGTGCGCTTCAGATTGCTACCAACCAGCGCCTTCAGTTGCTATGCGGCCTTGCCACTGTTTCCGATTATTACCACACTATTAAAAGCTACTTTTGCTTACTTAACATTATAAATTAATGCATAATAGATTTACGTCTTTGTTAAATATAAAAGATTGTGATTGATCATCTAGCAGGCATATTATCTTTAAAAAAAATGGAAAGTTGACGTCAGATGATTGGTGCTTGATTACTATCGGTATACTCGTATTTCTATTGTTTACATCTTCCCTAACAAACGTGAGAGCTATTAAAATTATATCCAGTAAACTCGATCAAATATCAGCCCTTTTCTACTTATTCAGTGGTTCTCGAGATAGGTATTCTGACAGTCTTATTGTCTGTTGGGGGATACCTCAAGTCGCTTTTAATGGTCTAAAAATTTTGTATTTACAACTGTAAGGTAAAACGAGCTATTTTTACATTGCTATTAGATTGACATATAACATGGTGCTTACATGTACATATATTGACTAATTTGGTAGCTATCTCTAGTTCGTGTTTTATTTCTATCATAGCTGTGAGTATACTTAGCCGATTGATACGAAATCGTAACAGTAAAATAATAATAGTAACATGTAATAAAAAAGTCGTTTAAACCTTTTTACAGTTCTCGAAGTTGCACGGAAATTGACGGATAATCATTTTTAAATGTTCACTTTGGATCTTTTGTTATGTTCTTATTTCATACCAAAAATGTCACCATCAGCAATTTTTGTAAAAATATTTGATTTGCAAAATCAATTTATCAGTAAAAAGAACAATTTAAACGTACGAAAGGCAATATTAAGTTAGTAAATTATTTAGTTTCGCCACTATAACCACTATTTCATAATTAACTACCAAAAAAAATAATCGAATCTAGTTAAATGTACAAAAAAATCAAATGAATCTCATTTACCTACTAATATTGTTCGAATCTGTTTCAACGCATACGCCTTGATAATACTAATTCAACGTCTGCAATTAATCATATTTTGCTTATCTTGAGGAGAGACCTAAAGTGTGCCAAGTTAACGATTTTCACAAATGATTTTGTGGTGCAAATATTATTTTTATACATACTTATATTTAATTGAACTGTAGTCTTTAATAGGTTATTAAGTAGATATAGACATAATATATGAATTAGTTTTAATTCTAGCGTAATTTATTCGGCTCCATAGCACCACTATGCTCTAAAGCTCGTCGGTAGTCAGGTCTTTGCATGACGTTTTCGGCATCTAACCGCTGCTATTGTTTTGCGAAAAGCTTCTTTAATAGGCCAGCATATATTATGTTGAAGATCGAACTGATTTCATAGATTGGTTTGAATTGAATTTAGATTTAGTTTTGATTTTTGATCTATAAAATCAGTTATAATATCATCATCAGACACTTGCTGGAGATATTGGATTAGTTTCGGAGATTGTACCGAGCAGCCAGACGCGTAAATGGTGTATGGGGCCCGAGTGTGGATAGACTAATGGACATGGATGTTTTCTCTTGTTGTAAGGTGGGACGCAGGGTCCGGGCCGAAGACCCCACCTGCCCTACCTCCACTTACGCCTCTGGATGTATCGTACGTCAATATCTATATACATCTTGTTAACAAACAGGGCTCACAAATAGGATTACCCGAGTAACGTAGCATTACGAAGCGAAACGAATAAGCTTAAGAGTCTAGCAAGATACGAATGTATATTATTATTTTCCGCGTATATTACACGTGTACCAGCATCAGTTTATGTACTATCGACACTATCATCAAACGCGTTTAACGTTCATTGAAATTTGCGATTTGGATTTTCATCTATATGATGAGACTCACGGTTTGACCATGTTATTTCGATTCGGTGTATATGATTTATTATTTCAAAATGCAGCTCTGTTTGTTAACCGCATTCGCAGCAATTTGTATGTTAGCATTCTTGTGTTGGTACGCTTGAGGCCGTATCATGTCATGTTTTCATTATTGATCTATAATACAGCTGTGTGAAGTGCATAATTGCAGTACCACTTGAAATATGATAAGGTCTCACCTCGCCGTTGGTTGAGTGTGGTTCTCTACAATTTACATGATAAATTGTAAAGAGCCACTCAGTATTTTCTTAGGGTTCTTTTTGGTTATTTTTTTTGAATAAAACTGTTTGTTTTGTATATATTCATATTGTTTTCGCTTAAATTGTTTTTGTTTCAAATATGTTTACGATAAATCTATTGAAAAATAAGTTTTATTCAAAGAATTTGTTTATTACATTCTTAATTTTGTTTAAATGGCTTGAATGTACATTTGTGCATTATCGCATGTAACCAATCCGCTACTCACGTATTCAATACTTATTTAGCTCTTCGTAAAACAATAATTTGTTGGTCTTTGAAAAATTATTCATATTAACAATAGATTATAACATTGCTTTGTATCGAAATAACTAACAGCAGCAAAATTTAATTCAATAGCTTTGCCATACAAAATTCCTTGTTCCTACGTAATTTTTTTTATTACCTTTAAACAGACTAATGTGAATTGTTATACGGTGTGATCTTTTGTGGCAATTTTAGTACCACGTAGCGCATATAATAGCGATAGATAAGTTTGTTACGTTTTCTAGGGTTTGGCTTAGAAGATAGCTCTTCTATGGAAACTGCCAGTAAGTCAGTGTACCTAGTAACACTTGGGTGACATAGTGGTGTACCACTATATTATTACCCTACATAGATAAAGATATAGATGTCGATAAAACGTAAAATTTTGATATTATTATTTTGTTTCACGAAGAGTTTTTATCATAAATGTACAGATAGCTTAGTATTATTTTTCTACATATTAGATGTAGATAGTTCTCACACTGGCTTATTGTGTTCTGTCATTAACATGTGTGTGTGTTTTTATTGTAGTTGTGTTTGTTCTAACATTATAATAATAGCATGTTTGTATATTACTAATGTAGTTAGAGTTTTACCTGTACTAATGATTCTAATCTTAGTTTTAAGTTAAATCTATTAGATAGTTCAAATAAATTTTCTTTTGATTTTCAAAAGTTTTAAAATTTTGAGTTTTTCTGAGTTTCTAAACATTTTTAACTTTTAATGGTATTTTTTTTATTCTAAAGACTTCTCGTTGTGGCGTAGTTTATTGAAAGTTAAGACAGTTATGAATCCTGTCACGTTTTCTTCGTCATAATAAGCGTGTCTAGCAAACATCTTGCCACGGAATTTTGATAATATCTAAATTTTAAAATATAATTCTATGTGGAAATAGAACACATGTGCACATGGAGATATCCTAAATTTTTTATATTATGTTTTTATTTTTTTAACAACATTATTAACAAATTTAATTGATTTTTTGAATAAAGATAGTGCATGGGTCTAATAGTGCTATTTCATCCATGTACATGTTGTAGAAACCATGAATATTTAAAAATAAAACATAATACATATATATGTATTATGTATATGTATTACAATACTGTTCGTTTTCAAAATTAAAGAGCATCAAAATATTTTGCGGTTGACATTGTAACTATACGTAAATTATAACATTGAGAAGAAATCTCTTGATTAAAAATGTATTGCTTTTATTATTGCTAATGCCAAAGGTCACATTTGTTATCAATGCTTATAAGAAATAGTGTAGATTTGACTTTGTGTAATATCTTTTATATATTGTATGAAGGTCAAAGATATTCGGCAAAATAATCGCATTGCGGATTTCACAACACGCTTTCGTGCTCAAAATAGAAAGGGGTTTTGAAAAGAAAATGGAACTTATACCTTAACTAAAAACAGAAACAAACGTATCCCACGGGAAACGTACATTTTTCTGAGATAAAAAGTAGCCTATGTGTTATTCCAGACTAATCTATCCCTGTGCCAAATTTCATCCAGATCCGTTCAGCCCTTCTGGCGTGATTGAGTAACAATAACAAACATCCAAACATTTTAACTTTCACATTTTTAATATTAGAAAGATTAAGCGTTTTGTCACGATAGTAACATTTAAATTTTATCCACATATGTTTAAAATATTATCATTATTTGTTAGAGATTATATATTTAAAAGTGTCCGCAAGTTGGCTTAGTTTGTTGTGACCCTACTCGCTGTGCCAGGGGTCGCGGGTTAGAGTCCCGCTGGGGGTATTCATTTGTGTGATGAGCACGAATGGTACTCCAGTCATGGGTGTTTATATGTATATAATATGTATGTATTTCAAGTTATATATGTGTGTGTAGTGTACCAAATATCTGGTATCCATAACACAAGCCTCGTATCTTACCATGAAACTAGGTGGTGCTGTGTGTTAATGTCCCAACATATTTATGTTTGTTTCATTTTGTATGTAGTATATCTCTTTCTCTATATGTTACGAACATACTGTAACTTTGTCGCTTCTTCGCTTCTTGAGGGTAATTCCATAAGTTGGATAATTTTACCATAATTTATTGTTTTAAGCACTATGAAGGTCTTTATATTAATTTACATGATTATTGATTACATTTCTTTTATATGTACATTAATATTCTATGTTTTAAATAGTTTTAAATCTATTCTACAGTAATGAAATTAAAGATTATAAGGTTTATTTTTTTTTGTAAAAAGAAAGCCCATCCTCGTATTGTATTAAATAGAGAAGTAACTACTGTGTTGCCATATTTCATAAGGAAATATAGTAGAATTATAATCTTAGCGATAAAATACTTCGATATCTTAAGAGCTATCAAATAAAATAGAACTTTCAATTCAAACTCCGCTCTATAGGTTTCAATGCTCCATTCAAATACGCATTCACTCTTCAGAACTACCGGATATGCTATAATACTACTGCATTGAATTTAGAAATAGATTTTTTTAAAGTAAGTAGTAGTAGTTAGTAGTCTTGTACTAAATGAAACCTCTGGTTTGAGAAACTCTAAGTAATAATTAAATGTATAAAGCAACATGCGACTGCACAGCTTTTTTGTTTGTTTAAATGCGCTAATCTCTGGAACTGCCGGATCTGAAGAAAACTTTTTGCATTCGCATAGGTTATAAAAATAAACTTTATTGAGGAAAATTATAGGCCCCTAAGGATCGTAGGAATTATACATAAATGAACGCGAACAGATCTGCGAGCAAAGACTAGTGATCTATGAATATCATAATATATCGATATAATGTATGTATGTTTATTTTTTTAAATAAAACTGTCGTGCTCGGACTTTTTTGTGGATTTCGAGGGAAACAAAAAAAAAACTGAAAAGGTTTGAGTTTTATTTAGAACTAGTGGCTCACCGAATGTACGTATTAACGGTTAGTGTGGGATGATAGACTATATATAATATATACAATATAAGTACATAGGTACAAAAACTATAATACTTATATATAATAGTTTTTTCAGGCGTGTGTTTGTGTTTTCCTATTTTAATTATATACCATATTATCCAAAAAAAAACAAAAAAATAATTATTTAAATTGGTCCAGCCGTTTTTGAGTTTTAGCGAGGCGAGACTAATGAATGGCAATTGATTTTTATATATACGAGTAATGTAGATGTTAATGTTAATATTCTCGTTAATCTATGAAAGTAATATATTATGTTGCCCATATAAGTAATGTTAGTCCAGTTAAAAAATATAGCCATCACTAGCATTGCCCGCGGCTCCTCCCGCGTTCAGATGACCAGAAACCATATTCTTAGGTTTTACATATTAGTATATAGAATGCAGTTTTTGTATTTTTTCTCAGAAATGACACATTTTCCCGCGGTAAAAAGTATCATATATGTAGACTCGGATAACCAGCTATTACCATACCAAATTTCATCAAAATCCCTCCAGTGGTTTTTCTGTGATGCGGTAACAGACAGACAAAAATTCTAAAAACTATAGATTCGGCCTCTATATCGATATAAAGCTTATTTCAATAAGATTTTCCAAAAAATATTTAATGTACAGATTCGGCTTAGTTACAATTTTATTATATGTATAGATAACGGTGCTCGGCGCACAGCACAGGTACGGCGCGGCGCGGCGGGCGGGGCAACGGACCGCTAATATTGCAGCTAATTTGGTCTCATCTCCGCTACAATGTTTCGCATTGTTTCTATATTGGTATCTCTAACGCGCGCTTTTACTACGTGTTCGGAATTGTTGATATTCGCTTATATAAATTATACAAATCGTCAAAATATTCTCGGAAACTAGCGACTTGACCTTGATTCGCTCGCGTGAATCTTAATTAACCATTGTGTTACACCTAAATCTGTTCAGCCGTTTCAAAGTAAATGAGTAACAAACATACAAACGTACAAATTTTCACATTTATAATTATAAGTAGTAGTCCAATTTCTATTAAACTATACCACTATCGGCTCTCAACAAAAATTGTCATTGATTTTTAACCGCCTTCATAAAAGGAAGAGGTTCTCAATTCGTCGGAATCTTTTTTTTTATGTTCACCGATTACTTGAAGACGCTAGAACCGATTTTTTTGTTCCCAAGGGCAGGTAATAGGTATACTTCCCAAGAGGTCCTATTTAAATTTTATTGAAATCGGTCGAGCGATTTTAAAAAAATTAACAATAAATATATTTTTTTAAATAAATTGCTTAATCGAATATGTTATTAAAAAACTTTCTTCTTACAAATTACCTCCTCATTACGTCTACACTAAAAATGAAAAAAAAAAAACAAAAAAAAAACACCGAACACTGACTTCGGCCGGCACCGACTTCGAAAATATCTGATTAGGTATCTATTCTAAATGAAAACCCCCGTTTAGTTATTTTTTTATTTTAGTGCCTGGAACTCGGTTTTTTTTAAGTTTTATTTACGTTACGCTTTATATTGTTGTAAGTTTTTTTTATTTTTATAAATCCTCAACATATTTGAAGCAATTTTTTTAGATTTTCAGATAACGTCAAAATAATACTCGTTCTAATTACTTTTAAATATTTAAATAACTTTTGAAGTTAACAGTTAAAATTATGTGTTAACATTTATGATATTGGTAAAGGTAAGCAAAGTAAATACCTATTAGCTCTCTACACTTAAATGACATACTCTAACTGTTCAGTGGGCTTCGTTTTTTGCAATATAACTAATGTAGGTAAGTCCCTCTACTGTTGTCCGTCCATTTTGTAGCTTACAGATTAATAATAAACTAGCCGACGACTCACTTTGACAATCAGGTAATCTCCCGCGGTAAAAAGTAGACTATGTCACTCACCAGCCCTCGCAACTGTCTCCACAAAAATATTACGCCAATCCGCCTCTAGTTTTGAGGTGAAAGAAGGACAAACAAACACACTTTCACATTTATAATATTAAGTATGGATATGGTTTATACATATATTAGTCTCTGGTATACTAACTGATAATGTAATACATATCAGCTTCTTTCATTCATAAAAATTGTACATCTTTGAAATATGCGATAACAATATGATTTGAATAAATTTTGATATAGAACTGGAAGTGTCGCTAAGCGAGTACAATTCAAATGTTAAAACAGATTACACTTTCTCTATATTAAAATTAGCAAGATAGTCTTTAAATTACACTTTCAGCTCTAAATGTTAAAATTGCAGACTATATGTTAGTGATACTTCGTTGGGTTTTTAGGCTTTACTTGTTAGCTTAGAAAAGGTAGTCTAGGATGAGCATAATTTCTAAAGAAATGTTGTATAGACTACGTACGAGTCCTTGCAGTTTTTTTTAAGTTTCTTGCTCTTATATTATGTATTTTAGTTTGCTTTGGAATGAGTTGCTAAAAGCTACTATTTTTGTGATTTTCTCTCGACTTGTGTGCCAGAGATTTTCTTTTTACCTTGGATGAATGTGTGGAATATGTATGTAGAAAAATGTTGATATATTTAATTTTGAACTAGTTGTAGCGATGGTGTTCCGCTTACTGTAAGTTTCGTAATTAATATTAACGTAGATATATTGTAGTTTATTGTGAGTAAATTTAAGGATCAGTTTGGTATTTTTCAGAGAAATTCGTTTTATACAAAAGAGCCAATAAAATGGTCAACTTAGGTATAAGTGTTAGCTATGCAATAATCGAAAAGCACTATATAAATCCTAACAAAGGTACACTACTTAGGTTATGTGAAGGCGAAATAAAAGCTACTTTTTAAATAGCGATATCAAACAACTATCATGAAAGACATAAATGAGGCGCAGTTGCTGAAAATTATATAAAATGTATGAATTTTGAATACTACAGTACAATATAACTCCTCGATAATGAGTTAGATAAAATACCTTATTACAATATTTCTTTTATAGACAACTAGCGACCCACCTATGCTTGGCTCGGGCTCGTCCCTAGGTTGATTCCCCATACAAACTTTCATCTCCTTTAGCTATGATTTCTGAAAATGCTATCTATGTCTTTCCCAGGGTCTCAAACTATCTTCTTACCAAATTTTATCGAAATCGGTCCAGTCATTTTTGAGTTTATTCATTACAAACATACAAAAATACAAATTTTTCCTCTTTATAATAGTAGTGTAGATGTAGATGAATTCAATATGAAAATCAATAAAAATAATAGCACAAGTAACTAGATTTCGAAATGTTATTTATAAGCGTATTGTATTCATGCCTGTAGATCGTAAACATTGATCCTCTCCACCTTGCTCCACGTGCCACAAAAACTGGTCGCACGGACCCAGGTGCCTACGTTGTTCTGACTTGCCGTTATAGGGTTTTCATCGTATTGATATTATAAAGTAAAAACTTTTGCTTACGTAAAGGTTCAGTATGAAATTTTAATGAAATACGAGTTATTAAAATCTTTTCGGATTTTAACGCGGTTTTATCTTACTAATATATATTACAAATGTTAAACTTTACATGTTTGGATGTTTGTTAATCAATGACCTTAGAACGGCTGAATGGATGTGGATGAAATTTGGCACAGTGATAGATTATAGTGTGGAATAGAACATATGCAAATTTTTATCTTGGCAAAATGTACGGTTACCGTGGGATAGATTTGTTTTTGTTTTTTCTGTAAGCGCACCCGAGCGAAGCGAAGGTGAGCCGTTAGAAATTTTATAAATATTAAAATAACTATGCGCAAAAATCCGTGAAAATATTTTATTATTTAAAATGTCAAATATTTGCGTAAATCTAAGAAAGTATTATTGAATTGTTTCAATAGAATTATGTTTAAAGTAATAAGTTGATGTACAAAATGTTTATTGCACTACTGTTGTATGTAATACATACAACAGTAGTGCGATAATCATTTTGTGTACTGTACATACATACATCATACATGTGAAAGTTTGTATTTGTGTGTTGTGTTACTCCTTCGCGCTAAAAAGGTTGCATGGGTTCTATAAAATTTAGTATATACATATATATAGTATATACATATACAAAGGTAGTTTGACCTGGAGTAACACATAAGCTACAAATGGTACCCAGGGTCACATCCGAGCGATGCAAGGGAAAGTTTCAAGTTCCTAGTTCCTACATATACTCTATATGTGTATATGTTATTTTATTATCAGAAAATTACATGTATATTTTTTTAATTATAATAAAATGATTTCTATGGAGTTATACAGGTGAGTATCACTCATGTTGATTTGTGCGTTTATGTTATATAATCTGTCCATCTTGTTCACACTTCACTTTGACTACATACGTCTTGTATGTTCCATTAACTTGGCTTCTTGAGTTTTTGACGTCGTATTGAGATTATAATCATATGCCACCCACGGAAACCTCCTGTATCTACAGATATATATATATCTGTATATATATATATATATATATATATATATATATCTGTATATATATATATATATATCATTGTAAAAATTTGCCCGTAGTTTAACCTGTCTTGCACCTAATACATCTTTTCTTTCAGTGTAGTTTAGCAATTAATTCCAAACCCATGTTAAATATTTGGGCTAATCACTTAATGTGCGACATACATCTACAGATTAGTACATGTATGTATATTGTATATGTATATTATATTTAAGCTTCGAATTTCTATACAGCACATGATTTTTGGCAACAATTTCTGATTTAAGAAATCGCCAGATGCATTGTTGTTTGTATTACAGAAATAACACATTTTTGAATTGCATTGAATATCTTACTGGCGTTAATTTTAAATATGAAAGAGGCAGAACGATACGCTTCTTTATTACTTACGTAGATATCATGTTTTGGAAAGTTTTGCAAAGAAATGTGGGTTTATATTATATACTTAACGTTTAGTATAGATTTCTCAGAGATGAGATATTTTCCCACAGCAAAAAATATCCTATACAATGGCCCGGTTAACCAGCTATCATCATCCCATTAAAACCTGTCCAGTGGTTTTCTCGTGATGCGTTGCTAGATATACAGACATACAGACAGACACAAAAATACTAAAAACTATAGATTCGGCCTCGTATCGATAATAATGACTATTTCAATAAGATTTTTCATTTCATTCCAAAAAATATTTAATGATCAGATTCGACTCTGTTAGAATTTTATTATATGTATAGATAATAATCCTATTTTATATGCGAAAGTTTATATAACAGAGTAAATATTATAATTGCGAAAGTGTGTGTTTGCTTATTTGTCCTGCTTTCACGCAGCAACGGATTAACAGATTGATTTGATGTTGTCCATAGAGATGTTTATAGGCCGGGAATAATATTTATACAACTTTTATCCTGGTACTTCGGAATTCGAATATTCCTGTAGGATATTAGTGAGGTACACAAACTTATTTAAATGCAAGCGTTTACCCGCGGCTCCGCCCGCACAGTTCATTATTGTGTTACTATGTATTTATAAATTATAGCATTACATACATATATTACTCGATAAGCTATACCTATAACCGTAAAGATTCATCAAAATTTGTTCAGTAGATTTGGTGTAAAAGAGTGACAAGCCTACATCCATACATGCTCAGAAACTTTCGAATTTATAATATTAGTAGGATATTAATTAAAAAAATACGAAAGTTTTTTATAAGTAGAGTTGTTTAAAACCTTTTAATATACATAATCATTCAAGGATATCGGGTTAAGGAGTCTTGGTATGTCTAACAAGTTGAAGAGATAGGACAGCCCTACTTTGAGTTATACTCAATCGTGCTCTCACGATCCGGTCGGTTTATATTTTCTGATGTTGTTGTGGAAACTGTAAACACGTGGTTCGTTAACCTGCGCCTGCGTCGCTTTGTTCCAACTTCCAGCTACGGGTTCGCATCGCCGTGTTTCTGAATTATTCTATAGATAGATGGGTGTAAGAGCGTCAAAATTTCTATGGTTTCATATATTTCAACTGTCCTCGTCAATTTTTTTTTTCGTTGTTTTTTTTTTTATACAATTGCTTGGTTGGCGATTTCATAGATTAATGCCAGTAATAAAACTGGCTCATTAATAGTAACTTTTTTAATATATTCCTTTTTTATTTTAATTAAAATTCAATAGGTTAAAAACTCGTAGTTTAACAGTTGGCATTCGATCTTAAACCTTATCCCAATGCAATAGAGTTTATTACAAATAAGTTAGTAAAAAATATGTTGTATGAATCAGTTGTTGAAAATACAGTAGTATTAGTGGTGTTTTCATACGTGGGGTCATTAACATTCTCACCGTCCTTGTTGGACACTGGCTGTGCGCATTTGGCCAAAGATCAACAGTCAGCAGAAATGAGAACGTCATAAGTTATAGCGATTTACGTTGCTAGTATTGCGTGTTGGGTAAGCGTTTATAGCTTTTTCCGCAGTAGAATAGATAATCAACAGTGTAAAATTATATGTACATAGACATATTTATAGTATACACGTTGCCTATAATATACATTACTAGCAGAACCCGCGGCTCCGTCTGCGTTCAAAGTACAAAAAAACAAACTCTTCTTTCCTTGGCCTTTACAATAATGTATGGAAGTCTGCCCGATTTGTTGACATTTATGCCTATACACTCCCTTGGGTTGTAGTATGATGATATATAGTCTATAGCCTTCCTATATAAACGGGCTATCTAATGCAAATCTCGACTCTACCATAAAAATTGTTTACTTTCTTTAAATTTTATGCATGTATTATATTAATATACCATTCTTGAGAATAACGTATGAATAATAAAAATAATTTTATATTTTTTTGTATTTTATAAGCATTAGTTCTGTTCCAATCGAAAGAGTAATAATTATGCTTATCTAATTTTTTGCTTCATTATAATAAAATTCGCTATCATTGTCCTTAGTATAGGTTCTATTTTAAACATTATATGTATGTATTTAGCCTTTTTTATCATCCTACTCCATGGTACGGAAACCTGCCTTTTCTACAAGGGGATTTTTATATGTATATTTTTTTTTTTTTTATGGGACTAAGGGGGCCAACGGGCAGGAGGCTCACCTGATGGAAAGCGATCACCGCCGCCCATGGACATCTGCGACACCGCAGGGCTTGCAGATGCGTTGCCGGCCTTTAAGGAAAGTGTACGCTCTCTTCTTGAAGGTGGCCAGGTCGTAGCGGTTCGGAAAGACCGCCGGCGATAGCTGGTTCCACAGAGTGGTTGTGCGAGGCAGAAAATGCCTTAAAAATCGCACTGTGGTGGAACGCTGGACATCGAGGTGGTGTGGATGGAATTTACTATTTTGGCGCGATGTCCGATGATGAAATTCAGCAGCCGGGATCAGTCCGAACAATTCCTCGGAACACTCCCCATGATAAATGCGGTAGAAGATGCAGAGTGATCCAACATCTCTACGCAGAGCTAAAGGATCAAGCCGAACGGAGAGAGCTTGATCGTCGATAACTCGAGCCGCCCTACGTTGAATGCGGTCAAATGGAAGTAGCTGGTACTGGGGAGCTCCCGCCCAAAGATGAGAACAGTACTCCATGTGGGGCCGAATTTGCGCCTTATAAAGAATAAGACGCTGACGTGACGTGAAGTACTGTCTCGCCTTGCTGAGCACACCAAGCTTCTTTGAGGCCAGTTTGGCCTTACCTTCCAATTGACCACGGAACTGGACGTTGCTCGAGATGTCGACGCCAAGTATTCCGATACTGGCTGTGGGAGACAGAGGAGTGTCCTCAAATTGAGGAGCTACGATAAATGGCGACTTTTTAGCGGTTAACGCGCAAACCTGTGTCTTTTTGGGGTTAAATTGGACTAAGTTTAGTCGACCCCAATCCGAGACTTTGGTTTACAAAGATTCGACTTCAGACACAAGTTTGTTCCGGCTCTCGTCGACGAATTCCCGAGAAATATTAGCGCGGCCAGTGTACAGGGCATCCACAGTGCTATCGTCTGCATAGCAATGAATGTTGCTGATTTGCAACATGTCATTGATATGCAGAAGAAACAGAGTAGGAGACAGTACGCAGCCTTGTGGAACACCAGCATTGACATATTTAGGATCAGAGCAAGCACCGTCGACAACGACCTTGATGCTCCGATCTGCCAAAAAGCTGGCGATCCAGTTGCATAATTTCTCGGGGAGCCCGAAGGAAGGTAGCTTCGAAAGAAGCGCTTTGTGCCATACCCGATCAAAGGCCTTCGCTATATCCAGACTGGCTGCAAGCGCCTCCCCCTTGGTCTCAACTGCTTCTGCCCATCTATGTGTTAGGTAAACTAGAAGATCACCGGCTGAGCGACCTCGACGGAAGCCGTACTGGCGGTCACTGATCAGCCGGTGCTCTTCTAGGTACCGCAGGAGCTGGCAGTTAATAATGGACTCCATTATCTTGGAGAACAAGGAGGTAATGGCTATAGGCCTGTAATTGGACGGATCCGAGCGGTCGCCCTTTTTTGGGATCGGGAATAGATTAGTAGATTATTGTCTATGTCTATCACACTGTAAATATATATTATTCAGAGATGGGCCGAGTGTGGCTTGAATCGAATATGAACTTCGGTGGAACATTCGATGAGAATAAAAACATCGGCCGAAATTTTGTTCAATTTTGACTTTTCTCAGAGGCAGGAAACATATTATACGAAGAAAAACGTAACAGGCTTCTGCCAGATAAGACAGTTTTTGGTGTTTTTACACCATAACCTGTCTGTAGTAAATTTTAAAAACGAGTAGATGAACAACAAGTGATTGTTAAATTTGATTGTTGAACACATCCTTTAATATATATAATTAAAAATATTTGATGTTACTGCGTGTTTAGTTTGTGAACCAAAACGTGTTTTTTTATTCAATTTACGAATTGTAATTAAGATGTTTGTTAGAAGATTTCTATGTTTATTTCATTTGGTCTATTTAATTAGGCAAAGGTTAAATACTGTTAAATTAAGAAAAATTTAAGATAGCTGGTTATTCGTGTCAACATTTAGGATATTTTTACTGCGTTAATCGTTAAAAAGTAGGGACGAACCCGAGCATAGCTAGGATGTTGCTATTAATGAAATAAAACTAAACTTTAAAAACCTTAGTCTCTCCCGTGACCATGATTGCTGTAAAACATTCGAAACGTGGGGAATCAAAAATCAAAATAAATCCGCGAAAAAAAACCGAAAAGATATATATTTTTATTTAATGGCAAATATTCGCGTAAATCTAAGAAAGTATTATGTGAAATAAAACTTGTTATATTTTTAATTTTGACTTTATTGTCATATAATAAGTAGGTACTCTAAAGAAACAATTTACGAAGTGTCATTTATTTACAGATCATGTGAAAATCGAACCTAAAAATCCTGCATAATAAGCAATTCTAATTAGATTTCCGTGTCAAAATTATTTATTGACGTTAGGTAGGTACACCATTAAGTGCATACTAAGTAGTTTTTTTTAACACTTACAAGTAATGTTTATAAATAAACCATTGTGTGCCTATTGTTGAACAGGTCGAAACGTGATCCACTTAAAAACCCAGTGGATTTGTCATTTTATTCTCTTCTAGCGACCTACCCCCGCTCCGCTCGGGTTCGTCCCTACTTACGTTTTAACGTTTAGTATAGATTTCTCGGAGATGAGATATTTTCCCGCAGTAAAAAGTATCCTATATGTTGACCCGAATAACTAGCTATCATTATACCAAATTTTATCAAAATCTGTGCAGTGGTTTTTTCATGAATCGTGATGCGTTGCCAGATAGACAGACAAAAATTCTAAAAACTATAGATTCGGCCTCTGTATCGATAGTAATGACTATTTCAATAAGATTTAAAAAAAAAAATTTAATGTACCTTCAGATTCGACTAAAAATTTTATTATATGTATAGACTACTTTATTCCCGCGGCTCCGCTCGTATGGTAGGTGCGCCGGGGATAAAACGTAGCCTATGAAAGTCTCCACAATACAATCTATACCCTTGTTCAAATTTCATCGATATCTGTTCAGCGTTTTGAGCATGATAAAGTAGCATACGATCAAAAAGTTACTGTCACTTTAGTATTTATGAATTACAGTTAAATCTATAATAATCGATACTAATAATATAAATGTGATATTGTATGTTTGTTTGTCCTTGTTTCACGTCTTTTCGTGTAAGAGATGGAGGGCCGGAGAGTGACATAACAACTCATCGTACCTAATATGTGTATAATAAATTATATAATATATAATTATCTATTCCATACTAACAGTTAAAACGTACTTAGGGATGAACCCGAGCGAAGCGTGGGTGAGTCGCTAGTCTTCTATAATATAAAAATGAATCGCTGAATGTGTTGGTAAGCGCAAATCTCGAGAGCAGCTGAACCGATTTCGCTAATTCATTTTTTAGAATATTCCTTGAAGTACGAGGATGGTTCTTACGAAGAGAATAATTAAAAAAAAATCCCTGAACAAGTCTAAAAACAACACTTTTCTATACTCCCATACAAAAGATTCGTAATAATACTTAAAAGTCAATTTGAACTTTAATACCATACCATAAAGTTTGAGTGTAAGTGGAGAGGTTCCGGGAAGGCAAAACAATTGAGTGACGTTAGTATCGTATAAATATTAATATCAATATTTGTCAATATTATTAACAAAAAAAATTAAAATGTATATGGCTAACGCTGGCTAAAAACTATTTATATCTATTTAAAACGTAACTAGAGACGAACCCGAGCGAAGCGAGGGTGAGCCGCTAGTAATTAATATAGCCTACACTATACCACAATGCATATATTGCTATAACGTATAGGTGTACAATATCAATATACTCGTGTCGGTCTTTTCATTGGATATATTATAATTAATTTTCATGTAAAGTCTACCTTAACCCACTTTGTGTTTCATCTTATTACTGTGTTAGTCAGCGTTTTGTAACCGGAATCTATGTACGTTAATAGGAAATTATAATATAAGTGACTCATCCCGGTTTCGCTTCGGTGCTTTTTTAATTCAAAACTCTTCGTTCTATTATATTTTATTCATTACAATTTAAATATAATTTTTACATAGAAAATCTTACCTCACCTAATACAATTAATTTGTACTTATTTTTAAGTAACCTAAGGGCTCTTGTTATCCCTCTACTCAAGTTTTCAGTCATTTGGTCGTGAAAACCATGTAAATAGACAGACTGACAACTGAAATAAAGTGAAATGTTGTTTTTTGGTAAGCACATGAGAAGACAACAGTCAGACTGATTTGGCTATTTTTTTTCAATGTTCCTAATCAGTGTCTTCTCCATTCTACATGACATTGGGGAAGTAATTTGTGTCCAACGACGACACGTTTGGTTCAGGTTGTAGTGACCCTACTTGCCGTGCCAGCGGTCGCGGGTTCGAGTCCCGCTGGGTGCATTCATTTCTGTGATGAGCACGAATGTTTGTACTTCAGTCATATTTATAATATGTATGTATTTAAAGTTATATACCTATGTGTAGTGTATCAACTATCTGGTATTCATAACACAAGCCTCGTAGCTTACCATGGAACTAGATGGTGCTGTGTTAATGTCCCAACATGTATTTAACTGGCACGCCTAAAAGCCAAATCATAAATGATTGAAATGTTTCTAATACATCAAAAACGCTTTCAAGAAAATAAATACAAAAAAAAATACCAAAAAACTTGACAAATTCATAGAAAACTAGAAGTTTTTTGTGTGGTTTCTTTAATGATAATTTATTGAAATTTAAACTGGAAAATGTTTATCAGGTCAGCTAGTTAATAATTTATAATTCATTCAATAAGTCATTACAACAAATACAATATTTGTTTCTAAATGAGTTTCAATTGGCATCGACAAAATTGCTGCGTCAAATTCGTCCGATCGACCTTTACTTTCGAATACAGTTTATTACATAAGTAGCCTGAACACTGAAGTGAGCCACTAGGGATGTGCTCGATTGAACTATTAATCCTAAGAGAGAGTCGGCTACATCTTGTCTTTTTTTTAACTTTTGATTAATGGTCCAAAGAATTAATGATTAAAGAGATATTATATTTTATAGACCATTAACGTGTATTACTTACATATTATAAAACCCTCCGGACGTTGTTCTACAGGTACAGATTTTCATACGGTTTTTAAAAATAGAAAAAGGTATTATCTAAGAAAATTATGGGCGATAATATATTAACACTGCGAAAATAAGCTACTTAAATAGAATAAGGAGTTTGAATGTACGTAGTCGATAGTGCCATATAGGCTTGCTACCACTAAGTTTTACTTTTTGTTTACTCTTAGTCTCTTTCGTAACCATGATTGCTTTATAGCATTCGAAATTGCGACAAAACATAAAATAAAAGCGCAAAAATCCACAAAAATAGTTTTATTTAAAAATAGCAAACTGCGGTTTCGCTCGCGGTAAACTACAGTAATAATTAAAAATTAAGAATTTTAAAAACTCCCTACGCAAATTAGTTGTCACGGATACGGATAAATTATTGTACGGATATATTACTCTGATGTACATATTACCTATATGATCGTAAAGATTCATCAAAATTTGTTCAGTAGATTTGGTGTA
Source organism: Brenthis ino (assembly GCA_921882275.1). Lineage (NCBI taxonomy): Eukaryota > Metazoa > Arthropoda > Insecta > Lepidoptera > Nymphalidae > Brenthis > Brenthis ino. The sequence continues at coordinate 7,105,346 of OV170221.1, forward strand.
AGAGAGTGACAAGCATACATCCGTACAGGCTCACATACTTTCACATTTATAATATTAGTGTGGATTAGTATAGAAATATTAGTATGAATGTTAAATATTCGAGTAAACGTAAGAAAATATTATGATTACAAATAATAATAATATAATATCTTTATTGATTTAAATTCAAAAGGGTTACAAGAAATTTTTAAAACTACCTATATAATCAGCACAATCTTTGTTTAAGTACTATAGCGTCTGAATTAGGACGAGCCTGTGTCTTAGACAAAGTTGTCAAAATTGAACTATCATTTTTACAGAAAAATGGTTTTTGGGCATATCATGTATATTTATTTGCTGTTAACGCAAAACAAAAGGGTTTGTTTGTCTTAACTTTTTAACATCGGTTTTTCAGTAGGTGTAAGGTGTACATATAATCTGTTCTTCTAGCATTTACCATATATTTTAAAGGTGAACCAGTAATTTAATATGGTATAACAATGGTTTTCCAGGTCATGGCAAAACACACAAGGACGCTGCAAGCGTTCGTGCCACGCATCCTATCCCGGCGGCGTGCGGTCTCTACTACTTTGAAGTGCGGATAGTGTCAAAGGGGCGGGATGGGTACATGGGCATTGGGTTATCCGCTCATGGTGTTAATATGAACAGGTTGCCAGGTGAGTGCTAGAATTAATTTTTCAGAGTAGGTACTTACAAATTTAGGTGACTAATATAAATTGACATCAGCGATCGTATACTTATATAAAAATTGTCCATGTTAACTGATGGTTTATGTAAAAATAATATTGAAAGATCTATAAACAAACAATTTTGGATGATTTTACCTATCTTTAAACATCCTAAAAGTACACAGATGACTTTGTTTGATTTCTTTTTTAATGCTTGTTGTTCCATACATTGTAATGTGGATATTGTTCAAAAAATATTTTATCATGATGGGTTACCTGTACAGGTAATGATAGAATGCCCTCCTAATAAATTTTGGTCTTGGCGGTCAATCTCATGTAGGTTCACCACCTGTGCAGTATCCCGAACCGAGAATCGAACTCAGGACTCCCGTATCTACAGCCGTACGTGCTAGCCACTAACAACCACCAACTAAGCAACCTTCAACTTCTATCCTCCAAAAATACTCCGTTAAACAATTCCACCATACATTTAAAAATGTTCTCCATCAACTAGGATGGGACAAACATTCGTACGGATACCACGGCGACGACGGCCACTCGTTCTGCTCGTCCGGCACCGGCCAGCCTTACGGCCCAACCTTCACCACCGGCGACGTCATCGGCTGCGGCGTCAACCTTGTCGACAACACATGCTTCTACACTAAAAATGGACACCATCTAGGAATAGCTTTCAGAGGACTACCGGTGAGGAATGGTGTTTCTTATAATTTTTGGCTATATTAGCTTTGTGTTGGTTGTTTTTTAAAACTTGGAGATCTTAAGTAATAATTGTGTCGCTGGTAATATAATTTGGAGGTATTAAAGAACGTATGATTAAAAATGCTCTGGGTGACCGTATGCCATGCAATTTGGGCGGTTTGAGCACTATGTTTAAGTGCGGTCCAAAACTGAGTAAGAAAAGCCTATTATTCATAATATATACCAAGTATCCTTTGTTTTTGTAGGGAGTGAATGTTTTTTTTCATTTTATGTCAAATATGGCTCAATAAAAGAATATTTTAGATTTTTGCGTTTCCTGTAATTTAGGTCACGTACAGGCCATTTTAATTGAAAGAAATGTTTTATTAAAAGAAGTAAATGATTTTTATTACATAGGTAGGTACTCGAAAATATTACTTGATACAAAAAAATAAATGGCAGCCTCATATGTGTGTCTCGGCTTCTGTAATTTGTAGTAATTATTTTATAATTTACATTTTCCCCAGCCGAATTTATACCCCACAGTGGGTCTCCAAACACCAGGTGAAGTGGTAGATGCGAATTTTGGACAGCAACCTTTTGTGTTTGACATAGAGGATATGCTGCGCGAGCTCCGCGCCAGGACACGCCTGGCTATAGACGAGTTCCCCTTGCCCGATGAACAGGGTCAGTGGCAACAGGTTTTACACAGGTATGTAGTTTCTTGGAGTTTTGAACCTTGAGTCTTTAGGAAAAAAATATCTTAATTTAGCATCTCGCTGATGCTTAATTTGGTAACGCGCAAAGATGGTTCGGTCTAGAAGAGATCCTGGTGCTTTTAATTAAAAGAGGTAGATGTTGTTTGGTTGATGTAGTTTTAGAAGATAAAAAAGGATTTCTATGTAGGAATTAATTCGATCTCCATACAAGATTTCCCCAAGTTGACAAAAAATATGTTCTTGTTTTGACACATACTTGATGTTTTAGAAGTAACACGTTTGTAGGATTACTTCAAATATAGCAATTTTAATGAGTACAGCCTATTGGATGAAGACCTATTGAATAAAAAATCAGAATAGCGCGAGTGCATTTAGGGTTCCGTCAAAAGTACACTAAAATTTATTCATCTACAATATTTGCATAAATATATTTGTATTTCTTAATATTTCTAGGAGAAAAAAAAAAAAAATTGTGGTACTGTGTTTTCCTCATGGAAATAATAATCACATAATTTATATATAAAAATTGATGCTTCAAAAGTGCTTGTAAAGTATCTTCTTCATTCTACGTGACATTGGGGAAGTAATCTGTGCTCGACTGGCACGTTTTAAAGTTACTATTGAGAGAAATGAATTGAATTGAAATAAAGTATATTTTGCTGTAATTTCCAGGATGGTATCCACCTACCTGGTGCACCACGGCTACTGCAGCACCGCGCAGGCCTTCTCCCGCGCCACCGGGCAGCCCATCGATGAAGACATAGCCTCTATTAAAAATAGACAAAGTATGTATCCCTCGTACATCAATGGTGTTCCTCTCATATTGCCTCAGTGGTCAGGTGGTTAGGATATACGGTAACTAAATAACTAATAACTAAGTAACTATTCTGAAGAAATTTAGTGCAAGTTATTGGGTATGCTATGTTATTTGATCGACTTTAAACAACTCAATATTTACAAATTACAATTTGGAACCAATTTTCATAATTCCTTACAGGGACCGTAAAAGTTGGGTTTAGAGTTGAGTAACCTTATTGAAAGGGTTTTTGTTCAAACAATTTTCAATAAACCAGGTTTGAAACCCCTTATAGGGTAATCAAATGGGTCCTTGATTTCTAATTATACAAGCAATACTTTTATAATTCTTTCTTTGTCATATGTAACTTTTGCTAGCAATATTTACCGAGCGACAATATTTCTTTTCTTAATCAACTCGTGGTACTCACGATACAGGCTCTGCCTAGTGTGTGTACCTTTACATATAAAATATATTGTAAGCTGTACTTTTTTTGGCAATAAAGATTATTATTACTAGCGATTCACTCTCGCTACGCTTGGGTTCGTCCCTAGGTACGTTTTGACGGTTAGTATGAAATACAAATTTAGGAAATTTCTTGGTTATTCTGTACTTATAACCTTCCTCTTGAATCACTATCTATGAAAAAATCCTCATCAAAATCCATTGCGTATTTTTTAAGATGTAAGCATACATAGGGACAGACAGACAGCGGGAAGCGACTTTGTTGTATACTATGTAGTGATTATTTAATGTATGTGTGTATGTGCAGGGATATCGAAGCTGATCCTGTCGGGCCGCGTGGGCGAGGCGGTGGAGGCGGCGCGGCGCCTGTACCCGGGCCTGCTGGAGCGCGACGCCGAGCTGCTGCTGCTGCTCAAGTGCCGCCAGTTCGTGGAGATGGTCAACGGCTCCGACTCGGAGGTGGGCTCGTGCTGGTCTCTCCCTCCTACTGGCCTTGTGTTACTTGTTATGATGAGGAGATAGTGGAATGAGGTTCCTAAATGCACGTTATACTCCGTACACTTGAAATTATTTGAATAAGTACTTTAAAAACTCGGAATATATATATATATATATATATATATATATATATATATATATACGGGTTACCGTCTAGTTCTCATTCCAAGTACTTAAGCATTTGTTAAATTGGACTGTTTTCGATCATCACGTATTATTTACTAAGAGCACCCCTTGTGACTTCAGCACAAGTACTAGGCGAACATAAGAGGTAAGGAGATCGTATGCATTCTTCGACGGGGCCCTACATATATAATGGGTACATCTAGAGGTTCATGCTCTCCTTTTTTTTTTTTTTTTTTTTTTTTTTTATCGTCGGGAAATGAATTTACGCATACCACCTGAACCCCCAGGTGGTGATGTGGGGCTCACCGACTAGAAGAGCCGGTACTACCCACTAAAACCCGACGTCCCTTCCCCCCGCCTTAGTGGGACGCCGCAGGATCGCTTGCGCATAACTACTACGGCGCCCCGGCGGCAGGTCTGCCTAAATACTAGGCAGACCACCAAACCAATGGGGCTGCTCCACAGTCAACTCTGCTACGTCAGAGAGGTACCCGGAGCAGCCCCATAAAACCAAAACACCGCCCACCGAAGAGGGCCACCTCCAATCGGCTGCAGAGGACAGGAAGAGCGGCAACGAAACACCGACACTCCTCTTCCCCTGCAGCTCCACCGCGTCCGCCATCAAACGGTGGCGGCCCCGTCTAGGCCGCGGAAGGTAGGGAGAACGGCGCACCGAAATACCGGCACTCCTCTCCCGCCGCGGCCTACCCCTCCGCCGAATGCGGGCCTGCGACCACAGTCCCGCAACCGGCACCCATCATCCGGTTGTGGGACCAAGCGGTCCCACCACCGGTGGCCGCAACGTCTTCGGCTCGAGGCCTAGACGAGCGGCCCCATCCAAGCCATTTGGTCCGCGCCGGATTTCTCCGGTACCACCCGCCCCTCTAAGCGGGTGGCATGCCCCTATCCGCCACCTGGGGACGCGCCCGGTAGGAGTTGGCTTCTCCCCCGGGAGATTCATGCTCTCCTAGTGTAATTTAATTTTAACTGTTATTTTGATTTTTAACTTTTAAATGCCTTTGATAACCTAAAAGTAGTAAAAGAAAAGAGAATGGTCGTTCATATAGTTTGTCATTATTGTTATTGAAGAAATAAAGCAATATTATTGTATAATTAGTGATTCAATAAAAGTTTTAAATATTACAAGTAAATTGTACACCTGACCTGACCGGTTACAACGACAACGAGAGACAGTGAAGAAACACAGACAAAGCCGATCGTGCGCTCGAGTGGCACCATAGATAATAAATATAATAAGGATGCGTTCTGGTTTATGATTATATTCCAATAGTTATGATGAACGTTGCAGTCGCAGTGCGCGGAGGGAGCGGAGGGGGAGGTGGAGGCGGAGGAGGGCGCGGCGGGCGGCAACGGCGTGGCCACGTCCGTCATCCTGCACACGGGCCGCGCGCCGCCGCTGCCCGCCAACGGCGACCGGCACGCCCACACCAACGGTACGCACGCACACACACACATATACAGGGGCGCTCATAACTGCGACACAGATTTATACTAATGTTGTCAGCCCTTGTTTTTGTTATGCATGTACTGTTTTAAATGAAATAAATACACACATATACATCTATACTTCTTTTCTAATATTATAAATGTGAAAGTTTGTGAGTATTTATGGATGTTTGTTACTCTTTCACGTCAGAACGGCTGAACGGATCTGGATAAAATTCGGCACAAAGATAGATTATAGTCTGGAATAGCACATAGGCTGCATTTTATCCCGGAAAATGTACGGATCCCGTGAGATAGGGTTGTTTTTGTTTTTTAGAGGCGAATTCGAGCGAAACGAATGTGCGCCGCTAGTACATACATACACGCGCACGTACATACGCTTGCACACACGCTCGTACACATGTATGCGCACACACATGGCCACGCATATACACACAGCTTATTATGACATACCAATCAAAATGACTAATTTTTATATAATTACATGTTGTAATAATATAAAAGCATGTTTTCTTATATTTTTACGATTACCTGTGTTTTCCTTCTTCATTTTGTAAAGCTGTCTGCAACGTAATTTCTTTTAATCCTAAAGTATATAATTTTGTACGAACACAGCTTATTAATTTAAAATATAGGCTATCTTCATTTATCTCTCTTATCGCTCAAATCTATTGGACCATCATTGCGTAGAAAAGTAACACACACACACACTTACTCATAGATTAAAACTAGTGAATTAAAAGTAAAACTAGCGTTTTTTACCTTGCTTCTCTAGGTTAGCTTAACAGTTACCTGGAATGATATAGTTAATATTCTATCTTATTATATATTATATTAGTTATATTTGACAACGCCTTTGGCTCAGCTTGTAGTGATCCCATTTGCTGTGCCAGCGGTCGCGGGTTCGAGTCCCGCTGGGGGCATTCATTTGTGTGATGAACACGAATGTTTGTACTCCAGTCATGGGTACAAAGTGGGAATTAACATATATGTACATATATTTATAATATGTATGCATTTAAAGTTATATGTGTCGTGTATAAACTATCTGGTATCCATAACACAAGCCTCATTAGCTTACCATGGAACTAGGTGGTGCTGTGTGTTAATGCCCTAACATGTTTATTTGTTTGTTTATCTATACTAAACGTTAAAACGTAACGTAAAATATAATATGAAACCCAGGTGTGACCGAGGTGGTGGAGGAGGAGCTGCGGCACTGCGACGTGGACATGCCGCCCGCCGCCAACGGCTCCCACGAAGGTACGTCCACTCTAATATGTTCATTGTATCCTTATATCATATACGTTGTGTCTCCCTCTCTTTCTTTCTATATCCGTCTCTCTCTTATTCCTTTTCCTTGACCTTCTACTTTCTTTTAAATTTTTTTTGATTTATTAAATAGTTTGTGGTAACACACGGGAAACTAGAGTGAAGCGGGTTCACATACCGGGTCCCGTACCTTTGATATTTTCATGTGCGAATCATTTCCAACATGATTACCACTTGTTTTACGGTGAAGGAAAACATCGTGAGGTAACCTGCATGTTTGAGAGAATCTAGCAAGTTTTCAAAAGACATGCTCAGTCCGCCCGCACTTGGTCAGCGTGGTGGAATATGGCCTGATTCCCCTCGTACTGAAGGGAGGCCCACCCCCAGCAATGGGACGTTAAAAAAAGAGCTAAACACAAAACATGTGTATAAAAAGTGATAAAATTATTTTAAATAGTATAAATATGTATGTGTAATGTGTATTCATATTTATATTTTTTTATTTAGTCTTATAATACTCGATCTTTTTCCCCTATCCCCTATATATTTTGTCTTAATAAATTTATTTTCTCCTTAGATCTGTGTGATGTATATATTAATGTATATTTTTATACAAATACGTGTATAAAAACAAAAATATTTTTATACAACTGTTAAGCTTTAACTTACAATTTATTCTATGTTATTCCCCTTAAAAAAACTTCAAAAATCATTTATGTTATATGTACACATTATTTTTATATATGTACTACATATAACGTTATAGTCTATATACATACGGTGATTATGATTTGGATTTTTGTATTATTTGCTAATCATGTCGTCCATATTATAATATATTATTTATATCCCATTTTTTTTATATGATTTGCTCATTGCTTTTTAGTTTTTGCACTTAACATGTTTATTTATTCATATCGTTATATTTGAATAATAATATTTAACGTGTCATGTGATTTATCCAAATACTTAGGGGCTTTTAAATTATTATTATTATTATTTATGATATTGTACTAAAATGTTGGCCTTTTTTTGGCCTTAATTGCTCTGGATATTGCAAGCGATCGTTTATTCGATTTATTTCTTTTATAAGTAAAGGCATAGTTGCCAAGCTTACGCTGTAAACACCTACATTCAAATATTATAACAAATTGTTCATTAAAATAAAACATTTAAATGAATTAAGCTGCTTTTGCTTGGTCTGTTTGTAGGAGGTGGCTCCCAACCTTTGGTCTTATTAATCAAAGATACTCATACAAAATATATTCAATGTAATCTACGAATATATTTATATTTATAAATACAACTCATTTTAAAATAACGTTGTTTTTATAATAATATTTACCTTATTTTTAACAAGGGTCCTTTATTTATTTGCTTGTTTTAGAGAGAACTATTTTGTATGTACTATTTTGTATGCGACAATACAGTAAAAATTCAAATTAGTATATTATGATATATAGATGAATTTAGGTGTTACGGTGACGTCGGATGGGTTTATGCATGCTAGCTTCTTACCGCCTGACTCTCACCTCACGTAGGCATTCATCGGCACCTAGTGGTACGAACGCTTCTTTTGATTATTTCGCGAGGTCTCGTGGAACTGGTCAGATATCTAATGAACAGTTACACAATTTTGTAAGAACAGTTATTGCGATACATTAAAAATTATTGTATTTTTTTGTATATTATGATGGAAAAAATGCTATTAGTTGAGTTTTGTAATGTCTTGGATAAGAGTTAAACAAAGTTTGGGAAACGGTGACATTTTTGTTTCAATGAACCCAACCAAATATTACTTACATGGTATTGCAATATCTGTTCTCGTTTTTTTAATGGGTTTTATTATTAGGTTACACCTTCGTTTCTCAATCTAGATTCGCAACTTCCTAAATAATATAGAATATAAAATAATTATTAATATTTTTTGTTTGTCTGAAATTCTAAAACTGAACGAGAATTACCTAGTCTTCATACTATGTAATAAGCTTTTTATCTGAATGACTAAAAAAATATAATATGCCCTAGTGCTTAATAGCATAACTCAGGTTGAGAAACGATAGGGTTTTGGTAATGTCATGGGGTTTTATGGGTTCGGGGGTTGGTTTTGCTTTCGAGCTCGCTCGGTAGCAGTGCGTGGGTTGTAGGTGACGAGCTGCCGCTGGTGAAGGGCATGCCCGGCGTCACGGCGTGCGTCGCCGCGCTCTTGCCTTGCCGACCCGGTGCGTATCGCTATGCTATACATATATATACTTAATATATTGTACATATAGATAAAGTCTGTTTTTTAATGTCAGAGACTAAATTGACACATGTAAAATTTACAAATAATGCTGCCAGCTCTTGTGCAGTGTGGTACCTACGATATCGGGTTGTTGAATCGTAACTTTTTATCTTTATTAGACGATTCGCTTCAAAGTTTTATATTCCAAAATGTATCATTAAAATTCACATTATCAATTCTAAATCTCATTATTAAATTTTAATTTGCATTATTAATTTTGTATCATTACGTTTTAAATATGTACCTAATTACGTTTTAAATATGTACCTAAACATTATTCAGGATAACTTATTATAAAAAAAAAGAACTTTAAAAAAAAATGATACTTAATTTTATTAACGTTAATTTTCGATAGTGGCACATCACTATTTAAGAATTGCGAAGAACTGGCAACCCACGTAATGTCAGTTTTGTCTCTGAGATTAAAAATCAAACTATGTAGATAATAGATATAGATTGGAATGTTTTGTTTTTGCATTTTATCATCATTTCTCCTATTATTTTTTGTCACATTTTTTGTAGGTTTGTTTTAGTTAAATTATGTCGGTTTGCTCTGGGTGCGATTGAACAAGTTTAGAAAACTGACTGTTGATTTTTTTTATGTCATGATTGTTTTGATATATATATATATATATATATATATATATATATATATATATATATATATATATTAAAACATTAAAATACGCGAGAATTCTCAGGACATAATATAGAACTGAGAGCAAACCAATATTCAAATAAGAATATACTATTAAATTATTCCTTTTTTGTGTAACTGTACACGGTCGTTATACGTGCTCATGTTTTAAAAGGATTTAATACACACACGCAGTGCACAATTACACTTATTTTAATATTTAGTATTAAATATAATTATGTGTTTCCCTATATATTTTCTTTGTGTACACATTTTTCTATTGGATTGTATCGTTTTCTTGGTTTGTGCACAGCAACAACAATGTTAATTATTTTGTAATGTACTGTTATATGTAATATATAGCTTTGTGCATATTATATATATTATATTGAACTTATATCTAATTGTACATTTGTGCATTTGTGTTTTGTCATTAGGTTTCCATTTTATATATAATGTATGAAGCGTGTTCTCATCGTATTCTCAGCGTATTATATTTTTAAAGGATCTTCTATTATAGCTATATATATATATATATATATATATATATATATATATATATATATATATATATATGGTTTTGTCTTCCACTTAAGTAAATTATATGTTGCTATTTCCCGCACTTTACATAGATATAAAATTTAATTATTTGAATAATCTTTAAAAAATATCAAATTTTATCTTCTTCAATCTTAGCTATCGTTAAGATGCTGATGATAATATGCATGTTTTTGAACAATGCGTGGTGGTTGGTGGCCTCTAACATTGCGGGTTTGTTCTAACATTTGAGAAATAAAAGTTGTTATATCGAACAAAATAAAATATATATTTTTTACAAACAGTAAGTCTACCCAAAAATAATATTACAATCGCGGTATGTGCACGGTGAGCAACAGTATTAGTTAGTTCTTCAAACTGTACTGGCTCAATAAAAATATGTGAAATTTGGCCCGGACATACATTATATTTTGATTCAACACATAGCCTTCTTCAGGGTCAAACTTAATTTTTGGTACCGAAATAAACCTTTTAATTCCAGTAATGTACATGTATCCTTCTATTCAGCAAATCACCAACAGCAAAGCCAAATATAAATGCAAAAAAACTCATTTTAACCGGTTAATCATGGAACCTAAATTCGTCAAAACCGTTTCTCAGGTTTTAACCAGTTAAAGAATATAAATGAAATCTTAAACCGCAAGGCCATTCCATTTGGTGTTAATGACTATAACCGGTTTAAAAATTTAACGGGCTTCCGAGCCCTAACCTTACTTAACCATAGTATTTATCGACATACCTTCCATGTGAGAAGAGCCGCGGGTAAAAACTAGCATTTTTAGTTATTACACGAATTTATACTATATGAGAAACAACATATATTTTTTTATTATTATATTTTATTGCTTCCTTATATATTTATGCAAGCTTGAGATATTGACATTTGTTACATATATAGAACTCGCACAAAGTATGGGTGTTCGCTTGTAAAATACGGCATTATATTTTTAATTTTTTTTTGGCTTTATTTTATGTATAATCTGTATTATTTGACCTAATTCATATTTTCTTGTTATATTCTAAGGCGAAATTACCTCGTCTATTATATATTCTACATTAAAACAAATACTCGAATTTTAAGTGTGCCAAAATATGATACAAACTAAAGTTTTTACATTCTGTCTATTCTATATATTATTCCATATTCGTCATATTATCATCTCTTCACCCGATTTCGCAACTATCACTATGATTTGTATGTAGATAGCACACGAATGCCGCGTCCATTTTGCAAATACCTCCCTGTATTAGCAATTTATGGCCAATATTTAAAATATTTACATTTACAAACCGACTTCAAATATTCATTTAAATATTTAAACTATGTATAAAATACGACTTGTATTTCACTTTGTATTTTTCCCGCGATTTTTTTTATATCTTTTTTTTGAAGTCGGTTAAATGATTCACCGGGTATATTAAATGTATGGATACGGCATTATTATGTTATGTATTTATCGTTATATTTATTTCCCCACACACTTGAATGTGAGTTTTCAAGTCACCTTCAACCAAAACTGTCTCTGCCAGCCGTTACTAACAGAGTGCTGAATGATACATCGGTGTAGTGTTTATGTGACTGACGAAACTTGGTCTAAAATTGAATAGCAAGTTTTATTTTTCTTTAAAAAGTAAATTCTGTGTATAATTGTTAGTGTCGCTTATTTTTTTTATAAAAGTTTTAATTAATATAGAAATAAACAGTAATTTTTTGTATTTGAAACGATTCAAAGTTACCCAAAGTCTTCTATCCTCTTTCTCGAATCGATTTTATTGTAAAATAATTAATAGAGAGAAGTTTGTATGTCATTATTTTAGACCAAGTTTCCATAATAACGGACAAAGCATTATAACTAAACACCATGTGGTGTGGTGTAGACGGGGACGGGTGCGGCGCGCGCGCGTCGGTGGAGCGCATGCTGGCGTTCGGGCGCGAGCTGTACGCCATGAGCCAGGACCTGAAGCCCGACCACTATCTCAAGTCTATGTTGGAGGTGAATATTGTCTTCTAAAGTTCAAAATCACAAACTATTTAGAAACTTTTGAAAAAAAAAAAATGATTGTCTTATAAAATTCTGCATTTACGTATATACATATACATTTATAACTGTGTATATACTTTGGGGGTAATTAGACAAAACAAATCTTTAAGTACAATTAAGACTTAGTCTGCAAAGATTTTAATTTTCAAAATAAAATAAAACAGGTCGCGGGTTAGGTAATAAGTTATTTTTGAAGGTGTTTTTATTTTTTTTATGTAAAAATTTTAAGTTCCATAACATAAACGTTTTCAACGGCTTAATAGAATATTTTTTGTATGGAATATATAGGAACAGCATTTACATATTACACATTTTTGGGGTCTCCTAATACAGGCAAATTAATTGCTTAAAAGGGGATCTCAACCACAAAATTGAAATTTTGATTTGATTTGAAATAAATAAATTTTAAATTAATCAATTAATTATATGTTAATTTTTATTTCAAATGTAAATGTATATTGTTATTTAATTTATAGTCTTTATTGATGTTGTGTTATAAAAAATAAATTAAATATTACATTAATTTAACTATATAAATAAAAAAGAATGTTGGTAAGCGCATAACTCAAGAATGGTTGGACCAATTCGGCAAAAATTTTTTTACATATGTTCCTTAAGGTCCACGGAAGGTTTTAATAAAGCGAAAAAGTGAAAAATTAACGAAAAAAAAAATTAAATCTTATATGGCTAACGCTGGCTAATAACTATTTATATCTATGTAAAACGTACCTAAAGACGAACCCTAGCGAAGCGAGGGTGAGCCGCTAGTTTAAAATAAAATAAATCTAAATAAAAATAAATCTTACATAAGAAAAGTTAATACTAAATGTCGTTTGATAACATTTTACATAAAAATTCAAATGCTTCTGTATTTTTGACTGTTTGTTTATTCGTTCCTTTTCTATGGGACGAAACTGGAAATCCTAGGTTTTCTTTAAAACTGGTAATTAGATATCTAATAATTATACACAAGTAACTTCAATGTTATTAAGTTAAGACTAAAATTAGAATTAATCAATAATATATTGATCTCAAGAAAATAATATATTTTTTCTTCCAAACTAAGCTCATTCCACAACAGGTTTGTTTGTCTTCTATTTAAAATGAAAGTATAATTATTAATGTAATATAGTATACACTGAAGAGCTATGAGCATGTGTGTGTGTCTGTGTGCCTGGCAGGACGCGTTCAGCCTGCTGGCGTACAGCAACCCGTGGGACAGCCCCAACGGCTGGCAGCTGGAGGCGGTGTGGCGCGAGCCCGTCTGCGAGGCCTTCAACGCGGCCATACTCGGTCAGATCATACTCTGTTTTAATCAATACCATAGTGCAGCGGTTCCCAATTTCTTTTTGGGCGCGGGATCCTAATTGATCATTATTTTTTTAACGGATTTTTGGTAATTATTAAACTGATTTGTGTTGTAGTTAGAATACTTTCTCGTTTGACTCGAAGGATTAAATCATAAATGAAAAATATTAATACTTGTAATAATATTTATTGTATCAAAATATAACCATTCTTTTACCTTCCCACGGAACTCTAGGGTTCCGCGGCACAACATTTGAGAACCGCTGTCATAGTGTACCATGATGCCAAAAAAAAGTGAAAGTTAAAAATAGTTGCGTGTTTTGCTGTTTATGTTACTATTCTCGACTACCATAATCGAGTTTTAAGGCAGTGATAGTCCAATGGTTACGCGTTCGCTTGAAAAATTAAAAAAAAATTGAAAGGTTCAAATCCCGGGTCTCGCATCACTGATATTCTCATGTTTGATTAAAAAAAAATATTATCACCCTGATAGTTGACTTTCTAGATCCAGTAATACGGGCCTATACCTAGTACAGGGGTCCTCGCCATCAGCTCGTAGTCATTAAAAGTATTTTTAATGTATATATGATGGAACATTCCAGAATGGCAAGGCATGCAGTCAGTGTCCCCGGTGGAGGCGTGCGTGGCGCACTCGGGTGAGCTGCTGCGGCGCATGGCGCGCGCCTCGCTCGGCGCCTGCGCCTTCGCCGACCTGCCCGCGCTGCTGCGCCGCTGACCCCGCTCCCCGCGCGCCCCGCGCCCCACCCGCAGCCCCAAGAGACTCGGCCGCCACAGCGTCTGACTTACTCCATTCTTTTGGCCAGTTAACACCACCGATTGATATACATCTTATAATCGTCAAAATGCAATTCCGCCATGCATTTTGTATATCAATAGCAACTTGTGACGTCTTATTTGTCAAATCATTCTTTTTTCCTTTCTTTTTTGCCAAATTTCTTGTTTACGGAGTAATTTTTTTTGCAGTTAATTACAAATTAATCGGAGTTTCAGGGCTAAAATGAGGTGTTTTTGTTTTTTTTTGGAGGTTCCAAAGTATGTCTTGGAATTATTGATTAACGGTGCCAACTACCCAATTTGATTTTTGTTAACGGTTTCCAAAAGTACCAGTGGAATACAGATTACTTCAATATCACGTGACATCAGAATGGAAAAAACACGAGGGTGATTGGTCGGTGAAATAATATTATTGTACCGTGTTCATTAGTTTGGATTCGGATACTCGTACTTAATTCTCATCTTTTTTTTGACAGTTCTGTGTTGGTTTTGTTTTTTTTATCTGTGGAAAGTTTTGTTTCGGATACTTTTTTAATGTAATTTTTTCATTTGCACTAAATTAATCTCGGTCTTTTCATTGTTTACCTGTTGTCAATTTTTTGGTCTTTTACTTCATTTGATGTTTTTGTGTTTTCAATTATTATATGAAAAAGATGCAGCGGTGATTTCGAAAATAATTTAGTTCTTACTTTCCTTTAAGCTTCATCACTTATACTTACACAACTGATTGTAATTATTAATTTGAAAATGTTAATTTGAAAATGTTTGGATTTTTTTATAAATTTTTATACTTGGTTAATTTTTTTATTTCCATAATACTTTACAAAATAACCTTTGTATGTTACTGTAGTAAATATTTTTTATTTAACAGATCTAGAATATCAGAATCTCATGATATTGGATGAAAGATTATTTTTATTAATGACTTTGGACATGGTTGTTTTGTAAATTACAATTTTTTACTCAAAATTCTACGTCTCTTTGTACACAATTAATATAACTAAAAAATAAAAAATAATAACCATTTCTCATGAAAAATAAATATCAATGAACAAAAATAATAGAACTAAAACTGCGAATTCACTAGCTGTATACTTTTTGTATAATATTTATTTTAAAACAAAATAATAATAGTAATATTATAGTGACCGTGGTGGCTAAAATTTTCTCCTAAAACTCCTTTATTAATCGTTTCATAAAACACAGTGGGGCAGAATGGAACCTGTGGGGGCTGTTTTCATGTAAAATATAAATAATAAAGAATTTAACGTAGATCTTATGTCAGTGTATATAAAAAATCAATTCCCCTCTACCAATTCTTACGCACATACAATGCCTTAGCGACCTTCAGAAGGTAACTGTAAGATAGGCTTCTATCGCTTCACCGCTTGCGCTTGTGTGACACGAGTGCCAGGGTAAATTGAGAAAATACCACACATTTGGGCGTTTTACTCTATATAATAACAAAAACAACATCAAAATTAATAAAAAATACTTTGTTTTGAACTATAGAGGTCATAATTGCGTGTAATTTTATAAATAAGGCTAGATTTAGGTTATAATATATGCGCTTACACGCAATTATGCCCCCGATAGCGGGGCAGAGTGGATAATTTAATTTTTTTATATATAAATAATATAAATTTTGTAGTCTATAGTAGTGTAGCCTCCGCTCATAGCTGGCGCTTGGGTCCTTTGGAATTAAATAATGTGCTCGAACTTTATATATTAAAAGTGTGTGACAAACGAAAAAGGACGTTGTGATATTTTAAATGGAGACTTCGAATGTAGTTATATTGTGATGTGTGTATACATTCAACGTATATAGAAATATCGATAAACATACATATGATATAATTTAAAAGCGATGGGGCACTTTGTCGCTCTGCGGGGCTTGTATGCACTCGCCTGCCTTCACTCATGGGGCTTTCGGAGCAACATTAAACATTATCATTTTTGTTTCTCATATTCGACGTAATTTTGCAATTTTTTTGTTATAATTTGATACTAAATGATGTGGCTTTGAAAATTGTATAGATTATGTATTGTCGATTAAAGACTTAACGATAGTGCCCCCACTAACATAGTTATTGTGAACGATTGTTGCGAATTGTTAGAACATTGCTTTTAATCTATGAATTGGTTTTTTATTCGCCATTTTGAAATTTAGGTTAATATTGTTTATGATTTGGAGCCTTTTATTGCAGTCTAAAAGCAGTGTTCTGGCATATTGATGTACACACCGACATAGTTATTTTTTATATTTAAACTATAAATATAGTTTTTTTTTAATATTGGAAACTTTATTATTATTTCTTTCTTACTCAAAACTCTAATTTGAAATTGATAAAGTGTCATAATAATTGTTGGTCTAAAATTCTCTGGAACATATTATTTTTTGGTTTTGATGTTGCATATTAATATTTTTTATATAAATGTTTTTTAATAGGTTTTCAGAGAGTTTATAATAACTTCGGCATGTGGCCTAACTTATAGTCAAAGGTTACGGGTTCGAATCCAATATGAAATTATTGTTATGTATAGAGCTATGTCTGTGTGTACGTCGACGCGTCCGTTCTGTAAAGACGATTCTACAATATTGTTCTATATTGTATTGTTTTCTTTTTTTAATAATATATTGTGTTTAAACGGTGTTGTGGTCTTTTATTGTTCACTTACACTATGTATGATTTAACCATTTTAATGGCCCACTGCTGGGCATGGGACTTAAATACGAGTGGGATAAAATTATAGATAACGGTGATGGTAGATTTTTCACGTCTGTTGAAAATGAGCAAAAGCAATAATGAGAGTTTAAATAGAAACAAATTAAGCATTAAATAATTACATTTTATATGATAATGAGGAACAATAGAGAAGCCTAATTAGCATGATTTGGTTTTTTTAGGACTGTAGTATTTTTAGTCCTCGATGAAAGGCGAACGTTTGGCTATATGTCTAGTAACGTAAATTCAGAACGAGTAGATCGAATTAAATGCGGTTTTCTATTTAAAAGCTGGATTCATAGAGATTGGTTTTTTGAAAAAAAAAAATGGTTGTTCATGACCTTCATCTAAAGAGGTGTATTTTTTGATTAACTTCAAAAAAATCGGATGTAAGTTTTTTTTACAGAAAAATAATAGAATGTTATTTCCGTATAAGGCTATATGGTTATTTGGACAATACAAACTATCCAAATAATTTCTATCGGTTTGTATTGAAATACCTAATCTCAGAAACATCTCAAACAATTTTAATTCAATTTACGACAGCATTTACAGCTTAATTTTTAGAAAAAAAATATAAAGGGTTCCGTTTTAATATAATTTCATAGGAATTTCACAGGAAGATAGTAGATAAGAGGCTTTTACTGTAAGACGTGAGCAAGATCGCAGTCGAAAGTTAGTAAATGTTGATGAAATCAATATTTATGTTATTAAGTTAGAGGTTCCCTATACTTGACTATAGCAAGCGAGACGCGATTGTCTGGCAGTGGAGATGCATTCAAATAAATACCTATATAATGTATGCAGGCAGTACCTACGTATGCGCGGAACGGCGAGACAAAGTAAATCAAAAGTAATCTAGATTTTAGAAATATAGAAGCAGCTATTTTCCTTTGAAAATATTGTTTTATTAATAAAAACTCGCGACTAGGAACGTTTTAACGTTTAGTATAGATTTGTCAGAGATGAGATATTTTCCCGCAGTAAAAAGTATCATATTATGTTACCTGGATAACTAACCAGCTGTCATCATAACAAATTTAATCAAAATCTGTCCAGTGGTTTTTTTCGTGATCCGTTCTCAGACACACAGATAAAAATTCTAAAATCTATAGATTCGGATTCTGTATCGATAATAATGACAATTTCAATAAAAAATTTCAAAAAATATTTAATGTACAGATTCGACTCAGAATTTTATTGTATGTATAGATTAGGTAAATATAGCCAAATATTTTTAAATTATTAAAACTACATAGTACTTCGGTCGCTTTCCTTATTCTTTCAAATAATAGGATATATCTTATGGGTAGACATCGTCTGTCATAACTGTCATGTTTGAGACGTTATAAAGCTTATTGTCTCCCGTGGCTTGAAATAAAAAATTAAATTGATACTACGAAATCTGAAATAATATCTAGCTTTATCTAATAAAAGCACGTTAAAAAACTCATCACATTCTTTTTATCCTCTCTAAAAGATGTCGATTTCAATTAAAAATTCAGATCCAGTTATAGTTTGAGCTTTTCATTGAACCGACTCTCATGTACAGAGGGACCATATATTATGTATTATCTGGCCTTAAAGGGCTATAATAAGGCATTACCGATTAGAGTAACTTATTAATATTTTTTATGGAATTTAATTTAATATAATATGTTGTGACATTAACACACAGCACGATCTAGTTCCATGGTAAGCTACGAGGCTTGTGTTATAGGTACCAGATAGTTGATACACTACACATATGTATATAGCGTTAAATACATACATATTATAAATACATATAAACACCCATGACTAGAGTACAAACATTTGATCTCATCACATAAATGAATGCCCCCAACGGGACTCGAATCCGCGATCGCTGGCACAGCAAGTAGGGTCACTACAAACTGAGCCAGACGTGTCGTCAAAAAATATTACAAAAACACTTGTAAATTACAATAATTAGAAATATAAATGAAAATCATTTTAAAACAATACAATTCGATGTAACAAACGACTGGCATCATTAGCCTCATAGAACTGCGAAGCAAGTGCATTGCCTATTCAGCCTTACTAGGGATGCCAGAAAAAGTATTAAATACTTTAGTAATTTTTTTTTAATATAAGTATTTTGGCTTTATCGATTAGTGGCATTCTGATCTCAGGCTTCGACAGACTCTAGGTTCTATTTAAGTTTAAAATATATTTTATTTAAATTTAATATCAAAGGTTCGGAGGAATTCCTATGTGATAAGGGTTTCAGTAGTTGTTAGATTTTATCAAGAGTTGACTCCTTCAAGAAGCTTATGTATCAAGATTCGCTATTCTAACGAAATTATACTCAAAAACAGTAAATTTTTATATTACTTAGGTATAAGGATATACATATAATAAGATGCTGGCGGACCAGTCTCGGAACAAAATAAATTTCCTTAAATATATTTGCTAAAAAAAAGATTTATTAAGAAAAATTGAGTGCAAAAATTGAGTGAAAAAAAAAATACATACATACATACCAACGTATTCATACGCATAAAGTTATTTATTTCTTTTATTATAAGTGTTCACTTATCTTTAAGAAATTTAATTATTAATTTAATTATTCTCAGATCTCTCTCTCTCTGTCTATCTATTTTAATAATGCATAAAGGGCCGAACTGATGACCTCGTTATTACAAACTTTGTTAAAAACTAAACAAATAAATCAATTATTCAGAATTTTCAACCGACTTCAAAAAGGAGGAGGTTCTCAATTCGACTGTATGTTTTTTTTTTTTTTTTTTTTTTTTATGTTTGTTACCTCAGAACTCCGTCATTTATTAACCGATTTGGAAAATTTTTGTTTTGTTTGAAAGGGTATACTTCCAGATTGGTCCCATTTAAATGTCAAAAAAAAATACCACCCCTAAGGGTGGAAAAACAACTAATGATGAATTTAACCTACTTCTAATTGTCATATTGACTTGAAACTTTGCAAGTATTTCTATTTCCGTTGATAGTACAGTGGTTCGGTGTTGTTGACCTGATCTGATGGCAAGGCCAGAAGGTGGATAGGTGGAACTCTTCAACGGCTAATAGTAGATACTTTGAGTTTGGGCTTATTTTGTTTGATTTGACAAGCCTAACACGTTAGAAGTCTTACTGTGCTACTACTGTCTACACTAAAAAGTGAAAAATAAAAACTTTTTAACAAAAAAATAAAAACCGACTTCAAACAAAAGCACTAAAAAGTAAAAATAACTGATTGGTAGTTTCATTTACTATACATACCTAATCAAATATTTTCGAAGTCGGTGTGCTTTGGCTAAGTAATTAAAGCCTACCTATTAAATACATACCTAATCAAATATTTTCGAAATCGGTGCCAGCCCATACAAAGCAAAGCACACCGACTTCGAAAATATTTGATTAGGTATGTATAGTAAATGAAAACTACCAATCAGTTATTTTTTACTTTTTAGTGCTTTTGTTTGAAGTCGGTTTTTATTTTTTTGTTAAAAAGTTTTTATTTTATTAAAGTTCTTATCTAAGATGCAACAGGTTAAATTTAGACAACCCTACTAGTTTATTGTGAGATTTATATAAACAATAAGGCTGGGATGAAATAAACTGATATGCCGGAGCGCCCGCGGCCGCTGCGCTGTACACTGCGTTGTTTCTAGAAAAATTTAGATCTAATATTAAAAAGGCAGACGCGAGATCATCTCGCAATGACAAACTTACATTGAGACGGTAACTTTGAGATACTAGAATTCTAATTTATATATAGCCGGTGGTAGATTCCTCACGGACTGACTACACTGACATTAATTTTAATTTAAATTTAAAATGTAAAATTGATGATTCAAAAGTGCTTGTAAAAGTCTATTTGGATAAAGTATATTTTGATTTGATTTATATAAGTAAAGTTATTTTTAATACTTTCTTAGATTTACGCGAATACTTGACATTTTAAATAAAACTATCTTGTAAGATTTTTTCGCGAATTTATTTTGATTTTTGGTTCCCGACGTTTCGAATGCTTTACAGCAATCATGGTTACGGGAGAGACTGAGGTGTTAGTTGTCTCTAAGGTATTATATAGTTGTTACAGACAGCCTACCCACAAATAATAAAGGAGACCAAATAAGAAACAAATAAGAAAAGATTTTATTTAAAATAAAATCATTTTTGTCTGATTATTTGCACCACTCCAAAACAAAAATTATTGCTTTTTTCTAAGTAAGGAGCATGAACTTCAAATTTAAAGTTTGTAAGTATTCCACGGTGGAGGGTGGAGAAACTTCCATCCATCCTTTGGGGTGGATTTTTGACAAATATTTGTGGCCATTCTTGAGGATCCTATCAATTACCGTATTAGTGTTAAGGATAAGTCCTAATAACATTCGAACACATTAGTAGGCACACAATAATTATTATTATTATTCTATGCCAACATAACATCAATTTCTGATGTATGTAGTTAGTACACATACTGATATCGACCCCCAAAAATATTTAAAGGTATTGCAAATGACAGACCTTTAATACAATTATATAAATATATTCGTATATTTTAATTAAATACTTAAAGAATTTAATTAAAATTTATATTTTTTATTCTTTTTATATTTAATTTAATATTTTTACTCCTTTGATATAAATATTTATGATTAAATCACGAACTGTTTTTCTTAATTAATATATAATAATTTGGAACTTCTTAATATAATTTATATAGATATGTATTATATTATCTATTAAAGTAAAAGCCATTAATTTAAATAGCTATCCAAATTGTTATTGAATTCGCTAATTTATAACAGTTACTACTTAATTTTATACTTTGCAATTTTCTAAAAGCATTCGGATACATTGTTTGGTTATGTGATGGATTGGAAAAACTGAGATGTTGTGAAAGTGCTTCTGTCTGTTTGTATACTAAATTGGACTTTTAAGAAAATACTCTATACTTTGTAACCCGTGCTTTTAGGATTTTGAGTTAGATGATATCTTGTACTTATAATTTAAATGATTAATTATATCATGAAAGTACATTGCATCAAATAAGGAATCAAGGAAATCAATAGACCGATTTTGATCGAGCAATATCTATACATATAAAATACTAACTGAGCCCAATCTGTACATGAAATATTTTTTGAAATATCTTGTTGAAATAGATATTATTATCGATACAGAGGCTGAATCTATAGTTTTTAGAATTTTTGTCTGTCTGTTTGTCTGTCTGTTACCGCATCACGGAAAAACCACTAGATGGATTTTGTTGAAATTTGGTATGGTGATAGCTGCTTCTCCGGGTCAACATATAGGAACAACTTTTTACCGCGGGAAAATATCTCATTTCTGAGAAAAAATAGAAAAACTACGATGTAAAAATATACTAATGTATAAAACCTAAGATTCTGGTTTTTGGTCATTTGAACGCGGGCGAAGCCGCAGGCAATGCTAGTATTTTAATAAATTAGTGAAAAAATATACTGTTCATGTATTGTGCCAATATGATATATTATTTATATTATAGTAAATTATATCGGCGGCATTAATTTGACTTCTTGCTTCTAGTCCTAGTGAAAACTAAAGTGAAGTGTTATTGGGACTAAAATGATATATGAGGAGAGTACGGCTCTTTTTATACTTTTACCAAAAGAGAGATAGGGAATATACGTGTGATTTAAATAAAATATTTTTTTTTAAATAAAGGTGTTTTTTTTATTATCTTTATTTCTTTTGAATTAAGTCTATATCATTATTTTTTAATGTAATTTCTTTTTGATTAAGAGAATAATTATTAAAATGTGCCTATATAAAGTGCTACATTCAAAGTAGTTGAAACGCACGCCATTGGTCAAACTGAATATGACGTCACAGTATATCATAGCAGAGCGATTAGCGATTTTGTCGTTACAAATTGAGCCATCATTTCCCTGTGTATATCATACTGTGACGTCACGCCACGCGCGAAATGACGAGCGTTTAAAGTATCCGTATCGGTGTAATATTAAAAAAAAAACTAAATTTTTGTTTTTTTTTGAGCTGGATATTTTTTTAATAATTATATAACGATGTAAGTTATAGTATAAAAAAAATAAAAAAGCATATTCCCTAATAACGATCTTAAAGATATATATTACTTAGATATATAATATTTAAAAAAAGTGAATACCGAAAGGTATTTTTTTTCGTTAAAATATAAGTACTTGGCCAGTTCTCGGTTTAAAAACGGTTAATTGTGCTAAAAACTGGTACGTTTTGACGCCATTAACAAGAATATTGAATTGTATTAAATGATGTAAATTTGTAAATAAATGTATACTAAATTTCTATGTAGATTAATAAAGCGGGAGTCTAAAAGCTCATTAAGGGTATTGAAATATTATGAAAGAAGAATATAAAATCTACACTTTTGATCCTTCGAGACCTTGATAATTACTACGGTAGGTAATATTAATACGAAGAAATATAATTTTGCTTTCTAAAATATACTTACAATATTATTTTATCATTATTTATTATCGTCCTTGTTTTTAATTGAAAGATGATTAATTTATAATAAAAGCCTTGTTAGTCTTACGTAAAATAAAAACTTTAAAAAAATATTACGTAAAAAAAAATAGAGTAGTTAATCTAATATTATAAAATGGTTCCCGGGGGAGAAGCCAACTCCTACCGGGCGCGTCCCCAGGTGGCGGATAGGGGAATGCCACCCGCTTAGGGCGGCGGGTGGTACCGGAGAAATCCGGCGCGGACCAAATGGCTTGGATGGGGCCGCTCGTCTAGGACTAGAGCCGAAGACGTTGCGGCCACCGGTGGTGGGACCGCTTGGTCCCACAACCGGATGATGGGTGCCGGTTGCGGGACTGTGGTCGCAGGCCCGCATCCGGCGGAGGAGTAGGCCGCGGCGGGAGAGGAGTGCCGGTATTTCGGTGCGCCGTTCTCCCTACCTTCCGCGGCCTAGACGGGGCCGCCACCGTTCGATGGCGGACGCGGTGGGGCTGCAGGGGAAGAGGAGTGTCGGTGTTTCGTTGCCGCTCTCCCTGTCCTCTGCAGCCGATTGGAGGTGGCCCACTTCGGTGGGCGATGGTTAGGTTTAATGGGGCTGCTCCGGGTACCTCTCTGGCGTAGCAGAGTTGACTGTGGAGCAGCCCCATTGGTTTGGTGGTCTGCCTTTTTGGGCAGACCTGCCGCCGGGGCGCCGTAGTAGTTATGCGCAAGCGATCCTGCGGCGTCCCATTAAGGCGGAGGGGAGGGGAATGTCGGGTTTTAGTGGGTAGTACCGGCTCTTCTAGCCGGTGAGCCCCACATCAACACCTGGGGGATCAGGTGGTATGCGTAAATGCATTTCCCGACATAAAAAAAAAAAAAAATATATTATAAAACGGTAAAGTTTGTAAGTTTGGATGTATGCAATCTCTGAAACTACTGAAGCTACATTATCGAGGAGCGTCAGATGATATAAGCTATTTTCATTGTAACTTTAAAACATTGAAACCAGAAATCATAATTCGCACATGAAAATATCAGAGGTGCGAGACCCGGGATTTGAACCCGCTTTACTCGGTTTCTCAAGTGAGCGTGTTACCACTGGGTGCCTCCTTATATTATAGTCTTATTATAATGTAAACAGATGTTTAACAGATAGTTTGGTTACTTCTCCATACTTATTGCTGGATAGTAAAAAACTAGCATCTGTTACTCTCAGACCTGATTAACAAAAAGTTATTAAATATTAAATGATAAAGATTCTAGTACTTTTAAGTTTTTGCTTTAAAAATCTCTGCAGTAGCTTAAAATTCCATTGAGACGATATGAAATTCTGCTATCTATGGGTCGTGCTGTCACTGTGCTTAGTTCTATCTTTCCAGTACAGTAAACACTAGCTCTGTCGCCTGGGAGCAATCCTTCTGAAGATAAATATTCAATGTTTTCATTCAATTCTGCCTGATCCAGACTCGAGGCACTCTGGTCAAACATTGATAGAAACTTGCGAGTATTTCGTACGGACTCATCTCAATGAAACGGTTATTGAATTATTTTATAATAAAATTCTTTTAGAATTCTTCATTCGACGTTTGCGATTTATTTGTGTTAAAGGTATGTATCTATGTTAGTGGAAAAGCCGTCTTTCTATGGAAATTGATCTTTTGCGAATTATTTTTATAACTTCGTATGTTGTTATTGTACATATAATAGTTGCATGGATATATAAGAAGAGGTAGACCAAGGAAAGTACGGATCGATCGTGTGAAAGGCGTGTGCTGAGATGATAGCTTATAGTAGGAAGTGGATCTAAGAAATGTGCTGTGCCGATGCCACGTAGCTTACTAAAAGGACATAGAGAAGAAAAGAAGAACGCCGTTACGTTGGAACACAATCTATAAAAGCCCAATTCACATAGAAATCTATACATATAATAAAATTCTAAGTCGAATCTGTACATTAAATATTTTTTGGAAAATCTTATTGAAATAGTCATTATTATAGATACAGAGGCCGAATCTATAGTTTTTAGAATTTTTGTCTGTCTGTCTGTTACCGCATCACAGAAAAACCACTGGAGGGATTTTGATAAAATTTGGTATGGTGATAGCTGGTTATCCGGGTCATCATATAGGATACTTTTTACCGCGGGAAATTATCCCATTTCTGAGAAAAAATACAAAAACTGCATTGTAAGAGTATACTAATATATAAAACCTAAGAATTTGCTTTTTGGTCATCTGAACGCGGGCTGAGCCGCGGGCAATGCTAGTGTTTAATAAAATTAATAAAAAATTAAATATAAATGATAGTAATAGTGCAAACTAGTTATTCGAATCGATATTATTCTTAATGTACCTAAACCCGTTACGTAACTGGAATAAAAGAAATGTCGGGCTGCAACAGGAAATATATTGTAATTCCACCGCCGGCGAGACCTTGTGAGGCCGACGGTGACATAAATTACCAATAATCACTGGGGCTCCGCCCCTCGCCGCCCGCCCGCCCCGGGCCCCAATCACAGTAACATTTTACATTTTTATTTTATCGAATCTGTTCCCCCAAATTTTTTTACAATTATCATAATTATTCAATGATTCGTTATCTGTGGATGTTTGGTTGTAATAAAGTTACTATTTCCATATTTAGTCTACAATTTGATATTTGGAGCATTGTAATGGCGCGAGACGATAGACATCATAATTTACCTAAATGATACAATAAAAAAATCCGTTGAAGATAGGATTGTTTCATATTAAAACAGTATTTTTCATCTATACATGGAGGTAATATAGTTATGATGGGTTAAAATTGTGCGTTATTTTTTTAAATATTGTGCTAAGGACTGAGGTATTCTTTAAAGAAATAGAAGCGAATTGATATATAAAAATTATTTTGTAAGTAAAAATAACTTTGTAATTATTCTATTCTCACGAGTGTAAATTGCGCTTAAATTTTACATGAATCACTATAAAGTGTAACAGAGTAAAAAACACATGAATTTTCATCGTTTAAAAAAAAAAATAGAAAACATACACTCGACATTAGTACCTACTACCTACCTATTCCTATTTGGAATTCTACCAATAAACTATTTTAATTTTTTTGCCTGCTTTAATTTGCAATAGCAAAGATCTAGTAGAATAAAAACTTATATTTTTTAATTTCATTTATTTGGGAAATCTTAAAATACTTATTATTCGCATTATTTACTTTGACACCTTTCAGCACTTTCGCAGGGCACGTAACCACTTTTGCCGTAAGTACATAGAAGTTTCAAAAAGAAGTCCCCTCGCTGCTCCTTTCGAGGATGATCGATCACATGCAACTGTTTGTCTAGGACTAAAATGTTTGATTGATTCTTCGCTGCCGAAGGCCATGTTAGAGGCAACAAACTCGTTTTCTTTGGAGTTGGATTTCTGTAATATGAAAGATATATAATCTACTAGCAGTACCCGAGGTTTCGCTCGCGCTAAAAGTACAAAAAAATCTCTATAAAGGTAGTTTCATACAAACTTTCATTCTCTATTTTACCCTCTTATAGGATGAATTTAGAAAAATGCTAAAACATGTATTTATTTCATTTTATTGAAGAGCGTTATTACCAAGTTTCGAGTAATTCTGATCATTTTTTTGGATTGTATTATAACGTGTTTTCCCGTGGAAATTAGGTAAACTCTTGCGGTAAAAAGTACCCTATGTCACTCTCCAGCCCTCCAACTATCTCAACACAAAAAAACACGCCAATCCGTCACTCCGTTTCGACGTGAAAGAAGGACAAACAAACAAATAAATAAATAAACAAACAAACACACTTCCACATTTATAATATTAGTATGGATATAATATAACATAATAGGATGTACATTTCTGATTTCTGGTGACTGCGCTTGTTAACTGAAGGCAAACAACTTTATGTGTAATAGACGTGAGTAAAAAAGTAAAATAAATATTCTCTCTTGACTTACTCATTTAACATAAAATTATGTATCAATGTCGTCATTCTTTCTACCATTTTCTTGTCGCTGTTCAATAATGGAAGAGAAATTCCCAGTGGTCTGAATAGGTAGAACAATTCACCCGCGTGAGTTGTCCCATTAAAGTATAGTCCCGATATCGCCTTCCCAAAATTCCGGCCGCCAACATAAGAAAATTGATAATTGTAGACTGGTTTATCAGAAAATTGGGTAATTATTCTTGAAAATGCATTAATCGACCCGTACGCTATCCAGTCTGAATAGAAATCTATTAAGCTTTCGGCTGACGTACTGTAGTCAATAACTTTATTACCAAAATAATGTGATCGCATAGTGGCCCCGATTTCACGCCTTTCTTCATCTGAACACCAAGAAAATACACAGGGTAGCATGTAATTAAAATTTTCATTTAAATCTTTTGCTGATTTATCACTTAACAGCCTATAGAAAAATCCTCCTTCGTTGTCTGTGTACCCTACTATTATAGGCACTTTATTAAATTGCCCCGATTTGAGGATGCTATATGGGGTGTCATTGAAAAATGGTTGTGTAAAATTGCTGTCCACACACGGTGAGTACTTAAAGTATCTTGGATTTACGGAATTGTCATATGTGACACGCAGAAGTGTAGGTAAAGACGTTTGAGCAAATATACGATACACATCATGTTCAGTTCTCGCAGGAGATATTTTCCTCGCATCCTCTAATGCAGGTTTAAAAGGTTCGATGTTAAACGCCCAAGTGGAGAGCGCTGTTCCACTCATCAAAATTGCCTTGTGAAATAAATCTTTACTTCTCTCGGATAACAGATGTAGTGCTGCGGAACTGGCACCGGCACTTTGCCCCCAAAGCGTTACATTATTTGGATCTCCACCAAATGAAGCAATATTTTTTCGAACCCATTCCAAAGCTGCCACCTGGTCTCTCAATCCTAGGTTGGAAATACCATTCAGACATAAGAATCCTAGGACACCTAGTCTATAATTGACAGTTACTACTACTGCGCCTTTGGTGACAAGATAATATGGGTCATAAAGTTCTTTGCTACCTTTAAAATAGGCTCCACCGTGAAAAAATACCATAACTGGAAGTTTGTCTTTTTGTTTGATCTTTTCTGGAGTATAAACGTCGAGATATAGACAGTCTTCGTTCCCAGTCGTAAGAAAGGACATCAATTGTGGGCATCTCACGAATGGATTTACAGCATGATAGACTCCGTGCCATTTTGAAGGATCTTTTGGAAGCTAAAAAATTGAATGGGGTGTAAGTTATTATTGCTTAAGGCCTCGATAAGGATTAGAACTAATGAAGGGGTGTGGAATGCCGAGGACGTTTAATAAAATTGTGAAAATCATATGCTTTTAGTTTTGTGGGGGTATCATTTTGGAAAAGTAATATAAGGACAAACCGCGTCTTTGTCTGTGTGTTGAATGAAAACAAAAATCTTTCTGATTTAGTTTAGTTGGACATTACACTTTTCAGGACTTTAGTTTGTATTTTAAAAAGAAAGAATAATTACTATTCTTTCTTTTTCCCAAAGACACTTATACCCAAAGTTCTGCATCACCCATATTGATGGAAAACACCTGTATAATCTTAGAAATGATAGATATTTTTTTTATCTGGTAATATTTTTGTATGATTAGTTACCATAAAGATGAAATATTATCTATACATATAATAAAATTGTAACCAAGCCGAATCTGTACATTAAATATTTTTTGGAAAATCTTATTGAAATATACATACAGATTATCGATACAGAGGCCGATTATATAGTTTTTAGAATTTTTGTCTGTC
The DNA here is from genome assembly GCA_921882275.1 of Brenthis ino. NCBI lineage: Eukaryota > Metazoa > Arthropoda > Insecta > Lepidoptera > Nymphalidae > Brenthis > Brenthis ino. Next base: position 7,134,651 of record OV170221.1, read on the forward strand.
TGTTACCGGATCACAGAAAAACCACTGGAGGGATTTTGATAAAATTTGGTATGGTGATAGCTGGTTATCTGGGTCAACATATAGGATTATTTTAATAATAATTTAATCTAAATTCTAAGAAAAAATTCAAAAACTGCAATATACTAATCTGTAAATCCTAAGAATTTGGTTTTTGTCATCTGAACGCGGGCAGAGCCACGGGCAATGCTAGTATATAAATATTAGCGTGGTTGTGTAACCAAGTGCAAGTAGTAGGACCATTGCTAATATACATAGGTATGTTTCGACATGCTCTTGAGCCAATATTATCTTAAATACGCAAAGGTAAAGCTGCGTTTAAGATATCAAAGCTAGTTCGATAGTTCTTTTTAGTACCTACCGAAGCTGAGGCTCTCACTAGTCACTACCACAGGTTGGCTGGAAGAGATCTCTTCTAGAGATAAGTCCACCTTTGTAAACTTTAATTGTATTTTAATTACTATATTTAATTTAAGCGCATTGAAGAATAGTATAATTTGGTAAAATTTTCACATTAAGTGTTATGTCAACATTGAAGAAAGATAAATAGAAGTGGTAATTTGTCATTTCAATACAATTTTGAAAATTTCTTCTCGTAAAAGTCGAACGTCATTATCTCATTTTCTGAATCCGCAGGCTGAACTAATATATACGCTGACCGGATATTATAAACATTTACTTAGCAATTGATATGAACCCGTGTCCTCCGATGTCTACTAAACTTACCAACCAGGTGGACGGCGTCACGGTCGATTAAACGACAATTTGTTAATAAAACTTACATCAATCATAAATCTCAAGAGAATAATAAAAAATTGTAAGTATAGACATTTTATAAAATGGCTAAGTGTCTATATCAGACAAGTAGCCACGATTCGATGAAAAACTATTTTAAAATTTATTTTTATATATAACATTCGTGTGAGCGTGAGCTATTGAGCATAATTCTTCTCTTCTTAAACGGTTTAACCGGTTTTGAAGAATTTGTTTTATATATTTATAGGGTCACCGGAAGGTTTTCAGCTGAAGGTCGACCCGGTAGATGACGCTATTATAGAGATCCAATAATTTCAATCAATCGAATTTTTCCATAAATTTTCCTGCGAGGTAATTCTATAAAACAATTAGAAAGTGTGCTTGGACTGAATTCTAACCTGGAATCTTTGGCTAGTCGCATAAGGTATACTTAAGTAGCTATTTTGCCCAAATAAACGTAGACCCCGCAGTTTGCCTTGACTTATATGCACTAATGGCGTCAATATACTCCGAGATGGTTGTACAAAAACTAACCACAGTAGTAAATTACAAATATTTTTTCTCATTTCTGTCAATTATCTTGTTTCTTAGTTGAATTAAAAAATCATATTTGTTTCTTCATATTATTTTCGATTAATCCATTTCAATTCCAGTCACTTTTATGTATAACAGGTAACAAATTTCATAATAACTACATCGCCTTAATATATCATTACTAGATGTAAATACTTAGACGCGATAGATCATTTGGTTCCGCCGCACTTGTTTTCACTTTACGACACTTAGCACTGCGCGTGCGCAACATAAAATACCACTTTAACCTTGTTTCCTGAAAAATCAGTTATTTTTGTCACAAATTAAGTTATTTCTACTTAATTTTAACTAAATATCTAGTTAAGCTATAACCAGACAAGCGCGCTCGATCTATGTGCTCGCAGTGTGTTGACACACTGACAATCTACTGTCTCGAAACACTTGCAACAGAAAGTCGATAGCATATTTACGCAAGTTACGTTAAGTTGCAATGAGAAACGCACTCGATCTTAACTGTAGTTTGTTTACATTATTAAAGTTCATCTACGAAAGTTAAAAAATATAACTAAAGTAGTATCTCAAAAGACAATATGTATGTAGGACTTACTCAAATTCATTGCATGTTTTGTCTCGGTCGGTATAGTAGCTAATGGCTAGCATGAATCATTATCTAAACTTCTACACTAATAAAGTGCCTCTCGCTGATTTTAAAATGATTATCACATATTAAGTTCGTATATTTCGTAGTTTTGTACTCGCTTATTTACAGAATGCCTTTGACTCGATTTTAACTGATATTTCCGTGGTAAAAGGCAAATTAGAGGATATAAACAAGATGTAATTCTACAATTTTTGTAGAATAGAAACCTAAATAAGTATTCGTATATGACTTATTATAATTATTAGTATTCGACCATTTTATCACCTATTATATATTTATAAAAAACTTTTTAACAAAAAAATAAAAACCGACTTCAAACAAAAGCACTAAAAAGTAAAAAATAACTGATTGGTAGTTTTCATTTACTATACATACCTAATCAAGTATTTTCGAAGTCGGTGTGCTTTGCTTTGTATGGGCTGGCACCGATTACGAAAATATTTGATTAGGTATGTATTTAATAGGTAGGCTTTAGTTACTTAGCCAAAGCACACCGACTTCAAAAATATTTGATTAGGTATGTATAGTAAATGAAAACTACCAATCAGTTATTTTTTACTTTTTAGTGCTTTTGTTTGAAGTCGGTTTTTATTTTTTTGTTAAAAAGTTTTTATTTTTCCCTTTTTAGTGTAGACAGTTGTAGCAAAGTAAGGATTCTAACGTGTTAGGCTTGTCAAATCAAACAAAATAAGCCCAAACTCAAAGTATCTACTATTAGCCGTTGAAGAGTTCCACCTAACCACCTTCTGGCCTTGCCATCAGATCAGGTCAACAACACTGAACCACTGTACTTATCAACAGAAATAGAAATACTTGCAAAGTTTCAAGTCAATATGACAATTAGAAGTAGGTTAAATTCATCATTCGTTGTTTTTCCACCCTTAGGGGTGGTATTTTTTTTTTAAATTTAAATGGGACCAATCTGGAAGTATACCCTTTCAAACAAAACAAAAATTGTCCAAATCGGTTAATAAATGACGGAGTTCTGAGGTAACAAACATAAAAAAAAAACATACAGTCGAATTGAGAACCTCCTCCTTTTGAAGTCGGTTGAAAATATATGAAAATCGGTTGACAAACAGAGGAGAAAAAAGTACTGACCTGTTTGTCTTTGGCTATTTATATTATATCTAGATATGACATAACGATTATATTTATCACTTCAATACAATTGTTATTCATTTCTATTCTTCAATGATTGTAGAATATTATCTGTAATAGCTAAGTTTAACTAGAAAGTGAATCGGTAAAACTAAATAATGGATAAATTATAACTCAATTTTTAGTTTTATAAAATTTAAACTGCAGTTTAAACTTATTTATTTCAACAGTAAAGCAGTCGGTGAACGCACTTGAATAGAGAAACTTTATGACCGTTACTTGGTTATTTTTATGAAGATGGAAATACTTTACTAGTAGCGCTATAAAGAACTAAACGCGATTTATCGCACCCAAAGCCCCGATCGTGCTAAGCGTTAGTCTCTCTACTTGTTTGTGTACACTTTAAATGTTACATTAAAAATTTTGGTTTTTACTATTAAAACTCTTTATAATATAGCCTCTTTACTGCCCCATTCCCTTAAATTATAAGGGAATGGGGCAAATGGAGCAAACTGCAAAATAATAGCACAAGTTGTTTGAAAGAGTATTTTAAGTGAAAACATTAACAATGGATAGACCACAGCTTAACTTCAATAACCTGAGATTTATAATTTTTAGGGTTGTATGTCGTTTTTCAGACTGAATAATAGGTTGCAGGATAAAATTTACAGCAGTGGGACGTTAAAAGAGTGTGAATACACAATTAAAATATGTCGTATGTATTCCCGCGGCTTCGCCTGAGTACAAACTTCCGATGAATTGACAAACGCAAGAATATAATTTCGTTTACAAATGGCCTCCAGTTTAACCTCCAAAGAGGTTCGTTATCCTCGTAACTAACGCTCTCAAATGCCATCTTTACATATAATAAAAGTGTAACTGATCGCTGTCTGTATGTGTATATGGAAGTTAATATTAGAAACAGCTTAACCCATTTGGGTGCGGTTTTCACTAAAGTATTGTGATAAGCTTCACTTAATATTGAGTATTTGTTTCATTTCAAACGGCTCATAAATAAAAAATATATGTTAATTTAAAGAATTACTTATAGACGAACCCATGGGAAGCGAGTGAGTCACTACTTTATGAAATATATCTTTTAAAACGGATGTTCCAAGATATAACTCGCAGTGACATTTATTTTGAACCTTTAGAATTTTTAGAAGCAAATCAAGCGCTATGTTAACAAGTCACCTTTACGCAAATTGGTCATGGACAATTTCAACAAAAGAGTGCGTATGAGTAATATAATCCACGGAGGCCATTTACCCAGTGTACCTACATCTATAGGTACATATAATAAAATTCTAACTGAGCCGAATCTGTACATTAAATATTTTTTGGAAATTCCAATTGAAATAGTAATTATTATCGATACAGAGGTCGAAAATACAGTTTTTAATATTTTTGTCTGTCTGTGACTGCATCACAAGAAATCCACTGGACACATTTTGATGAAATTTGGTATGATGGCTAGTTATCCGGGTCAACATATAGGATACTTTTTACTGCGAGAAAATATCTCATCTCTGAGAAATCTATACTAAATGTAAAAACGTAACTAGGGACAAGCCCGAGCGAAGGGAGAGTGAGTCGCTAGTTTCTATATATTATATAGCTCTATACTGAACTCTAAGAATCTCGAAATGATAAAATTAAAATGCTGAACTAAAAACTTGTTTTTGAAATGAAATGATTTCTAGCGTGATTTTGAACATCCTTTATTACAAGTCTCATTTTCGTCTGGAGTTAAGCTGTAATTATAATATTTTGTGGACTGCTAAGTCGTCTTGAGTGCCGACTGGCGACTGCAACACAGTATCACGTGATGTAACCTTAGGGTATTGGCGCTGATTAGATTTTCCCTAGCGGCAGTTTTCAGAACTAACGATGGCTGTTTTCAGTTATATTATCCATTTTATGTGCTTAATAGTTCGAAAGGTCGAAAACGTTATTATTTTGGCAGCATTATTTTCTTTTATTAAATTCAATTATCTTTGCTCTTACAATAGAACTATTACTAAACGATACTAATATTATAAATGTGTTTTTGTTAGTTTTACTATGGCCGGGTTTTATTTATAAGTATGAGCTCCGGGCTCCGGCAACCACTGAGTGGATAATATATCAAAAAAATTTTTTTTGCCTTTTTCATACAGAAGAAAAAAGACATTTATAATATCTGTGTGGAAAAGAGATAATAATATAGGTATGCATATACAAATTAGCATATTACTTAATCCATACATATAATAAAATTGTAAATAAGCCGAATCTGTACATTAGATATTTTTTGGAAAATCTTATTCAAATAGACATTATTATTGATACAGAGGCCGAATCTATAGTTTTTAGAATTTTTGTCTGTCTGTCTGTTACCGCATCACAGTAAAACCATTGGAGGGATTCTGATGAAATTTGGTATGGCTGGTTATCCGGGTCAACATATAGGATACTTTTTACCGCTGGAAAATATCTCATTTTGGAGAAAAAATACAAAAACTGCAATGTAAGAGTATACTAATGTGTAAAACCTAAGAATTTGGTTTTTAGTCATCTTAACGGGGGCGGAGCCGCGCGGGCAATGCTAGTTCTACATAAAAATGTCACAGTGATAGTCCAGTAACGCGCTCTCTTGGGAAACCGAGTGAAAGGGGTTTAAATCCCGGGTCTCGCATATATTTCCATGTGTGAATCATTTCCAATATGTTTACCACTTGTCTTACGGCGAAGGATAAAATCGTGAGGAAACATGTCTTTTCACTGAGGCCCTTTAAATTTGCATCCGAGTTTTCGCTGGCTTAGAAAATAGAGCGATGGGATAGTATAGATAATTAATAAATAAATATGTTGGGACATTAACACACAGCACTATTTAGTTCCATGGTAAGCTACGAGGCTTGTGTTATGGATACCAGATAGTTGATACATTACACATATATAACTTTAAATACATACATATTATAAATATGAACACCCATGATTGGAGTACAAACATTCGTACATCACGCAAATGAGTGCCCCCAGCGGGACTCGAACCCGCGACCGCTGGCACAGCAAGTAGGATCACTAGAAATTGAGCCAAACGTGCTATCAAAGATAAAGATAATGGTCCGACGAGTGAGTGAGTGAGGGAATTTTTAGAGATCACAAATAGGTATATTTCGTTAGAGGTCGAACCAAAACTGGACATATTAAGCTTTTATGTAGTATAATAAGCTAACGTAGTATAAAAACAATAAACAAATAATAATATATAGTGTTTCTGAAATAGTTTGTCTATAAAAGTTTTGCTAATAACAACCTGGATGAAGATCCACGAAAGAAAAACAAGTTTACAGCTTTATAATTTGCTTGAATCTGATTATCATTCACAATTCTACCAGCACGAGATAAGTTTTGAATTAAAAGGCCGAGGGAGTCCGCCAATTTGCATGTTCGCACAGTTTATAACAATTAGCCGTCGCTTCCCGGATATTTTTCTTTATTACGCGGATTAAGAGTCTACCGGCCGCGTCGTAGCCTGCATTGCCGGCCTTAATTGAATTTTATAACGAATTGCCTTTCTTGGCCATCTTTGTATTGGTATGGCTTTGTAAATACATCTATAGATATATAATTATATATCTATAGATGTAATTGTATATGAATAATTATCCGACAGTGGCACGTTTTTTTGTTGGCTTATGTGGGACTCATCGACTAGAAAAGCCAGTACTACCCACTAAAACCCAAAAAACTTCCCCCGTCTTAATGGGGCGTCGCGTTGCAGGATCGCTTACGCACTCAACCACCGTCCCGACGGGAGGTTTGCCGAAGCAAGCCACAACAACCAGGGGGTTGCTCTCACGGTCCACTCTACTGTCAGAGAAGTACCAGGAGCAACCCGCATGCTACAACGCCCATCGAAGTGGGCCACCTCCCTGAGTGTCTTGGCTTCGCGCCCGGCTGGAATGTCGGATGCCGATGTCGGATACATTTTTCCGAAATGATATATAGCCTTTAGCCTTCTTCAATAAACGGACTATGTAAGGCAAAACGAATTTTTTGAATCGGATTAGTAGTTCTTGAGATTAGCGCGTTCAAACAAGCAACAAACAAACTCTGCCTCTTTATATTATTAGTATAGATTATGGGTCTAAAATAAAGGTATTTTGTTTACTTTATTGGTTGATTGATGTTGATCATAGCACTGAGACTGATGAGGCTTAAACTTATGTATATATATTATACTTTTTGAGCTGCACAGAACAACAGAGCGGTAAAATTTTAATGGACAGAAGATAATTTTATTTTAAATGATATTTAAGCTTAAGATTATTGCTCTTCGACACATGAGTTATTTTAAATTTCAGTATTATTTCGAAAATTCTCTCTTTCTTTTACTCTTTATAATATTAGTAAAGAAGAACAATAACTATACATACTACATACATATGTATAAATACATATAGATAAGAGATATAAAATTTTAGCAATACGAATACTTGATTGAACAATATAGAGCGTATGCTCATATCAACTCTTAGAAATGTAGAGGGGAATGTAAAAACTCATTTTTGCATCTAAAATATTTTCTATTAGCTGGGATTTTATTAAATTATCATGATCGATGCGATGCCGCAGTACGCTGTGCCTAGCGCTTAACTTTTATGAGTACCAGAGGTTAAATCGTTTGAAATGATAGATGTTTTTGAACTTCTACTTTAATATGGACGGGCTTTGAATTAATATCCACTTCAAGTAGGCGAGTAATTAACGTTGGGATATTAGATGTTTAATTTACTTAAGTATAGCAAGAAATTTATGTATGTATGTTTAATAATAATAATAATAAATCTTTAATTCAGGCACAAACCCATAATTACACAAAAAAAAAGAAGTTAAAACGAAAACACATACAATTTATCTATTCTAAGAGTTAGTAATACAAAATACTAAACCTATGTTAGCTTAAGAAGAGAAAAAAAAAAAACAAAACAACTAGATTGCCCTACGTGATAAGGCCACACCACAAGCATGAGACCCATTTAGGTCCGCCTCGTGGCTATATGAACCCTATTCCATTGCCTCCAGAGAGGGCTGTCCATCTTGACCGCCAATGTGCCAAGGAGGGTGTTGGAGCTGCTCATTAAATAATTAAAAGTATTAGCCTAGTGGTCGAAATTCGATTGTAATCATTATTGGAGGAAAACATGCATGAATTTATATTTTTTCTACACTTTTAGGTATTTTCGTACTCGTCTGTAGCTACTAAACAAAAAAAAAAAAATCGGTTGACAAATAGAGGAGAAAAACGGTACTGGATTATTTTGTCTTTATATACAAAGAGACTTTAGTAAGAAGAAGTATTAACTAAGTGATACAGGTTACAACGTCTACCGTTCATCAATTATTATAATTGAGATCGCAGGTTCGATTTGTGTATTCCTGGACCTGAATTACCTGGTTAAATAAAAATACGTCAATAAAAATGGCTATGAAATGAAACTCGCAATGTTTTCCTTCAGGTAAGTTATTCTAGCGTCCATTTTCTCCTCATGAAAAAATCTTTTAGCTATAGCAATAAATGGGTTTATAGTGAAACACCATAACTAACCACGTTCTTACATGCCAGCTTATGTAATCTAATAATTATAATCTCAAAAAATACATACAAAGTTCTTGTTACTATAATATAGATATAGTATATTTCCCCATAAAATAAGGCTTAAACAAAGTAGCACGGAACGCCATTAAATCCTTTTAAACGATAAAGAAAGATTTATATGCAATAATCAATAAAAGTTTATTATCACGTTTTACCTCATCCTAAAGATAGCTTATCTATACAGATAAATAATATTGAAGTGTCTGTTTGTAATGCTAAACTAATAGATTTCTACTAAATGCATATGAAATTATATACAATCTCCGAAACTGCTGGACTGATTTTGACAGGACTTTTACTGGCAGATAGCTGATGCTATAAGGAGTAACTAAGGCTACTTTTATTTTAGGAAAATAATTAGGGTTCTGCTCAAAAAAAATAAAACGTTCTATATTATAAAAGTATTTAAAAGTTAAATCATGCCAAAAGCTTATATAAATTTTACATAAAATATTTTTTTCAGAATTTTACGGTTTTATTGGGATTTTTGGTGTGATATTTCGAATGCTTTACAGCAAACATGGTCACGGGTGAGACAAATGTCTTATATATAAACTAGCGGCTCAACCTTTTTAGTATTTAAAAAATAAGGAAAATTTTATATTTCAAGATATAAATAAATAACGAATCTATACATATAATAAAATTGTAACTAAGCCGAATCTGTACATTAGATATTTTTTGGAAAATCTTATTGAAATTAACATTATTATCGATGCAGAGGCCGAATCTATAGTTTTTAGAATTTTTGTCTGTCTGTCTGTCTGCCTGCCTGTTACCGCATTACAGAAAAACCACTGGAGGGATTTTGATGTGGTATCGCGGGAAAATGTCTCATTTCTGAGAAAAAATACAAAAACTGCAATGTAAGAGTATACTAATGTGTAAAACCAAAGAATTTGGTTTTGGTCATCTGATCGCAAATGAATGCAAATGGATATGCTATAAAAATAATAATATAATAATCAATAAATATGTTGAGACATTAACACACAGCACCATCTAGTTCCATGGTAAGCTATGAGGCCTGTGTTATGGATACCAGATAGTTGATACACTACATATATAACTTTAAATACATACATATTATAAATATAAATACCCATGACTGGAGTACAAACATTCGTGCTCAACACACAAATAAATGCCCCCAACGGGATTCGAACGCGCGACCGCTAGCACAGCAAGTAGGGTCACTACAAAATTACAAACTGAGCCAAACGTGTCGTCAAAAATAATATTATAAATATAATAAAATTATTTTGTATTTTTAAGCATTAGTGCTCTTCCACTTGAAAAAGACATAGAAATACTAGCATTGCCCGCGGCTCCGCCCGCGTTCAGATAACCAAAAACCAAATTCTTAGGTTTTACATATTAGTATACTCTGACATTGCAGTTTTTGTTTTTTTCCTAGAAATGAGACATTTTCCCGCGGTAAAAAGTATCCAATATGTTGACCCGCTTTTACCATACAAAATTTCATCGAAATCCCTCCAGTGGTTTTTCTGTGATGCGGTAACAGACAGACAGACAAAAATTCTAAAAACTATAAATTCGGCCTCTGTATCGATAATAATGTTTTTTTTAATAAGATTTTCCAAAAAATATTTAATGTGCAGATTCGGCTTAGGCTTCATATGTTTAGTTCAATAAGCCTTTGTCTATAATTATTCCTTTTGTTAAATTTTTTCAAATAGTAGTGAAATAGGATGAATTTAAGCAAACAAGACCGCAACGTAAATTGCAGGGCTCAGGAGTGACGAGGAGTTGCGAGACGTCAGTTCGCTAGCAGTTGCCAGTCGCTGATAAGTTAACGTGCGCTGTCTGAAAGCGCTGACACCGTTTTAGTTGTGTTTATTTAATACTATTGTTACGGGTTTGATGACCTTCTAGACTCTAGAGAAATAGTACAGTGTCTTAAGAGGTTTTACTGCCTATTAAAGGTTGTTGTTGTCTGCCCTTGTTAACGTCCCACTGCTGGGCTCGGGCCTCCCTTCAATACGAGTGGGATCAGGCCATAGTCCACCACGCCGGCCAAGTGCGGGTTGACAGACTTCACATGCCTTTCGAAAACTTGCTAGGTTCTCACAGACATGCAGGTTTCCTCACGACGTTTTCCTTCACCATAAGACAAGTGGTAATCATGTTGGAAATAATTCGCACATGAAAATATCAGTGGTGCGAGATCCGGGATTTGAACCTGCATCGCTTAGTTTCCTAAGCGAGCGCTTACCACTTTACCACTGGGCTACCACTGCCTAATAAAGATATTTTAGTGGAATTGACAATTCAATTTACGTAATTATTACATTCTCTCTCATTTCTGATTTCATCAGTTTAAGAAAAATATTTTTAATGTTCTAACTAATTTTTACTGGCGTCTGCATTCTTGCGGTATGTTATTAAAATATAGTTTGTGTTCTCTCTGCAATAGTAAAGCTTTTTATTAGTTAATTTTTTTTCAAACAGGTGCAGTAATCTAATTAATCTGATGTAGGTACATACAATCCTTCATACGTCTTCATATTACTATAAAAATTATTTAATAAACCACTATTACTAAAAGACAGATTCATTATTAATATAAAAATTTACCTCATCCAAACTCGAACCCAGAATCTTTATTTTAAAATGACGATTCCATTTTTAGTAAACCTAAGCAAAACAAACGAACTCTTCCACAACATAATAAAAACATTTGGTTATATTTAAGAATTTATTGCGCTATTAATTTCCATCCAAACAAAGCGTAGTCCAGTCAAGTTGATTGGTGTAGTCGCGATCAGTATTTTTCAGTGGCTCGCTAAACTTTTTCTCTTTTTTACTTCGACTTAACGCCCGAGGCGTCCAAGTTTTTGCTATAGCGCAGTTGACAGACAAACAGCCTTCAGCGACTCCTTGCCAACTTGTTACTTTGCGCCTTTTTCTTTTCCCATCCTGTTTATCTACATTTTATTGTAAAGAATCTGCTTTTAGTGTACGTAGGTCATATACTTTGGTTATAAAATTAAATTATTCAATATACGTATTGTTTGTTTGTATTTGTGGGTTTTGTTGCTATGGCGGTTATTACAGCATTGTTGGTGTGGGTTTGATTACAAACTGAGGAATCATTTAACGTGTGTATAGTTTGTGACGTCATTTCAAGCACTAAAATAGTGGTGGCGGTGGCTTCGAAAGAGATAAAAAAAAACAAACGGTGTATTTTATTTTTTTTATAATTTATGATGCTACAATGTTATGTAAATAATTTGTAGGTACATAGGTATATGCCTAAGTCGTTTTTTAATATTGAAATATATATATATATATATATATATATATATATATATATATATATATATATATTTATTTATATTACAATAGCTTGGAACATCGATCAACAAAGTACTACATACACAATGAGCGACAAAAAATGTCCTCACCGAATGGGCGCTCACTTGATACTGCTTTAAGCATTGAGTTTAAGGTTTAACTTACATTGTTGTATATTTATTTCAACTAGAATAATTACCTAAACACAATTGATGACAGTCTTAAGAGAACTTTTGCATGGGTTTGTGTATCCTAGTACTTCTTTGATAGATGGCTTGGAACCATGTATTTATCTTCTATGTTATTCTTGTTTTACTTTTCATAATATTTTTATTTAATTAATTATAAACGACTAGAAACTATCACCTCTAAGTTTCCGCACATTACCCTCTTTGATATCTATCTAAAATAAATGTAAAAGTAATATTGTCTTAATACGATTATAATCGTCTGTTAGTGATGAAATTTTACATCGTGTATAGCTCTTTAGAGTCTGCACCCAACACACTTCGACTTTTTTAGAAAAATAATAAGAAAACTCCTTTTTCAGTTCAGTATTCTTGGACCTTGGAAGATGACTAGGACGCTTTTTAAATAATTTATTTGTGCTAACGACACGATTTTTTTATTACTTTACAAATGTACAATGTATGTATGTAACATAGAAATAAATAATGTTGGTATTTTTGATATATAAGATATTTTTTGACATTTTAATAAAATTCAATTTTGCCATTTAAAATTACATCCCATTACCGAGGACGATGTCATTGGAAAGTGAAACTCTATCAAATATGGCACCAAAAACTTATCGTATAGAAAAAAATAAATATTTTCCTTATTTAATTATTCCAAGAATTTGAAAATTTAAGAACACTGCAATTATACTAAACTAAAGCTATCGTTAGTAAAACCATAATCTTTTCTTCTATATTTAGTGTAAGTATTATTCCAGAACTGTATGGTGGCAGTATCCCACATAGGCGCTGTGGTGAGCCGTCTGTCTATGACGAGGCCTATGGGGTTCGACGACCGACTCGGCCTCCATCGAATTGGTATCAGTTTATTTGTTTTCGGTGTTGGATCACTGGAATATAGAAAAAATTACTTGTAGGAAATTAAAATTGTATTAAGTATTCGGCTTTTCTAAAGGTCCCACTGCTGGGCTCACGATGCTTCGTTTCCCATAATAGCAATTGGTAATCATGGTGTTATGCAACATGCTTAACTTGGTTTTCCAAGAGAGCGCGTTACTATCTACCACTAGTCTACGTCTGCTTATATGTATATAATAGGAACGAAAGTAATCTAAATAATCAAGACAGTGGTAGCCTAATGATAATGTACTCGCTTGGAATATCAAGTGTAGCGGATTCTTTAACACAGATCCCGTACATGTGAAATGTTCATACACGAATCATTTTTATCATGATTATCACTTGTTAGTTCGTGAGGAAACCTTTGTAGTTTTCGAAAGATATGAGAGGACTTTGGAGGACTCCGTTTGGTTAGAGTGATGGACTATGGCCAGATCACCTTCAAATTGAAGATAGGCACGTGCCCAGCAGTGGGACGTTAAAAAGGCCTATATATTATTTTTATTATTTATATATTCTTAAATAAAAAAAGTTAATTTAAGACATTGCCTATCTGTATGCAGAGCTTCATCAAAACCAATTTAACAGTTAATGCGCGATTAACTAACATAATAAATATTTAATAGCAGAAGTACCATTATCTTTCCAATATTGCTATTGCAATGCCATTGATTACTATTTACAATCAACCTGCTATTAAGCATATTAACATTATAAACGTGAAAGTTTGTATGAGTGTGCATACCCATGTATGTTTGTTACTCTTTCTGCTAATGCGAAGGTCCTGGATTCGAATCCTGGGCCGGACTAAGTTTAATTATTGATTCTTTGTTTTTAGAAAGTCTCATAGTAGCGCGGAGTCGGGAAGCTGGCGGTGATTTACACCCGTCCTGCGCCTTATCTCTGTTGATCTTATCGATTTGTCCTCCCATCAGAGTATGAGAGTGACAGAAATAGAGAGTGTATGTTGTGTCTGCGCGTACTCTTGCGCACTATAAAATCTTCTGCGCATCTAGCCACATGAGACTGACTGTCTCAGTGAGATTGGCTGCCGTGGCTGAAATTGTTCGGTACGACAATATGCCGAAACGGTTGGATGTGGACAAAATTTAGAACGCAGACTTGGAGTAGTCCGATACTTAAATTCTGGCAGTAATAAATATGTAAGGAACAAATAGGTTCCTGTTAGCAAGATTAAGTCGCAAGTTTAGCATATAGAATGCTAAACTATACCATTGCCAAAGGTATGATCGTGAATTGAATTCCAATGAAGTACAGTGAAATAATTTTATTTATGTATGTTATGCATCTCATTTAGGGATATACCTATTAAATGTGTTTGCGTGTAAAATATCATTTCTAAAGTAAACAATACGTGTTACAGAAAGATTAAAATTGTAAATATTTTATATCTTTGACCTTTGAGGTTACGACTACAATAACTTGTACGTAAGTAGTACGTCAGTAACCTATTTTAATTCTTACATGGTTTTTAATAGCGTTTATGACAGTCATTTGAAGTATTTAATCTTTTAATTCTGATTAATCGTTTTACCTACTCCTTACTAACGCTCAACCTAGCATCGCTCGAGTTCATTCCTAGGGAAAAGGAACTTTGTTCCAGCAAAAACACATCTATCCCACGGGAACCCTACACTTTTTCGGGATAAAAAGTAACCTATGTGCTATTACAGACTATAATCAGCCGATCCGATCAGACGTTCTGGCGCGCAAAACATCCATCCATCCAAATTTTCGCATTTTTTAATATTAATAGGATTGTTGACCTAAAATAAGCCAATGTCTTTCCTTTGATTGTATGGACTTAAAATAATTACAAACATCATATACATTATTTATTTAATTAATTACAAGGCATGTGTAATGTATATATAACTCGTCCCCAGCATGGCGGATGGCGGATGGGAGGAGACCGCATTTCGTGATTTTGTATACAAATGAATTGTGCATCCAGTCTATCCAGCTTAACGGCGGCGTAAATAAAGTCAATATAATAACGTACGTGAGCCGCATACTAATTGTCCTACGGTTTTTTCTACTGTGTTTATTTTTTGATATACTTTAATATATTTGATTGTCATGTTATATTTTAAGTGAGAACGTTTTATGGAGATGTTATTTTGTATCTGTTGTATTAATAGAAAGTATGTTAGTTGATTTATGACAAAGAGCCTATAAGTTGTTCGTTTCTCAATTGATTATTACAATCGTGTGTGTCTTTTTGATCCATTTCAGTAATAACGACCAGACTAGCCATCTGCGTGGCCATCAAAGTATATATCGGCGAAACAAGAATACGACAATACCGGAAAGAGATCAGGCGACGGTTTTACATGCTCTCCGATTTACGGGGGTGAAACAAACTTCCTAACACTAGGGTGTTACTGAGAATTTCTTGACAGAAAAATCCAAGAATTGACTCGACCGAGACTCTAACCCAGGAACTCTGGATATGCAGCCGATCCTACCATTTTGATAGAAAATTTTGAGCGATGATCAATGACATCTAATTGTGCTTGACATTCAATTGAATGCAAATGAGTTTTTTAATGTTACCCACTAAACATGACATTTGGACATGAGCATGACATTTACACGGCCGTAGCGGTTGACGCAGATATAGTTGGAGAATTGTAAACATAATAATAATGATTTTTATAGCAGAACGTTATTTTGTTCTACAAATAGTAATGTGAATGGAAGGTGAAAACCGAAGAGTACTTCAACTCGTTCAATTTGAACCATTTTAACCAACCAATATAATACTTTGAAGTACCAATTTTATTTTAATCAAAATATTGAATTGGAAATAATCTAATATGGAAAATTTAATTAAATTGCAATTGCGCGTGTCGAGGGAATGTTATG
Organism: Brenthis ino; assembly: GCA_921882275.1. Classification (NCBI taxonomy): domain Eukaryota; kingdom Metazoa; phylum Arthropoda; class Insecta; order Lepidoptera; family Nymphalidae; genus Brenthis; species Brenthis ino. The sequence continues at coordinate 7,150,675 of OV170221.1, forward strand.
GTATGATTCAATAATAACTTTATACCTGAATGCTTAGGTACATTTTTGCTTGCATTACTTTTCGGCATAAAGTACTAGTTTAATAAAGCGGTTTGTATTGATTTTGTATGTTTATCTATTATGAAATATTAATAATCTGTGGTATGATTATTTTTCTTTCTTGACCTGAAGAATTATTTTCAGGCCTTGTTTTGTATTCAAAACAATATTTTTTATATATTTTAACATAATTAAATAACAGTCAGTCGATTTCCTTTGTCGTCCGTCCATTAGATCTGGTAGCGTGAACATTGAAACTTCCCAGCTTCTTGCGTATTCCGTATTATTCTTCACTTTTTATGTACGTGAATAAATTATATTCTTACAGAAAGTAGTCAATGAATATATTAATGTGACTTAAATATCTGCATTGAAAAATTCAATTTACATTTTTATTTTCTCAGAATTAGTAATTACTATTCGTATATTTGAAGATAAAAAACCGTTTATTTTTGTTAAAGCTAAATACAATTTTATAAGTTTTGATTGAAGGAAAAGGAGGAGGTGCTTTATTCGCTTCGTGTTTATTTAGTGTTTGTATTGAAACAAATTTGATAATATAATGTATTTTACAGATTATTATAAGATTGGCGTATTTTTTATTGAAAGTAGTCTATTACTCCAAGTCTAGTCTATCCGTGTACTAAATATCCAAACCCGTCCAGCCGTTAGCACCAACTATTCAGTTTATGCTAACATACAAAAACAAACCTATCCCACGGGAACCGTACATTTCTCCGGGATAAATAGCCTATGTGTCATTCCAGACTATAATCTATCTCTGTGCCAAATTTTATCCAGATCCGTTCAGCCGTTCTGGCGTGAAAGAGTAACAAACATCCTTACGCACAAATTTTCACATTTATAATATTAGTATGGATGATTTGATGAAATAAAAGTTTTTATATCTATTATAGACTGATATAATAATATAGGGATGTTGGAAAGATACACTGTCACATGACAACCTTTTCGGTGCGAACAGTGATTAGGGTCACCTTATATTATTTCGTTCTATTTATTTAGACCGGGGGCTATTCAAAGTGGGTTACTATTGGTTTTCCATTTGCCTTGTCGGGGTTCGTTACAGGATTTATTTGTTCAAATATCTTTTTTTTTGACTTAAAAGATTTTATTTAACGGTGAAAAAGTAACGTGTACTTTTTCACATTTTGACGATACGTTTGGCTCAGTTTGTAGTGACCCTACTTGCTGTGCCAGCAGTCGCGGGTTGGAATGCCGCCGGTGGCATTCATTTGTGTGTTGAGGACGAATGTTTGTACTGTGTGTTGTAATTGGTGTTTATATTTCTAATATGTACGAGTATGTATTTAAAGTGAATATGTGTAGTGTATCAACTATCTGGTATCCATAACACGGGCCTCGTAGCTTAACATGGAACTGGATGGTGCTGTGTGTTAATGTCCCAACATATTTATATTTATTTATTTACTATCATGAACGTGAAAGTTTGTATGTGTGTATGTTCATTTTTATTACTTTTTTACGCTGGAACAGATATCCAGCCTTATTGCAGTACAGGATTTGAATGAAGTTTAGTACGCAGATAGATTACTAGTAATAAAATTTGTAAAAAGATGACGCTGTTCGTACATAATTCTGATAAAACTGGTTATAACGTATATTAAGCTCGTCAAAAGCAAAAAAACAAAAAACAAGCTCAAGCTAAAATAATATTGATGCATTTAATTAAGCTAGTATTAAAAACGTGCGATTTTGATTCTTTACTAGTATATTATTTTACTAGCGACTCATCCTCGCTTTGCTCGAGTTCGTCCCTAGGTGATTCTTTACATTAACATAACTTTTTTTATTTATGAATCGATTGATACAAAAAAATATACTAAATGTTAAGTGAAGCTTACAATTCATTAGTCAGACACATTCATTAACAGCACCCAAATTATTTAAGCGTTTCTGAGATTAGCGCGCGTAAAAATCATTGTTTTGGGTTTCATTGAGTTAATAAAGACCCCAAATAATAGTTTTTCTCAAATATCTTCCATGTACAGACATAATTATATGTATAGATATTCAAAATGAGCCTATTTCTGCCTCAATATATTGAATGGTCACTGACTAAATGGATATGTGATGAGGAGGGATGAAACGTATGTCACGAGAAGAATGATAGAAATGAATGTTGAAAGGAAGAAGACCGACGAAGAGATGAATAGATTGTGTGAGACAGGTCATAAAAGAGAAAAAGGTCAATGATAAGGTGAAGAGTAAGTGGAAGAGCAAGACGTGTTGCACCAACCCCATGTAATTTTAGAAATGGACAGGGAGATGATGACTGAAGGATATTTATTAGACTAAGAATATTTTTTACTGACGAGGTTATTTAGGATATTTCAAAATATTGTGGCTGGAGGTGATTAGATAAGTATAAAGGAATTTAATGATATGTGAATTAGTTGCTGATTTTAGTTAATAAATAATAATCAGATATTGAATAATTAATATAACTTTTTATTTCGAGAATTTAAAGACTTTCCGCGATGTAGTCGGATTTTGTGTCTTAACAAAACTTTGTCTTTCAAGCTTTAATAGTAAAAGTGTAATTTGTAGAACTATTATACTTTACTAATATATTTTTAATTTGCTGTTCATGGTTTTTGTTCTTGTATTTATTTATCCCCATTTTCACCAATACCAAGTTTCAAGTAATTCTGATCATACATATTTTTTTTGAGTTGTATTATAACGTGTTTTCCGTTAGGTATGAGATAAGTTCCCACGATGAAACTAGCCTATGTCACTCTACAGCCCTCCAACTATCTGCTCACAAAAAGACACGCCAATCCGTCACTCTGTTTCAACGTGAAAGAAAGACAAAAAAACAAACAAACACACTTTCACATTTATAATATTAGTATAGATTAGTATTAGTATAGATTATATGGACTGATAACCTGAAGTAAATAAATAATATTTAATAAATTACCTGTATTTGGCGAAGTTGGTCCAAAGCGTCACCATACGCTTTATCATTTCTAACTCGAAGTATCTGGTAGGCAAGGGAAATGTATGCGGCTTGAAGAGATACATCAGCTCATCTGCATGCGAGGCACCTGGCTTGTTTATGAAACCAGATATTATTTTCGGCATATTTATGTATCCATCGTATTTGAAAAGGTAGAAATAAATTGGCTGGTCAGATGTCATGGTGTATAGATTAGATTCTATTGCTGTAGGATATTTTATGTGCAAATCGGAAATTAAGTCCACCAAATCCATTATGGCATCGTCCTTGTTTAGTGAGAAGTATCTGTTCATAATAGTTGTCATTGTTGCATTTTCTATTTCTTCGTTGGGAAACTGCAAGTCGTTTTGGAAGAGATCACGCGGATCGACCTCCGCATCTACTTTCTTTATGCTATTTCCATGAGTTTTTGAAGCAAAATATATTCCTTCTTTATTATTATAGCCGATAATAATTGGAACTTTTGTGTAATTTCCTGATTTTATTGTTTCCGTTGGATATTTCGTAATTAACGGCTCTATTCCGGGGATATGTTTTTCAACGCATGGAGAAAATAAAGGTTGAGCAGTCGTAAACATCCTATTTTTTGTATATTTTATCGCAGATATTAAATCGGGAATGGATTTATTAGATAAAACCTCATAAATTTGATGTGGGTTGTTTCCTAAATAGCCAAATGTTTTTGCTATATCACTGGCGGTTTTAATTGGATCGTGCTGAATTGCCCAAGGCGCAATCGTGGCTCCGCTTTGTAAAATAGCTCTATGAAACAAACCTTTAGCAGCCGGAGATAAAATGAGATAAGAAATTGACACAGCCCCAGCACTTTCTCCAAACAATGTCACATTATTGGGATTTCCACCGAAAGCAGCTATATTATCTCTGATCCACTTCAGAGCAGCTATTTGATCTTTAAGTCCCGCATTACCAGGTGCTTCTTTGATACCCAAGCAAAGAAATCCTTCAATGTTCAATCTGTAGTTAATACCAACGAATATGACATCTTGTTGTACGATAAAGTCAGGGCCGTAAATAAATGATGAGCCTGTACCTTCTAAAAAGCAACCTCCATGAATGAAAACCATTACTGGAAGAGATTTTTCGATTGTTCTACCTGGTGTGTAAACATTTAATTTCAAGCAATTTTCGTGTCCCATAACAACTGGGCCTATCATTTTTTGTGGACATCGGATATTTTCGTTAATAGCTTCGAAGATTCCGTTCCATTTGGGTGGTGGTAGCGGCGCCTTAAAAATAAAAAGAATGAATTAATTTGTTTAATTACGACAAAATAACAAATTATCAAAGATAGAGACCAAATAATTACTACATATTGCGTTCTTTGCCTATATTTTCTGGATACTTATTAATCAGTTGCTAATTTTTGTTTGAAAGGATATTCACAAACTTTAAGCGAGTATTATAATTATATTTCTAAATATTACAAAACTAAATTTTTACCTCTGTACGATTAGATGTACTATATTTTGCATTAATTTTCACGTAGGTTCGTCTTTACGATTCAGACGATTGTTTTCGAAATTATTATATTAGCGATTATAAAGAGATCTCGATATTCCAAAATGATAGATATAAGGGATATAGTTTTGGTGCGTAAAAATATGATAGGAAGAGGTCTTATTCCATCTTCAATCCCCACAAAAGTAAGGGGCGCTAAGCTAATCATTACATTGGTACTACAGTTACATTGTACTATATATGTAGTTGTACTCATTATTATTATTATGAATAATATTAACATACATTTCATACTACGATTGTATGTTTCGATAATTCAGTCATCTTGGCCATGGTTTACAAAACAGTTTATTACGGGTCATGATGTAATTGGTTCAATTTGTTTTTGCTTCTTTTACAATATTACTAGTACCCAGCGATACTTTGATAAGGTTTAAATTGACAATGATATGAATGCTTCGTATAGAGGAAAAAGTGGTCACGGCGGGCATTTCTGGCGTGATAATAATATTTGTATTAACCATTAAAATTGTGTTTTCAGACCTGATGATGAAGATCGGCGCCGTGTCTTTCCTTTAACTTCTATTTTTCTAACACTACCAACGTATTATATATCGCGGTCAAAGGAACTAGGAAGGCGCCATGTTCTCTTCGAGAATCCGACGAGGAAAAGTCAAATAAAAATCAGATATCATATATATAAATTATAAAAACATCGCATATCATCTATCTTTAGAAGAATATATGTATATTAGCAACGCCAAATAAAAATAAAAAAATATATTTTTATTTTTTTTTATTTTAAGGTCGGCTCCATTATGAACTCCATTATGGCTGAACAGATCTGGATGACATTTGGCACAGAGATAGATTTAATCTGGAATAGCACATAAGTTATTTTTTATCCCAGAAAAATGTACGGTTCCCGTGGGATAGATTTGTTTTTCACTAGGGACGACCTCGATGAAGTTTTACGGCGAGCAACTTGCCTGAAGATATTGTAAAAAATGAAAGTTTTTTTGTATTGGATTTCCATACAGGTTTTGTATGGACTCAAAGAAAAAGAAAATATTTCATTTGTATGAAAAAGGATGAATGTGATGTTACTTATCAATGTTACGTGCATACATACATACATACATACGTAGTTTGATAATGTCACGTCAACGACGCCGAGCGGTCAAAGAAAAAAAAGTAAAATATTCCAATTGTACCTAATAAATTAAAACTATTTATAAAAATAGATCGAATAAGCTATTTTGTTGCTTAACTAAGTACACATATTTTAAGCATACTTAAATTAATCTATGGCATAATAAAAACAACCTTTCTTATTGCCCCGTTTATTGACAAAATATTTATTTTATCTTCCTTATTATCGGAAGAATAGCAATAATTTTTTAATTTTAATATTATAAATTACATCGGATACAGTCTTTTGTATAAAAATATTTGAAATAAACTGAAATGGATGGAAGACCTTCGCCACCGACTGTGGCTACATCGACTTTGCCCTTGACTTCAATAACAGTACTTCACAAACTGCGTTGAGAAAGTCGTAAATTGCAAGGAATTGAAAACCATTTAGAAAATGACTGCAAACATTCGCGACTTCATTCATAAGAATTAATATATAAAGATATTTTCTTTTACAGGACAATCATTAAAACTCTATAATTAATCATCACCATGTGTTTTAATTTATAGATTAATTATATATAGATTAATTATCGAGTGTAAGTAATTAACAAATTACTATATGGAATCAACGATCATAAGTGGGGGTGAGTGGCATTCGTCAGCGTAAGGGTGTTGCCACACCAATCGATTGATCGTCGTTTATGTCTATGGATCGATTGGTGTGGTAACATTCTAATGCGTGTATGACGTATCACGGTTGCAGGTGTATCATGGTTGCAGGCTCCACTGGTGGCACACGGAAATGCAGGGAGAGTCGTGGGGAACAAGGACGAGTAAGGGCTTTAGGTGTGGTGGGTACAATACTATGCGCTATACTTTGCAATATCAATATTATTTCATCAAAGAGAACACTCATTTCTAATATGAGTAATATATTGATATAATTATAGTTAAATAGGTGTTTCCCCGATTATATTGTAACATATTTTAACTAGTCTAATAAATGTCAGCAGTTTTTTTTGTTTGCAGATTTTTACTTCTTTTAATTCAATTTAATTTTATTGTTAATGGTTTTAAGACGTGCTATACGTGCGTGAATATATATATATATATATATATATATGTGTGTGTTCGCAATACAATATTATTTCTAAGGCCTTACCAGAACTAGATAGTTTTCATGATACCTACAATAAATTTAATTACAAACTATAAGAATATTATTTATCCAAACTGTGATTTAAATATAGATATAATATTTTTTATAAAACTATTGATTACTAATTCACTAAAATCAAATTATTATTATTTTTACTTTATTTTATACTAGCGGACCCGACAGACGTTGTCCTGTCTACACGTCTTTAATTTGAAAATTTCAAACTTTTTTTAATAATTTTTTTGATGAAAATTATTATTCAAATTGTGAATCTAAACCATTCCCAGATCCCCTTGAACACACACAAAAAATTTATCAAAATCGGTCCAGTCGTTTGAGAGAAGTTCAGTGACATACACACTCACAGAAGAATTATATATATAAAGATTTTAAATTATGTTGTTTCTAATTTTTGTTAATTTTGTATTTTTTATCAATTACTATGATAATATTATAAACGCTATGTACACTTGTAATTGATATGCATGTCTGTTTCTTTTTTTTTACTTTAATTATTGTATTTAATTGTTTAACATGTATATTGTAAGTATGCTTAATAATAAATAAATATCTGTAGTTTTCTGTTTAAGACTTTTGAATTAATTACCTACATCAAAATGAGGAGGTTAACTATAAAAAAAAATAATGGGCAAAATATATTAATCTACTTAGTATATTTTCAGTGTTTTATGTGACTTAATACAGTTTTTATCAAATTTAGACATTGTTTGACTCAGTATAATCAATCGGTGTAATCTTATAAATATCTAATCATTAAATCGATTTAGAAATGACGAACATATCGTGGAATATTCACTCAAGTACACACTCGAATAAGTACCTCTATTTTTTCAAGTTAGTCTAAAACATTATTATTTCAATGGAACGAGTAGATCAAAAGATACAGTTTTTGCTCTATGTTCTACACCCAGCGGAAGTCATGCTCGTTAGTTGGACTAAATAGGCAGTCGTTAAACGCAACGACCCAAAATCCAGATCCAAAACTTCGGTTTTGGAAAAGTTACTTTTTCCTGAAGGAAAATAAAGACCACACGTTTTTGTTATTAGAAATGTCACGAAAAATTCTTATATTGAAATTATTTGTCAGATTTTATTACAAAGTATGACGATCATTTTTCAATATTTGTTTTATACAATCAATTTTGAGGTATATAACTAGCGACTCACCCTCGCTTCAGTTGGGTTCGTCCCTTGTTGGTACATTTTAACGTTTGAAAATAGATATACTATATACATAGGTATAATGAGTTTTATATCCCGTATTTGACAAATAATTGATTCTCCATAAAATTTCCACCCCTTTTCACCCCCTTAAGCAGTGATTTCCGGGGTAAAAAGTATCCTATGTTCTTTCCAGATCTCAAACTATCTCCATACCAATTTTTATCTAAATCGGTTCAGCCGTTTAGACGTGAAAAGGTAACAAGCAAATAATCAGAGTTACTTTCGCAATTATAATATTAGTACTAGTTAGATTTTTAGATTAGTTAACTATTCAAATATCTTGTATTGCGCGTTTGCTTAGCTGACTTATCTTTATTTGCGTGTTATATTTTTTGCACGTTTAAGATGTAATGCGCAAGATTTTTTGTTTAATTGATTATTTATTATTATAGACTTTATAAGATTTTTTCGTATAAAATAAATAATTTTATTGAATATTTAAAGATCATACTCGTATTTTAAGTCTTCAAGAAGATAGTAGATTCAATTCTAGTTACAAATCCCATGAATCAGGATTCAGGATAAAGGAAAAATCCGACAGCTAAGAATGTAAATGTTATTATAGAACGTGTGTCCTCGGTGTAACTCATCGAGCAGAGAACACGCAATATGTATGCGGCGACAGAATCTCGTCTTACCTTGTAGATTTTCCTACTGAGTTTATAATGCTTTTCGATTTAAACGATCTGCCCTTGCTTACAATATAACAATTTAAAAAAAATGTTCATTTTTTATTATAATTAAAAAAATGTAAACAACTTCCGGACAGTTTAAAGTAAGAAATGACTGAACGGGGTTTTTCATTTACAATATATACCTAATCATACATTTCTTAAGTCGGTGATAGTCAATACAAGAAAAACAAAAATTGAAAACCACGAAACCAAAGGATGAGAAGTAGCTTATGTCTCTCTTGCCCATAAATTATCTGATGCAATATGTCATTGCTGCGTGAATGACAAGCTAACAAACTAGAGCATTTGTAATATCAGTAAATGTTTTTTTTAGTTTAAAGCATAGAGATACCTCACTTTGTCCTGTGCTTGTTAGGATTGGGACACTGATATTGATATAGGGCTATTTACCAAATCTGGAGACAAGGCTTCGTTCTTTTACTGTATGTAAAAAAAAAACATCAATTTCATCGATATAAATATTGATTTTGTACGGATATCGAACCTGCGGTCTCTAGTGTATTAGGTTAACTAGGTATACTAGCCCCCTCAGTAAGTAATAAACAATATTTTGTACTAATTATTCACTGTTTTGACTGATTATTGCCTGCGGCTCTGCTCGTGTAGAAGATATTCGATAAAAAGTGCTCATATGTCACTTAAAGATAGAAGTTATTTCCATATCGAATTCAATTTTAATTGGTTACAGTGTGAAGAGATAAAATAAACACCCATACATACTTAACGCATTTGTTATATAGGTGTCATTTTTCGCAAGTTTTAACTATGATTGTACAGACCAAAGGATTTCAATCATATGATTCTATAACGTCAAATATTATATTCGTGTTGGATTTTTACTTTAGAATTGGCCAATCTATATTACGCATGGTCGCAGTCCCCATAGTGCCCCTTCTAACTTAGAGAACGGATAATGTTAACTAAGTTAGTAGTGGTAGTTAACTATTAGTGTTTACACGTGTGTATAAAATATCTATAATAACATTCAATATATGCATTTAAAAAACCATTAAATTTACATATAATGTAGTAATTTTCGATACAATTGTACCATGAATTAAATAATAAGTACATATATAGTAATTAGTACAATAACGCATACAAAAAAATTGTAAATTTTCTTCCATAAGTTTATATATAGGAAATCTATGGATTTTATAACTAATAAACATAAAGTAAATCAAAAAATGAACCGATGACCTCTGACTGGTTAAGAAATTCTAAATCTTACCTGAAATCTGTTTTCCTTCGTCACCATCCCATATGGTATCCCAAAGTATTGGTATATCTTCCCATCCTCACTGACCATCCCCCTTAAATAGCCCTCCTTAACTTTCACAACCGGCGTACGATCCCTCACAAAATTTCCCAATATCAAGGACAAAAGTATCACGTATTTCATTCTAAATAAACTGAACGATCACATATTTATTTAAATTTTTGTTAAATATATAACTTTTTTGTGTTTAAAAACTATTGTTGTTTTATGACACGTTCGATTGAGTAGAGTAACAATACGAGTGTGGACGCGTTTGACTGCAAGATTTGATTCTGTTATGCTATCGGTTGCCCTGAATAATTTAAAATACAGTATAGTAATCACTTAATGATAAATATGTAATAATAATGTTTATCGTTTGTTTGTTCGTGCCATGTTATCTTGTGAACGGCGACATTAAAATATCAATTTAAAATATTTTAACCTGTATACGACCTCTAAAACGCGTTGTATTGGTATCGCTTATTACGCTTAAAGGTCACAGGTTCAATTTCCGTACATTTTTTGTTAATACCTGCTTGATTAAGACACGTAGCGTAATATAGGTTTATTAAGAAATGCAGTGTCACAATTTTTTTATTCAATTCAATTTTTAACCGATTTCATCTTGTTAATTCTTCGAACATTTTTTTTTATGGTATTCAGTGACAAACGAGCAAACAGTCCACATGATGGAAAACGGTAACTGTCGCCCATAACACCTACGGTTCATGCACTTAGTTTTATGTTACAAAAATACAGAACCGTAGGTGCGCTGTCATTGTTAGGACTAAGATGATATGCCTCTTGCCTGTAATTGCGCTGGCTACCTTATCCTTCAAACCGGAATACAATAATGTAATCATTGTTACTTGGAGGGAGAAATAGATAAAGGGGTGGTACTTATCCAGTCGGACTTCTCAGGCTTGACAGAGTCCTACCACCGGTAAAACATATTGTAACGTTTCATTTGATTGTCAAAATAGTCAATGGTATTTAAGAAGTAAATAGTGCCCAAATGACACACCTATCAGCCACATGACAAAGTACTGAATTGAATCTAAATAGTTACTTCGATTCAAAATAAATAGTCATCTTCTATACGTATGTATAATAAAATTATAACTAAGACGAATCTGTACAATAAATACATTGGGAAATCTTATTGAAATAGATATTATTATCGATACAGAGGCCGAATCTATAGTTTTTTGAATTTCTTTATGCCTGTCTGTTACTAGCTGTCCGGGTCAACATATAGGATACTTTTTACTGCGGGAAAATATCCCATCTCTGAGAAATCTATACTACACGTTAAAACGGAGAAAACGAGCGGGGCGAGGGTGATTCGCTAGTTACGAATAAACGTATAACTTTTACATTGAAATAAATATATTTTTACGGTTTTTTGTATTTTATTTTTGATTTCTGATTTTTCGGATGCTTTCCATCAATCATGGTCACGGGTGGGAGACTAAAATGGCATCACAATTTGGCGTCACAATTTTCTAAATATAAGGTATTATTTGTGACACATTAGTCCAATATTCGCCTTTACAGATTTTAGAAGTTTTTTTAGATATTAATTATTATTTTTCCGAATTTCCGACTACTGGGCGAAATGCGAACTCAGAAACTTACAACAGATATAGTGTGTCTGGGTTCATAAGAATAGTGTCAATCAGAGTTAGCTATTAGAATTAGTGTCCGCGAGTACTTTAAAAAGAATGAAATAAAATTAAAAATTTTAAGTAACCTCCGTCACAAAAAATAAGCAAGTAAAAAGATACAAACCGCTAAGTAAATAGAATAAAAATTAGAATACAAATAAAAAGAAGATTGATAATAATAAAGTATTAGCGAAGCCGCGGGTTCTCCTAGTAACTATATAAATTCTCAAATGATAAGATCACCAACAAACACCGATTCTTTTTATTTATATATGTAGATAAGAAAGTTAATTAGTGTTAATTATATATATTATCGGACGAATATTATTATTATTACATATTATTAATTTTATATGTGTGTATGTTTGTTACACTTTCACGCTAAAACGGTAGTACGGATTTGGATGAAATTCGGTACATAGATATTAGATAGACTATAACTTGAAATAGCGTATAGGTTACTGTTAGTAATATGTAATATTTAACAAAGGGTGGCGCTGCCTGTATATTATATTGTAAATATACGAACTAAGGTCTTACCTAGTTACAAAGTATTACAACAATTAAATTACTCCTAAATGTTAAAACATTACAAACAGTAATGAGTGTTTCTCTGGGATTCAGAGTATGCTTGAAGTTTCCATGGCTAAACTGATTTTAGAATTTTGAAAAGTTTTAATGGCTAATAGTTTTCGGAAGAAATGATAGATTTTTAGTTAGCTTATGACACTTCTATCAGTCGTCTAGTTAGGATGGAAATTTATATTGATTGGCTCGTATTAATTAAAATAGTTATCATTTTAAATAAAAGTATCTTTTCGGATTATTTCGCGACGTTTGGAATGCTTTACAGCAATCATGGTCACGGGAGAGACTTAGGTTTTAGACGTCTAAAACGCTACAAGCACTCGAAACGTTGGGGACCAAATATCAAAATCAATCCGCGAAATAATCAGAAAAGATAGTTTCATATAAAATGACAAATATTCGCGTAAATCTAAGAAAGTATTGAAACAATTATCTTTAAATTTTGTAAATACTTTGCAAAACAAAACGCAATGATTCAAAGGATATATATCCGTTGTGTACGAAAGATCCATTGCCTCACGTAGGTATAGCTGTTGTTTCACAATCTAGTGCGAGTTGAGCAAACTAATCCACCATACGTAGTAAATTACCAAGTACACAGTGCCTTAAATCATTGATGTAAAGGAAAATGACGACATGTTTAGCTCAGTTTGTAGTGACCCTACTTGCTGTGCTAGCGGTCACGGGCTCGAGTCCCGCTGGGGGCATTCATTTGTGTGATGAGCACGAATGTTTGTACTCCAGTCATGGGTATTTATATGGGACTTCCAGTGGAAAGATATCATAGATAGGTTGATGGAGTCTAGGACAGCTAAAATGTATATATATTAATAGTAGCAAAGACAAAACCGTTCAGTATCTTTTTCCCCTCTGTTTGTCAACCGATTTTCTTTTTTGTTTAGTAGCTAACGACAAGCTTCAGTGTTAACAATGAAAATTTGGAACTTGGAAACTTTGAAATTTGGAAACACTACCCTGTGGAACGCCGTAAGTCACGTTTAGATCGTCACCCATCGACCGATCTGTGCACTTTTCTTTCTATCACACAGATAGCTCTTGAAAATCAGCAGCGGTATGCCACGTATGCTTATGCGAAAGAATGTCAACAGAGACTGTCCAATGCCTTTCTCAAATACATATATTCGATAGATTTGCCATTTCTAAAGTCAAATAGTGAGTTTGATAGGATTTTATATTTATTTAAATAATTGATGAACCTGTCGTTAATTATTTTTCTACGATTTTTGAAATATAATAAAATTGTAACGGTTCAATGTGTAAATTATATATACATTTAAAAAATTACGTTCACATTTTTAATGTCTTATATATAGCGTGGTTAAATAGAAACCTTATATATTTTGAGGGTTATGATTTAAGGACTCTATGTATGTATGTTTTTGTGTCTATGCACCTACGTTCCATCGCAACGCCTTGACTACTGAATCGATTTCAGTGGATGAAGTGTGACTTGATTTTGATGAGTGAAGTGTTCATCGATATAGCAACAGCTAGTGACATAAGCTACATTATATGCAAATGACATCAATATGACGCATGTTACATCAAAAAACACCTGTTTTGGTATCTGATAATTTCGTTATCGTATTTGAATGAATAAGAACAATTTAAGGAGTTCATAAATATAAATACATATAAATATAGTACAATATTTAAATACTGATGATAGGTATAGGCATAGAAATCTCGCCCAATCTCACTTTGTTGGTTTGTTTGTTTGTTTGTTTGTTTGTTTGTTTGTTTTTTTTGTGTCTCTTTCACCGTTTTACCAAATCGCGAGGGCTGGCATCCTTACTTGGTAGAAACCCAACTAAATCGCACGAAACGCTTTAGTATTACGTTTCTGAAACGAACTGCTAAGGTGTGGAACATCCTTCCAGCATCTGTGTTTCCTGCCACCTATAATATAAGTTCCTTCAAGGCGAGAGTGAATAGGCATCTTCTAGGCAAGCGCGCTCCAACCTAGACCTCATCAGCACTTCCCAGCGTTGATTGTCGTCAAGCGCATGCCTATCTAGCAATAAAAAATAATAATATCTATACAGATAAATAAAATTAAAGTGTCTGTTTTTAATTACAAAATAACAGCTTTTTACTAAATGCATATAAAATTAAATGCGGTACTTATAAGAATACAATTTTTAATTTTTTTCTGTCTATCTGTCTGTCTGTTTGTTCTGGCTAATCTCCGAAATGGCTGGATTGATTTTGACGGGACTTTCACTGGCAGATCGCTGTTATGAGGAGTAACATAGGCTACTTTTATTTTAGAATAAGAATTAGGGTCCCGTTCAAAAAAATGAAAACGTACCTAGAGACGAACCCAAGCGAAGTGAGGGTCTTCGAGGTCGCTAGTGTATATAATTTGACTCAATTTTGTATCGTTTCTAGAACCTTAGATCTTTATGTTTTGGTACATTGTCATTTTTACGGTGAAGGAAAACATCGTATAGTAATGTTCTCGAAAGACATGTTCTGTCTGCCCGCACTTGACCATAGCGGTAGACTGTGGCCTAATCTGACCTAGAGAGTTGACATTATCACAGAATATGTATTTCTATTGCCGTTATAACAACAGATAATAAAAATACAAGTAATTTTTTTAACGTTTGCAATCAATCATCGAAATTAATATACTACATATGTATGTACATTAGTAAGAGTAAAATATATTAATAAAAATTACATGTACGATGGTACGGGACCCTTTGAGTGCGAATTCAACTCGCACTTGACCGATTTTTAAAGTTTTTTAAAGTGTTACTCTGATTGATCAAAATATTTGTATCCTTAAATTAATTGTTAAAAATGTTTTTAGCAAGTATTGTACAGTTTCTTTGAAAGAATTATATTTCAAAAATGATTAAATATGGTTTATTTTAACACAATATAAATATATAAAGAAAAATACAGATTATATTTAAAAAAATATATATACATAATTAAATACAAAAAAAATAAACCTCATTGTAAAGCTGGAATTCATAGTGGAACTGTTTCTGGTAATTAAACAAAAAGGTCCACTACGAATTACAGCTGTGTCATGCATGTTATTGATTAGAAACTCGCATGATCGTGTTATTGGTTCACCATTTATTTAATAATATCTTACTTTGGACGTTCCTTTTCATACTAAAGAATAAATACAATCTTAGCATGAATAACATAAATGTTAACCAGTTAGCGTATTTGTAGATGTTACCTGTTATGCCATCTATCATCTATTAATTATTTGTAATTTAAGATTATTATTAATTAAGTCATTAAAATAATAAAAGATAGACTCCATGCAAGTTGATATAAAAATACGTAACGATTGGCTCAGTTTGTAGTGACCCTACTTGGTGTGCCAGCGGTCACGGGTTCAAGTCCCGCTGGGCGCATTCATTTGTGTGATGAGCACGAATGTTGTACTCCAGTTATATTTATAATATGTATGTAATTAAAGTTATAGTACCTGGGCCACCGAGCTTCGCTCGGAGTTTTTGGTTAAAGAGTACAATTTTCTTAAAAAAAAAACTAAAAACTTGAATAAATACAAAAAAAAAAATATACCTTTGTATCCGACCGGGATTCAAACCCAGACACTTGTGATTATCAAACTTGCGTCTTGGCCGCTTGACCGCGATGCTTATGTCCTAGTGTGCGAATTAACGACCATATTTTGCGTGGAATAATGTGAAACAAAACCGCATGAAAACTCGAAAACACGAGTTTTCCCAGACATAAAACTAATCTAGATCGATTTATCACCCCTGAAACTTCCCGTATACTGAAATTCATTAAACTCTTTAGAGCCGTTTTCGATATATATATATATATATATATATATATATATATAATATATATATATATATATTATATATATATATATATATATATATACAAGAATTGCTCTTTTAAATATATTAGATTTATGCAGCATAGGTACAAAGGGATATTGTCACTAAAATTTGTTTTATTTTTACTTCTTGATATTTTATACAATATAATAATATTACATATGAATAATAACAGCTAAAATTAAATAAATAATATACTGTATTAAATTATAAAACTTATTATAAGTATAAAAATGTAACGATTCAAAGTATCTTGAATATAAATCGTATTAAAAATTCTTACTCTTCATCATCAGCAAAAAGTCCTCTTATTAAAAACGGTCATGTTTGGCAAGAAGCATAATATATTTAAACACGTGAGCCAATTAAAAGTTATTTTAAATAGAAATTTTATTTTAATTATTTACATACAAATACTGTTACTTGGTACATATATTACGGACTAAGGAACTTAATGATGTATTGTATTCAATAAATATAAATCAAATGTGTTTTATTTAATTAACCCCTTTTTTCTGTATTTCGAATATGTTTTATTCCAAAACAATAGGGTTTGATCTTCCCATATTGATTGTGATGACAAAACCTTGTCTATCACCAAAAGTTGATGGTTGTTTTTGGCAAGAGGATACCACTTTCGTAGACGTTCACTCTTCTGAGGGTCGCTGAAATGAGATTGAAACCAAATGTTAATATTATTTACATATTAAGAATGAAAATTTAATTTATGATCGAATATCATTTATTTTAGTACACTTTTTAAAGTTCGTTTTTGTCTTTCATGTTTACAGCTTATTAGAATCTTGGTCAGCTCCCATAGGCAAATATTCGAAATTTACTCTAGGTCACTCAGTGATGATAGACGGTAGCAAATTAGAAAATATTTTTTGTATTGAATGTATGTGACCAGGAGGTATAGTGGCTAGCATAATATACAGCTATAAATCCTAAAGTCTTGGATTCGAGTTCCGGATTAGGTCAAAATCAGTTTTCGTATTTTTGGGTATTTCGGTTTGTATCTGGGTATTTTGCTTACAAGCAACACATGGTTACCGGTTTCCGGTTACCGGTTGCATAGGAAGTTACCGGTATAACAGTAGCGTAATATGGAGATTACCTAGTCGTGTAGCTGATCTCTTGATTAAGGACCAACTCAGTAACAACTGATTGTGACCGAGTGCTGTCACTCCTCCGCATTATAAAAGTAAAAAAGTAATAGAAAAGGAAATATAAACACATTACACAGCATAAAATAATGTGGCACTTACCCATATTTTGCAAAATCAGTCCACATTTTTGTTACAGTATTTATAATACCCATTTCGTAAAAAGTTTGAGGTAATGTCAGTTTTGCTTTAAATATATAGAATAGATCATCAGCATGAGTTGCTCCCGGATATTTGAAAAATCCGTAACTGAATTTCAACAAGTTCAACCAACCATCGTAAGCAAACTTGTAAACATATACTGGTTTATCCATATTTTGGTCTAGAAGTTCAACTGTTCGAATAACTGGATATACTATACAAGAATCGCCTTCGTATTTTGATAGTGTTGTTATCACATCTGCGTTATTTGCATTGTATAATTTTTTAAGCTTTTCTGCAGTGTCTCGTTTCTCCTTTTCGCTTGGAAATTCTAAATCTCGTGGTAAAGCATCGTAGTAATTAAAGTTTTTTATTGTTGTTTCATTTTCTTTACCAACAAACATATACCCTTCTGCGCTATTATAACCCATAATAACTGGTACTTTATTAAATTGTCCTTTAGATAATAAATGGTATGGATCTTCAGTTAAAAATTGTTCTGCGTCAGGCAATTTTCTCTCAATACAAGGAACGAATATATTCTCTGACAATATAACATCACCTTTATGTCTAGGTACACGTGTTTTTAATAAATTAACAAATGATTGTTTCCTAAATAGTTCGTACAATTTATATGGGTCCTCTAAATCGTGACCCATTTGTTTAGCCAATTTAGTAGCTGTTTTTAAAGGGTCAAATTGCAAACTCCACGGAGATATAGCAGAACCACTTTGCATTATAGCCTTTTGAAAAAGTCCTTTCGACATTGGTGACACTACGTGGTACAAAACAGATGCCGCCCCAGCACTTTCACCGAATATTGTTATTTTGTTAGGCTCTCCGCCGAAAGCTTTTATATTTCTTTTTACCCAGCGTAAACTTTCAACTTGATCTTTCAGGCCAACATTTCCTGGGGCCTCTTTTATACCTAAGCATAGGAAACCCAAAATCTCAAGCCTGTAGTTAATAGTGACTAGAATGACACCATGTCGCACTAAATATTCAGGTCCATATAAAAATGGAGAACTAGAACCATCTCTAAAGCCGCCACCATGAATGAACACCATGACTGGATATAATTGTTCAGATTTTTGTACTGGAGTATAAATATTAAGCGTAAGACAGTCTTCATTTCCTAAAATAAAAGTTGGTGTGAATCTTTGAGGGCATCTGATGTGTTCTTCTGTTGCTTCTAATACACCATTCCATGTTGGATCTGGCATAGGAGCCTAGAAAATTACAAAGCCTGCCATTAGGATATTATACAATTTATGTTTCACAGTGTATATACATTATACATATAACCCAAACTAGCTCTGCTAGGACGTCATTAGTTTATAATATAACACCACAACTTTTGTAGACTAGTTAAGATTAGTTACCGAGGCAAATAAAAATATTGACATAAAATATACACAAATTAAAGTATTATAAAAGATGGGAATGGGATAAAATCCACACAAAGCTCATATGTGAACTTATTCCCTTTGTCAACAGTATCTACATTAAAGTACAATTTTAATTTTTGTCAGTTCGTCTTATAACTAGCTAAATATCTAGAAATCCTACGGGAAATGTATATTATTTCGTTATAAAAAGTAGCCTATTTGTCGTATTCTGGTGTATGAGCTACATTATTGTAAAGTTTTATTACAATCCATTCAGTAGTTTTTGCGTGAAAGAGTAACAAACATTCATACATCCTCACAAACTTTCACATTTATAGTATTAGTAAGATATAATCAACAAACCTGAAATCTCTTATAAGAAGCATAAGGTATACCCAAATAGCGAATGTGCGAGCCATCATTCGACAAGGAGCCGCGAAGGAGTCCATTTGTTACTCGCACTGGTATTGTTGGCTGTCTCACCAATCGTCCTGCCCATAAAGACCAAAGCACTAGCCAGTGCACTTTCATCATATTCTCTAATAGTGTATTAAAAAACAGAAACGGTTGAGATTCTCTCCAGATTCTCTCAGTAAAACTACATTCCTAAGCGGTGCAAATTTCGACCATTTCTGAAAGCGACAGAAAAGTGCTATTTAATTATAATATCATAAAGAACCATAATCTATGGGTTCACATTAAAACAATGATTACTTTTTATTGTGGCTGCTATGTGATTAACAACTTTAAGACACGTAACTTGTTTAACATCAAGAACTGTTTTTGTGTGTTAATTTAATAAATATCGATATATTTGGATAACAAAATTAATTTAATAGAACTTGGCGATATTTGTCACAAATTAATACACTTTCACATTCACATATTATAGTTATATCTGAAAAGTAACTTACTTTTGTTATTGCAAAGAATTTTAAATATAAGAATAACTCAGATCACGTCTTATGTCGGTAAACGAATAACACTACTACGAGCTTGTACCGGTAAATACAAACTATAGTACACAAGAGCTAGCACTTTCTTTGCTTCATTGTCACTTAATTTCTAACCTTAAACAAGTGGTATAAGGTTTAAAATTTAAAGTATTTTATGATCTATACGTATGGGAGCGATTATATGAAATCAAAGTGACCAGACAACTTCACTGATTACGTAATTCGTGTTAGTGAAATTTTAACTCTAAACCTTTGGATTAAAGTACATTTAACATTATGGGGGTTGGATCCGGTTTATTTATTGAACTCAAATTTTTTTAAATTTAATATTTTCATGGCAAATTTTCATTTTTTGTTGCTAAAATCTGAATTTTTAAAGGTTGAATGTTATTTAGATACCACGTTGGATGGTATCTGATAAAAGGGCGATTGATATAGATATAGTATATTGATAACACACTGGTATGAGTAGTACAACAAATTAATAATTTTGTTGAAAGGATTTTTTGGTAAACTTGCTTAGTTGAGGGGTTTTGAAGGCGTCTCCCGGTGTTTATACTAGTTAAGTTCCATGGTTCCGCATCACATTGTCATCGAAGATACGCACGATAAGGTATGCCAGTTTCACTTCAGTCAGATGCACGTGTGAGACCACGATCGCATGTAAAAGTCAAATAAATACAAATTTTAAACCGGAAAGACAGACATATAATATTGTTTTATTTAGTATTTTTCAATTATTTTCAATTTAAAGTTGTGTAGATTAAATATTTATATATAAACAGTTAAAATTTGTGTTTTTGTGTAGAAAATCTTTATTATTGAATGAAATTGATTGAAAATTAAGCACTGGTCTGACTTTTTAGTTTTTTTATCGAAGTTCGATATCAAAATAACCGGTTTCTAGTTTAATATATAGGTAAAAACCAGAAGATAATAAGATATTAAATCTGTAATAATAGTTAACTTTTTTAATTTGAGCAAATTTTTATATCAAGGAGTGAAAAGATTGTGTATGTTTTTGTTGGGCAAAAATGTTTCAATAGTTTCTTTCAATCATCTCTGTTAAAATAAAAAGTGAACGCCTTCAGCGTTTTGATTAATACACTAAATCAAATAATTGTAATGATTATATTTTGAAGTTTTGCTGATAGAAATGACCAGGCGCGTATCGATGAATAAAATCTATTCATAGAGCGAGAAAGTTTGCATACAAATGGTAATCTCTGAAAGTACTGATCTGTTTCTAAAAATTATTTCACAAATACCAAGCTATATTACTGCCGAGTGCTATAGGGTATTTTTTATTCCGATCAAAAAATGTTTACTGCCAGGAATCATATTGAAGTCAGTAATAAAAAGCGAACTAAAAAGAAGAGAACAAGTTGACGAAGAAACATGGTATTATACCCTACCCGATTGATTCGAACAAAAATTGTTTTTTCAAGTCACACAAATTGGCTTCTAGGATCAGCTATTTTGATTTTTTACTATACCTATATATCCTATGACACTCGCGTTATCAAGACGAATAGAATGCCGTATGAATCATCAAAATCAGTCTAGTCGTTTACTAATTACGAGGTAACATAGAATCAGACATACATACATACAGGCCAAATACATAACCCTCTCCTTTTGGCGTCGTCGCAGTCGGATAATAAATGGCAATAATATTTGAGTTCCTTTATCAACTATTGTTAGGCATATAGGGATGCATCCGAAAATGACATTGTCTGCGCAGGATTTCGTGGTCGATATATAAAAAATTACGATATATTTCAAAACACTTGGCAGTATGATATCAAATTGTATGAAAGTTCCTACATTGTGGTGGGCCGGAAAGTTAGGCATATCAACTATCTATACTTCTATACTAATATTATAAAGAGGTAAAGTTTGTGAATTGTGACTTTGTGCCGTTGAAGGGGGTAATCTCTGGATCTACTGAACCAATTTAGATGAAATTTGGTAAGAAGATAGTTTGAGACCCTGGGAGGGACATAGGATACTTTTTATCCCTGAAATCATCCCTAAGGGGGGCGAAAATAGGGATGAAAGTTTGTATGGGGAATCAACGTTGGGACGAACCCGAGCGAAGCGAGGGTGAGTCTAGCGGCTATATTTAAATAGTCTATATATAAATAGGCAAAGGCAGAACAGTTCAGTACCTTTTTCTTCTGTTTGTGTTGTGTTTATCAACCGAATTTCGATCGTTGAGCGAACACTAGTATAACAATATAATTTTAATTTCCTACTAAAGTAACAGAGTTTACTAGTAAATTTAAATTAAAAAGATATAATTTTGAAATTTATTTCTTATTTCAGTTTTTTTTGCCATGACTAATTATGAAAGAAAAACATAACAATAATTAGACATTGTTTTATTTTATTTTATGTTCTTTTTAAACTTAATTGAGGTTTAAATCCAACAATAAGTCAAAAAGTAATATTATACGGCGTGTATTATACAAAAATATAGCCATTATAACGCCTAAATGTGTTTATGTTTTATTATAATGTTGAGCAAAAATAACATATCAATGTTTTTAATCGATCAAAAGTTCTTCATAAATTATGTCGATTGTTTTAAAAAATTGAAATGGAAATACATTAGGACATCACTAATTGATTAGACTC
This sequence comes from Brenthis ino, assembly GCA_921882275.1. Taxonomy (NCBI): domain Eukaryota; kingdom Metazoa; phylum Arthropoda; class Insecta; order Lepidoptera; family Nymphalidae; genus Brenthis; species Brenthis ino. Next base: position 7,173,109 of record OV170221.1, read on the forward strand.
GAGCTGTCGAAAGTAAAATAAAAGGCTGGACCAGGTATAATGAACATTGTATACTTACCTGGTATTAGATATAATAAAAAATATCACTGTCTCTATGTCTATTGCTTGTTATGTCAATGCGAAACTGTTTTTTTTTAATTTAAAATAGAAAAGTTTCCCCATAGAGGAAGTATTGTTAGTTATTTTATTTGGTCTACTGTAGGGATGCTTACCTCCTGAGAACTTCTTTCCTGGGGTCATGGCGATTTAAATGTTATGAACATCTGGACTGCTTCATAAGTTTATATGAACATTTTCGGGAATATATAGTAATAGTTTAATTTGAGATATATTAGGTATATCCCTGGAAATCAAAGAGTTCCCAGATGATTTTTATCATGAATTTTGATGAGTTTGATATGTCATGACTACTATGCAGTTTTTTATTAGGGTTAGCCCAAAGGCAAAGACGGAATCCTCATTATGTCATCAAATCAATCTGTTCGTTTGCCACTGCCTCTTTACTTTGGGGACTATTGGTACTATACAGTTTCGGCAGTTTAAACAAAAGCAGTTTAAGCAAATAGTTGAAAGGTATGTCTGAATGGCTAGACCACTTGTAACTGAGATGTAAAAAACATGAGGGCACAGGCTTCTGGTATTTTTGGATAAATCTTTCAAAACGATATGTACATATATTTCTGAAAATCTTTATCATTTAAGCTATTTGTAACGAGTTATGTACCTCTAATGCTTCTAAAGCTGTAAACATAGTGTTCTTACTCTAACTTTTAAAAGCTAAGACGAAAATTCAGAAAAAATCGAGATAATAAAACTTATATTGCAAAGAAAGTAGTGTTGGTAAAAATTTTGAGTAGATATTTTCGCTTTAATAGATGTCTTTGAAAAATCCTAAAAATTGTAAAGTGATTTATGCTAGGTATCAATTAAATTAATTTAATAGGAAAATATAATATTTTATTATTTCTTTAACCTAATAAATAAGTTAAAATTTGGGCGTTGTATATTTCATACAAATTTCTAAACATTAAAATATTTTTTTATTGATGTATATTTTGGCGTTCTTAAGGAATTCATTATAAGTATGCGTAGATTTATTAACCTTCCGCTTGCACATCACGAAAGTATCTTAGCATACGTCATAATACATTAATTAAACAGTTAAATTATAAATTACAAAAAAAATTAAAAGGTTCATATATTCTTGTTTATTAGTAAAAAATATATTTAATGAGTTTGAATAAGCCCATAATTATAAAACAGGAACAGCCTTCAAATTGGTCTACTAACCAATTGTACTGTACTCGTTTAAATATGTATACAAAGGGATCGTGTTCAAACTGTGAGAATTAAAATTTCTTTATAAATTGTACTTAAAATTCGCAATCTACAGGGCAGCCATATGAAAATGGAGTCAGTTCTATATAAAATATCGTGATGAAGATGTATTGGGTGATCCTGTGGTCGCTTTGGGCAGCTCGTCTGGTGAGGCAGCCAACGGTGCCGGTCCGAGTGACCGGTGGTTGGCTACGAGGAGATGTGGCTCATGATGGATCTCACAAGAAGTATATGGCAGTGCCTTACGCAACCCATCCTGCTAAAAGATTCCTAGTAAGAATTTTGGTGCTACTTTTTGAGATGTCATCGGATTACTATTATAAATGCGACAGTTTGTATGTTGGTTTTTGCCACATATTACTATGAAATGGAGTAAACGCTACCGTTGGGGACCAAGGGATATACCCGAGCGAATAGGTGGCATAAGTGTAAAATGGCAGTTTAAAACATAATAATGTCTTAATTGGCTTTTAACTTTTATAAAATCCTTTAAACATACAGATATGCTTATACGAGTATGTATGCTTGTAGAAAATAGTTTATTTTATTTGTTATTCACTAGACTTGCTAAGGTGTATCACTTTGTACAATCTTTATTTTTTAGTCCATTTTAAGAAAAGACGAAGCTTTCACTTCGGGTTTATGTTCTTTTTGTGTGTGTTGGTAAATATTGATCTTAGCATATTTTGAAGTAATTATGATAATCCTGCATACAGTAATAAGTAAATTATACCCCAAGGATGGCCTCATAAAATTTAAGAAGAAATTTTATCACTAAGATGACGAAATTGTCATAAAAATTTAGTTAAAAATTAATTATGATTTATTTATAATTTAGATTTATTATAACAGTCACTAGTGTAAAAGATATTTGTTAATTTTGCTTTTAACTTTAATCCAACTGGTTTCGTGGATAGTTTGTCTATAGCTACGAGTACTATCAAAGATAATTGGATAATCGTAGTACTCTTCCAGATAAATATGACTATAATTATCTCCCTAATATAAATATTATATTTAGTATATATGAAATAAAAATTTCAATGCTATTTTTCAAGGCTCCCGGTCCTGAACCAACATGGCTAGGTATTTTCGAAGCAATAGAAGAAAATATATGGTGTTTACAGAGGATAGGTGCAAGTTGGCTTGTTGGACAAGAAGATTGTCTGATTTTAAATATTTATACACCAATGGATTCTACGCCTACATCAAAATATCCTGTTATGGTTTACATACATGAAGGAGGCTTTTACCAAGGTTCCAACAGCCGGGTCGTGCACGGTCCACATTATTTAGTTAGCAAAGGCGTTATTCTCGTTGCTATTAATTATAGACTCACTACTCAAGGATTTATTTGTTTAAGAATCAGAGAAGCTCCAGGAAACGCTGGGATGAAAGATCAAGTGGCAGCTCTTAAGTGGATAAAACGTAACATTAAGGAATTCGGAGGAGATCCTAATAGCGTTACTCTGTTTGGAATAAGTGCTGGTGCAACGTCTATTTCATTTCACATGTTATCTCCTATGTCGAAAGGTTTATTCCACAAGACTATTTTACAAAGTGGCTCCTCATTATCCCCATGGGCGTTACAATTTAGGCCAGTCTTTATGGCAAGCTTGTTGACTAAAGTTATGGGGTATACTACAGAAGATCCTTATGAAATTTACGAAATATTAATGAACAGATCTGATAGAGATCTCGTCGTGAATAGAGTACCAAGGAGAGAAAATAACATAATTATATCAGAATTACTCCATACACCTTGCGTGGAAGATGAAATCGAAGGCGAAGTACCATTTTTAACAGACTTACCGTATAATCTATTATCCAAAGGAGAATATAACAAAGTTCCTACAATGATTGGTGTTACTAAAGAAGAAGGTTTATTATTTGTTAATATGGAAAATACAACAACAATACCAAAAATAATTTTTGAGAAAGCTATACCAAAAAATTTACATGCACCTTTAGAAATACGTAAAGAAATTGGAAAAAAGTTAATGAAATTTTATATGGATGATAAAAATATAACAATAGAGAATTCGGTGAATCTTTCAAGATTTCATGGTGAACTATATTTTACTTTACCAATACTAGAAGAGACTGAACTCTTATTAGAATCTAATGGTTATCCTGTGTACAGTTACATTTTTTCGTACGATGGATGGAGAAATTTTTTGAAGATTACTCTATCTTTTGGTTTAAGCAATATAAAAGGAGCAACTCATGCTGATGACATTCTCTATGTATTTAATCAGCTATTTATCCCAAACTTTTTTGAGAACAAGATGATTGATAGAGTAACAACAATGTGGACAAATTTTGCAAAATACGGGTATGTATCGTACTAATAGCATCATAATACATCGTCATATTTTATCAGGATCATTTGCACTTCTTTGTTTATTACTATTATAATTTGCTACATTCTCGAGAAACATGGTTTGTAATAAATATCGTGAAGAAATCTGTATGAAAGAAGCTAGCAAGATTTGTTTAGTTGAGATATTAATTATAAAAAATAAATGAATACTGATTTTGCTTTCAGCGATCCCACACCACAAATATCTGATCTGTTACCAGTAAAGTGGTTACCAACGAACAAAACGTCTCCTCATTCCTTCGTCATCGACGAGGAGTTCTCCTACTCTCCTCTCTGGACCTCAGACTCTCTGAAGTATCTGCGAGAAGTATATACCAAATATAGAAGAAAAGAAGATTAAAATAAAATAATATTTAACAATTTAGAAATTTAATTTATTCATTTTAAAATTTTATTACTATTATTAAACTTACATTGTATAAGACCTTAATATTAGCTCCTTACATATGAAATTGGCGTTTTATAAGGAAAAAGAAAAAAATAATAATAATTGGAAATTGTATATAATATAATCAATTCAAATATGTACCATATTGTTATCTATGTACTTTCGCCATTATATAGGAAGTTCATTTATTCCTTTGCTAAAAAAATTGTAGGAGCGAGTATCACTAAAATCTCTAGATGGTTTTGACTGCCTTATCGGAATTGAATTTTTTTCCTTGCAAGAAATATTGTGAATGTGTATATATATATAGTGTGTGTGCGTGAATTATTATTGTGAACAAATACAAAAAAAAAATCAAATGGCGCGAAATCAAGTGAATCACACAAATACACAAGCCTAAATTTGAAATAAATCTGAATTTGGAATTCCTAACCAAACGCCAGATATTTGAGATCAAAGTGGCCAGTTCGACAAAATGCCAATTATGTAAGGACCTAATAATAACCTGGGCCTTCCGTGCAAGTGAGCCTGGGAAGAGGATAACGTGATCTTTATATGTACATATATAGAGCATGTTCTTTTTCATTTTTAACCGACTTCATTAAACGAGGAGGTGCTCAATTTGGTAAGGTATATGTTGATATTGTATACGAGTACCTTATGACATTTACCTCAGAGTTGAATAATTACTTTTAAGTGATTTTGAAGGCAGTGTACCTTTTTTAGTAATAAGTTATTAAATGTGTATGCTATATCTTGTCAATAATTGAGAACCGAATTTCATGATTATTTTTTTAATGAAGCCTGGTGACACGTTTTGTACTAGGTTGGGGAAATATAGCTGTATTGCCGATGCAAATATGAACACTTGGCCTAGAGCAAAATCGAATTAAAGACCTAGATCACGAGAAATAGCAGTCAGACTTTTATCGTAGTGTCCATTAATATTGTAAAAACGAATGAACTTTTTTTTAAATATTATTATTGTTGTTTTATTAAATATTGCTAATGTATGCCCAAAAAAAGTTCCCATTCGTTCATAAATACTAAGTACTTGATGTCTTCTTTGGCTTTTTAATTGTATAAGTGCGAATCTGACTCGCATACCGAGGGCTCTGTAGCATGAGAAATTATATTAATGTCATCTTTTAACATACTAATTTGTTACGTTAAAAGTAAAATAAAATATTTACCCATCTGGAATACTCATTTTATTGATGGCACAAAATTTGTATTTTAAATAAAATTATCTTTTCGGATTTTTAGCGCGGATTTATTTTGATTTTTGGTACCTGACGCTTCGAATGCTTTACAGATTACAGCAATCATCGTCACAGAAGAGACTAAGATTTTAGACGTATCAAAGGTCATTACATAGTTATTAGACAGTGCCTACCCACAAAATTACAAAATGATTTCAAAAATACAAAAATAGTACCAAAGTACAAATATTGTAAATATTTGTTAGTTTTAATTTTAAACAACTTTTATAATTTTAACAAGTTAAAATTTTTCAAAGATAATTTTATTTAAAATGTCAAATATTCTCGTAAATCTATGAAAATATTAAGTTTGTATTTTATCTTATACTAGCGACTCTTCGCGTCGCGTCTCTTACATTTTAACGTTTAATATAGATTTCTCAGAGATGAGATATTTTCTGACAGTAAAAAGTATCCTATTTGTTGACCTGAATAACCAGCCATCATCATACTAAATCCCATCTAAATCCCTTCAGTGGTTTTCCCGTAATGCGGTCACAGACAGAGAGTCAATTTTTTTTAAAACCATAGATTCGGCCTCTGTATCGATAATAATGTCTATCATTGATACCCTACTGAACACTTACGGAGAGCGTTGCGGTTACCCACAAACTAGTATGAAAGTCAGATACATGTTCATTTTGATGAATGAACTCGTGAAACGGAAAATACTCCCACATCTTAAAAACAACTTAACGTAACTTTCTTAAAATAATTTTGGAAATTTAATAATCTCATTTTTTTCAGTATTTTCCACCATATACTTCAAAAGAAGCAACTCCGTAACTCTTGGCTTGAACAATATCTAAATTTTAAAGTCCTATCCAGAAATACCCCAAACACTAATGTGGAATTTAAAAATTCTTCTTACAGTTAGGTACATGAAGTGCCATCCCTATTTTTAGGGAAGTCTAAAAATATGATTATTTGTGTATATTTTAATAAAGATCATGAAGATGCAGCAACTCATATCAACTCACAATAAGGCTTTAAATCTCAATATTATAATAACAAACTCAACGATATGCTTATTCCTTTTAGATTAAAAGAACACGTACAACCACAAAAATGAAGGCAATGTCACTGTGTAAGTACTTTTCTTGAATCACTGCGGAGCGGACATCGAGCCCTTAGCAAACCATAGAATACCATATCCTAATATGGTATTCTATACCACGCTATATCCCCTATATTGTGTGGACGTTATTAAAATATTTAAATCTAAAATTTAGAGTTAAGTAGATGAAAAAAAAAACTAAATAGAAATAATAAATTAAAATTAAAAATTGAAAATTGTGACTTTTTGTTGTCTGTAACATTATAAAACTTTGCTAAGAACATGCTCAGAAATAAGACTTATACAAAGCAAAAATCTATCGTGAAAAAACTAAAAAAAAAAAACATGAAAAGAACGCGTTTTTTTCTGGGGCATGTTTTTTTTCAAGACTACGGAATTCAAAATCATTAATGTAGTTTCCGTAATATAATACTTAAAAGATCATGTTAGAGTTTTCTCTTTATTTTTAAAACCATACTTCTTTGGTTGAATAGTACCAAGTTTACATGTGAAAATTTCGACACCGACGAGGACAAGGCTAGTGCAGGTATCAAATAAATGCCCCCCCAACGTGCGTTCACCTTGTCGTGGTGGGGGTCTCAGTAGTGCCCAGCAATCCAACCGGGCGCAAAGCCAAGAAACGCACAGGGAGGTGGCCCACTTCGGTGGGCGGTGGGAGGTGGCCCTCTTCGGTGGGCGGTGTACAATGCGGGTTATTCCTGGTACTTCTCTGATAGAAGAGTGGACCTTGGAGCAACCCTATGGTCGTGGTGGTCTGCTTCGGCAGACCTGCCGTCGGGGCGTCGTAGTTGAAAGCGATCCTGCGACGCCCCCTTAAGACGGAGGAAGGTTTTGTTGTGTTGGGCTTTATTACGCCGGTGAGTCCCATACCTCGTGCGTAAATGCATTTCCCAACGTTAAAAAAAAAGAAGAAAGAAAGAAAGAAAGGTATCAAATAAATTAATATCATAGATGAATAGAATATTTTATTATATCTTTAACCTAATAAATAAGTTAGAATTTGGGCGCTGAATATTTCAAACTTCCTAACATTAATCAATTCTTATTAATGTATATTTTAGCGTTCTCAAGGAATTTATTATAAGTAAAAACACGGAAGGTTAATAATCTGCGTTTAGATTTTTAACCTTCCGTTTGCGAATCACGAATGGATCTTAGCATACGTCATAATACATTAATTAAACAGTTAAATTATAAATTACCAAAAAAAATTTAAAGTTTCATATTACCTTATTAATAAGTAAGAAATACATTAAATGAGTTTGAAAAAATCCATAATTATATAAAAGAAACAGCTTTTAATTTGGTCAGTACGTATAAACATACGAAGGCATCGTGTTGAAACTGTGAGAGTGAAGTTTTCTTTATAAATTGTGATTAAAATTCGCAACCAGAAGGGCAAAATGAAAATGAAAACTAATTAAATAAATAAATAATTAAATTAATTAAATAATAAAATTAATTAATTAAATTCCTTATAAAAATGGATTCATTTCTGTATAAAATATCGTGATGAAGAAGATATATTGGGTGATCCTGTGGTCGCTCTGGGCAGCTCGTCTGGTAAGGCAGCCAACGATGCCGGTCCGAGTGACCGGAGGCTGGCTACGAGGAGATGTGGCTCATGATGGATCTCACAAGAGGTATATGGCAGTGCCTTACGCAACCCATCCTGCTAAGAGATTCCTAGTAAGAATTTTGCTGTTATTTTTTGAGATATCATCGGATTTACTATTATAAATGCGATAGTTTGTATGTTTATTTGTTGCTCCTTTACGCTGAAACGACTGGACGGATTGGACAATTTAATAGAAACATATTATTATGAACTGGAGTAAATGCTACCATTGGGGACCTAGGAATGAACCCGAGCGAGTAGGTGGCATAAGTGTAAAATGGCAGTTTGAAATATAATATCGTAATTGGTTTCCACCTTTATAAACTAATTTAAGTTTACAGACATGTTTGTGGAAAACATTTTATAGAAAGTTTATTTCGTTAGTTACTACTTCCTAAGATATATATGACTTTGTGTAATCTTCATTTTTTTAACCGATTTTCTGAAAATATGAAGTTCTCGTTTAGGGTTTATGTTCATTTTGTGTGTATTTTCAACCGACTTCTTAAAAAAGGAGAAGGTTCTCAAGAACTCTTCAAAACTAAATTTTCAAACTCAGTGCCAGCCGATGCACAAAGCACACCGACTTTGAAAATATCTAATAAGGTATCTATATTATAGTAAATGAAAACTACCAATTACTTATTTTTTACATTTTAGTGCATTTTTTGAAGTCGGTTTTAATTTTTTATTAAAAAGTTTTTTTATGTAAAATCTTCGCATATAGTCATGCAATTTTGATGATGCTTTATTTTATAAATAAATCATACCCCGAGGATGTAAAATTTGAGACGAAATTTTATCGCTAAGGACGAAATAATTAAAATTCAGATGACGAAGTTATTATTACCGTCATCCAACTTTTAATTTAATCCAATTTGTTTCGTAGATAGTTTGATCTTATGATTACTATGTAAGATAATTGCATAATCGTAGCACACCTCCAGATAATTATTTATTCGTACTATAATTTTTTCGCTAGTAAAATATAAATATTATACGTGCTTAGTATATATGAAATAAAAATTTTAATGTTATTTTTTAAAGGCTCCCGGTCCTGAACCAACATGGCTAGGTATTTTCGAAGCAATAGAAGAAAATGTATGGTGTTTACAGAGGATAGGTGCAAGCTGGCTTGTTGGACAAGAAGATTGTCTGATTTTAAATATTTATACACCAATGGATGCTACGCCTACATCAAAATATCCTGTTATGGTTTACATACACGAAGGAGGCTTTTACCAAGGTTCCAACAGCCGGGTCGTGCACGGTCCACATTATTTAGTTAGCAAAGGCGTTATTCTCGTTGCTATTAATTATAGACTTACTACTCAAGGATTTATTTGTTTAAGAATCAAAGAAGCTCCAGGAAACGCTGGGATGAAAGATCAAGTGGCAGCTCTTAAGTGGATTAAACGTAACATTAAGGAATTCGGAGGAGATCCTAGTAGCGTTACTCTGTTCGGAATAAGTGCTGGTGCAACGTCTATTTCATTTCATATGTTATCTCCTATGTCGAAAGGTTTATTCCACAGGGCTATTATACAAAGTGGCTCCTCATTATCCCCATGGGCGTTACAATTTAGGCCAGTCTTTATGGCAAGCTTGTTGACTAAAGTTATGGGGTATACTACAGAAGATCCTTCTGAACTTTACGAAATATTAATGAACACATCTGATAGAGATCTCATCGTGAATAGAGTACCAAGGAGAGAAAATAATATAATTATATCAGAATTACTTCATACACCTTGCGTGGAACATGAAATTGAAGGCGTAGAACCATTTTTAACAGACATACCGTATAATCTATTATCCAAAGGAGAATATAACAAAGTTCCTATAATGATTGGTGTTAATAAAGAAGAAGGCTTAGTATTTGTTGATATGGAAAATACAACAACAATTCCAAAAATAATTTTTGAGAAAGCTATACCGAAAAACTTACATGCACCCTTAGAAATACGTAAAGAAATTGGGAAAAAGTTAATGAAATTTTATATGGATGATAAAAATATAACAACAGAGAATTTGGTAAATCTTTCAAGATTTCATGGTGACCTATACTTTACTTTACCAGTGCTAGAAAAGACTGAACTCTTATTAGAATCTAATGGTTATCCTGTGTACAGTTACATTTTTTTGTACGATGGATGGAGAAATTTTTTGAAGTTTAGTCTATCCTTTGGTTTAAACAAAATAAAAGGAGCAACTCATGCTGATGACCTTTTCTATGTTTTTGATCAGCTATTTGTTCCAAATTTTTTTGAGAACAACATGATTGATAGAGTAACAACAATGTGGACAAATTTTGCAAAATACGGGTATGTATCTCATTAAGCATCATAATACATTTTAGTATTTTATCAGGCCCATTCGCACTTATTTGTCTATTATAGCACATTCGCGAGAAACATGGTTTCTAATAAAATACGATTTTATTACTAGTAAACTTATAAATAGAGAGTATAATTGGTGCTACCTAATATGTTTCTTGATAATCGATGCCTCATGACTCTCAATGTCTTTCGAAGTATGTGTTCGAGTTCTGCTAGTCACAAGTATATACTAAGCATTTAAGTAAATGTCACAGTCTGTCTATATCACTGAGCTTCGACACATGGCAATCTAGCGAGTTGAAGTACTACTCGTAGTTAGTTCTATTTCGTCGTAATAGAATGGGCAATAACTCCATTTCCCCAAAATGCTCACGTTCCCGTAGAAAAGATAGTTTTTTTTATGAAAATATTATACTTTTGAGGGAAGCCCTATCAATATTTTTTTTTATTTCGGAAATGAAAAGGATCATCCGGAGAAGAACTAAAGCTTTCATTTATGTAATACTTTCTAAGATTTACGCAAATATTTGACATTTTAAATAAAAATCTTTTCGAATTTTTTCGCGAATTTATTTTGATTTTTGGTTCCCGACGTTTCAAATGCTTTACAGCAATCAGGGTCACGGGAGAGACTAAGGTGTTGATGTCTCATAGGCATTATAATATAGTTGTCACAGATAGCCTATCCACAAATTAACAAAATGAATTCAAAAAAATGAAAAATGGCACCAAAGTACCTTACAATATTTGTTAATTTAATTTTGAAACATTTTTATAATTTTAATTATTTTTATAATTATAATTGAATATAGAGTATTATTTATTTTATTTGAGCTGTTATTATTGTAATTATTACACGATATAAAGAAAAGAAAATATTATGAGGAAACCTGTAAGAGAGATACTAGCGAGATTTAGAAAGACATGTGAAGTCCGCCAGTCCGCACTTGGTCAGCGTGGCGGACTATGGCCTGATCGCCCTCGTATCAAAGGGAGGCTCGTGCCCAGTAGTGGGATGTTAAAAACGGCTGAATACATAAATAAAAAATAAATTATTGTCAAGGATGCTAAATAAAATATTATATGAAAAATTCCAACAGGTACATAAAACTTGCATCTACCATTTGACGAAAGATGGTGTGCTAAATCCATACCAAATTTATAAATGTGAAAAAGTGTTTGTTTGTTTGATTGTACTTACTTCACGTCGAAACAGAGTAACAGATAGGTGTGGTTTTTTGTGTGGAGATAGTTGGAGGGCTGGAGAGTTAAATAGAGTACTTTTTACCGCGGGAGATCTCATTTCCACGAGAAAACACGTTATAATACCACCCATAATAACTTGTTGTACCTATGTATGTATGTATGTATATATTAACCGTTACTACCTATAAATTTAAATCCTTGAACACAGATTTTTCTTTCAGGGATCCCACACCACAAATATCTGATCTGTTACCAGTGAAGTGGTTACCAACGAACAAGACGTCTCCTCATTCCTTATTCATCGACGAGGAGTTCTCCTACTCTCCTCTTTGGACCTCCGACTCTCTGAAGTATTTACGAGAAGTATATGCCAAGTATAGAAGAAAAGAAGATTAAAATAAAATAATGTTTTACAATTTTAAAATTTAATAATTTATTTTATGCGTTTTAAAAAAAAGTTTTTGCTGAAAAAATTGTGGGAACGAGAATCAATAAAATCTCTAAAGAGTTTTGACTGCCTCATCGAAATTATTTTTTTCCTTGCAAGAAATAGTCCAAATTCCGGTATATATATATATATATATATATATATATATATAAATATAAGTCAAGAAAGGCAGTTCTGCTGAGAAGAACCGGCGAGAAGTTGCTCTTTCAAAATAATAATTGTGTACAATATTGTAATAAAATAATTATATATTTATCCTACGTGAGACCCAACCAGACATTAGTTCCACACATTGATATCTACGAAGTATTCCGTGACAATATAAAACCTTAATCAGTGATAGTTTTTTAATTTTAGACTTAAATTGCTTAAATGGCAAGCTCAAAATGCATTGTGGAATTCTATTGTACATGCATATACCTTGCCCCATAAACGATCTATTCACTTTTTGAAGGCGAAAGCTAGGCGTTACCAGTTTATCCTTATTTCAAATGTTTACTTCGTATTTATCACTGTGTCTTAAATGAAAAAAAAACTTTTTAACCAAAAAATTAAAATCTACTTCAAACAAAAGCCCTAAAAAGTAAAAAATAACTGATTGGTAGTTTTCATTTACTATACATACCTAATCAAATATTTTCGAAGTCGGTGTGCTTTTCTTTGTATTGGCTGGCACCGAAATCTTCGAAATCAATAATATTTTTATCTACTTAAAAAACAAAAAAGGTATCATCCGCAAACAGTACAATTTCACACAATTTATAAGCATAGAAAGGAAGATCATTTATATAAACTAGAAACAAAAATAGACCCAAAATAGATCCCTGCGGAACACCTATTCTCAAAGGGGATTCCGAAGAATTAACGTTATTTACAGCGACTTTCTGAACCCTACCACTAAGATATTAAGCAATGAGATCAAGAGCAATGCCACGAATACCATAATGACTTAGTTTAAGCAGGGGGTTTCATGTTCTACGCAATCAAAGGCCTTAGATAAATCACAAAGAAACACCAATTGCATTTAGTGATTATTCCCAAGCGTTATAAAAGTGCTTAAGAAGAGCCACATCCGAATTCCCGCATCGGCTGTAGACGTACCGTTGGTAAAACCATACTGTTTACTATGGAAGATGCTACCCTACCTACTGAACGCTTACGCCGAGCGATGCTCGGTTACCCAGGTTATAAAGTTTAAAAAAAATGTAATATTTATAATAATAGCAGTTAAAATTAAATTAATAATATTGCTATATTTCATTATAATACTTATTAAAAAAATGTTTAGAATCAAATTCAACAATAACATTGTAGGGTACTCTGATGCCATTTTTAATTTTTTTGAAATATAGTGGGTAGGCGCTGTCTGTAACAAGTGTATAACGCCTTTGAGACGTCTACAACCTTAGTCTCTGCCGTGACCATGATTGATGTAAAGCATTCGAAACGTCGGGAACCATAAATCAAAATAAATCCGCGAAATATCCGAAAAGATAGTTTTAGTTTAAAAGCAGTTTAAGCAAAAAGTTCGTTGAAAGGCTAGATTATGCTACCAACATAGGCTGCACAGGAAGGCACAGGCTTGTGGTATTTTTGGAAACGAACTGCATATTTCTGAAAATCTATTTCAATTAAGCTAATTGTTGACGAGTTATGTACCTCAAATCCTTCTTAAGTCGTAAAAATTCTGAGAAAATCGACATAATACAACTTACACTTCAACGAAAATAGTGTTGGTAGAAATGTTGAGTCGCTTTAATGCTCTGTTTATAAAATGTGATTGAAAAATTCTATAAATTGTAAAGTGATTTATGCTAGGTATCAATTAAATTAATATCATAGATGAATAGAATATTTTATTATATCTTTAACCTAATAAATAAGAATCCCTTCATGTTAACTGACACGCTGGCGTGTCAGTTAACAATAGATTTCTTGGAATTTTAATTAATTACTTAGAAATTTACCTGGAGATGTTTGGGTGCTGAGTATTTCATACAACCTTCTAAACATAAAAACACTTCTTATTAATCTATATTTTAGCGTTTTCAAGGAATTTATTGTAAGTAAAGATATACCTACGTGGATTATTAACTTTCTGATTGCATTCATGAACGTATCTTAGCATACGTCATAATACATTATTTACCAGTTAAATAATAAATTACCAAAAAATTTAAGTTTCATTTTATCTTATTTATAAGTAAAAAATACATTAAATGAGTTTGAAAAAGTCCATAATAATATAAAAGAAACAGCCTTTAATTTGGTCAGTACGTATATACATACGAAGGCATCGTGTTGAAACTGTGAGAGTCAAAATTTCTTTATAAATTGTGCTTAAAATTCGCAACTAGAAGGGTAACCTTATAAAAAGGACTCAGTTCTGTATAAAATATCGTGATGAAGACATATTGGATAATCCTGTGGTCGCTTTGGGCAGCTCGTCTGGTGAGGCAGCCAACGGTGCCGGTCCGAGTGACCGGTGGCTGGCTACGAGGAGATGTGGCTCATGATGGATCTCACAAGAAGTATATGGCAGTGCCTTACGCAACCCATCCTGCTAAAAGATTCCTAGTAAGAATTTTGCTGTTATTTTTTGAGATATCATCGGATTTACTATTATAAATGCGATAGTTTGTATGTTTGTTTGTTGCTCCTTTACGCTGAAACGCTTGGACGGATTTGGGCAATTTAATAGACACATATTACTATGAACTGGAGTAACTGTTGGGGACCTAGGGATGCACCGGACCAAATGGGTGGTATTAGTGTAAATCGCAGATTGAAATATAATGTCGTAATTGGTGTCCACTTTTATAAATTCATTTTTTACAGACATGTTTATGGAAAACAGTTTATTTCATTGGTAGTGTACTAAATACTTCCTAAGATGACTCTCTGTAATCTTCATTTTATGACCGATTTTATGAAAATATGAAGTTTTCGTTTTGGTTTATGTTCATTTTGTGGTGTTTTTTTTCAACCGACTTCTTAAAAAAGGAAGAGATTCTGAATTCGGCTGTTTTTTTATTATTATTTGTGTTACGTCAAAACTCCATGTTTCGGAGTCGGTGCCAGCAGATACATAAAGCACACCAACTTCAAAAATATCTGATTAGGTATCTATAGTAAATGAAAACGAGCAATCACTTATTCTTTACTTTTTACTGTTTTTTTTATGTCGGTTTTTGTCTTTTTATTAAAAAGTTTTTTATGTAATATCTTTGCATACTATCAAGCAATAATAATAAGAAGCGTTTTAGAATATGGTAGCGTAGTGTGGAGGCCGCATTATGCGACACACTGCCTAAGAATAGAGAGGATATAAAGGCGATTTCTTTACCATCTGACATTCTCTCAGGGTAAGGCCAAAGAACTCTGTTCTTACAGCGATAGGCTAGCATTTTTCAAAATGCATACCCTGAGTAAAAGAATAGATTTGTTGGACTTGATGTTCTTATATAAAAGTCTTATCAACACTATAGATAATCCAGATTTGGTATCCATATTTAGGTTCAACGTTCCTACTCGATATCGTCGCAAACCAGTTACTCCTCTTGTTAGACCTTTCCAAAGAACTGTCTTGGGCTCTAACTCGCCAGTTTACCGACTGTCCAAATTACTTAACGAGAACAGTGACCACTTAGACCCATTTAGGGACTCATTGCGAAAGTATCGAAATAAAGTGTTCTCTTGTATTGTAAACAAATAAGCCTGTATAGCTTAGATTTAGACTGAACTTCATAATTTGTTATACAATTTAATTATTTTAGGGCATTTGCAATGTAATTTATACAAAATTAATAATGTCTCAATAATTTTTTTTTAATTGATATTTTTTTAAATTATTCAATTAATTATTCTTTGAAGTTTAATGCTTCCATATTATTTAATAGGTTTTATGTATGTGTTTTATTTTCAAATTCCGATTATTTATATGTAGTGATGTTATTGTAATTTATTTATATTTTAATTTATCAAAATTTAAAATTGTGAATTAAATTAATGCATGCTTTATCCACTTTAAAAGGTAATGCACTTAGGATTAAGTTAAATTGTGTAATTAATTTAAAAATGTTTCAATGTAACTATCACTAGTGGATCCAAATAAATAAAAATAAAATAAAAATTTTGATAATGCTCTATTTCATAAATAAATCATACCTCGAGGATGGTCTCATATAAAATTTTAGAAGAATTTTATCACTGAGGATTGAATAATTAATATATTCAGATGACGAAGTTATAAGCAATTAGTTAAAAACTAATGTTGGTTTATTTATAACCTAAATTTATTATTACAGTCACTAGTGAAAAAAAAATTTTTTTTTTCCTTTTTAACTTCAATCCCACTTGTTTGTCTATACCTACTATCTAAGATATTTGTATAATCGTAGCACTCTTACAGATAAATATGACTATAATTATCTCCCTAATATAAATATTATATGTACTCAGTATATATAAAATAAAAAATTCAATGCTATTTTTCAAGGCTCCCGGTCCTGAACCAACGTGGCTAGGTATGTTCGAAGCAATAGAAGAAAATGTACGGTGTTTACAAAGGATAGGTGCAAGTTGGCTAGTTGGACAAGAAGATTGCCTGATTTTACATATTTATACACCAATGGATGCTACGCCTACATCAAAATACCCTGTTATGGTCTATATACACGAGGGAGGCTTCTATGAAGGTTCTAACAGCCGGGTCGTGCACGGTCCACATTATTTAGTTAGAAAAGGAGTTATTCTCGTAGCTATTAATTATAGACTTACTACTCAAGGATTTATTTGTTTAAGAATCAAAGAAGCTCCAGGAAACGCTGGGATGAAAGATCAAGTGGCAGCTCTTAAGTGGATTAAACGTAACATTAAGGAATTCGGAGGAGATCCTAGTAGCGTTACTTTGTTCGGAATAAGTGCTGGTGCAACGTCTATTTCATTTCACATGTTATCTTCTATGTCGAAAGGTTTATTCCACAGGACTATTATACAAAGTGGCTCCTCATTATCCCCATGGGCATTACAATTTAGGCCAGTCTTTATGGCAAGCTTGTTGACTAAAGTTATGGGGTATACTACAGAAGATCCTTATGAACTTTACGAAATATTAATGAACACATCTGATAGAGATCTCATCGTGAATAGAGTACCAAGGAGAGAAAATAATATAATTATATCAGAAGTACTTCATACACCTTGTGTGGAACATGAAATTGAAGGCGTAGAACCATTTTTAACAGACTTACCGTATAATCTATTATCCAAAGGAGAATATAACAAAGTTCCTACAATGATTGGTGTTACTAAAGAAGAAGGTTTATTATTTGCTAATATGGAAAATACAACAACAATACCGAAATTATTTTTTGAGAAAGCTATACCAAAAAATTTACATGCACCTTTAGAAATACGTAAAGAAATTGGAAAAAAGTTAAACAAATTTTATATGGATGATAAAAATATAACAACAGAGAATTTGTTGAATCTTTCAAGATTTCATGGTGAACTATATTTTACTTTACCAACACTAGAGGAGACTGAACTCTTATTAGAATCTAATTGTTATCCTGTGTACAGTTACATTTTTTCGTACGATGGATGGAGAAATTTTTTGAAGTTTAGTCTATCCTTTGGTTTAAACAAAATAAAAGGAGCAACTCATGCTGATGACCTTTTCTATGTATTTGATCAGCTATTTGTTCCAATTTTTTTTGAGAACAAGATGATTGATAGAGTAACAACAATGTGGACAAATTTTGCAAAATACGGGTATGTATCTCATTAATAGCATCATAATACATATTTTTAGTATTTTATCAGGCCCATTCGTACTAATTTGTTTATTACTAATATTAATGTTCTTCATGCTCTAGAAACATGGTTTGTAATCCATACTAATATTATAAATGTGAAAGTGTGTTTGTTTGTTTGTCCTTCTTTCACATCGAAATGGAGTGACGGATTGGCATGATTTTGTGAAGATTGTTAGAGGGCTGGAGAGTGATATAGTATACATTTTTACCGCGGGAGATTATCTAATTCCTACCGGAAAGCACGTTGTAATAAAATCCAAAAAAATATTTATAATCAAAATTACTTAAAACTTGGTATTAATGCTCTTCAATAAAATTAAATAAATACATGTTTAAGCATTTTTCGAAATTCATCCTATAAGGGGGTAAAATAGGGGATGAAAGTTTGTATGAGACTACCTTTTTAGAGATTTTTTTGTAGTTGTAGTGCGTGCGAAATCGCGGGTTCTGCTAGTAAAATATGATTTTGTTACTAGTAAACTTTTAAATGAAGACGTATGTAAATCTAGCAAGGCAAAATGAGCAGAATCGTTAAAACGAAGTGCATAAATGAGTGCTCATTTAGTGCTAATTTAGTGCCAAAAGCTAAAATTTGATGCTCTTATATTTTAGTAGAAAATTAGAAAACTGCCAGCTTTTAGTTAAGCTAGCAGTGTTACTACGTAATACGCTAACCGCATGTCACAGCGTCAAATCAATGTAGCATTAATTTAGTGCTCATTTAGCGTTTTTTAAGTATGGGAAAACAACAATCACCATTGTAGTGTCATCACCAAGTGTAGGTTCAGAACTAATTTGGTGTGATATACCGTAAAAAACAGGGAAATTCACGAGAATAAACATTACCTTATATATTTAAGACAAAAACAAATCTATTCCACGGAATCGAATATTTTTCTGGGGTAATGTATTATGTACACAATATAAACCCCAAAACAATAATTATTAAAAATTTTGTCTGATTGTCTGTATTTCTGTCAGTATGTGTCTGTCTGTGTGTGCGCGTTTCACGCAAAAAGTAATGAACCAATTTTAACGAAATTTAGTGAAGTGATGACTTATTACTCGGGTCAACATTTAGGATACCTTTTACTTCAGGAAAAAAATTCATTCCTACGGGAAAACACAATAATTGGTTCTATCGAGTCGTCCTTAAAAATTTATATGGCTCACGCTGGTTAAGCCTTAAGAGATACATACATCAAAACAATGCAGTAGAAAATGGTAGGTCTTAAAAATATCTACAGAAAAATCCGTAATAGTATATTTCTATAACACTCCGTAATAGTATATTTCTATAAAAACTCGCAATAACTATTTTTATTATATACTAGCAACTCACCCTCGCTTCGCTCGGGTTCGTCCCTAGCTTCTTTCCCAATTTCGCCATCTTAAGGGATGATTTCCGGGATAAAACGTATCCTATGTCCTTTCCAGGGCCTCGAACTATATTCTTAGCAAATTTTATCTAAATCGGTTCAGTACATCCAGAGATTACGTCCTACAATGTCACAAACTCACAAACTTTACCTCTTTATAATATTAGTATAGATTAAAAGCAATGTCGCGACTAACTGACTGACTCATCAATGTTCAGCCGAAGCCGATGATAATACTGATGAATACAAATACTAACATCAAATGCGAAACTAACTCCTTTCGTCTGTCTGTCTGTCTGTCCGTCACTTTTTTACGCTTAATCCGCTGAACCGATTTAGATAAAATTTGGTAAATATTTTATTTCTTTGTTTTAACATTAACACACAGCACCATCTAATTCCATGGAAAGCAACGAGAATTGTGTTATGGCTACCAGATAGTTGATACACTACACATATTTTATAACTTTAATTACATACATACATATTATAAATATAAACACCTATGACTGGAGTACAAACATAGGTGCTCATCACGCAAATGAATGCCCCCAGTGGGACTCGAACCCGCGACCGCTTGCGCACCAAGTAAGGTCAATACAAACTAAGCCAAACGTGTCGTCGTATGGAAATATTTTTAGACCCTGGGAATGACATAGGATAGTTTTTAATCTCAGAAAACATGTCATATTATAAGGGGGGTGAACAAGGGGGACCAGGGGGGGGGGTGGAATATTGAATGGTAAATAAATTGTTTCTCAAGGAAGGGATATATGTATTCAGCCCTTTTTATCATCCCGCTGCTGGGGGTGGGCCTCCCTTCAGTACGAGGGGAATCAGGCCGTAGTCCACCACGCTGGCCAATTGCGGGTTGGCGGACTTCACATGTCTTTCGAAAACTTGCTAAGTTCTCTCAGACATGCAGGTTTCCTCACGATGTTTTCCTTCACCGCAAAGCAAGTGGTAATATGTTAGAAATAATTAGCACATGAAAATATTAGAGGTGCTAGACCAGGGATTAGAACCCGCTTCACTTGGTTTCCCAAGCGATCGCATCACCACTGGGCTACCACTGCCTATCTAAGGGGTATGGGATATATATATATATATACTAATAATACATACATTTCTATACCTATGTATGTACATTGTACAATATATATATATATATATATATATATTGTACAATGTACATACATAGGTAGTCTATTCTATACTTACCGTTAAAACATACCTAAGGACGAACCCGAGAGAAGCGAGAGTGAGTCGCTAGTTATGTATAAAGTATCTATCTGTCTGTAATAATAATAATGAAATATAATCGAGTTGTATAATTTCATAATTAAATAATATTTCTCAGACTGGGCATTAAGGAAAAATATAATTAAAAATTATCATATTGTGAAGGATATTATAAGAGTTATTATAAAATGTTTTATAAAAATTACAATACCTTTAGTTAGCATCTATCATCATCTTGTTAACAATTAGTGACTTAACCTTGCTTCGTTCGGATGCGTTGCATGCACTTTTTATTACATACAGACAGCGCCACCTTTTGTTACATTTTATTATTAATAGTAGCCTTTGGCTAGTATAGTATTATATGATCTGTGCTATGGGTTACTCGAAGTTTAAACGTATCTGTTCACTAAATTTCATTCACATTCATCAAGACGATTTGAGTAGAAGTCGTTTAAGTACACACAGCATTAATAATAATAATGTAACAAATAATTAATTCGTAAAATTCGCATTAAGGATAACCATATTTAAATAAAACTATCTTTTCGGATTATTTCGCGGATTTATTTTGATTTTTGTTTCCCGACGTTTCGAATGCTTTACAGCATCCATGGTCACGGGAGAGACTGAGGTGTTACGTGTCTTGAAGGCATTCCAAACGTCGGGAACCAAAAATCAAAATAAATCCGCGAAATAATCCGAAAAGATAGTTTTATTTAAAAATGTCAAACATTCGCGTAAATCTAAGAAAGTATTAAGGATAACCATAATTAAAAATAAGGCAGTGGTAGCCCAGTAGTAACACAGTCGCTTGGTAAACCAAGTGGAGGGTTCAAATCCCGGGTGCGACCTCTGATATTTTCATTTGCGAATCATTTTCAACGTGATTACCGAAAATATCACGAGGAAACATGTAAGAGAGATACTAGTAATATTTCGAAAGACATGTGAAGTCCTTTCAACACAGAATCAGACTATATATACTAGCATTGTCCGCGGCTCCGCCCGCGTTCAGATTACCAAAAACCAAATTCTTAGGTTTTACCTCTTACAATGCAGTTTTTGTATTTTTTCTCAGAAATGAGATATTTTCCAGCGGTAAAAAGTATCCTATATGTTGACCCGAGTAACCAGCTACCACCATACCAAATTTCATGAAAATCCCTCCAGTGGTTTTTCCTGATGCGGTAACAGACAGACAAAAATTCTAAAAACTATAGATTCGGCCTCTATATCGATAATAATGTCTATTTCAATAAGATTTTGCAAAAAATATTTAATGTACAGATTCGGCTTAGTTACAATTTTATTATATGTATAGATGTTCTGATTTTTCTTTCAGGGATCCTACACAACAAATATCTGATCTGTTACCAGTGAAGTGGTTACCAACGAACAAAACGTCTCCTCATTCCTTCGTCATCGACGAGGAGTTCTCCTACTCCCCTCTCTGGACGTCAGACTCTCTGAAGTATCTGCGAGAAGTATATGCCAAGTATAGAAGAAAAGAAGATTAAAATAAAATAATATTTTACAACTTTAAAATTTAATTTATTTATTTTAAAATTGAAATTTAATTACAATTATTAAATTTACATTGTATAATACCTTAATATTAGGTTTATATATGAAATTGGAGTTTCATATGGAAAAAGCAAAATAAAAAAAAATGAAATTATGTATTTATTATTAATATTTTATATTATTAAAACATACAAGTATCTTTGTAGGTACAAAGTTTAATACCTAATCTAAATAAGGACAATTAGCATGACACGTGATCACAATCAACTCGCTATTAAATTAGGGTCGTGGGTTACGCTCTAAACCCACGATAATTACTGTTCACTAACTTTATCTAAATTGGAGAGATAATTGTTTTAAAGGAATGTGTTCATAGTTTTTTATGTATGTTTTTGCCAATTGTTGAAGTTAAATCGCATTTTTTTGTATTTTTTTTAACAAATATCTTCAAGGTGATTTCATAGAAGTAATAAAACTTCCTTCTGTCTGTAATAATATAGTTATTACAGACTTATGAGACTCAAAGGTCGGAAACAAAAAAAAATCGCGTTAAACTCAGTTTTTTTTATTATGCAATAAAAATTTATTGGAATTAATGAAAACAAAAAAATTCTATACATATAATAAAGTTCTGAGTCAACATTAAATAGTCATTATTATCGACACGGATGCCGAATCTATGCATAGTTTTTAGAATTCTTCCCTGTCTGTCCTACTCTCTGTCTGGGAACGCAACACCAAAAAAGTACTAGACAGATTTTGATGAAATTTGGTATTATAATAGTTGGTAATCCGGGTCAACGTATAGGATACTTTTTACGGCGAGAAAATATCTAATCTCTGAGATATTTATACTAAATGCTAAAACGTAGTTTTAAAATACGCTAAGTTACATAACTAAAATACGTTATAAAATAAGCTAAACGCTAGTTAAAAAATAAATCGAGTCACATTGCTTTTATGGTTTTGTTTATTTGCATGAAATTGCCTTACTTATTCTGACTTAATTGACATTTAGCTTACGTTAGTAAAAGCCGAAAGAGGCATAGAAAAACAAGGCAAAAAGACATTAAACTAAATCATTAAGACGAAGATATATCGAGGCGAGTAGCTCTTAGCAAGAAGAGATAGAAAAATTAATTCGTAATGTATGTTGATACCGTCCGGCCGGCGAGCGGGTCGCCATATATTACCGCGCTCGTGGAATTACTTTGAGAGACCTCAGACTATGCTTGGGGATACGATATATTTACAAAATGGGCTAAAAACAGTTAAATACATGAGTGTGCTTCAAAAGAGTTTACTAGATACATGCAATAAAAGGGAAAGGTTTTTTGTTTTAAACAATTTAGAGGATTTTACTTATTCTGATAAGAATTCATAATTGTTGATAATATGACCAATAAACATTACCTAACGATTTAAATTGTTTTTAATAAAAAAACTACTTTTTGTGACTTAAACATAAAAGTTAGACATATACTGTCGCTGACTTTTTTGTAGACATTATTAAGCTCTACAACTTTTCTCTAGAACATAATTATACTAGCGGCTCACCCTCGCTTCGCTCGGGTTCGTCGCTAGGTACGTTTTAAATAGATATAAAAAGAAAAAATCTTTCTTTCTCACATTTTAATTATATGTTTTAATACTTACCTATTCCGGACTAAGAGAAATCCAAAAATTAAAATATCATAAAAATTGGAACGCGGTCGAACGGGATAAAAAGTATCCTATGTCCTTCTCCTGGCTCTAAACTACCTCCCTGCCAATTTTCAGCTAAATCGGTTCAGCCGTTCTTGAGTTATAAGCGAAGTAACTAACACGACTTTCTTTTATATATATAGATATCTCTCATCGTTAAGGCAACATTCGTAAGAAACGTTTACGTTGGACCGTTTTTTCTCCGACTTACTTTGCAAGTCCGACTACCATGAAAAAGTCTTTTCATTCTTCGGGTTAATATATAGCCTATGACACTCAAAAAGGACGTGGCTTTTTATTGGTAAAAGAATTCTGAAAATCGGTACAGTAGATCCAGAGATTACTCCCTACAACGTCACAAGCTCACAATATCACAAACTTTACCTCTTTATAATATTAGTGATGTTCTCCTTGCCGATTCCGGCTACGGCGGCCAATCTCATTGAGACTAGCCAACTGCGCAGGAGATATTATAGTGCTCAAGTGTACGCGCAGACACAAGTGCACTCTCTATTCCTATCACTCTCATACTCCAGTGGGACGACTGCTCGACACGACCGGTGAGAGTTAAGGCGCAGGACCGACGGCTTTACGTGCTCTCCGAGGCACGCGGGTGAAGCACCGCCAACTTCCCAACTCCGGGCTGTTACTGGGACTTACTATACAGAGAGACTCAACAAAATAAAGAATCTTAGGAATATTAAATAAATAAAAATATGTTGGGACATAAACACACAGCACCATCTAGTTCCATGGTAAGCTACGAGGCTTGTGTTATGGATACCAGATAATTGATAAACTAGACATATTTATATAACATTAAATATATACATGTTATAAATATAAACACCCATGACTGGAGTACAAACATTCGTGCTCATCATACAATTGAATGCCCCCAGCGGGACTCGCACCCGCGACCGCTGGCACAGCAAGTAGGGAGTAACAAATTGAGCCAAACGTGTTGTCTAATATTGTTACTTTACCTTACCTTTTTCTTACTGCAAGAATTTAAGTACCTACCGCAGTTCTGTAGTTTATCTCCTCCTCTATAAGCTGTGAATCTTTATAATATATACATACACAGATTCATACATTCGAGTACCAAAATATCTAAAAGCTACGAAAACAGGTGCGATCGTTAACATTACCCTATGCAGATAACACGGGTCCCCATAATTCCGGCTATCTCAGCCTCTGTACTTGGCGGTTATCATTTTACAATATTTATTAGGTAGCACATTAGTCGAAGGTAGATAGCGTGACTAATGCGGGTCGAACGAGGGGCATTTTTGCGCGTATCAAGGGTAAATATCGTGTGGTACAAGTCGAAAAGTTTGCTAAATACATACTTATGTATAATTGTATATATGTTATCTTACCGGTGGTAGGACTCTGTCACGCCTGAGGAGTTCGACTGGATGGGTACCACCCTTGTCTATTTCTCCCGCCAAGCGACAATGATTACATTGTTGTGTTCCAGTTTGAAGGATAAGGTAGCCAGCGCAATTACAGGCAAGAGGTATATTATCTTAGTCCTCACAGTGACAACGCACCTGCGGTACTTCATTTTTATTACATAAAACCTAAATGCATGAACCGTAGGTGTTGTGGGTGACATGTACTGCATTCCATCAGGTGGTCTGTCTGCTCGTTTGTCACTGAATACCATTAAAAATAATAATACATATGTAAGCATTATTGAACTGCCAGAACTTTGGTTTCTTATTTAACCGTTTTTAACGTCCCACTGCTGGGCACACGGGCCTTCCTTTAATGTGAGGGGATCAGGCCATAGTCCACCAAATTGGCCAAGTACCGGTTGGCGGACTTCACAATATGTCTTATGAAAACTTTCCAGGTTTCAAGAACTTGGATTTACACGCACACATATTCTAATGATCTTATTCCTATTTTTTAAATTGTTCTTATACTCGTAATACATTTCAAACACAATGGTATTAATAATATCATGTGACCTATATGTACTTTCTTTCAATTTCTATGAAATTGTCAATTAGACGGTAATCCAATATGACAAGTGCTCGAGATACGACATAATTTTATTATATTTATCAGTGACTTGATCTGACTTCGTCCTAGTGACACACATCATACATATCTACATACACGTAATTCACTACTGGTGTCTGTGTTAAAGTTAATAAGTATCATATTGATATAATAGACGTCTCATATCATCATACGTTTATTGCCAGAAACCTTTGTGATTGCAAATAAGGATTCACAAGTTTCATCGCAATTTGATTAATGCTATAGGAATACGTTTGTTAGAAATAGACAAACAGACGAGCTGTCATAGATTTATTTATTTTTACTAGTGTTCGCTCAGTCGTCTAGTTTCTAAAAAAAATATTGATAAAACTAAATCTCGTCAATAGGTACTAAATCAAAAAAAAAGTAAATCGGTTGACAAACAGAGAAGAAGCGTAAGCGAAGGCACTGAATTGTTTTGTCTTTTAATACTTTCTTAGATTTCTTTTATTTAAAATGTTTTGTCTTTGTTTATATTTTATATAAAGACAAGCAAATTTAGCATTATTAGGCTTTACATATTAGTATACTCTTACATTGCATTGCATTTTTGTATTTTTGAAATGGAAATGAGACATTTTCCAGCGGTAAAAAGTATCCTATATGTTGACCCGGATAACCAGGTATCACCATACCAAATTTCATCAAAATCCCTGCAGTGGTTTTTCTGTGATGCGGTAACAGACAGATAGACAGACAAAAATTCTTAAAACTATAGATTCAGCCTCTGTATCGATAATAATGTCTATTTCAATAAGATTATCCAAAAAATATTTAATCTGCAGATTCGGTTTACTTACAATTTTATTATATGTATAGATATTTCAAGTGGATACAGAAGACATTGAAAACTCTTTCGTCTATAACTTAACGCTGTCATTTCGGCAGATTTGTAGTCGGTCAGGTTATTGTTAGTAAAGTCCGCCACTTTTTAGTTTATCCTCTGAGGGTTAAATCGACTGACCGTTAACAATCCATCTCGGGCTTAAACTATTAACATAAGGGTCTATAAACTTGGCCACCATTATTGTAATTGTTTGAAGAAGATTTTGCATTATCTATGATAGACGGGGCGCGTTTCCTTTGACTTTAACGCTTTATTAGTTCTAAATAGTTTGACATATTAGTGGTTTTTAGTGATTTTTTCTGTGTTGGGTTATGAAATTATACTTATCCTAAAATATTTACACATCAATAACAACTAGTTATGAAATAGAGAGTATTGAGAATGTACTAAAATCAGAATGTACTAAATTCCATTAAATTATTCTCCGAAGTGAAGATGGAGAAGACCTGTGTAGTGACATAGACTACATATGTTTATTTTATTAGCACGTAAACAAAGCCGCGGTGAAAGCTTGTCCTATATAAAACTTTCAGTATTCACAGCATTATATTGCTGACTGTACCGTAAGGTCCATGCACTGCCGATAACAGGGGCTTATGGTAAATACTACTCTGTGGTTCGGATTAAGGGTATTTTCAGATGGGTTTGCGACGCTTCGCGGATTTTTCGACCGAAACACTCTCTCCGTTAATCTTTATTGTATGGACTTAATTGGAATGGAATGTGAATAGTGGTTAAAGCACGTTTTTAAGAGATTTCAGATTTATATTATACATAGCTTTTAGTTGACTATAAGTGTGCTTCTTGAATACCTGTATTCAAGAAAAAAAACTTTTTTGGCATTTCTTGTTCCAGAAGTTGCGCGATCGATTATCTTACCTTAAAACTTGCTAAATTGTTAATATCCTTTCAAGAGCCAATTTTATTTAAAAATAATTATCTATATATATAAAAGAAATTCGTGTTAGTTACACTATTTATAACTCAACAACGGCTGAACCGATTTGGCTGAAAATTGGTGGGGAAGTAGCTTAGACCCAGGAGACGGACATGGGATACTTTTTATCCCGTTCGATTGCGTTCCCGTGTGACGTGACATAAAACTCAAGAACGACTGGACCAATTTTTATGATATTTGATTTTTTGGATTTCTCTTAGTCCGGAATAGGATGATAAGTATTAAAACATCAGAAAAATTAACGAAAATTATATGGCTAGCGCTGGCTAATAACTATTTATCTCTTCTTAAAACGTACCTAGCGACGAACCCGAGCGAAGCGAGGGTGAGCCGCTAGTATATATATATCCAACAATACATTCATCTTTTTATAGTTATTGAAGGTATTAAATTTTATATTTGTTTTTACTGCAAACGTCTCGGTAAAGTTATAGACATTTGACAAGCAATAAAAAATTGCATTGACAAACAATTGCAATCTTAAATAAAGATTTTCCTATAACTCTAAAAACTTGTTTGAAGGTCATCAAGATTTTGGATCTTTTCTGACTATCAGTACATTGTTTTCTTATATTTCCTATATATTATTTTATACCCAAAAATGATAAAACAAGAAAAACTAATCAATTACGGTCCAAACATTTATAGTACGGTAAGTCCAAATCCATCTCACGTAACAAAACTCTTGAAACGACAAATATTTGATCAATAGAAGCAAAAAAACAAAAGAATCAATTTGCTGGTGATCCATTCGTCAAAAGAGAGGATTAAATGTCCGGCGAGTCGATCGTATCATTCAGAGGTTTAATAAGAAGGGGCCTAAGCTCCCCGTTAGCCGGAAATTTGCTTGCCGCCTCAATAGATACCCCATTTCAGCTAATAATTTCTCAAATATCCTTATCTACAGGTTTGTTTATCTAATATTTATTTAGCTATTTGCTATTTTTGTTTTACCAATTAATATGTTTGAGTAGCCTTTAGTATATTCTAGAAGTGTACGGTATAGCTAAAGAACCGAACGGGTCTTAGGATATTTTGATGAAAACTATGTTGATAGATTTTTGTAAAGAAAAATCTTTGGACTGGTTAGAGAGCATGCTTTTTTTGATATGTCGATGAAGTGGCTTATAGGGATCAGGTCTGGAATATATTTTAGTTTTTTACGTACTTTAGTATTCTTTGTGCGAAAGGAAAAGAGATCAAGTAGACGAAAAAAAATTGAAAAAGCTTTGAGCTCTTCGATATAGACACTCTCATATAAAAGGTCAGTCACATTTAGTAGTTATATAATATACTAGCGACTAACTCTCGCTTTGCTTTTGTTAGGCCCTGGTCATGTTTTAACATTTAATATAGATTTCTCAAAGATTATATATTTTCCCACATTAAAAAGTATCCTATATGTTGCTCTGGATAACCTGCTATATTCATACCAAATTTCACAAAATTTGTCTAGTAGTTTTCTCGTGATGCGTTATCGGACAGACAGAAAAAAATCCCAAAAACTATAGATTCTGCCTCTGTATCATAATGACTATTTCAATAAGATAAAAAAAATTAATGTACAGATTCGGTTCAGTTAGAATTTTATTATACATACGTAGAGATGATTTCAAAATAAACAAACTAACAAAATTAATATAATGATGTATATAATATTATATAATGATGTCAATATATCTTTATCATTGAGTACAGATAGCTGAGGAGGGAAGATAAAGATATGTTATAATAAATTTACAACATAATATGATCCAAAGTTTAGCAAATACTTTGTATTAAAAAAAATTGAAAGTATTCACTTTAATTTTTTAAAGATTGATTTTTATTTATGAAGTAGTCTCGCGTCTGACATTTAGAATAAGTGAATAAAAAAATTTAGACTTCTGCTGGCTAAACCGTAGCGATATGAAGTTTAAAGGTTTCTTTAACTACGAAATTATTATAATGGTAGAATTTTGGCAACTATTTTGAAGTTATATATTCTATAGTTTGCTTTAGATTCTATAGCTTTTTTTCTCTAAACCATTGTTTCTCTTGGGGGAGGGGGACAGGGAGGGGCGGGGGAGGGGGAGGGGAGGTGAGGGGGAGAGGGGAGTGGAGGGGGGGGGGTTAGGGGAGGGGGAGTTGGGGGGGCGTTTGAGATTGTATTTAAAGGGGGCCGCTGTCTGTTTAAAAAATAATAAATACAAACTACATATAGGTACAAAAGATTCGTTTATTGAAGGTATGTAAATATTAAGATGTAATAAATAACATGAAAAAATAAACTAGTAGCTTTATTTCAATAAAATGATTAATCATGAACATTAATTAATGAATGCAATATTTGGCATTGTTTCTCACTTAAAAGTATACGTAATCATCTTTGCAAACACTCATAAGTAAATTATTTTCGAGTGATAACAGACGATTTCTGTATTTAGTTTTCAAAGTCACCATAGACGAGAAACCTTTTTCTCATAAGTAAGAAACAGCAAAGGGTATCAATAAGGGTTTAGTTTAGAGCCTAAACTATCATACATAAATCTAGAGTAGTATCTAGGGTAAAAACTAAATTTTCATTCAATCTATAAGTGGCAAGTGTATCGAGTGGAAGGTCACAGATTAGGCTGTTACCTGATAGTGTATAAATAGCATCTTTTTAGTCCAATACCAAGTAGTTGTATTATACATACTTACTTACATCTTGAAGATAATTAACAATAAACAAAGCACCAATTGACCGATAACGATTGTTCTGCGGGAGTTTCATCTTCTTAATATTGTATTTGACAGCCGACAATGGTAACGGGCTAGTTTGGGAAAGTGAAGTGGGTTCAAATCCCGGGTCCACGTTTCTGATATTTTTATGTGCGAATCACTTTCAACACGATTACCACTTGTCTTCGGGTGAAGGAAAACATCGTGATGAAACCTACATGCATGAGAGAAGTCAGCAAGTTGTCGAAAGATATGCAAAGTTCGCCAACCAGAGCTCGTGTTAGGCACAAGGCCCAGC
The DNA here is from genome assembly GCA_921882275.1 of Brenthis ino. NCBI lineage: Eukaryota > Metazoa > Arthropoda > Insecta > Lepidoptera > Nymphalidae > Brenthis > Brenthis ino. Next base: position 7,203,701 of record OV170221.1, read on the forward strand.
AGTAGGACGTTAAAAAGGACAATACATACTTAGGGATGGAACATCCATTTTATTTTTTTTATACGACGACATTCTTGCATCTTGAAATATTACCCGTAACATTAGGGTTATTATTTTTAGAACTGGCGTTTTATTTATTGGATTATTAAAAATTAGAAATATACAATTTGTATTTATAGGCTCAGTGAATTGAATATGTGAGAAAAAAACATATGGAATCAGTTTTAATCTTTACATAGTATAAAATGAAGTCGCTTCCGCTGTCTGTTCGCTTAGATCATTTAAACTATTCAACGGATTTTAATGCAGTTTTCAGCAATATATAGATAGAGTGATTCAAGAGGAAGGTTTATATATATAATATATTTTTATTTTTTATTTATTTAATTTGGGAAACACAGTATTTTATAACATAAGTAGGCACATAACAGATAACATATTACACAAACCAGCAAAGTTCCTACTATGAGTAATTCAAACACACTGTATATGAGTAAAGATTTTAACATGCATATTATAGTACAGAAAAGCGGAGAAATTCAAAGATTTTTATTTCATAGTAACCGTTAAATCGTACCCAAGGACGAACGCGAGCGAAGCGAGGGTATATCGCTAGTATTGAATAAATGGAGTTCTATTTTTTTGGCGCCAATAAGCTTTGATAAACGTTTGAAAATCGTCTGCGATAGATAAAAACCAAATACTGTATGTATATTTATATTGGATTTTTTCTATTTTTATATTATCTATTTTTTCTATTTGCAAGAATATGGCCTTTATCAAAGAGAAAAATAAGAAAAAATATGAAGAATGAATGAATTTTAGACTGTAAATATTTAGAAAAGACATAACTTAAAAAAGTCTGAGAGAAAAAGTCTTGAAGGTAACGAAAAACAAGCTCTTATAAAAAAAAATATATTTAATATATTATATAAAATTAAAAATATGTATATGTATACATCATATAGATATTTTTATAATTAGTCCTTTTTTCTTCTGTACTTGGCAAACAATTCTCGTATATATTTGAGAGAATCAGTGGTCCACAGAGGAGTGGTGGAGAACTCCTTGTCGATGACGAAGGAATAAGGAGAGGTTTTGTTTGCTGGTAGCCATTTCACTGGTAGTATATCAGATATTTCTGGTGTAGGATCCCTGAAATGAAATTAATATTAATTAGAAAGTATCCTTTTTCCTGATATCAAATATAGATTTTGTTAACATTTATTTCGTTTTAAATAATGTAACAATAATCATAGTTTAATTTGTAGATTAAATGAGTTTTGATAAAGAAGATATGATAGAGTAGTAGTGGTATATGCCAAAAGAATAAGTTTTGAATCTTCTTTTTTTCTGTTTTTATTGACTTGAGTTTGAGGCTTTTTGAAAAATGTGACAAGTTACTCATATAATTTACTTAAGCTTACAATTTAATTAAGTAATTTAAGTTACAAAAAATACTGAATGTTGCTACTGATTTTTAGACCTATAATTTTTAAAGAAGAATTAAAATCATTAAAAATAGATAAATGTATATAAATTTCGTATAATTTAGCCTTAATTATCAAGAAATTCCCAACTAATTAAAAACTTAACACATCCTTTTATATCACTCGAGTATATAATGTAGTTAGTTATTAGATGTAACATATTTATTGTGAAAATTATTATATTATTATGTCCTTGCTAGTTTTTGTTATTCAAATGTAAATAATTAGAAACAAGTTATTAATTAGTATAAAATAAAACACGGCAATACCTACCCATACTTTGCAAAGTTTGTCCACATCGTCGTCATTCTATCTATCATCTCGTTTTCAAATAACGATGGGACAGTTGGCATATTGAACAAGTAGAAAATATCATCAGCATGAGTAGCACCTGGTTTATTCTTAAGCTCTTTTCGTAATGTTTTTTTAAAAAAATTTCTCCAGCCCTCGTATTTAAAAATATAGCTATATACAGGATGGTTATTCGTCTCCATATACATTTCGGTCTCTTCCAAAATTGGTACAGTAAAATATGCTTCACCATAGAATCTTGAAATATTTGCCAAATTTTCAGGCGATATTTTTTCATTAGCCCCATAAAACTTCATTAGTTTTTCGCCAATTTCATTATGCTTTTCATGTGGTATTTCTAAATTTTTCGGTAATGACTTCTCTAGCATTATTTTAGGTATCATTCCTTCGGTTTCCATGTTTGCGAAAAATAATCCTTCCGCATAATTAAAACCAATCATTATTGGAACTTTATTATATGCTCCTTTAGAAAGCAAGTTATATGGCATATCTGTTAAAAAAGGCTCGACACCATCTATTAAATGTTCTACGCATGGTGAATAAAGGCATTCGGATAAAATAATGTTATTTTCTTTTCTAGGTATTTTAGTTAATATTAAATCTTCATCAGATTTTGTAATCAATATTTTGTAAATTTCATAGGGATCTATAGTTGAGTATCCCATTACTTTTGTTAATAGACTAGCCATAAAAACTGGTTTGAATTGTATTGCCCATGATGCCAAAGCAGATCCGCTCTGCATGATAGCTTTATGGAATAAATCTTTAGACATTGGGGAAAGTATATGTAAGGATACGGATGCCGCTCCAGCACTTTCTCCAAAAATAGTGACACTGTTGGGGTCTCCTCCAAATACTTCAATATTTCTTTGAATCCACCTTAGAGCAGCTACCTGATCTTTCATTCCAGCGTTTCCAGGAGCTTCTTTTATCCTCAAACATCCAAATCCCTGGATATTGAGTCTATAGTTTATAGTGATGACAATAACACCTTTAGTGACTAGAAAATATGTACTATACATAGCGCTGCCACCGGAACCTTCTAAGAAACCTCCTCCATGTATGAACACCATGACTGGATATTTTGTCCCAACTCTCGCATCCATTGGGGTATAAATATTTACAACAAGACATTCTTTTTCCCCTACAAGCTTTCCTATTCTAGGATCTTGTAAACATTGCACATTTTCATTTATTGCATCAAACACACCTTGCCATCTGGGTTCAGGACCGGGAGCCTTGGAAGGGATACAAAAAGTAGTATTATCTTATGCATTGAATATTATACAAATACTTATTCGATGTGTTTTGTGAGCTTTTATTATATAATTTAGTTCTACAAAAAGTATTTCCTATATTATTGAGTGGAATTTCTTGGAAAGTATTTTATAAGACTCGCGACTTATCCTCACTTTGCTCGGGTGCGTTTTTAAGATTCTGACGATACGTTTGGCTCAGTTTGTAGTTACTCTACTTGCTGCGCCAGCGCTGGGGGCATTGATTTGTGTGATGAGCACAAATGTTTGTACTTCAGCCATGAATGTTATATGCATGTATTTAAAAGTTATATATGTGTAGTGTATCAGCTATCTGGTATCCATAACATAAGCCACGTAGCTTACGCTGCTGTGTGTGTGTGCTGTGTGTTAATGTCCCAACATATTTACATATTTTTTTACAATATGAATTGTTATTGCGAGTGTACCCTAGGATATAGACTCATGCTTGATATTGAGGACTTTTCTGCAGGCCTTGTTAAACTTAATATTTTTAGCCAGATGACTCGAACGAGTTATTGTGTTTTCGAGTGGAAACGAAAGATTTTCCTGTAGTAAAAGGTATACTAATTAATGTAGAGCCGAGTAATAAGTTATCATTATACAAATTTTAGTAATAATCGGTCCAGTAGGTACTTTTGCGTAAAACGCGAACACACAAAGAAACGTACAGATAAACATAGAAAAATTTAAATAATTATTGTTTTGGGGTACACAATACGTTACAGTCATTGTTATTAAAAAATATTCTATGTACAGTTTTCGCTAAGTTACTGTTATATATATATATATATATATATATATATATATATATATATATAAATATTACATATTACATATTATCACAAACCAATAAGATACCTATATTATATTATATATTTTTGATGTAATAATAGATAATCAGTCGTGAATCATTTCAAGTACGCTGGGCGGATTTTATGAGCGCTATTTGTTTTACGAGTAATATCGTAAATTAAAACCGTAGCGTTTGATTTTAATCGATGGAGTATTTTTAAAATATACTTTGTGCTTCATGTTTTGCAAAACAACGATTTGTAGACTAAACAAACACAACGCTGACAAAACCGCCAAAAGTAACTAGTTTACAAGTAAAATAGTGTATAAATGCTACTAATATGCTTAAACTAGATTATAGAAATAGCACTTTGTCTTACCAGATATCTTTTGGCGGGATGACTCGCGTAAGGCACTGCCATATACCTCTTGTGAGATCCATCATGAGCAACATCTCCTCGTAGCCAGCCACCGGTCACTCGGACCGGCATCGTTGGCTGCCTCACTAGACGAGCTGCCCAGAGCGACCACAGGATCACCCAACATGTCTTCATCATGTCGATTAATGCATCCTCTTAAAAAACACGAGCACTTGTATGTAATATTTTAATATCAAAGTCTATGCTCAAACTTAAGAAAACTCAATAAAATAGTGAGATTTTTTTTGTTTACGATTAATTTAATGTAAATTGTTACATTGTTTATGCGACCCCAACGCGTACGGTTGACTTTAATCGCTTTCGTGTAGATACTAACTGAATCAGATTTTCAAGGCCGTTTTATCATTTTTATATATTATGTATTCAGTATAATTGTATTTGTTATTTATATTGTGGATATATACTAGTACTAGTGTTTGCGTAGTGGTTCGATGATAAATTGTAATCATTATTGAAAATTTAAGAAAAGATAATATGAATAGAATTTATCTATCTATATTAAAAAAAAAAACTATTTGTTAAAAACTACATCAATTAGTCGTTCCGTTTCGGCTTTAATGAAGGACAGACAAACAAACATATATAATATTATGCTCGTTTATAATTTTATGAATTCATTTTAAATTATAAACATACTTAACTGGGTTAACACTATTATTGTATGTATACGACTTTGTTAGAATATAAAATATGCGTGTGATTTAAATAAAGATGAAATACGTTTTCTATAATGTGTATTGCTTTTGAATTAGGCCTATATTAATATTTTTAACGTAATTTCTTTTTAATTAAGAAAATAATTAATAAAAAGTGCAAATGTAGATGGGTATTTAAAAGTAGTTAAAACGCACGCCATTGGTCAGAGAGAATATGACGTCAGAGTATATCATAACAGAGTGATTAGCTATTTTGTTCGCTACAAATGTCTGTCATTTTTCTGCGTATGACTGTGACGTCTTACGCTAAGCGCGTGGAATCGTTTACTTTAAAGTATCCGTATAGGTATGATATTTAAAAAAATGTATACTAAAATGTAGTTTTTTGGCGCTGCATATTTTATAATGGATTATATAAACCTTTAGTATAAAACTATAATATCTTGCGCCTTTTCTATTGTCTTACAAACGTTGCTTAGAAAGACGAAGTTGTCTACAGCTGTGGCGATATGTTTACTGTTTTAAATGACATATTAGTAGTGATCGGCTTTTAACACCTTCAGGTAAACTAAGAAATTAATGAAATTTCTAAGAAATCTATTTTTACCTGTAACACCGGCGTGTCCGCGGTCGTTGAGGGAATAACAGTGAATTTAAGCATCAAGAATGCCTATCAAAACATAATTCTGAGACTCTTAGGTTTTAGGTCAAACAGTAGTCCAGATATCTATACCAGCCTTACCGGCTTACAGTAACATTTAATATGCTTTTAAGTGCTATATAACTATTTGCTTTATAATACATACTTTCTTAGATATGGCTAGAATATTTGATATCATTAATAAAACTGTCTTTTCGGGTTTTGTCGCGGTATTAATTAGATTTTTTATTACCAGTATGTTCATTCGTTTCGAATCAAAAGTAATAGTTACACCCATTGTGTTCTAAGTCGTGCCTGACTACCTCCTTCTCTTGTGCGCTTTTTCAGTCAATTTAAATATTATGTTTCTTAATTCAATTCATTTTCTTGGTAATGGCTTCAAGGCGTGCCAAGTTGAGCACAGATTTTATAAATTTGTCTAGATTGTGTTTAGGTGTGACCTTGATCGCATATTATATGTCCGAAGATTCTTATTTAAGCCTTGTTTTCGTAAACTATGGTAAGCCACTTAATAATCTTCGGTAAGAATAATAATATATTAAAAACAAAAAAGATGATTTTCAAGTCAATATACTTTTTTTTAAAGTATCTATAATTATTATGATCTTTTTACTATAAATAAGAGTTATTTCACTATCTGACTTTCAAGAAATTAATATTATGTAAAATATACCTTATCGTAATAGCTTATAGTTGATTTTAAGTTGAAATTCTAAGGAATAATAAGGAATAATTCATATTAAGAAATTAAATAAGTTACTTTAGAAAACAGATAAAATCGTACTTACCGACAGTACGTAATACCTATCAGGTTCTTCGTCATACTATCATTTTTGCACTTTAAAAGTGAAATGGCATGTTTGCGGAAAAATAAATTATGTATATAGACGTTCAATCCGGCGCGATTTTAGAGCACAACTGGCATCACATAAGCGTTGTTACGCCTATTTGTGGCACGTGCGCTACGCCTACTTAGCACTTCTCTTGTTTTTTATTTTCCGTAGTACTAAGTAAAATCTTGAAGGAAAAGAAAAATGAGAACTTATAAAAATATAAATTATTTAATATATGTATATATAAAATTTTGAACATACATAATATGTATATATTTATATATAATTAGTCGTTTTTTCTTCTATACTTGGCAAACACTTCTCGTAAATATTTGAGAGAATCAGTGGTCCACAGAGGAGTGGTGGAGAACTCCTTGTCGATGACGAAGGAATAAGGAGAGGTTTTGTTTGCTGGTAGCCATTTCACTGGTAGTATATCAGATATTTCTGGTGTAGGATCCCTGAAATGAAATTAATATTAATTAGAAAGTAAAGGATACTTTTCCTAATATTAAATATAGATTTTGTTAACATTTTTTTCTTTTTAAATAATATAACGGCAATCATAGTTTAATTTGTAGATAAAATGAGTTTTGATGAAGAAGACATGATAAAGTAGTGGCATATGCCACAAGAATAAGTTTCGAAAGATCTTTATAACATGTTTTTATTGACTTGACTAAAAAACTGACATGTGTTACTAATTTCATTCTAAGCTGTTTTTAAAGGAGAATGAAGATCATTAAAAAATATAAAGGTATACAATTTTTGTGTAATTTAGCGTTAATTATCAAGAATATTCCAAACTAATTAAAATAAAACTTATCACATCTTTTTATTATTAAAGGATATAATGCAGTTAGTTATAAGATGTAACATATTTTTGTTTAAAGTGCATTTGAAATAAATCTTGTTGTTTTTGTGTGTTGGCAATACCTACCCATACTTTGCAAAGTTTGTCCACATCGTCGTCATTCTATCTATCATCTTGTTCTCAAATAACGATGGGACAATTGGCATATTGAATAAGTAGAAAATGTCATCAGCATGAGTAGCACCTGGTACGTCCTTGAGCTCTTTTCGTAATGTTTTTTTTAGAAAATTTCTCTGGCCTTCGTAACTAAAAAGATAACTATATACAGGATGGTCATTTGTCTCTAAATATAATTCGGTTTCTTCCAAAATTGATACAGTAAAATATGCTTCACCATGAAATCTTGAAATATTTGCCAAATGTTCAAGTGAAATTTTTTCATTACCTACATAAAACTTCATTAGTTTTTCGTCAATTTCAATACGCTTTTCATGTGGTATGTCTAAATTTTTCGGTAGTGACTTCCTTAACATTATTTTAGGTATCACTTCTTCGGGTTCCATATTTGCGAAAAGTAATCCTTCGGCATTATTAGAACCAATCATTATTGGAACTTTATTATATTCGCCTTGAGAAAGCAAGTTATATGGCATATCTGTTAAAAAAGGCTCGACACCATCTATTATATGTTCCACGCATGGTGAATAAAGACATTCGGATAAAATAATATTATTTTCTTTTCTAGGTACTCTAGTTAATATTAAATCTTCATCAGATTTTGCCATCAATATTTTGTAAATTTCATAGGGATCTATAGTTGAGTATCCCATTACTCTTGTTAATAGACTAGCCATAAAAACTGGTTTGAATTGTATTGCCCATGATGCTAAGGCAGATCCGCTTTGCATGATGGCTTTATGGAATAAACCTTTAGACATTGGGGAAAGAATGTGTAAAGATACGGATGCCGCTCCAGCACTTTCTCCAAAAATGGTGACACTATTGGTATCTCCTCCAAATACTTCAATATTTCTTTGAATCCACCTTAGAGCAGCTACCTGGTCTTTCATTCCAGCGTTTCCAGGAGCTTCTTTTATCCTCAAACATCCAAATCCCTGGATATTGAGTCTATAGTTCATAGTGATGACAATAACACCTTTAGTAACTAGAAAATATGTACTATACAAAGTACTGCCACCCGATCCTTCAAAGAAACCTCCTCCATGTATGAACACCATGACTGGATATTTTGTTCCAATCGTGGCATCCATTGGGGTATAAATATTTACAACAAGACATTCTTTTTCCCCTTCAACCTTTCCGCTTCTAGGATCTTGTAAACATCGAACATTTTCATCTATTGCATCGAACACACCTTGCCACGTGGGTTCAGGACCGGGAGCCTTGAGGGATACAAAAATATTATTATCTTATTCATTTAATTATACAAATATTTATTTTATGTTTTTAGGGGTTTTTGATAGAACATTTTATTGTCAAAAATTGAATGTAATTGAAGATCAATTCGTTGTGAATTATTTCAAGTACGCTGGACAGATTTAATTTATGTTTTACGAGTAATATTGATAATAAAATTTGATTTTGATCCATGATACTACTTCATGTTTTGCGCACTCTTGCGATTCATTGTCACATTTTCGTCAATGCAGACAGAGTCGCAAATAGTAACTATATAATTGACTACATAAACGAACTTCGTTATCAAAAACATTTATAGCAAAAAAACACTTAAGAGGGTATAATTTCAGCTAAGAGATTAGAAAAGGTCAAAAAGCGTTATAATATTATATATAAGAAGGGTACTATTTCAAATAACTCAAGCACCTGTCGAATTACCCACAGGTTTTCAAAAATTACATCTTTTTTTTTGTTCCTCTAATTTTCCCGTGTGTGTGTGTGTAATTTACTTATTGGTGTACAAATGCTACCAATATCTATAAAACTAGATTATGGACAAAGCGTTTTGTCTTACCAGAAATCTTTTGGCAGGATGACTTGCGTAAGGCACTGCCATATACCTCTTGTGAGACCCATCATGAGCCACTTCTCCTCGTAGCCAGCCACCAGTCACTCGGACCGGCACCGTGGGCTGCCTCACCAGACGAGCTGCCCAGAGCGACCACAGGATCACCCAATATGTCTTCATTATGTCGTTTATTCCATCCTCTTCAAAAACACGAGCACTTATATCTAATATTTTAATATCAAAGGCAAAAAAGACGTGTAAAACTTAAACGTACAAAACTCAAAAAATAAATAAATAGAAAATACTTGGTTTACGCTTAATGTAATGTAAATTGATACATTGTTTATGCGACAGACGACCCCAACGCGTACGATCGGCTCTAATCGCTTTCGTGTACTAACTGAATCAGATTTTCAAGGCTGTTTTATTATTGCGATATAGGTATTATGCAACTATTTTCTTTTCCTGACATTAGATGCATTTGTTATTTATATTATTTATTGTTTTATTTTACAAAATAAATAAATACTATAATATAATATTGATCTTATTTATATTACATATATATATATATATATATATATATATATATAGGCGGCCGTTTAGAATTGGGGACTTGGCCCCTAGCGGAGTGGGTGGTATTTCTGGATAAGGGACGTGATAGGGAGTCGAAATGTTAAATAAATTTTTTAATACAACAAAAGAGTCAAAAGTTATTGAGACTTAAAGTTATAACATTTCCATACATTATTTTGACATTACTACCATTTAGACACTTGGAGTCAAAACGTCACTTTCAATTGTCAAAATGATCTCCAGATGATTGTCTTTATTTGTACTTTGCGTGAAATTCGAATTTTCTAGTTTTCTAGTCATTTATGGCACTCGCCGGCCGCTACCGCGGCACGCTCGCTTCGCTCGCTCGGCTCGTGCGTTGTGGCAACTGTTCTAACCTAACCTAACCAAGATATGACGAATAATTAATAAATAATCTTAAATGTTCTAACCTAACCTAACCCAGATATGAGGAATAATAAATAAATAATCTTAAATGTTCTAACCTAACCTAACCCAGATATGAGGAATAATAAATAAATAATCTTAAATGTTCTAACCTAACCTAACCAAGATATGACGAATAATTAATAAATAATCTTAAATGTTCTAACCTAACCTAACCCAGATATGAGGAATAATAATAAATAATCTTAAATGTTCTAACCTAACCTAACCCAGATATGACGAATAATAAATAAATAATTAAAAATATTCACAGATAAAAAAATGATTTTTTTTACTAAATGTACAATTGTAAAACAATATATTTTACATAAATCAAATAAAAAGTTATAAATGTATTTATAAAGTGAAAATAATATTTTTCTTTTTATTTATTTATTTATTAATATTAATATTTTACCAACAGAAAAAGCAAAAATAATCAAATATAATCTGTTGTCATTTAAGCGGTAATATAAAACAAAGTGTCAGTTTTGCTTTTGTCAAAATGTAAGATCATTTTGTTTGTGTTGTGAAATTATTAAAATATTAAATACAATAAAGCATTAATTGTTGTGAAAATGTGTAATGTACATAAAAAAGGATGCGTACTATTCGTTAAAGGTATGTTTATCTGTTGTAATCACTTATTTAGGTAAAGAAATGTATGGAAATGTGTTAGAATATTATAACTTTAAGTCTCAATAACTTTTTAGTCGTACGTTTCCTCCAAATATTTTTAATATATTTTGACTCTCTGTCACCTCCCCTATCTAAAAATACCACCCACTCCGAATGGTGGTAAAGAAATATATGAAAATGTATGGAAATGTTGTAACTTTAAGTCTCAATAACTTTTGAATCTTTTGTTGTATTAAAAAATTTATTTAACATTTCGACTCCCTATTACGTCCCTTATCCAGAAATACCACCCACTCCGCTAGGGGCCAAGTCCCCAATTCTGAATTTGTGCCTATATATATATATATATATATATATATATATATATATATATATATATATATATATATATATATATATATATATATATATATTAGTACCTACTAGTGTTTGTACAGAGGTCAAAATTCAATTATAATCATTATTGAAAATTTATATGAAAAGAATTTATACCTTTACTCTTATCTATATAAAAAGAATTAACTGTTTCCAAAATACTTTTATCGATAATATTAGAGCTCGTCAACAGCTACTAAATAAAAAAAAATCTGTTGACAAACAGAGAAGAAAAAGTTATTGAACAGTTTTGTCTTTACCTATTTATATACATATATAGATTATCATATTTATATACATATTATATTATAGATAATTTCATCCAAATCCGCCCAGCCGTTTCAGGGTAAAGACCAACAAACACACACGTACTTACTTTTGTATATATCTATAGTAGTAGTTGGATTTTCTAAAATATTAATGGTTTTTCAAAAAAGGTACAATGACTTCATTTTTAAAAGTAATTATTGCATTCCTTTGAAATATTAGTATTTCAAGACAGACAGACAGACAGACAGACAAACAAAAATTCTAATAACTATAGATTCGGACTCTGTATCGATAATAATGTCTATTTCAATAAGATTTTCCAAAAAATATTTAATGTACAGATTCGACTTAGTTACAATTTTATTACATATATGTATAGATTTTATTTAGCTTTTTGGGTAATTAAAACGGAAGATCGTACATAAATATTTTTTTATCGTCAGTCGTTGACGTTTCGATAATCGATAATATTTTCATAAATGTTCGTTTCAAAATGTAGAGTCATGATACTTTCTTAGATTTACGCGAATATTTGACATTTTAAATTTATTATTAGAAAAAAAATTTTTTTAATAAATATTATAATTAAATAAAGCAATATTATTAATTTAATTTTTGCTGTTATTATTATAAATATTACAATTTATAAAAAAATATTAATTACTAATATTATTTAGTGTTGCTATTATTATATTATGTATATCCATAAAGAATATTAAAAATTAAAAATATTAATTATTAATCTAAGCAATATTATTGTTTTATATATAATTTAAAAGAAGTTAAAATATTGAGCAACACTATTGCTACCTTTTAAAAAATTAAATAAATAATATTGGTATGTGTAATTATAATATTTATTAAAAAAAATCAAATGTATAGAAATAAAAATCACGATGGGACTGACATGTCCGAAAAGGATAAAAGTCCCTAAATAAAAATAGAGATAAAAAAAAAATCAACAAGTATTGTAAGGTACTTTATTGCCATTTTTAAAATTTTTGAAATCATTTTTGTAAAATAGTGGGTAGGCGCTGTCTGTAATAAGTATGTGTTTGAGATTCTATATGTTTATAAATAGACAAAAACATAACAGTTCAGTGCCTTTTTTTCCTCTGTTTGTCAACCGACTTTGTTTTTTTTTTTTGCTTAGTAGCTATAAGCCTTCTGATGTGCTAGCTTTATAAATATTTTTTTTGGAAATAAGTTGTAAGTCTTTTTACATGGAGAGCTAAATTATATTCATATAATATGTTTTCTTCATAATTATAATATGTTCGAACTTCTATTTCGTTTTTTTTGAAATGACTAAATATTCTATACTAGCGGCTCAGCGAAAAGCACAAACAGATCTATCCCACGGGAACCGTTTATTTTTCTGGGATAAAAAGTAACCTGTCGTTTGATCGGCAATATAGCATGGCAAATTTTACTAAATTAGGTGCATAAGTTTTTGTGTACTAAGCTGTATAAGTTACTATAGTTGTTTAACTATCCCACGGGACCTCTTTAATTTACCGGAATACAATATTATTTAATATTTTGACCGGAGATATAAGATACCACCATGCAAAATTTCATTTAAACCAGTCCAACAGTTTCGGAAACTAGATCGTACAAACAGACAAACAGAGAAATAGACAGAGAAATGAAAAATTTGAAAAAAAACCTGGATTCGTTCGGGAATGAAAAATATATGTATACATTATAAAGGTATATTTATAATTAGTCATTTTTTCTTCTATACTTGGCAAACACTTCTCGTAAATATTTGAGAGAATCAGTGGTCCACAGAGGAGTGGTGGAGAACTCCTTGTCGATGACGAAGGAATAAGGAGAGGTTTTGTTTGCTGGTAGCCATTTCACTGGTAACATATCAGATATTTCTGGTGTAGGATCCCTGAAATGAAATAAAAAAAATATATAATATTACCTGAAATAATTAAAAGATACATGTATTGTTTCCTGATATGAAATACCTATAGATTTTGTTTACATTTCTTTATTTTAACATAATATGTCAAAATTATCATTGAATAAATGAGTTTTGATGAAAAAGATTTGATAGAGTAGTGGTATATGTCCAAAGAATATTATGTTTTTAAACATCACTTTAATATGTTTTTATTGACTTGAGTTTAAGGGATTTGAAAGACTCACATAATTTATTACAGTTTAGAATTTATTTAAGTAATTTAAGTTATAAAATTATTCATAAAATATACTTTAAAACTGACTTTTGTCACTAATTTCATTAGACCTATTTTTAAAGGAGAATGAATACAATTTTTGTATAATGTAGCCTTAATTGTCGAGGATATCTCAACTAATTAAAAACTTAACACATTTTTTGTTCACTCAAGAATATAATGAAGTTATTAAATGTAACATATTTTTTGTGAAAATTATTATATTATTATGTCCTTGCTAGTTTATGTTCTACAAATGTAATTAATAGAAACAATTTAGTATAAGATAAAACACGGCAATACCTACCCATACTTTGCGAAGTTTGTCCACATTGTTGTCATTCTATCTATCATCTTGTTCTCAAATAACGATGGGACATTTGGCATATTGAACAAGTAGAAAATATCATCAGCATGAGTAGCACCTGGTACGTCCTTAAGCTCTTTTCGTAGTGTTTTTTTTAGAAAATTTCTCCAGCCCTCGTAACTAAATATATAGCTATATACAGGATGGTTATTCGTCTCTAAATACAATTCGGTCTCTTCCAAAATTGATACAGTAAAATATGCTTCACCATAGAATCTTGAAATATTTGCCAAATTTTCAAGCGATATTTTTTCATTACCCACATAAAATTTCATTAGTTTTTCGCCAATCTCAATACGCTTTTTATGTGGTATTTCTAAATTTTTCGGTAATGACTTCTCTAACATTATTTTAGGTATCATTTCTTCGGTTTCCATGCTTGCGAAAAGTAATCCTTCGGCATTATTATAACCAATTATTATTGGAACTTTATTATATTTTCCTTTAGAAAGCAAGTTATATGGTACATCTGTTAAAAACGGCTCGACACCATCTATTATATGTTCTACGCATGGTGAGTAAAGACATTCGGATAAAATAATGTTATTTTCTTTTCTAGGCACTTTAGTTAATATTAAATCTTCATCAGATTTTGCCATCAAAATTTTGTAAATTTCATAGGGTTCTTTAGTTACGTATCCCATCACTTTTGTTAATAGACTAGCCATAAAAACTGGTTTGAATTGTAGTGCCCATGATACTAAAGCAGATCCACTTTGAATGATGGCTTTATGGAATAAACCTTTAGACATTGGGGAAAGAATATGCAAGGATACGGATGCCGCTCCAGCACTTTCTCCAAAAATAGTGACACTGTTGGGGTCTCCTCCAAATACTTCAATATTTCTTTGAATCCACCTTAGAGCAGCTACCTGGTCTTTCATTCCAGCGTTTCCAGGAGCTTCTTTTATCCTTAAGCAGCCAAATCCCTGGATATTGAGTCTATAGTTCATAGTGATGACAATAACACCTTTAGTAACTAGAAAATATGTACTATACATAGCGCTGTCACCGGATCCTTCTAAGAAACCTCCTCCATGTATGAACACCATGACTGGATATTTTGTTCCAACCGTCGCATCTATTGGGGTATAAATATTTACAACAAGACATTCTTTTATCCCTTCAATCTTTCTTCCATTGGCGTCTTGTAAACATCGCACATTTTCATCTATTGCATCAAACACACCTTGCCACGTGGGTTCAGGACCAGGAGCCTTGAGGGATACAGAAAATACTAGTATCTTATTTAATTATACAAATATATGTTCAATGACTTTGAATATTTCAATTATTTGTACAAAAAGTATTTCCTATAGTGTTAATTAGAATTTATTTTTAACCAGCGGTTGACTTCCAAAAAGGAGGAGGTTTTCAATTCGTCGGAATCTTTTTTTATGTATGTTCCCCGATTACTCGAAGACGCCTGAACGGATTTGGATTTTTTTATTTTGAAGCGTAAACTTCCCAGGGGGTCCCATTTAAATTTTATCAAAATCGGGCAAGCGGTTTTTAAAATAATCGACCATAAATTATTTTTTAAATAAATTGCTTAATCGAATATGTTATAAAAAAATCTTCTTACAAATTACTTGCTTGGACCCAAAATGCTACCTTGAGGCACCATAATCAATATAACGACTATCGCTAACGTTCTCTACAATTCATACGCATTGAATTCGCTCAAAAAGATAAATCTCAAAAAGTTGCTGCTAGCAATTTCTTATTTTAATTTTTTCAAGTTTCAATTATAAAATTGGTATAAAAATTGTATCAAAGACATTAGCTAGATCTAGATAAATCGAGATAACCTTCTTTGTCAAAGAAAATACTACATCATTTGTAGATTTACCGCGACGGAAGCCAAATTGATTTATCGACACCATTACATTTTTTTCCAAGTAATCAATAAGCATGTTATTTATTATTTTTTAAAACGACAGAGGTAAAACAAATACAAACAAATAAACAGGTATACAATGTGGTGTGGTGTTACATTTTTCTAAATTTTTTTGACATGACAGGTAATATGGAGATAGGCCTGTTGTTGTAAAGGTTACTTGTTTACAAATAAAATAGTGTACAAATGCTACCAATATGTTTAAAACTAGATTATGGGCATAGCGCTTTGTCTTACCAGAAATCTTTTAGCGGGATGACTCGCGTAAGGCACTGCCATATACCTCTTGTGAGATCCATCATAAGCCACTTCTCCTTGTAGCCAGCCACCGGTCACTCGGACCGGCATCGTTGGCTGCCTCACAAGACGAGCTGCCCAGAGCGACCACAGGATTACCCAATATGTCTTCATTATGTCGTTTAATCCAACCTCTTCAAAAACACGTGCGCTTATATCTAATATTTTAATATTAAAGCCTATGATCAAACTTATAAAACTCAAAAAAATATATTGTAAGATTTTTTTTTATTTACGATTAATTTAACGTAAATTGTTCCATTGTTTATGCGATAGACGACCTTCGTCGTATACGGTCGGCTCTAATCACTTTCATGTAAGTACTATCGTGTAAGTAGAATCAGATTTTCAAGACCGTTTTATCATTGTGATATAGGTATTATGCAACTATAGCTAATTATAATAATGCAGAAAAGTGTATATACAGCCCTTTTTAGCATCCCAGTACTGGCCACGGGTCTCCCTTGAATACGAGGGGGATCAGGCCATAGTCCATCACGCTGGCCAAGTGCGGATTGGCGCACTACACATGTCTTTCAAAAACTTACTAAGTTCTCTCAGACATGTAGGTTTCCTCATGATATTTTCCTTCACCGAAAGAAAAGCTGAAAAGTGTGCAATTCAATAATCTACCGACACATTTTTCATTATGTAATTAGGTCACCGCGCCTTAGTTTGACGCGCTCAAGTATTTCTATCTTATCAAAATATTTTTTAAATATTTTTTAGATATTTTGATCAGCTGCCCTAAATTTGTGACCTTATACAGAGGACTTGTACATGATGGAGGTTATGTTGATCTGCCGCACCTGAGCAAATCTCAAAATCCCCTCTTGCACTCCCCTACTATTATGGATATATACTAGTATTAGTGTTTGCCCAGTATCCTACATGTTGACCCGGATAACCAGCTATCACCATACCAAATTTCATTAAAGTCCCTCCAGTGGTTTTTCTGTGACGCGGTAACAGACAGACAGACAAAAATTCTAAAAACTATAGATTGGCCACTGTATCGATAATAATGTTTATTTCAATAAGATTTTCCAAAAAATATTTAAAATCCTCCAGTATTTTTTCCGTGATGCGGTCACAGACAGACAGACAAAAATTCTAAAAACTATAGATTTGGTTCCTGTATCGTGTATCGATAATAATGACTATTTCAATATGATTTTCCAAAAAATATTTTACGTACAGAGACTTAGTCACAATTTTATTATATGTATAGATTTAGGTACTTTTTTTTACTAAAAAGTTACAATTACTTCATAATCTCATAATCACTTTAAATATAATTATTGCATTCCCTTTAAATACTATTTTTTTTTAAAAGTACATCGGTCCCATCCACCCTTTTCGAAATTAAAAAATAAAATCTTCATATTATAGATATTTTTTGTTTTACATTTTAGATAATTCAAATGGAATTACGTACACCTTTTGATAATCGATAAAGTTTTCTTAAATATTCGGTTCAAAATGTAATTATTTTATCTACATTAAATAGGTATCATTATTTAAATGGCTAAAATTACATACTGTAGTGATATTGTATCGTTTTATCTCGGGTTATGAGATATTTTTCAGCGATAAAAAATTTTTCCAGTTCTCAGTCTATATCTATACAAATATGATACCAATTCATATTATATGAATAAAATTAATTTTGAATTATATTTTTATAAAGGGTTTTCCAATAAGAGCGGAATATGACATTGTTTAAATGACCACCGCGGCTTCTTATTGTAAACCGTATCCGAAAGGTCCAATTTTTAATGACTGTCATATAAATCTAGCTGAATTCAAGCGATGGCTTGGGTTATGTTGACTTTGAGGCCATCGGCGATTGAGGCTTATTGGTATAAACCCGTGATTTCAGAAAACCTTACAAGAAAACATCCTGCAGGGTTAAATCGCAAGATCTTAGTGGCCAATTCACGTCACCTTAACCTCAGTTGGCAGACACGTCGTTGTCTGTGGTCATTAATTTTAAGCTATTGGGTCATTTCCATCTTGTACGAGTGCAGGTCCAAGTTCCGACGCAAGATCCGTCAAGTTCAAGTCTGCAAAAGGCCAAGTTATTGTGCATGGCGAGGAATCAGCGATGTTCTTGGCCAATCTGGCGTTCCTTCGGCGTACTGGTGTTAGCTAATTGTTAACCGAATCGGTCGTTTCTAATTTATCCACCAAACAATGTTTTTTTTTTTATTTGGACCCGTTGCTCAATTGTGTAACTTACCGTGATGATTTGGCGTCAACAACGGAATAATAAATAATAGATTTGACAGATGTCACCAAAACAACATGGCCACCACAGCCGGTCAACATCGACCCGTCCTTATTGGAAAACCCTTTAATATGAAATTTCTATAATGATTGTGTTTGAATTTCGATAACTAACGGGCTAACACTATTATCCGACTGCAAGAAAAGTGTTATGTTTTTCGCGTCTATCTTTGTATGTTTGTTTGTAATATTCTTTATTCCCTCATATCTTCCAAACCACTCGATGGAATTCTTTAATTAAGGTATCGTTACATTCATCTCATTAGTCCAAATGTTCTTAGATAGGTGACATAAAAAAAAAATTAAATATGGGGGCTGCTAGATTTCATTGTTTAAGGTGATCTTTTTTAATTTTCTTTTTCTGCAATATGGGTATCAAATTAAAGAGATTATAAAAATAAAAAAAACTCGACTGCATAAAAGCTAACTAAATAAATGAAAACAACACGAAGGAATATAATATTATGTAGTGTAGTGTATATACATACATAAGTTATTTTATCATAATTATGATAATTATGTATGTGTAAATTACAACTATCGAAATGTATTGTGTTTCCAAATTTGGGCTGTCTGGACCTAAGACACACATTAATTAATCTAGTGATCTATCGCCTTCTGAACTTATCTCATGCCTAATGAGATAATATGTCATGATAATGATTATATTGAATTTCTGTACGAGGAGTTCAATTTGTATTCGCATTGAAAATTAGTATTTTAGGGTTCCGTACCAAAAAAGTTATTCCAGGGTTCCAACGTGTAGAGGCTTTTACTTATGTCATGGTATGAAATTGTAAAATCTTCATTGCAGATGCAACCATCGTCTAAATAGTTTTACAAGGAAAGTTTTATCTATACTATAATATTATAAAGAGGTAAAGTTTGTGAATTTGTGAGATTGTGAGTTTGTGACGTTGTAGGGGGTAAGCTCCGGAACTAATGAACCGATTTAGATGAAATTTTGTAAGAAGATAGTTTGAGACCCTGAGAAAGACATAGGATAGTTTTTATCCCAGAAATCATCCCTTAAGGGGGTGAAAATGGTGATGAAAGTTTGTATGGTGAATAAACCTGGGGAACGAACCCGAGCGAAGCGAGGGTGAGTCGCTAGTAATCAATACTCTTGTTAATGGCTTCAAAGAATGCCAGTTGAGCACAGATTACTTTACCAATGTCACGTGGAATGGAGAAGATACAAAGGAGATTGGTTGGTAAAATAAGATTATTATATAAATTATTCAAACAGACACAAAACATTTTAGTACGTACCATTTTCTCCTCTGTTTATCAACCGGTTTTTATTATAACTGTCGCTATTCGTATTTAAAATAAGGACCAATAACAAAAAAAATTTTTACTTTAATGGGACGAATAATAAGGAAAAGGAGGCTGTTGCTATTCCTCCGATAATCGGATGAATAAAATATATATTATTCGTCCGACTATTATCGGTTTGTACGAATATTTATCGCTTTTTTGTTTTCTAATGTAAATAAGTGATTTTAGGTGCAGGGGTTTTTGAATAAAAAAAAATAATGTTAATTTCCGAGTATTCCTTTAAGTCCCCACGATTTTAAGTTCAATAGTTTTTAAGGTTAAAAATTTATTTTTAGGTGGAGGAATTTCTGTATGCAAAAAAAAATATAACCTTAACCTACCGAGCTGAGCTAAGCTACTTATCCTACTTTTTTATTTATTTATTAGTATTCGTCCTTCCTTATAATTTATATATTTTTTAAAGGACGAATAAACACGAATAATCCGTTTTATTCTCTATTAGTGTTAATAATAAGAAAATTTTAGAAACTTTTTTTTGTGTAAATAGGTAAAAAAAACGAGTTCAATATTTTTATTTATAATTTTCATTAACAATTATGGTTGAATTTCGTTACTGGACCAATAGTTTAATAATAAAAATGAAGGCTTAAATGTAACGTCATAAAAATAGTCCATATTACCTACTCTCATCTGAATTCACTATCTAACCAAGTAGATCCTGTTAAAATTAGGCTAAGCCCTTATCTCACTTCTCCTTTTTTCTCCTGTCTTTTACCTCCATTCTTAGGTTTTAACAGGTGATGGTTTTTTACAGGAAACGCGTAATGATTGGTTGTTAGAGCTTATATTGTCAGCTTACCACCAAGAACTTATACTGTATAAGAATATTTGCAATTTATTAATTTGCTTTATAACGTATTCATTTTTTAGAAGAAACGAACTCTAAAAATACTATTTTAATTATTATTATATATAAATATCATTCCAACAACGTGTTTGAATATATTAATGTAAAATTCTATCCCCACACTACTTCGTTCTATGTATAGATACTAAATAGTCCTTCTATGATAAATTGCAACGTCATGGATGTTAAAGACTGCGTGTAATACTTATGTAATGGTGTTTATAAGCAACTTTGCTTCTCATAAGATGTCGGTTTGGGTTAAATCTTAAATAAAAAGCTTTGTTTATTAATGAATTTAATTTTTTTTAGATTTCGAAATCTGTTCAGCGGTTTAAGGGTAAATGGGTAACAGACAAAGATACTTTCACATCTATAATATTAGTATGGATTTAATCATAATCTGTACTAATATTATAAAGAGGTAAAGTTTGTGAGTTTGTGAATTGTGAGTTTGTGTCGTTGTAGGGGGTATCTCTGGATCTACTGAACCGATTTAGATGAAATTTCGTAAGAAGATTGTTTGAGAACCTGGGAAGGACATAGGATACCTACTTTTTATCTCGAAAATCATCCCTTAAGAGGGTGAAAATGGGGATGAAAGTTTGTATGGGGAAGCAAGCTAGGTACGAACACGAGTGAAGCGAGGGTGAGTCGCTAGTACAATAATATATTTACAATTTAATATACCTAGTATCCAAGCAAGTTTTGGATAAATTAATTGTAATTTCAACGAATACATTACGTCGCGTCGATAGTAATGCTTTTTGTTATCATTTTTTGTAAACTTGACCTTGTCTATGATTGTCTCCGAAACTATGTACGTCATTACTGTTAATGATTTAAAGTGGAGTATCTCTTAAATAGTTTGATGAAATAAAACACGGTAGCATGGTTGAGTATACAATGAACTTATAATTAATATTTATCAATTTTATTTTTTAATAAGCACTGTTCTTTAGGTTTATTATAAAATTTAGTTTTTCTATGTTTGAAGTATTATAGTTAGCCATTTCAATTTGCGGCCTAGTGGAATGCTTATTTAAAATAATATAATATACTAGCATTGCCCGCGGCTCCGCCCGCGTTCAGATGACCAAAAACCAAATTCTTAGGTTTTAGATATTAGTATACTCTTACATTGCATTTACATTTTCCCGCGATACTCGTATTATGAAGAATAAATAAATGCCTAATAGAAATTTATAGCAATGTATGAAAATTGTTTTATTGCTATTTTATAAATACGCTCGGAGACAAGGAGAGCATTTACGTGCGAATTCTTTTCTAGATATGTCTAACACAATATATATCTGTTCCAAAACCGGATAATATTTTTAATTGCAAGTCCCAGACATCTTTCGTTCTATAATAATTCTTAATTGTTATAACCGGAAGTGGTTATAATATACAAATTGGGAGTAGATAGAAAACGCTTAACATCATAATATTAATTCAATTATAAAACTTAATAATTTTATTATGAAATATATATTATGAGAATATTATTTATTTATTAAATTTTAGCTATTAAGTATTAGTTAATGTTTTGCCCTATTTTTTTTTAAAACTTAATTTTTTACGATTTATATACATAACATATTATGTATAAACAGATAAAATAAATCTTTTCGACTTTTTTAAAGCAAAACGTGTATTTTATATCAATAGCATTGACATTTAAAAACCCTTTCAGTTCAGCACCATTTTCCATTAAATTATTATTTTTTCATAAATTATTTGTAACCAAATAGGCCCACGAGAGATTAATTTTCCACGGCCTTTTAAAATTTCTAAAACATTTCATTATATGAAACTATTTTTGATATATTTTATAACTATACATCGTATCCCCAAGGATATAGGGTAAGGTCAGTAGTAATTCTGTGGGCGCGGGCGGTAATATATAGTGGGCCGGCGGCGGTCGGCCGGTATCAACATATATTACGAATTAATTTTTCTATCTCTACTTAGTAAAAGCTCCTCGTTTCGATATATATTCGTCTTAATGATTTAGCTTAATGCTTTGGCATTATTATTTTTTTGCTACTTGTACCTCTTTTATATTGGATTGGTTTTCTTTTATATGGACCATTTTCTTTAGAAATTAGAGATGATAGTTTTATGTTGTGGTGCGTAGTTTTATCTTATATTATGATATCTATCAGTGAGTAGCTTCGACCAAGGAATTCCCATAACTAACTTTATATTCCTGGTATCCATGGAATTGGTTTAATAATGGAATTAGAAGGCTATAGGAAAATCTCAAATACCTGATATAGCGCCATGGTGATCTTTACTTCTTATCAACATAATCTCAACGAGCTTCTCGCGTAAGAGATGCTTAGAATCTGGAGATGAAGCTGGAAGATACAAAAGAATATATCTAGTATAATTTTGCTTAGGTTTATTTAACTTGGGTTTTTATTGTATCTTACAGACCTTTTTAACGTTCCACTGCTGGGCACGAGCCTCCCTCATGCGAGGGGATCAGTCTATACTTCACCACATGGGTCATGTGCAGGTGGACTTCATGTCTTTCACAAAAATTTGCTAAGTTCTCTCAGACATGCAAGTTTTCTCACGATGATTTCTTTCACCGTAAGAAAAGTGGCAATTTTTTGGAAAATGATTCGCACATCTAAATATATATAATATATATAGGTTTTGAACCCGCTTCACTCAGTTTATCAAGAGAACGCGTTACCATTGAGCTACCACTGCCTAGTTTCCTATATCATATGTTATACATACATGAATAAAAGATAAAAATATTTTTTTTTAAACTGAGTGTAATTACATATACAAGTAAAACTCTGTGTTACTCAAATTCACTTTCAGAAGTATCTTTTGTAAGATAATATGTTTTTTATTTCATACGTATATTTCAATAACGCGATAATTTTTAGATTTTTATTATAAAATTAGGCCCAGTTAAGATTTAAAATATAAGACAGGTGTTAGTAATAGTCATTAACATTTTTAATTAAAATTGTAAGCGAGAAATGAACAGATTATAAATGTTTTGTTAATTTAAAAATAATTATTTGCTAACAATTTAAAAAGGCTATTATGTATTTGAATGCTTTAAGCAATCATCTAGTGACCATTCACAACGTCGGGAACCAATAATTAAACCAAACAAACCAAAAAATAAAATACTAGCGAATCACCCTCGCTCCGCTCGTGTTCGTCCCTAGGTTGCTTCCCCATACAAACTTTCATCCCCATTTTCATCCCCTTAAGGGATGATTTCTGTGATAAATATTATCCTATGTCTTTCTCAGGGTCTCAAACTATCTTCTTACAAAGTTTCATCTAAATCGGTTCATTAGTTCCGGAGCTTACTCGGTACAAGCAAACAAACAAACAAAAAAATCTTTCCTCTTTATTATATTTATTATAGAAGTATAGAAACGGGCGTCATCAAAATCTAAAAAAAATGCTGTAATTATTTTTGTAAAGATATATCTGAGATATCCCAAAGCCTTCCTAAAATATCTACATAAACATATATGTATATACCTACCTACGCTAACGATTTATCCTTGCTTCGCTCGAGTGCGTCAAAATCAAAGCGTACTTGGGTAGGTACGCTTTATTTTTTTTTTGGGTAACCCTAATTCTTTTTGTAGAATTAAAGTATTCTAATTTACTCGTTATAACATCAGCTATCTGCCAATGGAAGTCCCGTCAAAATCAGTTTAGCCGTTTCAGAGATTAGCCAGAACAAACAGACAAACTTTAAAAGTTGTTTTTTTTTATAAGTACCGTTATATTTCATATGCGTTTAGTAAAAAGCTGTTATTTTGATATTACAAACAAACACTTCAATTTTATTTATCTGTATAGATTATCTTGACCCCTTTACTAATTTCTTATAAAAATACCCAATACCTTGATGACTTCACAGAATATGGCACCTAGACATCATAATATGATCAAAAAAAACAAAACAATAGTGTTATTCACAATAACAAAAAGCTTCTCCGAACTACAAATTACAACGAAATCATAAAAGTTAGTTCGTTTTAAATTTAAAAAATTATTATAGAAAGCTACACTTTCTAAAACCCATTAGCCTCCTTTAATTAGCTATAAGAAATCCGTAGTCCAGACAGAAGTTAGGCGACGATTCTAAGAATCTACGATAATATCTTAAAATCGACTGACCTTAATAACTATCGATGAACTCTTTGATCCTTGAATATTTAAACTAGAAAATATCCTGACTGTATCTGTGATATATAATAAAATAATTTTTATTCAATATCTTAAACGTATTATAATTTTGAGTTTTAAATAAAACTATCTCTACGGATTATTTCGCGGATTTATTTGAATTTTTGGTTCCCGACGTTTCGAATGCTTTACAAATTATGATCACGTAATCCGAAACGTCGGAAACCAAAAATCAAAATAAATCTGCGAAAAAAACCGAAAAGGTTCTATTTAGAATGTCAAATATTCGGGTGAATCTAGTAAAGTATAAGTGTTATTTGAGAAATTGAAATAAAATCTAGTCTACATTTTTATAGGATAATTTTTAATGCGGGAAAATATCTCGTCTGAGAAAAAAATCGATATTTATTTATCTAGAACTTGGACTTAATATGCCATAAGAACTACTATCAATAAAGGTGTCGAATAAAGAGGATTTTACTCTTTTCTTCTGGCCTTTTCCCATCTTTGTTTGTGGTTCTCCTAATCATTTTTCTCCAAACAAGTATTTCCTGGCTCGTCCTTGGGTCAAAATTGTCAATAAAGAGTATTTTACAATATAAATAATTTAAAAAATATATTATAAATGAACAAACTGCATTTGAAATATAAGGATTTAACATATTTTTTTAATAGAATCCATTTGATGTATACTCAGGAACGAGTGAACGAGTTTAAATTAATTAAGAGCCAACGTGGACGTCGAACAAAGGTGCTCGCGAGTAGTACATGGAGTACATTATGTAGATACGGTATATACATACATATGTTAATTAAAATTATTGAAATAATTAATTAAATAATAAGTCCGAGATACTATTTACAATGAAAAACAAAACAAATCTATCCCACGGGAACCGTATATTTTTTTGGGATAAAATGTATTGTGTATATCATCTATGTTCTATTACAGACTATAATATATCTCTGTGCCATATGTCATTCAGATCCGTTCAGCCGTTCTGCCGCGATTGGGTAACGAACATCCAACCATCCAAACTTTCGCCTTTATAATATTAATTCAATACTGAATACAAATAAAGGTTTGCAGTGTTTAAATGACACTTCCATGGATAAAAAGAGAAAAATACTGTCTAAAGTAGGAAGGATGTAAGTATATTGTATTTTTTTAATTGAATGAACAATGGCGAACTAAAATGTTCAATCTATGAATGTATAAAAAATGATTGATTTAAAGCCCTAAAGGATTGATATTTTGACTGGGTATTACTATTATAAAAGCCATATAAAAGCCACAAGCCATTCAAACTAAAAAAGCAGTTATAGGAAACCACTATAAAAGGAAATTTTGAAATTCTCAAAGAAATGGAAAGAGGTGATAAATTTGAAAATAATATTTTTCGAATGTCCAAACAAATATGACAGTTGTGTAAACCAGAAAAGAGCTGCCACTTAATAAAACAATCTTTATTTAGACTATATATCACAACGAAAACATAATATCGGAGCGGTCAATACAAACAGACCCCAACCTCTTGGCGTAGTGGTTAAAAAACTAATATGTATGTCAGTGCGGATTTGAATCCTGATCAGGATAAATAATAAAATTAGCCATGTAAGTATTTTCTGTCGAATTTTTACTCACAGGCTGTAGATTTGAGATTCCCAACAATTATGTGCATTATAGGAATCGAACCCCCGTACATTACCACATGTGTCATGTAGTATATTACGAAATATCCAAACAGTTTAGTAGCTTCTGGTAACGTGCAATCAACTAACAAGTGACATAATTTGATTGGCTCCCAGGACGCAAGGAGAAACGTGAATTATTTATACAAATCATCCACTACTTTACTATTGCTTTGGAATTGAAGATATGTTGCTGTGAATCCATAAAATAATAGATTTTAGAAATTGTCCATTAATAAATAAATAAAATAAATATGTTGGGACATTAACACACAGCACCATCCAGTTCGATGGTAAGCTACGAGATTTTTGTTATGGATAGTTGATACACTACACATATATAACTTATTAGATATATTAGAAATATAATTATTATAATAAATGAAGCTCTTTAAATTAAGGCTTATTAGGATCAACGTTTAGTCATTTCAACCAACTTCCTAAAAAAGGAGGAGGTTCTCAATTTGGCTGTATTTTTTTTTATGTTTGTTACCTCAGAACCTCGTCATTTAATTAACCGATTTGAACAATTTTTGTTTTGTTTGAAAGTTTATACTTCCAGATTGTATTCAGCCCTTCTTAACGTCCCACTGCTGAGCACGGGCCTCCCTTCAATATGAGGGGGATCAAGCCATAGTCCACCACGCTAGCCAAGTGCGGGTTTTTTTTTCCTTCACCGTAAGGCAAGGGGTAATCATGTTGAAAATGATTCGCAAATGAAAATATCAGAGGTGCGAGACCCGGGATTTGAACCCGCTTCACTCGGTTACCTAAGCGAGCGAGTCACCACTGGGCTACCACTGCTTCGACTTCCAGATTGGTGCCATTTAAATTAAAAAAAAATACCACCCCTAAGGGTGGAAAAATAGCTAATGATGAATTTAACCTACTTCTAATTGTCATATTGACTTAAAACTTTGCAAGTGTTTCTATTTCCGTTGATTTGTTGACCTGATCTGATGGTATGGCCAGAAGGTGGATAGGTGGAACTCTTCAACGGCTAATAGTAGATACTTTGAGTTTGGGCTTTTTTTGTTTGATTTGACAAGCCTAACAAGTTAGAATTCTTACTTTGCTACTACTGTCTACACTAAAAAGGAAAAATAAAAACTTTTAAACAAGAAATAAAAATCGACTTCAAACAAAAGCACTAAAAAGTAAAAAATAACTGATTGGTAGTTTTCATTTACTCTACATACCTAATCAAATAATTTCGAAGTCGGTGCCAGCCGATACAAAGGAAAGCACACCGTTGCGCAGTTTAAAATCTAAGCATACATAGGAACATACAGACAGTGGGAAGTGACTTTGTTTTATACTATGTAGTGATTGCTCCGGTACTAAGTTTCACGTTATTTTTCATCCTGAAATGCTGTACTGACTAAAACTTAGAATAGTCATCACTTAATCAGAAATATTTTATATTTTCAATTTTAATTTATTTAATATTAAAACTATCAGATTTCATCAACATTAGTTGTTTATAAAAAAATGTGAATAAAATCTACAGCCTTTGACTTATTAGGATTAATAACATAATACCTTTAATCAAAAAATTACATTGGAACTCACGACTAAGATCTAGTTTCTCATCGTAAAACATTCCCCCTAAAATATTCACCATAACGTAAAATACGGATTAGTTATGCAATGAAGCCGTTGAAAGGGAAAAGAAAAGAAAAATGCTATTGCGACCCCATATATAATACCCGGGGTGAAAGATTTACAGACCAGTTATTGCTTGGACGCTCCACAATTTGTATCGGTATAATGCCGCTTCTACACGGTGGATCGTTTTCTAATATATGGAATCATTCTTGGTTTTAGTAAGCTGTATATCTTATATCTTTAAACGAGCTATATATATATATATATATATATATATATATATATATATATATATATTATATATATATATATATATATATATATATATATATATATATATATATATGTAATCTGAACCTCGAAACGGCACCAACGATTTTCATGAAATTCAAAACGATTTTCAAGAGGCCAAGGCGCAAGATTGACCATCATAGGTGTCCGGGTTCGAATCCCGATCGGATACTAAGGTATAATTTATTTTTGTTTTTTTTTTGTATTTATTCAAGTTTTTTTTTAAAGAAAATTGAACTTTTGACCAAAAACTCCGTGGCCGAGGTACTATATATATATATATATATATATATATATATATATATATATATATAAAATATATATAATATATATATGTAATATATATATTAACCGATTATATATATTTTTTAAAGTATATATATTAGAATCGTTGTGATTTGAAACTCGATGAAACGAAACTGCGAAACTAAAAAGAGACAAACACATAAATATATAGGATTAAGCCGGCGAAAGAATGAGATAGAATATATTGCGTTGTTGATTTGTTTTTATTTAATTGCAATATTTGCCAAAGAAATTTTACTTCAACTGTGTGTAAAGGTTACACGCACCCATTTTTTTTTAGTAACTTAACGAGCTATAGTGTTATCAATAAAAAAATTGAAATCAGTTTTTTTTATATAGATAAAATAAATTCTATTCATATATATTTTCCTTAAATTTTTAATATTATGTTCGAATTTCAAGCACTAGGGCAACACTAGTAAAAATAAAGGCTTATCTCATCTATACATATAATAAAATTGTAACTAAGCCGAATCTGTACATTAAATATTTTTTGGAAAATCTTATTGAAATATTTCAAAATAGCTTCTTTGATTTTTCTAAAAACGACCTCGAGCTCTCAAGTCCGAATGTTCAGTCCCTCGCAAAACACTGCCTATTCCGTTCACTATCTTAGTCCATTGGGATGGCATTCTGACAGTACTAAGGAAAAATCTAACGGTTTTACGAGCTTGCTAATGACAGATAGTGGCGTATATAGTAGTAACAATATTTAGGCTAAACCCGGGACTCGAACTCAACACGACCTGCAGCTAGTCATGCTAGGTACTACATCTGCGATACGGGTTATATTACATATTATGTAGATTAAGGTTTAAAAGGCACCTTATAAATGTTTACTGCAATAAAGTCTCAACAAAATTATCATCTCTTAGACCTTCTTTCCTTTATTCCAGTAACCTTTTGTAGAAGTTAAAAATAATATACAATTATATACGACCTATTTATTTGCTTAGCATTTGATTTAGTTTCAAAACATGCAAAGTTCAAAAGAAAAAACTTACATTACTATTTACGTTTATACCATAAAATATGATCCCATGGTCATGGGAAGTGATAACTGCTTATTTTTATGGCATAAGCTACCCTACTATTAGTTGACAAATGTTTCTCCATAGCTAAAACAATTACGACACTGGCAGACAAATTGTTTATTTGAATTATTACGAAAGTAACTGCTACTGGTATTTTCGTACATACTGTCTAAGAAACCATAGAATATCTATACAGATAAATAAAATTGAAGTTTCTGTTTGTAATGCCAAAATAACAGCTTTTTACTAAATCCATACGAAATTATATACGGTACTTATAAGAGAAACGCAACTGTTAAGGTCTCTCCGTCTATCTGTCTGTCTGTTCCGGTTTATATCCAAAACGGCTGGACTGATTTTGACGGGACTTTTACTAGTAGATAGCTGATGTTATAAGAAGTAACTTAGCAAAAGTATTAGGGATCCGCTCAAAAAATTAAAAAATATCGAAGCAAAATATATTGTAAGAACCATTTCAGGTTATCTCTTTGATGAACAATTATTATATATTTTTCCATCGTCCTCCATAAATAATTCTTATTAATATCATAAATATGAATTGATCGTCTTAATTAGTCGGCATTTCACGCAGTAGCGGAATAACTTATCGACTTCATATTTTGTTTACAGATAATTTTGTTACTGTGTAATATTAATATTAGGATATAATTAAACAAACCAACAGATTTTTTCTTTTGCTTCTTTTGTCACTTTAGCCTATGATGTGAGCGGCGTTAGCTGACATATATGTATGTAAATAACTTTTTAACTCAAAAAATACGTGCGACTTAAAAATCATTAAAAAGTAATTATTTGATTTTTGGTTTTTGATGTATGTATGTATGTATGTATGTATGTATGTATGTATGTATGTATGTATGTATGTATGTATGTATGTATGTATGTATGTATGTATGTAAGTATGTATGTATGGATGTATATGGGTTTATATATGTATCTCTTTATTTATAGGTAAATATATCTATTTATATATGTAAACGTGTCGAAGCAAGTAAAACTTATTCCTCCACCTTAAGGTTGCCTGGAAGATATTGCTGCCAGCGATAAGATCGCCTGTTGTACATCTTTATTTTGTGTTTTAATTTTTTATTATTAGGTTTCTTTTTTGGTGTTCAATAAAAAATATTGTTATTACATTAAGGGTTTTTTTTTTAATTTTAAATGGGATCGTCTCTAAGGCTAAGCTTAATAATAAAAAAATTAGGATATATAATATATGAGTAAATTGGCGTAAATAAAGAGAGAATGTACACACAAAAAAAAACAGATGAATTGAGTACCTCTTCTTTTCTCAAGTCGGTTAATTAGGATTTATTTTAGAAGACCTTTGTAAAACCAAAGTAAATATTATCTATACATATAATATACTTGTAATTAAGCCAAATCTGTACATTAGATATTTTTTGGAAAATCTTAAAATAATAATAATAATAATTAAGCCACTTATAATTTTACCTCAGCAAATTCAATAAGCCAAGAATTTTAAGTGAAGCATATATACGTATTAGAAATCGCATTTCTTTTTGAAAACAAACTTCGATCTAATCTAGTCACGGCCCATTTACTTCAAATAGCCCGTGTAGACAACCGGTACATTTGTACCGCTGACCGATCCAAGGAAGCTATGTTTTGTAAATGATCTAACGCTTCCTACACCGGGGTTACAAAATATATAAATTGGGGGATGAGAAAGGCAATTATGAAGATTACGGTAGCAATACTATTTGTTTTCTGTGACTTTGTTTGTCGAAATGTAAATAAATACATATATTGAGACATTAACACACAGCACCTTCAAGTTCCATGGTACGCTACGAGGCCTGTGTTATGGATACCAGATAGTTGATACACTACACATATATAACTTAAAATACATACATATTATATACACACCCATTTTTTTTTAACGTTGGGAAATGCATTTACGCACGAGGTGTGGGACTCACCGGCAAAGCCAGTACTACCCACTAAAACCCAACAAAACCTTCCCCCGTCTTAATGGGGCGTCGCAGGATCGCTTACGCATTCAACTACGACGCCCGACGGCAGGTCTGCCGAGGCAGACCACAACGACCATGGAGTTGCTCCAAAGTCCACTCTGCTAACAGAGAAGTACCAGGAGCAACCCGCATGGTACACCGCCCTCCGAAGAGGGCCACCTTACACCGCCCACAGAAGTGGCCCACCTCCCTGTGCGTTTCTTGGCTTCGCGCCCGGCTGTATTGCCGGGCACTACTGAGCCCCCCCACCACGACAAGGTGAACGCACGTTGGGGGGGTTATATACACACCCATGACTGGAGTACAAACATTCGTCATCACACACAAATGAATGTCTCCAGCGGGACTCAAACACGCGACCGCTAGCATAGCAATTAGGGTCACTACAAACTGAGCCAAACGTGTGGTCAAAAATTTTGCACCATTAAATATGTTTATAATATGGTAATAATAACGATCGCAATCTCTCTCAAACCTTACCATACTCGTATATTCATATATGTACACACAATTAGGACCTACACTTGGTAAATATTTAAATATTAGAAAGAAAAACAACTTTTGCAAACAAATTCTTCAAAATAAATGTACCTATTAATTACCGATTGCTAAAAGTTTCTATAGACAATCCTCTTATTATTCGGCTTTATATTGCATTAGCTTTTACCCGCGGGTCCTGCCTGGATATTTTTATAAGATTTCTTAGCTTTTATCGGCTTAGCGTATATTTATGGACCTAGTTTTTTTTAAATCATTATATAATTATTGTGTATAAGAAATAATATACATACATCCGAATTGAGTACCTTCCCTTTTTGGAATCTGTGAAAAAGTCTTTCACGACGTAACAGACAATAAAATGTGCGTTCCCAATTTCTATATTTCAAAAAAATCGCAACTAGATAGATCTATATACTATAAACTGTACCTGTAGTATATTTCAGCATAAATTGAACCTTGACCCTGTGACGGTATTATACGAGGTGTTCATCTTTATACAACTGTGAGCCAAAAATACAGTCAATCGAAACTGTGCTGGATAACCGTCAGAAAAAAAATCACTTTATATAATTTACTCGGAGATGTAATATCCATATTTATGAGTATTTTTCAATCTTTTGTTTATTCATAAGTTTATGTATAAAAAGCAATTAATATTCGTTAAAACAATTAATTATAAAGCCTCAAGCCGAATCGGGTACTTGACATATTTATTAAGAAAACGATAAATCAAAGCAATAAACGTCGTAACACCCCCTCCATACCCAGCGGGATTTTGCAACCGTCTCTGCGCATAATATAGACTTTTATATTTTATTATTAAGAGAAAAATGCGGATTTTCTTGTGTGGTACATGATGTTATTTTGATGTGGTTTCCTTCACAAGACAATTGGTGTGATAGAGAGCAAGAGAACGAGTTACTTATAATCATGGGGTCTCATCACGAACAAAGAAAAATTAGTTCAAATAAATGTCAATAGATGACGTTGCATGTATCGATTTGTTATTAAAGTTGTGTTAAATTAACAAAAAGTAGATCCCAAAAAGGTATATTATTGATTTAATAATATTGTAAGTGAAGGGAAACGTAATAATGCGCTCGTAAATCAGCGTAATTTTACTGATTAATTATTGAAATATCAGCAATCAAATGATGAGTTTGTAGTGTATATTCACAGATGGCGCTTTTTGTAAATTGTTTATGACGGTAAAAAAATATTAAAATCACTGTTTTTTTATTATTCCAAATTAGGATGAATTTTTAAATATTTACCATACGTCAGTTAGCACATATTTATAAAATAAAACAGTTTAACTATTTATGAATCAACAATATCTATTATCTATTCAAGTAAATAAAAATAGCCCGAATCAACAATGTCCAATTATTTTGCATGGGATGAGGCATCTGCACTAGTATAGTATCATTTGATCTGTGCTATATTGTAGCTGTAGATCCAACGAAGGGTTTCGATGAAAGTTCTCTAACGAATATATTATGCATAATTTATTTGTAGTAACAGTCATAGTTGCTTATTTTAGAAACAAAAGAAACTGACATAACCTAAGTAGTTCATGATAGTTTAAATTAACCAACGTGATGGACTACAGCCACCAGTCTCAGGTGCTCAGTATTAGAACCGTAAAATGGTTGAATAAATCGTATTATGAAGTAAACATTTAGTTTAAGACGTTATATTGTTTGGCAGAATTTAAATTAATACTAAAGTACCTTGGAGTCGATCTTACCATTTTCAATATAATATATTTTCTAGAACCACTACCACGAGTACTAAATAAAACTTTAATACACGATCGTTCATCAGTGTGCGACCATTCTTACTAGCGATATATCATTGAAGCGTTTTTAATAATAGCAACACTAAGTTAGCGATGTTAGTGAAACAAACTTGATTCAAAATGAATTGTGATTGATGCTACAAGTTGAAGTGGTTTAGTAATAAACTTTAAGTTAAAAGTATTATTTTTTAGTATCCATTTACTTCACTTAGCTGAAGTAGAGATAATTATTCCCATCTAAGTGATACCACGATAAGTGCTGTAACAATTTTAATATGACTTTATGTTGCTACAGATTTTAATGTTTTTATCTATATATATATATATATATATATATATATATATATATATATATATATATATATATATCTGAAGGTGAAAAGTAAAGGGCCTTAAGTCACATTTTATAAAGTATTCAGTAGAGCTCATTAAAGATGAAAAACCCGAAATGAGATAATAAAATTGACCGTGTATAAAAAGTAAATAGCGTATCGTTGTCAAATAAAAAGTATGATTATGATGGTTACTTAAGCTATTATATTGTGTTATTTTTTTATCAAATTTAGTTCCTTAAGGCTGTATTATCGGACTTAAGGTTCTTTAACTTTGGAGTTTTACTAAATATCTTATAGTATATGGTAGTTACGTCACTCCTGTATCAAAAATATATAGTATATTTAATTATTTTATAACTTAAAATTATAGAAAAATTTTGTATTAAAAAGTTTTAATGACCTTAGAAATAAAACAAAATTGTACATAATATTTTTTATTTAATTAAAACTAAAATCTTTGAACATTAAAATCTATACAGATACATAAATTGAAGTGTCTGTTTGTAACACAAAAATATCAGCTTTTTACTAAATGCATGTCAAAGTATATACGGTACTAACAATTAGAAAACACATTTTTTTATATTTTTGTCTGTCTGTCTGTCTGTTGTTCTCGTGAATCTCCAAAACTGCTGGACCGATTTTGGAGGACTTTCACTGGCATATAGCTGGTGTTTGTTATAAGGAGTAACTAGGCTACTTTTATTTTAGTAAAAGAATTAGGGTTCCGCAAAAACAACGTTACTAGGGACGAACCCAAGTGAAGCGAGAGTAAGTCGCAAGTCTTCTGGTAAGTCACACGCTGTGCCATCGTGGGCTAAAGTATTATAAAAGTTATGGAAAATGGGTGGGACCCATTGGAGAGCTTTCTGTAAATCCTGATATTTTTTTGTACTTATAGGTTTGTGGTCTAGTCGTATAGGCTGCAAAGTAGGCATAGCAAAATCTTCTAAGGGTCTCCTTCTATTTCTTATTAAGGAGACCTTTTCAAAGTCCTTCTGATTGAAAGAAGTTTTATAACTCATTGTGCCATAATCTTCTGTTTCAAATTTCATCCATACTATTTCAGAGTAAGGCACTGACTGACCCATATCTCCTTTTTTGCGGTGAATAAATGGCGCTGTAGGACCTTCTTGGATATTCAATATGTTTTTAAAATCTTCACTTGACATATCAATAACTTCAATTGTTGCCTTATCTAAGAACAGTACCGTATGAACTGGTGAAAGTCCCATGGGGTCATTATGGAAAATTGCGGTTGTCTCTTTTTTTTCTCTCAATAATAGAATGTACACCATCCACTTCCATATGAGTATGACTTTTCATAAGATATTAATGGTTAATGCATTGTAGGTTAGGTATTTTCCATAATAACCATAAGTAACACATGATGATATGTATGTTTTTATTTTATCCTGCACACACCTATAATAGCACTACATACTTACAAGAAAGTGAAATACATTAAATAATACATACACATTAGAAACTATTTGAATATCTGTCAAATATGAAATATAATATCCTCATAATTATGTTAACATTTGTATATTCTCTTAAAAATAATAAAAAAATATTAAATAATGATAATATATTGACGTACCTGATAATTTTATTATATCAACAAGCCTTCTTCCTCGTCCAATATTCATATTTTTTAAAAGATTATTCTTTGTTGTCCCCACAACACAATACGCGTACGATTAATTTTGCACGAAACAAAAACTATAATATTATAAATTATTGCTTAACGGGAGAGAGTGCGTGCGCAGGGTCGCGGGGCGGCGACCGTAGGTATGATAGCACCCGCGCAAATGTAACCCGCGCGTAATGGTAAAGAATAGTAAGTCCCACATACTAACGTTTAACATTTATCTAGGTTTATTGTTTGAATAGTAAAGAATATTAAGTAACCATACGATCATTCACTTTTTCACGCGTAGGGACTTGATGTTATTTATAATTTTACTTCTGTGAATTTAGTGGCTGTAGGACTTAATGTCTTTTACCATTTAATCAATACGGGTATTCTGAATTAGAATCATTAAAAAATCAAAAATGTAAAAAAATGGACTTAAGGTCCTTTAGCTTTCATCTACAGATATATATATATATATACGAGTATAATAAAGTTCTGAGTCAAATCTGTACATTAAATATTTTTTGGAAAATTTTATTGAAACTTGATGTTATAATTATCGAATCTATAGTTTTTTTGTCTCTCTGTCTGTCTGGAAACGCATCACGAGAAAACTACTGGACAGATTTTGATTAAATTTTGTATAATGATAGCTGGTTACCCGAGGCAACATATAGGATACTTTTTATTTTGAAAAATATCTCGTCTTTGAAAAATCCATACTAACCGTTAAAACGTCCCTAGATATGAACCCGAGTGGGATGAGTTTGCTAGTAGGATATAAACTACGTTAGAAACTGGACATAGTTACGTCTTTTAATAATATTGATTTACTCATTGTGTTGGGCTAAGAATTAATATTTGTAATCTATGAATAATTATGAAATCTATATTGGTAGATAAATATAAAGGTCGCTGGTTCGATTTCTGCTTCAAGCAAGTTTTAAAAAATTGACCACCTACTATAGTAGAGTTGTGTTGTACGGGATAAATTGAGTTTCCTTTGTTATAACACAATAAATATAACAAAGAAGTCTTAAGATAAAAGAAATGCATTGAAAATACAAAAAAAATATATATGTACATACATACATTTGTTTTATTTATCTAATACAAAATAAATGTTCACTTAATTATTACTGTACAAGTCATGTCATGTGGCAAGAATGCTATTTGCATTCCCGCGCTGAATGACAATGCCGATTATTTGGGCGAATAACGAGTCAGCTCTCTTATCACCAGTAGAGGCTAAGTGTTGCCTTTCAAGAAGTTTTTGAAATGTATATACTTATCTATATGTATGAGGACGAGTCTAAGGCTAGTCTTTACTTTGTATATTACTTACTAATTTCATAATGTACGTAAATATCGAATACGCAAATGAAACTGTAAAATAATAAATAAATAAATATGTTGGGACATTAACACACAGCACCATCTAGTTCCATGGTAAGCTACGAGGCCTGTGTAATGGATACCAGATAATTGATACACTACACATATATAAGTTTAAATACATACATATTATAAATATAAGCACCCATAACTAGAGTACAAGCATTCGTGCTCATCACACAAATGAATGCCCCCAGCGGGACTCAAACCCGCGACCACTGGCACAGCGAGTAGGATCGCTACAAACTGAGCCCAACGTTATTAAAAAGCATCTTAAAAAAATTACAATGATGATGATGTTCTCCTAGCCGATTCCGGCCACGGCGGCCAATCTCAATGAGATTAGCCAACTGCGCAGGAGATATTATAGTGCTCAAGTGTACGCGCAGACACAAGTGCACTCTCTATTCCTATCACTCTCATACTCCGGTGGGACGACCACTCGACACGACCGGTGAGAGTTAAGGCGCAGGACCGACGGCTTTACGTGCTCTCCGAGGCACGGGGGTGAAACACCGCCAACTTCCCAACTCCGGGCTGTTACTGAGACTTACTATACAGGAAGACTCAATAACTAAACTTGGCCCGACCCGGGACTCGAACCCAGGACCTCCGGGTGTGCAACCGTACATGCTAGCCACTACACCACCGAGGCAGTTAAAAAAATTACAATATCCTCTCAATAAGACAAGAAATCAATTCTCAATACAAAAAATCAATTAGAGTAGGTAATACAGCTATATTGTCTCAGGCGCAGATATTGAATGGAGGCATTAAATCACTCGGTCAGATTATCCGAGCGCACAAAGCCCGCCAATCCGCCCGCCCATTGATAGCTGAATAGGGCTGCATTTTTACTTCACCCAGCCTTGTATAGACTACCTATAAATTTTGTATTTGAATTGGCCTGATGTATTGGCTTTTTTAGAATCTGCATCTTTTTCGGTTTTTCCGATGAATGTAAGGATTTAACGAGTTTTACGAAATATAAAATGGGTAACGATGTTCTTTGAACGTCTCAAATTTTTTTTTTTGAGGAACTCTTCTTTATTTAATTGTTATTATTTGTTTGTTAAATTGTTGTTATTATTGTATTTATTATTTAAACGTAGTGTCTGAGACCATGGTCGCAAGGATCAGCCACTTATATAAAAATCAGTGATAAAAAAACGGTCAAGTGCGCATCTGATTCGTCCCGTACCGTCGTACAAAATATAACACTATGTACTAATCGATTTGTTTATTTGCAAAGCAGCCATTTTGAAATTCGCCATCTTAGTTTTTTATTATTTGTTGTTATAACGGCAATAGAAATACACGTTCTGTGAAAATTTCAACTCTGTACCTATTAGGGTTCATGAGCCACAGCCCGCTGACAAACAGACAACGGCTTAGAACTGGATCAATAATCTCGAAACGATAATAACAATATTTTACTATTGAATACATTCTTTACTTTAGATTCCTTAGGTGTTTCCAAATAGAGGACAGACAGACGCTCACTGGCGATTTTCTCTTATATGTTGACTAGCGGCTGAACCTAGCTTCGCTCGGTTCTACTCTGGAAAATATAAACAAATATATAAAATATATAAATCTATGTGTTATTCTGATGTACGAGCAATATTATTGTAAAGTTTCATTCAAATCCATTCAGTGTTTTTGCGTGAAAGAGTAACAAACAACCATACATCTATACATCTAGACATCCTCACAAACTTTCGCATTTATAACAGTACCTATAGAAGTAAAGATAAGTTTAAAAAAATATATTACTATGTTACTGACATTAAAATAACACTTAATACCTATATGATATTTAATAATAACTGGGTACTAAAATTACTATCTTTCACTAAACGTATAACATTACGAGTATATCAGGTTGCAAAGCTACCTAATTAGCACGATTTAATTAACTTCTCTTTATGTATGCATTTTGTAAACGAGCCGCCCGATACAAACACACAATGTAATTATAACTATTGTATGAAATAAAGCTTTTCATTAATATTCTATACTAGCGACCCGCCCTCGCTCCGCTAGCGTTCGTGCTTAGGTACGTTTTAACGGTTAGTGTAGATCTCTCAGAGATGAGAACTTTTCAATTTTTCAGCTGTTCTAGCAAGCAGCAGCAACTGAGTCGAATCTGTACATTAAATGTTTTTTGGCAAATCTTATTGAAATAGTCATTCATTATTATCGATACAGACGCCGAATTTATAGTTTTAGAGTAAATATACTCACAAAAAAAGTATTCTTTGACCCGGATAACCAGCTATCATCATACCAAATTTCATCAAAGTTCATCAAAGTTCATTCATTAAAAGCGGTGTTCTCGTGATACGTTCTCAGACAGACAGACAGACAAACAAAAAAATCTAGAACTATGGATTCGGCGTCTGTATCGATAATAATGATTATTTCAATAAGATTTTTCAAAAAATATTTAATGTACAGATTCGACTCAGTTGCTGCTGCTTGCTAGAACATCTGAAAAATCGAAAAGCTCAGAACTGTATATTTTGTACCTATGTAATATATAGCCTATCTATTTCATACTAACCGTTAAAACGTACCTAGAGACGAACCTGAGCGAAGCGAGGGTGAATCGCTAGTTCAATATATAATGAAGTAAAACAGCTACACCACTCTTGGGTATTATATTTTCAATACATTACATATAAACTTTTAACACGAGAAGTTTCTTATTTTATTTTATTAATAGGTATTTCAGTGTCAGCCTTCAGCTGGTTTTGTTAGGTTTGACGCCGACCCTAGCGGCTGACAGTGATGTAGGTTCTCTATATAAAAGTTGTTACTAAATTATCCGTCTACGGCTTGAAATATTTTGTGACGGCAGTTATGTAAGGTTTACTAGCAATTTGGCCTGGTTTCGCCTGTTTTTTTTTTAAATTTAAATTAACTGTTTTCATATTATATACCTAAAGGTATAGATGTAATTATTTAAAATTATGAAAAACGTCAGAATGTACGTATGTTTTATAAATAGTGCTGAATCATTACGTCAATATTAACATTAAGATGCAATTAAATAAGATTGAAATATAATATCGCGATTTTTATAACAAAACTAGGGGCTCAACCTCGCTTCGCTCGGGTTCACCTCTAGA
The DNA here is from genome assembly GCA_921882275.1 of Brenthis ino. Classification (NCBI taxonomy): domain Eukaryota; kingdom Metazoa; phylum Arthropoda; class Insecta; order Lepidoptera; family Nymphalidae; genus Brenthis; species Brenthis ino. The sequence continues at coordinate 7,244,418 of OV170221.1, forward strand.
AATACAAAAACAAATCTATCCCTCGAGAACCGTATATTTTTCCGGGATAAAAAGTAGCCTATGTGTTATTCCAGACTATCTATCTTTGTGCCAAATTTCATCCCGATCCGTTCAGCCTTTCTGGCGTGAAAGAGTAACAAACATACATCCATACATACATTCTTACGAACTTTCGCGTTTATAATATTAGTAGGATTCTCTTAGGGATTTCATTTCAAAAAGCTTATCCATGTAAAAAATAGGATTATGCTGTGAATAATTGATTTTTTTAAGGCCTGGCGGTTTCATTTGGACAATGATAAGTCAGACAGAACGTGTTTTATATAATATAAAATTTGAATGAAAAGATTTTCTTTCAAATTCTTTTATAAATGTCAATAATTTGTAAATACCCACCTATGTAGACAGGCCATATTAGCCGAACCATCTGACCCACCAATAAATTAGCATGCATAATGTATGCGCACGCGTCGCAACCCTTCTGCTCCTTCACTACGCTACCACACGCTTGAAAAAGTGGATGCGGCAAATATATTTTAATAGATTTTACTTATTTTATTTTATACAATACCTGGGCGACCGAGCTTTGGTCGGCGTTTTTCAGTAAAGAGTCCTACATATGTAGATAAACTAAAACAGCAAAGGTAAACTAAATACAAATGTTAATCCATCGTTAGAGCCGTTTTCGAGAAATTTTCGTAAAGCATGTAAAGTTTGCCAACCTGCACTTGGACATGGTGAACTAAGGCCTGATTCTCCTTGCAGTAAGGAGACCAAGACTAGTAGTGGGACGTTAAAAAGGATCTTAATTAAGTTTTTACAAAAAGGTTATTTTTTGTAAAATACTTGATTAGGAATGTCTTTATTCTACGGGGCTCATCAAAGCAAATTAAATGGACTTCCATTCGTAGGTTTTCCTAGTGGCCAATGAAGAGTTCCACTGTTCACTTTCTAGCTGCATCATCAGATCAGCTTGATGATATCAAGTTATCGTATTATTATTATACAGATTTCTATTATTGAACGTTTCAAATAAATACGATAACTATAATTGGTACTTATTAAAATTAGTATTTGATAATACAGTTACAAACAAAATTAAAGAAGTGCTAAAATGTTCAAAATTGTAAGGTACTTCGGTGACATTTCTCTTTTATTTAAAAGTAACGTATAGTTTTGTAACTCGGTGCTGTCTGTAATAATTATATAATACAAGAGACTCATCTTCACTCCGCTCGGGTTCGTCCTTACTTACGTTTTAACGTTTAGTAGAGATTTCTCAAAGATGAGATATTTTCCCGCAGTAAAAAGTATTCTATATGTTGACCCGTATAACCAACTATCATCACCAAATTTCAGCAAAATCTGTCCGGTGGTTTTCTCACAGACAGACAGACAGAAAAAGGTTCTAAAATTTATAGATTCGGCCTCTATATCGATAATATTGATTACTTTAATAAGATTTCCCAAAAATATTTAATGTACAGACTCGAATCACTTAGAATTCTATTATATGTGTAGATTTGAGACGTTAAAACCTTCTCTAACGTGACCATCATTGATGTAAAATTCGGAATGTCGAGAACCAAAATAAATAAGCGGAAAAATCCGACATAGTAGTTTTAGGTATAATGTCAAATATTCGCATATATAATTCTGAGAAAGTATTATTAATTCTATTAAAATTAATAATAAAAAAGGTAACTAATAAAACTTTATGAAATACGCTCATCCGTTTCGTGCATCGCGTGCGATACGTACAGGAATGCTCGGAGCAAACACTCGACGTATCTGTAGTCTCGAACTTTTTCTTTCCCCTACTTTTTTTCTGAATTCATTATTTTTTCTCCCGTCAAGTATCACTTCACGTTGATATTTGGGAGAGCGCCGAAGTTATAAGTTTGGGGTTATGCGAAGTTTGAGCTTTAATTAAGCAAAATCACGTATATTTTATAAGAGCTATGCTGATGCATGCGACAAAATTTATAGTTAAAATATTAACAAACTTGTGACTGATTAACAAAAAATATGATAAGAAAATATAAAATACAGTGTAATATACTTTTTGTACGTAACATTACTAGGAGCAAACACAAATTTGTAAGGCCTGTGACTCGTCTACACAGAGTCAGTAATTCTTTTTTGGACAATGAACGAGTATATGCTTTCACAATAGGATCCCACAAAAAGTTCAAAAAGCTTCTATCGCCAAATTCAAAAAAAAAATATGTTAAAGGACGTTTGTATGCGAAAGGTTTATTATACAATTAATGATTTTATAGAAGATGACGCCTTGAGAATGATGTGATCGCCTCCAGGCTACTTCCAATTTATAGAAATAATGTAATCTATAATTTAACTCACAAAATACATAAAATCATTTTAGTCAGTTCGCCAGTTCTTCTCAGGCTTTTTCCCAAACTGGTAGTACACTCATTAAAAATTGTAATAATTTAATGCTGAATAATATTTTAAATTTGGATCGGTTCAACGTAATATTTTAAAAAAATGATAAAAATAGATACCCATGTTACAAAGTAAGCTACCAAGCTTCGTCGATCATTAACATCACCAATGTTTAATTTTAACAGTTGTTTTATGGTTCTCGCGAAATAACTTCAAATGCCCAACCGAAGTTGTAAAGTTTACGGTCGAAAGTTAGCTTTATTGCAAGTATGCAGCAGTTTTAACTGTTCGGACTTTCTTTTAAAAGTGTTCGATCGTGCTTAAAGCTTGTGAGTTTTTAGTTTGTATGGTCTATTTGAATGCTATAAATGGTACACGATTTTTGTTTGGAGGATTATTGGGCAGTACCAATAATCCTTTTTGGGAGCCATCTCATAGACTTTATTCCATCAAAAAACATGGACGAAACTCAAGATATATTAGATGTGTAATTCATTTTTTTTATAACTTCACATCGCATTTATAATGAGGAAATTAAAATATTTTTTGTAATAATAACCAATTTATTGTTTCTAAAGAAAGCTATATATGTTTAATGTATTTATTTATTTATCTAAATAGGAAGCCAACGTTGTATACAATAATATTTCTTATTCTAGAGCACACTCTTATTTATCTGTGGTAAAAATTGTATACCTCACTTACAGGCTAACTGTAAATGTAAAAATGTATATATTTAGTCAAGTCAAAACTCTCAAAATTTTTCTTATCATAAATATTTAGTAAAAATATTTTCTAGCAAAATATACTTCAAACATTTTTAAATCTAGATACAAAAGTTGCCTTATATAACAATACATTTACTCTCAGATATGATCCTATCAATTTGGTATAATAATGGATGGAAAAGATGGATGAGCGCATCTTTATCATAGAATTTACTGAAAAAGAGCTGATTTCTATGAAATATTTAGTTATTTTCTGTAACAATAACAGTAATATTTCTATCATGTAGTCGTTTGTAATAGTATTATTTAGAGTTAGTTCGCAGTTACTTTACGTAAATATCAACTGTATATATGTATGTACGTGTCATGTCTGTTTAAATCTCAAATTTTGGTTTGTTTACTTAATTAAAACTGCTATGTTACTAATTGAGGCTAATTTATACAGATAAATAAAATTGAATTGTCTGTTTGTAATGTCGAAATAACAACTTTTTACTAAATGCATATGGATGTATACACGGTAGGTACATTACCAAAACAACATTTTTTTACAATTTTTGTCTGTTTGTTTGTTCCGGCTAATCTCTAAAATGGCTGGACGGGACTTTTACTGGCAGATAGCCAGTGTAATAAGGAGTAACTTAGGCTACTTTTATTTTTAGAAAAAAAATAGGGTCCCACGAAAAAAACAACCAATGAAAATTTTGATATATGCGATTCAAATAGGGAAGTCGTATACATACCCTAGGGACGAACCCGAGCGAAGCGTGGGTGAGTCGCTAGTAACTAATAAAATTTGACGGATTTCCATAAAATTCCGTATGTAAATCACAGATCATGTATGTAGTACTAGTCTTAATCTACTTTATGGTGTTACCCCGTGCCTTAGAGAGCACTTATTATGTATTTTAAAAGATATTTTATAATGCTATTCCTACATAAAACATAGCGTTTACATACTGGGAAGATCTAAAAAGTGAATATCTTCTATACAGATAAGTGAAATTGAAGTGTCTGTTTGTCATGTTCGAATTAAAGTTTTTTACTAAGAGCATAATATGAAATTATATACGGTACTTATAAGATATATTTTTTAAAATTTTTGTCTATCTTTCTGTCTGTTTTTCGGCTAGCCTCCGAAACGGCTGGGTTGATTTTGACGAGACTTTCATTGGCAGATAGCTGATGCTATAAATAGTAACTTAGGTTACTTTTATTTTAGAAAAATAATTTGGGTTCTTCCCAAAAAAAACGTGCCTAGGGACGCACCTGAGCAAAGCGAGAGTAAGTTGCTAGTGTATACATATAGTAAAATTGTAACTAAGCCGAATCTGTACATTAAATATTTTTTGGAAAATCTTATTGTAATAAACATTATTATCGATACAGAGGCTGAATCTATAGTTTTTAGAATTTTTGTCGGTCTGCCTGTTACCGCATCACAGAAAAACCACTGGAGGGATTTTGATGAAACTTGGTATAGTGATAGCTGGTTATCCGGGTCAACATATAGAATACTTTTTTCCGCGGGAAAAGTCTCATTTCTGAGAAAAAATACAAAAACTGCAATTTAAGAGTATACTAATATGTAAAACCTAAGAATTCGGTTTTTGGTCAGATAAACGCGGGCGGAGCCGCGGGCAATGGTAATCTGGTATAAAAAGAAAGGTCGGTCGGAACTCCTGGAAACTCGCTCTTTACTGCATAAGAAATCAGTGTCAGCTAGCGTGTAGTTAAACAAGTAGTTAAGCGATATTAGTCGACGAAACACATAAACTGTTCCCGAGACCCTAAATAATGCAACGCCGCCTCCGGGCGAATTTTTACGGCGGTCATAAATGCAGACTGCCGCTATGGGACTAATTGAAGTACTGGTATTAATGTTTATAAATCCCATGCTATATATCGAGGGTTTCGGGAAAATGTTTCGCTTACCGCAAGTTCTAGAAGGCACGGAAGTTATTACTCTGACCTGTAAATCAAAAATCACTTAAGTAAACAGTTTTTAGGGTTCCGTATCTAAAAGGGAAAACAGGAACCCCTATAGGATCACTTCGTTGTCCGTCTGTCTGTCAAGACACATTTTCTCAGGAATGCATGGAGGTATCAAGTTGAAATTAATATCAAGTACTTAGGTGTGCAATCCCTTGGAGTTGTGAAGAAAAAATCTTCAAAAGCTGTAAAAAGTTAACGTAATCAAAAGAGATGCGGCCGTTTGTGCTGCATATTTTGACAATTGGCAAGGAGCAATGTCTTATAGCAGAAGTAAAGAAAAAATCCGAAAACCGTAAATTAGTACACCAAAAAAATTTTTTTGCAATTAATCATTTATTTAAATGTTTCATGCTACAGAACCCTTAGTGTGCGAGTCAGACTCGCACTTGTCCGACTTTTTTATTCTGGAGGTGTCATTCATGGTATATGTTTGTTTTGCCACAAATGCATATAACGGTGTTTTATCTAATTTGGAAGCCATACATACGTAGGCGTCTTGACCCTTTCATCGGGTAAGATTGCTATACATAGTTTGTAGTGACCCTACTTGCTCTGCTAGCAGTCGCGTATTCGAGTCCCGCTGGGGACATTCATTTGTGTGTGATGATGAATGTTTGTACTCTAGTCAAGGGTGTTTATATTTATAATATGTATGTATTTTAAGTTATATATGTGTAGTGTATCAACTATCTGGTATCCATAACACAAGCCTCGTAGCGTACAATGGAACTAGATGGTAATGTCTGTTAATGTCCCAACATATTTATTTATTTAAACAATATGTCATTCTACAATCGATAAAAGAATAGTAATTTTAAACTGTTTTAAAATGATAAATTTAATCTTTATTTTATAGAATTATAACATGTAATTCCCATAGTTATTTAAGTAGGTACTTAAATAACTATGGGAACATATTACATATTACATGTTATAATTCTATAAAATAAAGATTAAATTTGTCATTTTAAAACAGTTTAAAATTACTATTCTCCTATCGATTGTTGTGGTACCTACCTACATCATATTCTTATATATTTTTAATAGCTACATATATACTCGTATATACCTACATATGTATTTATAATAGACTACCGCGTATGAATGCGCAATGCACAGAAAAATAATTCATGGTTTTTTAACGCTGTTTGTGTTTCAAATTACTATATTATATAAATTTAAATTAAAGAAAAATAATAATTTTTTAATGATTTCTATTTTTCAACGATGATAGAACGACATAAGGCATATAATATCATCATATTAAAATATACCTCCTCAAAAATCCAAAATCAAATAAAGTTAGATCCAAAATAAAATAAGTTGGTTCAGAAATCATAGACTCCGATAGATATGTGTATGTTTGTCCTACACGTTGAAAAGGCTGGACGGATTTAGATGAAATTTAGTACACCGATAGCCTATACGAGATATAGAGATTCCGAGCGAAGCGACAAGTCGCTAATAGATAAATTGCTTAAAATTCAATCTCTAAAACGACACAGAAAAGTAATTATAAAATGTGAACAAAGCAATATTTTCAGACAATAAACTCGACTGTCGGCTAATCACCGGTGGTGCTCTAAGCGTAAATATGAGACATAATCACGGCTATAACTCACCCGCTACTGATTCAACACACGTGGTGTTAGGTATGTGGTACCCTTGGTTCTTTCATTTTTAATTCTAATTAGAAAGATATTATTATAAAGAGGAAAGATTAGAACTTTTGTAATTTAGATGTAATTTAGTAAGAAGATAGTTTGATATCCTGGGAAGGACATAGGATATTTTTTATTACGGAAATCATCACTTAAGGGGGTGAAAATGGGGATGAAAGTTTGTATGGGGAATCAACCTAGGGACGAACCCGAGCGAAGCGAGAGTGAGTCGCTAGTTAGAAATAAGTCTAAGATAATGTTGTGTTGTTCCTAGTTAAATTGTTTAACCAAAAAAAAATGATTTTAACAGTAATGTCATAAAGAAGCTAGTACTATCCTTTTCTATATTTGTCGTATACGTAAATTTTACATGGTGACAGCAGAATTTAGCTATCAAAACAGCAAATTACAGTTACTAATTTGCCGCTGAAAATATTATAGCGGAAGCTTGTGAGTTAGTATGTTTGTTTGTTACTTCTTCAGGCGTAGACTATAAAGTTAATATGAATAACATATGTATATATTATATCTTGGAATTATATATAAATAATTGTATTCTGCTTTATCTTACATTTTCTTGAGCGATGCCGCTGGCTGGCAGTTTGAAAACATCACACAAATATAAAATATCAATAAAAAAGTTTTAAAAGCCAGGACATAGACTGATGCACAAAATCTCGTATCTTTTTAACAATAGTGTGCAACCAGCAATAAAAGTAAAAAAAAAATCAAATGACAGACAGACATTTTCCTAAGTATAGATATGCGTATTGTGCCTCCAGCTTTACCAGTCCCGCTGTCTTCAGCACGTAATGGCGACGCGACAAACAACTTATATGAGCGACTAATTGTCAACCAACTGGCGACGTAAGCGTGCAACGTGCGACAACAGCTAACACAAATCATGAGAGTGGTATGAGGAAAAGTAATAAGCCAGACATGAACCAGGTTTTTGCTGTCTCTCATAGCTGAGGTTTCTTATTCTTTCGGGGTTCGGCTTGTGGAGTATTGCTAAGTGACATAGTTTTTATGGGATTTTGATAAGGATTATCTATACTTATAATAAAATTCTAACTAAGTCGAATCTGTACATAAAAAAAGTGCTTGGAAAATCTTATTGAACTAGTCATTATTATCGATACAGAGGCCGAATCTATAGTTTTAGAATTTTTGTCTGTTTGCTTGCCTTGACCAATTTGGCATGATGATAGCTGGTTACCAGGGTCAACATATAGAATACTTTTTACTGCGGGAAAATTCAATAAGATTTTACAAAAAATATTAAATGCATAGATTTGACTCAGTTCAAATTTTATTATATGTATAGATGTAATATCAAAGTTAAAATCGGCACGTCATATTGTTATCCAAACAACTGGCGTTGTAAACTTGCAACGTGCTTTAACAGCAACAACTTACTTTAATCATTAGTTATTATGGCGATTTCTAAATAAATGGCAACTGTATCAAGTTAATATTTTTACATATAATTATACTAATAATATATAATAGAACCAATTTTAGTTGTTCGTCTGATTGGTTGGAACTGATTTTGCTGAATAGTATCGTAAAATAAAACTCTCGAGAAGGACTAATTTTAGGACAGCTCATGTTAACTAATGACGGGGCGATTTCCTGACAACGCCCTTTATCTACAAGTCAAATATAAATTATTTTAATGAGCCCACAAAAGACGAAAATGTTACACGGGGCTAAGTTTGATGCAACGGAAAGTATAAAATTTTAATATTGATCCTTAAAATATACTTATTTATTTAATAACTAGCATTGCCCGCGGCTCCGCCCGCGTTCAGATGACCAAAAACCAAATTCTTAGGTTTTACATATTAGTATAGTCTTACATTGCAGTTTTGTACTTTATCTCAGACATGAGATACTTTCCCGCGGTAAAAAGTATCCTATATGTCCGGATAACCAGCTACCATCATACCAAATTTCATCAAAATTCCTCCAGTGGGTTTTCCGTGATGCAGTAACAGACAGAGAGACGGACAGACAGACAGACAAAAATTCTAAAAACTATTAATTCTGCCTCTGTATCGAAAATATTGTCTATTTTAATAAGATTTTCTAAAAAATACATATTTAATGTACAGATTCGGATTAGTTAGAATTTTATTATATGTATAGACAAGCGGTGATTTTGTTTGTTTTATTATCAGCAATAGAAACTGGTGCTTTAACATGTATACATATAATAAAATTGTAACTAAGTCGTAGTAGTAAGTAGTATGTAAAACCTAAGAATTTGGTTTTTGGTCATCTGAACGCGGGCGGAGTCACGGGCAATGCTAGTTTTAAATATTTCTTGAATTTCAAACAATCGACTATTTAACCCTTCTAAGGGATGACCTTTCAAAAATATTACTTTTATTCACTTCGTTATATGTATAAGGATTTCTTGTGCATAATTTTAAGTTTCCGTAATGAAGCAAATGATTTAGTGCCTAGTAATATAGTAGTTTAAACCAAGTGCAGTGGGTTCAAATTCTGGCTCTTGCAACTATGATATTTTTATGGCCGAATCATTTTCCAAATGATTACCACTTGTCTTACGGTGAAGGAAAACACTATGAAAAATCTGCATGCCTGAGAGAACCGAGCAAGTTTTCGAAAGACGTGCTGAGTCTGCATCCAGCACTTAGCGTGGTGAGCTATAGCCTGATTCCCATCGTATTGAAGGGAGACTTATGATGGAACGCTAAAACGGGCTGAATACACAAGTTTTTATTTTGCCGTCTGTGTCTTATTTATAGATTATTATAAATAGTTTTTTATAACCAAATTCGTTATGGATTTATTTATTTGGTTTATCAAGTTGTACACAATATACGATTACATACATATACAATGATATTTTACAGTTTGCAACTTATAATGATAAACACCGCATGCATAATGACAGGAAAAGTGGCGTTTGACAAAAAAAGGTAAATTTTAAATAAAATAATAAAAACAAAAATGACACGTAAGTAATAGAAAAAAGAAACAAAATAAAACAATATAATAAAAAAAAATACAAGATTTTTGTCTCAAATCTCTCTGTTAAGTAAGTTTTCGTTAGTAGTTCTATACAAAATTTCGCTCCTAAATCCAAGTTTAGTCTGTACGTTGCCTGTAACAGAGTTGAGTTGTCTATAGCAAAAACGTACACTTATAATATAATTTTAATGCAAATGCAATAATGTAATCCTTTTACAATACAATTGCTTTGAATCGTTTGATAAGATTGTGTTAACGGCCTCAGACTAATTAAACTAGTAATAATGAATATCTGTACATAGAGACGGGTGGGTATATATGTGGTATAGAGTAATATCGTATCTAATAAATGATGAGCAAAAATTACTTCAATGGATATGATCTGTATGTAACTTTTTGATTTATTATGTACTAAAAACTCACTCTCGCTTCGCTCGGGTTCGTCCCTAGGTTGCTTCCTCATATAAATTCTCACCCTCATTTTCACTCTCTTAAGGGATGATTTTCGGGATAAAAGCTATCCATGTCCTATCCAGGGTCTCTAACAATCGTTTTACTAAATTTCATTTAAATCAGTTCAGTAGTGTCGGAGCTTATTCGGTACAAAGAAACAAACGAAATAAATTTTTCTTCTTTATAATTTTAGTATAGATAAGATTTTACCCGCGGCTTTCATAGGGTTATCTCTATTCAAAATCTCACTCAAATTTGTCGAACCGTAACAGTGTGAAAAATAATATACACAAATACATTTACAAACTATCATATGTATTTTTTATATTAGTGGGACTAGTTTTTACGTACAAACACACGAACTGACAAAGTTATCTATGTTGGTACATTTGTTACTTTTTTACGCATAAACGGCTGGACGGATTTGGATGAAATTTAGTAAATAGATAGATTATGAGTTGGAGTAACACATAGGCTATTGTAAGGTACGCTAGTTATAAATACACACTCACAAACACCTCTTACCCCAAATACATATACCATCTCCGTAGCCGTCGCGGGTAAATAATGTCAAGCTCAGTAGTAGTAGACTAAAATAGAGATATTAAGAATATACGACACGTTTGGCTCAGTTTGTAGCGAATCTACTTGCTGTGCCAGCGGTCGCGGTTTCGAGTCCCGCTGGGGGTATTCATTTATGTGATGAGCACGAATCTTTGTACTCCAGTCAGGGGTGTTTATATTTATAATATGTATATATTTAAAGTTATATATGTGTAGTGTATCAACTATCTGGTATCCATAACAAAAGCCTCGTACCTTACCATGGAACTAGATGTTGCTGTGTATTAATGCCCCAACATATTAATGATGATAATTAAAACGTTATTTAATGAGATATTAGATGTTTCAAATAAAACCAAATACAAACTGTACAGTTACAGTACAGCAAATGTTATCTACGATATAAAGTTCATTTACATCACACATGTGTTTCTTTCTCGTAGTTTTACGATCGCGTAACATGTGACTTATGACACCATAAAGTCGCGGTTTTAATTATTAATAACGCCAGATGTGTCGAGATTGAGACCAATACTTATTTATACTGTTAAGTCGTTTCTATAGAAAACTACATTTTATTTTTAACCGACTTCCAAAAAGGATGAGGTTCTCAATTCGTCGGAATCTTTTTTTTATGTATGTTTACAGATATTTTTGAAGTCGGTGCCAGCCGATGCAAATCAAATCTAATATATTTTGATATGTAAAATACATATGTACCTATTAGATATTCATATCTTAAAATATTGTCCGCTGGCACCGACTTTGAAAATATCTGATTGGTTATCTATTTGAAATGAAAACCTCCGTTTTGTTATTTTTTACATTTTAGTGCCTGGAAGTCGGTTTTTACTTTTTTGTAAAAAGGTTTTTGTACTAGCGACTTACTCTCGATTCGCTGGGGTGCGGTATTTAGGGAGATACGATTTAATTTTTTTATCCGGAACAAACAGCCAGACAGACAAAAAAATTAAAAATTGTGTTTTTCTCCGTGGTACATAATATATATTTAGTAAAAAGCTGTTATTTTGACATTACAAACAGACACTACAATTTTATTTATCTGTATAGATGATAAACTGATTCGACGTAGATTTTGATTATTTTTATTAGTTAATCATTTTAGTCATGGGTTTGATAAGTTAATTATAAGTATATTTAAATATTAATTTAAAGTAGTGTACTGTTTTGGGAGTTTTTTTATCGTGTGTTTTTTTAAATGTTAATAGATTAAAGCTTTAAAGCACTTTCACTATACTATACAAAAGCACATTTTATGATATTATATTATAAAATTTTTAATTTTCGGATAAATAAAACATGTAAATAAGTCTTCATTTACAATTTCCGCGAAAGTAAAAGGAAAACCATAAGAATTTTAATTCCCAAAGCATTTTGAGCCTTCTTTCCCAGAAGTCCTACCATTTTGTCAATTTTAACCGACTTTAAATAGAAGTAGGTATTAAATTCACGACTTTTTTGAATATGTTAACGCGATATCAATATTAGATATCATAAAAAAATAATTTCTATGTTGAAAAAATCCGAATAAACATATGAATTCATGGTGGGTTAATAGTGATTTAGTATTAGAAGTACATATTAGTATTTAGTTTTTTTTAACTGCCTCCGTGGTGTAGTGGCTAGCATGTACGACTGCACACTCGGAGGTCCTGGGTTCGAGTCCCGGGTCGGGCCAAGTTTAGTTATTGAGTCTTTCTGTATAAGTAAGCCTCAGTAACAGCCCGGAGTTGGGAAGTTGGCGGTGTTTCACCCCCGTGCCTCGGAGAGCACGTAAAGCCGTCGGTCCTGCGCCTTAACTCTCACTGGTCGTGTCGAGCAGTCGTCCCACCGGAATATGAGAGTGACAGGAATAGAGAGTGCACTTGTGTCTGCGCGTACACTTGTGCACTATAATATCTCCTGCGCAGTTGGCTAGTCTCAATGAGATTGGCCGCCGTGGCCGGAATCAGTCGGGAGAACATCATCATCATCAGTTTTTTTTAATGTCCATTACTGGCCACCGAGCTTCCTTTAATGCAAGGAAGATCTAGCGACAGTCCGCTAGCGAAGTGCGGGTTGGCGGACTTCACACGTCTTTTCCGCACGATGTTTTGCTTAACCGTAAGACAAGTGGTAATCATATTGGAAATGATTCGCACATAAATGAAAACCAAAGTTTAGTTATTATTTTACAGTTTAGTTATTTTTTAATGCCTGGAAGAATATTTTTTTTAATTTTTTCCATTTTTAATATAGGTGTAATAAGCAGGTAATTTGTAAGAAGAAAGTTTTTAATAACATATTCGATTAAACAATTTATTTAAAAAAAAAATCTATTGTTGATTTTTTTAAAAACCGCTCGATCGATTTCGATAAAATTCATATGGAACCACCTAGTAAGTATACCCTATGAAACAAAAAAAATCCAAATCGGTTCAGGCGTATTCGAGTAATCGGTGAACATACGTAAAAAAACCATATAATTGAGAACCTCCTCCTTTATGGAAGTCGGTTAGTGAAAATATCAAAGGTGCGAGACCCGAGATTTGAACCCGCTTCACTCGGTTTCGCAAGCAATTTTTTTTATAATAATATAATTATAATAGCTATACATACAAGCTGCTCTGTGGCGTACCACAAATGCACTCGAATATAATAACATAAATCATTTTCAGCCGATAGATTAATTGCAATCTGACATATCTATGATATTAGTTGAGGTTGCCCTTTGTACATGATATTCCTGCTTTTGATAATATTTTACGTGAATCGTTATTAGTTTTGATAGATAATACGAAAATATATAGACTAGTTACTTATTCTCGCTTTGCTCGTGTTTCTAGGTGTTCATTTTATTACTAACATTTGCCTATGTGTTATTTTAGATTTTTAGTATATCTGTGTATTACATCCAATTTTGTCCAGCCGTTTTTGTGTTAAGGATTAACAAACATACACATATGCAAACTTATGCATTTTGCAGAAAGATTGCTTATTAGTTAAGGTGGATGCGGCTTCGATTCTCGTTTGGTTCTATTTTATTAGTATTTATAAATATTTAGTCTATTTTTCGTCTATTGTATTTAACTTTTTGGCCAGCTGCTAAAATGTATATCAACTTCAAAATAAATTAAAAAAAAGTAGAATTTGTCTTGTTTATGTATGAACACTAAATTGTACATATTAATTTAAAATTAAAAAAAAATGTCATGAACTAAAAGCATATTATTTACATCAGACTTGCATATTTTTTCTTTGATAAAGTCGCTTAAGGTTTGCTATAGAGATATATTTTTTAAATTCTTTATCTTTCTATTCAAAACATATGACGACACGTTTGGCTCAGTTTGTAGTGTAGTAGTACTTGCTGTGCCAGCGGTCGCAGATTCGAGTCCCGCTGGGGGCATTCATTTGTGTGATGAGCACGAATGTTTGTATTCCAGTCATGGGTGTTTATATTTATAATATGTATGAATTTAAAATCATATATGTGTAGTGTATCAACTATCTGGTATCCATAACACAAGCCTTGTAGCTTACCATGGAACTAGATGGTGCTGTGTGTTAACGTTCCAAAATATTTATTTTATTTATTTATTTTATTATTCAGCCCTTTTTAACGTCCCACTGCTGGGCACGGGCCTCCTTTCAATACGAGGGAGATCAGGCCGTGGTCACTCGGTTTCCCAAGCGAGCGTGTTACCAGTGGGCTACTACTGCATTTATTTATTTATATATTGGATTTTGGTACATTATAATTTTATGAACAGAATAGGCACGTATGCGAATCACGCAAAAGCCACTTGATGGAATTAATCAAGGCATCAAAGTAGGTCTCCTCCCTTGAGGGACAGTTGTATTGTAAAGGTTAATTCATTGCAATAATATTGTCTTACTCGAGAAATCAATATTTAGTTTTAGACATTATTTAAATTCGTTTTAATAGACTTCAAACTGATGTTAAAAATTAGAAGTTAACAATACATGTGATTTCGTTTTTTTATTTTCAGCGATATCTTCAACACATATGATAAAATTCTAACTAATAAGAATCTGTACATTAAATACTTTATGGAAAGATCTTATTGAAATAGTCATTGTTATCGATACAGAGGCCGAATCTATAGTATTTAGAATGTTGGTCTGTCTGTCTGTTTCTTTGTCCGTCTGTCTGTCTGTTTGTTTAGGATCGCATCACGAGAAAACCACTGGACAGATTTTGATGAAATTTGGGATGATGGAATCTGTTTATTTTTTTTTTATTATTTTTTTAACGTTGGGAAATGCATTTACGCACGAGGTGTGGGACTCACCGGCAAAGCCAGTACTACTCACTAAAACCCAACAAAGCCTTCCCCCGTCTTAATGGGGCGTCGCAGGATCGCTTACGCATTCAACTACCGACACCCCGACGGCAGGTCTGCCAAAGTAGACCACAACAACCACGGGGTTGCTTCAAGGTCCACTCTGCTATCAACCTCCCACCGCCCACCGAAGTGGGCCACCTCCCTGTGCGTTTCTTGGCTTCGCGCCCGGTTGGGTTGCCGGGCACTACTGAGCCCCCCCACCACGACAAGGTGAACGCACGTTGGGGGGGAAATCTGTTTATCCAGGTCAACTTATGGAATACTATTTGCTACGGGAAAATAATTTATCTCTGAGAAATCTATACTAACCGTTAAAACGTACCTAGAGACGAACCCAAGCGGAGCGAGACTGAGTCGCTAGTTCTGTTATAAAGTAATTTTATTTCGTGTAACTGTCAAATACACGAGGAGTATACAAAAACAAATAACGCGTGTGAAGACGGATTGATATGGCGTGGAAAAATAACATGGGTGGTCACGCGAGGTGTAGTGTGCGCTTGAAGGGTCTACATACGATAACTTTAGCTACGTTTACTAATTATTGTTTTAGATTATTCATGTTTTTGTATAATAAGTCAATACGAGTATATCCGTATGTATTATTATTTAATATTATAAATGGTGAAAGTTTGTAAGTGTGTATGTTTGTTACTCTTTCACGCCAGAACGGCTGAACAGATCTGGTTGAAATTTGGCACAGAAATAGACTATAGTCTGGAATAACACATAGGCTACTTTTTATCCCGGTAAAATGTACGATTCCCGTGGGATAGGTTTGTTTTTTTCCTAGAGGCGAACCCAAGCAAAGCGAGGATGAGCCGCTAGTCTATAAATATAAAACAAAATCGGGCTTGTTGTTGCGTTGTTGTAACAACACTTATAACTCGAGAACTGCTGGACCGATTTTTAGGATCTTTGTATTGTTGGATATGTCTTCAAGCCGAATAGCAGAATAACTATTAAAACGATCAGAAAATTCAAGAAAAAAATTGGAAAAAAATATCTATTCCATATTAAGCTTCAAAACGTACCTAGGGACGAACTTAGCGAACCGAGGGTGAGAGAAAAGCTAGTATAATATTATCGTGTGTTATTTACTTATTTTTCATGTATACATATTATGTATATCTGAATTGATTTTGTCAAGGGTTTCAATATTACTCGAAAGATAAATAGTACACTCTCTATGATTTCTTTAAAATTAAAATAATATTCGTATGAACTGCAAATGAGAACGGACTACTTATCATAGCCATGACACTTTGGTGTATCGCAATTATATAATAATAAAAATCTGAGTGGATATAATATGTAACTTTGTTAACCGCTGATTGTTCAGATATAAAGCTTCTTTACCCATTGGAGCTTTTATTCAGTAATGTCACGAAAAATACTAATAAATGTCGAAAATCTAATAAAAGTCGTAGAAACATTTTTTCTGAAAAGAAAATTATATTTTCGAGGTTCTGTACAGACATATCTCTAATGCTTATGTAAAGCAAAGTCGATGTAAAGCAAATCTATTATATTTCGATACGTAAAATACATATTTACCTATTAGATATTCATATCTTAAAATATTGTCGGCTGGCACCGACTTCGAAAATATCTGATTAGGTATCTATTCTAAATGAAAACCTCCGTTTAGTTATTTTTTACATTTTAGTGCCTGAAAGTCGATTTTTTTGTAAGTTTTTATTTTTCTATTTTTAGTGTAGACGTAATGAGCAGGTAATTTGTAAGAAGAAAGTTTTTTAATAACATATTCGATAAAACAATTTATTTAAAAAATATATTTATTGTCGATTTTTTTTAAAATCACTCGACTGATTTCGATAAAATTTATATTCCCGGAGAATCATTTTGAAACAAAAAAATCCAAATCGGTTCAGGCGTCTTCGAGTAATCGGTGAACATACATAAAAAAAATATTCCGGCGAATTGAGAACCTCCTCCTTTTTGGAAGTCGGTTAAAAATTGTAACTAAGCCGAATCTGTACATTAAATATTTTTTGGGAAATCTTATTGAAATAAACATTATTATCGATACAGAGGCCGAATCTATAGTTTTTAGAATTTTTGTCTGTCTGTCTGTCTGTCTGTCTGTCTGTTACCGCATCACAGGAAAACCACTTGAAGGGTTTTGATGAAATTTGGTATGGTGATAGCTGGTTATCCGGGTCAACGTATAGGATACTTTTTACCGCGGGAAAATAACTCATATCTGAGAAAAAATACAAAAAGTGCAACGTAAGAGTATACTAATATGTAAAACCTAAGAATTTGGTTTTTGGTCATCTGAATGCAGGCGGAGCCGCGGCAATGCTAGTTATAAATATAAACACTCATGACCAGAGTACAAACATTCGTGCTCATCACACAAATGAATTCCCCCAGCGGGGCTTGAACTCGCGATCGCTGGCACAGCAAGTAGGGTAACTACAAACTGAGCCTAACGTGTTGTTAATCATATCTTAGTCTAAAATAATGAATGCGGTTGTATTTACATGTGATTAAGCTCTGCCCAGAGCTTTTTACTCGTACTTTATGTATCCTTCCTCAAGGCATCATTTTATTTACATTGTGAAATGTGAAATTTGGGAAACAAGGTCAAAATAAGACGAAGAAAATTTAAAAAGACCAGATTAAACACAGTATTGTCTCTAGAGAGCCGTAAGGGTTATTTTTTACTAACATCGTTGAGGGGAAAAGCAAAATATAAACTTTTACGCCTTCGCCATTTTTTAAAAGCTTATAATACTGTTAACAGATAAGGCGACAGTGTCTCGTTTAAGGTTTCTTGTGTCTTTGTAACTAACGTATGCCTGCGGCTTTATGCACGTGTCTAATTTAGTGTATGAGACGCCTTTATATACAGATGGTTTAATTTGAAGAACTCAAACTTTAGCTATAGATCTCTCATACTCTTTAATGTTTTACATTTATTTGTGCAATTAACTGTTTCGGTGGTCTAGTCGTTAGCATGTATGGAGATCCGGAGCTCTTGGGTTCGAGTCCCGGGTGGGGCCAAGTACAGGTATTGAGTTTTTCTGTCTAGAATTTTTTTGTCACAGCACGGAGTTAGGAAGTTGGTGGAGTTTCATTCCTCGGAGATCAAGTAAGATGTTAGTCACACGCTTGTGGTGTCGTTTCACCGAAGTATGAGAGTGACAGAAATAAAAAGTTAGAAAGAGGCGTACACGTTGCGTTTGCACTCATACTTATGCACTAATAATAATAAAAAAATATATAACTCCTGCGCAGATAACTAGTTTCAGTGGGTTTGTCCGTCGTGGTCGAAATCTGTCAGGAATGTATTGTTTGGAGACATTTAGAGGCCTTGAGAGAGAATAATGCTTCTCTTCACCTGAGTGAAGTGAGTACCTTCAGTTACTAGTAAATATGTATTTCTATTTGAAGCAGGAATAACAATCGAAGCCTAGCTTTTATATTATTTTATTTGATAGCACGATTATTGGCTATTTTTCATGACCGTTTTTTAACCGACTTCCAAAAAGGAGGTTCTCAATTCGTCGGAATCTTTTTTTATATTAGCTATATCTAAACTGAAAGAAAGTAATATTAATGCAACGCTAATGTATGATAGTCGCAATTAAATGCTCGTTTTTAAGGATATCTCGAGTTCGATTCTTTATTTAGACAATTTTATGTTGAAAATGTCAGCAAATATTAAAGTTCACCTGTGAAACTAATTTTATTTTAAATAAATCAACCATTTTTATTTTTCTTTGAAAAAAATGTGTATGTTTGTTATTTATTCACTATGTAATGGCTAACTGTATTATAAAAAGTACTTGTTATAAAAAATAAGGAAATTTATAGCAAAATACTGCATAAAATCTCCGCGCATAAAAACAAAATCTATATAAATAGTTATAAATTTCACCAATTATTTCTAACCAAGAAATCCTTTTGTTTTAACAAAGTTAACTAAGACCAGACACGTTTAGCATAATTAAAGACGCATGATAGAATTTCACAATTTATTCATTAACAATTTGTTAAAATTTCTGCGCCACCGCGTTCGTCGCCAACTTCGACAGTTAAACAAAGTTAGAACAAAGAACTTGGGGAAAAAAAAGAAAAATAATTACTTTCTTTAATGACCGCCCGCTCAAAGGTACGTGCAAGTTAGTCGACGAAGTTGTAAGGATTGTAGACCAGTGGATATTAACGACTCGTTTGGCTCAGTTTGTAGTGACGTTACTGGCTGTGCCAGCGGTCGCGGGTTCGAGTCCCGCTGGGAGCATTCATTTGTGTGATGAGCACGGATGTTTGTACTCCAGTCATGGGTGCTTATATTTATAATATGTATATATTTAAAGTTATATATGTGTAGTGTATCAACTATCTGGTATCCATAACACAGGCCTCGCAGCTTAACATGGAACTAGTTGGTGCTGTGTGTTAATGTCCCACCATATATATTATCTAAATAAGACGTCATTCTACAATCTTAATACATCTATATTTAATCTTATTTAGATATATTTTTTGGAAAATCTTATTGAAATAGTCCTTATTACCGATACAGACGCTGAATCTATAGTTTTTAGAATTTTTATCTGTCTGTCTGTCTGTCTGACTGTGGCCGCATCACGAGAAAATCACTGGACAGATTTGGATAAAATTTGGTATGATAATAGCTGGTTATCCGGGTCAATATATATAGTGAGGGAAATATACTTTTTACAGAGGGAAAATATCTCATCTCTATGTACATATATATAGCTTTAGTATAACATAATCACTTTAAATTCAAAACATTAAATTCTACTCTTCGGAGATCATAATAAAAATGGACTTCGACATTATATTTTCTTGCAAATAAAAAAAATTTATATCGATGTTAATTTTTTATATCTTGCATTTAAAACATATAAATATCAAAAATACATAACTAATAGCACAGCAACGTTAGTTGTAACCTATACTTATGCATTCTTAGGTAAATAAAATATTTTTAAAATAAAAAGATTGATATTTTTGTCTGGTTGTAGTATAATACTTTCTTAGATTTACGCGAATATTTGCTATTTTAAATAAAACTATCTTTTCGGTTTATTTCGCGGATTTATTTTGATTTTTGGTTCCCGACGTTTCGAATGCTTTACGAGAGTCTCTCCCGTAACCATGATTGCTGTAAAGCATTCGAAACGTCGGGAAATAAAAATCAAAATAAATCCGCGAAATAATCCGAAAAGATAGTTTTATTTAAAATGGTTGTAGTATCTTTATACATTAAAACTTTGGTAGTGAAAGCGAATTTAACAGGAGTTTTACTGAGTTTTGAGACCTAAATAACATAGAATGCTTTTTTTATTGTGTATTTTATATTCATATTCTAATCAAACGGAGTCGCGGGTGAAATCTTGTTAGAAAATATTATTTCTTTCACTACTTCACGTCCTAATACGTTGTGTAAAAAGCCCTCGCCGGAGTTAAACTGTGGATTCAAATTCATACTTAGGCAAACTTTAGTTTGTTTCAATTTACAGTAGTTTATGAGCTCTCGTTAGACTCAATTCGCTCTTTGGAAAGTTGTCTATATAAAGAGAGTTAAAGATTTTTTTGAAAAACCTTATATTATTGTTATATATAAAATATATTGTTATATATAAACCTATATTATTGTTATATATATCTTTTTTATATATGAAAACTTTTTTTATTGTTGGGAAATGAAACCTTATAGGGCTTTTTTGATATTAAGATGACTTATATATTTAGTTTATCATTTTAGTAAAAGTTTTCATTCTTTACTTAATTTTGGGATACAGTTATAATACTCTCTAGCATAAGAAAAACAACTCAAAACACATAACCCGAAAGTAATATATCAATTTGCTATCCAAATGTGCTTAGTTAGAATATATATGGGGAATTGATTAATTGCCAAAGGACAGAGGCGAAGAGGGTCTGTAATAAATAAAAATAAAACCAGATAAAACTCACAGAAACTTTTGATTTAATATAATATTATGTACGATTAGGGGAGGCTTTTTGTATGTGCCATTTGAATCTATACTAATATAATAAAGGTGAAGCTTAAAGCTCAAACAAGAAGCTTTCACTGGAAAAGCCCGGATTTCAAGAATCTTTCTTGCATTTGAAAGCCTCATTTTCGAGGAAGGAAGTCTATCTAACATCGCTACATGACTTTTAGGATCAAAACTTATACTTAATAGATTACGTGATCGGAGCCATGGGAATAGCTAGTGTTACTGTTTATACTTTATACCTTTAGGCTATATCATCAAGCTCAATTATTCAAGTGTTATTTTAATTGCACTGCCCGTAGGGGTGGTAGCTACGCGTTTTGTTCTCGGGAGAGTCATGTGTTATTGTCCCAAGGTTAACCTTGCCTCGTGCTAGTTAAAATATCGTATCCATATGAAATAATGTTTGTGAAACAATATCTTTTTTAGATTATTTTCATCGCTGATAAAATTGATAGAAGCAAAACATAAACAAGCTATGTTGTTTTTTAACGAGGGAAAGCTCGATAGTTAATTTATATAAACAAAATTTAATACGCTTAGGTGCGTTGGTAAAATTGTATTTATGAAATAGAGGACACAAAAATAACAATTTTCTTAACACTAATTTAATTAGAAGTAACCTTTATGAATTTGAATGTCAGAGATAAACTGCGGAACTACTGATCAAACCGTTTCGATGAATTTAATTTAATCATTTATTTCAGGCAATATTTACGAAAAGATCTTAAATATGTAAACAGAGGCCCATAACATATATATCTTAAAAACTAACATATATATTAATTTTAAAACTTAATGATATCTGTTTGAGTTTTCATGAGTTGAAATTTTCAATAACATTCCGGATTTGGGAAGTTGGCAGTATTACACTTCCGTGTTTCGGAGATTACATACAGACGTCTGTCTTACGCCTGATCTCTCACCAGTTTTAAGAATTGTCATCCCATCGGATTTTGAGAGTGGCAAAAGTACTAGAGAGTGCGCTTGTGCATGCTCACACTTTTGTGCTTTATAATATCTCCTAGAATCCTCACCGAGAATGGTCATCATGGCCGAAATTGACCAGGAGGAAATTATATCACATATATCTACTTCCGGTATGCCAAATAATTAAATATAGGTTGTAATCATTTTGGCCTCTAATCAAAAAAAGAAGCTTTTAAAGAAATTAACAGATAATAATATATAATTAAAGAAAAACTGTTGGAAATATAAAGTGAAGTATAACAATTCCAACAAAGTGGTAGTTTAACGTTGGCTTTACGAGTATAACCGGCATGTGTTTATCGTTATCGCAATGAGCTTTCACGGAAGCTTCAGACGGGCTTAAAAAGCACTTGAAATATGCAATTTGGATTTTATTTACTTAACAAGATAACTTACTGTTGTTTTATATGTTTCTGTTTTTTCATCGGTTTTTATTAGCTACACTTCTAACTATACACTCAAATAACAATTAAAGTGAATTTAACCTATGTACTTATAACTGCCTTATTAATTTAAATTTTGTAAATATGTGATATTTGAATGACAATACATACAATAATTTAATATCTTTGAGATGATTAGATGATAGAGTTATGATGGTATTTGGTGGTATGGAACACCTACAAGTAAATCTTTAAAATCATTTAATTCGTTTTATCGAGTCTCATATATTATAATAGTTAAAGGCTTGTTTTTCTTGTATTAGTGATATTGATCATCAGCAAGGTGTAACAGAAACATTAGATATTGACTTCGCAACTCAGATGTATCCATTAATATGGGCGCACCAATTAACCAACGAATTCAATGTCGTATCTGTAGCTTGTTAGCTCTTGACGTTGTAACGATAGAATTGAGTAAAATTTAGAACGTAGATAGCTTATATCTTGGATTAATATTTAAGTTATTTAATCGTATCGGAAGGCGAAGCGTGGGCAGGTCTCCCATAAGGTGTACCGACGATTTGGTCAAAGTCGCTAGAGACCACTGGATGCAGATGGCACAGGACCGGCAGCCGTGGATATTTTTGGAGGAGGCTTATGTCCAGCAGTAGACGTGTTTCAGCTAAAACGATATCGGTATGCTAACCATACGACCGAAGCAGGCAAAAGTGCTTCGCAATAGTATGATTATTTTTCAAACCAAGTCACGGGCAGAAGCTTGTATCATTATAAAGTTGTTAAAGAAACAAGTCGTTGTCTGATACACCACGACGCCGAATTCCATTCCGCAATGACTGTTACGGAAATTGATAAAGTTTTCTCCGATGTAAGGAATTATTGAAACTTTTCTCGAGCACAACAAAATTCAATAAGTGACTGTCACTGATTGGGAAGTGAGGGGGGCGTGTTGAAAGTTAAACTAAGTAAATGCAAGGTGTGGGACGCGGCGGAATTTTAGCGACGGAATTCTAGGTAATACTTTCTTAGATTTTTGTGAATTTTTGACGTTTTAAATAAAATTGTCTTTTCGAATTTTTCGCGGATTTATTTTGATTTTAGTTTGTTTCCCGTTTCCAATGCTTTACAGCAATCATGGTCACGGGAGAGACTCTTCCTTGAAAAAAAATCGGAAAACATTTATGGGTCTCATTCCCAAAACGTTTTATCGCCTATTAAGTTTACATTATATCTTTGAATGTTTATGAGCTACTCGTATGAGGAACAATAAGAAAAAATTAAGGGGATTCCCGGTAGGTAACTACTCTATTTGAAATTTCGTTTAATTTAAAACACAAAGTGTAGCTAGTTTATTAATTTTAAACAATAGTTTGTTACGACATTAATTTCTAAATATAAGGTTTTCAAGTGATTTCACTCATTCAATGTTGTATTTAGTTTCTTAAATATATTTCAATTCCTTTACGCTTACCAATTTAAAGGTGGATTCTTTAAATTATAATAATATTGTATTTCTTTATACTTATATATAAAATTAAACTGTCTGTATATGATTTCATATATTGAGCACATAACATGATATACTACTTGCAAGATTCCAAAAACTGAACTGCAGTTCGCGAAAGAGAACTGCTTAACTGACTTTTAATGATACATCAATTCTTGGACAAGTCTGGACTAGAATGGTTTCCAATAAATTCAAACCTAAAAAGTCCACAGGCTGAATGTATAGTGTACACTTTTGGAATACATATAATTGTTGCCATAATATGGTCATGGAATTGGGGATAAGCGATAACGAAATATATGATGTTAGTCTACAAATACAGTAAACGCGTACGCTTTTAACTTGCGTCTCATATTATTCTTGACTTGTAAACGTTTACGATGTTTTCTTACAACAAGACTAGTGTGTTTATACTCCGTAGTTCTGTTCAGTAGTTTTTTACTTTATTATCAAGTTTATTGCCGTTTTGCGCTCTCACTGCAGCAGATAAAAGTAGTGAATGAGCCGTAAGATTTTCATTTCTTATAACTGAATTCAATTTTGTGTGTTTACAAACTTTATTAAGAGTTGTATAATTAAGTTGAATATTCTTGATTTTTTTATCGTCTTTACATGCTTTTCTTTTCAGATGTTCTTGGCTATGACTTTTCTCTTTAATTTTTATGTCACTTGGTGAGTGCGTTGTGATTTATGTTTTAGCCTTCCACATAGTAAACCTAGTCTCTAATTAGACATGTGCTATATCTCATAGCATTCGGACTTCTGGGTAAGCTTTAAAATTTTGTTACAGTCACTTCGATAGTATGTACTACCAATACTATATATGTACTTAAATTTCGTCATAATGTCATATATTTTTATGTGTAAGATATTTTTGAACAGAGTTATATGAATGGGCTAAAATTACAAGTATTTTTCTATCACGAGGGTTGAGCCCAAGACGTCATTGTAGGTGTATCAGACACGCCTTCTTGGAATATTTACTTAGAGATTGTAGTCTGAAAAATATACAAGTTACGGGTTAATATACAGGCACTAGGTAGATGAAGAACACGATGATTTCATATGAAGACAGTCCCAGCATCTACCAATCATGGATGACTAATAATAATCCCTTGCCTTTTAGATTACAAATTAAAAGCAATTACGTGTAGCAAACACTAATTTTGCTGACAATAATTAATATAAAATGCCAAAATAAAAGTTCATTTAATGAATAAAACATGAAAGAAGCTACATCTATACATATATCAAAATTCTAACTAAGCCGAATCTGTACATTAAATATTTTTTGGAAAATCTTATTGCTATAGACATTATTATCGATACAGAGGCCGAATCTATAGTTATTAGAATTTTCGTCTGTCTGTCTGTCCGTTACCGCATCACGGAAAAACCACTGGAGGGAAATTTGGTATGAAGGTAGCTGGTTATCCGGGTCCAACATATAGGATACTTTTTACCGCGAAAAAATACAAAAACTGCAATGTAAGAGTATACTAATATGTAAAACCTAAGAATTTGGTTTTTGGTCATCAGAACGTGGGCGGAGCCGCGGGCAATGCTAGTTTAGAAATAAAATGATAACAATAAATGTAATGTAATTAATTTATAATATAATTATAATACTCCTTAGAAGAAATTTTAGTCAGAGAACTTTAAAAAAGCGTTCGACACTAAAATTGTTTTTCTGTGAGTCGCGTGCTTATCCGGAAAGGGTAGAGTTTTATCGATATATTATGCAAGGGCACGGGCGCCGTCATAGCTCTGCAAAAACAAATAAAAATGTGCATAATTCGTATGCTTCTAATTTTATAATTAAGCATTATCGTAGCCTTCTTGTGCTAAAAGTTCCGGGTTCAGTTCTTACTTAAGGTATTTTCATAAAATATCATAACGTGTCTATTTAAATTTAAATTCAAAAGCCTTTGAAGCAGAATATAATGTACGAGAATAATAATTCAGCCTTTTTACATCCCACTGGTGGACATTAGACTTTGATCTTGGGGGGTCATGTAGTTCATAATACGTTGGCAAAAAGTGAGTTGGTGGAGTTTTTAAAACTAGTTAGGTCCCTCCAAACGTGCAGGTTCCCTAACAATGTCTTCCGTCACCGTGACGCAAATGAAATTTATATTAAAAAAAATTCGCACACAAAAATATCAGAGGTGCGATACTAGGTCTTGAACCCGTTACTCTTCTATTACTGAACCACTAAATCTCAGAAAATTATTGGAATATCTATTTATTGATAAAATTAGCATAATCAAGGGAGTTCCATGATAACACATGGACAGAAATTCCTTTATATATATGTAAAGAAAACAACTTTATATGGAAATGCTTTTTAAGTTTATTTTTATCACATAAATACTTTTTAATTAATTTGAAATTTACTTCTACCTTTTCTATGTTTTTTAATCTTTAACATATAATAAAATCATTGATATAAGATGTAAATGTAAGATTTTATTAGTTTATGTTTTATTAGATTTGAAATAGAGGTTTTAAATGCAGTTTCTATTATTGTTACAGGTATTATAATATTTTGTTATGTTGTAAGTGTCATTTAAAAAAAATATTCTATTAGCGAAATAAAACTATTATTGTTACAGAAAGGCAGTTGAGTCTTTATTTTTAAATAAGATAAATAGTATTATTATATACATATAAATAGTGTGTAATAATAAGTAAAAAAAAACTAAATTTTTATTTTTATTATTAACCTATTTTTTATTTATATTTATAAACTAAATTTTTATTTTATTTTTATTAAGAATCTTATCAATATTTATTTATTATCAGTTTTATATAGTGATACTAAATCTGATGAAATTCTGGGCGACTGAATAATTTAATCCCAATACTAAGAACGTGGGTTTCAGTAAACCTGTCACGTATGCTAAAAGCCATCGCACGTGTTTTATGTAATGCATCTTGTTCCGACATGACTAAGACGTTTTAAGGAATTTCAAATAGAAGCGTATTTTCTACCAATTTTATAATTTTGATTATATGATGATAATAAACATTACTAACAACTTCCCTTAGCCTTAGACATTTTTTTGTATTTCATATATAACATGTATGTTTTAAAGGTTAGTATGGAATAGATAAACCATATATATTAATAAATAAATAAATAAATATGTTGGGACATTAACACACAGCACCATCTAGTTCCATGGTAAGCTACGAGGCTTGTGTTATGGATACCAGATAGTTGATACATTACACGTATATAACTTTAAATACATACGTATTATAAATATAAACACCCATGTCTGGAGTACAAACATTTCTACTCATTACACAAATTAATGCCCCCGCGGGACTCTAACCCGCGACCACTGGCGCAGCAAGTGGGGTCACTACACACTGAGCCAAACGTGTCGTGGTCAATAAATGGGCTATCTAATGTATTTTGTTTTTGTATTACATTTTTTTAATATAATAAAGAATAGTATAATTTTGATTATTTTTTTGCGTCATATTAACCTATTCATATGTAAATTGTACATAATATATGAGTGTACTATTGACGCACCCTCGCTTCGGTCGGGTTACTCCCTAGGTACGTTTTAACGGTTAGTATGAAATACATAGAGAGATAGATATACGATATATAGCCTATAGCTATTCTCAATAAACGGGCATATAATTTAAAAAGATATTTTCAAATCATATTAGTACTTCCTAAGATTAGCGCATTCAAACTATCGACGAACTACAAACCAACGAACGAATAACAAACAAACAAACTCTGCCTCTTCATAATATTAGTATAGATTGCTAATGAGAGCCAGAAATATAATATCTACGAGTACTAAAGCTTTTAAGCTCGCTAAAGCATTAACTTAATGTAGGTTCAAATACTGTGCTGTAATGTAGAACATTTCGATCAGCATTACGAAATAATTGAATAAGCAATAAACATTTTGAAGAAAGCTCACAATATATGACAAGGGAGAGACGTAATAAGACAATACAATAAAAATTTCATGAAAATGAAATTACTTGAAGAATTGACGCAAATTTTTGACCGATTTAGAAATGGAATATTCTCTATATAACTGTATAATATTTGTTTATAATGGACATGCATTGAGAAGAAGAAAATACAGAGTAAATGTAAATGTACGCGTGTTTTAATATATGTACTATCGACTCACCTTGGCTTCGCTCGGGTTCGTCACTAGGTAGGTTTTAAAATTAAAATGGATATAGTATGTTATCCTTAAGACATAGATAATATAATATATTGATATTTAAAATAATATGAAAGTAACAATACGTATTTTTATACAATGTTTTTACATTTAACATTTTTTAGGAATGTATTTATACATATAATAAAATTGTAACTAATTTATCTATTTATTTAATTATTTACTAAGAACATCATTTTCGCATATTATATCAATAGACATATACTATCGCGGACTTTTCTGACCTATATAATATACACGATTCCACCATACATTATGTTGTTATATCTCAAAGGCAGGCAGCGTTTTCGTTGAAGACTCCCAGCGGCTTATTTTTTTCCGACACCTCCAAGAAATATCGTTATATTTTAGCCAATGTATACAAAAACTTAACAAATTATATACTAAAACCTTCCTCGAGAACCACTCTATCTATTGGTGAAAACAGCATGAAAATCGGTGCAGTAGTTTTTGAGTTTGTCGCGAACAGACAGACAGACAGACGCATCGGAGGACTTTGTTTTATAATATGTAGTGATTTGTAATATAAATATTTGCTAATTAATATTATTAAAATTATTTGAAGATCAGTTGAATCTTCTTTAAGACAACATTTTTCACCGACTCTACTCAATTTGGTTGTATATTTTTTGTTTTTATTTTCGATAATTCTAAGTCGATTTTCATAATTATTTTTTATCTATATGTCGTAGGATAATCTGATAATTCAATTTCTCGCGAATACCTTTGGTAATGGCTATTACGAAAACTCACATAATTAGACAATGGTAAAAATATTTCGCAATCTTATTGGAAAAAGATAGGGTTTTTGCAAAAACACGAGCCGCGTCTAGTTCTAGTTGTTTATGGCACCTACGTTGTGGTCACTGTTCTAACTACCTAGAAAGATAGAAAGGCTTCCTCCGAGTAAGACGTAGCTCCCGCCTTAGCCTTCTTAACTTATGTTATCAAAATCGGATCTGTCACATAGTTAAATAATAAAACTTACCTAACATTGTCTAATTATCCGTGTTTTTTAAATAAAACTATCTTTTCGGATTATTTCGCGGATTTATTTTGATTTTTGCTTCCCGACGTTTCGAATGCTTAAAATGTTAAATATTCGCGTTCTAAGATGTATTATTTGTGTTTTCGCAATGTCCCTAGGGTTTCTGCGAAAATTCGAATTCTCAAGTCATCCTACGACCTATCTATATATATAAAAGAAAGTCGTGTTAGTTACTTCGCTTATAACTCAAGAACGGCTGAACCGATTTAGCTGAAAATTGGCAGGGAGGTAGTTTAGAGCCAGGAGAAGGACATAGGATACTTTTTATCCCGTTCGACCGCGTTCCAATTTTTATGATATTTTAATTTTTGGATTTCTCTTAGTCCGGAATAGGTAAGTATTAAAACATATAATTAAAATGTGAGAAAGAAAGATTTTTTCTTTTTATATCTATTTAAAACGTACCTAGCGACGAACCCGAGCGAAGCGAGGGTGAGCCGCTAGTATATAAATATATAAAGGCAAATGAAAAAAGAGTTTTTTATTCTCAGACGATTTTTTGCCAAAGCATCTTTATATCGGTTAAAGTATTAAAGAAGAATATTCAAAAAAAATAACTATACTTTTAAATTTTATTTTATATATATCTAGGAGTATATTATATTACAAGCTTTTATTTAACTTGCAATGTTTTTATGTATGTTTGTTCGAGTTTATCCTCAACCGATTGAGCTGAAATTTTGCATATACTTTTAGTTTGGATGACAATGCATGGTTAGCTAAGTGACGTCATTTTAAATCTAATATGGCGGATTCTCAAAGATGTCGGAATATGTTTTTTTCTTGTACTCCCATGATAAAGATATCAGATAAAGGGTTTGCTAAAAAGAATATAAATAAATAACTAAAAAAATTAAAAAAAAGAACTTTAAATTAAATCAAGCGTCAGTTTATTACACTACAGAATTTGTATGATATACTCGTACATATAAAAGCTTGTTTTTAAATATGTTTTATTAATAGTAATTTAGCTTTTACTTAATGTTCAATTTTAGTTACTATAAATATACATAAATACAATATAGCTGTATAAATAAATCGAACCATTTTGCAAAGCTGAGGACCTGAGGCAATGATAAAATTGTGAATCAGACACCTTTATTGAAGTGCTCACTCAAAGTAGGATCCGAAGGTTAACCTTTTATTCAAAGGGAATCCCGCGGGTACTAGGTTCAATTCCGGCAACTTTCCAAGCACCTGCCACCTAATTTGGGGCAGTGTAATCCTCATACATATAAATTCGAGTTAGATTTGTTTACTCGACACTTACTTGTTCGTTGAAAGTGTGATATATACGGTCATATACATAGTAGTACATTTAAGCCAAATATTTTGGAAATTAGTATGTTGGAGTATATAGAAGGCACTGTTTTGTTTGTCAGAAGGGTCGCGGGTTCGATTACTGTGAAATTTGCTTTGGTGATATTGATTCATTTTAGTATATAAATTATTTTAATTTAAGTAAGATATTGTGGTTTGTTGTTGTGTCTTTCTTTAACACTAATAAATTTCAACCAACTATAATTCACCAACTATTCTTTGCTTTGAAATAGTATTTGGACTGTTCAGCTACATCAATTATTTTTCATCTGAGTGCGGTTATTGTATGACTTGTTATTCGACAAATGAAATGAACCAATTTTGCCAAAACATCCAACTATATAATAACTCCACAAAATACTCAATATAAAAACCTGTTAGTATAAATTCACTTACAGTGAACAAAAACATTGTGACGGAACCTGCACTTGTAACAGACCCTAACAAATTTTCGAAAGTCCACCAACGCCGCGCTTGGCCAGCGTAGTGGAGTAGGGCCGATCCCCCTCACATTGAGGGAAAGCCCGTGCCTTGCATAAAAATAACTCCTCACACCTTTGTTGTACCCAGGGATCGAACCTGCTGCCACTTCAGCAGTACACAGGTCATAAGGGCATAGTTTTAATTGAAGTTGAATCACAATTATAATTCAACTAACGTTGCAAATAACTTTATACGCTACCAATATACCTGTTGGGAAATCTGCAGCCTTTGATCGCGTCACTTTGATGTCGTGATTGAGATGTGAAGAGCTGATGGATAAAATGGCTTAAATACTATAAATATATTACATGAAAATATCCTCTAATTAAATTGTTATAAGGTTGGTATTTCATTGGCTAAAATACTCATAGCTGTAACATATTTTTTTCATCCCATCTTCGACGGTAATGAGCAGTGGAGCAAACAAGTGTTATCATTACTTACGTAGCGGTTGGTTGGAGATGTCTTTGAAGTATCTCAATATATACTCATATGTATACAAAATTATGCGGTAATTTTGTATGTGTTTTGTTTGTGTATTTGTTTACATTTCTGTGCATAAATGATGTATCATGATATATCTGTATATAAATATATAATAAGATGGATGTTTGAGGTTCGAATCCAGTTAATCAATATTTTAGCTTTTTTGATTGGTCGATGTTTTATATTTTATGTTTTGTTTTTTAATTGTATTACTTTGTTTTCCAAATTAAATAAATAAAATCAAATAACTTCTTTAATTAAAGTTGGTTGTAAGTGCTGCAACCAACCATAATGGAAATGATAAAAAATATTATTTTCAATGTATACGGAGACAATAAAGTTGATTGACTTGAAGGAAATAATAGTAAACAATTTTTAAAAAATAATAAATATCTGTAAATATGTATATTATAAACATTATTTATATGTATATTGTATAAGGCTTGCAAATGTTTTGATATGTATTATAATGCAATTATTATAATAAATAAACAAGCTTTCTCACGCTTTGTCGAGCTTTTTATAACTTTAAAAATATTACTTTACATTTTACCACTTTACTAAATCACCTCTTAAATTGTAAAATATCCTTTCGTAATTATTATAAGAACATCTTAAAATTTCAGCCTGTTAGGTTTAGCAGCTAGATCTGGACTATTGATTAGTCAGTATAAGCTACTTTATGTAATAACTAGCATTGCCCGCGGCTTCGCCCGCGTTCAGATGACCAAAAACCAAATTCTTAGGTTTTATATATTAGTATACTTTTACAGTGCAGTTTTTGTACTTTTTCTCAGAAATGAGATATTTACCCGAGGTAAAAAGTATCCTGTATGTTGATCCGGATAACCAGCTATCACCATACCAAATTTCATCAAAATCCCTCCAGTGGTTTTTCTGTGATGTGGTAACAGACAAACAGACAGACAGACAAAAATTCTAAAAACTATAGATTCGGCCTCTGTATCGATAACATTGTTTATTTTAATAAGATTATCCAAAAAATATCTAATGTACAGATTCGGCTTAGTTACAATTTTATTATATGTATACAACAGCTTAAAGTACTTGGAATTTCCTTCACGTGGACTTATGTACAATGACAAATAATTATAAAATGGAAAAAGTTTATTCTTTTGCGTA
The DNA here is from genome assembly GCA_921882275.1 of Brenthis ino. Lineage (NCBI taxonomy): Eukaryota > Metazoa > Arthropoda > Insecta > Lepidoptera > Nymphalidae > Brenthis > Brenthis ino. The sequence continues at coordinate 7,277,225 of OV170221.1, forward strand.
TAATGTGTTTTCAATGTAGTTTTTGAATTAAATTGAATTATGAAGTTAAATCAAAATTAACTACAAACATACCTGAATTATATAAACAGACGATCGTATGATGACATTTTTATATATTCACCAAGTGTCCACGTTGACTGAAACCATTTCATTTCCATCACCCATCATATTTGTGGTCACATATTTCATACTTATAGGATTTGCATGCGTCATTCGTTTTAGACTGCGATGAATTCCGTCCTACTCTTTGTAGATTATAAATGATGAAACGTCTCGACATACATACATATTTATTTGTATAAAATGGATGATAGAGGTTTGAATCCAGTTTAGACTGTCAATATTTTGGTATCTAGGCCTTTGAGCAAAGTTGTTTGTAAGGGTTGCAACCAACCATAATATTAATAATCGCCAAATCGACATATTGTATAAGGTGTATGTTAGAAGCTTGTATTTGGTTGCATTGCGAATATATCGGCTCCGATATTATTATTTATTACCTTTTATGACATGGATTATGATGAAATAAAATCAAAACTTAAGAAAGAAAGAAAGACATGGACAAAAAGTGACTTATTAAAAAAATAAGTGGGCTCTTAACGTTTTTGGTTAACCTTTATCAACAAAAACATCAGGCGTGTGATCGTTATCACACGCGTGATGATTTTTGACAGGAAGGAAGATTGGAACTCTTTTTTATCTCAAAAAGAACCTAAGATCTTTACCAACTTTGAAAATTTCCTTATTCCAGAAGAATTTTTGTAGATTGTAAACGTGTCGAATCGATTTTAGTATGTTTAATTATTGTGTAGTAGGTATTCTATCTGCGTTAAATAAATACAAAATTGCGAGATAATATCTAGCGAATACTGAAAACCAAAGTATAAAATTATAAGTATATCGAATTATGGTACATTAGAAGTAGGTACCCATCAAAGGCAAAAATAAAAAAAATATAGAATCATGCTGCATAATATGTTTGATAACATATTACGTCGGAACGCTATTATTGATTTATTGAAACGATAAAATTAATTACACGTACTGTGTACTATATATTCTGTTACACTATATTATGTAACCTATACCGCGTATTTAGTGCAATAATTTATACTATTTGCTTTTACACATATGCTTATGTATATTGTATCTATATTCTACATATAAATAAAATTGACGTATCAGTCTGTAATTTCAGAATAAGATTTTTTCATTAGTTCACATGATTATTATTTATTCATATATTACTGAAACCTAAATAAGCAAATTTATTTTTTGTTTATTTGTCTGGCTTATCCACAAAAGTGGCTGACCTAATTTTATTCAGAGTATTAATTATGGATAGAGATTTTTTCATATATTAATTTAGTCCACTTTGTATCCCGGAAATTATCTCCGGTATTTGGTGTTAAGTCAAGAAATGAACTTGGAACACGGCCCATCTTGGTGGGTGGTATACCATGCTGGTTGCTCCTTGTACTTCCCTGATGGTAGAGTGGATCGTGGGAGCTACCCCTTGGTTGTCGTCTACCTTAACAAGCCAGCCCTCGCGTCGGCGCATCATGGTTGAGTGCGTAAACATTCCTGCCACATTGAGATATAGAAAGCTCCATTGGGATTTAATAGGTAGTACTCTCTGTTCTAGAAGGTAAGTTTCTACATTACCTCCTTTTCATATATAGGTACGCTTAAATATATTTTCTAACGTTAATAAAAGAAAAAGAAGTCTTACAGACGGACGTGTTACGTGCGTGTTACGGATGGTCATATCAGCGATACTCGTAGCTTATCAGAAAACCAAGTGAAGCTAATTCAAGGCTGGTTCTCGTATCTTCAAAGTTTTTAAGAACTAATAATGTCCAACATGATTACCTGTTGCTGGTGTGGTGAATAAAACATATATGAAGTATGCATTTGGCCAGCATAGTAGAGTATAGTCTGATTTCACTCACATTGAGACACACTCACAAACCAAGCAGTGGGACGTTAAAAAAATATTATTTAAGCCTAAAGACTATATGCTTATGAACAGCATTTCTCTATTTGGCTTCTGGTTGATTGGTAAAGAATATCTTAAACGATAATTTTCTTGATGCTCCTTGATCAAATAAAGAATGTTTTACAAAATAAAAATTTTGTAAAGCGCATACTAATATTTATTTATGTTTTCTGATAAATTTACTTAAATTTTTCGGCAAAAACATACAAAGTCAAAAATTATTTCAATATTTGAATAAGCCCTTTTACAATCTTTCCTCCTTCACTAAAACACAGTCCAAACAGTGCCAATTAAAGTTGTTAAAAATTTACAGTTAAATATTTACGCGGCTGCTGTTTGTACAAAATGCGACGCCGACCGGACTTTATTCCCAGATTTACCATAAATTATTCTTAATACAATTCCGGCTTTCACGCAAAATTAGCGTAAAAACGTGAGGGTACAGTTTGGAAACAGGGTCTATTAGTAATGCATCTAACATTAATTACTTTTAGATGAAATTTTGTGACGTACTTTAAATTTTTAAGTACAACATTTGGTGTTATTTTTCGGTTTAAATGCTACAATACTATTTCTAATGTCTTCGATGGTTGCCTCGATAATAATAAATAAATATATTTATTTACTATACTACATACTTGTTGGGACATTAACACACAGCACCATCTAGTTCCATGGTAAGCTACGAGGATTGTGTTATGGACACCAGATAGTTTATGCTAGTGTATCAACATATACAACTTTAAATACATACATACTTTTATAAATATAAACTGGAGTGCAACCGTTCGTGCTCGTCACACAAATGAATGCCTCCAACGGGACTCGAGCCCGCGACCGCTGGCGCAGCAAGTAGGGTCAATACAAACTGAGCTAAACGTGTCATCGAATATTATGCCTAATTTATCATACGTACATAAGATATTCCTATCCTATATAAGGATTTTTTTTATTGATAAAAGTTCATTTTTATATGAGCAAATAAATTGTAGAATAAGTACCTCAATTTCAAAGACTACTCAAAACAAACAAACAACTTTTGAACTTATAATATTGGTTTGATTATTTAAAGATATTTCTAGTCTTAGGAAATACAGCTTATATTTCCCAACAAGCCGTCACCAATTACGGGAGTGTCGGAACAATTAAGTATAATAACAAAACTTGAATTAATTTCAACTCGCGGGTCGCACTGAGATGGACTACTTAAAATTACGTATTTAACTTTTATAACTGCAATTAAGGAACTGCCAAGCAACTTCTGGCATGATGATCGTATTTGAATTAAAATGGGTATTAAGTGGAGATAAATATTTGTAAACAACTAAAACAGCTATGATGTTTTACCAAGTTTTTGCCAGTATTTGACTAACAGTCAGAGAATGTAATAACTCCAATGCTGTTAATGGATATCCTGGCATTTCAGTTAGGTTGAATATGATATTTTGTTCTATTAGTTATAAATTGATTTTTCTAACAGCAATTACGACTCTCAACTACTAAATGTCTATATTATGTCCTTGCACATATTGATAATGCCCGTGGACTACTGAGTATCTGAATAATTTGATGGCACGTTAGGCTCAGTTTGTAGTCACCCTACTTGCTGTGCCAGCGGTCGCGGGTTCGAATCCCGCTGGGGGCATTCATTTGTGTGATGAACACGAATACTTGTACTTCAGTCATGGGTGTTTATATTTATAATATGTATGTATTTAAACGTATATTTGTATAGTGTATCATAGCACAAGCCTCGTAGCTTACCATAGAACTAGATGGTGCTGTGTATTAATATCCCAACATATTTATATTTATTTAATTATAATTCGTGCTGCACTCCTCATAAGTTAAATTATTTTTAGGCCTTTTATTAATTTCAAGAGTACATGTACATACAACTATGTATTTAAACCTGTTTTGGTTTGTTTTTACCTTTGGTTTGTTAGTATATTTATATATTATGTATATGTATATTTTTCTGGGCGAAGTTATTTATTTATGACAATACCCTTTTGATATAAATCCATCAATTGAGTTGGTTACTTCATAAATATTAGATTTTACCAGTATAATCTAAGCATGGAGAGAGCTTCTTATTTGTAAATACGTCACGTATGTTAAAAGCCGTCGCACGCTGCGTTTAAAGTAATGCACCTTGTTGAAACGAGATGAGAATTTTGAAAGAATACCGAAAATGTAAATTTATATGGCATTTTAATAGCATAATGTTTAAATCGCTTCAGAGTTTGATACATTTATTATGTTTGTTGTGTGCTTACGAGCAGAAAGTTAAATAAAATCATCTTTTCGGATTATTTCGTGGATTTATTTAGATTTTTGGTTCGCGATGCTTCGAATGCTTTACAGCAATCATGGTCTTGGGATATACTGCTGTAAAGCATTCGAAACGTCGGGAACCATAAAAAAAATCAAAATAGTCCGCGAAATAATCCAAAAAATGTCAAATATTCCCGTAAATTTCGGAAAGTATTACAGAAAGTTAAAAAAGAGATATCCTATGGAACAACATTTTTTTAATTTAGTGTACCGACATACATACCTTACACCCTTTTCTGCTCTGTTTGTCAACCGATTTTCTTTTTTGTATGCTTAGTTGCTAATGACTAGTTTTAATGTGAACACTAAAAAGTGGAAACAATCCACTACTTAGTATGAGATAATTGTTTTACCCGATAATGAAATTGATGTGCTGTTTTTTATAAAAGTGATTTATTCTAAAATAAATTATAAAGATTTATCATTTAGCGTGAGTGCCAAAAGCTATAATTTAACAATAAACAATCAAAGCCGCAGGCGATAGCAAGTCTTTGATGAAATCTTCAAAAGTAAATAAAGCCCCTTTTCCCTAAATAGGGAAGCAAAAGTACTTTGATAGGCACGCGATTGATCTGTTCGCTACTTTGCATACTGCTTACAAACGACATTGGAAACACTTAAGTCGTTTAGTTCTCTGTTCACTGATTTGTAAAATTAAAAACGGTTATCGAAGTACCTAATCTTTCACCCTCATATACATTAGCCTTTTTAAACGAGGTTACAGCGTACGTATGGCCTACCTAACATTTTTTTAAATCCAAATATATGTATACACTAGCATTGCCTGCTGCTCCGCCCGCGTTCAGATGACCAAAAACCAAATTCTTAGGTTTTACACATTAGTATACTCTTACAATGCAGTTTTTGTATTTTTTCTTAGAAATGAGATATTTTCCCGCGGTAAAAAGTATCCTATATGTTGATCCGTATAACCAGCTATCACCATACCAAATTTCATCAAAATCCTTCCAGTGGTTTTTCTGTGATGCGGTAACAGACAGACAGACATACAAAAATTCTAAAAACTAGATTCAGCCTCTGTATCGATAATAATGTCTATTTCAATAAGATTCCCAAAAAATATTTAATGTACAGATTCGGCTTAGTTACAATTTTATTATATGTATAGATATCTACTCGTACTAAATAATAAGTATAGTTATGTATCAAAATGATCTTCACAGCAATGTCTTGTAGCCTGGGCAGAGGGTGGAGTTTTATCGTCTCTTTTTACGACGGAAAACCATTTACGAAGATTTGGGCCCTTCGGTACGTTAAAAAATAGTTTTTCTGGCGTTTTAAAAGTAGTGTTTGTACATTTCGGCACTATACAATATTTGTACATAATTAGAAAGGTGAATTAGACACAAATCGGACACTTAATTTGTTTCAAAGTCATTAAAACACTGCGCGCCTTATTGCTGCCAGCGGCTTACTGGCGGTGACCGTCACTATGACGTCACAGTTATCGCGGCGGCCACGAAATGAACTTTGCTATTAATTTCTTCATAACTTCGTCAATTTTTGTCGTAGAACAAAATTTTTTGCACTGTATGTTAAGGTTTTGTTAGCTCTATAAATCTGCATTCTCAACTAAAAACGTTACGGATCCTCATTGTGCTAACATTAAATAAAAAGACTGGAGGAGATTTAAGTGAAAAATCAATTAGATTTTCGCTTTATATGTATATATATATATATATATACTTACTTAATATTATAGATACGCAAGTTTGTGTGTAAGTATGTTTGTCATTTTTGCACTCTGAAACGGCTTGACAGATTTGGATGAAATTTAGTACACAGATAGAATATGATCTGGAGTAACACACAGGCTTTAAGGCTGTTTAGCAAGAAAACAGGTACCTACACACGAGCGAAGCTACATTAAGCCGTTATAAGACGTACATAAATTGAATATAACGTATATGTAAACAGTGTAAGCCGTAGTATTAAATCTCATAATTGACCCGTATTTCAGGACTTGGACACGGTCGTGGTAATGACCTGTAGAAACTAAATATGCGACGCGTCTGTAACACGATTCCTCGCACAACCCTCGACGAGATATAAAGGCTGATTTTATTTTACATACATACATATGGTATGATATGTTTTTTTTTTAAATATTTGTAAGTTTTATTTCAATAACCTGAACAGATTATCAAGAGAAGAGCTTCCAATTTTATAATATACTTGTGTTTTCTTTGTAGTATATGGTATGTATGAAGTAAAAAAGATTAGCTTTGAAATTGAATATAATATAAAAAGCTACATCCTTGTATGTACTATTATTTTGGCATATTCTATGTTGGTTTAAAGTATATCCGCCCATGTCCGTGTCCGCGTTACAAATTAGAAGTATTAGAAGTGAAATATTTCAAAATATATTTTTTTTTATTATCTACCTCTTTGTACCTTTACTTAGACATTAGATTTGAAGCTATTACAGAAATATATAACATAAAAGTCGTAGAACATAGCATTTTCTACGAATTTGTCTTAAATTACCATTTAAAAAGATCAACCGTTATTGAAATAAATCAAAAGTAATACACAAAGTTTGGGTATCCGTATAATATTGTCAGATATTAGTCCTTACATACAAACAAATGAAATAAAATTTAACCATATATATATCTGTGTACTACCTAATAAAATACCGAATTTGATCCACTAACTCTAGTGTTAAATAATAAAGCACCCTGTAGAGTACAGAGTAGTCATGAATATTTAAGAGCATTCCAACATGTCTAAGGCTTTAAGCTTTGCCTTAATGATTACATATATACTCTGTGGAATTAATAGTTCATACTTTTTCGTAATACTGTATTTATTTAAGTACGTTTGGACTAAATTCTGTGCTGATATTTTTATTTTGATTTTGACGACACGTTTGGCTCAGCTTGTAGTGACCCTACTTCCTGTGCCAGTGGTCGCGGGTTCGAGTCCCGCTGGGGGCATTCATTTATGTGATGAGCACGAATGTTTATACTCCAAACGTGGGTGTATATATTTATAATATGTATGTATTTAAAGTTATGTGTATCAACTACCATGGAACTAGATGGTGATGTGTGTTATTATAGAAAACTATTCAAAATATTGTTAGCATCCTATGCAAAATCATCTAAAAACTAATTTATGAAATTAATGCGAACTAATCATAATGTTTATGATAATACTTTATTAGATTTACGCGAATATTGCTGTACTGTACCAACTACCAACGCCGCACTAAATTAACTTATTTTCTCACTTCTGAAGGGTTTCTGGAAGGAATCTCTTAAAGAGATAAGTTATCCTTTGTCGACATTCTGTTACTTTTTTCTGTATAACATATATTTTATGGTACATAAATTAAAAAAAAAAAAAAAAAAAAAAAAAAAAAAAAAAAAAAAAAAAAAAAAAAATATTTGACATTTTAATTAAAACTATCTTTTAGGATTTTTCCGTGGATTTATTTTGATTTTTGGTTCCTGACGTTTCAAATGCTTTCGTTGCTGTTTGTTTCTGACCATGATTGCTGTAATGCATTCGAAACGTCGGAAACTAAAATCACAATAAATTCGCGAAAAAAACCGAAAAGATAGTTTTATTTAAAATATTTATGATATGAAATTTCACACCGACACAATTGGCAGTGGTAGCCCATTTTTTTTTTTTTTTTTTGTTGACGCTGGGGAAACCCATCATGGGGACCCTACCGGCCGTCAATGGGTAGGGTACTGTGAGACTCCTACTCACTAAAACCCACAGCGGAACCCGTCGCCGCAGTGCAATGGGGTGTGCAGGATCGCTTGCGCATTCACTGCAACACCCCTGCGGACAGCCCGTACCCCGCGGGCCTGCCTCGCCTAAACCGGGATGCCCTCGATTCACAGAGCATCCCGACCGCCCCGATGACGTGCAGGGGAGTCAACGAGAGACCCCCCCGCAGTAGCTCCTCTAGGGTGGCGGGAGAAGATGCGCGTACCGGCGCCTCCTCTCCCCCAGCCGACGGCGACGAAGAGGGTCTGCTAAGGCGTTAGCCTCGCGTTCCCTCTCCGCCGTCTCCTTCAGTGAGATGACGGCCTCGCTGAAGGAGACCATCGCCGACCAGGACCTCTCATCGCGTAGCATGGCCCCCACCACGCTTCGCAACGAGAGGTCTCCACCCACTACCGCCGCGAGGGTGTGGAGCGAGGTGTCCTCGGACGCACCACACTCGTGGCATACGGGCAACGGTTCCCGACGCGCAACTTGGCAGTGGTAGCCCAGTGGTAACCCGCTCACTTGGTAAACCGAGTGAAGTGGATTCAAATCCCGGGTCTCGCACCTCCGATATTTTAATGTGCGAATAATTTCTAACATGATTACCACTTGCCTTACGATGAAGGAAAACATCGTGAGGAAACCTGCATGTGTGAGAGAATCTAGCAAGTTTTTGAAAGACATTAGAAGTCCGCCAACCCGCCGTTGACCTGAAACCCGTTGAAAACACATGGCGATGGATGGGTACATGGCTAGTAGTGAACGTCAAAAATAATATTACCGTAGTCAGTTAAAAATTTCACAAAATATGTAATTTTAAAGTCGTTTCAATATAATTTTTTAAATTTCTCCCATTATAAGCGATATTTTATATACTTTAATATCCTAAGAAATTTATTTAACTACTTACTAATTATAATAATTAATAAAATCCGGGGTAAATCACTAGTATATGTATATAGTCGTCGCCGCGCAGTCTGGCCGCAGGTAACATAATACGAATCACGAGACACGTATAGATAGATCCCTTCAATGAGTGTGTGAACCAATGGGTTACATTATCCGCTTATTTACTTTGTTGTAGAATTAAAATAACTTTGTTTATACAACTAAGTTAATTATAAAACAATGTTTAGGTTTTTTTAAATAATAACGACTTTCGTTATATATCACGGTTATTTTACATTGGAAAATAGTAAATTCGATTAGTACTCTATTTATTAATTAAAAAAATTGTAAATATTAAAATTGTATGAATTATAATAACCTGACCGAGCTTTATTCGGCGCTTTTTGGAATAGATATAATAATTGCTTTTTTTTACAAAAAGCTACCTATTCACATAAACTTATAAAGGAAAAGCTTATGATACAAAATTTGATCCAAATCGTTAGAGCCGTTTCCGAGATACACGAAATCAATTAATACAAGTATATACTATATACAAGAATTGCTCATTTAATATTATAAGATTCGATTGTTTCTTATATGGTTTTTCGTATAAATATTATAGAATTAGTCGTTCACCCTCGATTCGCTCGGGTTTGCCTCTAGAAAAACAAAAACAAATCTATCCCACGAGAACCGTACATTTTTCCAGGATAAAAAGTAGTCTATATAGTTTATACTACTGTAGAGTATAATCTATCCCTTTTCCAAATTTCATCCAGATTCATTAAGCCATAGTATGTGTAACAAACATTCATACATCCATCTGAACTTTTACATTTTTACTATTAGTAACATTGTTCTAGCAAATCTGAAATTCCATGTTCAAATCTAATTTTCACCATGATTACAACGTTAATACGGTGAAGGAAAACATCGTGAGAAAACAGACACGTCTGAGAGAACCTAATTAGTTTTGAAGAGACGTGTGTTTGTTGTACGAGTCCACCGAACAACATTTTGGACTGAGGCCTGATCCCTTTCATGTTAAGGAAAGGACCGTTCCCAAAAGTGGGGCAATAAAAGTGCTCGTGGAGTAATACTTTCTTAGATTTTACGCGAATATTTAACATTTTAAAGCAAACTATCTTTTCGGTTCTTTTCGCATTCGAAACGTCAACTAAAAATGAAACAATCTGAAAAGATAATTTTATTCAAAACTATCGGAACCTGCGGCATCACTCGCGCCAAAACTCCATTAAAAAGTATTTGGCTTTATGCTATTAGTAATAATGTTTGGAAGTCTATCCAATTTGTTGACATTTAAGATTACTGCTCCACTCCCTTATATATATATATATATATATATATATATATATATATATATGTATATATAGCCTTCCCCGATAAACGAGCTAGCTAATACAAAAATAATTTTTCAAATCGGATTTGTACTTCCTGAGATTAACGCGTTCAAACAAACAAATAAACAAACTCTGCCTCTTTATAATTTTAGTATAAATATCGTGGGATATCAATCAAAACATTGTGAAAAATCTCTAACGATCAGACCGGAATAAAGGCGCGTCTACTTTTAATATATTTCTTAGGTACCTATTAAAAACAAAGTGTAGTTAAGAAAAAAGTCAATAAAAAAGTAAGAATAGATAGTTATTTATGTATCAGCGCAATGCACCGCACTGTTGCAAGGTAATTATTCAATTCAACCCCTTCAATTGCGAACTAAAATCCGCACGTGAATTCAATTCGAAACAATATTATGGGATTTCAGTGTTGTGTTTTGTTTTATCGATATTTAAAAAAAAATCTTTTATAAATAAGTTAGTACATTACATCACTAGCAAAATATGAAGGAAGAAATATATATGGAGGGAAAACCTACATAATTTGATAGACATGTTGTTTTGTTTTGTACTCTAAGGTTTTGTATACTTGTAACCAGTACTGCAATAAAAGGTTGAAATTTTGAAAGTAAATTTTGTAAAATTAGGTTTTGCCCTCAGTTTCACTCATATGTTATAAAATTATTGGTTACTTAATATTATTTTAAGTTTGTAAATGATATAATTATCATTAAAATTGGTTTAATAGTTATTTGAATTTTGGTATGAAACTCAAACTGCCATTTAGAACGAAAGATTGTTTGTAAGTTTATGCTTATTACATTTTTCCATAAAGTCTCTGAATCTTGTACTGTAAATATAATTAGGTTATCAAATAAATAATTTATAATTTTTTTCTTTTTACTTTTGTTATAGATAGACCTTGATCTAGATTCTAGAGTAACTAACACATGTTAAGCACCCGGCGAAGCGATGCTAAGTTGCAATGAACGATATTTTAATTATTATGAACAGACGAATATTTGATTGCATTTATCAATACAGAAGTATAGATATTTATTTTATCCCGGAACGTCACTAATTTCAAGCGGATGTGACGTTAGCGGCAGCCGCCATGCTAATGGCTAATGCGTGTCGCCGGAAGTCGTGGCCCGGAAACGAAGCGGCCATCTCGCGGAATTATCATTTAATGTTTTATTGCTGTACTATTGGGGTACGTTGTTGTGGGGATAGTGGCGAAGATTATTAAAACTGTTTAGATTATTTAGTAAGTCAAAAATTGCAATTAAGTCACATATATCTCAAATATAGACTTAAAAGTTTCAGACTGTGATTGCATTAGCATTTGTATGAATGTTTGTACTCCAGTCATGGATATTTATATTTATAATATGTATTTAAAGTTATATATATGTAGTGTATCAACTATCTGGTATCCATAACACATGCCTCGTAGCTTACTATGGAACTAGATGGTGCTGTGTGTCAATGTCTCAACATATTCATTATTATTATTATATAAGGATAATCAGGTATAAATATATCTAAATCGTAAAGTGAAAAATAAAATGTGCTATCAGTGTATTCTATAAGCTTTATTTACGCTGCAAGGAAAATAACATGGAACTTAAAAAAACATAAAATTGAAAAAGGCGAAGTTCACTGGACTTGAGTGGCGAACTAGAAACAGTAGTTGATAAAAAAAACAGACTAAAAACTTTGTTCATTTCAAACAAATCTGCAAGTCCTATACTTCTTTATTACGGGCGTCAAATAAATCATAGTGTGGACTTATTTGTTTAATAAAATGTTAGGTTGCTGCGAAAAAAAAAACGCGAGACTGATCTCAACTTTCTAGTTTGAAATTTTACTTTGTTGCAGCTACAGTGAAAATCATCTTGACATAAAACACGCTTGCATTAGTTAAGTATTCTCCTGTTCTTCTGGAGTATACAGGATAATGAATGTTTCAATGACCCGTTCTCGAGGTTTTGAGATGGGTTTTCGTAATAGTACTAATTTTACTAAAAATCTGTTCAAAAACGCATATTTAGAAACATGGTGACTCCAGGGCAATTATAGAGTGGATCTTTGACAATTCTGTAAGGATGTTTTTAATTTGCTTTTAGGAGAAAAGAGAAATATATGTGTATTTAGCCCTTTTCGACGTCTCACTGCTCGAGCCTCCCTTCAATACGATGAAGGAGTGCGGAGTGACAGATTACCCATTTCTTTCGAACACTTGCTATGTTCTCTCGGACATGCAGGTTTCCTCACGATGTTTTCTTTTACCGTAAGACAAGTGGTAATTACGTTGGAAATGATTTGCACATGAAAATGTCAGAGGTGCGAGACCCGGATTTGAACCCGCTTCACTCGCTTTCCCAAGCCAGCGCGTTGCCACTGGGCTACCACTGCCTTTACCTTATTGCATTTATAATAACTATTAATTTAGAAAATACAACATCTAGAAATTTCTATTGCGAAGGATTCATTCATGTTTCTTTAAATCTGAATGTGTTAAAACAAATCTGTTTTATAGAGTGATTGTTAAGTAGTTTATGGTTGCATGAATGGATCAAGTATTAAAATATTCTTAAATATTAAAATATCATATGTACATAATATAACACGATTTGTAAATAAACTGTAAACGTAAAATTAATTTATTTTATTGAAATTTATCTCTTTTCTTATTTTAAGTGTTGCTTAATTAATTAATGAAAATAATAATATCATTCTTAAGCAGATCAAAGTCATATGTAAATTAATTTGCATGGCAGCATTTTTGAAATTCGCCATCTTAGTTTTTTATTGTTGTCGTTACAGCGGCAATAGAAATTCACACTGTGAAAATTTCAACTCTCTACCTATTAAAATTCATGAGATATAGTCTTCTCACATACGGATAGACGGATGGATAGTGGAGGTTTAGTAATAGGGTTCCGTCGGAACCCTTAGGGTACGGAACCCTAAAAAACGATAAATCAGTAAAATAAGACTATATAAAATAATACCAGTGCATACATTATATTAAAAACAAAACTATTATTGGTCTACCCTCAAACTACGATTACTCAAAAGCTAATAAAGGACAGCTATTAAGAAAAAAAGTGAAACTTTCAGTAATAAATAAAGTGAATCCCCAAGTATAGGTGTCTAAAATATAATCCCGTGGACGTGGTCTGAATGTCCATGTTGCTGTCAATAGTTGACGCAGGTAAATTGTGTTGGTGTCATGTCTACTTCGTACGTGCTACAACCCTGTAATTGGCGTGGGACTATAACACGGTAGTTTACATAACTCCCAAATATATATAAAAGTTAGTTATTTTAGAGTAAAAATACGAATGGATTGAAAAAAATATATGTTAGTAGGGGTTTGACCTGATTTCGCCTGTCTTTTCTCGACCAACATTAAAGGGAGAAGGTAAATGCTGTTATTTGTAGATTTTTTTGTTCATTTGCAAATTGTGAGCCTAAAATTATTATAATAATTATTATGAATTTATTTTTATTGGACACTACACTTTCGTTTCGCTCTTGTTCATTCGCGAGTGTCCTTTTGTATTTATTATATCTACTATTAGTATACATGATCATAAATCGCACTCTTTTAGCAAATTATAGCCTTTACACATTTTGCCATCTCCATAGGGTTTACATTTCAAAATATTCTTTCTTAAACTTTGCTACGGCTATGAAATATGATTTAGCGTTCAGAACCAATCAGTTATATATGTATGTATAATATATATAGTTGATAAGAAAATATGAAAATAAGATAACAAGCTATTAAAATATGCTTGTATATTTCTACTTGTGGAAAAACTGACGAAATCCTTCAGTAGTTTCAAAGAACATCCCCACATACATACAAACAAACAAATTTTGCTTCTTTATTATATTTTTATGGTTAAGTATAGTTATGTAAGAAAGATTAATTATACATACATATATATCGGATATACGTTCTCAACCTTAATATGTAACTATCATTCCACACACCAGTGAAACTTGCACCATATTGCGCTACGGTCGTCCAGACTAGTTTTTTCAGATGATATTTCTAAAGATTTACTTTATAATATTTACGTATTTTTTTTTAAATTTCAATTATTAAACTGTAGATATCTATAAAATATATAATAGCACCTCTTAACCACGTTTCTTCATCAAGATAAAACCTAAACAAATAAACTGTAGGATGAATAGATCTGGATTATTGTGAGTTTGTTTGTTTGTATGTCTGAAAATTCCAATCTCATTGTAAAAAAAAATAATTAATAAAATAACATTATCTAGGTACGTATATCATATATACGTATATATATTTATGGTCGAAGCGAGCGAATCTAGAGTAAATTGCTAGTTATTTATAGTTTTAAAGAATTCAGGGAGAACCTTAAAAATATATAGAGTTAAATTTTTACAAAGAAATTCTCATTTAATAGCTTTCCTTTATAGCACACGCATTAAATTACATAAGACACAATGTGAACTCTTCCACGTATCATTAACCACGCTAATCAAATGCGCATACTCGACGTGGGATCGAACCCCGTATCCCGGCGGGACCGCCCGGGATCGCTTCATTATAGGTAATTGTTGGGATTTGCTGACGCAACATACGGCCCTTTTGACGTATCGAAGAGATCTTAGATAAGCGATATCAGATTTCACTGTAATATACATATCTTCAGCTGAATTTCGTATGTTTTTTTTATATTTGAGCTACAACTTTTCTTGATAAAGGGTGCTAACTTGGAAAATGTCTGATTAGGTATCTATAGTTTTTTTTAGTGTATGAAAGTCATTTTTTTAATTTTTTTTTCATTAACTTAAACTAATACAAATTAGACATTGTACAAATTTGACAATTGTTTAGGATATAATTACAAGCTTAAGTACTAGTCTTTTCGAATTTTTGGATAAAGTTTCGACGAATACAATACAATTTTTTCAAAGAACAAGTATAAAAATTAAGGAGATTCTATGTACAAACTTGAAGTTCTCAAGCATTACTCAATTAATTATAGTAAGCAAATGTAAAAGTTTCCAGATTTTTTTAATATCGTAGCTGTGACGGCTGTTGTTCATTATTTTATATATCTACTCATATTATAAGAGCAAGGCTTGTAATTGCTACATACAACACATACCCTCTAAGCTTCTTTACATCTTACGACTGCAACGAACATTAGTCGTTGACGACTGTTATCGTTTCTGCAACAAAACACATCTCTTTGGCCAGTTTCCTAAAATTTAACTAATATTTAAATGAGAAATTTTGTCAGCGCTTATGTATTTGGTTTTTATTTTCAATTACAAAATTTCAGTTTAGAGTAACTCAATTTTTATGGCCATATTGTCGATTGGTTCTTGATAAAAACCAATGTAAACGGGTTCAAACCCCAGGTCCCGCACTTTGGATCTCCGTATATGTTAATTATTTTCTATATGATTACGTACGATATAGAAAAACTAGCAAGTTTTCGAAAGACATGTAAATTTCGCTAACCCGCAATTGGTCTGCATGATGAACTATGACCCCAGGTATTGAAGCCAGTACTGTGACGTTATTAAGTGATGAATGGGGACTACCTATCATGGTCAATATATGTATATGTATATATCTATAAAATATATAAAAGCATCTCTTAACCACGTTTCTTCATCAAGATAAAACCTAAAAACCCAAAAAAAATACTGTCACTCAGTCGTATATACTAAATTTTTTTTCACGTGAGTCCCTCTTTTATAGAAGCTCGTTAAGACACATTCATGTCGGTATAACAGATATTTTTGCCATGTCGCATCACATGGTGAAGCGATCATTAAATTAATTATGTTCAAACGACTTCAAATCGTGTTTCAAGAGGATTGGTCTTTGATTTAGGTGAATTGTTTATTTTGTGTTTTCCAAAATAATGGGTGGCAATTTAATTCAATTTGATTTCTCTGTTATATGATTCAATGATGACAAGTTTGGCTCAGTTTGTAGTCCTACTTGCTGTGCCAGCGGTCGCGTGTTCGAGTCTCGCTGGGGGCATTCATTTGTGTGATGAGCATAAATGTTTGTACTCTAGTTATGGGTGTATAGATTTATAATATATACATATGTATTTAAAGTTATATATGTGTAGTGTATCAACTATCTGGTATCCATAACACAAGCCCCGTAGCTTTTCGTGGAACTAGATAGTGCAGTGTGTTAATGTCCCATCACATTTATTTATTTATTATTTATTTAATGACTTTAAAGTATCGATATTTTGTACTATCATCTATGCCAATATCATAAGGAAGTAAACGTTATGATTTTAGTTGAAAGGGTGAAATTTCGGGACTATTCTGAACTTCCTTAACTGATAGAGAATTGTCTCTAAGTGCTATACGTTTTAAATCTTCGTAAGTTTGTAATTCTTTTCTTTAACTGCTTGACCTATTTTTGTGTACTTAATGGCCAATTGATTGATTCTTAGCTATATTGGACCCGGTAGGTGGCGCTGTTTTCGAAATCCATTTTTTAATATTCTACTTTTTTTATTTTTCTTCGAAAACAGTACAATACCAAAATTTTAGCCTTCCAACACTGTGATAGAACAACGTCTTCTTACCGAGCCCTATAGAGCTGTAATAATTCTAAAAAAATTACATAGTTCGTTCTTTCGCGTAAAAAATTACATCAGATGGACGTTCCGATCCAAAAGTCCGATGCAAAAAAGACTGAAGACCTTTTCATTTTAGTACATCATAATATATTCACTTCTTCTTACTAGTAAATAAACATTCTGATACAGTTAAATGTTAAATAATTCGAAAAATTCAGGACAGTATGAACGCTTTATCAAAAATTTCTCATTTTAGTTTTTTGTACGGTTAAACTAGACTGAGAGGGGCGTTGTATGAAAAATGCGACTTTCAATTCATCCCATCATTTGACGTGATAGCCCATCCCCATTCACGCTGCGATCCTTATAGTAGTTCGATGTATTTTGATGTACATTGCTAGTTATTTGTATGGAAAATTAAAAATGATATTTTAAATTCACTTTCTCTGTTATTTCAAAAAGAAAGTTCTAGAAAATTTAATTTTCTAAATACCAATTGTTTATAGAAAAATTATAAAATTACACGTAAAGGTACTTATAGTTACTTTGCGCTAAATTCTTACTGACAGACTAAATTAAATAACATTCAAATAATCTACAGCAAAATCTATCAGGATTAAACAATTTATGATAAAACTTTTGTGTGTGTGTGTGTGTGTGTGTTTTTAACAGCACATATCACATTTTGATAATTGATTTATACGATTTTTATAAAATACTGTACACGGATAGACTGACATGGAGTAATACATAGGCTACTTGGTCGTAACATTGGCCAAAAGATGGCGCTGGATGTATTATATATACATAAATACAAAAGATACATTGCTAGTCTATAGTAATATGCTAATATATGCTAATACTAATAATATTATAGAGGCAGAGTTTGTTTGTTTGTTGGTTTGAACGCGCTAATCTCAGGAACTACTGATCCGATTTAAAAAAATCTTTTTGTATTAGATATGCATATAGATAGGATCAGTAGCCCATATATTGATGAAGGCTAAAGCCTATATATCATCATGCTACTACCCAAGGGAGCGGAGCAGTAATCAAAGTAATTAGAGTTTTTTTTTGTAGTTTTAGCGCGAGCGAAGCCGCGGGTTCTGCTAGTAAGTAATATGGTTAAAACAAGCAATGTAAGGTATACAATACAACCGTTCCATAAAACATCAACTACCATCATAGTAGCGGGTTCGAACGCCATTTATCTACATAGAGATAGGCGTTTTTATATGTGACTAGTTCATGAGTTATTACTGTAACAGAGCGCGGATGGATTTAGTTTTTCTACAACCATTTATTTGCTTTAATCCTGCCTCGGGTAATCCTGCGTTAGAGTTTACTGATAGCTAAGATTATATGGCGCAGTGGTATATTGCAAAATCATGACTTATATATTATGTATTGGTTCGATTCACGTCTGAGGAAATTTGTATGAGCCATACATTATGTTATGAATGTTTTAATTACTATTATTATTAATCGTTGTATTGGTGGAAAGCGAGATTGATTATAATTGATTTGTGTACGTCGCAGCAAATTTTTGTTTGATCGACTCTAAAAAAGAGGTACTTAAGTTGTCTCATACTAAAGTTAAAAATCTTAAAGAATAGTCCCCCAGAATAAATGTCAAAGTCAAAAATAGTAACGTGATATGAATAATAAAAATAATACTTTAATCTTTCGTATTTTTAAGTAATATAAGTTTTTTTCAATTTATTATTTTTTTCTATTTATCATAATCAAATGTGTAAAATGACTAAAACAAGATATTGTGTTAGTACTATCATATTTTATATAACATTTGCCCGCGGTTTCGCTCGAGTAAATGAAACGCGACATACTAAATATGAGTCTAGATAGCAATTCTCATGGCGTTCAGCTCGACAAGTTAATGCGCTGCACCATCTAGTGAAGAGTTACACATAATACGGATATCATACAGACTATCTCAATAAAAATATATACGTGCCAAAAAATTTAATTTCATAACAACCAGCGAGTATTTTTCGGAGATTTGCAGTGTAATATAAACATACGTTTTTATTTTTCGAAAAACTATTATTATTAATTGTAAATGCGAAAATGTGTATGTTTGTTGTTCCTTCACGCTAACTAATTTAGATGAAATTTAGTACATAGGTGATCTATGACCTAGAAGTAACACAGGCTGTTGTTAGGCGTCTAGAACGCACCCGAGCGAAGCAAGGTTTAAACGCTAGTATTTATATTTTATTATGTTACAAATGACTTACCTTTTCTTTCTCTAGGTACGTTTTATATAGATAAAAATAGTTACTGTGAGCGTTAGGTCTTTTTAAGATCTACAATTTTCTAGTATATTGTTTTTGTGTATCTGGTCCAGGTTTAGCCAGCGCTAGCCATCTTATAGTACTAAAACAGTTTTTTAGACAAAACATCATCTAGGCTCAGCTATTTTGCACAAAATATTTACAAATTATACACACAAACCTTAGTCGTCTATCGCTTTTTCTATTAGTGAAAACCGTATCAAAATCCGTTGCGTGCTATAGAAGAAGTAAGCGGAGAAACAGACAGGAGCAGACAAAAACTTTGTTTTATATATACTATATATTGATGCTGAAATGAGAATCGAACATGTGGTATCCAATTTACTGCAAAAAGTTAGCGATTATGTATTAAATCACAAAAAATCCGGATCTTACATAAACTGAATCCGTACACAGGTCGCGGTGCGAACGGATAGGTTAATTGTATTACTTTTATAATACGATTAAACACGGCTTGCGAACGTCGGCCTGCGCGAGTGTGAACTACACTTTATGTACATACATATTCATATACGCGTTCGTTTGTGTTTTTAAAAGGAAAGCTTTTTATATTTTTTCATATTGATTGGAAAACTAACTTTTTATGATGAAGTTTAACAAATTTTGAGAAAGTTTTCAATGAAATAATATCGCTTTTCGTTTCACGGACTACCTGTTAGGTTAACTAATGGTTTTTCTCTGTAATAGGTAATTGAAATTTTTGTATGAAGGACCGAACTCGGTCGAACCAGTGGTTGTGTTTTCCCGTGGGAATAAGTGATTTTCTTGTAGTACCTAATAGGTATCCTATGTGTTGAACTGAGTAGAAGAAGGCTGAAGGCTAGTGATCTGGAGAGTAATTTTTTTGTATCCTGACATCATCACATCTACGCAAAAAGTTTTTACAACTAGGTACTAGTGAATTAACCACACACTTCCCCCAATACTTATAAAATATTTTTTTAAATGCTCTTCCGTCAGTTTTTTGTTTTCTATTGTACAGGAATATTATATCTCAAATAGTCGATTTTTCCTTGACTTAACTAAGATAAATACGCGTATAACATAATATTCTGATTAAAAAAATGTAATCAATGTAAATGGCACAAGAATCAAACCCCTTACAATGATTTATTACAGCGTAACATTCATTTAAATCTATCCTCCCTGAACACCCTCGGTAATATTATAAATGCGAAAGCGTGTTGTGGGTTTCTCCTTTTTTAAATCAAACAGCATGATTTATTTGTACAGAAGTAGTTTAATGGAGGGAGAGTGACATATTTTTTGTTATGGTAGGTACCTGCTTAGTGAACTGAAAAAAAAATACATGAATTTTTTTTTCAGAAATGGATATATATATATATATATATATATATATATATATATATATATATATATATATATATATATATATATATCATACGTACAGTACATAATTAATTTATAATTATTAATTACATACCTGTCTATAGAATAGCATACATTCCGCCTTTTACATTTCTCAGAAAAATAAAAGCAGTTCAATATGTTTCTTTTTCTTCGAAATGATTATCTAACATAGGCCCTTGTTTTTTTTTTGATTTCATCGAAACACTTCATTACCTACAAATACTAGGTAATTGTATTTTCTTATCTTTTAATTCGTCACATGACGTCAATCATGATTTCGGGATTGATTGAGGTAAAACGTTTGAGATGTCAGGAAACAAAAATCATAATAAATCCGCGATAAAATCCGATAACATAGGTTTATAAGCTTATCCCATGGGATATATATATATATATATATTTATATATATATATATATATATATATATATATATATATATACATAAATAAATAATTAGACAAACTGATTCCCCTCTTATTGAAGGATTTTCTGTATCTAGATCGTAAACTATCTAGATGTATTAAATTTCATCAAAAGTTATCTAGCTATTTCAACTACATTTCACGAAGGAGAAACAAACATACACGCACACACGCACCTGCATACACACATATACATATATCTAACACTCATTAAAGTCTAATATACTCATTAAAGACTATGTGTGTGTAATGTACATATTACCTTACACTGGATTCAAACCCGTGACTTCCGACCATCGAGCCAGATACATCCTTATGTCATGTAATATATTGATAAACATGAAAACACTGATGCCACAATCGATCCAGTGCTGTCAGTTCACTTCTCTGTTATTAAACACCATGAATAAAAATATCGTGTGCCCTCACGCAAAATAACTAACGTTGCGAGCAGTATGAGGGTTTGTAAGGCGGGGGGTACACGTGATATAATTCTATGGTGTATTCATGGTAATCTATATATAACTATGAATAGACTAAGACAAAACAGTTCAGTAACTTTTTCTCCTCTCTTTGTATAATGAATTTCTTTTTTTTATTTTAGCTTATTTTTTAGCTGTTTTATATTGTTGTTGACAAGTTTTAGTGTTGTCATCATAAAATTTTAAAAACAGTTTAAAAATACATAAAGCTTAGCTCAAACTGAAACCAAAAACCTAAGTTCACAATAATAATACGACCAATAGAATTTCTTCATGCCAGAAACAAACTGTAATTAATTAAAAACGAAATGAAGCAGATATTTTATAATCATGCTACTACTATAAATGTGAAGATTTGTATGTATGTCCGCACTTGGCCAGCGTGGTGGACAATGGTCTGATTCCTCTCATATTGAAGGGAGGCCCGGGCCCAGCAGTGGGACGTTAAAAAGGGTTGAATACAATCTTTGTGTATGTTTTATACTCCTTGACGCTGAAACGATAATGGATCAAATTTTGTAAACATATAGACTATGACCATGAATGCACCTGAGTGAAGTAAGGGGTTACTTGTTAGTAGAGATGCGCCGGATGTTCGGCTGAATATTCGTATTCGGTATGTTCGACGTTTTTTTATGTTCATATTTGGCCGAATATTCGGTTAAATTGCCGAATAATTAGCAAATATTTTTTGTTTGTTATGATTACATCTCGGGTTTTACTTTAAATTAACTATGAGCCCTGCGTTGCCGGATATTCGGCCGAATATTTCGGCGCATCCCTACTCGCTAGTATTATTTAAAGCTTTAGTCCCCAGTGTGTTCCATACACAACAATAATTTGAGTTTCTTCCACGTCGGTGCGATCGCGTAATGGTAATTGGTAGGGTGTGGCCAAGCTGTGGCAACGCGAGGAAAACATTTTATGTTGACATATATGTATATATTTGTTAAATTAAACACATATGGACTTTTGATGAACATAATTCATTTTTTACTTTTCCCCCTCAAAAACCTCCCTTTAACGTTCTGTAATAACGCCATTTATTTTATGAAATATTATTTATGTAATTTTTGCTGTCTTTATTATAATTATTACAATTTTAAAAATATTAATTAGTAATCTATATTTAGTGTTGCCATTATTATATTTATAACCATAAAAAAAAAAAATATAGTATTAATTTTTTAAGCCATATAATTGTACTATGTGTAATTTAAAAAGTTAAAATTAATTAAGCATAATAATTTTAATTTAGTTTGCTATTATTTAAAAAGATAAATTACTAAGCAACACTATTACGTATATACCTAATACTTTTACAAATGAAAAATATTAATCTGAAATGCTGTCATGTTGATCCACACAGTAAGAACTTACTACATCTACCTGTCTGTTATGTTTAGATTTATTATTTGATTTTATTATATTAATAATAGGATCCGGAAAAGATAGTTTTATTCAAAATGTCAAATATTCGCGTAAATCTAAGAAAGTATTATAAAGACAAAGCAGTTTTATTATGATGAAATTAACAGTTTTATATTGTAACTAGCGACTGACCCTCTCATAAAAATATTTTCCCGCAGTAAAGAGTATCCTACATGTTGACTCGGATAATCAGCTATTGTCATACCAAATATCATCAAAATCTGTCCAATGGTTTTGTCATGATTCGTTCCCAGAACGACAGACAGACAAAAATTCTAAAAACTATAGATTCGGTCTCTTTATCGATAATAATTATTAATAATGACTATTTATTTATGTATTTATTTATTAGCTTTTTTGAGGGGAACAGACAGTACAATAAGCAATTACATTATAAAACATATAAAGTAATCCTAAAAACCAACCAAGTTTCCACAAATTTACAAATTTCAATAAGAATTTCCAAAAATATTTATTCTACATATTCGACTCAGAATTTTATTATATGTATAGAAGTACGTATAAAAGTTTGAGTCTTAGATAAACAATAAACTAATATAAAAGAGGAGAAAGAAATATATAGGAAAAAATGAAAATTCATAAGCGTTTTCCTCAAATTTTCAATAACAATTACGGTCGAATTTCATCACTGAACGAACCCTAGTTTATAATAATATACAGTAAATCAGATACGTGCTACATCAAATTGTTATATAATAGAGTATAAAATTACTAATCACCAGTTCTTATGGTAATACGTGGATTTTTTGCGTAACATTTGAATAAAATTGTAACTAATTACTCCACCTCTTTTATGTAACGTTGGTTAACAACAGTTTTCAAGATTGTGTCAAAAAGATTGACAGATATTTGGGATGCCAAATTATAATTGTATACAAGTGTTTTCCGAAGCATGAAGGACTGTTGAGAGTTTATAAATATTTATTAAAAGAGAACAAAGGTACGCTCGTTTCAAATTACGTAGCATTTAATTAAAATTTAGACGAAATTAGATTTTAGCTACTTTAAAGCAGATTATTGGCAATTCGATTTTCATAATATAGGATATAATATGCCATGGAAAATCACTTAGCTGTTGATTTGTTAGATATCTTAGGTAAGTGTTATCTTAAAGCTAAGACCTAAATGATGTTTGTACCATAATATTCAGTCTTTAAAGACATGGTTCATTTCGGAGATTACAGCTTGGTTTTGCATAAACCAACTATCTATCTAAAACTATTAATTTTACATAGACACAGATTTGTAGAAATATACAAGAAAATTACAATCATTACTAAAAACTACTTAAGTATGTAATTTGTCTCATTTCCTTCAATTTTTTTTGCTTTGTAGTGAACTATTTAATGGTTTTTAAAGGAAAAAAAATGGTTACAGAATGAAGTAATTAATATGTATAATTACTATGTATCTAAGAGTTCTAGCCTGATAACAGATATCTTTCTATACATAATCGTTCTGAATTAATGTACTATAAATAATTTATCAAATAGCTCCAGAGATAAGCTTGCTCAAACGAACAAAAACCAACCAAGAAACAAACTCGTCAGCAGTCTCCAAGTAAAGTGAAGTGACAATCCTAGTATACCATAAAACGCCCCCAATTTGGGGTGATTGCAAAAATCCGCGATGTAGCTTAAAAAATACTTTAACGAAAACAAAATCCTCCAATTAAAACAATATTAAACGCTTTCGGAGGCACCATTAAAATCTCGTTAGAAGTCAACATCTTAATATAGTGATTATTTTCATTAGCGTTCCCTAAATTATATGGTAAGAATGTAATTATTCTATCAAATATAAATTAATGTAAATGAATATAAATTATATGCTAGTACTGTTACAATGTTATTGTACCGCAGTATTCATAGCTTATGTTAGGCTCAGTTAGACTCAGATGAGACATTCTACAATAGCTATTTAGAAAACTCAAGAATATAAGAAAATGAGACGCCCTTAGGGTTGTATCAGATATGATCGTCATATATTTTTAAATATATCGATATTTCGAATCAGCTGTATCGATTATAGAAATTAATTTGTAAACTGTAACTGTAACTTTATTTATGAGTTAGAAATTAAAAAAACTCACTACTATTACTATTAGTACATATTTACCGACTTTAAAATGAGAGGTACTCGATTTGTATTTTGTTTGAATTCAATTTGCCAAGTGGGTATGTTATAATTTGGCCATTTATATTGATTTACACATATATATTTTTATGTAGTTTTTGTAGTTTTTTAAGGTAGTTAACTTAAAATTGAGGAAAATTTCATTAATTGAATTAAAATTATCAATTTAAAACTATAAAAGTATGTAGTATCGTAATAATTAATTTGATACTATCGAGTTTATTTGATAATATGTATCAGGTGGTGCTCAGTTCAACTCTTCAATGTCTTTGTGTTTTGTTAGATTATACGAAAGAAAGCTTCGAGCTTTGGCTCATTTGATTGATCTTGGGATTCATGACGAGTCCTTTACATATCAAAAATATGATTTTTATAATTTAACAACTAAGTATATTATGTATAATATAACTACTACTGATCGTTTAGCATTTAGAATTTAGATAAGTGAAACCACGCTTGCGATTACACAAATTAAAACTACACACGAGCTGTCGTCACCATCCGAAGTATTGGGCTCTCATTAACGATCCTACTAAATCCGTCAACGATGCACTAAACGTTGATTTACGTCCACTGGCCGTCGTAAATCGATCGCACCATGTAATTGCTATGCCAAAGCCTCGTTGTATCGCAAATGAGGCTAATTGCCAGATACTGATTTCTTGTATCGTTAAAATTTTTATTAATATATTTGGCGTTCAATTATTGTTTTTGCAAGTTAAAAGTCTAAATTCTTAAAATTCATGACGAGTATGTTCTAGAATAATTACAGTCGAAGAAGTGAATTGTCCTTTTAGATGAATTTAAATTTATTTTTTAGTAGGCTCTTAGGGTTTCGTAGCTTATTCAATTCAATTATATTGTTAATGCCTTCAAAGCATCCCAGTTAAGCATAAATTGCTTCGCCAATGTCACGAAGAATGGAGGACATTCGGTAACTTAAGGACTAAAACGGAACTTGAGAAGGCTTTTGACACAGTCTCTATCCCAATCCTTATAAATAAGCTTGAATCTATTGGCATTCGAGGAAATGTCTTGGATATTTTTTCTAGTTATCTCGGGAATCGCAAGCAATATGTAAAAATAGGAACACTAAAAAGTCATAACCTGCCTGTTAACTACGGGGTTCCGCAGGGTAGCGTGCTTGGTCCAACCCTCTTTTTGATTTATATAAATGATCTGTGTCGTATGACCATTCCTCATAGCAAAATTATCTGCTATGCAGATGACACAGTCATTATTGTAGAAGGTAAAACATGGGAACAGGCACGTTCTTTTGCGGAAAACGCACTTTCAGTAGTCATAAACTGGCTATCGACTCATCTGCTTACACTGAATTTAGCTAAAACTAAATTTATAACCTTCTCTCCTACGCTATCCTCACAACCTTGTAACTTGTTTTCGCTAAAACTTCATGGATGCCCACGTAATGATGACATCTGCTCATGTCCATCCTTGAATCGAGTGGATAAAATTAATTATCTTGGAGTCGTCCTTGACAATTCTCTCTCCTGGCGTAGTCATATAGGTATGCTAATACAGCGTCTTAGGAAACTCTCATATATATTTAGGAAAATTTCTCATGTTGCAAATTTAGATCTCCTAATGATGGTCTATTTTGCACTGGTCCAGTCCTTATTAAATTACTGTATTACTGCTTGGGGTGGCTGTTCTTCCTCCATTCTTCTACCCTTAGAACGAGCTCAAAGAAATATACTTAAAATCATTTTAAAAAAACCAATCAGATATCCTACACATCTACTCTTTAAAGATAGTAAAGCGTTATCAGTAAGACAACTTTTTATTTTGAAATTAATCTTAAAATTTCACCCACTAGCAGTACGTAGTAATCCTAATTATAAAAATCGCAGAGTTCCAGTCGTCTTTCATATTAAACGGTACAGAACATATCTCGCAAGTCGACACTTTGAAGTTCTCGGCCCGCGTTTATACAATAAGGTAAACCGACACCTTAATATTTTATCATTAACAACTAATAAATGCAAGTCTGCTATTAAAACTTGGCTAAAGGGACTAAACTACACAGAAACTGAAGATTTACTAAAAGTAATAACTTGATACTGATAAGATGCCATAACCTCAGGATACACACATACTCACACACACACACTCACTCACACATACACACACACACGCACCCACACGCGCTCAAACTTACTTTTAAGTTATTATATTGGATTCCTAAAAATAATGTATAACTTAATTCATTGTCTTAATATTATATTATTATTATTATTATTATATACTTCTAAGTATGTAACAACTTATCTCCTTAAGCTATAGTCTTAAATTAAATAAGAGGGTCCTGTGGAAGGTTAGACGTGCGCGACACAGGGTATCCTAGTGCGTGCGTCTCAGCACTCCATTGCCAATGTTTTGTTAAACAATAATTGTTGCTAGATTAAGGAGTATATTTGTATACATTTTTGTTACCACGAATTAAATGAAATGAAATAAATAAATTCTTCAAATGATGTCTTGTCCGTCTGTTTGAATGATAGTCATTTTATCAGAGTAATATTGGAGCTTTATTGCTGAAATTTATTAAGTATTAGCATTGCCCGCGGCTCCGCCCGCGTTCAGATGACCAAAAACCAAATTCTTAAGTTTTACATATTAGTATACTCTTACATTGCAGTTTTTGTATTTTTTCTCAGAAATGAGACATTTTCCCGCGGTAAAAAGTCCTATATGTTGACCAGGATAACCAGCTATCACCGTACCAAATTTCATCCAAATTCCTCAAGTGGTTTTCCTGTGATGCGGTAACAGACATACAGACAGACAAAAATTCTAAAAACTGTAGATTCGGCCTCTGCATCAACAATAAAGTCTATTTCAATAAGATTTTCCAAAAAATATTTAATGTACGGATTCGGCTTAGTTAGAATTTTATTATATGTATAGACTAGCGGCTCACTCTCGCTCTGCTCGGGTTCTCCTCTAGAAAGACAAAAACAAATCTATCGCACGGGAAACGTATATTTTTTCCGGGATAAATATTCCAAACTATAATCTATCATCCAGATCCGTTCAGCCATTCTGGCGTGGTTGAGTAACAAAAATCCATCCAAACATCCAAACATATTAACTTTCTTATTTATAATATTAGTGAGATGAAATTTATTTCGTGTGAATCAACAGGTACATGTAAGTGTGGGATAAAAAAATCTTGTAGTCCACAACTAAGCATCTGGGTCATACGATAATAGTTTTGAAGAAGTTCAGTAGTTTTTGAAATATAGGATATTTTCGAACCACGCGTTCGGCCGCAAAATTAACTTTGTTCTATACAAATACTGTAATTTACATAAAATTTTGAATATTTTTTATTGTCGATAATAAGAATATCGTGGATCGATTATTTTATTTTACTTTTAACGTAGCAAATTACGTATGTAAAAACCGTGTGCGAGATTTACACTTGCCCGATTCTGTTTTTCTCTATGCGTATGTTACGTGATATATTCGTCAATTGTATACTGATTTACGTGATTCTTTTTTTAAACCCCTTTTGAAGGTTAGGGTGAAAAAATATCACCTCTAAAGGTGGAATAATTATTTCGAAAGTGATTTTGAAGTCGGTGTATGTACGTTTTTAGGTAAAATAACTGTTATTTACGAGTATATTATGTGCTTACGAATTAAACATACAAAATTGTAAGAAATAATTGTAGGCATATATTATTATTATTATCTTGCGGTGAAGAAAAATATCGTGAGGAAATCTGCATGTCTGAGAGAACTTTAGTTTTCGAAAGACATGTGAAGTCCGCCAACCCGCACTTGGCCAGCGTGGTGGACTATGGCCTGATCCCCCTCGTACTAAAGGGAGGCCCGTGCCCAGCAGTGGGATGTTAAAAAATGCTGAAGACATACATAAATATTATTTACAAATTTTTTGTTCTGACCACTTAGAAAATTTGGTAACCCAAATTAAAAATGAGTTGTATACATATGTATATATTTTGATGATTGCAGCACTAAAATATACAGAGTTTTAGATTGGGAGACAAAAAATGTTACAAGACGCACAAATTGGTGCTAATTTTAATACACCTTACGACACGATCATTTATCAATACGATTCTAACGGACGTATTTGCGAGTAATCGTAGAGTCGGACATACATACATTTAAACAGATCAAACACAGAACCCTCCTCGCCTTGTCACGTTGTATTTCTAATTTAAATTTCTATGTTTATATGAAACCTCCCGTCTTTTATTAACAAGGCGAAACATTTAAGTCGCCTTACAAATAGGTATACTCAAGTTATTGCGTTGCGAGGAAGCCATTCATTAGTTTACGACGCCTATATATCTGACTCCTTTGAAATCGCGGACGACATTTGGGGGACTGGGTAATCTTGTATATTACGGCAAAGAATATAATAGAAGTGGCAAATTGAAATTGTAATATGAACTAAATCGTTTCTCGAATTTCCCGTGGGATTGGTAATACTTGTCTCTTTTTATCTAACTATGTGTTGTTTGTATGTATGTAGATATGTATGTTTCTTTTATTATATGTTCTGTCGTGATTAAAAACAGTTTGAACGATTTTGATGATTCATACTTCATTAGAATTTCTTTATAACTAGAGTCTAAAATGGTATATGGATACTATTCAAAATCAAAATGGCTGATTTCAGCAGCAAGTTTGTGTAATTTGACATTTTTTTTAATATGTTAGCTAGTTGTAGCTCAGTGGTAACGCGCTCGCATGGGAAATCAAGTGAAGCCCGTTCAAATTCATTTTCGAATCATTTCTAACGTGATACCATTTGTCTTACGGTGAAGGAAAATATCGTGAGGAAACTTGCATGACTGAGAGAATCTAGCAAGTTTTCTAAAAACATGTGAAGTCCGCCCGCACTTGGCCAGCGTGGTGTACTATGGCATGATCCCCCTCGTATTGAAGGGAGGCCCGCGCTCAGCAGTGGGACATTAAAAAGATTCCCACAATATATATTTTTTCATGTACATTATATACTTGCACTTCTCGCTTGCATATTACTATTTTGTATGCTATTTCTATAAAGTCCTTATTCTATGACAAAGATAAACGAACAAATGGTGTTTTGTAAAGATGTGAAAATTGAGATAATTTATATTTTCGCGTCATCGCGCCTCTAACGATTATATGGCTTGCTTTTAGAGACCCTTGTTTTCTATACATATTATAATGGGAAATGTAAAATTAGACTTAATGTGATGATTTTTCCTTTTAAATTATTAGATATACGCTATTACGTTACGTTTTAACATTAGTATAGATTTCTCAGAAATGAGATATTTTCTCGCAGTAAAAAGTATCCTATATATTAACCCGGATAACCAGCTATCAACATAAAAAAGTCCAAATTTGTCCAGTGGGTTTCTCGTGATGCGTTCCCAGACAAACAGACAGACCAAAATCCTAAAAAAACTATAGAATCGGCCTCTGTATCGATAATAATGACTATTTTAATAATATTTTCCAAAAAATGTTTAATGTATTTAAATAAAGTTATGGATATGAAGTTATAGATTTTTAAGTTTGTATACTTTTTAGACGGAAACCACGCGCAGAGGCGAAGAGGAAATCGGAATGCTGACATCCTATACCAAACGTTCCATTATCTCTTGAAAAGAAAACTTACAGCACAGAAAGACGAAAAGACCATGATCGCATCCTACATTCTACACAAATAAGATCTACATATTAGCCATGAGGCATAACCAGAGAGAGAGAGAGAGAGCGAGAGACACCTAACCAGAATTCTATAAATTCTTTAATTCACATGTTTGAACTTGAATTGGGATAATAATTTTAATTTTTGTCTTAACAAAATAAACATAAGCTTATAAAAAAGGCACGGATAAAAGTCTGTGGTAAGACTCACTTAATATAAAAATAAAAATAAGCCAAGTACGAGTCGAATTCGCACACGAAGGGTTCCGTACCATCGCACGTGTACTTTTTATTAATATGACTTTTACTTTATAAAAACAACAGAAAAAAATATTTCTTGTATTTTTATTATTTGTCGTCATAGCGGCAATAGTAATACATACTCTGTGAAAATTTCAACTCTCTACCTATTACGGTTCATGAGATACAGCCCTCTGACTGACCGACGGACAGTGGAGGCTTAGTAATAGGTCTGTTGGCAGACTTCGGGTACGGAACCCGAAAAAAGATTTAATACTTGACATTTTGAGTAAAGTCTCTCTCGTGACCATGTTTGCAATAAAACATTCAAAGGGTCTGGGCCCAGAAATTCAAAAAGTTAGTTTTATTATAAACTAGCGGCTCACCTCACTTCGCTCGGGTTCGTCTCTAGGTACGTTTTAAATAGATATAAATAGTTATTAGCCAACGTTAGCCATATAATTTTTATTTATTTTTTTCGTTAATTTTTCTGATGTTTTCTGAACTAAGAGAAATCAAAAAATCAAATATCATAAAAATTGGTCCAGCCGTTCTTGAGTTATAAGTAGTGTAACACGACTTTGTTTTAAATATATATTTACCTTATTTTATATATTTTTTCTTTATTAAAACTTTCCGTGTACCTTAAAGAACATACCAAAAAATAGCAACATTCATTTTATTTATGTAGATAGATGGTTATAAAATTTATTGAAAGTGGAATATATTTAACATATATGTATAGATAGAAATATTTACTAAGCACGAAAGTCTTTACAATCTCTTTTTATTTAAAGGTAAAAATCCTAATTTAACTCAATTTGTAATACAATATTATAATAACAACAAAGATAATTAAAATCGTTATTAAAGAGAGATGCATCATTAAGTACGTAAAATAAAACTCCAAACAACATTTGTTGTAAGGCAATTTATGTAGTAGTTTTTTATATGTTCACTAGTGACTTATCGTCGTTTTGCTTGGGTGCATTCCTAATAGTAACCCATGAGTGAGTTTATTTGTGTTTCAAATTTTATCAAAACCCGTCCAGCCACTTCAGCATAAACAAGTAACAAACATACATACATACTTTCAAATTTATGTATTTTATTTATATATTTATCTATACATATAATAAAATTCTAACCAAGCCGAATCTGTACATTAAATATTTTTTGGAAAATCTTATTGAAATAGTCATTATTATCGATACAGAGGCCAAATCTATAGTTGTTAGAATTTTTGTATGTCTGTTTGTTATCACATCACGAGAAAACTACTGGACAGATTTTGATAAATTTGGTATGGTGATAGCTGGTTATCCGGGTCAACATATAGGATACTTTTTTCTGCGGGAAAATATTTCATCTTTGAGAAATCTATACTAAACGTTAAAAATGGTAGGGACGAACCCGAGCGAAGCGAGGGTGAGTCACTAGTGTACTATAAAATATATCTTTTACAATATAAAAGAAAATTATGTGAAGAAAGAATAGCTTATCGCATTAAAATTGTATGTATTTTATAATAACAAAATGAATTATAATCATAGAATCCCATGAATCCATACTAATATTATAAATGTGAAAGTTTGTGAGGATGGATAAAATTGGTTTGTTACTCTTTCACGCCAGAACGACTGGACGGATCTGGATGTTTGGCACAGAGATAGATTATGGTCTGGAATAGCACTTAGGTTACTTTTTATCGCCAAAAATTTACGGTTCCTGTGGGATAGATCTGTTCATATTTTTCCCTAACGACGAATCCAAAGCGAAGTGAGAATGAGTCGCTAGTGGGTCATAATTAAGTATGTAAAAAAACCCAAACAAAATATTTGTAGTAGATTAATTTCTCTAGTACTATAGTAGTTTTTATATGGTCATTAAAGCTTTATCAACAAGTCTGCAGGCGACTCGAATAAATTCGTTTAATGCGCAATGACATGTAAATTTGCTTAATCGTTCAATATGGCGATCGGACGCTTGCTGAGTAAAGAAGCAAATGGATAAGCCTAATTGTAATATATTAACAAACAAACAACAAATGTTTAAAGTTAAAAAAATATTGTAATGTAATTGGTGCAATTTTCATTTTGTTAGTTGTGGGTAGGCTGTCTGTAACAACTATACCTCTAAGACATGTAACACCTCAGTCTCTCCCGTGACCATGGATGCTGTAAAGCATTCGAAACGTCGGGAAATAAAAATGTAAATAAATCCGCGACAAAATCCGAAAAGATAGTTTTATTTAAAAAATCTTTTCTTTTTATAATTTTAGTATATATTATGTATAAATGGACAATAAATATATGGTTGTTAAAACGAAAAATGTACTATTAAGTATGTAATATCATATTTTTTTATTGACTTTTAAGTTATGGTATTCGGGGTAGTATGGGGTAATGTGTAGTTTAGCTTACTACTGTAAAACAGAATTTGGTATCCCGAACCAGCACACAGACATTCTCATTGACTCTCTCTCTCTCTCTCTCTCTCTACCTCTCTCTCTCTCTCTTCTCACTCCCTCATCTAATATATAAAGATCTCGTGTCACGATGTTTGTTGTCGCACTGCTCTGAAACGGTTCGACCGATTTTAATGTTTTTTTGTATATTTGGTAGGTATAAGAATAGGTCGTAAAGTATTTTTCACCCTCCTACGCCTCAGTTTTTAATCGCAATTTTAATATTTTTGTATAAACAATATTATATACATTAAATACATAGCATCGCTGTATAACATAAAGCCAAACAGTTTTTTTTGTATATTGAACTCGGGCGTATCCGCAGGTTCTGCTAGTTTTTTTTTATAAAATATAACAACGCCATATAAGGCAAAAGTACTTTTAACATGTCCATATAATATTATCATGGCGTAACAACTCAAATGTGCGTCTAGTCGGCCTAATTCTCGCTGCGATCGGCCTGGTTTAACGTGGCCTGATTACTGTGTATTCACTGTAATTATTCATATAAATACTTGTTATAGTCTGAATTTTACAATCAAATATCAAAACTAATAAATAAAGTATAAATATGTTGAGACATTAACACACAGCACCATCTAGTTCCATAGTAAGCTGCGAGGCTTGTGTTATGGATACCAGATAGTTGATACACTACACTTATATAACTTTAAATACATACATATTATAAATATATCAACTCACGACTGGAGTACAAACATTCGTGCTTATCACACTAATGAATGCCCCCAGCGGGACTCGAACCCGCGACCTTTGGCACAGCAATTAGAGTCACTACAAACTAAGCCAAACGTGTTGTCACTTTATTAAAAATCCCTATTACATACTTATTAGTTTGCCGTAAAGCATAATTCAGTTTTTAGAATCAATATAAATATACATATGTACTGTCCACATAGTACTTTCTTAGATTTACGCGAATATTTGACATTTTAAATACAACTATCTTTTCGGATTTTTTCTCGGACTTATTTTAGCAGTTTTATATAAAACTAGCGACTCACCCTCGCTTCTCTTGAGTTCGTCCCTAAGTTGATTCCCCATACAAAGTTTTATCCCCATTTTCACCCCTGAAGTGATGATTTTCGGGATGAAAATTATATTCTATGTCCTTCCCAGGGTCTTAAACTATCTTCTTACCAATTTTTATCTAAATCGGTTCAGTAGATCCAGAGATTACTCCCTACAACGTCACAAACTTACAATCTTTACCTCTTTATAATCTAAGTATAGATTTTTACTTTCGTTTACACTCTACGGGAATAGAACACACTACCTCGGATGTGATATCGAGCTGATCTGATTATGGGGTCCGGAAGTAGATTGGATTTATGATAATCGACTCTCAAAACACCAGTGTTTTTTTTGAAATTTCGTCTTTATTGAAGTCGGTAAAAATAAAATTGGTACTATTTACAAAATGCTAGTAGTAGCAGAGATCCTATTTATTATAAAGTCATTTTTCAAATTAGCCATATAGTGTTGTGTTTACCTCTACGTACAAGTACAGATTGCAGAATCAGTAAATATTACATATCATCCCTAACTACATGGCATATAGTGTTTATTTTTTAATTATTAAAGTTAGTAAAGAAAATCGTATTTCGCTGTTCTTAAACCTTTCCATAAAACTTTTGGTATTTGACCCGTACATCGAACCTACTATATGGTCACATCACAACATAGCGTAAGATTAGGTACACATTTTTTATCAATATCTTTCTATTAAGTTTTTTATATCTATACATACATATAATAAAAGTGTAATTGATCTGTCGGTGCATGAAGAAATATTTGAGAAAAATTATTATTGTGAGTCTTTATAAATGCAATAGAACCTAAAACAATGATTTTAGAATTTTAGTCTGTTCGTCTGAGCGTTTTAGCGCGCTAATCTCAGAAACGGCTTAACCGATTTGGGTGCGGTTTTCACTAATGTATTGTGGCAAGCTTCCTTAACATTTAGTATTTATTGTATTTCAATTGGTTCATAAATAAAAAAGTTAAGTCAATTTAAACATATAAATATAACTTGCCATGTATCAAGTCGCACCGAATAGCCTAACTAGATAATAGAAATCTTCCCTTTGATCGAGTTGGGCGATCATCCGGCCACTGTTCACAGCCGTAGTTACCAACTTCACATATTACCCGCTAGTTTCGTTTCTTACACTTGGGGACATAAAAAATATACACACATACAATAATTATTTTAAGCCCATTTAATACCAGGAGTAATGTGGATTAAATTTAGCACAGAGATAGTCAAGAATAGCATATAAGTTACTTTTTATCCCGGAAAAATATACGGTTCCCGTAGGATAGATTTGTTTTTGTCTAGGAATGGACCCGAAGCAATGCGAAGGTGAGTCGCTAGTAATAAATAAATAAAAATCATTAACATTCGTTAATTAAACCGAAATAGCTTTGAATCACAGATGGCGTATATAAATGAAGGTGTAAATTAAAAATCTTAAACTGCCTCATGTTTATTTATACTGCCTAGTGGCTAGCATGTACGGAGTTTCGGAGGTCCTGGGTTCGAGCACTATAATATCTCCTATGCAGTTGACTAATCTCAGTGAGATTGGCCGCCGTGGCCGAAGTTAGTCTGGAGGATATCCAGACTGGAGAACATCACATTAGAAGTTATTAGTCAAAAAGATGTAAAAAATAAGCCTTATGATAAGTTTTCAGTCCTTTTAGGAGACTAGCTCTGGTCTGCGGGTGCGCTTCTGTTATACTCTTTTAGTATAATTGATCCACTTGTAAGGCTCGTAACGTCATATTAGCTGTCTTAAGTCTTAACTAATATTATAGTTTAAAATGTTATATGTTTTTTGGATTTTGGAAATAGTTTTTTTTTCAATGTGACAATTTGTTAAAGAGTGCGTCCCAAAAAAAAAAAAGATTCTTGAGCTTCACAAAATATTAGTAAATATGTGTTTATATCATAAATAATTTATCGAAACAATCATCAGATATATCTTGTACGTGAATTCAAAGTATAACAATTAATCAAACCACCCATTCACTTATAACATCGAAACCTACATAAATATTCAAAATATAGTCTATTTATACAATATTAGCATTAAAAATATGAAATACTTTGTTTTGCCTAAAAATAACCAGGCTTGGTCGTAATAAAATAAAATTATTGCATCGTAAAGCGACCTTAGAACAGACAGTTGTAACCTAATTAGTCGAAGATGATATCATCAATGCTTAAGATCAAAGTGCGCGAGAACATTTAGTTATATCGTTGGTATACAAATAAATCTGTTTTAATAGATTGCCATAAAACGTGTGTATGTATGTTTTTACATTTTACTACGCTCAGGATCTTTTGACTATACGCCTTGCATATTTTGGCAGACTTCAAATAGAAGGAATCAATTTGCTTGTTTGTTTTTATGTGTGTTTCTTACACAATATCTTTGTTGGTTGGGAATCGTTTTTCTGTTGAAATTAAAAAAAAGCCCTTCTAAGGGCGGAAGGGTTCATGTAAAATTATGTTGAAGTCAGTGTAATTTTACTAGATAAAAAGTAAGTTATGCTTCTGGATAAATTAGGTTAATAAGTACCTACCTGTTTAGCTTTATATTACTCATTGTTCTCTTGCTAGAGGGAAAAAAAGATATAGCAACAAGTAGCAGTAGTACGCATTTACAATATTATTAAGCCGAATATATTTTTTTACGTACGTTTCCTGAGAACTTTGTTATCAAATAGTTGATAAAAAAACAATGTATGCGTCGTAGGATGACTTGACTCGATTTTGGTTTTTTTGTTAATTTAGCTATTAAATTGCAGGTTTTTTTGTGTATTGGGGATAATCCCAGAAACTACAGAATCTATTTAAAAAAAATCCTAGACTACGCACAAAGTCTGAACAATTATGGTCTAAAATCAGAAATAAGGTATTTACCCTTTGCTTACTTAAATAAATATGTTGGGACATTAACACAAAGCTTGTGTTATGGATACCAGATGGTTGATACACTATACACACATATATAACTTTAAATACATACATATTATACATATAAACATTCGTGCTCATCATACAAATGAATGCCCCCACCGGGACTTGAAGCCGCGACCGCTGGCACAGCAAGGAGGGTCACTAGGGTACTAACTGAGCGAAACAAGTCGTCGATATTAATTACTTATTATGTATTACAAAATATTTTTCATCCGATCAGCAGACTATTTAATAATGCATAAAAAGTTCTTAGAATTGACGGGATCTCGTAATTAATGTATATATTGTACTGCTTTCCAACAAATATGAAGTAAAACTAAACTAAATATTCTAATGAAGTTCTTGAAAAGCAAGTTTGACCTACTTTTTAAAATATTGACAAGTGTCAACTGACATTCATAAAATACGTTTTATAATTACAGAGTATAAATTCGGTATATAAATTAAAAACCCTAATAGAATATATATGTATGTATATATTTATTTTGTCCTGCAGTACATAGTACAAGATGGTAGTGTCGTGGATAGCGGCGAAGTACAATCGAGTTGCTTAACTATTCCACTTGGAAATATGTTAGTCTCTTCACTGTTGTAGATATTTTACTTATATATAATAAATATACTATTGTCTAAATCTTAATTTTTTTTGTTCAAAAATGTGCAAATTTTTTTGACATCTTATTTAAAATATGCAATAAATAACTAAAAATTTTCTACTTATAAAATCCGTATAAAACATAAAATTTATGATTTCAGCGATATATGCCCGAAATTGAACAATAAAATAGCAATTTTACATTAAAATAGAAACAATAAGTCATAATGTATAGAGATAATTATTAATCTGCCTCCATTTAAAAAATATAAGGGTGTGCCATTGTATACAAATTCGAATAATTTGGTGGCCGTGACGCTTGGGCACTAAAAATAATCAGACATCGCTCGTAATAGTTCCCTAACACGCTCTATTAACCAACGGATTATTATGTCATGCCAATGATTATAGTGATCTAGGGTAGTCATGGATGTACAGGCATGAGGAAAGTTGTTATAGTATTTATATTTAATTTTGAATTCCCATACAAGCTATCATCCCCATTTTCACCCCTTTAACGAATGATTTTCGGGATAAAACTATCCTATGTGATTCCAAGGATCTCAAACTATCTTCTTACCAAATTTCATCTAAATCAGTCCAGTAATTTCGGAGCTTATTCGGTACAAATATACAAACAAAAATCTTTTCACTTTATAGTATTAGTATAGATATAGATATGACAACAACGCGGTATCGAACCTGTGAATTTAGTTACTAAGTAAGTAAGTAAGCAATATTCCGAATTAATAAATTCATTTCAGACGGATAAATAGATCTTAGCAAGAAAAAAAACTTTTATCATATTTTTTGCTGTCTACCTGAATAAAGACCAAACGTAAGCGTTTGTAAGTAAAAAATATGTAATTTAATTAGTGTAACAATTTCGCTCACGTCTGTACGTCCATAACGGTCATTACACGAAATTGCCCATTACTGTTTGCCTATCCCATATGAAAATAATTTACCTGCATCGTTGTATAGGAAGATTTAGTATCTTGTAGTTAGTGGGACCAACTTTAAGTTTAAATGTTATTAAAAGGAAGTTAACTGTTATGGTTTAGTGGTTCAAATTGTAAATTGACAATGGACTTTACAGGTTCAAATCTAAGATTAGTAATTTTATACCTCGAATATGTTAAAATCGATTTTTGTTTCTTACGTCAAAATAAGTACAAAACTTTCATTGATAATTTTCTGTTTCTTTTTACTCAAACATTCGAATTAAAGCTTAAACATTAAACACTAGAAGATGAGCTATTTAATTACCATACTTTAATGAGTCATTAAAGCGTATAAAATTAATAATCTCATTCACTTACAAACTGTAAGATATACATATTTAGAATATAGTTATTTAAGCTATTGATAGTTCAGACACCTGGTGGATATATATATATATATATATATATATATCCACATTAAGAATGCTATCTTATATAAAAATTCTATACTAAAGATAAAAATGTTATTTCCACGAGAGCAGTTTCTAATCTCTTTGAAACGGAATTTCGGTAGAAAGGAGATGAATTTAAAATGAAGGATATTCTAGCGAGCGTACCCGGGGGGCGAGGCTAGCAATAAATCAGACGGACGTCTCGTAACGCCTTAACAGTGCAGTGTGCAACCGATATACTCGTAACTATAGTTATGGAGGATTTTAGAATCACAGATGAGTTTATATGGTTTTTATAAGTTCTGATATATTTTATCTAAAATAATTAATTATTTATAATATAAATAGGCAAAGACAAATGACAGAAGAGATATTTTTTCATAAAATTAATTAATCTAATATGTCAACCGATTTTCTCTTTTATTGTTTAATTAATAAAAATGTAAATAAATATTTCTTCTTCAAATTTTCAATAATAATTATTATGGTACATTTTCAAACACAAGGGTGAATATTAGTACTAGTAATAATTTGAGTATTTATTTGGCCGATTTAAAAAATGAAGAGTTACCCTCACGCAGAAACGGCTGGTTTGATTTGGATGAAATTTTGTGCAAAAATAGATAGATAGATAGGTCATAAGACCTGGAGTAACACATAGGCTACCGTTAGACACCCAGTCAGTGAAGTGTGGGTATGTCACTAGTATAAACTTTACTAGATAACTATATTACTGGGTGAGATTATAAAAAAAACACTTACTATATAATATAAAA
The DNA here is from genome assembly GCA_921882275.1 of Brenthis ino. NCBI lineage: Eukaryota > Metazoa > Arthropoda > Insecta > Lepidoptera > Nymphalidae > Brenthis > Brenthis ino. The sequence goes on from OV170221.1 coordinate 7,317,539, forward strand.
AAAACGTGAATATTTGACATTATAAAAACTATTTTTTCGGTTTTTTTCGCGGATTTATTTTTATTTTTCGTTTTGGTTTGATTGGAAACCAAAAATCAAAATAAATCCGCGAAAAATCCAAAAAGATACAGCTAAATCTCTTTAGGGAACATATTTTTAACATCAGCAATGAGATAGACTAAGAATCACTCGCTAGTAATTACTGTGCTAGTAATAGTATATATACATGAACGAATTAACCACGAATTAACCACTGGACTAGACGTATAAGCGGACGTACCTTTAACGGTCATGTCAGTAACCAGGGAATTTTAGCCTAGGTCGTTTGTTTTTTGTGTCAGTCTCAAGCACTTACTTGTCAACAAAACATCTCCCAAAAATGACTAAATGTTCTGTTAATTGGTGTAAAAACTATCAACGGCGGAAGCAGCACTATTTCTTTTCACTTGTAAATACATTATTTATTACATTTATTGAGATTTATCACAAAATTTAATAAATGTAAAATAAAATGTCATATTATCCAACTATGTTCAATATAGTCGATAGTTCTATGTATTTTTGACATATTGACAACCATCATAAACGGGCTGGATTATACACCATTCAGAAACAAATGACAAAAATTGTCGAGTGAGTCCATTTGACATCGACTAGTGCTTGACAATGTCGAAAAATATATCGATATTTGACGAAATAACTGAACGTATTGTGTTATTTGTACAGTACAATAACATAAAATACTTTACACAGTATCCTACAATCTGATGACAGTAAATTTATAAAAATATTTTCTAAATCAAATAAAAATATAAATGCAAAAATTATAATTAGTATGTGTACTTAATTTTTTATTTTATTTTATACCACATTTATATACTTTGGAATATTATTCCATTGTAATAATAATAAAGATCATTTTATTTCAACACAAATAAATTACACAAAATCAAAACAATAATGTTTTAGCACTAAACTTCTGGGTTGGCGATTTGTAATAAAACACTTTACCACTTGCACTAATTATTTTCTTTACGATCCAACACTCACTTTTTCACAATTTACAGTCACTTTTTCTTTTTCCTAATTTCACAAATGTTTATTAAGAACTGAGCAATAATTAGGACAGGTCACATTTTTATAACTACCCGAGACAATCAATTGCCCAATTAAAATAGTTCAATAACAGAAAAAAAATCAACAAAATCACTTTATTTAATTAAATTAGCTTAATATTTTTTTAATCTTTACAAAATAATATTTATTATATATTAATGGAATATACACCGATATATCATTTGTTTATGTAACATTATTATAGGCCAACAGAATGTTGCATCAATGCCATCGTATTTATATAAATCAAATTAAAAAATAATTATTATTTGAACATATTATTGCCTCTTTAATTAATTTATTTTAATAAATACAGATATTTAAATTGAAAGATGTAAAATATGATGACTATGCTAACTAATGTCTAAAAATGTCATTCATTGGTTCATTATGATATGGATTCATCGATTACGTTCAAGGCACTAGAAATCATTGTATTGTGTATCAGTGTTTATAATAATGTAATAAAATCTTTGTGTGCGTTATGCGTCACTTGGTTGAACTAGTTTTCATACATTTGTATTTTATGTCAGGTCCAGTCTCTAATTCATCCATGTATGTATATTATAATTTTTTCTACACTAATATTATAGAGGTAAAGTTTGTGAGTTTGTGACGTTGTGAGGGTAATCTCTGGACCTACTGAACCGATTTAGATAAAATTTGGTAGAAGATTGTTTGAGATCTTGGGAACGATATAGGATAGCATTTATCCCGGAAATAATACCTTAAAGAGATGAAAATGGGGATGAAAGTTTGTATGGGGAAGCAATCTAGGGACGGACCCGACCGAAGCGAGGGTGAGTCGCTAGTGTTTTATAAAGAAGTAGTTTCTAAATAAATCTAAAATATATTATAAGATAGATTTAATGAACATAATTACATAATGACAGCGGAGAGCATGATCATATCTAACTAATTATAGTTAACAATGGATTTAAGGATTATGTAAATTTTGTCATATGTTAAGTTTGTTATTTTTTCTTTTCGTGCTTTTTATGGTCTACTAGCGACTCACCCTCGCTCCGCTTGGGTTCGTCGTTAGAAAAGTTTTAAGGTTAGTATTTTTATTTTATTTTACTAGCATCTCCAACGTTAGTATACAAAAAAAACTTACAAATACATTAACAAAACTTAACCTATATGCACTAACAATTATAGGAGAACACAACATGCTTCACATTTTATATAAATATCTTAAGTTTTTATATTATATTAAAGACTTTACTCAAAAATTTGAATAATAATAATAGTAAAAATAAAACTTAAGAATACATACACAATTTACTACAAATATTATATGGTACTCTGCGATCAACAATACTACTTGCAGATCGAAGATGGTACTTAACAATTCTCATATTTTTTGGTAAACACTGTCAGGCTATCATGTCCTATGTCAAAGTCTGAGTCACGGGTCTTTATAGTCAGTATAGATTTCTCAGAGATGAGATATTTTCCCGCAGTAAATGACTTGGATAACCAGGTATCATCATATTAAATTTCATCAAAATCTGTCCAGTGGTTTTCTCGTGATTCGTTCTCAGACAGACAGACAGACAGACAAAAAATCTAAAAACTATAGATTTGGCCTCTGTATCGATAATAATGAGTATTTCAAAAAGATTTTTCAAAAAACATGTAATGTACAGATTCGACTCAGAATTTTATTATATGTATAGATAATAGTTTCTTATGTCTTGTTGTTTTAAGCACTTGCATTTCTGAATTACTGAACCTATTACATAACTTTGTCTCTTTAATGTGGCGATAGCAGTATGAGTTTAAGGCAACCGACTTTTTCCATTTTTTAAAACAGGATATTATAGTAAAGCTAAGCGAAACGAGATTAAAAGAAGAAGCGAGCGTATTGTTAAAAACAATTTTATCTATTTAAAGTGTATCTTGGGACGCAACCGAGCAATTGAGTACATATATGTCTCAAGTATATTATAATACTAGCGGCTCAACCTCGCTTCGCTCGGATTCGCCTCTATAAAAACAAAAACAAATCTATCCCACGGGAACCGTACACTTTTCCGGGATAAAAAGTAGCATATGTGTTATTGTGTATTTGACGACACATTTGGCTCAGTTTATAGTGATCCTATTTGCTGTGCCAGCGGTCGCGGATTCGAGTCCCGCTGGGGACATTCATTTGTGTGATAAGCGCGAATGTCTGTACTCCAGTCATGAGTGTTTATATTTATAATATGTACATATTTGAACTTATATACGTGTAGTGTATCAACTATCTGGTATCCATAACACAAGCCTCGTAGTTTACCACGGAACTAGATGGTGCTGGGTGTTAATGTCCCAACATATTTATTTATTTAAATGTACTTCTTCTAGCTATAAAGTATTTACTCATCTATCTACTTGCTACCATAACACCTAATACATTTCCATTTCTCTTAAACGCGAAAACATTTATCCTATTTGACGTCACTTAAAATTTGAAAGTCGATATCTTCGCGTTTTTAATTAGGCTAATCCGTACCGCGATGCGAGGCGAGTAACAGCGTGTGACATGTTGACTGATGAGCAGTTACGCGACCCGGACAGCTTATGATGGACTGTGTGTACGCACTGGTTGAAAAACGCTGCGTTTTTCTTATTGAAATTTCATGTATATAAAAAAAACGTTTTTAACGTTTTTTAACGAAAACACGTTAGAAACGTTTTTTTTAATTTGATTATTAGAAATATTTTTCTCTTAAAAAAAAATATAACAAGTCAATATTAGTCCCGCTGAGTTTCTTTCGCCAGTTCTTCTCAGGTCTGAGGCTTCTTCTTTCCGAACCGGTAGTAGACTCATGACGTTCAGTAAAAAATTGTAATAATTTAATGCTGAATAAAATATTTTGATTTGATTTGCTTTGATCTTAACATACATTTATTTATTTATTTAATCTTTTATTACACCAGAAAAAAGTATAATTTGAAAATAATACATCAACTTACAAATATATATATATATATATATATATATATATATATATATATATATATATATATATATCAGTGTAAAGGCGGCCTTATCACTTAAAGTGATCTCTTCCAGGCAACCTATGTATGTTTTGGGAAATCTATCGGTTTCGTGTCTTCTTCATTTTACCTGACATTGGCGAAGTAATCTGTGCTCAACTGACACGCTTTGAAGCCATCGATAAAACAATTCAATTGAATTATGTTTAGGAAATATATTTTAACGTTCAATAAACAAATCTATTATTTTAAATGCAAAAGTTTGTATGTATGTGTGTTTATGTGTGTTATTCGTTCAGGCTGAAAAGACTGAACGGATTTAGATGATATGTAGTAGACAAATTGACTATACACTGTTAGGCACCTTCGAATTCACTAAACGCAACTAGCAGTTTAGTGTCTTATTTGCTTGATAATAAAAAAAATTTTTTGTCATTTATATATTATAGCTGTACCCGCGGCTTCGCCCACGTTCAAACTTCCGATGTAAGCATCTGTTTGACAATAATGTATGGGAGTCTGCCCGAATTGACATTTATGATTACTGCTCCACTCCCTTGGGTAGTAACATGATAATATATAGCATATAGCCTTCCTAAATAAACCAGCTATGTAATGCAAAAGGAATTTTTCAAATCGGATTAGTAGTTACTGAGATTAGCGCGTGCAAACAAACAAACAAATTCTGCCTCTTTATAATATTAGTATAGTATATATGCTTAGGAAATATACTTTTAACGTTTTAATAGTTAATGCAATATGAAATCTAATAATGTGAATTTCATAAAGTATCGGGCGTGAATAAATAAACGCCGTGCTTTCATAAGCCAGTGCGTAAACCCATCCATTTTATTCATGTTGGAAGCTCACGAAAAGTTTTAGGTGTCACTTTTTCGAAATTGCAGCGTTTTTCAACTGTATCATACTAAAATATAAAACTAGATTTCGTATCAGACTTTTGTCTGTTCATGATCGTCGTTTTGTATAACTTCCACTGAATCTATGCCAAAGAAAGATTTATGGTTTGTATTTGAATAAGTGGATTTATAAGTGCTAGAGAAATTGCTACATTCTAGCGAAATTCAAGTGGCTCGAATTGAAAATTTTGTCAAATGTAAAATTTGCTTAAGAAAATTTATATTTGATATAGAATTTATAAGTATGAAACACTATTTCAAGATATCGCTGTTTTTGAAATGTTAAAATTTGTGAAAACGGACAGAACAGCAAGTTGTGTTTGCTTTTAAACGGCTATGCATAAGTCTGCTCTATTATTTGATTTAATTTTAATGAAATTAAAAAAAATTCGTATAAAAAGTAATAGCCACTAGCCAACCTTATTAATTAAGTTTTAACATTGAGTATAGATTTCTCAGAGAAGAGATATTTTCCTGCAGTAAAATGTACCTATCTTATATGTTGACCCGGATAACCAGCTAACACCAAACATATAAATTCATCTAGTGGTTTTCTCGTGATGCGTTCCCAGATAGACAGACAGACAGACACAAATTCTAAAATCTATATATTTGGACTCTGTATCGATAATAATAACTATTTCAATAAGATTTTCCAAAAAGTTTTTAATGTACAGATTGGACTCAGAATTTTATTATATGTATAGATTGTAGCATACTTTTGCTTAGAATATATTCAAAATTATAGCATTTTCATTGGTAGTATAACATAAGTAACTAGAAAATAATCGAACAAAACCACGTTCACAAATAAGTTAAAATAACTAAGAAAGTCTTTAGTATTTTATAACTGTTGCAAGGTAAAAAGCTTACGAGGTGGCGATTTCTTGCGAAGCTTTTAAAATAATAAATCTAAAATCTCATGCCCGAACTAATTCGAGGACGTCTGGTGACTTGAGTTTTCAGTTAAAGCTGGATTTACGATAGTTATTGTTATGACAAGCTGAGATGATGCATGGCTTCTAGCAAAATTGGATGGAAGTACACCATACGATAATAGTGCGAGTGCTAGTGTTTTACCTAGTGTTTTGAAAGGAAGAAATATAATTTATGTTTGAAAGTTTTTAAAATGATTTATGTTTTATGGTAAAATTATAAGCTTTTCTGTTCTTGAAAATGTTAAGCTTTTAAAGCTCATTTGAAATATGCCGATGGTTGCTTAATTTAACTGAGTTTCATGCGAAAAGTAGAGTAAGATAGTTTTCGTGACTTTTCAGTTGTACAAAATTTAGATTATTCACCTGAAAATACAGGATTACGAAACAAAATAATTTCTATATAGTCTAAGAATATTGCTAAGTTATTAGTTTTTGTATATTGTATAATTACAGTTATTAGTTACACATAACAAAATAGCGATGTCACCATCTTAGTAAAATTTGAGTTTATTTATATTTTTGATTATTCTCTGCACTTTTGAAGTGTTTATATAGGTATTAATATTATAAATATACTATGGATGCAGCTCTAGAAGCTCAACTATCTCATTTGGCAACATACAATATGCAATTGGAAGTTGCTATATTTTACGTAAATTGATTTATCATATGGTATATGAAAAATGACATATTCTAATTCTATAACACACACGTGTTTAAAACCTTTTTTTCAACAATTGTATAATGATATCCTGTCGAAACTCCACGGCTAGATCACTAAAAACTCATTTCCATACTAAAAGAGAATTTTCTAAATCGGTCCAGTATTTCTGGAGTTAGAATCGCACAAAAGGAGCAGATAGTAAGGATGTTATTATCTAAATAAGAGAAATATTCAAAGTGTTGAAGCAACCCCTAAATAATTAAACAAGCTGCAGATATTTTTCCACTTGGATTCATTAAATACATCGTAACGACAATTTCCGGCGGCCATGTTGGATGCTTGCCACAATCTACCGGATATGACGACTCGATTATTTAAAAACAGGACCAACTGCCAAATCTTATGATAAATGGTTTTGTCACTAAATGGCTTTTTAGATAATAAAATTAACTCAACCATTGCCTTTTGTATTGTTTTGTATTTTAATTTATTTAGACTTTTTGTTATAATATTTGAATTTAATATGATGTCTCAAACTGAAGGGTCGCAATTAGTGACATAGTTTCACAGTAATATTATAAGCTAACTACTTACTCTCGCTTCTCGGTACGTTTTAATTTTTTTGAGCGGAATCCTTCTTTTTCTATAATAAAAGTATCCCAAGTTACTCCTTATAACATCAGTTATCTACCAGTGAAAGTCCCGTCAGAATAAATCTAGCCGTTTCGAAGATTAGCCGGAACAGACAGAGAATTAAAAATTGTGTTTTCCTTATAAGTACCTACTCTATATAATTTCATATGCATTTAGTAAAAACCTTTTATTTCGACATTACAAACAGACACTTCAATTTTATTTATTTCTTTATAAAAACCATGGGAGCATACATTGAAAACTCACCGTGTCATGTAACATTTTTTTTCAGCTTTACATCCATTGCTGGGTGAAAGCCCCCATAGAACACCAAACATCCCGATCTTGGGCAGCCCGCACCCATCCCGTACCTGCAACCTTGTTCAAGTCATCGGTCCATCTTGCTACAGAGCGTTCTATACTACGTATGCCTATGCGTAGTCTCCACTCTAACACGTTTCGGCTCCATCGGTCATCTATACGCCTGTAGACATGATCAGCCAACATTGACTTCAGCGTGATAATTCTACAAAATTGGCAGGAATGAGGTACTTAGTGTTCTCTGTGTTCATCTCGGGAGGCAAACCTTCCCACAAATTTTTCCAAGCGATATTATGTATTTTACTCTATAATTTGTAATTAAAATTCTAAATTGACCAAAAAATAATAACGCTTTTAAATATTTCCAAAGCAATTAAGTCGTTATTGATCAAAGAAACTTGTAATTAAGTCAAGTGAAAGTTATAAAAATATTTTTTCCTTTCATAAAAGAATTAGGCCGTCAGTAGCAGGAATATAATTTTGAAGATTCTCTTTGAGAAGTTAATTTGAAATTTTGATACATACGTACAAAACTTAACTGCTATTACATATATAGTTTAAAATACGGAAAGTTTTAAAGGCGCTCATTTAAATTTACATAATATATACATAATATTATCTATACATATAAAGTTCTAACTGAGTCGAATCTGTACATTAAATATTTTTGAAAAATCTTTTTGAAATAGTCATTATTATCGATACAGAGGCTGAATGTATAGTTTTTAGAATTTTGTCTGTCTGTCTGTCTGAGAACGCATCACGAGAAAACCACTCGACTCGACTGATTTTGATGAAATTTGGTATGATGTTAGCTTATTATCCGGCTCAACATATAGTATAGGCTTTTTACTGCGGGAGAATATCTCGTTTCTGAGAATTCTATACTAACCGTTAAAAGGTATCTAGGGACAAACCTAAGCGGAGTGAAGGTGAGTCGCTATTGTAAGAATATTAATTGTTAGAGAGAGAGAGAGAGATTGTTAAAAAGCATAGAAATTATTTTGTACTCTCTCTTTTCACACGTTATATAATAACTTAATTTAACTAATATAACTCTAACACTGCCATATAAATAAACAAGTAATAAAACTACATAAACAAACAGTATATAATTCTGTAGCAACAGTTCTTTATAACATATTCGTATATATGTATATCAAAGGTGAGCAGGAGTGATTTTTGAAAATTTTGCCCACAAAAATGGTTTCACTGGATAAAAGAAGGCTGATATCTGAAGTTTACTCTTGTTATCATTTTTGAACATCCTTTAATTAAGTTAAATAGGAGATGAAAGATATATACGCATATAGCTTCATAGAACAACAGCGCAAGTACTCGATATGATTTTGCTTAGAGAATTATGTTAAAGCTATGAGGGACAGCGTAAACTTCGATCCTGACATCAAGTGGTCTATGTATGGTTTTTAGGCGACTTCTAGAGGAAGTACTCAATTTAACTTTTTAATTTGTATGTATGTTACTCGATATAGCATTACATGTACATACAAAAACATACACCCGAATTGAGTTAGGCTCTTTGAAATTTGTATAAAATACAAGAAACCATGACTACGGCTTGTATTGTGTCATCAACAAGTTCCAAGGGGACTGACTAACCATCCAAAAAAATATTTAAGGTAAATTTTGTTTTAATTATATATAGATAAAACGGAAACGGAAATTTGCAAGTGAAACATTTATAAAAACTCGCGGGTACAATAAAAATTATGTAAATTACATTCTGCTCTCTTAAAGAGCTCCGGAAAAATCAATTTTGCTTCATTTAAAAGTAAGAAAACAATATTATTGATGGAATACACTTAGATTACTTTAAAAATACCTTGCTTCTTTCATGGGGCTTATCAAATTAGGTAATCAAATGAGGGGGTTGTTTTGGTAAAATATTTACGTGGACCTTATGGGTTTTTTTTAAAAATGATTAAAGCTACTGCTCTCACAATATTTAAGCGTAGTCTACGATATCTGGTCTTGAGACATAAATGTTAAGAAAGTACTAGATATTTTCTCCTTTATTAATTAAAATTACTATATTAACGTACGCTTCTTTATGTTTTAACATTTAGTATAGATTTCTCAGAGATAAGATACTTTCCCGCAGTAAAAAGTATCCTATATGTTGACTTGGATAACCAGCTATCATTATACCAAATTTCGTCAAAATTTGACCAGTGGTTTTGTCGTGATGCGTTCCCAGACAGATAGATAGACAAAAATCCTAAAAACTATAGATTCGGCCTCTAGATATAATGATAGATCGATAGATATCAATCGGGAAAGAAAAGAAGAATCGAGATGATAGTATCGATAATAATGACTATTTCAATAAGATTTTCCAAAAATCATTTAATGTACAGTTTCGACTCTGAATTTTATTATATGTATAGATTTGACAGACGAAAATCGCTTTGCAATCAAAGAAGTAAAACTTGAGGAATATATTTTGAAGCCAATTTTAAAGAATTTAAATATACCTATTAATGTTATTAGAAATTAAAAAAGTAAATTAACAAAGGCCTCCTTTTTTACATGAATGCTATATGTATAATATGAAACCTTCGTGGCTGTATACAGTATACACCATAACCTAAGTTTATGAGTTTTTTTCTGGATAAACAGATCAACATTGCTTTTTTTGTTAAATATAAACTTTTTTTTAATTAGAAAGCTTTACAACTTGCAGAAAAATTACAGCAATTCAGCCGACGTATATTTGGGGAATATAAATTTACATATAATCGCAAATTACTACAGGCCTCTTAATGCCTCGAGTTACTCTCGCGGGAAGACATGAAAATTGTTAGAATTAATAATGCAAATAGATGTAATGTACGTTTGGAAAAGTGTTGCCATGATTAAATTTTTTCCCTATATTTTAATAAAGTATGTTAATTTCTAGATATACAATAATAATTTTGTTAACTAGAAAAGGAAACTACACCGAGTTTTTAGTCTAGTTTTTAGAATATTACACGGTTTATATATGGTAGTATATTTGGGCCATTCATTAAAAAAGCGAAATAATATGTCGTGTAAAGAAAATCTTTCATTATAATTAAAGCTATAATAAAAAAAAACTTTTAATTAAAATCGATTCATCCGTTTGGGCGCTACGATGCCACAAACAAACATACTGATACATACGTTTAACTTATAACCCCCCTCATTTTTTATCGGGGGCTAAAAATCAACAATTGACTGAAATGTAAGGATTATATTTATTTATTCATTTTAACTTGAACAAAAACAAAATTACAATGAAAAAGTACTCGTAAAACTAATAATATGTTACCACTTATTTATATACTAGCGACTCACCCTCGCTCCGCTCGGGTTCTTAGAGATGAGATATTTTTCCGCAATATAAATTATCCTATATGTTGACCCGGATCATATTACCAAATTTAATATATCATCATTGAAATTTCATCAAAATCTATTTAGTAGTTTAATCGTGATGCGTTCCCAGACAGAAAGCAGACAGACAGACAAAAGTTCTTAAAACTATAGATTCCCCTTCTGTATCGATAATAATGACTATTTCAAGAAGATTTTCCAAAAATATTTAATGCACAGATTCGACTCCATTAGAATTTTATTATAATACATAGATTCTTATACATAGATTATAACTAAGCAACGAAAAGTAATTCTATATTTTTTCTTCTTTGTTTGTCAATCAATCTTTGTTACGTAGCTATTGCCAAACTTTAGTGTTATCAATAAAAAAAATTGGTTACCACTGGGCGTATAGGAAGTAGTCGATTTAAATAATTATTTGTTTCAGAAATTCTTAAAATATTATATAATTGTACATATAATTTAAATAGTTATCTGGTAATAACTATATTAAAATTATTATTGTTCTTTAGTAAATATTTGTATTTTATTACAATATTCCGGTAAAATTTCATATGAACCTGGCAACATTTTGCCATAGGAATTCATTACATTCAGCATTATATTTAATTTGATCTATCAAACGAAGGTTGAAGGGTTGATGTGAAGCGGCTTTAATAATTAATTCATTCTCCATTGAATTCTAATATTTAGTGAAAACATATATAGAGTACTAGGTAGGAGTATCTAGGTAGTATTCTAAGTTTATATATTTAGCTCTTCCCCTGCTGGGTACGAGCCTCTTCCATTCGACGGGGATCAGGTCGTAGTCCACCACGCTGACTAAGTGCGGGTTGGCGGACTTCATATGTTCGAAATCTTGCTAGATTCTTTCAGACATACCGTAAGGTAAGTGGTCATATTGGACATGTAACTGTAAGGTGTATGATGGCACTGGGCTACCACTGCCAGTTTTAAACACCTATGTTTTCACTAAATATTAGAATTGCGTTCGATTATATTAGTTACTTAGTGCCCTCACTTCCCTCACCCCTAGGTGTACATTTTTCTTATGTGTTGCTTCAGTTATAATCTATTTGTATTTTAACAACTACAGGTTTACTAAGAAATTAATTAAATTTCTAAGAAATCTATTGTTAACTGACACGCCGGCGTGTCCGCAGTCGTGGAGGGATTAAATAAATTTGATCTAAAACGACCCTGCCGTTTCAAAGAGAAATAGTAACAAAGCGAAGAAGCAAAGAAAATATGTATGTATCATAAAACATACATATTTTCTCATTAATAATATTAGTGTGATGTATAAATGTATGTATGTTTTATATAGATATTTACTAACGTATTTACGTATGGATATTGTACATATATAGGTATGTCTTTACCTACTAGTGACGTATACTAGCTTAAATCGGGTGCATTCCTCGGCCCTTAATAGTAACCTATGTGTAAGTCCGGGTCACACTATACTTGGGTAGGTACTAGAAATCATCCAAATATGTTTAGCCGTTTAAATGTCAAATAGTAACAAACATACATACATACAAACTTGATCATTTATAATAGTAGTCCATTGTATATATGTATGTATATATGTATGTATATATGTAGAAATTTGTACACGTATAGCAACTTCCATTTTATATAGGTACTTTTTCTGCCACCCTAAAGTTGCCTGAAAGATCGCTTCTAGCGATAACGCTGCCTGCTGTGCATCTCTTATTTCATTTATATTTGTCCTTTTGTTATTTCTTTTATTATGTACAACAAAATGTACATCTATTTATCTATATATATAGATCTACTTAGCCAATAATTATAATATTATAAGTTTATATTTTCCATACATATACATACATACATAATTACAAGAAATTTAATAATACTATAGTAAAAATAGTAAAAATTGTCAATAATAAAACCACCCAAGAGGGGTATATACAAGAAAACTTAGCCCATTCGCCCCCTTAAAATAACATTAGATTATGATTAATTACTTTTACTATTTTCGACATCTAAAAAATACCTATCTGAAGTAATTAATCAAACTGCCAAACTTAAACTATTATGGCGTCATCTAGAAAATATCTACACAACAATGGTGTCACGTTCTAAGATTGACAAAAATATCTGTGACTTTAAACAATTTGTTACATCATTACTAAATTCTACATGAAATGAAGCATTTGTCGAAATAGTTTTTAATTTTTCAGCTAACCTTTAATACTGTGGTATAGAGTCTCATTAGCGAGTTTTCTAACATATGGGAATGCCAGAAATGATTTTGAAAGTTTCAGAGAAGCGTATTGTAACATTTGTAGGTAATATGGACTGTGGATTGATGTAATGTTCTTGAACATTATAATTGGGGGTGTTAGGTTGAAATGATTAATTTATTTTAATGAAGAACCCCAAATTAGTGATTATATGTATGAAGTGTACAGTTATTTAGCGATATATGTATGTATATCGGTCTACTCATAGCTGGACAGATTTCGATGAAATTTAATACACATATAGACTACGAGCGACTCGCTCTCGTTCCGCTCGGGTTCGTCCCTACTTACGTTTTAACATTTAGTATAGATTTCTCAGAGAGATATTTTCCCGCAGTAAAAAGTATGTATATGTTGACCCGGATAATCAGCTATGATCATACAAAATTTCATCAAAATCTCTCCAGTGATTTTTTCGTGAGGCGGTCACAGGCAGAGACAGACAGACAAAAATTCTAAAAACTACAGATTCGGACTCTGTATCGATAATAATGTGTATTTAAATAAGATTTTGCACAAAAATATTTAATGTACAGATTCGGCTTAGTTACAATTTTATTATATGTATAGATATTGAATACGACCGGAAGTGACACGTAGGCTACTGTTAATCATTAGAGTAAGGGAAAGTCGCTAGTCTTTAAGATGTTGAAAATTTTACTTTAATATTTTAGTCAGAGTTTATAAACTTTTATAAGCTTCATCTATACTATAATATTAGTAAGAGGTAAAGTTAGTGAGTTGTTGAGTTTGTGAATTGTGCGTTTGTGACGTTGTAGGGGGAAATCTCTGGATCTACTGAACCGATTTAGATGAAATTTCGTGAGAAGATAGTTTAAGACCCTGGAAAGGACATAAGATACTTTTTATCCCGGGAATCACCCCTTAAGGGGGTGAAAATGGGGATGAGAATGTATATTGGGTCCCAAGCTAGGGACGATCCCGAGCGAAGTTAGGGTGAGTTGCTAGTCCGTGAATAAAGAATCAAATCTTGGCAGTCAAGATTATTTTCTTTTAATCATTATATCAATATAATTTTTAAACTTTATATAAAATAATAAATGTATATACAAATATCTGAATAATATCTAATCTAAATCTATTTCCTATATCTAACCTAGCCTTAGACAAGTTAGATTTCTACAATTGATATCGCTGATAGAAAACTCAAAAATATTTAGTAATTACATATTTTGAGCAAGTGACATAATATTTTTATATATCAGCTATTTCCTAACATTATGTTCTTTTCTACTAGCGATAATAATCATAGAAAGCTATCTAGGTTTAGCAATGAATAATTTAAAACCAACAAATAGACAAAGACACAGAAGTACACTTCAATCTAATATGTCAAAAGTATTTGAACATCATCATAATATCTAAATAGCCCATAAAAATGTATAGCAAGTAGTGTAATGATTATTTCAGTTTTAACTCTACACCGTGACCTGATTTTTTATGTGTGAATCATCGTTCCTTATGGCTTTTCAACCATCAATAGGTATGTTTGTACGCTCTATGTAGATGACGTGTTGTAACTTATTTGAATTTATTACCATCTAAAGTTAAATTTAAACTTTTTTTTAAACTTTTAAATAAAACATACCTATCGGATTTTTTCGGGTAAGTAAAGCAAAGCTATGATATAGCAAAAATATAGGCTATATATTTTTGATCCTTTTTCAACCGACTTCCAAAAGGAGGAGGTTCTCAATTCGTTGGAATATTTTTTTTTAATGTATGTTCACCGATTACACGAAGACGCCTGAACCGATTTTGAAAATTCTTTTTTTGTTTCAAAGGATATACTTCCCAGATGGTCCCAATAAAATTTTATCGAAATCGGTCAAGCGGTTTTTAAAAAAATCAACAATAAATTGTTTTTAAATAAATGTCTTAATCGAATATGTTATTAAAAAAGTTTCTTCTTACAAATTACCTGCTTATTAGGTCTACACTAAAAATGGAAAATAAAAACTTAAAAAAAAGCCAGTCGGTGCCAGCCAATACAAATCAAAGCTCACCGACTTCGAAAATATCTAATTAGGTATCTATTCTACCACCGTTTATTACTTTTTTACTTTTTATTGCCTGGAAGCCGGTTTTTCTTAAGTTTTTATTTTAAATTGGGAAATGCATTTACGCATACAGATGGTATACATACAGGTTTATAGACAGTGGTCTGAGTGTCACTTCACATAGTCTATCTGTGTACAAAACATACAAAATGTGTGTGTGCGCGTGTTTGTTTGTTACTCCTTACTTAGAGATTTCGCCAAACTAAGTCACTAGTTGAAAATACTATGACTCCAATACAATAAATTGACGTCATGAACCTGTCTGGCATCGAACTTATGTACGCTTCAGCTTAATAGGAATGAACAAATAAAAAACGCTATCACTGAGCCACATGGTTGTTGTAGTGTTGAAATATATTATTACAAATGAACACACCAACAAAACATTTATTAGATGTATATAGGTGAGAAGTCGCTTTGATGACTCAATAAATTTAGAAGTAAGACAAGCTATAAGCGTTTCGAACCAAACAGTTGACCAGAAATTACGTGTTCCTCAATAATTTATGTCTGTTGCGATAATAAATTTGTGAAAAAGATTTTATTATTATACTGCTTCAAAATAGTATTTTGTAAAAAAAAAATAACATATAAATATAAAAACTAAATTATAAACTCTAAATATACAGTAAATAATGGTTATTTCTTAACTAGCGACTCATCCTCACTTTGCTTCGGTTTGTTCCTAGACAAAATCAAACTTATCCCACAGGAGCCGTACATTTTACGGAATAAAGTAACCTATGTGCTATTCCAGACTATAATCTATCTTTATGCCAAATTTCATCTAGATTCGTTCAGCCGTTTTTTAACAAGAAGAAAATCTTCCATATTTAAAGTCTTTTAGTTAAAATGTAACTACATTATCTAAAGTTCAATACAAGGTGTCTGTAAATGGATGTAATGGATGACTTTTAAGGAATTTGGACATGTCTATTTGAACCATTAATACTACTATATAATTAATGTCTTTACAATGTTTAGATGATGAATGTATACTAGTTATTTGTGTTAATAAATCATTATTTGGACAGATGTTAATGTAATTATTTTAAAATCATACCTTACCCACCACGCTGCTGTAATAGTTCTCGGAAATGGTGGGTAAAGTCTTCAAAATGTAATTATGTAATATTGCTCAGATCAGTTTCTATATTGTTGTAAAATTACTTTAATTTCCAAATTACAATGAAAAAAGTGAGCTTTCATTTACACTTCAATCAAATTATATTATATTCTGGCTTTAGGTTTTCCAATTGAAGATATTGAAAGGCATGATAAATGGAAGATGTTGATTTTATTAGTTAATACAAAAACATAGCTATCCCACGGGAACCGTAAATTTTTCCGGGATAAAAAGTAGCTCATGTGCTAATCCAGATTATAATCTATCTCTGTAGTAAATATCATGCAGATCCGCTCAGCTGTTCTGACGTGATTGAGTAACAAACATCCAAACATCTAAACTTTCACATTTCTAATATTAGTAAGATTTATTGATTATTTTTAGTTAGGTTAAAAAAAATACTTTAAGTTATTAATATATTATTTATTTGTACATCAAATATTTTTTGGAAAATCTTATGGAAATAGTCATTATTATCAATACAGAGGCCGAATCTATAGTTTTTAGAATTTTTGTCTATCTGTCTGTCTAGGAAAGCATCACGAGAAAACCACTGGACAGATTTTGATGAAATTTATTATGATGATGAGAAATCCACATTAAACGTCAAAACGTAACTAGGGACGAACCCGTGCGGAGCGAGGGTAAGTCGCTAGTTAAATGCTAAGTGATAACTCTATTACACAGTATACACTGTTAGGTGACCAAAATCATCCATTTCGTTTTGCGTAATGTTATACTTATCGTACTACAACTATTGCGCAAGCCCAATTAAAGTTCCATGTCAACATCTGGCACATTAAAACAGTTTGGTACTGTATATATCAGAAAACACTGTTCATTGACAATTTATCTTCGATACTATTTTTATATTTAGTAACAAAAGTAGAAATGTATAGAGAAAGAGAAAATTTTGTCTAACAAATTTTGTTTTCGTCGACTTCTCGAATAAATACAATGATGCCTTTTATTCTTTATTTGATTACTTTCGATGTAAATCGGCGATTGATTAATTTGTAACAATTATTAATTTCAATTGAGTGATAGGCACATGTAGGTTAAGGATTATGGGTTCGAATCTTGCTTAACTTGTAATAATAATTTTGCCATTTAAAGTCGTCTACTCTTGATGAATATCAGGCAATTCACATTGTAATTTTTAATAATAAATAACTTTCTAATCTTTTCGGATTTCTTCGCGTATTTATTCTCATTTTCGGTTTCCGATGGTTTTCCGTCTCTCCCAAGACCATATTTGTAAAAGTAAATTTTAACGAAATAATATACTATGAGCTCCATAGAGATTTAATCTAAGTATCCTTATAAAGCTCATCTCTTCAGCTCAAACTACATGTGTAGTTTCAGATAAAAGCTCTTACTTTCAAACTTAATTTATCTATTTATAGCATTTGACAGTGGCCAACATTCGACCAAAATTTTTTTTATTGATTTACATAAGCTACAATTTTTTTTTAATTGTCATGGCGGCTATTTTGAAATTCGCTATCTTGGTTATTATAGCGGTAATAGAGATACACACACTGTGAAAATATCAATACTCTGTCTATGATGATTCATGAGATATAGCCCACTGACAGACGAACGGACAGACAGCAGAGGCTTAGTAATAAGTCTGGTTAGCACCCTTGGGGCATGAATACTTGAAAACTACCTATTTCCAATTTTTTTATTGATAACACTATAACTCCTCAAGCTCCTATCTTCCAAAACAAAAAGAAAATCGGTTGACCAACAAAGGAGAAAAAGGTACTGGTCTGTTTTTCTTGCGCTTATTTATATATACATAGTGTAGATAGTAATATAGTATATTAAAGTACAGTTACAGTTTAACAAACATACAACAAATAGAGGCATGAATAATTCATTTCGTAGTAAAACTATATCTCCATATATGTCAAGGCTGAAAGCAATGAAATCATCCTACAATCTGTACAATTTTATTAGATTTTTTTATGACAGTTGTTTTTCACAGACTAATAATATACCAGTATATGTGGTATAGTGAATTTATAATATCTATTAAAAAAAAATGACGAATTCAAAAAAGAAATAGTAAATCCTTAGAGGTGGAATATAAAAAAAAAGCCTTTATTTTTTTTACATTGTCAAAGAAATTGAGTAACATATCTGAACTAGCATTGCCCGCGGCTCCGCCAGCGTTCAGATGACCAAAAACCAAATTCTTAGGTTTTACATATTAGTATACTCTTCCATTGCAGTTTTTGTATTTTTTCAGAAATGAGTCATTTTCCCGCGTTAAAAAGTATGCTCTATATTGACCCGGATAACCAGCTACCATCATACCAAATTTCATCAAAATCCCTCTAGTGGTTTTTCCGTGATGCGGTAACAGACAGACAGACAAAAGTTCTAAAAACTATAGATTCGTCCTCTGTATCGATAATAATGTCTATTTCAATAAGATTTTCTAAAAAATATTTAATGTACAGATTCGGCCTAGTTACAATTTTATTATATAAGACGGAGGAGGATTTAGATTAAATAATATAAATTTTCAGGTGCTTCATTTCAATCTAATTATTGTAGTTATTTCCAATAATATCTAGCAGCTTAACATTAATGAACCTACGTAGCACAAGCTAGGGTGACTGAATTGACGAAGTTATGTAACATTGACAAGCCGAAGTAGCACGATGAGGCTGTATGATTCTGATATTGCTGTGCGACGATGGTGGAAGGTGGTATTTAGACAATGGGGTGCCTATTTGGCGTTGACGAGTCTTTGTAGCAAATGTAGCCTGAGTGGCGAGAGTTGCCTGTGTGGCAAAAGTAACTTGGTGGCACATGTAGCCTGAATGGCGAGAGTTGTCTGTGTGGCATCGGTTGGGTTGTGTCGCATCGATTGATTTTTGTAGGAATGGTTAGGTAGAATGAGTAAAGTATGATATGAATCGTTATATTAAATGATAACATATAAGGCTAAAAAAGAAGCCAATACACATTTTGATATTTCGTATCGCCTGATAACGCCCACAAGATGAGTAACCACTAAAGATGATGTTCGTAGTGTATGGATAACACGACATATATATAGAAAAAATATACACTTAAATAAAGTAACTTTTCTTTTTTTGAACTCGGTCAAAAAAGAACAACAGTTAATTTGCTTACTGTTTATTAGTTTAAACTTCATTCTGTTCCAGGGATAATTTGCTCAAGAACTTAAAATACAATGAAGTAGTTGGTTTCATTAAACTAGCGTTCGCCCAGTGGTCGAAGTTGGACCATAATCATTTTTTATTGATAGCACAAAAGCTCCACTGTAAGCCTCACTTTATATGAAGTGGGGCTTAAACTGGACTTAATGGAATATTATACTATACTTATTATATAAACACTTCACACTTCAATACATATAATAATAGAGTAACTTGGCGAAATCTTTACATGTAATATTTTTTTATAAACAATGTAACATATTGTGTACAGAATACAGACCTCAAAACAATAGTTATGAAATTTTTCTTCTGTCTTCTGTTTGCCTGTATGTCTGTTTGTGTGTTCACGTTTTACACAAAAAGTACTGAACCGATTTTAACAAAATTTTGTGTAGTGATAACTTATTACTCGGGTCAACATTTATAAAACCTTTTACTACAAGAAAATCTTTCATTTTCACGGGAATAAACAATAGCTGGTTCTATGGAGTCGTGCTTAGAAAACATGTCTAATGCTGCTTAAAGCTTAAGATATACACCAAAACAATGTACTAGAAAATTATAGGTCTTAATAAGGCCTATAGAAAAATCTACAACAGCATAAGTCTTTCTCTTAAGTTACACTCTCAATAACTATCCACATCTATTTAAAAAGGATGCGGGCGAAACGAGGGTTAGTCCGTAGTCTGTTACATTAACAAACTTAACATTTTTGTTAATTACTAGCATTGCCCGCGGCTCCGCCCGCGTTCAGATGACCAAAAACCAAATTCTTAGGTTTTACTTATTAGTCTACTCTTACATTGCAGTTTTTGTATTTTTTCTCAGAAATGAGATATTTTCCCGCGGTAAAAAATATCCTATATGTTGACCCGGATAACCAGCTATCATTATACCAAATTTCATCAAAATCTGTTCAGTGGTTTTCTCGTGATGCGGTAACAGACAGATAGACAGACAGACAAAAATTCTAAATACTATAGATTCGGACTCTGTATCGATAATAAAGTTTATTTCAATAAGATTTTCCAAAAAATATGTATTTAATGTACAGATTCGGCTTAGTTAGAATTTTATTATATGTATAGATAAATATTCTATACAGAAAAAAATCTTATACAAAAAAACGAATATAGGATTTTTTTAATGTTACTGAAGCTACTAAATAGATCATTAGTATTTTTCTTATATTAAAGTTGGTAAGAATTATGAGGAAAAATAGCTGGGTATTATATCAGTTCCACAGTTGTCATCAACACGTCCAAACCTGACCATTGTTCTAATTATCCCTCTTCATAAGTTATTAATCTATTACTTATGATAAATTAATTTAGTTACATCTGTTCGTAGCTGATTTGTATATATTAGTGTTTGCACGCGATTTCACCCGCGTATCTTATTTCTATATTTGTATTAAGGCCTTTTTAACGACTATAAGGTAACAGACAGACAGACAGACAGACAAAAATTCTAAAAACTATAGATTCGGCCTCTGTATCGATAATAATGTTTATTTCAATAAGATTTTCCAAAAAATATTTAATGTACATATTCGGCTTAGTTACAATTTTATCATATAGATATATAGATTAAAAGCAATAATTATAAAAATCAGTTCAAGTTATCAAAAATATCACGTAACACTGAAATGGACCTCTCTTTTTCAAGTCGGCCAAACAATATTATTTTCAATTATTATATTTGGCAGAAAAATCAAGAGTTCCGGTGATTAGCGTCGGCTTGCAAAAGAAAATTTGGGCACGTAAGCGGCCCTTCATCAAAAGCTCGCGTCATTGACAGGCTCTCTTAGGAGATAATAGCATTTCCTTGTACGCATTACGAATCTCAGATTTATTATTACGTAACAAACGGATTTTGTTGAGTTATACGTAATTAAAACATAATGTTTAGATTAAATATTCTGATATCGTTCATTTGACGACACGTTTGGCTCAGTTTATATCTAGTGATCATAATTGCTGTGCCAGCGGTCGCGGGTTCGAGTCCCGCTGGGGCGTTCATTTGTGTGGTGAACACGAATGTTTGTACTCCAGTCATGTCTGTTTATATTTATAATATTTATGTATTTAAAGTTATATATGTGTAGTGTATGAACTATCTGGTATCCATTACACAGGCCTTGTAGCTTACCATGGAACTAGATGGTGCTGTGTGTTAATGTCGCAACATATTATCATATTAATTTAACTTAATCGTAGTAAAAATTATCGTCGTGCCGATATTTTTTTACTCGATTTTGGTGTATTTATTGTGTGTTTTAAGTAATGTCGATAGTAAAAAAATATTTGATAACTTTTTTCATGAAAAACTAATTAAAAATTAGTCACACTGCGTGATATTGAATTGAATCCTTATAAAGTTTTATTTACATGTACCGTCTCTACTACTTTAGTTGTTTTATATTGAAAATATTTTCATTACTTATACGTATATTACAAAATATTGTTAAAGGGCTCGAGAAATATGTATATGGGAACAAAAGGACGGCGTATAGTTTACTCATTATTTCGTTGCTAAGAGTCCTAGCGTGATATTAGTATATACAAACAAACAAACAAACAAACAAACAAAAAAGCAGTGCATGAGGACTGCCGACAGAAATGAAAACTTAAAACTATAAACAAATAGTTGTTATTTTTGGATATTCAAATTAATTTTTTGATCTTAAATTAATTTTTTTGAATTAAAACTGTTTACATTTATATGACTTTGACATCTATCGGCACTCGTGAGTGTTAGCGTTAACACGTCACGTGACCATGTCGATGACGACTTACATGAATTTACTCCCCATCCAAACTTGCCTATAGAAGTTTTCACTTCAAAAACACGAAACTCTTCAGCATCGTAATATTATTATAGATTACAAAATACCACTAGTATGGTAAGTAATAAATCTAAAACACACATAAATCATTCATCTTTGTCTAATATATCAATTTTATAAAAAGATCATAGCGACTGGAAACTACACGTTAGTGAAGTGACAAATAGTTATAAATATCGCACGAAGTTCGAATTTAAACCATTTTAAAGCCACAGGATTCAAAATTTTTGTACTGAATATGTTTTTGGGACATGGTTTATTGCATTAGTTCAGTAGAGTATAATCGCGGGGTTGATAACACTAAAACTTATCAATGAACTTAAAATATAGAGAACCGGTTCACAAACAGAGGAAAAAGAGGTACAAAACTGTTTTGTCTTTGTCTTTTTATATACTTTTTATATATAGACTATTCATTCACTCGTAAGAGTCGTAACTTAATGAATAGGCTATTTTCCTCAATAAAAAAGCTGTAAAATGCAAAAGTCTACCTTAAATCTGGCTAATAACTCTAAGAGATGAAGCTAAAACAAACAAAAACAAATATTTCTTTAACTTTTTTAACAGCAGTAAACATAAAACCTTCATTTCATATAATAAAAAATATCTACCAAGATATTATTAGCTGTCAAAATTTATTCATATATTCACAGCTTTTAATGGAGCTTTTGTTAAAAAAATATGTTATTGGGCCACGAATCATCAAAAAATGTATGCGAATGAATAATTGAAACCCACAAAAATTTTAACGATATACAAGTAATACTTTCTTAGATTTGCGTGAACATTTGACATCACTACATAGTATAAAATCAAGTCGCTTCCCGCTGTTTGTCTGTCCCTATGTATGCTTAGATCTTTAAAAGTACGCAACGGATTTTGTTGCGGTTGTTTTAATAGATAGAGTGATACAATAGGAAGGTTAATATGTATAATATATGCGTATTATAAAACAGAAAAGCCGAGAAATTCAAAAATTTGTATTTCATACTAACCGGTAAAACCTAAAGGTCGAACCCGAGTGAAGTGAGGATGAGTTAAAACTACGCAACGGATTTTGTTGCAGTTTTTTTAATAGATAGAGTGATACAAGAGGAAGGTTTATATGTATAATATTTTTATTTTTATTTATTTATTTAGGTTTACCAACAATTGTTTACACGGTTTATATAATCAGTATACAATCTTAGATATTCTTGTAATAGTGTAACAATTACTTAAAGGTAAACTCCACATGCAAATTGATTATAATGGTAACAAAGAAGTCAGTAAAAATAATGCCTAACTTTCACAAAAATTAACTTAACCATACCATACCAAGAAACGCAACATTAGATCGTTATTCTTTTATATAATTAACAACAGATTTGTAAAATAATATAAAAAATATAATATAATAATAAAATAATAATAAATAATATATGCGTATTATAGTACAGAAAAGCCGAGAAATTCAAAAATTTGTATTTCATACTAACCGCTAAAACGTAAAGGACGAACCCGAGTGAAGCAAAGATGAGTCGGTAGTTTTTAATAAAACTATCTTTTCATGGGAGGGTTTCATCCGTGACTATGATTGCTGTAAAGCATTCAAAACGTCGGGAAGCAAAAGTTAAAATAATTGATATATTTTTAAGACTAAACGCATTTTACTATTTAAAAAGCATTGGATTTCAATTTCAGAGTATTAAAGGTATTGTAGCAAAATGTTCCAACACCAGTAACCCAAAAACAAGTGGCAATATTTTATCGTAATTACATCTGAGGCCATTCACACCCGACGGGAATCGAACTGGCGACCGCACAACAATTAATTATGTACCGACAGACAGATCGACAAATAAATCTATTGCAATTATAATTAGTTTCGGACCCGTTTTATTTACGACATACAATACTGATAAATTGTGCCAATTTAGCGGATTTTAATTATATTGTTGAAGTTGTTCAAAATTGAGTGAATGAAGGTGAGCTTTCGAGTTAACAATGTATGATACTAAAAGTGCTTTACATTTAATAAAATACATATATACATATATTGACACGTTTGGTTCAGTTCGTAGTGACCCTACTAGCAGTGCCAGCGGTCGTAGGTTCGAGTCACGCTGAGCTCATTTCACAAATGAATGCCCCCAGTGAGACTCGAATCCGCGAACATTGGCACAGCAAGTAGGGTCACTACAAACTGAACCAAACGTGTCGTTAATAATTATTGACGACACGTACAAATGTGCATATTATAATAATTATTCGACTTCGTATTATCACGATACAAAAGCGGCTTCATTTAGGCTAAATATTTGTTAGTTAGTCTTTCACGCTGAAATGGCTGGGCAGATTTGGATGGAATTCAATAAACAGACAGACTATAGCATATTAATATATAACTTTTGGTCACCTAGAGACGCTAGTATAAAATATTACTATACTCGTACTTTAAATATGAAGAAGAAGACTGGCGTGTAGATCGTTTCAAGAGCGTAATTGAAGCGAGGCGTTAGTGGCTAAATAATTTAAATCGACGGTCATACGTCATAGTTAGGGTACCTGTTGCTATGGCGGGGGTGGCAGATTCAAATCCTGCTCGGGACACATTTGTAAATGTGTTAGATGTGTTTAGCGACGCAGTGTCTATTAGAACCCTTTAATGCATATTACTTATTCATTATTTATTCATCATTAAAACAAATCTATCCCGTATAAGAAGCGTACGAGTTTCACATAAAAAGTAGCCTATGTGTTATTATATATATGTTATTATATACATTCATACATATATACATCCAGACGTTTTCACAAACTTTCGCATTTATAATATTAGTAGGATAGATAATTTTAAATTAGACGATATTATTGAACGAGCAATAATAAGTTTTTGGTAAGTAATATAAAGGGCTATTAAGAGAGCATGCATGCTTGGGAACAGAGTGATTTGTATTCAAACCTCGGGTTTTTCATATGCGTATTTCATTTCCAATATGATTTCCATTTCCTAATACAAATAAATACACGCCACGAGTTTGTGAGTTTGTGATGTTGTAGGGGGTAATCCCTAGATCTACTAAATCGATTTAGATGAACATAGGATACTTTTTTTCCCGGAAATCATCCCTTAAGGGAGTGAAAATGGGATGAAATTTTGTATGAGGAAACAAGCTTGGGACGAACCCGAGCGAAGCGTGGGTGAGTTCCTAGTCTATACAATTACATACCTATACCTAATGAAATTCTGAGTCGAATATGTACATTAAATATTTTTGGAAATTCTTATGGAAATAATCATTATTATCGATACAGAAGCCGAATATATAGTTTTTAGAATTTTTGTCTGTCTGTATGGGAGCGCATCATGAGAAAACTACTGGACAGATTTTGATGAAACTTGGTATAATAATAGCCGATTAACTGGGTCAACATATGATACTTTTTACTGCGGAAAAATATCTCATTTCTGAGAAATCTATACTAAACGTTAAAACATAACTAGGGACGAAGCTGAGCGGAGTGAGGGTGAGTCAGTAGTTTTATATAATCTCTGAATTCACTCAAATATAATTTTGACAACAGCCCTCAAAAAAGAATAGAATTACGATGTAAACGTACAAAAATAATAGCGAGGTCGTATAGCAAATTATTAAAGCATACGTAAATGTGTACTTTGCTTGCAAATAACATTATGCGAGAGGGTAGGCTTACAATTTAAATGTACCTTTGTCGCTAGCTGGCTTTTAAGGGTATTATAATAAAAATAACGATACATTCACATAACGTTCTGCCTCTTACAGGATTATCCATATCTAACGTCTTTGTAGAAGCCATGTATATTTAAGGTTCGTTAGATTGTATTTATGAAGATGGTTTAGGTTTGGGTTATTATGAATAAAAATCTCATGTTGCCTCGTTTGAAATGTGGTTTGGTAAATATATTGGTACTCGTGTCTTATTCTAAAAAAGGGGTCAATTCAGTTGTAGTAAAACTAAAACATGTTGAAAGAAATTCTGGGAATAAAAGGTAATAAATATTTTTAAATAGATATTGAAGTTGGTGTATATATTATACTAGCGACTCACGCTCACTCTGCTTGGGTTCGTCTCTAGTTACGTTTTAATGTTTAGTATAAATTTCTCAGAGATGAGATATTTAAGTCGGTGCCAGGCTGCCAGCCTACAATATTTAAGATATGAATATCTAATAGGTAAATATGATTAGCTATGAACTCTAATTATAGTTAAAATATTATACATCAATTTGTGATGTATTTTACGGTTCGAAATATATTAGACTTGCTTTGCATCAGCAGAAAATATCTGATATCTAATATACTATCTATTTTAAATGAAAACCCCTATTTAGTTATTTTAACTTTTTATAAGTGGAAAGAATGCACAGATTTTTTCTTGACTTAGATAAAAAGTAGCATCTACCTATTATGGTGTAAATTAGTGATTGTATTAGATGGAAGGCATAGAAAATGCACATGTGTTTTCGCATATACTTGTCCAATATAATATCTTCCCACACATGGCTAGTCTTATAGAGATTGGCCACATCATATCTAATGGAGAACTTTCTAAAAGAAGTAGATACTGTGTAGAAGAAGAAGAATGTAAGAAGTAGATACTGATTTTAAATAAGTAGATAGACATCTTCATGGGCTCACGCACTTCTACTTACCAAAGTTTCATCATAATCAGAAGAATAAACAGATCTTCCACTCTCATTCCTGAAAATCTGTAAAGATTTATTTTTATGATAGTTTACTGTTATTTTTTTGTATTCGTATCAACCTTGATAATGTAGTTTGAACGCGAATTGAAAACCTATGAAGTTCCAATGGCTTTATATCTGTTATTTAGGTGGCCACATTGTACCGTTTCTTTTATTTTATTCGGTGGCACCACGCCTTTACTGCTATCGAAATCCGTATTTGAATATATAGCTAGTCGTATTACTAAATGGGATGACTTAAGGCTTGAGATGAAGCGATTTTATTCTGTAACTCTTATGTATAATAATAATTGATTATATAAATAATAATAATTATTATTTAGATAATATATACGCATTACAACTACTTATCTATACATAATATAATAAAATTGTAACTAAGCCGAATCTGTACATTAAATATTTTTTGGACAATCTTATTGAAATAGACATTATTATCGATACACGAATCTATAGTTTTTAGAATTTTCCTCTGTCTGTTTGTCTTTCTGTCTGTCTGTTACCGCATCACAGAAAAACCACTGTAAGGATTTTGATGAAATTTGGTACGGTGATAGCTGGTTATCCAGGTCAACATATAGGATACTTTTTACCGCTGGAAAATATCTCACATCTGAGAAAAAATACAAAAACTGCAATGTAACAGTATATTAATATTATGTAAAACCTAAGAATTTGGTTTTTGGTCATCGGAACGCGGGCGGAGCCGCGGGCAATGCTATTCTACTATATATACGATGCCGTGTATATTGTTTTTGTTAAAAATTAATTATGTGTTTTCTTCATTATTTAACACATCATATATTCATAAAAACTAATTATAAAATAATCAAATTTAAAACATTTTCTTATAAGAAAGTGTTCAAACCGCTTCTCTTATCACTTACACCACGCGAAAGGTCCAGCGAAATGGTCTCCACACAGTTTTCAGCAGCCATTCGAATGGAAATGACTTTATTCAGATAACAACAGCGATTTTATCTCACCGTATTTCATGTTTACTTTTACGATTTTTTCAAAGTAATTATGTATAATTGAACTACCTTAGCTTACCTTACCTTAACTTTGAACTATGTATGTATTTAGCCCTTTTTAACGTCTCACTGCACGGGGTGGGCCTGTCTTCAATGCGAGGGGGATTAGGCCATATTCCACCACGCTGGCCAAGTGCGGGTTGGCGGACTTCACATGTCTTTCGAAAACTTGCTAGGTTCTCTCAGACATGCAGGTTTCCTCACTATGTTTTCATTCACCGTGATGATAGTCATGTTGGAAATGATTCGCACATGAAAATATCAGAAGTGCGAGACCAGGAATCTGCACCCGCTTCACTCGGTTTCTCAAGCGAGCGCGTTAACACTGGACTACCACTGCCTGAAATTCTACTATGTAAAATGTACAAATCGCCTGGTATTTGGTGTTCCCAAGAATAAAGCCAAATTCCAACTGACTCAATATGACCAATCCTCATTTCCAGAATAGATATTTTAAAGGACAGTGTTTGAACGTGTGACTGTGGAAGAAGAGGCAGAAGTTTAGAACTGTATGTATTGTGAAATTAATTTTTATTACTCTTAGTGTTGGTTTTATAATAAATTTGTTTTAGTCTAAATTTGTAGTGACCCTACTTGCTGTTCCAGCGGTCGCAGTTTCGAGTACCGCTGGGTGCATTTATTTGTGTGATGATCACGAATGTTTGTACTCCAGTCATGGGAGTTTATATTTATAATATATATGTATTTAAAGTTATATGTTATGTGTAATATATCAACTATCTGGTATCCATAACAAAAGCCTCTTTGCTTACCATGGAACTAGACGGTGCTGTGTGTTAATGTACCAACATATCTTTATACTAATCATACTCTTACTCATATTTTATATCACAATATATCTATAAACAGATGACAATTTTAAAATCCAAACCAATTTTTTTATTTGAAAACTTCAGTAGATAAATTTCAGTAGACAATATAACTAAAATAATTTTAAAGCCAGAAATAGAGTTGCTCTTACGATATTGGTTTTCAATATTTTAATAGTTTTGATATTTACTTTTTGCTTTCAAAGTATAAGTTACACACAAATTGTATGGGTTCGTTTAATCCATTACCCATCAACAGAGGCTGTAATTATTATTATTAAGTTATTTAAGCGTATGTATGTACGTTTATCTATCATTTTATACGTGGAAATTTCAGAACGTACAAAAAAGTTTTACACATACAAATGGTAAGATTACCCGATCCTATCCTGCTAATACTAATTGATATTATAAACGCGATAGTTTGTGTGAATGGATGGATAGATGGATGTTTGTTACTCTTTCACGCAATAACTACTGAAAAGATTTTGATGTAATTTTATAATAATATAGCTTATACATCATATTAATCCTAATGATAATCCTGGGTTCGAGTCCCGGGCCGGGCCAAGTTTAGTTATTGAGTCTTTCTGTATAGTAAGCCTCAGTAAGCAGCCCGGAGTTGGGAAAATGGCGGTGTTTTACCCCCGTGCCTCGGAGAGCACGTAAAGCCATCGGTCCTTCTCTTTACTCTCACCAGTCGTGTCGAGTAGTCGTCCCACCTACACGTACACTTGAGCACTATAATATCTCCTGCGCAGTTGGCTAGTCTCAATGAGATTGTCCTTGGCTGCCGTAGCCCGAATCGGTCAGTAGGACTTATTATTATATTAGCTATAATTTTTAAAGGTATAGTAATAAATAATTGAACTATATATGCAGAACCGGAGAAATACGTTAGTCATTTCATAAACATTAGCAATATTTATACATATCTGTTTTGCACAGTGTAACCATTCCAGGGAGACATTACCCCCTATTATGGGTCTCCTTCATTAAATTTCGAATTTTTTCCTCCTCTCGTTTCCCTGGATACGAGAAAATTCGTAAATAGCTCCCCAACTTCCTGACACATGAGTATTGTATAGATGGCCATAGTAAAAATGGCATCAAGCTTTTATTTAACTTGCAATGTTTGTATGTATGTTTGTTCCGGTCAGATCTTGCAACTGAATTTTAAAGCAGTTATTCTCAATCTGTTGAGCTGAAATTTTGCATATACGTTTAGTTTAGATGACAATGCATGGTTAGCTTTGTGACATTATTCTAAATCCAACATGGCGGACTCCCAACGATGAAGGACTGTTTTTTATGCACCCCCATGATAAGGATATCAAATTAAAGGTTTTGCTGAGAAGAATACGAATAAAAATACCTAATAAATAAAAAATAAACTTTAAATTAAATCAAACCCATTTATCCACAATACACAAAAATACACAATTTATGTGATATAAATGCTTGTTTTTAAAAATGATTTTTTAATATTATTTTCATTTAAACTACAATAGAAATATACTCGCTTTGCTTTAGTCCTAATCATAGTTTATGTTTTCACTTAATTTCATTCAAATCTGTCTAGCCGTTTCAGTGTGAAAGAGTAACAAACATACACATATATAAACATAAGTATAAACAATTACTACAGACTGCAACCTTGCATGTGTGCATGTGTACTATGTACATTTATATAAGAATACGTACATATATTTGCAATTTTTTTTGCCCACACTTTACATTACTCTCTCTCTCTCTCTGTTTCTCTTCTCTTTTCTCTCTTTCTTTCTTTCTCACTTTGAATCCAGGATAAACTCAAGCCATATCTTTAGACATTCTATGCTATAAAAAGAGACAGAACTATTACATGTATTAAAAGCATGTGGAAAATTCCAATAAGCACATGTCATGACAAATTTTGGAGATCATGTTATTTCATTTTTGCATCCTAAGCATTGATTCAAATATCTTTAGGTTTTGATTCCCGATTTAAATATTTATACATATATTTGACACAATACATAGGTACATATCTAGATAACTTACTGTATTTCTCAATGTAAAATATTTAGATAAAACTAGCATTGCACGCGGCTAGACCAAAAACCAAATTCTTAGGTTTTACATATTAGTATAGTTTTACATTGCAGTTTTTGTGTTTTTTCTCAGAAATGAGACATTTCCCCGGGGTAACAGTATCCTATATATTGACACGGATAACCAGCTATCACCATAGCAAATTTCGTCAAAATCCCTCCAGTGGTTTTTCTGTGATGCGGTAACAGACAGACAGATAGACAGAAAAAAATTCTAAAAACTATAGATTCAGCCTCCGTATCGATAATAAAGTCTATTTCAGTAAGATTTTCCAAAAGATATTTCATGTACAGATTCGGCTTAGTTACAATTTTATTATATATAATATAGATCAACGTTATCGCATTATAAGAACGACATTGCCCGATGCCATTTTTATAAAAAACTACGTAAGTATAAAGTCTGAATGAAAATTTGGAACATAAAAAACAACTAGATGCTTCCTGTTTCTTTTATAATATCCTCTTTATGAAACTTTTATTTCGTGTACTTAGTTTATTTATGTTGTTAGAAAGCATGTAGAAATTTACGTGTGTAAAGGTTTATTGGTAATAAAATGAATTGTATTCTTCTGTTAGCATTGAGATTTATCTTTCATTTTATTATTTTTTTTACCTTTGATATCCGAAGTGGTGTAACTACCTTGGTTTTACTACAGTCGTATGTAGTTACTAACATATCCTAGGATCGAGTCCGAGTCTTTCCAAAGGGATATATGGGGTTTTCTAGTAATAATTGAAAATAATCTTAAGTCAATAATAATAATTTGCATATCTATACAGTATACATATAATAAAAACGTAACTGATCGCTGTCTTTAAATGGAAGATATTTGATGACGTTTTTTACGCAATAGAACCCAAAACAATGTTTTTTATAATTTTCGTCTGTTTGTCTGTGCGTTAATCTCAGAAACGGCTTAACCGATTTGGGTGTGGCTTTCACCAAGATTTTGTGGTAAGTTTCACTCAATATTTACTTATTGTTTTATATCAATCGGTTCATAAATAAAAAAGTTATGTCAATGTAAAGAATCATTTATATTCTATTCATAAAGTCTAATATGTTAACAGATAAACAATAAATAACTTGACACTTGACAGTAATATTCACGTGAAATTTATTTTTTTTAATTCCGATATAACAATTGCTATGTAAAAGAAAAAAAACTAACAAAATCTTTTATAGATCCATTAGTTAAAAACATTACTAAAAATGTTTGCATGATATAAATCGAGTACAAAAACTCTCTTTCTCGACTTGTTCGTGTAATTTAACAAGCAAATCTTAAGTGTTGTAAGTCATAAAAAAAAGAAAACAAATCTTATACTTTATAAAAGTTTAAAAAGAATGATTTAACTTCTTACAATTTTTAACAACCAAAAAATAGTAAACAAAGACATTGTGACCCTTGTAAGTTACAAACATCCGTCGATTTCGATTCATTTGGAAATTTGAAAACTTTTAATGGATGTCGTGACAGAATTTCGTCAACGTTGTTGATAACGTAATCTATAATGAAGATTTTGATTCATATTGTTTTAGTCCAAGATATTATTAATTTATAACTAGAGATTTACCCCGTTTCGCTCTGATGCTTAATTTTTTTCTAAAATAAAAGTAACCCAAGTTTCTCCTTATAACATCAGCTATCTGCCAGTGAAAGTCCCGTTAAAATTAGTCCAGACGTTTCGGAGATTAGCCGGAACAAACAGACAGACAAAATTTTGAAAAATTGTTTTTTTTTCTTATAAAAGCTGTTATTATAACATATAAACAGACACTTCAATTTTGTTTGTTTGTATAGATATAGTGAAATGTAGAATTAACTAATTTTGTTAGTTACTTCCTTAATGCAAAATGGAGCAACAAACTGACATGATGTTTTGGCCATTATTTAGGAGCTACTTTTAATGATAATCATAGTATATTTTTAATAAATTAAAAATTTAAAATACCCCCTACGCATATTAATTGTCATTTAACGATTACACAGACACGTGTGAAGCACTTAATCGAGTAATCATACGCCAAAATGCCTTACATTATTTTGGGAAAGAGCTGATACTCTTACACTGCTGGACTTATATTAACCAAACATAGCTAAGAACCGCCGCAAGGAACCTGGTTTTTAAATGAAAAAAAAAACCGCATCGAAATCGATCCACCCGTTTGAGAGCTACGATACCACAGACCGACACACCCCTCTTTTTGCGTCGGGGGTTAAAAATCGGACAAGTGCGAGTCTAACTCGCATATCGTAGGTTCCGTGGCATGAAACATAAAAATAAGTTTATAATGGATTTTTTTAATATAATTAGAAATTTACGGTTTTCAGATTTTTACTTTTATTGCTATATGATATTATTGTTGCCAAATTTCATGATTCTAGGTCAACGGGAAGCACCCTATAGGTTTTCATTTCCTTACGAGTGTTTTAATATGCGGCATAAAAGACAGGCATAATCTTTTGGTCACGTTGACTTAGAAGTTTAATATTTTTACAGCTCCAAGGTATTACGAGTATAGACTTGAGTATTTAATAGTAATTTCAATTAGATACCTTCACGCGTTTGCGAGGAAAATTCTTGACAAACAGACTGACGACGACGTGATTCTATGAAGATTCCTTTATTCCCGTTAAGATACGGAACCCTAAAAACTAAAAAAAATACAATTTAATGCATATCAATGAAAAAACGTACAAAAACATATTTCATACAAAAATATCTACTGTGGTGGTGGTACAGTCCAATTTATTTATTTAACATAGTTACATTGTCCTTACATTATGCTAATAGGTTACACTCTCAATAATAGTAGCAAGTTCGATTCCAGCCCCACAACCCAAAGGTAATGTATGAAATGCCTTAAGTGGCGCATATTGGGTAGTTAAAGTAATTACAATACAGGCTGCAACGTAGCGGAGGTGAGAAACTTGTGCCTAACTTGAAACGCTTATACTTTGAAAATTGTTTAAAGTATAGGATGTAGCGATTTATTATATTTATTTCTTATTATTCTTATGATGACAGAAATCAAACTGTATACCACAGCTTATCAGTTATTCCCTACATTTTTTTAATATGATGGGACATTAACACACAGCACCATCTAGTTCCATGGTAAGCTACGAGGCTTGTGTTATGGATACCATATAGTTGATACACTTATTATAAATGTAAACACTCATGCCTGGAGTAAAAACATTTGTGCTCATCACACAAATTAATGTCCCCAGCGTTACTCGAACCCGCGACCGCTGGCACAGCAAACAGGGTCACCACAAACTCAGCCAAACGTGTCGTCAATTATATATGTATATATGTACTAGTATAGATTCTGAACAATAAAACCACTAAATCGTATACCTTATGCCACACAAACTAAGCATATTATTTAAGCCAATATGAAATTGTTCAAGCAATAACGTGGAAGGCACGTGCGATCTTTATACCACTTCGGTAATAGTAATTAAGTCAAAATGACGAACCGAATGTGGGTTTACGGTACTTTGTATGGAAAGTTTACATATGGGTTGAGTTTTGAGTGTCTTTAAAGAAACTTTTAGATTCCAACTTTAGCGTCGACGCGTAGTTTTCTATTTGTATACTAGCTACTTTATATGACTTTACCTGTATATATTCATATTGAGTGTGAGACTGAATGTAATTAAAAGACTTAAAATCTTCTTCTTCTTCGTGTACTTCATTGCTGAAGGTCGTGCTTGTCCTGGAATGCTTTCACTGATTTGTCGACTAGCTTCTTCCACACCATTCTATCCTCGGCTTGTCTCAGGGAGGTCGGAATAATAAGTTCCATTATATTTTGAATCTGTTCAGACCAGCGGGTAGGTGCTCAACCGCGTTATCTTTTGCCTTCAATCTTCCCTACTACAGCCAGTTTGTCCAGATTGTCTGGTTATCTCCGGGCGATGTGACCAGAATAACTTAGGACTCATTGGTAGCATATAGTGGATAGTCTGGCAGTAATCTTCAGTTGGTCGAGAATAGACTTGTTTTACTTAAAATAAAGACTTAATAAATAGACATTTATCTTAATACACATAAACAACTCTACTGACTCCTGACATACAGGTTTATTCTAGTTTGGGAGTCAGAGGCTTCAACAGGCTTATGTACCAACAAACAATTGTGTCAATAAAGGTTCTATTCTATTCTATTCTATCCTACGGGAACCGTACATTTTTTCAACAAAAAAATGTGCAATAACAATAATCCATGTGCTATTCCATACTATAATCTATATACCTATGTGCCAAATTTCATCCAGATCTGTTCAGCCGTTTAGTCGTGATGGAATAACAAACATCCACCTATCCAAAATTTCACGTTTATAATATTAATAATGAGATGTAATGAGATAATGAAAATATGTAGTAAGTATAAACAAAAATGTACTAAAATATAATTTGGTGAAGATTTGTCAAAACAAATCGAAATTTCACTCTTAATCAATCGCGTTTTCTATGAAGAGTCCTATAATTATAGAAGCAGTAGATTTAGAAAATCTTATATTCCTGCATCCAGAAAGAAACAGTAGCCAAATATGGAATAAAACACAAAAGTTTCATCAAAATCGATTCTCGCTTAGAGCAATTATATTATTAATCAAAAGATTATACCTTAAGAAAAGATATTGGTCCCGCTGAGTTTCTTTCGCCAGTTCTTCTCAGGTCTGAGGCTTCTTCTTTCCAAACTGGTAGTAGACTCGTGACGTTCAGTAAAAAAATGTAATAATTTAATGCTGAATAAAATATTTTGATTTGATTATATAACATGTACTTGTACTATACAATAAAACGCTTAATTTTTACCTTTTCTGTATAAAACTATCCATGAAAACTACGAGGCTATTAAAATATGAAACTTTTTTACAAGTGGAGAGAGTTAATGTTAAGTTCTTACCTTGCGGCCATTTCACTTAGAAGCAAGCGTTCCGATGTTATAAATGCGTATTTTTAAGTGGATTTTATAATAGTAGATACTTTTTATTTTTATTGCAAAGAATATTCCGCCAGATTAGATTTTATAAAACCAGATTAGGTTTGAAAATGGGAAATGAAAACTGTTATTCGTTTAAAAATAATACTAAATGTATATCGAGTGTCGTTGAAATAGAGTTTGTTTAATGTGATTATTTTTCAGTAATATCGTGATAACGTGAAAGTGAAAGGTGTGGGTTCGATTTTCGTATCAGTTGAATATTAAAATATAATGAAGAGAACAAATATTTCTGTGAAAATATCTTTGACATGTAGTAGTAGTATCCAACCCTTTTTAACGCCCCACTGCTGGGGACGGGCCTCTAGTAATATAATTATGAGAAATATATATAATAATATGTTAGCTATAATTATCCTGTGAATGGCACGATTTTTGCTGTTATGTGATAAATATTAATATATACGAACACATAGACGATTTATCTAAAGCTGTATTCTATTTAGCTCTTTTTATTGTTCCACTGCTGGGCACGTGCTTCCCTTGAATGAGAGGGGAATCAGGTCATAGCCCACCACACTGGCCAAGTGCGGGTTGGCGGACTTCACGTGTCTTTCGAAAACTTGCTAGTTTTACTCAGATATACAGGTTTCCTCACGATGTTTTCCTTCACCGTAAAAATGGTAATCATGTTGAAAATGATTCGCACATATTAATATTAGAGGTGAGACCCGGGATTTGAACCCTCATACCTTGGTGTCTTAAGAAACCACTGGGCCATTACTACCTAGGCTATACCAAACACATATTATACTTATAGATATATGTATGTATTTATGTACAATTTCAAATTTACATTTTAGCTGAAGATATATTATGTACATTTTATTATATTATATTCGTCTCATGCATTACCCTTGTATCACGTGACGGAGCTCTCAGCCTTTATATTACAAACCAAGCGTATCGTTCTACAATGTATGGCTTAGACAAATTACAATACACAACATTTAGCACATGGTTTTCCCTGTTTTAAAAACCCCAATAGTATTATTAGAAAGTTTTTTTTGTTGTTCATAGTTTTCTTATTTACTT
Source organism: Brenthis ino (assembly GCA_921882275.1). Lineage (NCBI taxonomy): Eukaryota > Metazoa > Arthropoda > Insecta > Lepidoptera > Nymphalidae > Brenthis > Brenthis ino. The sequence goes on from OV170221.1 coordinate 7,354,774, forward strand.
AGATCTGTACAGATAAATAAAATTGAAGTGTCTGTTTGTAATGTCAAAATAACAGCGTTTCACTAAATGCATATGAAATTATATACGATACTTATAAGAAAAACACATTTTTTTTAATTTTTGTCTGTCTGTCTGTTTGTTTCGAATAATCTCTGACACTGCAAGACTGATTTTGAAAGGACTTTCACTGGAAGATAGCAGATGTTATAGGGAGTAACTTACGCTACTTTTATTTTAGAAAAAGAATTAGGGTTCCACTCAAAAAATTAAAACGTACCAACGGACAAACAAGATATATACTATATTGACCTGTTTTGATCTAAAGCTTTCTGACAAAGAAACTTTATGAAACAAAGTTACTGAACAGTAGTGCGTGTTAGTAGCGTGCGTACGATTCTTCTATAAAGTATTTTTTTTCTTTTGAACGTAGACATATTTTGCTTATCTGTAATCAGATTAAAATTGCTTAAGAATCATAATATTTTTAAGACTAGTGATTTAGAAAAATACCAATACATATTTTATAATCTCGATATTTTAGCGACCAGAATAAATCACAAGAGTAGTGTACATATAGTATTATATACAAGCAGCGCCATCTTTTGGCCAATTTTATTACTAACAATCTATATACTATTATTCCAGGTTCTAGTCTATTTACTAGCTTTCATCTAAATTTAAGCCCACACACACTTTTTTGTAGGGAAATTTCTTTAGAATCGTTGAGATTTGAAACTCGATGAAGCGAAAATGTGACACTAAAAAGAGTGACACACTGACTCTTGACACTGACACACATACATACACAACACATAAATATATAGGATTAAGCCGGTGAGGGAATGAGATAGAATACATTGCCATGTTTTCATGGTGTTCGTTGTTATTGTCTGACAAATATAGAATACTAGCGACTCACCGTCGCTTCGCTCGGGTTCGTCTCTAGCTTGGTTTCCAATACAAAATTTCATACCATTTTTACCTCCTTAAGGAATGATTTCTGGTATAAAAATTATCCTATATCCTTCCCAGGGTCTCAAACTATCTTCTTACCAAATTTTATCTAAATCAGTTCAGTAGATCCAGAGATTACCTCCTTCAACGTCACAAACTCACAAACTTTACCTCTTTATAATATTATATTAGCTTAGATTAGGTATATTCTTTTAGTTACCTATCAAAATCGTCAACACATCCTCACACAATTTTTTGAAATACTCACCTCATATTTCGACTTGAAGTCTTCCAAAAGTACTACAACTTACAACTATACATACTTAAAAATTGAAGTTGCACGAAGTTAGCAAACAAATGATGCAAGCCGAACAAATCTAAAAGGCATTTAAACTACGGTACACGTTCGAGTGCCCTCAGATAGAGAGTGTCGTCGTTAGAGCGGACCCCCGGGCGTAGGGTAACGATGCTTGGGGTAGACGCGTTACTCGACAACGAATGAAATTACTCAAGAAGTTTCTAGAAGTTATGGAAAAATGTGTAATTATTTTGGTTTAAGGCATAGCCTAGCTTTATATATTACTATCTTTTATTATAAAATAGAGAAAAAAAATAATAACTAAATGTTTGTTTGTAATGGATAAACTAACAATCCGCTGAATTGATTTAGATGAAATATGGTAAAAAGAGAGTTTGAGACCCTGGGAAGTACATAGGATATTTTTATCCAGGAAATCAACCCTTAAGGAGATGAAAAGGGGGATGAAAGTTTGTATGGAGAATCAATCATTTCTCAAGGAAAGGATATAAAACCCATCATACTATATATACACTAATATATATTCTATCTATTCCATACTAACCGTTAAAACGTACCTACGGACAAACCCAAGCGAAGCGTTGGTGAGTCTTTAGTTATACATATTATGTCGGAAAGAGACATCTATTTCCGTTTAACAAAGAGTTTTGTGATCTTTATATTTTATAAAATTTAGAATACGTTTCAAAATATCAAACAGAAATAATTTTAAATCAAAACTTTTACTATTCTAAAGCTGTAGAGTTCTAAGTTTTACTATTTTAAGTGTCCGAGAGATGGCGTTGGTAATGTCATTTATCCAAGTAAGGTAATGTATCACTGTAGTAACCATTAACAAGAAAAATAATTTGAATTGAATTACTCTAGTAATTCCCTAATAGTTTAGAATCGTATTAATGAACCACCACTAAGAAACACATAAAACAGATTTTTTTTATATTTTTCTCCACAGCCGATTTTGTTTTTCTGTTTAGTAGTTATTAGGTAACAAGTTTAAGATTTATTAATAAAAAACAAACAATAATGATATGATCGAATTTTAACCATTGTTCGAACGTTAGTTTATATAAATATGTATTCTAATTTCTATAGTATACAAATTATAAAAAATATTCATTTCAAGGATTTTACCTGTAATTCTTTAATTTAATCTGTAATTTCTTAAAAAATGCCTCCAAATATTCAATTTCTATCAGTTATGTCTGCCAATAATCGGTCTTTTACACCTGTTTTTTCAGTAAATAAAAAAAATAACACGTGAAGAATTGCTACAGAATTTTTGTTTACTTTATTAATAATAGATGTCGCTAGTAGTTTGAAACTTATTTCATAATTGATATTCTTCAATAATCAATGAATATTACATATTAATAGAAAGAAATCAAAGTATATAGTAAAAAGTTTATATAGCGATGGTCTTAAAATAACAAAATCAATTTTTTAACATTTAAAATGTGGTATTATATTTTACTTGTAATTTTAAATAAAGTTATAAATATTAAAATAACATTGTACTGACACAATCATGTGTAAATTTTATTTTAAAGCAATTTATTACATCAGATCTATTTTATTATATTTTATTCTTAATAGATCAATCATAGATGTCGCTAGTGGTATTCGTTTTTAATTCCAGAAACATCTTACAACAAATGTAATGTATTACACATTTTATTTTAAATAATAAATTATACAAATACTAGCAGAACCCGCGGCTTCACTCGCGCTAAAACTACAAAAAAAACTCTAAAAAGGTTGTCAAGTTTTCATACAAACTTTCATCCCCTATTTTACTCCCTTATGGGATGAATTTTGAATAATTAAAAAATACATATTTATTTCATTGTATTGAAGAGCATTAATTCCAATAATAAGTAACTCTGATCAAAAATATTTATTTGGGTAGTATTATTACGTGTTTTATCGTGGGAATGAAATAATCTCCCGCGGTAAAAAGAGCCTATGTCACTCTCCAGCCCTCCAACTATCTCCATACAAAAAATCACGCCAATCTGTCAATCCGTTTCGACGTGAAAGAAGGACAAACAAACAAACACACTTTCACATTTATAATATTAGTATGGATTATTTGCAAACACTACCACGAGATCAGCTTCAATACAATAAACCAATAGTGAATTATAAAAAAGCAAGTCAAAATCGGCGAAGATTTCGCAAAATAATAAGCCATATATTAAATCTGTTTGATGTAAAGGTGTGTGATAAACAAAGTTTATGGCTTTAAAATTAAGGTCACTTGTTAATTCCATAAAATTATAATAATAAGAGTAATAGTAGGTAATGTCCCAACATATTTATTTATTATTTATAATTAAATGAAATTAAAATGAATGTTTTCATATAGTTTATTGCGCAGCTGATCGCAATATGTTGGGGTAAGAATCGAGTCAGCTGTTCTAATGCGAATAATGATACTGATTTTGAAATCTTCAATAATTATATACAATATACATATATATGTCTAAATCTATACATATAATAAAATTGTAACTGAGCCGAATCTGTACATTAAATACTTTTTGGAAAATCTTATTGAAATAGACATTATTATCGATACAGAGTCCGAATCTATAGTTTTTAGAATTTTTGTCTGTCTGTTATTGCATCACAAAAAAATCACTGGAGGGATTTTAATGAAATTTGGTATGGTGATAGTTGGTTAATCTGGACAACATATAGGATACTTTTCACTGCGGGAAAATTTCTCATTTCTGAGAAAAAATACAAAAACTGTAATATAAGAGTGTACTAATATGTGAAACCTAAGAATTTGGTTTTTGGTCATCTGAACGCGGGTGGAGCCATAGACAAAGACAGCATTTCAGTGCCTTTTTCTTCTCTGTTTGTCAAACGATTTATTTTTTTATTAATTTAGTAGCTATTGATGGGCTTTAGTTTTTAGTGTTATCAATAAAATAAATTAAAAACAGACAGGTTTTTTTTGGTAAATACTATTCACATATTGTTTTTTTTCGAATTTAATTTAGTAAGTTATGTGAAAAGTCGTCCTTCCATCATGTCAAATCTAGATATTAGATTTAAAAAAAATATATATAATTGCAAATGTACTTATTACAATTTTAATTTCGTAACCCATTTGTTTCATCCGATATTCTGATTATTTTTTAATTTTTGTCATAATTATAAATTATAATATAGCTGTGTAACTAAAATGCAAAGATTTCAAAGAGGTAAAACGGATTGGAAGGTTGTATAAACTTACTACGCAGGCAGAGCCTCGGGCAAATGCTAGTCTTTACTAATATTATAATTGTGAATGTTTGTGAGTATGAATGTATGGATGTATGTATGCTTATTACTCGTTCACGCCAGAACGGCTGAACGGATCTGGATGAAATTTTGCACAAAGATAGATTGTAGTCTGGAAAAATACGTAAGCTACTTTTTATCCTGGAAAAATGTACGGTTACCGTGGGAGGTTTGTTTTTGTCTTCCTAAGGGTTTCCTGAGGGTGAACCGCTAGTCAAACATATTATACGTACTTGAGATCATTTTGTAAAATCACAACTGTAATGCCAAAATATGTGTAAATATACAATTAATTCAATACCCTCAACTGTACAAACTGGTTGAATTTTTGATTCCGTAAAAGTAAAAATTTAAACAGCTTTGCAAGGACGACCATCAGCTGTTTAACTCAGCTGCATTCTTGGCAACAATTGCGTCAAGACATTCAAAAATAGTTCTTATTTCTTATTATATAAGGGATAGTTTTAATTTTTGTACAATTATATTGTGCCGTTAGTAAAACCTCCATTCACAAAAATATCCATTTTTGAAAGTCAGCTGATGTACTGGTTTGACGTAGTACGATGTGCAGGCGCGTGGTGTAGCGATATAGGGGGAAGTGAGGTTGATTGCACCATTAAAATAGATTTTTGCAACATATAATTATGATAATAGAATTTGTATTATAGCTTGTCCGTTGTCCATCATTTCTTTTGTAGATTTATTGAACTTTTTATCAAAAGCAGGCTAAGACTGTAATAGATTTTATCATCTATCTTCGCGTTTAAAAGTTATTTTTTTTATTTTGTCTTAATTTGTTTCTCTTATGGGTACTTTTAGTTAAATCCATCCATCAAGTCGTACATCGCGCCATTGCTTACACGAAAAAAATATTTTTTTATTCTTAATTATTCTATACTTAATATAGGTACAAAACGCTTATTATTAACAATTACCGTCATATCTGCGTGGAATTGTGGTAAGAAAGCTACCTGTATGTCTCACTGAATCGCACGTCGATTCTTTGTACGAAAAAACAAGCCAGTTCTTTTGCCACCGGTATAAGCAATAAGAAGATGTGTTATGTCTTTTAAGAAGGTGGTAGCACTTCGAATTGAGGTTAAGGGTTAAGGCATTAATAGCATTAATATAGGTAGCAGATACGATATGTTACTAAAATTCAGTCCTCTAGTTATTGCTACAAATATTATAGCTCCATTCTGCCCATTCTCCCCTCACACTTGTCACCTGGGGCAGGTGATGAGTCAGCTGTAGATAATCTCGCTAATTTTAATATATGTTACCAATACATGTCATTTACGCGTTATAGGCTCGTCGATTATTTTAGCTTGCTTTAGCTCGCGGCGGCGTTTGCTTTGAATTTTTGCGAAATATTTTTTGGAGACTAATAATACAAAAATATTTGCTTCTTTATTTTTCATTTACACAGAGATTTAGATAACAATTCGAGAGATCGGGCAAAGGGTCGATGGTTTTACCTTTTTTTTTTTATTGTATTCTGAATTAGTGCTTGACTGCGTTCCACCTGATGGTAAGTGGTAACGCAGTCGTAGATGGTAAGTCACACTAATTCAGTAGCCACCTATTCACTCTTGCCTTGAAGACACCCGTGTTGTACTCGGACGGAAACACCGACGCCGGCAGGTTGTTCCAATCCTTAGCCGCACGTATAATGAATGACGTAGCGAAACGCTTCGTCCGGACGGGTGGAATGTCCACGACATAAGGATGGAGACCAGCCGTTCGTCGGGTTGTCCGATGGTAGAAAGGAGATGGAGGAATCAAGCCGTGTAGTTCCTGCGCACACTCTCCGAAATGTAACCTATAGAATACACAAAGGCTGGCAACCCTACGTCGGTGATCGAGGCTTTGTAAGTTAGCTTTTACCAGCGTAGGGTCACCAATAAGCCTGAGGGCACGCCTCTCAATTGAGTCTAAGGCTGACAGATGGCACTTTGCAGCACCAGCTCAAATGTGACTACAGTATTCCACACACGACCGGACTTGAGCTTTATATAAAACCAGAAGCTGTCCCGGTGTGAAATACTGTCGGACCTTTGCTAGTATGCCAACTTTCCTCGCTGCGACATTAGCCCTAGACTCAATGAACCACCCGTAGTTCATATTGGGGCGAATGTCCATGCCCAACAACTGCAGACGGTCAGTGTATTCCAGAGGCACATTCCGGAAAGTAGGGGTCAAGGTAAAAGGACTCCGTTTTGATGTGAACAGGCACGCCTGTGTTTTGGTGGCGTTGAAACTCACAAGATTGGCATCACCCCAAGTGGAGACTGTCCTGAGTGTGAGATTCAACCGCTCTACCATGGCCTCTTTTTCGGACTGAATTTGATCTCTACTGGCCCGAGGATTCGGCAGGTATCTCTCTACAATAGTGCTGTCGTCTGCGTACCCATAGATACCGGGTATAAGCAGATCGTTGATATGCAGCAGGAACAAGGTTGCAGATAGAACAGACCCCTGAGGAACTCCTGAGTTGGTCTTTAAGGGTTGTGATGAACAATTACCCTCAACCACAACTCTGAGTGATCGTTCGCTCAGGAAGTCTTTAATCCAGCGGATCAGGCCAGGAGATATGCCATAGGCTGCAAGCTTGCTTATAAGGCTATCGTGCCAGACCCTATCAAAGGCCTTTGAGACATTGAGGGAGACGGCAATCGCCTCCCCGCTTCGCTCAAGAGCTTCGCCAAAGATGTGATTGGCACACACTAGAAGGTCCCCAGTTGACCTGCTGTGATCACGGAGGTGAACACAACCAACTTCGTAACTCCGGGTTGTTACTGAGACTTTCTTAACAGAAAGATTTAAAAAAATTGACCCGACTACGGACTCGAACACAGGACTTAGGATCTGCAGCCGTACGTACCTATATTCTAACTGCTAGACCACAGAGGTGGATCAGATATTTATTAAGCAAATGACAAACAGATACCTATATTACGGTATAATATATATAGAATTGCTACTACGATCTCAAGCAACTGTAACCTACTTTAAGTACCTACGTCATATTTCTAGATTAATATCAAGCTTATTAGGTTACTAAACTTAATTCCTCGTGTGTCGTGGTACCAGCGTATTATCAAATGATTATGCCTTTAAATCGAATTTTTATGTACAAACTATAGATAACAAATAATATCTAATATATTTAAACGAGCAATTCTTATACAGGTGGTTCGAGGGTGATAAATCGATTTAGATTAGTTTTATGTCTGGGAAAACGCGTATTTTCGAGTTTTCATGCGGTTTTGTTTCGCATTATTCCATGCAAAATATGGTCGCTTATTCGCACGCTAGGACATAAGCATCGTGGTCAAGCGGCCAAGGTGCAAGTTTTACAACTACAAGTGTCTGAGTTCGTAGCACAGTCGGATACACAGTTTTTACTTTTGTTTTTTTTTTTTGTATTTATTCAAATTTTTCGTCTGTTTTTTTATATTGTTTATTTTTTATTTATTTTTTTACATTATTTATTACATTATTTATATTGTTCGTTATTATTTGTTTATTTTTTTACATTATTTATATTGTTCGATTATTCTTATCATCTATATCTATACTTAATATTATAAAGAGAAAAAAAAGTTTTTTTGTATATTTGATTGTAATGGATAAGCTAAAAATCCGTTGAAACGATTTAGATGAAATTTAGTTTGAGATATTTTGAGACCCTGGGATTGTTTTTATCCCGGAAATCATCACTTAAAGGGGTGAAAAGAGGTATGTAAGTAAAATACTTTTAAATAAAGAAAACGAGAAAAATCGAGAATAGTAGGTAGCATTAACTGCAAAATCACACTTCTATTTTAGACTTTTACATTTTTTTGGGTAAACGCCGTCTAAATTCTTTAGTCTGAGTAAGAAGTAAAAATGAGAAGCAAAAGAATATTTACTTAGCTATTATTACAATGTACCAAAAGATACGAGCGTAATTAATTTATTCATACAATATAAAAAGGTCATAGAAATTTAGAGGTCACCGACCCGCCTAATGTTTTCCCGTCATAGTCGACGCGTGGCTGACAACTACTAACTAAATGCATTTGAGATACACAAAAAATTACAATATATGCCTTATTCGCATACGAATAAGGATGAAAATCGAGACATTTGATTTTTAATGTGGCCATCGGCTTAGTTTTTGTACAATACTTCTATTTAATTGTTTTTGACCAGGATACTAGAAATGTTTAATTACGTATGGTGTTACGAAATGGTTCAAGTGAATATTTTATTGGTGTTGCTTTAGGGTGTTGACACACGATTAATAGGTTATAACATCTGAGTATCTAATACTTTCTTAGATTTATGCGAATATTTGACATTTAAAATTAAACTAGCTTTTCGGATTATTTCGCGTATTAATTTTGATTTTTGGTTCCCGACGTTTCGAATGCTTTACAGCAATCATGGTCACGGGAGAGACTGAGGTTATAGACGTCTCAAACACATACTTGTTACAGACAGTTCCTACCGACTATTTTACAAAAATGATTTAAAAAATTCAAAAAATGCCAATAAAGTACCTTACAATATTAGTTGATTTTTATTTCTAATTTTTTTTTTAAATTAATATTATAATCGTTCGTTTGCACTTTCTCTCTCTGTCCCGTTACTTAACATTATTTCCCACATACATGGGTTGACTGGAAGAGATCTCTTTTAGAGATAAGTCCCACCTTTGTCCACGTCATTTTCTATATATTTTTTACTATTATTACTTGTTTAGTGCAATAATGAATATATGATAATAATAATAATAATAAAATATAGCAATATTATTTATTTAATTTCAGCTGTTATTATTATAAACATTACAATTTGTAAAAAACTTTATTAATTACTAATATTATTTAGTGTTGCTATTATTATATTATGTATAACCATAAAGAATAATAAAAATTAAAAATATTAAATATTTATCTAAGCAATATTATTGTTTATTATGAGCAACACTATTGCTACCTTTATAGACAATGCTCAATTTTAACTTTAAATAATAGAAATCTAAATTAATATTTTAACTTCTTTTAAATTATATGTATATATAAACAATATACGCTATATTTATATATAGAATTACAAACTCAAAAATCTTTAAAGATGAATAATAAATAAAACTATGCAAATATCTAATTACGTATGTGCTTAGCCTAAGTCACCAGCGGAACGCTTTCGTCATGGCCAAACATCCCGATAATGTGTAAAATAACGGACAGTACGATTTGTATTATTATAATAAACAAGCTCGTTCGCTTGGCTTTACCTTGCGAATTAAAGAATTCAAAAAAAAATTATTTTGGACTAGAAATATGTATCAGAGAGTTATGTCATAAAGTGTGTTTGCCGGCTTGTCCTTTTATTACGCAGAAATGACCTCTCGTAATATTTGTATTGAAATAGTTAACATTATAAAAGTTCTTTCTTAATTGTACGCAATGTATAACATCTATACATATAATAACATTCTGAGTCGAATCTGTACATTAAATATTTTTTAGAAAATCTTATTGAAACAGTCGTTATTATCGATACAGAGGCCGAATCTATAGTTATCAGAATTTTTGTTCGTCGGTCTGGGGACGAATCACGAGAAAACCACTGGACTGATTTAGATGAAATTTGGTATGATGATAGCTCGTTTTAAATAAAACTATATCGTCTTTCCCGTAATTATGTTTGCTGTGAAGCATTCGAAGCATCGGGAACCAAAAATCAAAATAAATCTGCGAAATAATCCGAAAGGATAGTTTTATTTAAAATGTCAAATATTCACGTAAATCTAAGAAAGTATTATATAATATATTATTACATGATTGATAATAATTACATAATTTTTTTTAATACATATTTACATAAATGAAACCATCTTTGACTGGAGCCTATTTATTAAAAAAATATATAAAAATAGATTCACAAATAGCATTATCAATTAACACTACCCAAATATCTTCAAATACAAATCCTTGAAAAAATGTAACCCGTAAATCCATGAAACTTTGAACGCGTGACAATTTTATTTCATGTGTCTATGACATAACAGCACAATTTTAAATATGTCGACTTATTTTTACAACAGATCATCAGTGAGTTTATCAACAATATTAATGTTTTTCAACGTTTGTCTCTGAAAAATAGGATTGCGTCAGTGGACCTAAGGGTAATACATCACACACGTGTTCAAAAGACTGTTACCCTTTCAATTTAAATATCCCTATTCATACAGCAGAGTGGAGATTGATGCGTCACATTAAAATATGTATAGTAATAATTTATAAAGAAACTAACATATGAGAAAATACAGAACACTCTTAACCAATTAGAATAAAGTCTAAAATTGTTCAAAATGACGGCAAATCACATATTTGCCATTTCCGTACAGTATTTTACTACGTTTTGAGTAAATGTAGAGAAATATACTGTATTTTAATGGGGTAAAGTTGATTTTTGGTTGTGATGTCTGTATTTTGGTGTATGGTTTTAGAGGTGACGAGGATGGAAAATATTCGGCTTAAGAACATAGATGTCGAGTGATAGTGCGTGACGATATGGTAGGGTTGCCACAATAGACATATAATTAGTACACAATGAAAGCTGGTCAAACCATAAATCACAAAAAGTGTGTTTGGTTCCAGTTTATAGAAATATAGAGCTTTAAATAGATTTAGTTGTTAAAATTGTAACTAGCGTTCACCTTCGGGTATGTTTGCATTCATTTTCTAAAATTTTTTATATTACTACTAATAAAATGAAATGATTTTTAGTAATTAAATAAATTCCATGTATTTATAATAAATGGATAAGTAAATATCATCTGTACATATGAATTTTTTTTTCGATATCGATATGTCTTTCGATAACTAAAGCAACTTTTACCTGAACTGTAATTATAGGAAAAAACAAACGTTGTATACCTTAAAATATTATTGACAACATACATATTCTAAGTTAATTATATGAATAAAATATATCTATTTATATTATTTCTAATATAGATTAAAAATAACAAATATCATATAAGTATACGAGAATTTCTCACTTGGCAACCCTAGCTGTATTTATTCCATCTGCATCGGGTGACGCATCCCGTGAGTCAGAGCAGTTTAGGTAAACTCAATTTGGAGTACGCACGATGGTCTATTTCATAACCTGTTATTTACAATACCGTAATACACTTTGTTAAACAAAATAATCAATAAAACTTAACATAACAATATCATATTAATTTTACAAATGTAATATGTAATAGTGTCAGTGGTAGTCCAGTGGTAATGAACTCGCTTGGGAAAGAGAAGCAGGTTCAGATCCCGGGTCTTGCACCTTTAATGTATTAATACGGGCTCTGATATTTTTTAATATAATTACCACTTCTCTTACGATGAAAGAGGAAACCTACAACCTTTAAATTAATTTCATATGAATTTGTATAATATAACGAAATGATAGGTTTCATTTATTTCAAAGTTTATTTTCTTTTTAGTGCATTAATTGTAAAATATAATATTGTTTATAATTATTTTTTTATTTATTTATCTATTTTAAAATATCAAAATTAAACCACGAAAATGTCAGAAAAAAATAATTTACATAAAATTTAATATTTTTTTTTAATAATAAGTTTAATCGTTCTAATGATCATTCGCAATAAACAAGCAGATGCTTGTTTATTGAAGTAAAGAAAAAGCCATGAATCATAATTCACTTAGTCAAAGCCAGTGTATTTCTAAATTTATTCAACACTCGTCTATGCAAATTTCAATATTAATATTGAACAGCATATCTATAATATCTGAGTGTCCACGTGTCCATTCGTTTATAATACAGTCATTGCTACACCGTTTGCATATTAGTTTGTTTGTTTTTTTAACTAGTGTGAGCTCATGGCTCCGCACGTAGCGCTGATAAGGCAATAAAAAATCTGGCAAGTGCGAGTCTGTTTCGTACACCGAGGGTTCCGTAGCATGAAATATTAAAATAAGTTTATAATAGCCATTTTTTGTGATATAACTAAATAATTGTGTTTTCAGATTTTACTTGTGTTATAAGACATTCTCATTGAGACTAGCTAACTGCGCAGGAGGTATTATAGTCCACAAGTGTACGCACAGACACAACGTGCACTCTCTATTCCTGTCACTCTCATACTCCGGTGAGAAGACAAATGACACAACCACTAAGAGATCAGACGTAGGACCGACATTACGTCTTCTCCGAGGCACGGGGTTGATATGAGAGAGAATTTCTTGACAACATATGATCCAACTAAAGAATTAAATATTCAAGTATTTCATAGTTTTATCATGATATTAAAGCTAAACGTTGAAATTAATTTAGCACTCGGCAGAGATAAAAATTCAGAGAAATGAAAATATTTGTCACGTACAGATATCGAACTCATAACCTACGATTTAGTATGCAAACACGTTGTACCGCGGCAGATGGTTATCTTACTTTCAAATTGAATTTAATAAAATCGTAAATTTTATTGCTTCATTTTATTAGTAGTAATATGACAAGCTGTTTCTAGTGCTTGAATCTAACTTCACAATAAAATTTTCTAAAGACAAATAAAATTCTTATATTCTAAACTAGTTTATGCCTAAGGTTATGGCTGCGTGGATATTATTGATTTTATTTATAATCTATTTAGCCTTTTTTAATATCCCACTGCCGGGCCGGGCCTCCCTTCAATACGAGTGGGATCAACCTATAGTCCACCACACTGGCCAAGTGCGGGTTGGCGGTTCACCTGTCTTCTGAAAACTTGCTAGGTTTCCTCAGACATGCAGGTTTTCTCACGATGTTTTTCTTCACTGTAAGACAAATGGTTATCATGTTGGAAATGACTCACACATGAAAATATCAGACGTGCGAGAGTCGGGATTTGAACCCGCTACACTCGGTTTCCTAATCAAGCGCGTTACCACTGGACTACCAATGTCTTTATTTATATTAAACGCAGCTGTTTCTTACTTACCACTTCTGACATTAGATTGATTTCATACCGTATTATCTCCAACATCCTTGAGTTTATTGGAAGAAATCTTTTTTAGATTATTTTAGCCCAGTCTTCTAGTCCACCTTTGCTTATGTTATTTTATTAGCAATATCTATACAGAGTTTTCTTAATTTCAATAAATGTTCTAAATTTTTTGCTTTTTAAGTTTATCCGTACAGGTATTTTTTTTAAAACGCATTTTTTACAATTTTTTTTTAAATTAATTGTATTATTAGAGCCTTTTTCTATCTGCTTTCATTATGATGTTATCATCACCTCGTAAAATGTAGTACTTGAATTGTTGCCGTAGCTCTGTCGCCGTGGTACTTCTGAATAATAATAATCTATGCATAGATAATATAGTCGATTCAAATTATTTTAATATATTTAGACGAAAAAGCGAAAAAATAAGATGTCGCTAACTTTCTTATCCTACAAGGCATCTAAGTTTTTAAAAGTTTAAAACAATATTTATTCCTTCAATAAATTTTAAAAGACAACAAAGTTTATAAAAACTAACACAACTTATAATGAGTACACGATAACAAGCCTTAAACTACGCTACAGTTGCACAATAGCTTAGAGAGCGATAAAGTTATTTAGCTTTTATTTTTGACTGACAGGAGATTAAAGGAGATATTATTAGTTCCAGAGTAGAGATATATTATAAGTCCCGCTGAGTTTCTTTCGCCAGTTCTTCTCAGGTCTGAGGCTTGTTCTTTCCGAACTGGCAGTAGACTCGTGACGTTCAGTAAACAATTGTAATAATTTAATGCTGAATAAAATATATTGAATTTTTGATTCAATTCGGAGATCCGATGTATATTGTTTGAATGTTACACGATATCTTCAAAATTTTTAATCAATTTTCAAGACAGTTTTCAAATTAACATGAAATTTCTATAAAGAATATATAATTCAGGTATGTGTCCCAGCTCGGATCTAGTATAGTAACTGAATTCTTCTATCAAGAAAATCCCCGTGTCTAATTTCTCACTGGTCGTGTCGAATTATCGTCCCACCGAAGTATGAGAGTGTCAGGAATAGAGTGCATGTTGTATTTCCGTGTACACTTGTGCACTATGATTCTTGATCTCCTGCACAGTTGGCAAGTCTCCGCGTGATTGGTCTCCATGGCTGATATTGGTCAGAAGGACATATTTTACATAACATGTAAAAACGTATATAACTAATGCGTTTTTACCTAATTTCACCAACGTCACCTAAGTTTAAGGGATCCCCTAAGCATGGTTAGGGGGCTGTTAGGGGACAGTTTCTGTTTCACCGATAGTTAGCGGTCACCTGAATATTAAAAGGCCCCCTAAATAAAGGTGCTCGAAATATGGGCTTAAAGACGATCGTAAAACGAAATTTAATTTAGGGGCTAGTTTAGGGGACTTTTAAGCTAGGGATCCCATACGTAGGTGGTAGCTAATGGGTTGTTGGTGAAATCGGGCATAAGTCACATATTCATGACATATCATTAACAATACATTTTCTATTAGCGATATTGGTTATAGAAAATCCATAGTATACAATTCTAGAATTTCTTTCAATATAGTACTAATGAAAGACCGACTGCCTCCTTTCATTAGCTAGATCGATAAAATTTTCTTTTGAAATGCAGTATATTTTAAATTGTAATTTCTAACTGAGATTAGTAGCTTCTTTCCATCCTTGGGAATGTTAGCATATGATGTCTTATTACTTGAAACGGTAGTGTCTTGAAATAGTATATAATATAGTCACTATTTCTGTATTTCTGTGTGCTTATTAATATGAGCTCTAATAATTTTATTATTGAGTTGAAGAGAATGTTTGTTTGTTATTTGAAGTGAAAACTTCTATAGGCAGGTTTGGATGGGGGAGTAAATTCATGTAAGTCGTCATCGACATGGTCACGTGACGTGTTAACGCTAACACCCAGAGTGCCGATAGATATCAAAACCAGATAAATGTAAACAGTTTTAATTTACACATTTTAATTTAAGATCAAATAATCAATTTGAATATCCAAAAGTAATAACTGTTTGTTTACAGTTTTAAGTTTTCACTTCTGTCGGCAGTCTTCATGAATGCTTCCCGTTTGTTTGTTTGTTGTTTTATTTGTTCGTTCGTTCGTTTGTTTGTTTGAACGCGTTTTTTCTTCAGCAAACTGTATGATTTATAGTTATTTTTGCACTTTATAGCTACTATTCTTGACTAATATTTTTTTTAGATACATTTTGTATGTTTGGATGCTTAATATAATCTCTGGAACTATTTTATTTTGAAAATTCATTCTCTACTTATTATCGACTTCCAAAAAACTTATAACCAAAAATATAATTTTTCGATATAACGAAAACATGAAAACGATACGAAAATACGAAATCAATTTCAAAACAGGGAAAAGTGATATCACGAAATAAGATTGGTTCAATGTATTGAAACTGATATTAATAAGCTATTTTGTTTATATATAACCCTAGCAATATCCAACTTCGTTGAATTTTAACTTTCATTCTTATATATAAAACGAAAACACCAGTAAATCTGTCTGTACATATGTTTGTGCTAATCTCAGGAAATACAACACCTTACATGCAGTTTTTGTTGCTATAATCTGAATTTCTCCAGAAATATTTTAGTGTATTAAAATTTCTTTAGTATTCACAGCACTTTAGCACTGATGGTAATAATGATGTTCTCCTGACCGATTTCGGCCACGGCGGCCTATTTCACTGAGACTTGCCAACTGCGCAGGAGATATTATAGTGCTCAAGTGTACGCGCAGACACACACAAGTGCACTCTCTATTCCTGTCACTCTCAAATTCCGATAAGATGATACTTCGACACTACTGGAAAGAGGTCAGGTGAAAATCCGACGGATTTATGTACGCGCTCTGCAAGGCACGGGGGCGAAACACCGGCAACTTCCCAAGTCCGGTCTTGTTCTGGAACTTTTATTAACAGAAGGACTCAATAACTATACTTCACCCGACCTAGGACTCGAACCCAGGACCTTCAGCCTTACATGTTGGCTACCACACCACTGAGGCTGTTGCATTGATAGCATTAGTAAGTCAAGTCGGCAAAAAAACGCTGCTTGATTGCATTATCTCCTTGCTCTACATAAGCCGTTGTAAATATATAAAAACAATGGATGGCAAAAATGTAGATCTTAAATAGTTCTACAAAAGTCCTCAATACTGAATACGTACCTTATATTTTGGAAGATAAATTCATTTTATAAGTGTATTTTCGACTAATATATGACCTGGACAGACATTAGCTATTTTTAATGTGAGACATAATTGTATGTATAACTTACTAATCTATACATATAATAAAATTGTAACTAAGCCGAATCTGTACATGAAATATTTTTTGTAAAATCATATTGAAATAAACATTATTATCGATACAAAGGCCGAATCTATAGTTTTTGGATTTTTTTCTGTCCGTCTGCCTGTTACCGTATCACAGAAAAACCACTGGAGGGATTTTGATGCAATTTGGTATGGTGATAGCTGGTAATCCGGGTCAACATATAGAATATTTTATACCGCGGGATAATGTCTCATTTCTGAGAAAAAATACAAAAACTGCAATGTAAGAGTATACTAATATTTAAAACCTAAGAATTTGGATTTTGGGCATCTGAACGCGGGCGGAGCCGTGGGCAGTGCTAGTATTATATAAATGTGAACGCTTAGATGTTTGTTACTTAATGCCAGAACGGCTGAACAGACCAGAATGATTTGGCACAGAGATAGATTATAGTCTGGAGTTTTATCCCGGAAAAATGTACAACTTCCGACGGATAGATAAGTTTTTGTTGTTCTAGAGGCGAACACGAGCGAAACGAGGCTGAACAGCTAGTAATAAATGTATGGAATGATTACTTTTTAAATAAAAGGTACGCCAATTTAAAAATCATTCTAAAAGTATTTATTCTGTACTTAGGCTTGGATTTTTTTTTACTTTATGTAGGTGTAACATATTGTTGAAAAAAATCATGAAAATTGGTTTGCAGTTAGCGAAATAATCCTGTAGCAAACATAGAATGTTGTATATCATTTTTGAAAGAAGGTAAAAATTTAATAATTATTATTTACTAGTAAAGATATAAAATATGCATGTAGTTTAATCTATACATATAATAAAATTCTAACTGAGTCGAATCTGTACAGTTATTTAATGTAGAGATTCGACTCTTTTTTGGAAAGTCTTATTGAAATAGTAATTAAACAAACAAAGAAAAAGGTTGAATCTATAGTTTTTAATTTTTTTTGTTGGTTTGTCCGTCTGGGAAAGCATCATGAGAAAACCACTAGATAGATTTTGATGAAATTTGGTATGATTATCGCTGGTTATCCGGGTCAACATATAGGATATTTTTTTCTGCGGGAAAATATCTCATATCTGAAAAATATATACTACCCGTTAAAACGTACCTAGGGACGAACCTGAGGAGCGAAGGTGAGTTCCTAATCCGTATTAATACCCGTATTATTAATGTTATAAATGTGAAAGTTTGTGAGTATGTATGGATGTTTGTTACTCTTTCACTTCGGAACGGCTAAATAAATAGGTCTTGAAGAAATTTGGCACAGTGATAGATTATAGTCTTTACTTTTTATTCCGGAAAAATGTACAGTTCCCGTAGGATAGGTTTGTTTTTGTTTTCCTAGAGGTGAACCCGAGCGAAGCAAGAGTGAACCGCTAGTTATATATAAATTAGAGTCACCATCGTAAAACAAGCCAGTAGTAGGTTCGTTTCCTAGTACCTACAGAAATATAGCTCAAGTTGATCGATGATTGACTTCTGCAAAAATCCTTTCTCTAGAGCGGAGAATTGTACGTCGCCTTACTTCGTCTACATAAACTATTTTACCTTGATTTTTTGTCCTTAAGTTGAGAAATGATTAGTTCCCAATACAAACATTCAGCCCCTTTTATCTTTTCTCTTTCTTTTTTTTTCTCCCTTCAAGTTTTTTTTGCAACCCAACTTCATCAAAATAAGTTCACCGATTTAGGTGTGAAAACGTAACAGACAAATAGACAGACAGAGTTACTTTAACATTTATAATATAGTATAGATGTCTTGTTTAGGTATAATTTACGCAGCCTCCCTACGCATCAAATATGGACCACTAGTGGGGACCATCGAATCTGCTACAATATTTAGTGCTTATTGTAAAAAACAGTATTAACATTAAATATTGATAGCTATAGTATTCAGTTTTTCTTTCATTACATTAGTTTCAATATATATTCTTTCTCATCTTGAGGCTTGATCATAGAAAATGGTGGCGAAAAATAAAAAAACGATATCAAATATTCCATTAGAGTCTTGTAAGAAGTCGCATAAAGCCGTATCGTGCTTTCAATTCGTGATGGATCGGTCGATCGCTCTTGCGCCTAACTTGTGTTTACCCCGAATAGTTTTCAAATTTCAAGATTACTCACTTAGCCCAAGGGTTTCTGGGAACTCGAATATATATTGCCTACTTAATAAATGAAATGAATGAAATACGACATGTTTTTGACTTGTTGACTAATTTCTTTTTGCTTTTCTCTTAGTCCATATTTCTAGTATAGTTACTTTATAGGTATGAAAGTACATCTATTAGTTATCTTTTCAAGCTTTATCTGCTGAACACATTTTGATAAAATTTGACAAGGACACAATTTGCATCCTGGGGACGGACATAGGCTACCTTTGATCCTCATCCCATTTACCAAGCTAAGCCGTGGACAAAAAATAGTATTTAAATATTTTGTAATACTATCGTTACAATTTCAATTTAAAATTAGTAGTTTTATAAAAAAATATATATAAACTACGCTTTACTTCTTTCATAATTATATTAGTGGAACCGGTAGGCAGATGTCCTGCCACAGACGTTATTTAGGATTACATGTTTTTTGTATGAGAAATTCAATAATTTAATAAATTTTATTAGGCAATTACTGCTTTATTATAAGGAGAAATAATGCTACAGACTCATCGAATGTACTTTATCAGATGTACTTCTTAAAAGCAGCCTAGTTACTTCAGAAATAGTTCACTATTTTTATAACAGCTTAAAATATATAATTCTCGTGTCACAGTGTTAGTAAAAAAACTCCTCCGAAACGGCTTGACCGATTCTTATGAAATTTTGTGTGTATATCCAGTAAGTGTGAGAATAGGACGTAAACTATTTTTCATACCTCTTAAGTGATAAGGGTGGTCCACCCTAGGGACGAACCCGAGCCTAGCTAAAGTGAATTGCTAGTAACAGCTTAAAATTTTTGCCATTAAAATATCGTCAGAAGAACTTATCGTTTTAAGAAATCGATTAAAAACAATTCCACACGCAAACCCACGGTTTATTGCTAGTGATGTCATAATTAAACCACAAAAGTAAACATGAAGTGGGTCTATGCAAAATAAACACAGTATTGGTAGTACATATCTCTGATTGAGTCCAGCAATATCCTGCAGCCGGAGGCTTCGTAACGTAGGCAGTTAGCGCAAATATTATATCTATACTACAATGTAGTTTGAATTGAGTGGATATTATACGTTAGTTAAAGATTTTAGTGGATGATTAGGTATTTCTAGATTAATTTGTTAAGTAAATCTGACACTATCAAAATAAAATTATATTAAACTAGCATTTCCCGCGGCTCCGCCCGCGTTCAGATGACCAAAAACCAAATTCTTAGGTTTTACATATCAGTATATTCTTACATTGCAGTTTTATATTTTTTTCTCAAAAGTGAGATATTTTCTCAAGGTAAAAAATATCCTATATGTTGACCCGGATAACCAGCTATCACCATAGCAAATTTCATCAAAATCCTTCCAGTGATTTTTCTTTGATGCGGTAACAGACAGACAAAAATTCTAAAAACTATAGATTCGGCCTCTGTATAGATAATCATGTTTATTCAATAACATTTTCCAAAAAATATCTAATGTACAGATTCCGCTTAGTTACAATTTTATTATATGTATAGATTACAATGAAGTTTGAATTGAGTGGATATCATTCGTTAGTTAAAGATTTTATTGGATGATAAGGTATTTCTAGATTAATTTGTTAAGTAAATCTGACACTATCAAATTAAAATTATATTAGATATGCCGATCTTCACCATGCTTTAACTTCACCTTAAAGCGAGTTGTAATAATGCCAAGAATTATTTACATATGAAAATATTTGAAGCGCGAGACTAAAAATTTGAACTCGCTTGTCTTGGTATTTCAAGCAAGGGTATTACCACTGAGCTACTGAGGGCATATGTATATATGTTTTAATTGGAAAAACTATAATCCTACTAATATTATAAATGCGAAAGTTTGTAAAAATGGTTAGATGTTCGTTGTTCTGTCACGCAAAAACTACAGAACAGATTTTAATAAAACTGAACATCAAAGTAACATATAAGCTATAATTTTTAAAGATATATTAAAAAATAATTTATCTACGTGTGTTGTAAAACTCTACGCTACTATGTAGAAATTAAAATAAAATAGATTTCCTTGTAAATCTATTATAATATGTATATCTATACATATAATAAAAATCTAATTAAGCCGAATTTGTACATTAAATATTTTTTGGAAAATCTTATTGAAATAGACTTTATTATCGACATAGAGGCCGAATCTATAGTTTTTAGAATATCTGTCTGTATGTCTGTTACCGCATCACAGAAAAACTACTTGAGCGATTTTGATGAAATTTGGTATGGTGATAGCTGGTTATCCGGGTCAACATATAGGATACTTTTTACCGCGGGAAAATGTCTCATTTCTGAGAAAAAATACAAAAACTGCAATATAAGAGTATACTAATATTATGTAAAACCTAAGAATTTGGTTTTCGGTCATCTGAACGCGGGCGTAGCCGCGGGCAATGCTAGTCTTTATTATAAGAATAAAAAAATTGAATCTAATATTACAATACAATTTATAGTCTCCCATCCAAATGTAAACTTGCCGCGGGCTACGGTTAGTAAGGAATAAAAAATATATAGCAATCTTTACTCAGAACCCTTGTTGGTTGCCTGAACGACCCACCCCTAAGGCGTCTAGTGCCAAGCAACGCTGAATATTACAGAGTTCCTTTACAAAAATGAAATATTTATTAGATATTTGTTGTGTTTGTTTAATATTAACTGTAAAAATATATATATATATTATAATAAAATACATTTGAAAAGGAAAAGCTTATTTATCTATGCTTAATATTATAAAAATACTTTATAAAAATAAATAATCACCAACTTTCAGGCACGAATATGTAAAAAATAACTAAACGGGGTTTTTCATTTAGAATGATGCCGATGCAAAGCAAATCTAATAGATTTCGATACATAAAATAATCACAAATTGATGTAAAATATTCTAACTATAACTAAGTTCATACCTAATCATATTTATATGTATATTCATATCTTAAAATATTGTCGGCTGCCGATAATATTATAAATACAAATAGGGAAGCTCCTCAGCAAAGCGAGTGATTTGTATTTATGTAAAATATTTGTATTTTGATAAAAATAAAGCATTTTTTAATAAATCACTTAAAATAATGATAATCAATTCATAACCAACCCTAAGCCATAAATAATCTCTCAGAGGTAATGGCTTTGAAAAGTAATTAAAACTAATTTCAAGGGTACGAAGTTTTTTGAAACATAAACAGTCATAAATTACCCATAAAGTATTGTAAATCTTCTAATTGTTCCGAGCTTTGTCTCGGTTTGATTCAGATAATGAAATATGGCGTCATTTAAATGAAATTATGTGAGATTTTTCTACTTTTTGTTATAATCTTATGAAAGCTCTTATTATGGAAGCTTTCGAATAACCTTTTGACCTGTATACTGCGTTAGAAATAGAGGGTTCTAGTTCAAAAAAAAATAGTATATTTTTTAATATTCAGTAGGTACATAACTGTTTACTGTTAGAAAAACAATATTATATTTTAAACTTTTGTATTAAATTAAATTTGGCTTAAGCTAAGAAAAGAAAATCTAAGTCTAAACTGTTATTTCTAAACAATTTCTTCTTACTATATAGATGTATGACGTATGAGCCTTTAAATAAAGATGTATAAAGCTTTTTTAAAATATATATAATACTAATGGCATTATAAATGTGAAGTTTGTGATCCAGGCCATAGTCCATCACGCAGGGCAAGTGCGTTGCGACTCTATGTGTTTTCCAAAAACTTGTAATTTTATCCCAGATACACAGGTTTCTTCACAATGTTTTCCTTCACCGTAATACAAGGAGTATATCTATATAAATAAAAAAAATGCCGTTCGTTAGTCTGGCTAAAACTCAAAAACAGCTGGACCGATTTGAATAATTCTTTTTTCTTTTGTTGGGAGTGTGTCAGGGGTAGTTTAAGTATAAAAAATAGGGAAAACCCGAAAAAAAAGCAGCTGGAAAATCTAAAAGTTCAGAACTGTTTATTTTGTACCTATGTATATCTTTATATACATAATTCTTCTGTGAGTGTGTATGTCACTGAACTTCTCTCAAACGACTGGACCGATTTTGATGAAATTTTTTGTGTGTGTTCAAGGGGATCTGGGAATGGTTTAGATTTACAATTTGAATAATAATTTTCATCAAAAAAAATATTTAAAAAAGTTTGAAATTTTCAAATTAAAGATGTGTAGACAGGACAACGTCTGTCGGGTCCGCTAGTATAATATATAATCTATCCATTCCATACTAACCTTTAAAACCTACCTACCTAGTTTAAAACGTACCTGAGCGAAGCGAGGGTGAGTCGCTAGTTATGTAATAAAAATAAATTACATATTTAGTAATGTGCCAATATGTAAATGAGTACAAAACTTTCTACACACCGAAGGACAAATCAAAGCTGTGTAAATGGAATTTAAACAGTTTCGATATAAATACACCTGTCCTCGACATGAGGTCACATCCTTTTTGCTATGTAAATAACTATATTTGGTAACGTCATCAAACATCTTGCGTGAAACTAGTGCGTGTCACGGCCAGAACTGGTTTCTCAATACCCATACTAATCCATACTAATATTATAAATGTGAAAGTGTGTTTGTTTGTTTGTCCTTCTTCGAAATAGAGTCTTTAAAATAGAACCATTAATACTCTCTTAGATTTACGCAAATATTTGACCTTTTAAATAAAACTATCTTTCACATCAATACCCGTAACCATGATTGCTGTAAAGTATTCGAAACGTCGGAAACCAAAAATCAAAATAAATCCGCGAAATAATCCGAAAAGATAGTTTCATTTAAAATAGAACCATTACTTAGTAGTACGTCCTTACAATTTTCATAAAGACACACAACTTTTCAGTGAAACGTAATTAAAGAGGTGTTGGAAGTTCTATCCGGACAGATTTATAGCCGTTCTGTTTGAATTTTGAAAATAAAAAGGGTATCAACAAAATAGAAAGCACATAAAATTTATGACTTAAAAATTTGGATAGCTTCGCCAAAAAATAACACAAATGCACTGTTTCGGTTTAGACTTGTATTCCTTTTGTATAGGAGTTGGCACGAAATAAATTTATTTATTTGAAATACAGCTATTTTAATGGATGGTGGTGATTAATTGGAATTTTTGATATATTGTTTGGATATGCTTGAAATTGTTAAACTAGCATCTAAATAGTAAAAATTTATAAAGAAATATTATTAAATCTAGCGATTTACCCCCACTTCGCTCGGGACGTCCCTAGCGGATTTTCTACACACTGTCATGAGTTTTAATTCTTTAGTGCGGAACTCATATTCTCTTTCCAAAATAAAAATAGCCTAAGTTAAGTACTCGTTACAACATCAGCTATCTGCAAAGGAAAATCTCGTCAAAATCGGTCCAACCGTTTCGGAGATTAGCCGGAACAAACAGAAAAAATAATTAAAAATTAACTCTTTCTTATTTATAAGTATGTATATACATTTAATAAAAAACTATTATTTTGACATTACTAATAGACACTTCAAATTTATATATTCTTATTGTATATAGATTAGGTTTCAGTTCGTATATATTAACGTAACAGCAACATAAATAAATAAATATGTTGGGACATTAACACACAGCACCATCTAGTTCCATGGTAAGCTACGAGGCTTGTGTTATAGATACCAGGTAGTTGATACACTGCACATATGTATATAGTTTTAAATACATACATATTACAAATGTAAATAGTATTTATGGAATATATAGACTACAAGTTTAAAGGAAAGAGAAGAAAATTCTCTTTTTCCTTTTTCTTCTTACCTTGTAAAAGCTTTGTTTTACAGCTTGTACCTACAAAATACCTATAAAGTTGGTACTTCCATAAAGATATATTAAAGTAAGATATCACGTTTATATTATAACAATATTGCTTAAAATTAAAAAACGAAAATTAATGACGTCACATTACAGCGTCCATTAATTTTTAACGCGTTTTGCGTGACATCTGCACAGATTAAATATGCTCAATAATTTAAGTTGGTATACAATTAATAAAAAAAACATGCAAATTAACATTCACGCTTAAATTAAAAACTTGCGCGTATTTAGTTATCGGAGATGTGGATTTATTTTTGGTTTAATTTGACTGTCCCCGATATAAAATTTTGTTTAGTAAATGAATTATTCTAGTGCGAATCGAGCTTGCATTCATGAGGGCTGCTATTTTTTTTTTAATTTAAAGACTCACTTGGTATCTTCCCGAATAAGAACCTACATACCTAGTTTATGCTTAGTTTTTATAAGGTCCAAAATCTCTCTTTACGCATAACACAAAAATATTCGTAAATTACGAATCTCCTTTTACAACATCGGTTAAAAATTATAATATTTTTTTACAATAAATTCGCTTAATCTTGATACGGTACAAGTCGCAAGCAACCCTTCAACAGTCATAAAAAGTAGTTTTGTACTCACGCGAACTTAGCCAAATAAATTAGCAGTAACTTATGCGATAGAAATAAAATTACATTACACGCGCGATATGTTTGTTTTTTAAGGAAATGCTTTGTAATCTTTAACCATCGTGGCACGGCACACGTATGACGGGTGCCTTGTTGCCTGGAGACCAAGTTCTACCCAAATGTCTGTATGAATTCAGCCCTTTTTAACGTCCCACTGCTGGGCATGGACCTTCCTTTTATACAAGGCGAAACAGACCTGTGTCTGTATGCATGGTACAAACTAGAACGTTTGTGTGCTACAGGTTATACACAATACATGATTTTATAGAAGATGACACGCCTTGGAAATGATGTGATCGCCTCCAGGCTACTTCGATGTTGTAGAATTATTGTATTCAGCTCCATTTTCGTCCCACTGCTGGGCACGGATCTCCCTCAATGCGAGGGGATCAGGCCATAGTCCACCACGCTGGCCTGGATGCAGATTAACAGATTTCACATGTCTTTCGAGAACTTACTAGTTTCTCTCAGACATGCAGATTTCCTCACGATGTTTTCGTTCACCGTAAGACAAGTGGTAATCATGTTAAAAAATAAACCACACATGAAAATATTCCTAATCATACTAACGAAAAGACTAAACCCTTTTTCCATTTAATACAAACTGTTCTGTAAGGACTGTTCCTTCATGTGAATCCAACTCGCGCTTTACCAATTTTCTGATCAAAAGTGTTTAGCAGACTAATTTCACCAAATTAATTAGATTATTATTTAATACGGAGTTAAATTGATCAAACGAAAACGATATAACCCTAACCTTATACATATATTATTAATTAATCGTTAATGAATCTATATCCGACGACAGGAAATTAAATTCTAATACAAGGTAAGCTGATTAACTTAGAACAAGCGTTTCTAGAAGGACCACACGCTGTAGATAGATTAACTACTAGTTTTCTACTAATCGTCAAACGATATCGATAATAGAATAAAATCCGTACTAATATTATAAATGTGAAAGTTTGCGAGGATGGATGGATGGTTGTTTGTTACGTTTCACGCCAGAACGGCTGAACGGATCTGAATGAAATTTGGCACAGAGATAGATTATAATCTGGAATAGTACATAGAATATTTATCCTAGAAAAATTTACGGTTCCCGTGGGATAGGTTTTTTTGTTTTTCAGCGAAGCGGGGTTGAGTCGCTAGTATTATATGAAAGAATGACGATATACTGTTTGTGACGTAACGCTTAAATGTAAGTTAGATTGTGAAACTGTTCGTAGATTCGATTTCTGCTTTGGGCGAGTATTTTATTAAATAGTTGTCACCCAGTAGTCCAAATTCGATCATAAACATTTTTTTTATTGATAAAGCTCGTCAATAGTTACTAAAAAAGAAAATGTTTGACAAAGGAGAAAAAGGTACTCAACTGTTTTGTCTTTGCCTATTTAATTATACATATTATATAGGTAACACTAGCCGTGCCCGCGGCTCCGCCCGCGTTCAGATGACAAAAAACCAAATTATTAGATTTTACATATTAGTATACCCTTACAATGCAGTTTTTGTATTTTTTCTCAGAAATGAGATAATGAGATATTTTCCCGCGGTAAAAAGTATCCTAGATGATGACTCGGATAACCAGCTATCATCATACCAAATTTCATTAAAATCTGTCCAGTGGTTTTCTCGTGATGCGGTAACAGACAGACAGACAGACAAAAATTCTAAAAACTATAGATTCGGACTCTGTATCGATAATAATGTCTGTTTCAATTAGATTTTCCAAAAAATATTTAATGTACAATTTGTTTACATTTATGTTACAATTTTATTATATGTATAAGTAGATTGATAATAATATTAAGAGTCACGATACATGTCTTAGATCTATAAACATGCTTTTTTCTATAAAACTTTTATAAGCAAGAGTGTAAGAACGAATGACTGTTGTTTTTTTTTTTAATTTGGATCCAGGCAATACTTAATACACGTGGGCAATTAAATTTCGTTCTTAAGCAGAATAAATAGTATCAATATTATAAATTGATTCTATATGGTTAAGATAGTGCGGTTTTTTTGACAATGTACACACTACAGTTACATTTCAAAACATGTCTATTATTTATCCCTATTTGTTTTATAGTGCTGTTTGTTAATGTCCTAACATATTTATTTATTGCAATTTTTTGTTATGTTTTTATTACATTTTTTTCTTCTTTATTAAATAAATTATTTTTAAAATGGAGGACATAATCTGACGGTTACGAAAAGAAAAGTTATACAAGAATATTTTTGTGCTATTTAAGCGTCGAAGTAACTTTATGTTCAAAAATGCTCAAAAGTATACAAAAATTAATAAAAATATGTGTCTATGCACGTATGTATGTATGTATGTATGTATGTATGTATGTATGTATGTTTGTATATGTGTATATTTATATTATAATTGATGTTTGTAGTTTGTACCTACATCGCACCTCATTATTATAATTTTTTTTCTCACGCTTGAGGATTTCTGGTACAGATCTCTTAAAGAGATAAGTCATTTTTTGTATACATGGTATCTGTTTTCTATTTGGTTTTTTTGGTACATAATTTAAAAAAATCTATGTCTGCTACTGGGGAAGTCCTGGGGAATTCCTGTCCTTGATGCAAATCATTAAGTTTTACACCTTAGTATTTTTAGATAAAATTAAGAAAGAAGATCTTCTTTTTTTGATATTGGTCAAACACGTGAGCGACTACCCTTATGAAAATACCTAAATCGGTTCCCATATTTGATACCATTTCTAAACATCAAAAACTCATACGATGTATATTGTTTACGTCTCGAACAACATTATATGGTGTATCTATGATTATATTTCACATTCTCATAGTGCGAGACATGTGGCGTACTAACACAGAAATAGGTCAATTTTTAAAAGGCAAAAGGCCCTATTAAGGAAAATTAATGATTTAATGAAAATATTTTTGGATTTTTTAAAGTTAGTCATACAACTTTCATGCAATATTAAGCAATGTTTATCGTAATAACTAATATTTTGCATAAAG
The DNA here is from genome assembly GCA_921882275.1 of Brenthis ino. Taxonomy (NCBI): domain Eukaryota; kingdom Metazoa; phylum Arthropoda; class Insecta; order Lepidoptera; family Nymphalidae; genus Brenthis; species Brenthis ino. The sequence goes on from OV170221.1 coordinate 7,383,341, forward strand.
ATAAAAGATAATATATACTAAAATAGCCTACTATTTATCTAATATTATTGTCTATTTTATAATTATTAATTTCTTTATACATTATTTTTTTATATTATTTCATATCAATACATATATAAGATTTACTATGTAATTTAAAATTTTTAATTAGGGTTCGTCCCTAGGTTGATTATCCAAACAAACTTTCATCCCCACTTTCGCCCCCTTAAGGGATGATTTCCGGAATAAAAAGTATCCTTTATCCTTTCCAGGATCTCAAAGTATATTTTAACCAAATTTCATCTAAATTGGTTCAGTAGATCCAGAGATTACCCCTTACAACGTTACAAACTGACAAACTCACAATTCACAAACTTTACCTCTTTATAATATTATTATAGATGAGACAATAAGACTAATATATAATAATAATAATAATTCACTTAATGTAAGTTAAATTAAAACAAACACGTGTAAAACTGCCTGTTATGACTTGTATATAAGAAGAACATTCAAAGTCAGACGTTCACTAAGCTCCTAAAGCTTGGATATTTCTTTCAGAGCCTTTCTTGTACGTATAATTACTCAATAACAAAGTTCTCTTTGAAACAGTACAGTTTTGTGTAATTTAATCAACTCTTCTCGTAGTCTGAGCCAAAATGAAGTATGACAATATAAAAATTTACATATTGAATAAAAGTTTTTAGTATGAAAAGAGCGTGTACTTGAATATTCTATGCGTTACAGTATTTCTTCAAATCTTGTCTCTCCTTCTGAGCTTTTAAGCTTTTTCATCGAAAGCGTTGTGAAAATATTTAAAGCCATGTTTGTTGTTAAGTGGCAATATTTTAGTAGACTATGATTTTCACAATGTTTTTAAAAATAACATCTGTTTTGTAGAATAAAGATCTTATTTTACATCTAACTTCCATTTTCAAATTAAATGTAATGTTAGTTATTTCTTAGATTTACGCGAATATTTGATATTTTAAATACAAGAAGAAAAGAAAGAAAGTCTCTCACGTGACCATGATTGCTGTAACGCATTGGGAACGTTGGGAACCAAAAAATCTAAATAAATCCGAAAAAATAGTTTTGTTTTTAATGTTAGTTCTTTTGTAGTATTTTTTAACAATTTATATCATAAAGAATTGCTGTTTTATTTCCGCACTTTTAATATATGTGTATCTATGAATCGGCCCTTTTAAAGTCGCACTGCTGGGTACAGCCAGACCACAAGGTGGAAAAGGTGAAAGGTGGTGTATACTACACATTTTTTTTCTCTCTGCCATGCAGGTTTACTTACGACGTTTTCCTTCAACGTTGGTAAGTAATAATGAAAAAAATAGTTCACACATGAGAATATCAAAGGTGACCAAGATTCGAATCCGCACTGGGCTTTTATAAACTATTATCTAAAAAATAACAAGCACATTTTTAAGTACTCCATACATTATGCTATTAATTGCTTACATCACAGTCAATAATAGGTGCGTATACCCTAGTTTTATAAAAGGTCGAAGCCCTTAACTGTTTGGAACATGACATATTAAGTTCCTTTTTATTTATTTTATTTTTAACCGGATTGTGGTTATTCTTCAGTATTAGTTTACTTTAAATTGACGCTCAGCCTATAGACTTAACCGCGAGGTGTTATATTCTAAATATATTTTTCATTAATTAGTTAGGACTTGATGAATAAAAATATTGTTTGATACTTAACTAGCGGTTTCTTTTAGTTTGAAGTATGTTAATAAGTCTTATATTTTAAATTAAAAACTTTACAGATTATTTCGCGGATATGTTTAGATATTAAGTTTTCGGCGAATGCTGTATAGCAAATATAGTTACGGGAAAGATTTAGGTTTTTGGCATCTCAAAAGCTATAGATAGCTATTACAGATTGTGTTTACACATAAAAAATCTAATGATTTAGAAAAAAAGAGAAATGACAGTGAAGTACATTACAGTTTAGAAAAAATACTTAATAAATGACTAGCAGAACCCGCGGCTTCGCCCGCGCTAAAACTACAAAAAATCTCTAAAAATGTAGTTTCATAAAACTTTCATTCCATTTTTCGAAAAATTTTAAAACACGTATTTATTCAATTTTATTAAAGAGCATTAATACCAAGTTTCAAGTAATTCTGATCATAAATATTTTTTGGATTGTATTATAATGTGTTTTCCCTGGAGAATTAGATAGTCTCCCGCGGTAAAAAGTAGTCTATGTCACATAAAAAATCACGCCAATCCGTCACTCCGTTTTGACGTGAAAGAAGGACAAACAAACAAACAAACACACTTTTACATTTATAATATTAGTATGCATTGCACATATAAGTAAGTGTTGCAATAGTTTACAACTTAAAAACATTTAATGTGTTGCTATATATTTATTATTTATACAATTTATAAAATATTTAGCAGTCTATTACTTGTATATATATATATATATGTATATATATATATATATATATATGTGTTTTTACTCCAGAAATCGAAATAAATCCGCGAAAAAATCCGAAAATATAGTTTTATTTACTTATATCAGTTCAAAAAACGTTTAAATGTCAAACCAATTCACAGCTACTTCCAAATAATAAGCATATGTTTTGTATACATTTTGTGTTATAAAATATTCTTAATAAAAATTCTTGTATATTTTTCAGCTGAAAGATGTCTAACAACTAGCGGTATTGTTTAACGAATTAAAAGCTTATCCGGGTGACTTTGTGACAGCGGGATATTGCCCGCGTTCGTATTAGGCGACTTAAAAACAATTATATTTTTGTGAATTCCAATTATGTTATTATTTTTGTTACGTTTTAACGTTTAGCTCAGAGATGAAATATTTTCCTGCAGTAAAAAGTATCCTATATGTTGACCCGGATAACCAGCTATCATCATACCAAATATCATGAAAATCCCTTCAGTGGTTTTTCCGTGATGCGGTCACAGACAGACAGGTAGACAGACAAAAATAGGTACTAAATACTATAGATTCTGCCTCTGCATCGATAATAATATCTATTTCAATAAGATTTTCCAAAAAATATTTAATGTACAGATTCGGCTTGGTTAGAATTTTATTATATGTATCTATAGATAAAAAAGTGATATGCCATACGTTTAACTGAGTGGTTAAAATTTTTTGGGGTGTATTTGAACATGTTCAATCGATTCTAATCGAAAATCAAACACATTTTACTTTGGGTTTAAAGAGTAGAAATGGAATAAGGTTGTACTGCGGTATATTCAATTATCTAACTCAAAAGTGTATTTATTTATATAATCTATATATATATATATATATACTTCCGTTGAATTGAGAGCCATCACCCAACATCCATCATTTACTATCATCAGAAAAGGTAGAACCGATCGATGAATCATTGCTATCTATCGTTCTATTGACCTATGAGTAATATCAAGAACTAACCTGTACCTGAGATTTTATTGGCTTAGTCACTAAGGAATGCAATAAGATGAAAGAATTCTGAAATGCAACCAGCTTCCGATGGTTCTCTCATGTTTTATTTGAATATCTTCGTAATGACTTAACTATTAATGATTTAGATAAAAGATAACAAGCGTGGATATATTAGAACAGGTATATGACTTGGGAAGGTTCAATCTTATTGGCAATGAAATATTTCATTGATTTCGAATTTAATCTATCTATACATGTTACGAGTATAATATAATTCTGAGTAGAATCTGTACATTTAATATTTTTTTGAAAAATCTTAATGAAATAATATCACAGACACAGACTATAATAAGTACGCTATTTTTTAGTACCTAACGATGTAGCTTTATAGCTAATTGTTCATATTCATTTACTGTGTTAAAAACTTTTATTAAATATGTGTATGTAAGATCTTTTTATTTGATGGCACTTTAGTAAAGTTTTTTTCTATTATACATAATCACCATAGAAAGTCCCATAGCTTTTTCAGCAGAAAATCTTAGTCTACGAATTTGAACGGCATGCCCTAGTGAACTTAAAATTAAACGCCAGCACGACACGGCGATTTAATTTAAAATACGATTATGAGACACGCAACGAGCGTCACTGGCATTATTTTGTGAAAGTTCCTTTAATTACTAATTTATACATAATAATTATTATTTTTAATTAACTACCCGTATTTTTTTAGTCTTTAGTTATTCAACCCTTTTTAACACCCTACAGCTGGGCACGGGCATCCCTTCAATACGAGAGGGATCAGACCATAGTCCACCGCGGTTGCCAAGTGCAGGTTGGCTAGGTTGCTATGTCCTCTCAGACATGCAGGTTTTCTCACCATGTTTTGTTTCACCATAAGTCAAGTGGTGGTGGTTGGAAGTGATTCGCACATGATTATTTCATCATGATTATCAGAGGTGCGATAGCCGGGATTTGAACCTGCTTCCCTTTCCAAAACGAGCGCGTTGTCACTGAGCTACTATTACCGCGCTAACTCAAAAAACTCTTAAAAACGTAGGTTTCATACAATTTTTCCCTATTTTACCCCCTTATGGAATGAATTCCGAAAATGCTAAAACACGTATTTATTTAATTGTATTGAAGAGCATAAATACCAAGTTTCAAGTAATTCTGATTATAAATATTTGTTTGGATTATATTATAACTTGTCACTCTCCAGTTTTCGAACTATTTTCACACAAAAAATCACAACCATCCGCCACTCTGTTTCGACATGAAAGAAGGACAAACAAACACACTCACATTTATAATATAAGTATTTATTTATGTATGGATATCAACACAAAATATATTTTGGCTTGTATATCTTTTTTAAACTTTAGTAGCTTCCCGACCTCGGTTTGTTTATGGACTAAGAGTATCTAATCTCTTATTTACTTTAAATATACTCATTTAAAGTCGGTCAAAAAGGCAAAAGATTAAAATAATCAGTACACGTACAAGTATCAAACTTATCTTTAAGAAAGTCGCTCTTAATTCCATAAAACGTAATTAAAAAGTAAAATATTACAACACAAGTACTACTTTATCTAAATACAGTACACCTAATTAGAAAGATCAGCTTGTATTTTAAGTACACTCATTAAATATAATTAACATTTTATGATAGAGATTCAATCATAAAAATTAAATTAGAAATTTTAGTCGTAAAGCTGAAAAGCAAAGCGTCGTGCTTTTTTAGGGTTTCAATGTTTTATGGATAATTTAAAAGTTAGATTTTAGATAATAATTTTCTCTAGAGTCTTTGCTAGGGTGCGTGGTAAGTTTGTAGTGGCTCTACTTGCTGTGCCAGCGGTTGCGGGTTCGAGTTCCGCTGGCGGCATTCATTTGTGTGATGAAGACGAATTTTTGTACTGCAGTTATGGGTGTGTGTGTATATGTAGTGTATCAACTATCTGGTATCCGTAATACAAGCCTCGCAGCTTATCATGGAGCTAGATGGTGCTGTGTGGTAATGTTCCAACATATTTATTTATTAATACAATCAGCAAATCCTCCTCAAATAAAACTATATAAAATAACCTAACTAAAGCAAACTATCTAATAAATTTAACTAATTTTGAATCGATGCCAGACAAACAAATGCAATACATTAAAGCATATACAATAGAAAAGCTTGGTATTAACATATTTTGTTAATTCTATAGCCTTTTAAGTAAATATCAGTAGCTCAAACATTTTTGTACAAAGCATTTATTATTAGAACTTTCTAAGAAATTGTGGTCATACTCGGTAACTGGTAAAAAAAAAACCACAGTTAAAGCTCATTCAGTTTAAATAAATACAAAGAAAGTATAAAATATCAGGTAAGCTCACTTGAAAGGATATACTGGTACGACCATCGGATATGACGTTGGTGTATTCACACAGACTAAAATCAAATCACTTGCTTCAGTCATAGATTAAAAATCAGATGTGCCTTTTTTAATTTCATACAACCTATATTGAAAGGTAGAGAGGATATACAGTAATTTTTTTATTTATTTTATTTATTACACAAAAACAAAAATACAATTTAAAGGAATACACACAATACAACTATATATTTCAGTGTAAATGCGGCCTTATCACTTAAAGTGATCTCTTCCAGGCATCCTATATTATAGAGAAACTCGTAGGGTAGCATGTGTAATGATTGGTGCAAAAAAATTAAAAACAGTCTAAAACATACTTACTTAATAATGTACCGTACATTCTGTAAATAACACACAATAATTTTACATAAATAACAATAATTGTTGAATTAAGAATATTATTATTATTATAACGTAATGTATAAATAACACATATAACATAATATTATTATAATAATATACACTTTATATACTACATACACCTAACATTTATATCAAAAGGACTCTAAATACTTACATAATACAGGCTACTACTAGGCAGACTACAGGCTTGTCTCGTTGCGAAATAGTGGTGTATTTTTACATTCCGATAAGGATTGAATCTTTTCATAGTTGTTAATTTCAACATTTTTTTATTGGTAACACTAAAGCTGTAAAAGTATAAAGTAAAAGTAAAACCTGCCTATAGAAGTTTTCACATCAAAAATCTACTGAACTGTTTTGTCTTTCCAAAACTATATATATATATATATACATATATATAAAATTTATATCAGAATTGCGAAAATATCCATAAAATTAAAATTTATATTATCTTAATAAACCTACACGCATGTTTTAGTCTTTGACGTGCGTCGTTCAAAACGAAGCCAGTCTGATGGCTCCCTTTTTTACTTTGCGGCCTTGGTTCATGGTGTATGTGTGCGTGATCAGCTGATACGACAGCTGTACATTGTTATATAAAGATTTATGTGTTTAATGATTGAAGACTTCTAGGAAAATTGTTGTAAGATTGTTGGAGATGATTTAAATCTTGAGATTCAACTTGTTTTGAACTTATATTTTCTATACTTTCAATAGCTTAGTTACATAATATGTACTTATACATATACATACATATAACTTTGATCTAGTATGTTTCTGGCATAGTGGTTGTCTTATTAGTGAACAAAGTTAATTTTAAAGTTTAGTTAAGTTTAAAGTTATTTTGTGTATAGTAGTAGCGAGTTAGCAGTCTGATTATGATGGAATCTATACTAATATTACGAGTATAAAGAGGTAAAGTTTGTGAGTTGTAATGTTGTATGGGGTAATCTCCGGATCTACTGAATTGACTTACATGAAATTTGGTAAGAAGATAGTTTGAGATCTTAGGAAGGACGTAGGATACTTTTTATCCCGGAAATCATCATTTAAGGGGGTGTAAATGGGGATGAAAATTTGTGTTGGGAAGCTAGCAAGGGACGAACCCGAGCGAAGCGAGAGTGAGTCGCTAGTATTTGATAAGACCATATAACTTTTAAGAATTTGTCTACACCTGTAGCATAATCTTATGTAACTCATAAAAATTAAAAAAAAACAATGAATGTTGATTCAAGAGCGGAGAAATCCTCTAATATACACAAAAATCATACCTTTTTATATCATTACCTCTTTCTTAACGAAGTCGGTCAAAATATAATCACTATTCAAATCATTCAATTTGACAAAACGATCAACATCTCATCATTAACATACTCGTATATTCTATTATACAAAATTGTAATTTTCACCAGTTTGTTGGATTAAATAAAATTGTATAAGTTGAAAATATGTTTGTAATAATCACTAAAACATCTCGTAAACTTAACTTTTACATCTATTAAGTATAAGAATGTAAAATATTATTAGATTTAACATATAATTTTATTATTCGCTTTATTTGACTACACGTTTGGCTCAGTTTGTAGTGACCCTACTTGCTGTGCCAGCTATCGTGGGTTCGAGTCCCGCTGGGGCATTCATATGTGTGATGAGCACGAATGTTTGTACTCATGGGTGTGTATATTTATAATATTTATTATGTGTTTAAAGTTATATATATGTGTGGTGTATCAACTATCTGGTATCCATAACACAAACCTCGTAGCTTACCATGGTACTTGATGGTGCTGTGTGTTAATGTCCCTATATTTTTATTCTTGAATATTATTGTTCGAATACCATTATCGATACTAGATGATTCAATACGGTACCTTTTTTTCAATTGATACTATAAATCGACTTCTATACATCAAAATACTTGTATAAACTTGTTATTTCTATACTATAAAATACTTGTATTCTATAGATGAAATAAAAAAGTCATGCATAACGTCACATATCAGTCAGGTCACAATTAAAACCGAACGCACCTTGCATCCCATGAGCTTTTGAAAAAAGGAATGCAAAATAAAATCTACCCATCTCTGTCTCACACGTTAATTTAATACGAATTTTACTATTTCTATCCTTATCCCTCCAGTCTAGGGCCTTTTAATGTAAAAACGTCGCAAATCTAAAATTTGTTCTTTCAAATTTATACTCAATTAGTAGGATTTAAGAGTTGAAAATTGAATAAATGGAAGACGAATTTAAAGCTTTTATTTAGGAAATATAAAGCTCTTGTACTTTTTTCGAATCCCTCTCATTGTTACCGTCAACATCCTATATGTATGCGTGTGTGCGTCGTCAGCTGATCGTTGCCTTAAGTTGGGTCGACTTTGAATGTTTTAATTATATGAATATTGTTGCTAGGTTAATTTAGACAGTCTGGTCACTGGTGCATCAGTATTTGCTAAAGGGTAACAGGTTCGATTTATGAGTAGCATCCTTGTTTTGGAACTCTTTGACCGACTCCAAAAGTGAAGGTATATACTATGTTTGGCTTTATGTTTTTTGTACATACATATGTTATCTTTATCTTCGCTAATTTTGAATCGATTCTTAAATTTTTTCTTATGTTTTTTTAATGAGATATTATTATTACTTCAATGGTGGTCTAGTACAAATCTAAAAATAATATATGACATAATTTACTTTTTATTATTTAAAAAGTAATTAATACTCTGTATTCCGTAACTCTATATAGTATGAAAATTTCAACTTTAATATTCACAGTTTTTTTTATGAATATAAAAAGAATATATTAAAAATATCTCAAGAGCAATAATTCGTTGTATTAATAATTCTCTTTTTTTGCTAATTTATAATTTTTATTCAAAGGTAAAGTCTTCAAACGAAACAACGTTTTTCATTTAAGAAGAGATATTTCAAGCTAATTCTATGTTAACAAGTCATTGAAATGGGTCTGTTAAAAACTTTTAATTAAGACACTTTTGATCTAATACAGCGCTGTTCGAAATTTCCAGCGAATTTCTTTTTACTATTCATATTTAAATTCTTTAGGCGTATTCGTTCAACAAGCGGCTCACCCTCGCTTTGTTCGGGGTTGCCTCTAGAAAAACAAAACATCCATCCAAACATCTAAACTTTCATATTTATAATATTAATAAGATTTCTTTCTTACGAATTGCTCTAGCTATGTACCGAAATGCACACGACGTGTTCCTCACTATCTTCTCACGGGAACAGCTTGATATATGGGATAAAATGTAGCATATTCTACTCCCTAGCCCATATAATTGAAACAAAACATTATGTCGATCCCGTTTTAATCGAATTCAAAAAGAAGTTATTTTAAGAATAGGCCGTAATTCAAAGGTATTCCTTTTCCTATATAAATAAAAAAAACCTTTATGTTTATTTGTAGAAGAAGCACAAATATCATATTCACTTACATTGTACATATGTATATGTACATAATATTATATAGGTATTATTCAAGTTTGTGAGCCACTTTTGTTTGGCTCAGTTTGTAGTGCCCCTACTACAAACCCTACCTTATTTGCTGTGCCAGCGGTCGTGGGTTCGAGTCACGCTGGGGGAATTCATTTGTGTGATGAGCACGAATGTTTGTACTTCAGCCATGGGTGTTTATATTTGTTATATGTATTTAAAGTTATATGTGTAGTGTATCAACTACCTGGTATCCATAACACAGGCCTCGTAGCTTACCATGGAACTAGATGGTGCTGTGTGTTAATGTCCCGACATATTTATTATTATTCCATTCTATTCTTCTTCGAATATCTATGTTTTTGTATCTGAAACTACATCAAAAAGCAAAAAGCTTCATAAAGCTCAACTAAAATTAAAGCATAACTTCGCAGAAAATCTACATATATTTAACTATACTTCCTTTATTCCTTATACAGTTATTTTACATCTTAATTCCACAATTTATACTCATATAAAGCTATTTACATAAAAGCTCTAACAGTTGTAAGGCATTGTATGTATAACAAATCATTCTAACTAACTTGTTACTAAGGCTAGGTAGTTGCTTTCTACTTGTTCTCCTATGATTTAGTACTTGTATACAATAATTAATGAATAGGTTATATTGACTATTGATTTATGAATTTAGTGATGCAAATATTGTGGCAAATTACATGATTTGTGGCTTATGACCGCTGTTTCATACAGCTCAGTTAGGACGTAATACGTTTATAAGTTATTTTATATGTCCATACTGTTAAAGATAGTTATGTGTAATGGGTTTTATTATTCAAATTTGGTTTGAAATTTGAATTTTGAAATTTAAAATATTATAGTTTTCTAGCTTTAGTTACACAGTAATAGTCTAAGTTTATATACAAACAAACGATTCATACACATACATACATATTCTATTTATCTATATGTATATATGTACACTCTCTGTCATACTAACTTTGTAAAATATAAAAAAAAACTCACATATCAAATGGCTAATAACATTGGTAATAACTCGTGGGTAATACAGGTCTCCTTACTCCTAGTACGGCGACAGAAATATTCATTTTCAATTATTTATTTAATAGTAAGCCAATATCATTATATACAGATATTCACATATGTTACAAGATAGCTTATAAACAATATTGATTGCTTAACTTTGTATGAAACTATCAAATAACAAATCTATCCCACGAGAACCGTACATTTTCCGGTATTAAAAGTAACCTATATGCTATTCCAGACTATAATCTATCTCTGTGCTAAATTTTATCCAGATCGGTTCAGTTCTGACGTGATTAAGTAACAAATATCTATCCATTCAAACCATTTACATTTGTAATTTTTGGGATTACTAATTGCATATTATTTTTAAAAGAATAGGCTTTTCCGCGGCTTGGTTCGTGTGATAAGGGCGAGGATCAAAGTAGCCTATGTCCGATCCTACAACGCAAACTATATCCTTGACAATTTTATTATTAGTAAAATTAATTTTAAAATAAATAAAACAACCTTAATAATAATGAAAATAGCAAGTTCAACTTTTAATTCGATTTATAGTAAAATTCAAGTTTTTATGCTTATTGATTTAAAAAAAAGTAAAAAATATATATTGTAGATATTCATATGAAAACGAAGTCGAGTGTTATTATTTTAGAACGTTTTTACAACATAAATTGACAGAAATATATGTAATACTATATGTTAATTAATTCACAATCCATATATAAAGTATATCTTTCTATATCTATGATATTTCTAAAAGTTTTAATAATTTTGGTACATCACTACTAATAATACTTCAAAGTTTTACCCCAAACTATAATGTTAAGCCCATAAATACACGTAACGTAAACTTTCAAATAACTTTTAAATAACACCGTCCTTGAAGTCATATGGGATACGAACAGCTGATGCTACCTGACACGCACTCACACAACTAAACACGCACACGCACACAGGCACAAGCACACCCACTTACACATACATAAACTATGCCTATACATGGTGGTTCTTTAAAATTATTCTTCTTCATTATTCTTATTCTTATTCTAAGTTTTGCCCGCGACAGTACTATTGAATTAAAAATTTGAGCATATTTTTTTTTGGATTACGCGATATTTTTTACTTTACAAGAACCGTGGTTTAGAGAATTTTATTTAAAAAATCAAATTATAAATTGTTAAGTTTATATTCAAGTGATATTTTTTTTATATTATAGATACGTTAGTTATTCTTTCAGTCTGTAACGGCTCAATAGATTTGAGCGGTATTTGGTATAGAGATAGCTTTTATCCTAGATATGCTAAGCCCAGGCATAGGCTTTTTTTGAAATATCTAGCACTATATCTACTATTAATAATTATTAAAAAAAAACACTTAAAAAACCTGAGCGTCCTGTATATGCGTGTGCGCATGAGTTCCTGCATTTTAGCATGGTTTAAATTTGGTTAATTTTATTGTTTTACACGTGTTTTGAAGTTTTTTTTATTTTTTCCATTACGTGATTCCGGTTTTTAATGTTAAGCTTAAGTGTATTTAGTGTTTAAAATGTAAAATATTAGTTTAATAACTACATCATGTATGTATATTCTAATGAAATATTTATTTATGGGAATTTCATGGCATTTTTTACGAATCCCATAACGTACGTTAAAGTATATTACATGTAGTATACTATTTTGACTTTAATAAATAATATAGTCTACAAATATGAACGCACTACGCATTTCTTTCCTCGTCATTTTCATAACATTTCAAATAACTTATATTAAAACTTTATCAAAAACTTATCTATTCCGAAGAAATCAAACCGTGGGTTCGATTCTTGTACGAAGCAGCTCTGCTTGTATATTTTCACTCCAGATTAAACGGTATTTAGCTATATCAAAACCACTCGTTATATATAAAAATCGATATGTCAATCCGTCCATCCAAAAGTCCTTATTATTAGCTACGAGGAATGTCATAGATAATAATTTTCGTAGTAATATGAAACTATAAATCATGTTGCCTCCAGCGTATTATCAATCAGTCAGGAGAGTATGAAAAAGTTCGGCAACAGCCGTTTCTGCATGACTGGACATATTTTTCGCTTATATCTCATATAAATGGCCTAGACAGTTTATCATTTACTTCATTTCCTCTACTTTTGTCTATTTTTGTTCGGGTATTCGGATTTATTTGACTTTGAAGAAGATGTTTCTTAGGTTTGCTTTTTTTATTGATATCTAAAATGCGGTATTCAATACGAATTTGTATTTTTGAGTATGTTGCAGATAAGGATTTTCTGTACTTTTTAAATGAATAAATAGGTTATATATATTCAGTTACCTCAAGGAATTACAATATAAATTATGGACCTTTTAGTAAAAAGTAATTTATATTATAAATGTGAAAGTTTAGATTTTTGGATGTTTGTTACTCAATCACGCCAGAACGGCTGAACGGATCTCGATGAAAATTGGCGTAGAGATAGAATATATTAACATTTAATGTTTAAACACAATTAAATAAATTTAAATAAAATCTAACATAATACTTTCTTAGATTTACGCGAATGTTTGACATTATTAAATAAAACTATCTCTTCGGATTATTTCGCGGATTTATTTTGATTTTTAGTTCCCGACGTTTCGAGTCCGTTAGTGCAATTTTAATTTTGTTAATTGTGGGTAGGCTGTCTGTAACAACTATATCTTTAAGACATGTAACACCTCAGTCTCTCCCGTGACCATGGATGCTGTAAAGCATTCAATATATACCCCATACAACCTCACAAACTCACAAACTTTATCTCTTTATAATATTAGACTAGCGACTCAACCTCGCTTCGCTCGTGTTTGTTGTTGTTCAGTATTTGCTTCCCAATACAAACTTTCATCCCAATTTTTACTCCTTTAAGGGATGATTTCCGGGATAAAAAGTATCCTATGTCCTTCCCAGGGTCTCATACTATCTTCTTTCGAAATTTCATTTAAATCGGTTTAGTAGATCCAGAAATTACCCCCTACAACGTCACAAGCTCACAAATTTTATCTCTTTATATGTAATATTAGTATAGATAATGCTATGAAACCCCATAAGTGATTTACCTATTCTTTTCTACATAAAACGGTAGCAGATTACATAATCTCATACAAAAAAACTGTCGCACTTTTAATCTATGAAACTTTATTACAATTCAGAAGACTGTAATCTTCTTTTGTAGAACTTATTCACTTCAACTTCGCTAAAATATAAATGTGTAATTCGTAAAGATGCACTTAAGCTTTATTGTTAGAGACATAGAGACTATATTCCACTCAATGTTTAACTAATCTTTACGAAAAACGTGTATCTGTCTGTTTCATTTTATATCAACTTGAAAGACGTTGCTTTAGCATTAATAATGAATTAAATACGTTACGTCGCAAGACGATTATCTTTTTTTTTTAGACTTGAAAGCTAGACGTTATCAGACCATTAAGACCTAGGTACTTTAGTTTTTTTATAATAGAATGCTATGAGATACAGATACGTTCAATTCCTAGTAGATAACGGTTATGTATTTTGTATCTTCTTCAGAAGACTGGCTTCTGTATATAATCTACGAGTACATACATACATATTTTCTAGTTGTAAATAAAATTGTCTGTAGATAGCTTCAGTGCACCATTTTTTTAAGAAAACTATCTTTTCACAAATTTATTTTGATTGTTGGTTCCAACGTTTCGAATGCTTTACAGCAAACATGGTCACGGGAGAGACTAGAGTTTTAAGCGTCTCAAATCTCATTAAATAGTAAATATTCGCGTAAATCTAAGAAAATATTATCTTTCTCATGTTATATCCTATAATAGTTATTTTTAGGCTTACATATTCTTTTTAATGTAATTTACAGATATATTGTTAAAGGCGTCAAGTTCCATAGATTTTCAATTAGACGCATACATTCACGTCTATTTACTATTATTACGACCCTTTTGTAGGAATCCGGTTAAAAAAAATTAACAATGTCATTAAAAAAGGAATAAGTTAAATACTACAACTAATTTTGTGCTATATTTTCGTAACACTAAAGTTTAATTTGTTTTCTAATGTTTTGGAAATGTCAGCTGTTAGAGGAACGGATGCTTATTTTTAGTTAAAACTCATGCGTCTAAAACCAAGACACTATTTTAACTTCACCTATATATATCTGTATGTATGTGTCTATTTTAAAAAGCTCTTTACTCCGGTATAAGTTTTGAAAATTCTTTATCACCAAATAAAATACATAGATATATAAATAGTATAAAATGATGTAGTCCGTCAACCCGCACTTGGCCAGCGTGGTGGACTATGGTCTGATCTCCCTTGTATTGAAGGGAGGCCCACCCCCAGCAGTGAGACGTTAAAATGGGCTGAATACACAATACATGTAAATTAAAATCGCTATTGGTGTCTTCTGGCCGTTTCTGTGCTTACGTCGTTTAAACAACGCAACGAAAATAATACGGTTTTCACTACCATACAAAGTGTTACTTCCGGAAGGCTTCTATGTACTATTAATATGTATATATTACATGACGGAAAGAAACTAAAAGTCGATGTTTAGTAATAACGACACATTTAGCTCAATTTGTAATGACCCTACTTGCTGTACCAGCGGTCGCGGGTTCGAGTTTCGCTGGGGTCATTTATTTGTGTGATGTGCACGAATGCTTCTACTCCAGTCATGTGTGTTTACATTTATAATATGTATATATTTAAACCTATATATTTTGTGTAGTGTATCAACGATCTGGTATCCATAACACAAGCCTCGTAGCTTACCATGGAACTAGATGGTGCTGTGTTTTAATGTCGCAGCATATTTATTTATTTTAATCAAGTCGTTAAGCGAAACGAGTGTTGGTCCGAAATATTATAAATACAAAAGTCACCCAAACACCCGAGTGAAGCTAGAGTATATCATATAATAAATTAAACCTAACACAAATAAAGCGTTTTAAATAAGTATAAATAATAATAATAACTATAGAAAACGAGGTCGGACTTATAAAATAGTATTATTTTGCAACATTAAACACCTATTACAGTGCAACATTATTCCTTTGATTCAATACAAGCTATTGTATATCACACGTAAGTGAATACTCAATGAATATAAGAAAATATAATTATAGTTATTTTATAAGTGGATTAAGATTGAAGGGTTAACTTTGTATGTAGTTATGACGAACACGTGTTTTAGTTACGTTCATTTTTATTTATGACTAGCCGTGCCCCGCGGTTTCACCAGCGTTAAATTTGTTTATTATAAATATATATATATATATTTATTGGGACATTAAAACACAGCACCATTTAGTTCCATGGTATGCTAACGAGGTTTGTGTTATGGATACCAGATAGTTGATACACTACAATCTACACGTATACTCGTATAACTTTAAATATATACGTATTATAAATATAAACACCCATGACTAGAGTAAACACATTCGTGCTCATCCCACAAATGAACGCCCCCAGTGGGACTCGAACCCGCGACCGCTGGCACAGCAAGTAGGGTTACTACAAACTGAGCCAAGCGTGTCGTCGAATCATTTTTTTTATTTTTATTATAAACATCAGTTTTACAATAATGTATGGCAGTCTGCCCGATTGACATTTTTGATTACTGCTCCGCTCCCTTGGGTAGTAGCATGATGATATATAGCCTATAGCGTTCCTCAATAAACGGGCTATCTAATGCAAAAATAATTTTTCAAATCCGATTAGTAGTTCATGAGATTAGCGCGTTAAAACAAACAAACTCTGCCTCTTTTTTATATTAGTATAGATACGAGCTAACTTTATAGTTATGTTATATTTTATTTATGTTCTAAATCTTTACCGATGTTCTCAACTGTACCTTGTTCAAGTATTGCCTGGCTGTTTGTTTTAACATTTTTAATGAATTATCAAATTTGATGTCAGCTTGTATCCTGAAGAGTGATACTTAATTTAAAAGATACAGTGATTTTAAAGTTACTGTATTGGTTACTAGTTTGTACCCGCGGTATCGCTCACGTGATAAGGCTAGATTCAAGAGTTGCTCATGTCCAATCCCAGGATATAATCTACATAATTATATCCTTCACATATTTTATCTGAATATATTTAGCGGTTTAAGCATAAAAAGGTAAAAGTCAGGGTTACTTTCTCATTTGTGTGTGGATTGATTATTCAATCCTTAGAGATAGAATGTTCTTTTTGAAATTAATCGAATTAAATACGTAAATTCCCCTATTTTGAACTCAGTCAACAATATTTACAATACAGACTCTTACTAATATTATAAATGCGAAAGTTATTACACTAAGTGATGTGTGGATGTTACTTGTTTTACTCTTTCACGCTTCTTTTTTTTACTGTTTCATGCAAAATCTACTAAATAGATTTTAATGAAACTTTACAATAATATAGCTTACTAGCGGCTCACCCTCGCTTCGCTCGGGTTCACCTCTAGAAAAGCACGAACAGATCTATCCCACGGGAACCGTTCATTTTTACGGGATAAAAATAAGTAACCTGTTGTTTGACCTGCAATATAAGGTATCAGCATGCCAAATTTTACTAAATTAGGTGCATAAGTTGTTGTGTACTGAGCTGTATAAGTTACTATAAATTTTTAACTATCCCACGGGAACTCTTTAATTTTCCGGAATGAAAAGTATCGAATTTCATTTAAATAGGTTCAATAGTATCGGAGATTAGCCTGTACGAACAGACAAACAGACAGAGAAACAAAAAAAAATGAAAAAATCTGGATTTGTTCTATTTCTTTCCTTACGGGATATAAGAAGAGAACTGACTCGTTTTTTAGCAATTTTTTTTACCATCTATGTACAGACATTCGACCTCTACAGTTTTATTATTCATATATTATGTACCTATACTCAGATAGAATAAATAACGTATAATAAAACAGAAATATATAATAATGAAAATAGTTATAGCGAGTGTACCTTAGGAGATAGACATATACTATGTAGAACTTTTCTATAGACCTTTTTAAGACTTACAATTTCCTTGTACAATGTTTTGATCTATCTCTTAAGGTTGAGCCAACGTTAGCCGTATAAATTTCTAAGGACAATTCGATAGAACCAGTTATTGTATTTTCCCGTGGGAAAGAAAGATTTTCTTTAAGTAAAACGTATCTAGGCAGTGGTATCCCAATGGTAACGCGCTCGCTTGGGAAACCGAGTGAAGCAAGTTCAAATCCCGGGTCTAGCACCTCTGATATTGGCCAGCGTGGTGGGCTATGGCCTGATCCACCTCGTACTGAAGGGAGGCCCGTGCATGTGTTAAAAAGGGCTGAATACAACATACATACATACAAAAGGTATCCTAAATGTTGACTCGAGTAATAAGTTATCACTTCACCAAATTTCGTTGAACTTGGTACATTACTTTTCGCGTGAAACGCACACACAAAAACAGACAAACAGACATAGAGGCAAACAGACAAATAGGCAATTTTTTTAATAACTATTGTTTTGGGGTCTATGTTGTGTACATAATACGTTACAAATAAACAAAAACATCTATCCCACGGGAAAAGTACATTTTTCCGGGATAAAAAGTTACCTATTTGTTAATCTGATGTATGAACTATATTATTGTAAAGTTTCATCAAAATCCAATCAGTGGTTTTTGTGTACTAAGCTGTAGAAGTTACTATAGTTTTTTGACTATCCCACGGAAACTCTTTAATTTTCCGGGATGAAAAGTAGCTGATTTGTTTTTGGCATGTATGAACTATATTATTGTAAAGTTTCATTAAAATCCAATCAGTAGTTTTTGTGTACTAAGATGTATAAGTTGTTATAGTTTTTTAACTATCCCACGGGAACCCTTTAATCTTCCAGGATGAAAAGTATCTAAGATGTTGCCCGGGCATATAAGGTACCACCATGCAAAATTTCATTTAAATAGGTCCAATAGATCCGGAGATTAGCCCGTACAAAGAGAAAAACAGATAAACAGCTCGCTCGGGTTCGTCTATACATACGAATATGTTGTATTATCTCTTTAACCATTTGTCCAAATTATACGCAGTAAAAGGGAAAAGTCTTTTATTTTAAACATTTTAGACGATAAATTTACTTATTTTGATAAGAATTCATAACTGTTGATAATATGACCAATAAACATGACCTACCGATTTAAATTATTTTTTTAATATAAAAAACTACTTTTTGTGACTTAAATATAAAAGTTAGACATATGCTGTCGCTGACTTTTTTGTAGGCATTATTAAGCTCTACAACTTTTCTCTAGAACATAATCATATATCTCTCATCGTTAAGGCAGCGTTCGTAAGAAACGTTTTCGTTCGACCGTTTTTTCTCCGACTTACTTTGCAAATCCGACTACCACGAAAAAGCCTTTTCATTCTTCGGGTTAATATATAGCCTATGACACTCAGAAAGAACGTGGCTTTCTATTGGTAAAAGAATTTTGAAAATCAGTTCAGTAGATCCAGAGATTACCCCCTACAACGTCACAAACTCACAAACTCACAAACCCACAAACTCACAAGATCACAAACTTTACCTCTTTATAATATTAGTATAGATATATCAGAATAACACTCATGATAGAGAAAACGCGGGAGCAACAGCTTAACGTGTTCTCCAAGGCATAGGAGTGAAACTACTGCCAACTGCCCAAATCCAGGGTCCAGGCTCCAGTGCTTTTTTGCAGAAAAATCCAGTAACTATTTAGGCTCGACCCGGGACTCGAACCCAGGACTTCCCGATCTGCAGCCGTTAATAGCCACTAGACCAACAGCTACGGTACTGTAGTAAGGAGATACTGGCAAAAAGGGTAGGATGTAGGTAACGAAAAAGAATGACTTACAAAAATGTCAAGTTTTCAATAGTTTGTTTGAGCGTACACTTGCCACTAATTGTATGTTAGCAAAACCTACCTGTACGATTTATGAAGACCCTATAGATAATTTTATTGATGATAATTCCTATGATCCTTTTCAATTTTTTGTAACCATGTGGACTGTTTAGTTAAACTAGACTTTAAAATCGTAGCCATAAAAGCTAAATTTGACAAAAACTTAGAGAACGAGCGGGCGAACCACTTTTTTTTGCATGAAAAAACCTTTTGTACCATAGCAGGTAGTTCTGAGAATATCTAAGACATTTCCAAGAATCTTTTCGGTAATAGATTACTTTAAATGAATCTTTTATTGCTTCTAAATAAACATTGCTTTGAAACTTTCAACGCTTATATTTAAAAGCTCTTATTTCACTGTATCATTATAAATAAAATAAGCTTATATTTTATCAAAATAATGAAATGATTTGAATATCACGGTTTTTTAAGAATTAATTTCCTCTGATCCATACTAAAAACTAACCGATACAAGAAAATGGAGAAAAAACATCCCTATAATGGAAAAGTTAAAAGTCAAGATGGCAGTAAAAAGTTTGTCGAGTTGTTCATACAACAGATGTTTCATTCGCTTTATAGAACTTGAGGAAGTTTGAACTTCACGACGATCGTGAGATGAAATTTTATTTGGTAAACCTTTTTTGAATATTTCAACATTTGGTATCAGTATTTGGAGTTTTTGCCTAATGGGTAAATGGGTAAATGATTTGCGAACTTGGTGACGTCTGTAATTTATCTATACTTATCAAAGTTGTACGACATGTTTGGCTCAGTTTGTAGATCCTACTTGCTGTGCCAACGGTCGCAGGTTCGAGTCCCGTTGGGGGTATTCATTTGTGAGATGAGCTCGAATGTTTGTACTCCACTCATGGTCGTTTATATTTATAATATGTATGTATTTAAAGTTATATATGTGTAGTGTATCAGCTATCTGGTATCCATAACACGAGTCTCGTAGTTTACCATGGAACTGGATGGTGCTGTGAGTTAAGGTCCCAACATATTTATATTTATTAATTTATTTAGTTTTTATATGTAAATATGTTCTTGAACCAATTTTAGCAGAACCGAATTTAATAAAGACTAGAGTTGGAAATCCTGGATCTTTATATTATACTATGTATTGAAAATATTTTAGATCGACTTTAAAACATGGGAATGTACTTACCTACTTAATTCAATTAGGTACTTTCAAAGAGTTAATAACATATCTAAGTATGAAATATATACATATTAAATAATAAATATACCTTTTCACGCTTAAACCGCTGAACAGATTTCGATGAAATCTATCAAGGATATAGATAGCATTCAGGAATCGGACGTATGCTACTCTTTAACCCAACCCTGTTTATAACGCGAGCGATTCCGCTGACAAAAATTAAGTAACCAATAAAATAATTTTAAAATGGATATACCTATTAAATAAAAAGTAATTATCAAATATGCTGGAGTTCCAACTTTATATAGAACATTCCAAGTTTAGTTTTTGTTAAAATTAAAGTTCATGCAAAACCACATTCAAAAACTAGTAAACAAACAAAACTATCCCAACTTAAATCCAAATTAGTTTTATCAACCGTCTATCCCAAACAAAACGTTCAATTAGGCATGCACTTGTATAAGTTGACAATAAATTAAGGTGGTACTGCTAGGACGGTTTGAGCGTTCCACTGTTCATACGCAAACAGGGAAGTATAGACGTGCAAGCGCTATGAGTACTGCTTTACTCGAGACATGTGGCCAAAGAGCGAGATATTTGGATATGATATCGTTGAGTAGCTTTATATATTAGTTTATTTTGATTCTAATAACAATGTTTATAAAAAGTTGTATGTTACAAAATATATTACAACAAAATAAGTTTTAAAGTCAAAATATTTATTTGAATTATTTGATTACACTACTCGCTTTTACAGATTAAGTATATAATTTATAACAATACTATAACGGCAATTCTTCACAAGTATACTCTATAGACCCAATAAAATCGTGACAGAAGGCAAATTGTTATATCAATCAATGAAAATATTCTTTATTCAAAAAGACTTAGAATAAAAATCCATAACCCTATTTTTACATTTTTAAAATTTATATTAAATATTAGTATACAAGAATCTACCAGCAGTTTAGAAGATAGTTCTGCTGAAAAGAGCCCAGGGAAAGCTCAGCAGTTGCTCTTTTAAAAAAAATATTCGTTTTTAAGTTTTATAATATAATAATTACTAATCCTACATGATACCCAAATAGAAATTAGTCTTATATTAATATTTTTAAAGTATTCCGCCATGGAGTAATGAGCTATAATATAATAAAATGAAACATTATATCAAATATACTTATTATAAGCACTTTTGAATCGTCAATTTAATTTAAAGAGCATCAGTGTAGCCAGTCCGTGAGGAAGCTACCACCAGATCGAAAAACAGTTCTGTTGAGAAGAGCCGCCGAGAAACTCAACAGTAATCAATAAACATTGAATGCCACCTCCAAATGTTTTTACTTCTTGTTCCAGCCGCGACAGTAGTGTTGTCCCGGAAATACCCGACTCCCCAATTAATTACCCAGACCGTTCCCCGTCGATTTAACTTGTAAACGAGTGCATACTTCTCCACTACATCGCGATGGTTCAAACTGTTTATTGGTATTGCTGGAGTTTCATATGTGCGAATAGTTGGAAGTGCTGCTTTTACTGCGGCTTCACTCGCATTGGGGGAAGTTACGTTCGTAACTTCGCTTAATTTTTAAGGATGAGTTTCCTGAAATCTCTTTTTTGTTCAATATTTCTTCTTATTATCTTAGATTAATTCTGATTTTCATCTCTTAGATCCATTTTAAATGTGGGACGTTAAAAGAGTCACTACTAAATGTAAAAATTGTATACTGTGTGTATGTTTGTTTGATAGTCTTTCACGATGAAAATACTTTTTAAATAAAGCTATCTTTTCAGTTTTTTTCGCGAATTTATTTTTATTTTTAGATCACCATGTTTGAATGCTTTACATCAATCATGGTTACGGAAGAGAGACTCCCGAATCGGCCCTTTCTTTCATAAATAAATAAAAACAAGAGCCAATAGCAAAGTATATTTTTATCACTCTTTCCGTTTATCTATCCGAGTTAGGAAGTTCTAAAAGTTTTAACCTGACTATATTTGAATAATATGCGCGATCGTGTTCTTACAAAGTTGATAAGTAGCATGGAGGTGAAAAAAATATTAAATATCCCAATTTTCCAGACCTATGAAGAAATTGGCGTGCTCTGAACTTAGTGTTTGAAAACGAAATTAAAATACATTAGTACATTCACATTTCCCAATAATGCATCTTCAATATATACAATGTTTAAAATTGCGCCTAAAAAGTCAATCATTTAATACTTAGTTTTCAAAAAAACCTTTGCTAAGTATAGGGGAGTATTAGCTGACTGGCAACATAATATGTATGTATGTACATTGTACAATATACACAAATTACTTTAAGATATTTATTAGCTTTTTATCACGTGGCTAGGAAAGTGTAATAAAAAATGCAAGTTACAGCTTACTTTATTTCGTAACTGCAAGAAATACCACGTTACTGACGGAGTAACCGGGTCGTTTAATTTCCCCTAACGGGCTATAAACTGCCTGCATCCATAATAAATTACATTAAATACTCCGCTCTTATAAAACTTAAATGTTATACTTGTAGGTCGAGTGGAGTGGTAACATACCTTTATGGGTTTAATTCGAGTATGGAATAGGTCATGTGTGTTTGTTTGTTAGTTTGTCTTTCTGTCCCATTCTGCAGTGCCTAATTTATACAGCTCATGATCCTATTGGTTTGCAGGTTATAGTTTGGTATCCTGATTGATTTTTATGTCAAGTAATTGTGAGTAGAATGTCGTAGATGAGAATTTTGTGGTTATTGATTCAAAAAACATACGAGAGAAGCTTCTTTCTCTCGTACCATTCTAGCAGATGAAGGGATAGAGGGGAAAGTAGTTGATATAGTGTAATTCATTAAAATGAAAAAGTAATAGAAATTAGTAAGGCCATGCTAATAGCAATAGCAAGACAATTTTTCAAACAATCACGATAGAAACTGTCATACATCCAAACAAAAGTATGACGATATATTTCACAGAAGACATTCTCTAGCATTTAATACTTTTTAAATTATGACAAACTAAATAATGAAATATAAGGGAAATTGTTTCTACGAAAATAAAATGTTTCTATGATTCAGTATGTGTTAAAACGTAAAAGTCATTAGCGCAGGTTTTAAGAATCCGCTGATAGTGATAACGCTACAGTTATTATTTACATTTTTATGGTTACTCATCCAATTATCTCCAACATGATGGCAATTGTACATATGTATATACATTTTTTTAAATATATACATATGTAATATGTATATATTTAAAAAATGATAAAAAACATTTGCTTGTTAAAGTTTATTATTATATAATACTAGCGACTTATCCTCGCTCCGCTCGGGTTCGTCCCTAGTTACGTTTTAGTGTTTAGTATTGATTTCTCAGGGATGACTTTTTTTTATATATTCTTTATTGCATATAAAAAACAAAAATTACAAATATTAACAGAAAATTGAAGGCAAAGGTGGACTTATCCTTTAAAGAAATCTCTTCAAGTCAACGTAGGAGGTGAGAAAGACTGTCATTTAGCGGAGCAGAAAAGTGGAAGGTAATATGAAAATAAAGTACGAAAAAAAACACAGTACATATATAAATATAACATACTACATGTCGCCTTAGTATAATAAATAACACAAACATACAAGTATATAAAATACATAGATAAAAATAATAATAAATATAACATAGATAACTATAATATTTTTCCACGGTAAAAAGTATTATATATGTTGACCCGGATAACCAGCTTCATCGTACCAAGTTTCAGAGAAAAATTCTAAAAACTATAGATTCAGACTCTATATCGATGATAATGTCTATTTCAATAAGATTTTTCCAAAAAATATTTGATGTACAGATTCGACTCAGTTAGAATTATATTATATGTATAAATTAATGCTTTTCTAAAAGATAGCGAACCTTGGGAATTATCTTACTCTATTAGTACTTTCCGATTAATGAATTTTCCGAAGTAATTCTACATTTTTGGTACTCATATTATGTGTATTTTTAATATAATAATTTGATAAATGATTTGAATTCTAAATTCTTATGTGGGCACAATATTATAGTAATTTTACCACCTTGGTGGTCTAGTGGTTAACATGTCGGCTACAGATTCGGAGGTTCTGTGCTTGAGTCCTGAGTCGGGCCAAATGTAGTTATTGAGCTTTTTTGCCAAGATTTCTTAGAGAAACATCCCCATACTTAACAGGTCATGTAAAGCCGTCGGTCCTACTAGATATCTCAGCACTCATGTCAAATTGTCGTCCCATTGGAGTTTGATTATCCACTGTAATATCTCCTGCGTATATGACCGCCGTAGCCAAACCAGTCCCTTGGACATTATTATAGGCATAAAATAATCTAATTTTGAACATCAAGGTCATACTTTAAAAATCTCCATTCATTTTTTCAATTCACTAATAATATATAATACTACGATAATGTTTCAGCACTTTTTCGCTTCCTACTTGAAAGGAGCCTCCCTCAATGTGAGAGGCATCAGACCATAATATACCTACTTACCTAATAAATAATAAATAAATAAATATGTTGGGACATTAATACACACCACCATCTAGTTCCATGGTAAGCTACGAGGCCTGTGCTATGTATACTAGATAGTAGATACACTACACATATATAACTTTAAATACATACATATTATAAATATAAACAACCACGACTAGAGTACAATCGTTTGTGCTCATCACACAAATGAATGCCCCCAGCGGGACTCGAACCCGCGACCGCTGGCACAGCTAGTAGGGTCGCTACAAACTGAGCCAAACGTGTCGTCACCTACTTCATATATCTTTTCAAAAAAACACTTATGTTTTCTTATACGTATACGTTTGTACCTATCAGCTTCATAGCGCGAACACAATTTTAAAACGACATCTAGCCATTTGTTTCACTCCCCAAATATAGTGAATGATCACTTCATCATTAGAGTAGAACATTGAAAATCCTAACATTCAACAGTCATCAAACCAACGACCACACTCATCTAAAGCCATGCTAGACATTTCTATATTAAAGAAACCATCTATTATTTACTAAGCACATACTCTTTCTCTAAAGCCAGTAAGGCTAATTGAAGACAGCAGTAACAAATCTCCTAAACTACTCGCACTAACAAATAGGGGTAATTCTAACACAATTAATGCACTCTGTATCGCTTAAGATGCAGTTTAAATCGGTTAAGGAGCTAATGGAGGGGACATTCAAATGGATTTAAAAAGCTAAGCTAAAAAGATTTCTCTATATTTTATGAGAGCGCTTGAATGCTTTTAATTACGTTTTTTTTCCAGTTTTATTCGCAGTCATTTATTTTATGTAGCAGAAATGTGAAGTTTATTTGTCTGTTCACAGCTCTTTTTCATGCTTTGCTCAAAGTATTCAATACATTTTTTTTATTTGATTTTATATTATCTCTACCCTTGCTTCGTCTTTTGTCACTTGACATAAAACATCGAATTTTCTTTATATGTACATAATAATATCGTTATTCGTAATTCCTTCCAAACATGTCCATTGCCAGACATAGGTTTTCCCCAAAGATTTTCACGATTGCTGGTCCTGCCATCCGCATCTAGTGGGCTCAGACGACGTTATAATATGTATATATTCATATTATGCCAAAACATTAGCGCAATAGATTTACATTATATACATATATATGTACTAAATTTTATATAAGCCCAGCCGTTTTAGCTTAGAAAAGTAACAAACATACACACACACACAATTTTATTGTATTTATTATTTATTTACGTAGTGTAAAATTAAATTAATTAATACTTTCTTAGATTTCGGGAGAGACTAAAGGCTTTAGACGTCTTAAAGGTCATAATGTATGTCTGTCTGTCTGTCTGGAAATCCGAAAATATAGTTTTACTAGCGACCCTCGCTCCACTCGAGTTCGTCCCTACTTACGTTTTAACGTTTAGTATAGATTTCTCAAAGATGAGATATTTTCCCGCAGTAAAAAGTATCCTATATGTTGACCTAAATAACTAACTATCACAATACCAAATTTAATCAAAATCTGTTCAGTAGTTTTCTCGTGATGCGGTAACAAACAGACAGACCGACAAACAAACAAAAATTCTTCAAACTATAGATTCGGCCTCTATATCGATAATAATGACTATTTCATTAAGACAAAATATTTAATGTACAGATTCGGCTTAGATACAATTTTATTATATGCATAGATTTAAAAAATACACGCAAACCCATGTGCTGTAAACAGTCAATATAACAACCATATCGCATGGCACATTTAACAAAGTTTCTTCAGGACAGATTGAAAACATAAACTTAGTGAGATACTTTAATCTATTTCGAAGAGAATAAATTAGAGTAACTTAAATTAGAAAATTTGGAACGACGAGGAATTATTATTTGATTTTACTTCGGTCTTACATTTAGCTAGCTTTTGCATGAGACTGTTGCAAAACAAATCTTAATTTAAATCAATTTGAACGACTTCAACAAAATGTATACAATTAGGATGTACTTACGTTTTACATAACTGCCTCGGTGGTGTAGTGGCTAGCATGTACGGCTGCACACCCGGAGGTCCTGGGTTCGAGTCCCAGGTCGGGCCAAGTTTAGTTATTGAGTCTTTCTGTATAGTAAGCCTCAGTAACATCATGGAGTTGAGAAGTTGGAGGTGTTTCACCCCCGTGCCTCGTTCTCATCGGTCGTGTCGGGCGGTCGTCCCACCGCAGTATGAGAGTGACAGGAATAGAGAGTGCGTTTGTGTTTGCGCGTACACTTGTGCACTATAATATCTCCTGCGCAGTTGGCTAGTCTCAATGAGATTGGCCGCCGTGGCCTGAATCGGTCGGGAGAACATTACTTACGTTTTATTTGTGTTTATTTATTTACTTATTAAAAGACAACTAACAAAAGATACATTAAAAACGGTATGATATTCATGTGCTAACAATTTCATAAATGTTCTTTTAAGTATAGGTTATCACAACATGCTTTTTTTTTAATAACGTCAGTAACATTTTTTGCAAATTTATTTTGATTTTTGTTCCTCGACGTTCCAAATACTTTAAATCAAGATACAATACAATAAGATTGTAGGTGTATCAAAGGTCATTATAATATAGTTGTTACAGACAGCACCTACCCATAAAATTATAAAATGATTTCAAATATACAAAAACGGCACCAAAGTACCTTTACATTATCTGTTATTTTTAATTTAAAATTATGAAAAAAAAACCGAAAAGATACTTTAAAAACTATCATTCTTATCTGTATTCCTACACCAGACATAATATGTATTTAAAAAATATTATTGAACCATTAACACACATCACCATGTAGTAGTTACTATGGAACTAAGCTATGAGGCCTGTGTTATGGATACCAGATACACATATATAACTTTAAATACATACATATTATAAATATAAACACCTATCACTGGAGTACAAACATTCGTACTCATCACACAAATGAATACACTCAGCGGGAATCGAACCCGCGACCGCTGGCACAGCAAGTAAAGTCACTACAAACTGAACCAAACGTGTCGTCAAGTCGACAGCAGGGGAAAGTCAACAAGTCCTCTAAATCCATCAAAATCAAATCTAGGTACCATCTATTAATATGAATAACGAAATATGCCAGGCACAGTAGCAGGTGTACAGTAAATGCTAGCGTTTAACAAAGTGTGAGCTAATAAAGCTATGTACTCGTATTACGGAGCGTCGTTGCCGCACAAATTAATCAAAGAGAAATATTCATGCCGACACATGCCATGAAATGATAATGAACTCATATTGGTGACTGGTTTATGTGATAAGCGATAGCGATAATTGTTTGCCTTAATTATCTATTCATATCTATACCAATATTATAAAGAGGAAATATTTTTTTGTTTGTTTGTTGGTTTGTCGGGTTGTACCGAATAAGCTCCGAAACTACAAGACTGATCAAGATGAAATTTGGTAAGAAGATATTCTGAGACCCATTCCTTAAGGGGGTGAAAATGGGAATTTAGGTTTGTATGGGGAATAAACCTAGGGAAGAACCCAAGGAAGCGAGAGTGAGTCGCTAGTATATAATAAATAGGCAAAGACAAAATAATTCAGTACCTTTTTCTCCTCTCTTTGTCGACTGATTTTCGTTTTGTTTTTGTTTAGCAGCGAAATTGTGTTATCAATAAAAACTTTGGGAACAGTTAGTTTTTTTATATAAATAGAAAAAACTTATTCGTATATGTTATCCTAAAATTTTCAAATGACCATCGTCAAATTTCGGCCACTAGACTAACACTAGTATATATTATTTCTCCTCAGGAACTTTGCTGGGACGATGAAATCATACTTTTTATTAACTTATCTTTAAAGCAACTAATTAAGGGCTGAATGCTTTTCGAAGAACAAGTGTAGTCTTAGGAGCCATTGAACAATAGAATTGAATGATGAATTACTTCGCTAGATTATCTTTCTCCGCTATATAGTCATACCTTGTACCAAATTGTACCCACGAGCTTAGATACGGGACGCGTAAAACAATACGGTTTATAACGGAATGCCTTTGTCTTAGTTAACAATTAGTACAGAGGATTGCTTTTGACCCATTCAAATCTAATAAATATATGTACTAACCTCCACCGTCTATCCATATCAAAATGAAGGCCAAACCTCATATGAGCAATGGGTATAAGTCCCAGTTGTTGTAGTTATATGTAAGTAATTAATAATTTAATATAAAAGTATCTCGTGTAGCAGTGTGTGTGGTCGCAATGCTCTAAAACGTCTCAACCGATTTTAATGATATTTTTTTGTATATTTGGTAGGTATGAGAATTCACTTTTTCATTTACTTTTTGTTTGTTTGACAAACACTCTATCAAACATACATTTAGGCGTTTTATCGATGTACAATTGTATTAGAATCGCAAAAACCTGAAGATAAATATTATAATAAAAAAAATTCCTCACTATTTTGATACCTGAATTCGTCAAAATATCTTATGATTTCAAACAGTAAAATACTTACAACAATAGGTCTCTAAGTTCCATATTATAGTCTGTTCTTACAATTTATTCTAAGTACTTTGTAACCAGATTTACAAATTTTGATAATATAATACGTTCTTCTGATGTACTGAATAATTTATATTGATGTTGATCGTACAGGTGCTTAAGAATCTGACGTTTTGAAAGCTCAATCTTCATCAAAGCTTTGATTAAGAAGCTCATATTGTATCCTTTCAGATTCGACTGCTGTTTCAGTAATACTTGATATAGTAATACTAATTTACGTATAAATTAACCTGTCATTTGGAATATCTTGATATTATCTCAT
Organism: Brenthis ino; assembly: GCA_921882275.1. NCBI lineage: Eukaryota > Metazoa > Arthropoda > Insecta > Lepidoptera > Nymphalidae > Brenthis > Brenthis ino. Next base: position 7,413,436 of record OV170221.1, read on the forward strand.
CTCTAATTCAATATAGTTCATAGACTACCTTTGGGCTTATAACTAAACTGTATTTTCGGTTCATTGCCTGAGTGACTGCTAATTATGGTGTTCTTGGTTTGAATTTGAAGTGGGCCCTAATATTTGTAAGATCATCCAAAAATTTGATTACTAGCAAGTTAATAAGTTAGCAATTGTAACGGCATAGGAGAATGAAAAGTGACCAAATCCGGACCATATAGAAACGGTTTAGTGCAATGATGACAACACGTTTGGCTCAATTTGTAGTGACCCTTGCTGTGCCAGCGGTCGCGGGTTTGAGTCGCGTTGCAGGCATTCATATTATGTGATGAGCACAAATGTTTGTACTCCAGTCATGGGTGTGTCTATATTTATAATATGTATAGTGTATCCACTTTCTGGTATTCATAACACAAGCTTCGTAGCTTACCATGTAACTAGATAGTGCTGTGTGTTAATGTCCCAACATATTTATTTATTTACTATGAGATTAGGTGTTGTGACTGAAATTAGTTAAAAAAATATCATAGGTAGGTACTCTACATTTCTATTTTCAAATCGGTTTTCATTATTTTGATATTGTAAAAGTATATTATATGAACTTGTAAGAACTAAACTACTAATGGAACTAGTGACGGTGAAAAGTTTGATATAAATAAAAAAGAAAAAGGGGACGTTTTCCTTAGAGTTATTCTGACGGCTTGCGTGGCACATTTCATATTCTATACATATAATAAAATTCTGAGTCGAATCTGTACATTTAATATTTTTGGGAAAATCTTATTGAAATAGTCATTATTATAGATACGGAGGCCGAATCTATAGTTTTTAGAATTTTTGTCTGTATGTATGTCTGTCTGGGAACGTATCACTACTGGACGGACTTTGATAAAATATGGTAAGATGATAGCTGGTTATCCGGGTCAACTTTTAGGATATTTTTTACTGCGGGAAAATATCTTGCCTCTGAGAAATCTATACTAACCATAGTACGCAGGGACGAACCCGAGCGAATCGAGGGTGAGTCGCTAGTTTTACATATAAATCAAAATATATTATCTTGGATAGACTTAAAGTGACCAGGTTCGTGAATTTTATTCGTTATATGGTTAAACCTAAAATCAAACAACAGATTTTTATCTTACATTGCTTATGAACATGTATCATAAGTTTTTTAACCAAAGCATCTAGCGACGTTTTCTATCCACATATCATATAATTTAAAATAATAAACAAAACTAAAGATTTTTTTTAAATAAAACTATCTTTTTGGGTTTTTTCGCTGATTTATTTTGATTTTTGGTTCCCGACGTTTCGAATGCTTAACACTTTACAGCAATGTTCATGAGAAATCCTCGAAAAAATCCGAAAAGGTAGTTTTATTTAAAATATCAAATATTCGTGCAAATCTAAAAATGTTATAATTAAAATTCTTAGTTAGAATTAGTAATAATTTTCCTATGTCAGCTATCCTGTCGTCTAACTTTCAGTAACGTAAAAAGTTCGGTTAACGGTTAAAGGTGTATTTTACTCGTATAAAAAATATATTATGTTAAATTATACATAAGTATAAAAGATATTATATACAAGAAAGTGTGCCAGAATCTAGCAAGTTTTCGAAAGATATGTGAAGTCTACCAACCCTCGCTTGAACAGCGTGGTGGACTATGGCCTGATACCCTCATATCGAAGGGAGGCCCGTGCCCAGCAATGGGATATTAAAAGGGCTGAATACCTACAATCTACATATATATTTGTAACTTTACTGCATTTTTTTAAATAAATTTACTTAATAATAATATATTATTAAAATAAAAAATACCTTTAATTATTTTAGAAGATTCTAAACTAAAGGCATAAGCTTTTCTTTCTACAGGCTACTTACGAATAAAAATCAGTACAAAAGTACGTGCCACTTCATTCTTCTACTTCTTTGCTTATTTAATAAAGCATCGTAAAATTTATTTCATACATGCAAGAAAAAATCGTTCAATAAAAATCTTAACGTAAATTTCGAAATTATATCTAGTGTTAGTTAAACTCCAGCATTATTACAATTTGCTAGTACACACTGTGTACCAGAGCCCTGTCACATGCAATGTACACGTTTAATTAACAATTCTGTAATACTTACGCAAACTTGACAGTCGCATTAGTTCTAACAGTTTCTAAATTCAAGCTGAGCTAATTGAAAATAGCTGTCATGAGACACCTGATGTGCAGGATGCACTGTTTTAGTCGCTGGAATGTGCATATATCTTCAAATTTCCACCTTCCGTCTAGGGAATATTGCGATATATTATGTTATTGAAATGAAATGAAATAAACTTTATTCAATTAGAGTACTTTTGAATCGTCAATTAAATGAAAGCGTCAGTGTAGTCAACCCGTGAGGAAGCTACCACCGGCTCGGAGAGCAGTTCTGATGAGAAGAACCGGCGAGAAACTCAACAGTTGCTCTTTTAAATATCGAGGTTACATTTATTTTATTAACATAAAATTATAGATAGCCTGCATATGAGTCAATATTACACAATTCCGCACATTTTCATCAAGAAGAAACTCTTGAACAATATAATACGCTTTGCTCAATAAAATATTTTTAATTTATATTTATAATAAAATATTCTTTGTTTACAATTGTCTTGATGATGATAGTAATCATTGCAGTTATATCGGCGCTATATTTCAAAAAAATTAGCATAAGTAATTGCCTGTCATATTCATGGGTCGAATTGTTCTGCTGAATTCGGAAAGTACTTAGAAAAAGCAAGAATAAAACTACGTTTTGTCCAGTGAATGAGAATAATAGAACCAACCTCCTTCATCCCCCTCATTTTTCTTATTTTTTTCTCATATTGCTTCTACATGCACTGAAGTGCGCATATAGGCCACGGTTATATGTACCACCTCTTAACAATACCGTAAAATAGCCGGAAGTCATTTTTTCACCATAACATCCTGGAACATGAAGTTTTTTTTACTTAGCAATTATACATGTCCTTTTTCTATCACTAATATAACTAAGTTAGTGTTAGCGTGAATATGTAATAAAAACTTTTTAACAAAAAAATAAAAACCGACTTCAAACAAAAGCACTAAAAAGTAAAAAATGACTGATTGGTAGTTTTCATTTACTATAGATACCTAATCAAATATTTTCGAAGCCGGTGTGCTTTGGCTAAGTAATTAAAGCCTACCTATTAAATACATACCTAATCAAATATTTTCAAAATCGGTGCCAGAGCATACAAAGCAATATAATAAATAAAATAATTGTAACTTCAATAATATGATAATAAAAAAAATTACCATTTTAGAGTTATCGATATTTTTTTGAGTCTTAGTTTTTCTAATTGAAACCTTAAATTCTTGAAAGATTTATTTTTTTATTGTGCTAAAATGCTTTCCGTTTTTAATGACAATGTTTCGAAGCTGACAACACTTCTGAAATGTCGAAATTCTGTCGAATTAAAAGTCATACTTTGGGGTTTCTCATATACCAATATCATGCTTCGTATCTGTACACTTAGCTTCATATATATTCATATTTCTGAAGCATCTTTTTAACCGATTTTTAAGAGATTATCAATTTATATGTATACTAGTGGCTTACCATCGCTTCGCTTGTCTGTTTCTTGCATTTAAAATATTTCCACACTCGCTTCCCTTGATCTTCATTATAAAATAACTGTTTATTTTCTATAGATGCATAATATATTATATATAACTCATTTTTATGACTCTAGCAGCAAAATATAAGATTTTCATACTTTCATTTTCACCCCCTTCAAGTTTTATTTTCCTGACAAAATGTACCCTATGTACTTTTCCAGCGTCTCTGTACCAAAATTCATCAAAATTGGTTCAGCGGTTTAGGTGTGAAAACCTAACAGACAGACAGACGGGGTTACATTCACGTTATTAATATTAGTATTGTTAACGCAACTCTAAGCCTAATATATACCAGATATACCTACTATTATATATCAGAGGTGCGAGACCCGGGATGTGAACCCGCTTCACTCGGTTTTATAAGCGAGTGCGTTGCCACTATGCTACCACAGCCTTAAAATATTAAAGGCAAAAAACATTTAACTAAATAGTGCAAAATGAAGCTTATGTTCTCAATAATGCAATGGTGAGAATAAAAATGAAAAAAAAAACCCCATATTGATTTTATTACCTCTCAGCTACCACCCTTTGCTTGTTTATATAATAACGATATATTTTATTTCAAATATTACAATGGATGCAAAGACAAAACTCGTATTTCATGAATGTTCTCGGAATGTAATAGATGCGTTTAGGTGTCGTGTAACATTGTGGAGATTTAGTTTGTTAATACTTATTATTCATTTTGTTTTCAAAGTCAAAATTTTCTTTAAATTCAAAGATTGTGATGTAAAAACTAAACTATAATAACTAAATATTTTTGGTAACCATAGAAAATTTACAATTTAATTAATATATAAGACAAGTAATTTAACTAAAATTTAAAGGATATTCGGCTATCCGGCCTATTTATATATCCGGAGAGCCGGATATTTTGTATCCAGTATCCGGCTACACAACTATCCGTTTCAATATTAGCTTAAATGTCCAAGAAGTTTTCTACTATAGTACCTTTATTAAAATACAAAAGATCGATGACTGTTTAGTTACACTTAATAACATTGTATACCATTATGAATATTATTATATACCTACTACACTAAAGTTTTTCACCTTGAGCGAGAATCAAATTTAGGTCCAGTGAATATATCAACATTTCACCAATGGTCAAATCTTTAAAGATTTCTTAAATAAACTTGAATCACAGGCCCTCGTGTTATTGGTAGTTTGTTGACATTATACTCATAGCCGATTAGATAAATAAAAAGCTAGTAAGATCAGTCTTAAGTAAATAAAACTAAACATTGTACTTGTAAGCACAAGTATGTATAGTTATACGTATATATAAGTATTATAATATATTATTTTGTATTGCTTACAAGTATTATATATAAGTTTAACTGCCTCGATGGTGTAGTGGCTAGCATGTACTCGAGTCACGGGTCGGGCCAAGTTTAGTTATTGAGTCTTTCTGTATAGTAAGCCTCAGTAACAGCCCGGAGTTGGGAAGTTGGCGGTGTTTCACCCCCGTGTCTCGGAGAGCACTTAAAGCCGTCGATGAAGGAAAATATCGTGAGAAAACCTGCATGTCTGAGAGAATTTATTAAGTTTTCGAAAGACTTGTGTAGTCCGCCAACCCGCACTTGGCCAGCGCGGTGAAGAGGTCTGTTTCCCTCGATTTGAAGGAAGGCCAGTGCCCAGTTATATAGGTATACTTTTTATTTTATGTTGCGAACTCCTTCGATGATAATCATTAGATATATTACGTTTTGATAACAAATTCAAAAATATGAACAAAATTGAGACATTAAAAAGCGAACAATAACATAAAATAATTTTAATTTTATTTAAAATACAATGAAATAATAATCGCTTATAGTAAAAAAAAATATATATATACAAAAGACCTTTTTTTTTTTAATGTTGGGAAATGCATTTACGCACGAGGTGTGGGACTCACCGGCAAAGCCAGTACTACCCACTAAAACCCAACAAAGCCTTCCCCCGTCTTAATGGGGCGTCGCAGGATCGCTTACGCATTCAACTACGACGCCCCGACGGCAGGTCTGCCGAAGCAGACCACAACAACCACGGGATTGCTCCAAGGTCCACTCTGCTATCAGAGAAGTACCAGGAGCAACCCGCAAGGTACACCGCCCTCCGAAGAGGGCCGCCTCCCATCGCCCACCAAAGTGGGCCACCTCCCTGTGCGTTTCTTGGCTTCGCGCCCGGTTGGGTTGCCGGGCACTACTGAGCCCCCCCACCACGACAAGGTGAACGCACGTTGGGGGGGATATATACAAAAGACCTAATATAATATTGAATAACTCTTTTGTTCCTGGAATAAACTATGCTTGGTCATTAGATGTCCAGGGAAGCCTAAGGAGTGACTAATTTTAAGAAGATACCTAATTTTCTGCAAAAGTGATCAAAATCGTTTCTTCCAAAACTCAATACACGAGGTTATATAATTATTATTATTAAATAAAAAAATACTTACAAAACTCCTAGAGATAGATTTTAGTGGGAGTAAAAGCTAATAGCAGTACTCAAAAACAGCGATCGTAAACTAATACTTAATAAAACTCTGAACTGGTAGATTTTTTCAAACAAACGACACGGCCATATTGATTTATGACGCGTGTAAATTTAGGTGGGGCTATTAAAAGTAAATCAAAGTGCTCTATAAATCGTCAAAGCACGAGAGCAACCAGTTTAGCAAGACCCATCCAGTTCCAGCCCTAAAAGCTATTTCGGTTTAACGTTTTGACGGCTAAGTGGCTCGAAGGACCAAGTTAAAATGGCTGTGAATTGGAATAACCGTCACGCGGTTTCAAATGGTACAGGAGAACTCAATATTCGGTGCAGTTGTTGTAATATATGATTAAAACGGTCAGCCTCCACCACTAAATGTGCAATAAATGCTCATAAGTACTTATGTTTTTTTTAATTAAAGTCAAAAGAACCTATACTAAAATTAACTTTACAAATATTCAACTACCTATACATACATATTTTTATTAAAAAAAAACAAGCCATGAGTAGGATCATGACTTGTGTTTTTAATAAAAAAAGAAAAACTGAGTTTTATTAATTTTGCTACAGACTATATAATATATTGTGTTATATTATAGCACAATGAAATATAGCTTAAATCTCTTTTATTAATAAATTACTTAATTTAAATAAAGGTAAAACGTAGCGCTGCTTATATAATATTATAAACGAGCATTGCCCGCGGCTCCGCCCGCGTTCAGATAACAAAAAACCAAATTCTTAGGTTTTACATATTAGTATATTTTTATATTGAAGTTTTTGTGTTTTTTGTCAGAAAAGAGAAATATTCTCGCGGTAAAAAGTATCCTATATGTTGACCCGGATAACCAGCTATCACCATACCAAGTTTCATCAAAATCCCTCCAGTGGTTGTTCTGTGATGCGGTAACAGACAGACAGACAATAATTCTAAAAACTATAGATTCGGCCTCTGTACCGATAATAATGTCTATTTCAATAAGATTTTCCAAAAACTATTTAATGTACAGATTCGCCTTGGTTACAATTTTATTATATGTATAGATATAAAAGGTACCGTAGCGATGCATTCGAGCGAAGCGAGGATAAACCACTAGTTTAGTACAATTTAAATTAATTATTTAACTAAATTGTATACGTGATAACGTTTGAGACAGTCATTTGGAAGGGGCCAATTGATGAATTTGTCATAATATCTGGATATCGAACCCGAAACCACTAATATAGATCTGCATCGGTTTCGAAATCTGACCGCTAACTGACTCAATCAGATTTGAAACACGATTCACTAATAAAATCATTTACAGCGATGCCATCCGTATCTAATTCATATGTTTATATAAACGTCCACTTTAATATAAGTTCAAATTATTATTAGTACTACAGTATTTATGTACGCGTAATAATAATATAATATTGTTCTAACTGCGTAGATTTGAACTACTAAGTGAAGTCGGTATAAAGTCGACTAAAACTCGCTTTAGAATTATCCACGCATTCACATCTTGTTGTTTATGCTACTGTTATCGATTTTGCCATAGAGTTAAGAGATTGATAACTCTCTTAAAGAATAAAGGATTTTATAGAGGTCTTCAATTTACAATTTTTGAGAAGAAAAAATTTTTTTTTGATTTTTTTTTAAAGTATTTGTTATCTTCACCTTTAAAGAGAAATAGTATATATAAGATTTTTTTTTCATTATAATAAAATCGTATTTTTTTATTAACATTCATTACCAATCACAGTAAAAGTGGACTGCGAATCCCAATTCTGACACAAATTGTTACATTCTTTAATTTAGACTCGCAGAACTCACAGAACGTAACAATTTTAAATTAAAGTAAATAAATTGTACTTTGAAATTTGAAAATTTGTCTGTTTGTTTGCAAATTGAATTTAACCGAGATTAGGTTCAATAAAAGAGAAAGAAGATTGACAATTGTTTTGGACAAAAGCCTATTGATGATGGTAGAAGAAAAGGGTTTCTGTGGAACAGAAGTTAGAAGAAGAATGATATCAATGAGTTATTAACGTGAATTTCACTTACGGATAGAAAGGTCTGCTCCTTTCATTAAACAATCTCTGCTAAAATGACTCAAGCAAAGTTGAAAAAAAAATTTGTATCCAAGAGCACGAATATTTGTACTCCAGTCATGGGTGTTTATGTTTATAATATGTATATATTTAAAGTTATACGTGTAGTGTATCAACTATCTGGTATCCATAACACAAGTCTCGTAGCTTACCATGGAACTATGTAGATGGTAGTGTTTCTTAATGTTCCAACATATTTATTTATTTATTATCATTGCCCGCGGCTCCGCCCGCGTTCAGATGACCAAAAACCAAATTCTTAGGTTTTACTCTTACATTGCAGTTTTTGTATTTTTCTCAAAAATGAATTATTTTCCCGCGGTAAAAAGTATCCTATATGTTGACCCGGATAACCAGCAATATCACCATACCAAATTTCATCAAAATCTCTCCAGTGGTTTTTCTGTGATGCGGTAACAGACAGACAGACACACAGACAGACAGACAGACCGACAAAAAAATCTAAAAACTATAGATTTGGTCTGTTTATCGATAATAATGACTATTTCAATAAGATTTTCCAAGAAATATTTAATGTACAGATTCGACTTAGTTAAAATTTTATTATATGTATAGCTTATATATAATAGAATTTATATAGTAGGGGTAAAGAGAGCAGATTCGTCGTATTCTAGTGTATTGATAATTTCTAAGCAATAATAACCCATTGTGTGCGCTCTGATTTACGTTTTTGCGTCGTACCTATTCTATATCTTAACCTTTGAATTGTTTTATTTTGATACCGTTTGATGTTTATAGCTTTATAAAATATCAAAGATTTCTTCCACGTCGTTGAATCTCAATATCGTTTAGATATAATAAAATTTTAATGGGATCAAAATTAGCGTACAGTAAATATTATATAGATCTTTTTGTGTATTTCTATCATAAATGTAAATGATTAAGCTTAGATTTTTAATTTTTTTACAAACTAAAAAAAAGCTCAAATTATTTCTGCTGTTACTGAGTAATTCGTACTTAAATACCATAAACAGATGTAGAAATTTTAATAATTTTTTTTTATAATAGGTTGAATTATACTACTACTATTAAGGCTTTTATTACATTGCCAATACTACTTCAAGGAACATGTTAAAATATTTGAAAATGATAATTGACTGAATTTTGAAAAATTAAATTATCTTTTTAAATACTTTACACCAAACCTTGTCACGGGAGAGACTAAAGGAGGTATCTCAAAGTTATTATAGCGTTACAAGAATGTATGCAGTCATTTTTAAAGTTCCATGCTGGGCATAAGCCTCCCTTTAATTATACGAGGAGGTATTTTCGATTTTTTTTCAAAAACTTGCTAGGTTCTCTCAGAAATGCAGGTCCTCACGATGTTTTCCTTCATCGTTAAGACAAGCCGTAATCATGTTGGAAATCATTCGCATATGAGAATATCAGAGGTATGAGACTGGGATTTGATTCTCTTTCACTCGGTTTCTCAATCGAGCGCGTTACCACTGGGCTACCACTGCCTTATACAAGTATCTACAAAACGTCGGGAACCAAAATATTATACAATAAAACCGCGACAAAATCCAAAAACACAGTTTGATTTAAATTATATTTACGTTATAAGAAATTATAACCAGTTAAAAATATTTACATAACTTTTCCCTTTATATTTACACGACACTTTTTTGTATAAACAAACAGAACAACACATTATAAGATTTGTATATACGTATATTGGAATATACTGATTATGGTGTCATTAACGTCAAACTGTGTTAAAAGCGTCGATGGCACGGTCTTAAATAATTTATTAAGCCTGCCCTCGTTACACGTACACCGTAAGAGTGGCAGTATACTGCTTAGACAGTAATTTAATCAATAAAACTTTTATATGTTGTATTGGAAACATATAGTTCGAGTTATAAGCACAAAATATATTTCATGCCGTTTAATATGTTTATGTGAGTTTGTTCATAGAAATTACTCTTGTTAATTTATCAACTTTATATATTAATGCTATCTTATTTTAGTATACGCGAATATTTGATATCTAGACATATAATAAAATTGTAACTAAGCCGAATCTGTGTATTAATTTCTTTTATGGAATACATAATTACATTACAATACAATACCTTAAAAATGTTTAAAGTTAAAAAATATTGTAAGGTAATTTTTGCAATTTTCATTTTGTTAATTGTGGGTAGGCTGTCTGTAACAACTATACCTTCAAGACATGTAACACCTCAGTCTCTCCCGTGACCATGGATGCTGTAAAGCATTCGAAACGTCGGGAACCAAAAATCAAAATAAATCCGCGAAATAATCCGAAAAGATAGTTTTATTTAAAATGTCAAATATTCGCGTAAATCTAGCAAATACTTTCTTCTAACAAATTACCTGCTTATTACGTCTACACTAAAAATGGAAAAATAAAAAATAAAAATAGCCGACTACCAGGCACTAAAATGTAAAAAATAACTAAACGGGAGTTTTCATTTAGAATAGATACCTAATCAGATATTTTCGAAGTCTTATTTATATAATACAATACGAAGAATTATTATATATAATACAATATAATAATAAATTAATAATTTTACAGTGAAAATAACTAAATTTTACCAACGAGTAAGTAAATGTTATATAATAAAATTTTAAATTTCCCACACGTGTGTAAACATAATTCAAATCGAAATACATTTAGTACTAATCTACTTTCGGCTAAGCTTGTTCACTGTTCGTAAAAAAAAGAAAAATAAATACAAAAACATCGCCTACAAAATCTCACCTAATCCGATCAACGAGGATTTTTACACGCGAGGCATGGTAAGGTCTGTACAGTTTGCTTTATTTGAAAAAAAAAGGAGTTCGAAATAGATGATTTCGTTGGAAAATGGGCTAAAATTCTATTTGTTTGGACAGGGCTTTGTATGTGTAAATTAAATTGTTTGTTGGACATTTTAGCGTTTTTTTTAGTAAACCTCTGTGGTGGCCGTGAGTTCGATTCTCACAGATTTTATATTTGCTGGGTTTTTTTTCAATAATTTTACAATTAGCAACACTAAGTTATAGTATATATGGTAATTTCACTGCAATAATTTCAAAGTGCGTTTAAAGTAGGGTAAGTCAGGATGAGACGCCTATGAGGTAAAGATGCTTGCTAAATTTAAAAAATAAAAAGAAAATTTTGCGTGATTCGGATTTGCGTCATTCATAATACGTCAGTCGAAACTTAATTTCATTGTGGAACTTTTTTATACGCAAATTATACATTTTTAATTAACATTTTGGTGTTTATTTATATTTGAATACAGTATAGAATTAATGCTTAGATTACTGTGTATATACGAGTATTTTCCAAAAATACACTCTCATTTTGTGTGTGTTTATATTTGTAGCTTCTTGCTGTGACTGCTTAGCGGATTTGATATAGTATCAGATTGGATATATTATGGACCTGCCAACTACGGGAGCGGACAGACAAAAAAACTTTTTAACAAAAAAATAAAAACCGACTTCAAACAAAAGCACTAAAAAGTAAAAAATAACTGACTGGTAGTTTTCATTTACTATACATACCTAATCAAATATTTTCGAAGTCGGCGTGCTTTGCTTTATATGGGCTGGCACCGATTTCGAAAATATTTGATTAGGTATGTATTTAATAGGTAAGCTTTAATTATTACTTAGCCAAAGCACACCGACTTCGAAAATATTTGATTAGGTATGTATAGTAAATGAAAACTACCAGTCAGTTATTTTTTACTTTTTAGTGCTTTTGTTTGAAGTCGGTTTTTATTTTTTTGTTAAAAAGTTTTTATTTTTCCCTTTTTAGTGTAGACAGTAGTAGCATAGTAAGGATTCTAACGTGTTAGGCTTGTCAAATCAAACAAAATATGCCCAAACTCAAAGTATCTACTATTAGCCGTTGAAGAGTTCCACCTATCCACCTTCTGGCCTTGCCATCAGATCAGGTCAACAACACCGAACCACTGTACTATCAACGGAAATAGAAATACTTGCAAAATTTCAAGTCAATATGACAATTAGAAGTAGGTTAAATTCATCATTAGTTGTTTTTCCACCCTTAGGGGTGGTATTTTTTTTTTAAATTTAAATGGGACCAATCTGGAAGTATACCCTTTCAAACAAAACAAAAATTGTCCAAATCGGTTAATAAATGACGGAGTTCTGAGGTAACAAACATAAAAAAAAAAAGAAAAAAAAACAGTCGAATTGAGAACCTCCTCCTTTTTGAAGTCGGTTGAAAAGTAAGTTGATCTATGAGATCTGTGTGGTAGTTTCCAAGGAACTTTTATCTAAACTATCTCGTTACATATATTTACACGAAAATCAAACTCGCGTAGTCTAACTAAAGAATTGCCTAGAGGGAGTCCGTCTAAATAAATGTCAAATATTAGCGTGATTTGCTGTTTATGCTATTATTCTCGATTTTTATACAGATTGTTTAGTTTTTTGTTTTTATTTATTATTAGTTAAATTAATATACATTTTTTATAATAAAATAAACATAATAATAAAATTAATATTATTCTTTTGTATTTTTATGCATTAATTCTATTTCCACTAAAAGAAAGATAGCATAATATTAGTTTATTTAATTTTTTACTTTATTATAATAATAAGACCCATTAGCTACTTTTATTTATTAAAATTTATTTACTTATCAATAAATAACAAAAAAATATCACTCCGTATACAAATTGTCAATTATATACTATTTTTAAACATGTATTATTATCTATTTATATATACGTATGTACATATGTATATACGAGTATGTACTATAAAATTCTAAGTGAGTCGAACCTGTACATTAAATGTTTCTTGAAAAATATTATTAAAATAGACATTATCATCGATACTATAGTTTTTAGAATTTTTGTCTGTCTATCTGTCTGTCCGGGAAGGAATCACGAGAAACCCACTAGACAGATTTTGATGAAAAGTATGACGATAGCTGGTTATCCGGGTCAACATATAGTATACTTTTTACTGCGAGAAAATGTCTCATCTCTGAGAAATCTGTACTAAACGTTAATATAAAATACCTATTATTGTTGTTACATGTTTAATTCTATGGCACTGTTTATATTAACCATTCCACCATAAAAATACCATAGCGATAGTAAATAACAATAAGCCATCATACAAAGCTGTCATTTATTCATCGACAATGGAAGCTATCCAACCTTTTTGGTGTAAAACCAAATTAATCACACCCCGGCTTTTAACAACATTAATTAATTTTTTCTATTTCTATTTCGAACAAAACGACCCCCAAAACCATTAACTTAATTGTCATATATTTGTGATTGTTTTGAATAATGTATGAAGCATGCGTAGTACATTTTGTAACTAAAAATTGATATTATATAATACTAGCATTGCCCGCGGCTCCGCCCGCGTTCAAATGACCAAAAACAAAATTCTTAGGTTTTACATTTTCTTCATTTTCATTCTAACATTCCAGTTTTTGTATTTTTTCTCAGCAATGAGATATTTTTCCGCAGTAAAAAGTATCCTATACATTAACCCGAATAACCAGCTATCACCATACCAAACAGCAAAATCCATCCAGTGGTTTTCTTGTGATGCATTCCCAGATAGACGAACAAAAATTCTAAAAACTATAGATTTGGCCTCTGTATCGATAATAATTACTATCTCAATAATATTTTCCAAAAAATATTTAACAGTACAGATTCGGCTTATTTAGAATTTTATTTTATGTATAGATAGTTTACAAATCGGTCAACTCTAACTATACTCTAGCTTATAATTATATTCAATATTCATAATTAAATTTTTATTTATTTTTATTTTATTAAATTTATCTATACCGACAGTTCAAACGTTCCTAGGGACGAATCCAAGCGGAGCAAGGGTGAGCTGCTAGTAATAAAAAAAACTCATTTAAGAGTCAATTTGTAAAGTTAAAAATCTTATATAAGGTCGATTATGTGATGTATGAATTGAGAAATATAATATACTTTTTATATAATGATGTAGTGTTTGTAATATATCAAAGAAAAATCACGCAATTTTGTGGGTTTTTAAACAAAACATAAGGTACTCCCACACGGTCTTGGTATTGCGTTAGACGAGATTTTTTTGTTATATTTCCACCGGCTTGCCTCGGCTACGTCGGACTTCTTTTATTTTAAACCCCAAACAAATATTGTTCACAGTACAAACTTTTCCACGTCTTTTCAAGCTTTTAGAGGTCGATTTTAGAAAAAAGTTACTCTTGGGAATATGTATCATTGAAAAATTGGCTGCCAAAATTTTGACTTTTCATGTTCGGTCTTAGAAATAATGAATTTACGTTTTTTACATCTGCGATTTCGTCTTTTTTTTTCGAAAAAGTTTTTTCGAAAAAGACAAACTACAAAAGCAAAACCAAAAGCTCGTTAGGGCCGTCTCTGAGATACACCAAAAAAATAATAATACGAGTATTGCTCGTTTAATGTATGAAGATTAGATTTTCATTATTTATTATTAGTAGGTATTATATTATTATTACAAGTGACTTATCTTGGCTTCCAAACGAAACATCGACGTTATTTTACTTTTTTTAAATATAATACACTACTGGAAGCCTCGGTTTCGCCCGCATTTCATTCAATTTTCAAAAAAAACTTTTTGGTTTTATACTATATGATTTTTTTGCTATATAGCCTGTATCCTTCCTCAATAAACGGGATATCTAATGCAAAAAGAATTTTTCAAATCGGATTGAGTTCCCGAGATTAGCGCGTTCAAACAAACCAACTCTGATTCTTTATAATATTAATTAGTATAGATATGCATGTTCTTTTATGATATACTCTAAATTATTGTGAAAACTGTATCAAAATCTGTTCCGTAAATTAGAAGAAGTAAGCATATAAACAGACAGACATAACAGATAGTAAACACTTTTTTAATATATAAATATTAAAATCATTGTATTTAGATTACATATTGAAATATTTTAACTCTAACAAAAACCGATAAACAAGATTCAATATCTTTACCTAAAGTAGAACAAAAGAACACAAATGACTCTGACTCATTTTAGTTTGACCTAAAGAGAAATGGCCAGTTTTAGTATTGCAAAGATTAAGTCTAACTTTAATATTACCTGCAAATTAACTTGGCCGAGTCTGAGTTATAAGCGATATGAAAAAAAGTATGAAAATTATCTTTACATTTTTCAATAAGCAAACAAACAAACAACATCTATACTAATATTATAAATGTGAAAGTGTGTTTGTTTGTTTGTCTTTCTTTCACGTCTAAACGGAGTGACGGATTGACGTGATTTTTTGTGTGGAGATAGTTGGAAGGCTGGAGAGTGACATAGGGTACTTTTTATCGCCGGAGATTATCGATAGCCCGCGACTTCGCTTGCGCTAAAACTAAAAAAAAAACTCTAGTTTCACACAAACTTTCATCCCCTATTTTATCCCCTTAAAAGATGAATTTCGAAAAAGCTAAAAAACGTATTTATTTAATTTTATTGAAGAGCATTAATACCAAGTTTCAAGTGATTCTGATCATACATATTTTTTGAATTGTATTATAACGTGTTTTCCCCTGGGAATTGGGAATTAGATCTCTCGCGGTAAAAAGTCTATGCCTATGTCACTCTCCAGCCTTCCAATTACATCCATACAAAAAATTACGCCAATCCGTCACTCCGTTTCGACGTGAAAGAAGGACAAACAAACAAACAAACAAACAAACAAACACACTTTCACATTTATAATATTAGTATGGCTGGGTCTTACATTAACGTGGATTACTTTTCATACCGATACATTAATTTAATCATGATGGTACATTGTAAATAGGAGCTAATCGAGCAGGGGGAGATTGTTAGTAAATGATATAATTCTAATATTATTTGGAACCAGCGACTTTACCTCCCTTCACTCGAATGCGTCCCTAGGTATATTTTAAACAGACACAATTTCAGAGGTTTTAATTTTTTTGAAATAAAAGTAGCCTCAGTTACTCCTTATAACATCAGCTATCTGCCAGTGAAAGTGTCGTTAAAATCGATCCAGCCGTTTCGGAGATTAGCCAGAAAAACAGACAGACAAAAATTAAAAAAAAGATTTTTTTTTATAAATACGGAGTAGGTACTCTTTCATATATTTTCATATGAGAGACCGCAACAAAGTATATTTTCATTTTAAATATCAATTTGCGTTGATCTAAGAAAATATTATCTCAAATACTCGTATTATATTAATAGAATAGAAAACACGTAAATATTAGGCCTACTAATCGCTGCCACGTATATCTCACTCAGTAACGGTGCCGCTGCTACATTCGTTTATCGTCACGTATGGAAAGTTATCAACTGAGACGTGTATGTAGGTCGCATCTACGACTTCTGATAACTAATTAGGTGTATTGATCATTTATTTGTATGGTAACGTGACCACCAAGTCTTCCGAACGGTAATTTTCACTTTTGGATCACAGAATGTAACGAAGTTAACATGAAGTAATAAGTAAGTTAGCGAAAAGTATTATAATATAACAATAATTTACTTAATATCCGTTTAAATCTACAATCTGTTTTAGATTATATATTATTGCGCTAACTTGAAATGTTTTTGGATAGACATTAAAAAGATTATAGATTTGAGTTTTATTACATTTTCAAAAATATTGTAACGTCTAGAATAGAGCTCATTAATCATTCATTATTTGCATAGATCATTAAACAAATATTACGCAGAATTTACTTATCTTTTTAAAGGAAAAGAGATATCTGGATTAAGGTATTTTGCTTTTCCCATTAATTATGGTGTAAGAAATAAACATAACCAATGTCAAAGATAGGCTAATTTTGGTATAGATTGTCTTGATCTATTTCTGGATCCACAACCATAAATTATCTTCTTTCTCCTTTCTTGTTTTATCCGTCTTTTATAAAATATCAATTACATAAAAACAAAACAAATCTATTCCACGGGAACCGTACATTTTTCCGGTGTAAAAAATATAATATATAATCTATCTCTGTGCCAAATCTTATGCAGATCCGTTCAGCCGTTCTGGCGTGATTGAGTACAAAAACCCATCCAAACATCTAAACTTTCAAATTTATAATATCAGTATGATAAGAATTAATGCATATTAAACTGTTTCATAAAAGCCTTACTCAGATCCACTTTCACCAAGACCTTCTTATTAGTCCTAATAACTCATTAATAATTGCTACGAGTATGTAAATGTACCTAAAATCTTAGTTTATACTAATATTATAAAAAGGTAAAGTGTGTGAGTTTGTGGGTTTGTCAGTTTGTGACGTTGTAGGGGGTAATCTCTGGATCTTCTGAACCGATTAAGATGAAATTTGGTAAAAAGATAGTTTGAGAGACTGGAAAGGACATTGGGTACTTTTTATCCCGTAAATAATCCCTTAAGGGGGTTAAAATGTGGATGAAATTTGACATGGGGATCAACCTAGGGATGAACCCGAGCGACGCGAGGGTGAGTCGCTAGTAATATTATAAATGTGAAAGTTTAGATTTTTGGATGTTTGTTACTCAATCACGCCAGAACGGTTGAACGGATCTGGATTAAATTTGGCACAAAGACATAGATAGATTATAGTCTGAAATAGCACATGGGCTATTTTCTATACTGGAAAAGTTCACGGTTTCCATAGCATAGATTTGTGTATGTTTTTCTAGATGTGAACCCGAGCGAAGCAAGGTAGAAATGGTAGTTTATTATAAGATTAAAATTCTAACATCTACGTGCACCAATATTGTAAAACAGAATGCTTATATAACTTCGATATTTTCTAAGCAGATTTAAACGTGTTAAACTCATTTAGTAAATGTCGAACAGCACAATAATAACGGCATATCAATTACTACATTTATGCAGACCCTGGAAATTGCCAAGATTAATAAATCCCAGGCAGAAGATCAAATAATACACTTAATAAAATTATTAATTTGGTGTTCAAACTCAAGTTCAAGTGTTCGGTAGGGAACACTTCTTAGTCACTTCACAGAATAATTATTAGCCAAAGCTTTTTCCGAATACTTTATAGGTATTAATGTGTAATATTAATTTTTATTGATTCTAACAAAGGATAAGTAGTTAATATTATATCTTCTCAGCAGAACTGCCTTTCGAGCCGATTAGCTTATAATATAATAATTGTTGGTAAAAGTGCTTGTGTTTATTTGAAAAAAGTATATTTTGTTTTTAATTAATTAAAAAAAATACACAGAGATCTCAAGACAAATAAATATTTGAAATCATAATAACACGGCATCTAGTTTATAACAAAGAGCCCTTTAATTACACACTTCCAGCCCGAGGCCGGACGAAGATTGTAAGTATTCATATTTGAACGCTAATTTATATCCAAGAATAGAATGCAGTTATTGATTTAAAAGAAGTGCATAAATCATGGAACAGCTATGAATAGGATATGAATTGCGATATAATTTTGTTTTAAGAGCGCATTTCTAATATGGAAAAGTAACTAATTATCCATTTTTCTTTTCTTGATTTTATGTTATATCAAGCCAAATTGTAAGGAAATACATATGTATGGAAGATATGGAAATTAGAGTCGTGCATATTTTATTTTTCTCAAATATTCTCAATTTATTTAATTCTTATACTCTCCAAATAGAATACAAGATAGTTATTTATTAGTGAAAGAACGGATGGTGAAAAGGAAGAAAAAGGGATAGCACGCCACTGTCCTTTTTTTTATTTCTACCTAAATACTCAATAACTAAATTAAGCCCGACCCGGGACTCGAACCCAGAATCTTTGGATCTGAGCCGTACATACTAGCCACTAGACAACCCAGGCAGCCTAGTATTTTACTTTATCCAAAACCCGGGATTCAAACCCGCTTCACTCAGTTTCCCAACTGAGCGCGCTACCACTGGGCTACCACTGCATTTTATATACTCGGAAGTAATTATTTCATGCCAAGCGAGGTCACGGTACAGAACTACCTTTATATAACAATACGTTACGAGATAATAATAATACCTTCTAATTGAATGAATAGCACCCAGGTGTGACTCTGGCGTCTGCATCAGCACAATTGCCTCTGAATCACACTGACCACTCCACTTGCGTAAATCCTGCGTCATAATTCGTTGGCTCACTATTACAAGGTTCTATGTTACAATTTTAGTACTTATTTAGTTATAAATGCTACAAGGTTCTATGTGTTATTAGCTACAGATTTGCAAAAACAAACCACTGGACAGCGGCACTTTAACTACAAAATATTCAATTTTACATAGTTCTAAGTTGTTTTTTTTACGATAACAAAATAACGACGTTCTATGTAAAAATTACTAAACTTCATTAAATTTAACATAGAACCTTGTAATAGTAAGCCAACGAATTATGACTACGGTCTACAAATAATAATATTATACAGTTGTAAAATTTAGCAGGCATATTTTTTTTTATAAATATATAACCATATAAAATATATAACTACTAGACAAACAATAACAAATCTATCCCGCGGGAACCGTGTATTTTTCGGGGATAAAAGAAACCTATTTAGTATTCTGATGTATGAAATATATTATTGTTAATTTTCATTACAAGAAAGGATAAGCATGTTTTAGATATTTTTTTATTATTTATTTATTAGCTTTTCAAGGGAAACAAACAGTACAATAAATATTTACATTCTAAAACATATAAAAGTAATGCTAAAAACCAACCAAGTTTCCACAGATTCACAACACATAAACAAAATATTTGAACCAAATCAAGATATTAAATAAGAGCGATGTCTACAACCATCTACGACTGGACCTAGATTTTTTTTATTCGATGCCGATGGTCTCACAAACCTCGCTATTTGATACGGGCGAATGTGAGACCTTTTTTTACAATTTTATTTATTACCAATTACAGATTTTTAAAACCTTAAGGCTTAATATTTTTTACATAACTTTGTTAAATTTTGCTATACATATACAAACTTACGGTACCTAGATTGTCCTAATATTTAATCTAAACATACCAGTTTGGATAAATCCATATAAAAACCAAGTTAAAAAAATGAATAATCGATACTATCCCATGCACAATCAGTAAAAATGTACATTCAAAATATGGCGTCGCTTTAAAAATTCCGATATGAAGTTTTCGCCTTCAAATCATATCAGAATATATTAAAGGCCTTTAAGTCTAGTCGGTTCGATCTAGCGTTATCGAGTTAAGGGGGACGGACGGACAATATTAGTTTTAACGCGGTTAGCATTTTTGAATTTTAACACTTTTACACTATTTTAGTTTGTTTTGCATCTAAAATCTTGCTTCGTTCTTAATTTATGGAAATTATAATTGTCTGAGTGGTCGAAGTTTGACCATTACCGTTATTGTATAGAGGAAAGCATATTAAGCATTTGACGACACGTTTGGCTCAGTTTGTAGTGATCCTACTTGCTGTACTAGCGGTCTTGGGTTCGAGCCCCGCTGGGGGGCATTCATATGTGTGATGAGCACGAATGTTTGTACTCCAGTCATGGTTGTTTATATTTATAATATGTATGTATTTAAAGTTATACATGAATAGTGTATCAACTATCTGGTATTCATAATTCAAGCTTCGTGGCTTACCATGGAACTAGATGGCACTGTGTATTAATGTATTTATTTATTATTTATTATATAAATCGAATTTACCTAAGGTTCTAAAATATTTTATAGATAGCACTAAAGCTTGTCAATAGCTACTAAAGAAAAACAAAGAAAAGCGATTGACAAACAGAGACAAAAAAGGTACTGAATTGTTTTGTATCTATATATACAAATATACATATATGAAAATCAATGTGTATATATATTCCCTGTAAACTCCAAAACCCCTGGAGTGATTTTGATGAAATTTCAAAAAATTTCATCAGAGCTTCGCTATGGCATTTGTTTATCTTTTTAATTATTAAGGTTGCACACAATACCTATTCTTAGGACTTAAATATGACACAATCAATCATAAAATATAATAAAATGAAGAATAAGCATCTAAAAAATTACATGGGAATAATATATTATGCTTTTATGACATAACCATTGTTCATTTCAGTATAATTCTTAAAATTGATTGTAGAAAGAAATATTTTAAAACCTCAAATCTTATATTATATGAATACTATATAATATAAAATTAAAATGTTTGTCTATATTAAGATACTAGCATTGCCCGCGGCTCCGTTCGCGTTCAGATGACCAAAAACCGAATGTTTAGGTTTCACATATTAGTATACTCTTACAATGCAGTTTTTGTATTTTTTCTCAGAAATGAGATATTTTCCCGCGGTAAAAAGTATCCTATATTTTTTTTCATTTTCATCAAAATCTGTCCAGTGGTTTTCTCGTGATGTGGTAACAGACAGACAGACAGACAGACAGACAAAAATTCTAAAAACTATGGATTCGGACTCTGTATCGATAATAATGTCTATTTCAATTAGATTTCACAAAAAATATTTAAGTACAAATTCGACTTAGTTACAATTTTATTATATGTATAGATTTTAGGCTATAAATGACGTCGTAGGTAAGTACATTATACTCGTATGTAATTAACTTGCAATTCGACCACGTAATTTTTGATTTAGACTCCATATGAAATGCAATTGTAATAAAGTCAATTAGTCTAAAATACCAGGGCATTAGAATAATTAAACATAGAAATGATTAATTAACAAGTTGAATTATGCACTAAACTCGTAATGCCAGGGTTTTATGCTGCAATTTGTTTTGGCACGTCATTATGTTTTAGTGTTATGTGGGTACCTGAAAATGAGAGACAGATAGATAGATAAATATTTTATTGCGCATACAAAAGAAGAGTACAGAAGATAAAAAGAAAAATTACAAAAAGACATACGAAGGCGGTTTTATTGCTATGAGCAACCTCTTACAAACAACCTTTGGTGAAAGGATGACTGGAACCCATATTTAGTATTATTCACAACTTTTTTTAACGTTGGAAAATGCATTTAGGTATACCACTTGCATAGATATAGGTGGTTATGTAGGACTCACCGGTAAAGCCAGCGCTATCTACTAAAACCCAAGGGAACCTTCCTCTTCTTAATAGGGCCTCGCAGGATCGATTACACACTCAACCACGATGCCCTGACGGCAGGTCTGCCGAAACAGACCACAACAACCACGGGGACTGTTGGAGCAAACAGTCCACTCTGTTACCAGAAAAGTACCAGAGCTGCAACCCTCATGGTAAACCACCCACCGAAGTGAGCCACCTCCCAGTGCGATTCTTGGCTTGATATAGTTTTTTGCAACCTATACTACTTTAACAGAAATACCTGTATGATCAACTGGGCAGTGATATATCAAAATTTTCACGACAATAAATTTCAAATTGTTACCGTCACCGAGATACACGAAATAAATTTACGTACATATAAACAAGAATTAATAATTTAATATTTCGTTTAAGTATAGATATATAGTCTCACGGACCGACATTTTAATTGGGCATTTAATCTTAATCAAATTAACGCAAAGAGCTTCTCGAGGTTCCGCCTTGATAGGTTAGATACATACAAATGTATTTGTTTAAAAATGCTTAGCTAATTTAATTAAGGCATTGTTGATTTATAAATTTTTTTATACTGATCGTATAGTGGTCGAAAATCGACTATAATTATTAATTTTTGTTTATAACACTAAAGCTTGTCAATAGCTACTAAACAAAAAAAAATGGTTGACTGACAGAGGAGAAAAAGTACCTGAACTGTTTTGTCTTTGCCTATTTCTAGGTAAAATAATGTTATATACTATGTATATAAGATACATAAATGAATATCCACTTTAATAAATAATTATTATAATCTATATATTGATACGTGAAGAGAAAACATTGAACGTCTTTTTAAGGGTATTGCAATTGGTACAGACGAGTATGAGCTTTGAGAAAAGAACTGCAGAAAGCCACCCGCGAATCCGCTCGCGCATTTTATTTATATATAATTACTTAACTACTAAGAGATGCAGCATGTTAGATAACCTTTAACTATATTATACGAGTACTTACATAACATAAAGATGAAAAGTTTTTTTGTCTGTTCGTGCAAATCTCCGAATCTATAGGCCCGTCCGTATCTGTATAACTTTGAAAAAAGAACCTCAAAAGCGATCAAATCTAATGAATTATGGTTGATTTTTAACCACGAGGCGATCACTAGTAACTATAAAAGAGTGACACAGTCAATATTTCTAGACTGATTTCAAAAAACTAGAAGGTACTTCATTCAGTCCACTTGTTGTGCATAAATCTAGGTATATTCCATATCTGCGCCATTTCGAATGATTCTAATAATCTTTATATTAATGAGTACATTTTTTCATCAAATGTAGTTACAGATTTTTTATAAGACCCAAAAAATATTTAACCATGAAATTAAAAAAAACCTTAAATAATTGATTTGCGCATGAATAAACTCCTTTAACTGCAAAATATAAAAGCACGTAAATCATATGGCATAATACACAAATTTACTCAGCACATGAATCGAACCCCCAATAACCTACCAACCACTGTACCAACATCATAAAGCTTCATTCACTACTTTTAATTATACAAGCGAACGTCACTACGCTAATAAGTAGAATCGCGTGATTTTAATATAGCAAGCTGTAGAGAATTAAATGAAATTGCCTTGTGCCGACTCAATTTGCATATTTTTGGCCGGCGGCGGCACTCGAAATATTAGTCTTGTATATATTAAAGAATTAAAATACTCGTTCTTTTTAATACTATCTATAACTAGATTATACTTTGTTTTGATCGTTTCGAATAACGGGATAGGATAAAAATATAGACGATTAGTGACTTACCCTCCGTTCGTTTGTTATCCCGCAGTAAAAAGTATCCTATATGTTGACCCGGATAACCTGTTATCATCATAACTTTATTCAAAATCTGTCCCATAGTATTCTCGTGATGCGTTCCCAGACAAACTGACAGACAGAATATAGATGGACAAAAATTCTAAAAGCCGATTCTCAGACCTACTGAATACGCACATAAAATTTAGTAAAAATCGGTAAAGCCGTTTCGGAGGAGTACGGTAACAAACATTGTGACATGGAAATTTTATATATAAGAAGATTATAAATGTGAAATTTTGTTTATATATCTGATTGTTACTCTTTCGTGCCAGAATGTCTGAAAGGAACTGGATGAAATTTGGCGCAAAGATAGCTTATAGTCTGGAATAACACATATTCTACTTTCTATACCGGAAAAATGTACGGTTCCCGTGGGATAGGTTTGTTGTTGTTTTTGTTTTGTTTTTGATTATTTCAGTAAGATTTCCAAAAAAATATCCTAGTTAATATAATACCGATTCGGCTCAGTTATAATTTTTTTATATGTGTAGATATCTTTATATGCAACCTAAATGAAATATGATGAAGGATACGTTGAAGTAATTTATCCTTCGCAGGTGATTTATCCTTCCAAAGTTCATCCCTCAGAAAATAGTGTGTTGTTTGTTTTCTGGTATCATAAGTTTTAGAAATCATACATATGTTTTTGGGGTACCGTGCTTCGAAAAGAAAGAAATGAAGCATTAGTGGATCATTTGTATGCCTGTCGATCTGTTAATTTAGTTCTATAAATCTAAAGAAAAACAATATATCTATATAAATAAAAATGAATATTCTTACGTTTGTCCTTTATGCGTTCCTAAACCACTGACCCGATTGTGATGAAACGCTAGTGAGTTATTTTGTATACGCCTGCAAAGAATCCTGGTGCAATAAAATCTTTGGAAGTTTGCCTTTTATGCCTTCCTAAAATAAAAAAAGCTTAAAAAAGCTTAGAACAAAGAAGCTTTAAACTATAAAAGCTCATTATAAAAAGTTTCCCCTATATCATTTACTAAAAAAAATATACCATATGAATGTTAGGTCTAAAGAGCCTAAAAAAATATGTGTTTTTTCTTTAAATTGTTAACTTGCATAATAGTATATTGCAAAATGTGTAACAAAAATGAGTAATTATATATGAAAATCAGGTTAAATATTAGTGTATTCATAATTACTAGGCAATATAAATTCTGAGTTCACAAAATAACATGCTATTTCGGTTACTCTATGTTTATAAGTTATCTGTCAAAGGACAAATATGGACAAGTGTCACGCTATATTATTTGCAAACGAAAACTTAGAACTTGGCATATTTTACTTATATTTATATCATAATTCATACTAGTTTAGCCCGCGGCTTTCCTCGCTTGATAAGCGAGCGGGGTTTAATGGTAGACTATATCCGATCCCAGGATGAGATCTATGTCCTTGCCAAACTTTATCGAAATCTGTTTAGCGGTTTAAGCGTGTAAAGGCGATAAATAAAATTACTTGGACTTTTATAACATAACAAGCATTACTATGCTAGAGTTCCGTGACTGCGCACGCGTTTGTTAATTTAGTATTATAAATTATAGCCAGTGCTACTCTGATATATTTCCTTTTTTTTAACGTTGGGAAATGCATTTACGCTTACCACCTGCATACATTCAGGTGGTTCTGTGGGAAGCCAGTTCTACTCACTAAAACCCAACAGAACCTCCCCGTCTTAATGGAGCATTTCAGAACCTATCAGCCACAATCCCAAGGTTGCTTCCCCATACAAACTTTCACTGTCTTAAGGGATGATTTCCGGGATTAAACCTATGTCTTTCTCAAGCTCACAAACTATCTTCTTACCAAATTTCATCTAAATCGGTTCAGTACTTTCGGAGCCTATTCGATACAAACAAACAAACATACAAAAAAAACAAAATTTTTCCTCTTTATAATATAAGAATAGATATCGATTTCACAAATCAACTTGTCAAAGTAATCGCCCATTTTCACTTATTCCAGTTGGCTTCAATATAAAATTTTCTATATAAATAAATTATGACGAAGTTCAAGCACTACACTATCGCATCGAAGGACGCGATATTAAAAAGTTTAATAGTCATTTTGGGTCAGAACGCCATTCGCGTGGAAATTGACGTGGAAATAGCTTTTCTTTACCAACTTTTAACTTACTTCCCCCATTAACCGCTATAAAGTGAAAGCAGCATTGACATTTATAAAAATACTCGATAGACACGAGTGGTTTCATATATCCTTACTTATATAATAACTTTACCTTGCTTTGGATGGGTGATATCTTAGAGATGAGATGCCTTTTGTATTTTATAGGTAAGTTTTAACGATTAGTATGGAATATATAGACTATATATAAATAGGTATAGAAAAGTAGGTTACTTACCTTTAGAAAAACTTGGAATAATTATCTATTTTACCTTGATCGGTCATAAGCGCGTGTAAATTCTTTATTTATTACCAAAATCATAGGATATCATTAAATTTTTGTCCTTAACTTGAGAAATGATTTGTTCCCAATACAAAATTTCAATCCCTATTTCATCCCTTTCTTTCATTTTTGCGACAAAAATTTCCTCTGTCCTTCTTCGAGGTCCTTCTCTTTACCAAACTTCATCACAATTAGTCTCCCTGACTATGATTGCTGTAAAGCATTTGAAAAGTCACGAAAAAAATCTGTAAATATAGTTTTTTTTAAATATTATTCCTATGTTTTTTTAAAAGTAGGCAAAGCAAGGCTTAGTTGCTTGTATAGATTATGACAAATTATTATTATTCGACGGAACCCTTTTAAATATAAAAAGCGTTCGCGCCACGCATAGGGCCAAAATGGCTAATTGCAACCAGATGAGGGTTGAACAATAAAAACGATATTACACATTCACCAAATGGAAGGCTAAGCTCGTCTAATGGACCTTTTACGAGGTTTAATGAAAAAATATACAATGTCGGTTTGAGAATTTTGGATTAAAACGAGAGTGTGTTATTTCCTTTGCCTAGATTAAAAATAAACTGGACTTTTAATTTTATTTCAGTAATCTATTTCGGCCTGACGAGTTTTTTAGTGTCTGCTCTGTGAGTTATTTTTAATGAATTCCAAAAATGAATTGAATTTCGATTTTCATTTAATCTAATACTAATACTATAAAGAGGTAAAGATTGTGAGTTTGTTTGTAGGAAGTAATCTCTGGAACTACTAAATAGATTTAGGTGAAATTTAGTAAGAAGATAGTTTGAGAACTTGGAAAGGACATAAGGTAGTTTTATCCTGGAAATCATCCCTTAAGAGGGTCAAAAGGGGGATTAATATTTGTATGGGGACGAACCCGAGCGAAGCGAGTGTGGGTCGCTAGTATTGGAATATTAAAATAAATACGTACATTAATAAGCATGTTATAGAAGGATATAGTTTACATTTTTTTATTTATTATATATTCTTTATGACCAAAGATGTTAATATGATGATAATGTAATGAATTATCCCATCCAAGTTAAAATACTTGGATTTCTAAATATCTAAAGAACGATTGTATCCAGGTACCAATATTTTTTAGCCAATTGATATTTTTCCTGACAATCCTTACATTTGAGATTTTGCCTTTATTAAAGTAATCGATTAAACAAAAAATCATGAAATTTATTTGGAGATTATTAACAAAATTAATTAAGTAATAACTTATTATTAATGTTAACACCCACGCTAAATAGAATTTTATTCTATTTCTACCATCGCTATCTTGAAAATTACTATAAAAAAGATATATCTAAATTCTAAACATTCATTAAATCATTTTAGACGACAATAGAAAAGTCAAAGTGAAGGCATGTCAAAAATAAAGTGTAATAATATCAGAAACTACTATACAAATAGAGAATTACAAAACTTGATTACTTGTTGATTATTCTTGTTATATACAATTGTTCTGTTCACTCATCCTGTCTGTCTGTCACTGTCTGTCACTCTTATTGTTACTTTAAGGCTACGTAAATGAAATTTCACAAATTAAAGCTTCAACAGTTCTCATAAGTATGTATTAGACAAAAATAGTGATATATAGGAAATATAGTATATATATATATATATATATATATATATATATATATATATATATATATATATCGCAAGTTCTTACCAAAATTCAAGATGTCTCTTGTATCTGAAAGGCAACTAATATTATTTTATATGTATTAGATCATCAACTTCATATTTATTTTATTGGTTAGATATTGGACCTTCAAAATATTTGAACTAGTAACCTATAATCATTTTGCGTCCATATATCAAATTTATAATAGCCATTCAAATTATAATAGCCCCATGACAAACATCATATCAATCTGTCAGTTCTCGCGTAAAAGAAGAAAAAACAAACACACACCCCAAATTAATAACATTAGTGAGGATTCAAACAACTGCGTTAGATGAATAAATTGTGAATGTAATATTGAAATTGCAAACAAAATACCTTTCACCATGAATTGAAAGGAAAAAACATAAAGAACATTATTAAATAGATTTCATTTTGCGAATACGAAACCCATTGTGCCCGGACATAGATATGGCCAATTTAATGAGATCCGCACACTCGTGAATACACCGCCAATTACTATGTTAGGGCATAGCTCTTGGTATTTTGGTTGAAATGTTGAAAGCTCGCTACATTTTACCTGTGAATATGCTCGTTCGTATTTTATTGTAAAATAACTAAAGAAATATTTTTTCGTTATGAATTTTTAATAGCACGTAATTGTTTTGTTTTTAACTTTACTAGTTAAACTAGAAATTATAAGTTAGTTTATGTTCAAGGATTTCTTGTCTTCAATATATTTTCTATACATCTTTTAGTCGTAACTAGCGACTCACCCTCGCTTCGCTCGGGTTCGTTCCTAGGTTGCTTCAGCATACAAACTTTCATCTCCACCCCCACCCCCCTCCCCCTTAAGGGATGATTTCTAGGATAAAAACTATCCTATGTTCTTTCCAGGATCTCAAACTATCTTCTTACAAAATTTCATTTAAATCGGTTCAGGAGATACAGAAATTACCCCCTACAAACTTACAAATTCACAAACTTTACCTCTTTATAATATTAGTATAGATAATGTTATTTATTTCATGGCAGGCTAAAAAATGAATAAACAAACAAAAAAAAATCACAGAATAACTTGATTTTAAAATATCTTTCATATTAATTTAAGTAATTTCCCATCAATATTTTAATTTAACACACAAACTCACACAATTTTGAATTTTATTACAATAAAATAAAATGTACCAGAAAACGTATGATTCGACATTTTCGCATCAACTGTACCTGTGTACCACAAAAGTGCGCCAAAGGCAATGCACTTTTTACTCGAAGCTTTCAACGGAGCTTTAATCAATAATTTCGAATAAACGTATGCTTTTTATTACCTCTTTCGTTACGGGTTAAGCTTTTTTACATATATGTAAATATTATTTAGTTTATTTTTTCCTACTAACGTAAAAAGTTTTCAATTTTTGTTTTTATGCCATCTCTGTAAGTGCTAAGACGATTCTTAGTATATCCTTTTCCTATTAACAAGCTCTAATATCATGGAATGACAGATTTTTTAATAAATTTTCTTAGCTTTACTTTAATAATGGCTAAATAATTATGTAATCCAATCTATTAACTCAATTTTAAGCTATTTTAAATTCGTAATAGAACTTATCAAGTATGCATCATAAAATTTGTATGAGCAATAAAATTATTTAGTGCTACAGAGTCAGAATCTGGGTCATTTTGATTATTGACAATGTCATATATTAAATTGATCAAAAGTGTTTTAAGAGTTTAAAACTATAATCAATATATAATTAATCATATTAGGTCACGTTTGGCCAATGTTAAGCTAATGGCTTAAACAAAACAAGGAGATGTTGCTGGTTTTATTAGAATCAATTATGTATACTAAATATGTAAATGTGTTTGTTTGAATGCGCTAATCTCCGAAACTACTAATATACAAATCAAATCGGATTTTAAACGCACTGCTGGGCAAGGGCCACCCTTCAATACAAAAGGGATAAGGCTATAGTCCACCACGCTGGCCAAGTGCGGGTTTGCGGACTTCACATGTCTTTCGATAACTAGCTAGGTTCTTTCAGACATGCAGGTTTCAAGTGGTTTCCAGTCAACATGATTATGTTGGAAAATGATTCGCACATGCAAATATCAGAGGTGCAAGACCCGGGATTTGAACCCGCTTCGTAGCGTATTACCACTGGACTACCACTGCCTTTTATGAACGGAGTAATTCTAAAAAAATTAAAGAAGCGGGCGGAGTCACGAGATAATACTATTATTTGTTTAAAATATTGTCATGAGATTCCTATAATATTTATCAAGCTTGAAAGCCTACATATGGAGTACACTAAATTCATCGCGTTGTTTAAATGCAGATGATATGAATTCTAAAGTAAGCCGGTAACGAATTTAAATGGACATTGCCTTATATTTACATTAACGATTGTTATTTTTATGATCCTATATGTTGACCCGGATAACCAGCTATCATACATCAAAATCTGTCTAGTGGTTTTCTCGTGATACGGTCACAGACAAACAGACAAACAGACAGACAGACAGACAAAAATTCTAAAAACTATAGATTCCGTCTCTGTATTGATAATAAGGACTATTTTAACAAGATTTTCTAAAAAAATATTTAATATACGGAATCGACTGTTAGAATTTTATTATAGGTATATATTGATATGTATGTATATCAAAATATATTCGCATAAATCTTCGAAAATAACTAATTATATTCATTTCACTAACTAATTTATTTATTTCATATTCTAGTTTAATTTTAACGTTTTTCGATATCACTTAATTTGTAAACTTACCAACAATGGCGCTATTAAAGAACATTAAAGAGTAAAGTAAGGCAATTTCACAAGAGCAAAACCTTGGTAAGAGTCTAAATATTATATATAAAACGTATAAAATTAATAATTGACCTAATTTTTTTTAATAAAAAGATATGAAAAGATTATTATTTATATATTTTTTTATTATTCGAAGAGGCAATAGAAATAATTTCCTTAATACGATGAGAGTTCACAAAAAACAATTAGAGCTGAAAAATTCGCGAAGAACTCTCCACTGACGAATTTTAAATCGAGTCGCGCTAATTAAAAAGCTCTCAAAAGACATGGAAATATAAACAATTCAAAGCCAACCCTTTATACAGTGAGGGGTAGTTTCGCTATATTGAAAAAGAAGAACTTTAGAAGAACTGACTGTAAAAACTCCAGTAAAAGAGCTTGTGTTCCAATATTTTTTGATTTCTAAGCCATTGATTGATATTTTTATAAGTTCGCTAGTTTGATGTCTGCGTGAGACAATTTTTTCTATTGACTTTGTTCTTGATTTTGATAAATCGGAACCGTTATTTATATGAATAGACTTGCGTTTTCACGTTTAATGTGGATTTCTCAAGGGTGCGATATTTTCCCGCGGTAAAAAGTATCCTATATGTTGACCCGGATAACCAGTTATCATCATACAAAATTTCATCAAAATCCCTCCAGTTGTTTTTCCGTGATGTGGTCACAGACAGACAAACAGACAGACAGACAGACAAAAAATCTAAAAACTATAGATCGGCCTCTGTATCGATAATAATGTTTATTTCAATAAGATTTTCCAAAAAAATATTTAATGTGCAGATTCGGCTTAGTTACAATTTTATTATATTATGTATAGGTTAATTAGTTCATATGTAGGTACGTCTGCTTATTTTTTTTCTACAGTCGTGCGTCAATGCTTTCTTTTATTATATTATATTATGTTGGTTTTGTATACACATACATAGGTATAATTTTGTACTCGATATGATTTTGAGCTTGAGAAAATAATTAATTTCTGTATTCATTATTATATTATTTTATTAGTTTCTCCTATATTATTCGTTATCCACAACTAAAAGTCTCACTAAAATTAGTCAAGACGTTAAGGATATTAGCAAGTTAAAACAAACAAACATATAGACTTTTTTTAATTTTACCTGGGATTCTTTATTGATGTGCAAATATAGTAAATTAGTGACTCACGTCTTCACTTCGTCACGACTATACAAAATCTATACTAATATTATAAATGTGAACTCTGACTGTTACCTTTTTAGGCTTTTTTGATAAAATTTGATAAGGATATAGATTTCATCCCGGGACCGGATATAGGCTATCCTTAAACCCTTACTTATCATGCGTGTGAAGCCGCTCACAAAAAATATTACACCGTAAGAATCGAATCTTATATGTTAAACTTGAGCTAAAACAAAATACTCTACCACTTCGCTATCTGGTTTCATTCGTGCGGAAATTAAATATTTTCTCACGCTAATAATGATGTAGGCGAATACAAAATTATATCCGTTTTTATATTACAAATCTAATATGATTTATTAAAAGAAATCATTGCGCCATGACAGAAGAAAAGCTGGCGTTCGAGCTAATTATCTAAACTTGAGTGTTTGTTATTGTTGAGTTTTCAAAGAGCTTGTAAAATGTTATATTTATGTATAAAATACATACAATCCTCTTTTTGAAAGTCGGTAAGTAAAATTAGAATGTCATTAATCCTATAAATATTATAAATGCGAAAGTTTGGTTGGATGGATGTTTGTTACTTGATTACGCTAGAACGGCTGAACGGATCTGGATGAAATTTGACAGAGAGATTATAGTCTGGTATAGCACATATGTGTGTTACTTTTTATCCCGGAAAAATATACTGTTCCCGTGGGTTATTTACACTACCTGTTAAAACGTACTTTTTAAATAAAAAGCGATTTATTCTAATATTATTTTAGTTAGCAGTATTATACACCCATAGTATTTACTTATTAAGTAATTACTATAGATAGACTAAGGAAAAAAAACCTCGAAAAATAATAGGCAGATTATAACTATATTTCAGGTAGAAAAATACGTAGCTTTCATAAGGCATAAAAATTAATAAAGTCGGTCTAGAAGTTTTAGATTTTATCGATTACAAACAAACACATCTCTCTTAATAATATTACTTTAAATATAAGCTACTGATCCATACTCAGCTTCCCTTAGGCTCAAATGTCAAGACAACATCCCACGAGAATTACTTATTAAAATACTGATATAATGATTTTGAAAAAACTCTTCCAGAAATGTAAGGCTTTCTTTAAACATAGCTAATCTCTTAATGAATATAATCTCTCTTCTATATCTACACATTTAATAAAATTGTAACCAAGCCGAATCTGTACATTAAATATTTTTTGGAAAACCTTATTGAAATAGATTTTATTATCGATACAGAGGCTGAATCTATAGTATTTAGAATTTTTGTCTGTCTGTCTGTGACCGCATCACGAAAAAAGTTATCTAGGGATTTTGATGAAATTTGGTATGATGATAGCTGGATATCCGGGTTAACATATATGATCCTTTTTACTGCGAGAAAATATCTCATCTCTAAGAAATCCATACTAATAATTATGAAGAGGTAAAGTTTGTGAGTTTGTGATGTTGTAGGGGGTAATTAATCTCTGGATCTACTGAACTGATTTAGATGAAATTTGGTAAGAAGATAGTTTGAGACTCTGGGAAGGACATAGGATATTTTATCCAGACGATAGGATTTTTTATCTCCAAATACATCTCTTGAGAGGGTGACAATGGGTATGAAAGTTTGTATTGTTAAGCAAGGTAGTCTACGTTAAAACGGAAGTAGGTACGCGTCGGTAGTTCGAATATATGTAAAAGGATTATTTAGGCTCTATTTAAAATAAACTATAGTTCTTCCAAGCTTAAAACAACAAAAATTTTGAGATAAACATTAGTCTAGTACTAAATGCGCGTCTGTGTGAAATAATTCATTTTTTTACTTGTTACCGCGTACCAGATGGTCTTTATAGCCACTGACGTGTTTGGAATCGAAACGTATTGCTGTGTCGATATATGGATTAAATTAATAACCTATCTTTCGAGTATTCGCTATTAGACATGGTTTTTACTACGGGAGATACATATATCCATACTAATATTATAAATGCGAAAGTAACTATGTCTGTCTGTATGTTATCTTTTCACCCTTAATCCGGTAAATCGATTAAGATGAAATTTGGTATGGAGATAGTTTGAGATCCTGAATAGGGCATAGGATAATTTTTATCCCAAAATCATCTCTTAAGGGAGTGAAAAGGGAGGTGGGGTGTTTTGAGGATGTCAGTCGTATGTTGGTATTAGGGAAGATTATAAATTGGAAAATAATAAGAAATAAAAAATTGGACTACCTTCGTAAGGTCAATTTATTTCCAGGAAAAGTAAAAATTCTGCGTTATGAGGATAGACGAAAAATAGCTAAATCGATTGAAAGGTTTTGAACCCTTTTTAATATAGGAACTAGTCTCGTATACATTTTCAAATATTATACACCCCTTATCTATGCACCTACTGAAAATATCATTCCTGACTTCAAAATTTAGTACTTTTAATAGTAATCTTATATATTTTTTCTAGAAATTTTCGATGTATAATCTATTCATTGAAAAATAAATATGAAAACCAGAAAATACGTAGTTAGTAAATACAGGAAAAAAAACAACCAAAACTTTTAGAATCCTATTGTATAAAAAGTTAAAAATGTATCCAATAAATATATCGTATAGGTACACTTCGTTATTATAGTCAGTTAATGAGTTTATATACGTGTTACGAATAATAATTTCTTAGATTTACGCGAATATTTGAAATCTATATTAATATTATAAAGAGAAAGGCTTTTTTTATTCGATTGAAATAAAGCAAATACTTAATGTTAAGTGAAACTTACCACAATATATTATTGAAAACCGCATCCAAATCGGTTAAGTCGTTTCTGAGATTAGCGCGTACAAACGCACAGACAAACAGACAAGCCGACAAACAGAAAAACAAACAAGAAAAAGACGAAACAAGAAAAAACAGACAAAAATTCTAAAAATAATTGTTTTGTGTTCTATTGCGTAAATAAAAACACCCAATGATAGTTTTTCTCAATTATCTTTTGTACAGACAGCAATCAGTTACACTTTTATTATGTGTAGGTATAGAAGATATAGATAAACGCTAGTTTTAAATTAACTATTTCTTCCGGAGAATCTCCCATGAACATGATTGGTATAAAGTATTCGAAACGTCAGGAACCAAAAAAAAATTAAATTAGCGAAAAAATACGAAAACATAGTTTTATTTAAAGAATACGCTTTATTTTAGTTTATTTCTCACGCCTAAGGTCCGTACAGGTACTTTTTGCTAACATTTCAAAAAGTTCTGCATTCTCGATCCCATAGTGCAGTGAAAAGGCCGTGTGTATAACGGAAGTAGCTTGTTCAAGCCTTCCTATGGCTTCCGGATATGAGCTTGGATATATTCGGACCGGATATGTGGATGATTTTTTTGTTCATCACAAACGAATAAATAGAAGTTAATATATATTTTACAAGCTCACTACTACAATGTTATATACAGCAAGTGCCGCCCTTATCACTAATGGCCCCTTATCAGTATATGTTACTCAAGGTCATAGTGTATATGAGCACTAAAGTACATCCAAATTCATCCAGCCGTATGTATGAATCATCCTCATCACTTACTTATACATGTGCTATTTCCAATAATGAGATAAAAATAATTGCGTGACAAAATCTCGAAAAAATCGAACCTACGACAAAATACATAAAATCAGGTAGATATAACCTTTAACCACGTAGCCAGTAAAACCTCTATCGTAAAGTATATGAAATGATTACGTATCACTCTCTAAGAATGCTTGGATACGCTTTGGGTGGTCTAGAGGTTTATTTTTTTGGCTAGTCGAGTTGAGTTTATATGAATAGTTATAAAATTGCCACCCAACTCGCTAAATAGTTGTTTTAACATATCACTTTAAGCTACATAAAGATAGCTCTGTAGAAAGAGATAAAAAAAGAGAAATATCTCTCTTCACTTACAGAAAATGAAAACGTGTGGGAGCCCAGTAATAACGGGCTCGCTTGGGAAACCGAGCGAGGCAGATTCAAATCCCGAGTATCACTTGTCTTACGGTGAAGAAAAATATCGTGAGGAAACCTGCATGTCTGAGAGAAGCTAACAAGTTCGGAAAACATGTGAAGTCCACCAACCCGCACTTGGCCAGCGTGGTGGACTATGGCCTGAGCCCCCTCGTATTAAATGGAGGCCCGTGCCCAGCAGTGGAACGTTAAAAAGGGCTGAATACATACATAATATTAAAACAATGCACAACTCTAATGTATATGACCTGATTTTCGCTCGTATAATTAGTGTTATACAATTATTTTAAAAACCCTCAGGGTGGTCTCATGTCTCAAGGGTAGAGTGGGTCTGTTTCGTATAGTATGCCTCAGGGAATGCGCTTACTAGAAGCGCTTAGTAGAAAGTATTGATAAAATTTAGTAGGTATTCCTACTTTGTCCAGAAATCCTAACCTAATTTAAGTCAAACGAAATTTGCGAGTAAATATCTTAATGAATTAAAGAAATCATATACATATTAGACCAGGCAGGAATCGAATCTCTGACCTACCGTTTAAATAGTCTGATTTAAACGGTAAGTCGCCCTGAATTTTAAAATTAATCATGCACGTTTGTTTATCACAAAAAAAGAGTTAAAGAGCAAATACCGCATTAAATGTTTAAACTGGCAGAAACTTGTACCTTTTTACATATAGCCGGAGTTTCAAAAGCAATTCGAAATAAAAAATTCTCTTTGATGGAGAAAGCCTATTCACTGCTCATACGCGGCCATCGGTTAAGCAGTAGGCTAATGGCTCCCATTTTGTCTCTAAAGACTTGGTTGCACGTGAGTATTTTGTGTAATTTTTTTAATATTTTTACTTTTACAATGGATGGATGTTTAGTTTTTTTTTACTTTAATATGAGGGTATATGTTTTCTGAGTATGAGGTAGCGGGTTCGAGGCCTAAATAGCGAACTTTGGATGATCTATAAAAACTAAAAAAAACGACTTCCAGGCACTAAAATGTAAAAAATAACTAACGGAGGTTTTCCAAATAACACAAACCAAATATATTTTGGTACGTAAAATACATATTTACCTATTAGATATTCATATCTTAAAATATTGTAGGCTGGTAGTATATATAATAAAGAAGACAATGCAGTTCTTCAGGCAATAAAGCAAAGACTTCGAAAATATCTGATTAGGTATCTATTCTAAATAAAAACCTCCGTTAGTTATTTTTTACATTTTGGTGCCTGAATGTCGTTTTTTTTTTAAGTTTTTATTTTTCCATTTTTAGTATAGACGTAATAAGCAGGTAATTTGTAAGAGGAAAGTTTTTCAATAACATATTCGAGTAAACAATTTATTTAAAAAATATATATATATTTATTGTTGATTTTTCAAAAACCGCTCGACCGATTTCGATAAAATTTATATAGGACCACCTGCGAATTATATATACCTTTAATACAAGAAATAATAATTTCCAAATCGGTCAGAAGTCTTCGAATAATCGGTGAACATACATAAAAAAATAAAAGAAAAAGATTCCGACGAATTGAGAACCTCCTCCTTTCTGGAAGTAGGTTAAAAATGTAAAGATGAAAAGTTATGACATTAAAGTAAAAATTTGTATGTGTGCGTCTGTTACTTTTTCTCACTGAAACGGCGGACGGATCTGGATGAAATTTAGTACACAGATAAACTATGACTTGATGTAACACGTAAGCTATGGTTAGTAATTAAATTAGTAAATTATCTATACACTAGCGACTCACCCTCGCTCCGCTCGGGTTCGTCCCTAGTTAAGTAGTGTAGATTTCTAAGAGATGAGATATTTTCCCGCAACAAAAAGTATCCTATATGTTGAGCTGGTTAACCGCTGTCATCATACCAAATTTCATCAAAATCTGATCAGTAGTTTTCTCGTGATGCGGTCACAGACAGACAGACGAAAATTCTAAAAACTATAGATTCGGCCTATTTCAATAAGATTTTCCAAAAAATACTTAATGTGTAGATTCGACTCAGTTAGAACTTTATTATATTATCTATACATATAAAGGTTAAAACGTAACTAGCAATGAACCCGAGCGGAGCGAGGTTGATTCGATAGTGTTTAATAAATACAAAACACATTAATTAGGGAAGCACCCGAGTGAAATACTTTATATTTAATTTAAACCTGGAATTTTGAATTTAGTTTGATATTATTGCATCCTCGGAAATTGCCATTTAATTTGACAAAAAAGACATTTTCTAAAAGCACACATTATTCAGAGTACAACATGCAACGTTTTGTTTGTATCACGTGGCACGCAACGTTTTGTCGCCTTGCAACACTTTTGCATGATTTATATCTTTAAGTTAACAATACCTGTAGTCCTTATTTGTATCGGAATAAGGTGCAGATTTGTATATTTTTATGCCATTTTATATTTTGACGGAAGATAGCCTTTTAGTATCAAACTCCTTAAGTAGCTAAGAAGTTCTGCATTGAATATGTACTGCTTTCGTTTTCTATTGTATGTATTGATATTAAAAATGGCGTAAAAGGAAATAGAAAATTTTTAAAAGGTTTATTGGAATTTTTATTCTTTTGATCACGTGTAATGATGATTATTTATCATATTTTAACGGGACGACACGTTTGGCTCAGTTTTGTAGTACCTACTTGCTGTTACAACGGTCGCGGGTTCGAATCTTAGTGGGCATTCATTAATGTGATGAACACGAATGTTTGTACTCCAGTCATGGGTGTTTATATTAATAATATGTATGTATTTAAAGTTATATATGTGTAGTGTATCAACTACCTGGTATCCATAAAACAAGCCTCGTTGCTTACCATGGAACTAGATGGTGCTGTGTGTTAATGTCCCAACATATTTATTTATGTCATTTTTTGAGAGATACATGTTTTGATGAACGTGCTGGAATTACAAGGCTGATACAAAACTAGTCAAAATATGATTACTCAATCATTATAAGTATTTTTTTTATATTTTCTTTTCTAAGTTAACATACATGTATTTTATACGCAAATCGAACCTGCTATAACCTGTATAGGCCAGTCAGATGTGTCCACAACACAAAAGTTCTATTAACACATGTAACGAACATATCCGTGACTAACATGCAAAATTGCTAAAAAATTGAAAACTTTTATCAAAGGATGTTTTTGAATTCTCAACAATATTGTACAAACCTATTTTTTTCTATAACAATAGAAGCGTACATATAAAATAAATACGTTTCCATTTTCAATTCGCTGAAAACGGATGTATCTCGCCGATGTTACTAGTTAAATTTATTTCGACCTGTAATTGTAGATTCAGTTTGGAATTGTAAATCAGTACACCGTTGAAAAATCCTGTACGGCAACCAATGTTACTTACAAAGGA
Organism: Brenthis ino; assembly: GCA_921882275.1. NCBI lineage: Eukaryota > Metazoa > Arthropoda > Insecta > Lepidoptera > Nymphalidae > Brenthis > Brenthis ino. Next base: position 7,453,031 of record OV170221.1, read on the forward strand.
GGATTTTGTTTTTTTCCCATAGATACAAAAAATATTTTTTGGTGAAGTTTTTCCATGCATGGGATTTGTACAACCGTATTAAGGATGTCAGGGGTTTCAGCGTCGATTAAAGTGCGTGGATTTTATTGCAGAAAGGAATATTAGCAGGTGTTGTTTTGAATGTTACTGTTAAAGTGGAAAATAGGTTTAATAAAATAACGTTTATATGATAAACTAGTGATCTACGTTTAGATGATATGGGAATTTTGGTTGTACCTTGTAGGTATAATAATTCAATCCCTTTAAGTCTCGTTAGAGGAATTTTTTTTAACATCTAATTATTAGCGGGTTCGAGTCCCGCTGGGGCATTCATTTGTGTGATGCGCACGAATATTTGTACTCTGTACTCACGTCATGGGTGTTTATATTTATAATATGTATGTATTTAAAAAGTTACATATGTGTAGTGTATCAACTATCTGGTATACATAACACAAGCCTCGTAGCTTACCATGGAACTAGATGGTACTGTGTGTTAATGTCCCAAGGTATTACTTATTTATTATTTATTTATTTTCTCACCGTAATGCATGTATGGTAATGGTGGTAATGGTACTTTATTTTACTATATTAGCAAGTGGTAATTATGTTGAAAATTATAAATACTTCATAATCCCATAGGTTTAAAAACTGGCTTTCTAAATAAGGCGGAAAAACATTATTATTAACAGTTTTTACTTATTCTTTATAATATTTTACATTTTCATAAAATAAAGTATTCGTTTATTGGCGAAATAAATATTTACAATTCAGTTAACATACAAACACATAAACATTTGTGTTATGTATTAAACATCAACAAAATATTTCCAATTTTACTCTTTTATACAAAAATTGGAGTGGTAGCCCAGTGATAACGCGCTCGCTACGAAACCGAGTGAAGCGAGTTCAAATCCCGGTTCTCGCGTCTCCAATATATTCATGTACGGCTCATTTCCAACACGATTACCGCTTGCATTAACGGTAAATGAGAAAATCGTGAGGAAACCTGCATGTCTGAGATAACATAGCAAGTTTTCAAAATACATGCGAAGCCCACCAGTCCATACTTGGCCAGCGTGGTGTACTATGGCCTGATCCCCTTCTTATTGAAGGGAGGCCCTTGCCCAGCAGTGGGACTTTAAAAAGATTTGTATTAATCATCCAAAATACCTGGACGGAAATCGAACTGGCGATATTAAAACAACCCCAAAGTTACAATAGCCCCAAAGTAACATACACTAATAAACAAGCGGAATATTGTATTCAATAAAAAGAACGTTTAAAAGTTCTCACGTTGAACGATGAATAGTTACCATGCCTCGAGCGTTTCAACAGAAATATATATTTCAAATTTCAATATACCCTCCATAGCCCGGGAATTTCGCATGAACTTCCATCGAACAATTTGTAATGGACTTTTTTTTCAACTGACCGAACATTTTTCTTCATTAATTTTTAATAGGACGTAGTTATGCAAATTGTACAGTCCCTTATGTAGATTTTTGTGTAAATATATCAAATGTAATAATACTAAATTGTAAAATATTTAATTAATTTATATTAACATCTGTTTTATGTTTGTTTATCTTGTATATACTTTATTGTGATGTTTTGTTTGTTGTAGGTCCAGATCATACAATAATACTTTCTTAGATTTACGCGAATATTTGACATTTTAAATAAAACTATCTTTTCGGATTTTTTCGCGGATTTATTTTGATTTTTGGTTCCCGACGTTTCGAATGCTTTACAGCATCCATTTTGTTAATTGTGGGTAGGCTGTCTGTAACAACTATACCTTCAAGACATATAACACCTCAGTCTCTCCCGTGACCATGAATGCTGTAAAGTATTCGAAACGTCGGGAACCAAAAATCAAAATAAATCCGCGAAATAATCCGAAAAGAATTTCAAATATTCGCGTAAATCTAAGTATTAAAAATTAGTATATCAAAATAACAAGACTGAAGTTTTTTTTTTAACCCGTTATGTAGGTTATCTAGGTTATCTAGGTCATGATACATGGTTCTATTTTAACTCTACGAAAATGCTTAATATGTTGTTGGTATCGTTAGCGTCTGTAAGTTTCAAAAGAAAAAAGGCACTTTGCGGTTCGGATAGTTTTTGCATATACTAAAGTTGATATATAGGTGTCATTTATGACGGTAACTCAAAAAACGATTTTGGTGGGCTGGATCCATTTTGCATAACTACGTCCAATAGAGGTGATGGTTTGGTAACTATGTTAACTATTTACATAGGGTTTGTAATATTTTTGCTGAAAATTTTAGTATTAAACTAGCAACTCACGCTCGCTCCGCTCGGGTTCGTCCCTACTTACATTTTAACTTTTAGTATAGATTTCTCAGAAATGTCATATTTTCGCAGTAAAAAAAATTCTATATGTTGAGCCGGATAACTAGCTATCATCATATTAAATTTCATCAAAATCTGTCTAGTGGTTTCGTGATGCGTTCACAAACAGACAGGCAGGCAGACAGACAGACAAAAATCCTAAAAACTATAGATTCGGCCTCTGTATCGATAATAATGTCTATTTCAATAATATCCAAAAAATATTTAATGTACAGATTCGAATCAGAATTTTATTATACATATCTCACTCACCCTTGCTTCGTTAGGGTTCGTTCCTAGATTGCTTCCCAATTCAGACTTTCATCTCTATTTTCAACCCCTTAATTGGTGTGATTTCCGGGATAAAAATACCCTATGTCCTTTCCAGGGCCTCAAACTATCCTCTTATCAAATTTCATCTAAATCAGTTCAGTAGATCCAGAGATTACCCCCTACAACTTCACAAACTCACAAACTCACAAACTTTACCTCTTTGTAATATTAGTATAGATATATAGAAGTACAGGTAGCTCTATATTGTATATTTTACCTTATACTCGTAATATAAAATGGATTCTAAAATATATTTGTTAGCAAGAACCTCAAACAATAGTGATGTCACCGATATAAAACCTACGCGAAGGACATAGATTTTTTACACAGTGCTTGGTACCAGTATTTTTAGTAAAAGTTACTGAAGCATCAAACGTATGTATTTTAATTTATCATACAACTCGTGTACGTCTCTTTTGACTTTGTGACATGACAAACAATTAGACTTAAGAAATAAATTAATATTTCGATTAATATTAATGAAACGGAGGATTTTGATTATTGTAGCACTAGAAATTTACCCCAGTTTCGTTTATTTAATATAAAAAAATATAAAAATGTCTAAGCAATGTTTACTTTAAATATTGTATTTATTTGACATTTTGAAATAAAACTATCTTTTCGGAAAAAGCTCTGCCGTGACCATGAATGCTGTAAAGTATCCGATATGTCAGGAACCAAAAATGAAAATAAACTCGCGAAAAATTCGAAAAATATAATTTTATTTATCAAACCAAAAAAATCTAAAAGAGCGTTTTAGCATTTACTATTCGTACATGAAAATATCTGAGGTGCGAGACCCGGGATATGAACCCGCTTCACTCAATTTCCCAAGCGAGCGCGTTACCACTGGCTACCACTGCCTGTAGCTTTAAAAACATACATATTATAAATATAAAAACTCATGCCTGGAGTAAAAACATTCGTGCTTGTCACACAAATGAATGCCTCCAGCGGGACTTGAACCCGCGACCGCTGGCACATCAAGTAGTTATATATCTATAGTATATTAAAAAAATACTTAGTGATACGAGTTTTTGATATGGTATTGATTATTTAAAGGTCATTCATAGACGCAGCGATTGTCCTTTAAACAACCTAATGAAAAACTATCACGTAATACAACAAACAATTAAATTTTAAAGCAGAACGTGCTTCGTTAGTTTATGTTTTCTGTGCATTAATAATTTAAAAAAAACCGACTTCAAAAAAATACTGCAAAGTAAAAAATAAATGATTGGTAGTATTTCATTTACTAGACATACCTAATTAGATATTTTTGAAGTCGGTTCCAGCCGATACAAATCAAAGCACACCGACTTCAAAAATATCTGTTTAGGTATCTATAGTAAATGAAAACTACCAATCAGTTATTTTTTACTTTTTAGTTTATTTTTTCTGAAGTCTGTTTTTTTAACATCTGCAGGTAAATTTCTAAGAAATTAATTAAAATTCTAAGAAATTTATTTTTAACTGACACGCTGGCGTGTCCACGGTCGTGGAGGGATTAAGTTTTTATTACTTTATTTTTAGTGTAGACATAGTAGTAGCAAGGAAGAAAGTATTTTACAAATTCTGTAGGTGAAATACCTATCATCATCCCTATTTTCTACACTCAGGGGTGTTTTTTTTTCAATTTTACATGGGACCAATTTTGAGGTATATTAGGTGGTCATTTATCAAAAATATATGTACGTGTCGAATTGAGAACTTCCTCCTTTTTATCGTCGGTTAAAAACCCAAAAAATGAAACATAAGTAGATATTTAAGATCTTTTGTATATATGAAGATCATATTATATCTATGATAAGATATAAATTAATTGGAACGTTAATTTATTATTTATCTAAACCTATATTATAAATACACTATTAACTCTATTTTATGGTTTTTATAGGTAAGCGATAATACCAAAAAAAACGAACAAATGAAAATTGTTCATACGAGAAAAATTTTTAATTTAAACTTTTACATGTAAAGTATTACTTACACAAATAACTTCTAAAAAAACATATTTACATTTTGGGACGCGACTTGGGTTAAAGAAGGTGGTCTTGGAACGTTGGGTCCATATTAAATGTTACTGCTGTTAATCTACTGGCTAACATGCACGGCTGTTAATCCGGAAGTCCTAAGTTCGAGGCTCAGGTCAGTTAAAGTATAATTATTGTGTTTTTGCTCAAGAAATTTTCAGTAACGGTCCGGAGCTGGCAAGGTGGCGGTGTTACACCGTGCCTTAGAAATCATTTGTATCTCTAATAGTAATCTATTATTTCATAGGAATTCATGTTTTTTTAGGATAATAATAGTATTATATAAATTTTTCAGATTACAATGGTGAACATTAGTTAGTATAAGTAAAATCCATACTAATATTGTAAATATGAATGTTTTTAAGGACGGATGGATGATTGCTACTCTTTCACGCCAGAACGGCTGAACGGATCTAGATGAAATTTGGCACACAGATAGATTATAGTCTGGAATAGCACATAGGCTACTTTTCCTACTATCCTGGAAAAAAGTAGAACATATTTGTTTGTTTTTCACTAGAAACGAACCAGAAGCGAAACGAGAGTGAGTCGCTAGCTTATAATATTTTATTTTTCAGTTTTTCTCAGTCAAAAACCATACCAACAAAAAACCTACTTGATAACACATAATTATGCCTATTACTCAAATACGTCAATAATCAATATGTGTCGCATCATTATTACACGTGTATTTGATATAGTTTTGTAATTGTCGTTTAATTATGACTAACTGATTAAAGACACCTGGCTGCGTCGGAAATAGTGCGATTGTCACGTCGCGTTCAACCGTCAGCGGATGTTAGTGACGTTAACAAAGATATTTTTTTTAAATATTATAATATTTTAAAGACCCAGTGCGCATCACTAGATTTGTATAATTATCCAGGGAAAAACATATTATTTATCATTTATTTATTTAAACACTTTATTGTACACAAAAATAAAAATGATACATACAAAAAAAATACATTTAACGAAAATACACATTATTATTATTATTATTCTTAACACATACATATTATTATTATTAATTTAAATTGACTGATTGACATACATGATTTATTTAATTTCAATGTTAAATGTTTTAAATGGTTAAATGTTTTTATTTTTCTTTCTTTATTTCTGTGATAATTATGTAGCATTTTATTTCTGTTTTTCTGTGTTCTATGGTTAATATAAAATACTGATGATTTTTATGGACTTCTTGTCCCAAATAAACGCTTATTATTATTATTATATTAGGGGTGTAATAATAGCTTATAGTATGATATGAGTGGTAGCGCAGTGGTAACGCGCTCGCTTTGGAAATCAAGTGAAGCGAGTTTAGGTTCTGAGTCTCGCTCCTCTGATATTTTCATATGCAAATCATTTTTAAGATGATTACCACTTGTCTTACAGCGAAGGCACATTCTGAGGATACCTGCGTGTCTGAGAGAACTTAGCAAGTTTTCGAAAGCATGTGAAGTCCGCCAACGCACTCTTGGCCAGCGTGGTGACTTGATCCCACTCGCCTTGAGGAAAGGTCCTCGCCCAGCAGTGGGACTTTAAAAAGGGCTGAATACATACATATATGCATATTATATAATATGATGATGCTTAGTCATGGAAAAAATTGGCACATTCGTCTAGCATGGAGAAGTGCATCACAATAATGTTCTATATGCGACTGTTATTTCCAGTGCCAGATTTAAACTTAGCGTCGCCCCTAGGCATAGTAAAAAATGCCCACCTATTATCGAAATTATGAATAAAATGTTGAAAGTTCACATTTTTTTAATTATTATTTTTTGAAAAATACAATAAAATAATTTATAAATAATATCATTTTTTTGAAAAATGTACCTACTAGTTAATTTTGTTTAATTTTTCAATTTTTGTAAAATAAAAAATTAATTTTTTAATAATAATTTAAATAAAATTAATTTTCGATAATGCTAAGAAAAAATTTTTCCCGCCCTCCAAATTTTGCTGCCCTGGGTAGGTACCTAGCTCCGAGTGCCCAAGTGTAAATCCAGCGTTATTTCTACAGTTATTATTTCCTCATGCTGTAACTTAACCGATTGAAGAGAATTCAGCCTAAAGATTTATATATACTGGATTATTAGAAATGCTAAGAGACAAAGCTACTATGAAGACAATAAAATATTAAGTAAAAGCAACATAAAATAAATCTGCGTAAATTTAGGGCAATTTCTTGTCAAATATAAATTATAATAAAATTATTCACAATATGGCGGACTATAAATGACAATAGAATGATAATTTAGTTCTGAAAATACGTAGCTCTAGTTAGCTTGAGCTTCATATGCTTGTATGGCTATTGATGTCAATAGCTATACAAATTGTAAGTTAATAAAAATGATTTATTACTTCAATATTTATTGAACGTTATTAGAAACTTGTCATTATTGTCTCTGTACTGTAGCAACGAATAGCTTAGTAACAAGATTTGTTATGAGTAAAATTTATTCGTTTTATACTAGTTTTCGATCGCAGTTATACTTACGTGGTAGATATGTTGATGAAAGGTAGCATATCTGATAATTTAAGATAGAAGCTATTTCTATTCGGAAATTCATCGAAATCTATTAAGCCGTTATAGCGTATAATAACATCTCCTCATATATTGAAGTCAGTTGAAAATATATGTACTTATGTTATCCCGACAGATTCCGGTCTCGGCAACCAGTATGATTGAGATTAGTTATCTGCGCAGGAGATATTATAGTGCACAAATCTACGCGCAGACACAAGTGCACCTTCTATTCCTGTCACTCTCATACTCCGGTGGGACGACTATTCGACACGACCGGTGAGAGTTAAGGCGCAGGACCAACGGCTTTACGTGCTCTCCGAGGCACGGGGGTGGAACACCGCCAACTTTCCAACTCCGAGCTGTTACTTAGACTTACTAAAAAGAAAGACTCAATAACTAAACTTGGTCCGACCCGGGACTCGAACCCAGGACATAGACAGAACTCGAACATACTAGCCATTACACCACCGATGCAGTTTAAGTTAGTTTATGTTATAAGTATTTAAGCAATAAGAAGTATCTTATATCTAAGACCAAATATAAAAATTAATCGATCTCTATAGTACATAGCTGACATATAATTTAGTACAAATTCGTAACTAAAGTGCGTGGTTTCATATTCCCAACAGTATAGAATTTCAATTATTTTCATTATCACATTTACTTCACGCCAAAATAACCTTTATTTATTTTCAATAAAGCTGTTTATCCGTTAAAATATTTAAAAAATATAAAGGAAAATATGTGACATTTATATTACTGTTATTAAAAGATGGGTCTCATCGATTTCATAAATTAAGTTTTTTATCGATAGATAATCTAGATAATATAGTTAGGATCTAGCTCTTATGTTAAAGCCTAGATTGTTAAATAGTCTTAAATATGTAGTAATAGTTGAAGTACTTGCGAATACCTAGGAGTTAGTGGGTTTGATTGAGTCATATGAATATTAATAATCTTTGGTTCATATGAATATTGACCGCAAAGTGTTTGTACATAAAACTCTTAAATATAGATCACTAGTAGGTTATCCTTGCACCAGTCGGGTGCATCTCCAGTAACAACAAAAAAAATGTCAAATATCGTCATACATTTTTTTATATATTTTAAGCATTAGTTCTCTTCCACTTCATGGAGAGATAGCATGATATTAGCTTATTTTTTTGTATTCTGCCCTTTTTAACGTCCCACTGCTGGGAAGGGGCCTCCTTTTAATACGAAGGGAATCGGGCCATAGGCAGGTATTTTTTTCTTTACTCTAATAAAGTCCGTTCGCTATTTTTATATATTAACATCTATTTACTTGTACAAATTAACATTTGTATATGTATTTTAAAACATTATCATTTGGCTTTATGTTTAGTTCTTTGACACTCTGTTTATACATAATCTTATTCCTTAGTCTGAGATATTAGTAAAGCTCATATCCCCGTACGAAGATGGAACCCGTGACCTCCGTAATGGAAGGCTACACAATAAACACTGTACTACACCATAATAAACACAAAGTGAGTCAATCGATGAAAATAATATGTACATACATAAATATTTAAAATGGTCAATATGCATGCATATGTGCCTTTGTAATAAAACATAATCCAGTTCTTTGGAAGAATTAAATTTCTGAAACGGGAAGTCGAACAAACAGACCGAAAATATTTTTACGATCGAGAAATAACTCAATGTATTGCATATTCTCCTGTCACTCTTAAGGTATTACTGCTGTAATTTATGATTTTTTGGCATTTATCGTTTCATGTCAACTGATATACGTTTATGGATGTGAATCATTTTTTTTTCGAGACTGAGCTTTGTCTGAGGGAGTATTTTGAGGGTACATAATAGAATTGATATTGTAAGTTAACCTTTGTCTATATGTCCGTATGCGCATACGCATGAATATGTTCACAGTCTTCAAGTTAGAAATACTCAAACGGGTGTATGAATGTTTTTGTGTCTGTAATGCGATACTTTTGAATAGAAAAATTGAATTAATATCATATATATTCTTACATTTAAGATCAAACTATCATTTCAAGTTTTATTACAAAGGAAATGTATTTAGGTACAGTTTTTAACAACTGTATAATTAACTCTTGATGTATCTAGAATCTCAGTCCTTCCGGTGACCATGTTTGCTGTAAAGCATTCGAAACGTCGGGAACCAAAAATCAAAATAAATCCGCGAAAAAGTCCGAAAAGTCTTAAAAACTCAAATATTCGCGTAAATCTAAGAAAGTGTACCGAATCAAAGTAAATCCAAAAAATAAACATATACCCATAATCCTTATTTTTTTGGTTTAGAATATGTCCTATATTTAACGACGTAGATCTACCATGTAACAAACTTGTTTTGTTATATGGTAAAATGTCAACAACCACCATCGATTTATGGGATATATAAATATAAATAATATGAAACAATTTTTTATGGGAAATTTTAGAACCACATATTAATCTACGCCCTTACAAATAACGTGCGATAAAAAGAAATACTATTTTTTTAATGTCACAGTTTTAATTTATTAACACATTACCAATGATTTTACGATCTCTATTGTTACATTGTTAGTGTTTATCTATGAGGGGATCTTCTTAGGGTTCCGTATCGGAATGATGATATGAAAATTTAAGAGAAAGAAATTGCAAGGCATGTCAAAAAATAACTGTGTTTTTTTAATATGTCGGGACATTAACACACAGCACCATCTAGTTCCATGGTAAGCTACGAGGCTAGTGTTATGGATACCAGATAGTTGATACACTACACATATATAACTTTAAATGCTACATTTTATGAATATAAACACCCAAGACTGGAGTACAAACATTCGTGCTCGTCACACAAATGAATGCTCCCAGCGGGACTCGTACCCGCGACCAAGTAGGGTCACTACAAACTGAGCTAAACGTGTCGTCTCTATTTTAGATCAACGATTGATTCTAATGGTTAACATTTTCGGCAGCTAGCCTGATGTCCTAGATTCGAGTCCTGATTCACACCAAATATTATTATTATTGAGGTTATCGATCAAGAAATTCCCAGTAGCTCGGAGTTTGGAAGTTGAAACTTAACGTAAGCACTAACGAAATGTGATATTCATGTTATACACAAACCAGGTATCATAGTATTTATCCTACCGCTGTTGGTATTTATTATAAATAATGAAAAAAAAAATACAAGGTACAATTACAATGTTTTTTTAACTTGTGATCAAAATAAGTTTAATTTTAAGGCGGAACCCACCTTCTTTTTTTTTAAATATTTTTCTTTCTTATACATATGTTTCAAATGTACAGTTAAAATAGCGGTTAATACAAATAAAGTAACAATTTGATAGAAAGAATAGAGATATGTTATTTAGATTTCTGATTTCCTTCAATACGTTTTAACTTTTCACGTTAAGATTTGAATCTTTAATTTTGGCCAAAATATATATGTTGGAAAGTCAGTCGGTACCTTAAATTTCGCTATTGGACTACAATTATAAATAGGAAAGTTTGTGTGTATGTTTTTTACTTGCTAAGCAGATTTGGATAAAAATTAAGCACTGAGAGACGCATCTAAAGGAAGCGAGGGTAAGACACTATTAAAAGAATCCGATTATATGTCAAACACTTATTATTATATAATTAACTTGTCTGCGAACAAATCTAGGATTTTTTCTGTATACATAGGTCGGTCTAGGAAAGCCAGTACTACCCACTAAAACCCAACAAAACCCCGTCTTACTGGAGCGTCGCAGGGTCCCTTACGTATCTTACCACGACGCCCCAACACGTCTGCCAAAGCAGACCACAACAGCCATGGGGTTGCTCCAACGGTCCACTCTGCTATCACACATCCAACCACGACGCCCCGACAGATCTGCTAAAGTAGACGCCAACAGCCATGGGGTTGCCCCAACGGTCCACTCTACTTTCAGAGAAGTATCAAGAGCAACCCGCATGGCACGTCGCCCACCGAGATGGGCCGCCTCCCAGTGAGTTTCTTGGCTTCGAGCCCGGCTGGATTGCCGGACGCTAACCCTAATGGTAGCTGACCTAACCTGATGATGGTTCAGGGATAGAAGATCAACAATGCCTATTAGTAAAGACTATCATTTTGGCTTCTTTCGAATCTTTTCAACTAGCTTTATACATTACCGTTGGTTAAATGCTTGATTTTATATGTTTTTTCTTTTTAAATTATAAGCATTTATTTCTTTTTACATTTATAAAAAGAAACTTTCGCTATATTTAAAAAAATACGAACATTTATATTTGAAAACAACTTCAATCTTATTTTTCCAAATCATTGAACCCTAACGTTAAGAATTCTCGTTAGACCAACTTTGATTAATCAAAGCCGGTTATTTTTTGTAATCGATAGGCAATCGATACAGATCGCACGATCTGACCCACAGTTCAAGAGATTAGGATATTTCTGATATAAAAAATGAATGTTACGCCTATTCAAATTATTGGTCCATATTGACTAAATTACTTGATCATGTGGAAGTTAAAGTAAGATTATAATTTTTAACCAATCCATACTAATATATTTTATACTAATATTATAAATATGAAAGTGTGTTTTTTTGTCCTTCTTTAACGTCCAAACAGAGTGACGGATTGGTAAAATTTTTGTATGCAGATAGTTGGAGGGCTGGAGAGTGACATAGGCTACTTATTACCGCGAGAGATAATCTCATTCCCACTGGAAAACACTTTATAATACAACCCACAACAACTCGACATTAGTTCACTGTTGCGTTTTTCATAATACTCAGTATTAACCATATAAGTAATAATAATATTTTTAATACGTTACTTTTAAAAATTGATTAAGTGATTTTTCCTATATATTTGAATCTTTTATTTACCACAATGCGTGTCTATATAACAAGTGGGTAACGCATATAGAGTAGCTAATGTACCTATATCTTTCACGAGAATTATAGCCATTGTTTCTGTTTCAAGTAGATATTTATATAATTAAAGAAGATATTTAAAACCGTCAAATATAAATAATAAACTATATATCAATAAAAAAGTCACATATTATATAAATATCTGTAGCCCAGTGCGCCAGCCTTACGGTAAAAGAAAACATCGTGAGGAAATTTGCACGTGTGAGAGAACCTAGCAAGTTTTCGAAAGATATGCGAATTCCGCTAACCCGCACTTGGTCAGCGTGGTGGACTATGGCCTTTTCCCTCTTGTATTGAAAGGAGACCCGTGACCAGCAGTGGGACGTTAAAAAGATTTATTCCATAATCTTGTTCTTCTTCTTGCACGGCCTTTTCCGCAGTTAGGCATTTTTGGCCGTTGTGAGTAAGCTTGCGCTATTTATTCTGTCTTTCCAGAATATAAAATATGAATATTTGAATTCCACCTAAATCGGTTGACTTGTTGAGTAACAACCATACACTCACTTATGTCCAAACTCAAACATTTTCGAATTTATAGTAACGAAGTAAGAAAACTTTTCCATTTTAACAAATATATCTAAAAATTATATTTTTTTATTCAAATAGACAGTCCGACAGTTGATAAGGCATGAATAAAACGCAGATGAAACGATAGCCAATATGAAAGTCGCTACCCAAAAAATGAATAGAGGGGGTGATATTTTAAAGATTTTATCCGTAGGTAAGAGGTTTTTTTTAGATTACAGCCAATGTTGCCGTCCGCAACTCACATAATAAGGCATACCTCGCTTAGATAAGTGCGGTTACGTTGGGACCTGGGTACCGTTGCCAAGAAAAATATGATAATAATATATTTTTTATTCATAATTAAGCTTTATGAAATTAAATTAATATCTATATATATATTCAGCCTTTTTTAACATCCCATTGCTAGGTTCGGGCCTTTCTTCAAAAAATACTTTCTGTCGTTTAAAAAAATACTTTACGTGGTGTACGTAAGTTCGAATTTAGTTTTATTTTATTGAAATTTAGTTCGAATTTGTGTTTAGACGTATGTCGACGCTACTTCTTGAACAGATATTTTATAAGAAACTAGCGGACCCGACAGACGTTGTCCTGTCTACACGTCTTTAATTTGAAAATTTCAAACTTTTTTTAATAATTTTTTTGATGAAAATTATTATTCAAATTGTAAATCTAAACCATTCCCAGATCCCCTTGAACACACCCAAAAAATTTCATCAAAATCGGTCCAGTCGTTTGAGAGAAGTTCAGTGACATACACACTCACAGAAGAATTATATATATAAAGATGTGTATCTATGTTTTTATATATCAACTTGCTTGCTTCCCAGTACAAACTTTTATTTCCATTTTCACCCCCTTAAGGAATGATTTCCGGGATAAAAAATATCTTATGTCCTTCCCAGAGTCTCAAACTATCTTCTAAGCTTTCATCTAAATCGATTCAGTAGATCCAGAGATTACACCCTACAACGTGACAAACTCACAACTCTTTATAATATTAGTATAAATGGACAAAACTGTTAATTCTTTTACATGTAATCAGTACTAAAGTCCCCACTGACCACGCACTGAAGCTGATCTAAAATAAGATATCTATAGCCGACCTACGACCGGGGCGAATAAATCTACCCACTATAGGCATTATGCGTGCTCGCTCTGCCATACTGTTGCGTAAAATGTTATAAATTTGAGACTTTTGGTTGAAAATCATGTACGTTATCTTATTTAATAAGCTTAACCCAATTTCAGCTTATTTCTTATAAAGCTTTAGCTAAGCTTTTTTTAGTTTTTGTTAAGTTATAGCGACTTTTTAAAGTATGAATTGACTTATAAAATATATATATTTTTTGGATTTTGACGAAGTAAATATTTGAATTTTTATTCATGAAATTATACGAATAAAAGAGAAATGACACTGGAGTGGGTAAAAATTTGGAAAAAAATACAGTTTTATTTGAAAAACTTACGGTGTAAGGGAATGAAATCATTAATTATCTAAAAGCCTACCATATACTCCTTTTTCTCAATTTACGATCTAGACGTTATAGTAATTCGTGCTATGAGTTTCGATTCGGCTTAGGTCACAGTCTAAATAAAACCTAAAATAAACCTCATTCGTTAATGTCATTCGGTCAATTTGTACTAGATCTACAGCACTGTTGTACGAAAACTAGGTATTTGACTTAAGAATCTAAGCTGAACTGCATCAGAAATAAATTGCTATATAAAAGTTGATGGCCCTCTGTCATCTTTAACTGATAGTGCTGTTAATTAAATATTCTTGATTTAGTAATAATACGGGCGACAGAACTGGACTCGGTGTTTTTTATAAAATAATATTCTTTTACGTTAAAAATAGCATTAAAATCAAAACCTTATCTAAATACAATTTTTTTCTGAAATCGTTAGAGTCGTTAGTTTCCGAGATATTTACACGAAATAAATTTATATATATGTACATACATATTGCTAATTTAATATTATAAGAAATACGTTTAATTTTAAATAGAATTTATTAAATCTTCTCAAGACATTGAAATGTACTACATAACTTTATCTACAGTTACAAACTCTTTTTTCTTCACAAAAACATATTAAAGTTATTTGTGGTTATATTATTTGATATTTCACGTTGAATGGGTCCTGTGAAAAGAAGTGTATTGAACTAGAAAAAATAAATCTCAACTGGAAATCGCAAAGGAGTCTCGGAGACCTATCTTTCCTTTTACTGTACGTTTTCTGAAAATAGGTATGTCGAAATGTTATTGATCGATGTCAAACAAGAGTTAGTTTTTTTTGTGGATATCTTTGTTAATTATGAAGATACTAATGACTCACCCTCACTCCCATGAGAACCGTACATTTTTCCGGAATGATATAGGTATAGCCTATAGCCTTTACCAATAAACGGGCTATCTAATGCAAAAATATTTTTTTAAAATCGGATTAGTACTTCCTGAGATAAGCGCATTCAAACAAACAAACAAACAAGCAAGCAAACTCTGCCTTTTTATAATATTAGTATAGATAAAGTATTAATACAAAAATAACGAAAATCAATTCAAAATCATCGGAGATAGGTACGTGACATACACATAAACATAAAACATTAAAAAAAATTGTCCAACAGAGTAGGTACCTTATTTGTGAAATCGGTTAAAGAGTGATGCGAGCAAGTAACATAATAAGATGACTCGTTATCTTCACCGGGATGATGTTGACCAACTATGGATATGGCAATAAAATAAGCAGCCAAAGGAATGTCACACTTGAACAATGGACAATAATATCCACCTGTCCCTTTTTATTCGCAAAAGATTCAATGTTACGAATTTATGAATCATTAGTGACCTTATTAAAAACTAACTTTTCCTCTGCTTTTTACTCTTGTATTACGAAGAAATAAATGCTGATATTTTTCTCACTCACATGCTTGATGCTATACACCAGTGGAAGTTTTATCAAAATCAGTTCAGCAATAAGGAATATGCGTGTGATTTAAATAAAGGTGATTTTTTTTACAATTTTTATTGCTTTTGAATTAAGCCTATATTAATATTTTACGTGTAATTTCTTTTTGATTAAGAAAATAATTATTAAAAAGTGCAAATATAGGTGGGAAATTCAAAGTAGTTGAAACGCACGCCATTGGTCAGATCGAATATGACGTAAAAGTATATCATAATAGAGCGATTAGCGATTTTGTCGCTACAAATTGAGTCGTTATGTTTGTGTAGGTATATCATACTGTGACGTAACGCTAAACGCGCTAAATGGTGGGCGTTTAAAGTATCCGTATCGGTATTATATATATTTTTTAATTCTAAATTTTTGTTTTTTGGAGGTGGATATTTTTTTACAATTTTAGTTATATAAGCTATTGTACAAAAAAAAACACGCATATTCCATATTCTGGTTACAGAAGCAGACACTACAATATTATTTGTTCATGTATGCATTAGGCATATTAATATTTTATAGTTTTATTAAATTAATTTAGTATAAATAAATTAAAATAAAGGGGTTATAACCAAAAGGAGTGCACTGACCACAAATCAATATTTAAAAATAATTCTTCCATCATTGGAATGATTTGATTTCATTGTTGATTAAAAAAATGCGAAGATATCCCGAAATATACGCTAAGCAAAAACAAGCACTTGAATTCATGAAAAAGAATTCAATGAAAAAAGCGCCTCTTTTTTTTGAAGTCAGTCTATAATAAATGAAAAATAATGTAACTAATGAAAAAGAAATGCATGTTTGTCTGTTTGTATGTATTCCTGAACCTGATTACGATGAAATATTATCTATGACATTCTTACTAATAAACAGGATAGAACAAATGAACTGGATATGGAAGAAAAGTATCTTAAATATTAAAGATATCAAGTTTCACTCAAATTAAACATTATTAAAATTTTCAAAACATTAATAACTACATACGAACTTTTTTCTTCCATGTTCCATGAGTTTGTTTCATCCAGTATACCTATATAACTTAATATTAGTACCAAAAAGCAAGCAAAGCCGGATGAAGCTATCAGTTTTACAAATAAATAAACAGAACACAAAACAAATAATAATATGACATATCATATAAATATTTGTCCCTCAGATACTCAAACCTAAGACCTTTGCGATAGAGACATACTCCATTCATTATTTCAAGCGGTCGTCCAATCCGTAGCATATATTACACATGAGCGCTCTCCAAGTAGTACGATATTATAATATTTCTTAGATATCTGATATGCGTGTAATCGACCGTACAACCAATAAAAGAGTGTGCTCAATACTCATAAGTATTTTATTTAGTAGTAAATAGGTAACGTAAAGTTAAAGTTCTCAGAGATGATATATTTTTCTGCAGTAAAACCCTATATATTGACCCGGATAACGAGTTATCATCATACTAAATTTCATCAAAATCTTTTCAGTGGTTTTCTCGTGATGCGGTCACAGACAGACAAACATACAGACACACAGAGACAGACAGACAAAAATTCTAAGATATAGATACGGCCTCTGTATCGATAATAATGACTATTTCAATAATATTTTCCAAAAAATATTTAATGTACAGATTTGACTCAGAATTCTTAATTCACTCAATATAAGGATAAAAAGTACCTTAAAAAAGTAAGTTGCTAGATAAAATATACAAAACATCCAAAGGTGTTAAAAGCAATCTTTAATATACCTTCTTTGGTGTGAGAATTAAATATGACGGAAACAGGACGGTGCTATCAAAACATAAATAAGTAAATAAATAATAAGGAAAAAATATATAGTATAAATGCATATAATATAATGAAATACATTAAAATGTTACTAATATTATAAATGTGAAAGTTTAGATGTTTGGATGTTTGTCACTCAATCATGAAAGAACCGCTCAACGGGACTGAATAAAATTTGACACATGTATAGATTATAATCTGAAATAGTACATAGGCTAGTTTTTATCCCAGAAATATGTACGGTTCCCTTGGGATAGAATTGTTTTTGTTTTTCTAGAGGCGAACGTGAGCGAAGCGACTGTGAGCTGATAGTATATATACAATATAATTATACAGAATCGATATATTATGTTAAATTAATAGCTATTCTTAAAAGAGTTTTTGGAAGCTGTATAGTTTTTGAAAGGAGTAGATAAAGAATAATTTAAATTTTTCGGTTTAATCCATACTAATTATACTTACAAAATATTATAATTGTGAAAGCAGCTGTGTGTCTGTCTGTCATGCTTAAATCGCTGAACAGATTTCTATGAAAATTAGTAAGAATATGGATTGCATTATAAATATAGATATAGACTACCTTTGATCCCCTGTTTACCACACGAGCTGGTTTATTTAATTTTTTTTCATATAAATAGGTGAATAATTAAAGAAAGAAACTATATAAAAATACAAAAAAATAAATAATACGACCTCCTTTTTAAATTCTTAAATAGAAAAGGGATCAATATCAATATTTTTATAGATTCTAAAGAACACATAAACAGTTTTTACCATACAAATACAAACGCAGTGTAAAAATCTAATCTTGTAATGGCAGTATAAAATTTTTGTCATCTTTTACCCCTTTTAAATTCAAAATCTCAACGCGAATCCTTTCAAGTTTGTAAATCGTATACAGGGTTCATTTGATTGACGTCGCCAATATACTCAGATCTTTATAGCGAGGTATCGTCTAAACGAAATGTATTTGACGTCGGGGCCTTGTAAGGTTGGTCGATGTTTATGCGAGGGTAGCTCGTGTCTATTTTATGTTGAGCCTTACATTTATTGGTATGTCCAGTTATTTCGTCCATTTTGTTGGTAATCAAGGGGGAGAGGGAGGTCAAGCTATGTTAGTTGATCCAAGGATCCTTATACAATGAATTGTATTAAGCGACAGAACTATGAATGCTCTTAATGTATGGACACGATTTGATTGCTCCAGGCAGTTAGTGATGTTTTGAATTTTTACATCGATATTTTTTCTTATTTATTTTATTACATTACTAGCAAAACCCGCGGCTACGTCCGTGTTCAATCTACAAAAAAACTCTTTCGCTTTATGTTATATAACGACTAATCCTCGATTCGTTCGGTTTCGTCAGTATATATTTATATTATATTAAATTATTTGGATATTGTTCAGACAAAAATACTACAATTGTGTTTAAAAAATGTAGGAGGGTGAAAAATACTTTACAACCTATTCTCGGACCTACCAAATATACAAAAAACACATCAAAATTGGTCGGGCCGTTTCGAAGCAGTGCGACCACAAACACCGTGACATGAGATATATATTATATTTTATATATTAGATATTATAGAAAAAACTCAAATTTAAATATGATTCGTAAATCATTCATTCATAAAAAACGGTAAACCTATTGAGACAAAATTATATTCAGACCTTGTAATAGCGTCATTTTTTAGCTCCAAAATGTTTGTTTTCAGACTTTGTCTTAAATAAATATACATAATATTAAATAAGACATAAAATATATATTCAAGCACTACTTAAATAAAAAAATATTTAGAAAAAAATGTTATAAAAAGTGATACTTATCCATATTTATTTGAATAGTTGCTTAAACTTTAAGTCACGATTTTGATAATGGTTTGATTTGGTGGATGCAAATAAATATATGTACGAGTATATACAAAATTCTCATATTATGTACTTACTTTTAATTTGAGGTACAAAGAAAAAAAAAGGTTTTTTCATGATGCAATTTGGTGCCTGATATCCGCCATTTTTATTATTAATAATTTCCAAGTACCCTATTTCCATATATTTTGCGTTATCTAGACAAAACTAAAGACTTATTGATCAAAAATCGGTTAAGCCTTTTAGTAATTAAGAGGGAACTCTGGATCTAACTGGGAACACACATATGTATGTACATATATACAGGTCAATCACGTAGCCCTCTTTTGAGGTATTCAGCACTTTTTTAACATCCTGCTGAGCACGAGTCTTCCTTCAATACGAGGGGGATCAAGTCATAATCCACCACGCTGGTCAAGTGCGGGTTGGCGGACTACACATGTCTTTTGAAAACTAGCTAGGTTCTCTAAGACATGCAGTTTCCTCACCATATTTTTCCATTACCGTTAAAACAAGTGGTAATCATATTGAAAATGATTCACACATGAAAATATCAGAGGTGCGAGACCTAGGATTTGAACCCGCTTCACTCGGTTTTCCATGCGAGCGCGTTACCACTGGGCTACCATTCCCATTTGCCTTGATCGGGTAAAAATAATATAAACAGAATACATACCTATAGTATCGTGGTATTATCAAATACGTGACCAGCCTTTTAAGTTAGTATTAACATATAATAAATCGATATTTATTATTATTTTTATTAATATTTATACACTTTAAACAATATTTATTTACACTTATCGATATTTCTTATTAAGTATCGATGCTTTCAACTCACTAGAACAAGTTCTAAGTCACGACTGGTTAGCTTTATAAAGGGCCTTATTATTTGTGCATCTCGTCGTCTATTTATTATAAGAGTTATATCATAATTTGCTTGATAACTGTTTACATATATTTGTACTGCGCCAGTTAAGTTATGTGTTAACGGTTTTAGTCCTTTAGCGCTTTATTAGTTAGTATTATTACGAGTATGTACATATTATATTAATGAATGAAATAAATTACTATATGTAGACTGTTTAGAATATCCTATCACTGACAGCGTAACAATTTAGCATAAATATTTATTCTATAACTAAAAAGATACTTTAAAAATAATTATTGTTGCATTGTTAAGGATGGATTTTTTTCTTGAAAATAAAAAATTTATATTATTTTTTGTTTGAAAAATAATTAAGCTTAAAATTTCAATTTTGCTTATTACATTAAAAATTATTTTTTTAAGTCGTTTTAAAATACATAAAACTATGTAAAACATAAAATTTATATATATTTAACAAAGCAAATAACGTGGAAACAAACGATAATGATCTCTTTAAATTGATACGTAAAGCAAATTAGAAGCATGAACAAAATTCAAATTACCATTGAGTATAAGTACATCGGTCTTTTATAATATCACCCATGACAACCTCCACTCAAACTGATAAAAATCTTCAACATCGTGTTAGTATGTAAAATACGTTTTATCTCCAAACACTAACCTTAACATTGCTATTGTTAGAATACAATGCGCTTGCGCAACTTTTTGAGTCAAGCTTGAATTATTTACGCAGTGAATAAATCTATACGATGAAACCTGTTTTTGTACAATTTAAGGCTTATTCTAACCAGCCGAAGTCAATGTTAGTGACGTTGCTTGACTATATATATAAAACTTTCTTAGATTTACGCGAATATTTGACATCTATAGATATAATAAAATTCTGAGTCGAATCTGTAGTCCTTATAATCGATACAGAGGTCGAATCTATTATTTTTAGAAATTTGTCCGTCTGTCTGCTATTTTTCTGTCGGGAAACGCATCACAGGAAAACCACTGGACAGATTTTGATGAAATTATGTATGATGATAGCTGGTTATCCGGGTCAACATATAAGTTACTTTTTACTGTGTGAAATATCTCACATAATATCTCACATAGAAATCAAAATAAAGCCATGTATGTATAATTTAAAATACAATATAAATAAATAAAATAAATGTGCCTCGTACTTTCGAGTCAAGACTCTTTTTTCTTGTATGAAGATTCAATACTTTTTAGTTGATGATGATGGTTTGATGACAGTTCTAGGTGAATAGAACGGATGGTGTTGTAAGATGTTTTAATTACGTTCAAATCCTAAAAATATAGATATAAATAAAACTATCTATCGAAAGCTTCTCTTCCGTGATTATGTTAGCTAAAAAGCTTTCAAAACGTTGGGAACGAAAATATAAAATAGAACTGCGACATAACCCGGAAAGAGATTTTCACATTAAATATCAAATATTCGCGTAATTCTAAGAAAGTATTAATATATATATATATATATATATATATATATATATATATATATATATATATATATATATATATATATATGTACATGTATTCAAAAAACAGATAATTATTTTATTTCAACACCTTTTAATTTCACATAAAGTTCACATAGTAGTCGAAATTCAAACATATTCTTTATTGAAAAATTTGAGAAAAACATATATAAATAGAATTCACAAACTTTATGTATTCATATACATATAATAAAAAAAAACTGCTTAACTTATTCCATTTTTTTTTTGTTAATGATGTTCTCTCCTAGCCGATTCCGGCCACGGCGGCCAATCTCATTGAGATTAGCCAACTGCGCAGGAGATATTATAGTGCTCAAGTGTACGCGCAGACACAAGTGCACTCTCTATTCCTATCACTCTCATACTCCGGTGGGACGACTGCTCGACACGACCAGTGAGAGTTAAGGCGCAGGACCGACGGCTTTACGTGCTCTCCGAGGCACGGGGGTGAAACACCGCCAACTTCCCAACTCCGGGCTGTTACTGAGACTTTCTATACAGAAAGACTCAATAACTAAACTTGGCCCGACCCGGGACTCGAACCCAGGACCTCCGAGTGTGCAGCCGTACATGCTAGCCACTACACCACCGAGGCAGTTAATAATACTATCTCGTCAATAACTACTAAACAAAAAAATCAGTCGACAAACAGAGAAGATAAAGGTACTGTGTTTTATCTCTACCTATTTATATATAGATACTAGCATTGCCCACGGCTTCGCCCGCGTTCAGATGACTAAAAACCAAATTCTTAGGTTTTACATATTAGTATACTGTTACAATGCAGTTTTTGTATTTTTTCATTATCAAAAATGAGATATTTTCCCGCAGTAAAAGTATCCTATATGTTGACTCGGATAACCAGCTATCATCATACATAATTTCATCAAAATCTGTTCAGTGGTTTTCTTGTGATGCGGTAACAGACAGACAGACAAAAATTATAAAAACTATATATTCGGACTCTGTATCGATAATAATGTCTAATTCAATTAGATTTTCCAAAAAAATATTTAATGTACAGATTCGACTTAGTTACAATTTTATTATGTGTATAGATTTCAGCGATTTTATTAACTTACCCCTTTCGATATCAACGAACTCACAAATATTTTAATTGTATCTTAAGTTAGTTGTATTTAACCCACCACCTCACCTCCCTCGCCACCATCACATACAAAATTGATTTACCCATTTCAAGACATTTTCATTCAAAGCATAATCATTCAAATGCTCTCCAGAACTGGGGAATTAAATCTCGACCCGTTACATCGGTTGACGTATGAGCGTGATGTGATTTAAATTTGTTTCCATTATACCCAAACAAAATATCTATATAACCTATGTGCTATTCATGGTAATAGTCTATCTGAATAAAAATTTCATCAAAATCCGTCCAGCGCTTGTGGCGTGAAGGATTGACAAACATACACAAATATAAACTTTAGCATTTATAATATTATAATGTTCGATGGAAAATGATATATTATAGTAATTGTAAATTTGAATAACGATTTGAAACTAGTGAAACCCTTATAATTCAAAGATTTTTATTTTCACGCGCTAATCTCAGGAACTACTAATCCGATTTGAAAAATTATTTTTGTATTAGATAGCCCATTTATTGAGGAAGGCTGTAGGCCATATATCATCATGCTACTACGCAAGGGAACGGAGCAGTAATCATAAATGTCAACAAATCGGGCAGATTTCCATACATTATTGTAAAAGTATAATATACATCCCTATGTATATATAAGGGAACAAAGCGAGGGGGAGACGCTAGTTATGTAAGAAAATTAGATTGAACGATATATATACACCGGTAAGAGATGTATATATATATATATATATATATATATATATATATATATATATATATATATATATATATATATGTATATGTATGTACACTTCTAAACCAGAACTAATAAAACTCTAATGATTCATACAAAAGGGATTGTATTAAGTGACTGAAAAACATAGTAATGGAAACGCAACCTAAAATGTTCATACATTACTCAGTAAATATGGCGGGTAACAAAACTAAACTTGACAAGTGCTGTCAAATGATAGACGATACTACGCTACTTTGTTTTAATTAAGTTAGAAATAATTTCTCAATTATAAAAAAGGTTTCCAGAACTACGAATGGTAGTCTTTTAATGTTATAGCAAATAAGGTCGTACAATATAAGGTGTAGTTTATAAACATTCTTACTATAAAGAAATCGAAACATTCGATTAAAAATCGATTCTTTATAACATCATAAATAATATTTTTTTAACCAAAAAGGTTTATCGACTTCAAAATCACTATAAATATTTTTCCACTATTATAAATAAAACTCTTTCTTGAAATATATTAAAATCAGCTATATATAATAGAATAAAAAATCGGTTTGAAATTGTAGAAGTAAGAAACACGAAACAAATACACACTCGATATGTACTTCTCTTTTTTGAAATTCGGTTAAATGGATATAAGCTCCTATAAAGCCTTCGATAATTCATACCTAATGAAATACTTTTAATTTGGTTTGAAAATACTTATTATACTCGTTTTGAAACTAGCATTTTATATTTACTTAATCGTTAACTTTACGTCAAATTTAAACAAAGGTATTGTACCTTTAAACTCAATCTCCTTTATTTAATATTATAACTTTTATTGAAATGAGAACTGGTGTTGAAATTGGCTTCGAGTTCAGTGTACTTTTAGTTCGTTTTATTAATAAAATTCAATATAGTAGCTTTATCCTATGGTTTCATTAATTTTAAGCTAGTGAAGTGCCTAGTGGCTTTTTATAATGTCAAAAATATTATGGGAACCAATACCATAAATAGTATATATAATAGCTATGGTATTTACCGAACCGTTAACAATTTTTATGTTAAAAGACCCAATTTAGTTTCTCTGTTATTAAGTAAGAGAAAGACATACCTTCATGTTAGTAATATTTTTATAGATATTAAGTAAAAAAAAGCACAAACTAGCACAGTTTTGAGCTTAGGTAACCCTAAACCTACCCTCGTATATTTCTTCATCATATCTTTTTGGGGGTTGAAATATTTTTTTGTACGTACAAAGTGTCAAATGCTTCAAATACAACCGTTTCACTTGGTTATGTGTCTGTATTTATAAAATAAATCTAAACAAACAGACAGACAGACAAAAAAATTATATAACTTTTAAAGGCAAATAACAAATTCAGTTTGATTCAAATTAATAAATTACTTTTAAGCTTTCTACTTAAGTACAATACTTGGAAATATCACAAAAAATAATGAAGACACAAAGAATATTAAAAAAAAACTTTTTAACAAAAAAATAAAAGCCAACTTCAAACAAATGCACTAAATTACGACTAGTTTTCATTTACTATACATCCTAATCAAATATTTTCGAAGTCGGTGTGCTTTGCTTTGTATCGGCTGGCACCAACTTCGAAAGTAGCAAGTTTTAGCATTATATACATGGACAGATTTTGATGAAATAATCAAGTATATATATATATATATATATATATATATATATATATATATATATATATATATGTTATGAAATAAGTGATTTCTATAAGTTATTGTAAGCTACTACGCTCCGTTTATGCCGTTAGAAAAATATTGTCTGACTAATGTATTAACTTATTTTCATAAGTAAAAGTAGTGTTGTTAATGAAAATGCACAATAAATATAATTTAGAAAGAAATCATAAATTTGAATCACTAGAAGCCACGATCCTCAATAATCTGCGAAAAAGCTTACGTTTTTATTAGATACGTTTTTATTAGGTACGTTTACAGCTTACGATATTCATTGAATTCGGTTTTTTTTATTAAATATTGGTATTTGAGAAATATATATTTTTTGCTGATGAAAACCATTTATAGTACAGGACTTCGATAAAAATTAAGCTATATGTTAAACCAAAATTTTAATATATTATATAATGTAAATTTATTAACATCGTTATTTACTCATTTACTGATTCGCTTGACTAAAAACTTTTTAGAGATTATTTTGTTCATGAAATATTCTCTCTTGCCATAAAAACAAGAAGAATTGCCATTGCATGTATACCCTTATAAAATAAAATTTAACATCCGTGTAACTTTTAGTTAACATATTCTGTATACCTACATAAGTTAATTTTAAAATTCCATATGTTACGTATTTCATCAGACATTATTTGCAAAATTGATGATGGAAAATGGATGATTTTAAACTATTCCATTAATCACTACATAGTATAAAACAAAGTCGCTTCCCGCTTTTTAAATAAAACTATTTTTTCGGATTTATTTTGATTTTTGGTTCCCGACGTTTCGAATGCTTTACAGCAATCATGGTTACGGGAGAGACTGAGGTATTAGATGTCTTGAAGGTAGTGTAGTAATTGGATATGGAATATTATTTTTTTTATTTTTGCTGTTATCATTATAATTATTACAATTTTAAAAATATTAATTAGTAATCTATATTTAGTGTTGCCATTATTATATTATTCGTTATTATATTCTATTCGCTTCCCGCTGTCTGTCTGTCCCTATGTATGCTTAGATCTTTAAAAATACGCAACAGATTTTGATGCGGTTTTTTAATAGACAGAGTGATTCAAGAGGAAGTTTTATATGTATAATACATGCATATTATAGTACAGAAAAGCCGAGAAATTCAAAGATTTGTATTTCATACTAACCGTTAAAACGTACCTAGGGATGAACACGAGCGAAGCGAGGGTCGCTAGTAACGTTATGAATGCGAAAGTTTGAATGATATTTGTTATTTAATCACGCCAATATGGCTGAACGGATCTAGATGAAATATTAAATATTTTGCACAGAGAGATTATAGTCTAGCATAGCATATAGATTAATTTTTATCACGGAAAAATTTACGGTTCCCATCGGATAGATTAGTTTTTGTTTTTCACTAGTTATTGTTGCTACTGGTTGTTCCTAGTTGTTAATAATTCTATCTCATGCTCGAAATATCTCAAAATATCGTATAGTAGTCGAGTCGTACGTCATAAATTCTTTATTGTATTTTATAGTCATTTTTCTTATTCAAAGTATAATAAATCACTATTCTATTCATCGCTACATTAGTTCGATTGAGTGATTCCATTAGGACCTTTTTGCATATCGATCATTATTTTATTAAAGAGCCTGTACTAATGGTACAAGTAATACGAAAATAATATCCTTTACCCCAAAATAGAAAATTATGAAGACAAATTTGTATCTATTAAAGTGATAGATCAGCCCTGTTTGTTTAGAATACACTATTTTTTTTTCACGGTTTCACTCGTGTAAAGTGACAGAAATTTTAAAATCATTTTTATATTGGTTTAATTTTTCGGAAAATAAAAATATTTTAGATGCTTTACAGCAATCATGATCACCGGAAGTAGGTTTAAGACGTCTCAAAGGTTACTATATAGTTGTTAGAGACAATCTACCCACAAAATTATACAATTATTTTTAAAAACCTATAAAAATGCACCAAAGTAGATGGTTTAATTTAAAATGTAAAATATTCGTATAAATCCAAAAAATATTATATTCACAGTTTCTCTAACTACAAACAAACATACAAATATATTTTACCCCTGGTTATGCCTGTATATTTATCTGTTTTTATTACATGGAAAAGACATTCAATCGGGTGTTAATTTTAATATACCATCTTCAACAATTACATGATGAATCTTAACATGAATATATTTAAATCGACAAGGTCCTTCATATATAATATGTAAATTACATTAAAATCTACCTTTATGGATACAAAAAACTTAGAATCATTATCTTTTTGCTACACAATCTTGGTATCTATAATTTTTAGTAAGTATGTAAGTAATAATGAGAATTTGTGTATGTATTGTAGCTTAAAATTTTGCGCGAGTATTCCATAAGAACTAAGAATTTCAAAAAATTTGTCCTTTAAGGGGTTAAATCGGGGATGAAAGTTTGAAAGCTCGTCATTTTTTAAGGATAGTAATATGAGGAGTTAAGTTAAGTTCGTATTTACGATCGAATTTCCTTTGGGCTTACATCTTATCTATACTAACATTATAAAGAGGAACGGTTTTTGTTTGTTTGTAGCGAAAAAACTCCGAAACTACTAAAACAATTTATATTAAATTTGGTTATAAGATAGTTTGTGATCCTGGGTAGCACATAGGATAGTTTTTAATCCCGGAAATCATCCCTCAAGGGGATGAAAATGGGGATGAACATGTATATGGGGAAGCAACCTAGGGACGAACATGAGCGAAGCGAGGGTGAGTCGCTAGTGTCGTATAAAATTTTAATTTAGAATCAAGAATTTAACACTTTTAAACTAAAAAGTTTCTAGTTAAATATAAGGATTAATTAGTCTAAAAGCAGGTTGAACCGCAGATGCCAAATCTCAAGAAATGTTGCTCCAGATTACTTATATATTTATGTTTAAAATAAACATATGATACTAAGATTTAGTATTTAAAATAAAACCTTATATTCTTAAGCAGCTCCTATAAAAGTCATGTCGACTCTATGTACAAACCTATACACTTATGTTATTACTGTTTTAAATAAAACTATAGTGCTAAAATATGTTAACACTAAATGACTTACTTACTTTGACTTATGTTCCTATGTCCCCTAGGTGAGGCAGAGGGCGTCCACAGTGCATCGCCATCCCTACCACAACACTAAATAATATAGTTAAAAAAAAAGTAATATTTATAATAATAACAGCTAAAATTAAATATATTATATTGCAATGTTTAATTATAATAATTATATTTTTTTAAATGTTGAGTTTAAAAAAAAATCAAGGTGGTGTCATTTTTGAATTTTTGAAATCATTTTTGTAAAATAGTGGGTAGGCGCTGTCTGTAACATGTGACCATGATTGCTGTAAAGCATTCGAAACGTCGGGAACCAAAAATCAAAATAAATCCTCGAAATAATCCGAAAAGATAGTTTTATTTAAAATGTCAAATATTCGCGTAAATCTAAGAAAATATTATATGTTATTACTGTTTAGTTGATATATTAATTAGTATAATCGAAAATCATGTCTTATGAAATTTTGATCTTGTTATATTTTCTCTTAAGAAATTATCAAAAACAACCCAGACAGGAAAGGTGGTGTTACACCGTCGTGCCTTAGAGAGCACGTAAAGCTGTGGGTCGATCATTTCGTCGTCTCGCTGGAGGGTGAAAGAGATATGCTTGTGTTTTTGCACTTACATGTGCAGTATAATACGAGTATATAGAGTTAGACATCGTGACAGAAATCGACCAGGAGGATGATTGTTTAGTACAGAAGTATCTACGACACGTTTGTCTCAGTTTGTAGTGACCCTACTTGCAGGCCACTGGTCGTGGGTTCGAGACCCGCTTGAAACATTCATTTGTGTGGTGAGCACGAACGTTACTATTCCAGTCATGAGTGTTTATATTTATAATATGTATGTATTTAAAGTTATATATGTGTAGTGTATCAACTATCTGGTATCTATAGCACAAGCCTCGTAGCTTACCATGGAACTAGATGGTGCTGTGTGTTAATATCATAACATATTTAAAAAATATTTAAGGTTAGTTACTCGTCCTAACCCACATTTTAGCAGAGAGTGATATCAAAAATTTATTCGATTACTGCGAAGTTTAAAGGAGGGTTATGTACTTGACCTGTATGTACGTATGTATGTCTGATCCTATATTCCCTCGTAATTTAATAATTACCGTGTTAACCGATACTATATTCCTTCGTCAACTTGTTCTCATATTTTTAGTTCGTTTTTACGCCTGATTTATTTATTTTTATATAATATATCGAATAATTTCCCATATAATATTGGATTTTGCCAAAGGATATATAGCTAGGTCTTAAAACTATTCCGGCCTACCATCATAAAATAGCAAAAGGCTTTACGTATCTAAATTAACAAAATAATGTAGTGTCTTAAATGCGCTGTTTTTACGACACGCTATGAATATTGAAAAGAAACTTGATTGATCATAACTTTTACAACCTTTTTACTGACAAACTTGAGGTTCTACGAAATTTAGTTTCTTTATCAAAATATATAATACAAACTAGCTCAATGCTGCAAGTTTCGCTTAAGTTTTTATTATTTTATTTATTGCTTATAAAATAAAAGAGACTACATAAATCTCCGCTTATCTCTATTTTGTGTCCGTTTTAAAGAGAACTGAGAGTAAGAATTCCCATTAACACACAAACTCTTAAAATAATATGTCAGATACTCGCATTGAATGCGATCTAGCACATTCCAATTTAGCTCTCGATCAGAGAAACAGATTTTTATTCAATACTAGCAACTCAGTCTCGCTCCGCTCGGGTTCGTCTCTAGGTGCGTTTAACGGTTAGTATAGATTTCTCAGAGATGAAGTATTTTCCTACAGTAAAAAGTATCTAAGATGTTGACCCTGATAACCAGCCATTATCATACCAAATTTTATCTAAATCTGTCAAGTGGTTTTATCGTAATGCGTTACCAGACAGACAGCCAATCAGACAGACAGACAAGCAGACAAAAAATCTAATAACTATATATTTGACCTCTGTATCGATAGTAATGACTATTTCAATAAGATTTTCCAAAACATATTTAATGTACAGATCGATTCAGTTAGAATTTAATTATATGTAGGGATAATTTGAAGAATGTTCCATATAATATTTAAAATTTTATATGATATAACATACAATTATTAAATGATATACATAAACTAACATTTTTATGTGTTTAAACCCTAAAATCTGGTTAAACTTATGTCAGAATTCGTTAACTTATGTTATACTTTCATGGTATAGTATATACAAATTTAAAATTTTTCAGTCCAAAACCTTTTGTCAACTGTTAAAAAGCCACACAAATTAAAGTTCTAGAGTATCCTCTTGAACTTCTCTTTTCCATCACATGTACGGATTTCTAAAACTATCTAAATGAAAACCGTTTCAAGCGACGTATATTCTCATACAAACTCATAAAATTAACTTTTACCAAGCGAAAGTATATAACTACTTCAAATGATAACAAAATTACACTGTACTTAACAACCCATATATTGCTTTACCAATGCTTTGTAATTCAAAAATATGCTTTTTACCTAGAAATTAAGTTAGCGGAAATGGTATAAAGTTAACATGTATATTACGAGTAAAGTATAATTTCTAAGAAATAAACATTAGTTTATATAAATATATTAATTCTAGTAAGAATAAAAGGGATTTTTTAGTATAATGTTTATAATTACTATTTATAATTAATATAAATAAGAAATCAACACTTAACATCCCACGGTTGGGCATGGACACTATGGTATGATATGGTATGTTCGGGCTATATTCCGCAACTCGACGACTATGCGTCTATTTTGCGTGTGTGGGAATTTAAATTCTTGTTACTCTTGCCATCCCAGATCCTCCAGGAAGTTCAGCAACCTCTTCGTCTTGCCGAAAATTTCTGGGAGTGATTTAGGGGTGCCAAGATGTTGAGCCCGGTACGCTGCTACACCTGGACAATACAAGATCACATGTGCAGCCGTTTCATCTGCCCCCATGCATGCCCTGCAAAGTGGACTGTCAGTTATACCTATATTAAAAAGATGTTTGTTATATGGTCCGTGGTCGGTGCATGGACACTATATGGCCATAACTCACGCTGGCCAAGTGCGTGTTTGCTAATATGACAGATTTATTAAATTTAGACAATTAGTGGTAAATGATAAAACAATTTTGCCTTATTCAGATCTATCATATCATAATCATTGAGATACTTAGTCTGTGCGAGAATCAAACTCACCACTTTAGTATAAGTAAAGTCAAACATACACTACACGCGATTCACCCTCGCTTCGTTCAGTTTCTTACCTAGGTTGATTCCCCATACAAACTTTCATCCCCATTTTTACCTCCTTAAAGGAATGATTTCCGGGATATAAACTTTATGTCCTTTTTTAAAAAAAAATGTCCTTCCTTAGGTCTCAAACTATCTTCTTACCAAATTTTATTTAAATCGGTTTAGTAGTTTTGGAGTTTATTTGGTCCAAACAAACAAACAAACAAACTTTCCTCTTTATAATATTAGTATACGCTCTCTTTATATAAATTTCAAATCATAACATTTCTGTCTTTATATGTAATACATACATTACATTTGTAATTTAATGACTTTCCAAAACACCTGTTCTTAGGTGCATACTTTTGCCAGAACTGAGGTGTATTCGAATTTATTGCGGTAATTTGCATGTCTGAGAGCAAATCCAAAGAGAGTGCGAAAAGCGAAACATTTAACATATTTATGTGGATTACGGATTTAAGTTTTTTATTTGTACAGCTTATTTTGAGATTTTATAGAAATGTCTCTTTCGCAATTCACCTTTCCACCATTTGTTACCATTATCCAGACTCATCGTCATGGCTTTGTCCAGACACACCAAAACTTCCTTTTAAAGTTTAAGTGAATATTCTCAAACATATTACTTCTATTAGTATTATAAACAAATGTTATTTTAAAAAAAGTTTTTCCCTGGCTTTTCTTAACAGAACTGCCTACCTAGTCGGTAT
Source organism: Brenthis ino (assembly GCA_921882275.1). Classification (NCBI taxonomy): domain Eukaryota; kingdom Metazoa; phylum Arthropoda; class Insecta; order Lepidoptera; family Nymphalidae; genus Brenthis; species Brenthis ino. The sequence goes on from OV170221.1 coordinate 7,485,358, forward strand.
TATTCTTAAAGACAATATGGATTTGATTGTCTTACTCAAGCATTGAATTTCGGACTGTAGCTGATATCAACTTTCTCTGGTACAGTGACGGGGAGATACCATAAATAAATTTTGACAAAATAGTCAAACGCAAATAAGTAGTATAAAAGGTTTAATTCTTTAAATATTACATAAAAAGGTACTCAATGCTCATTCTCACCATGAAAATACCAAGTAGTGAATGAAAATCGATACAAATTTATGCACTCTGAAAATCGATATTTACATACAAAATATAAATAAAAAACCGGAAGGCAGCCTGAACGAGACCAATACACTAACAATTTAGTCCAAACAATGCATGCAGCGTCATGACTATGACATCGAGTTTCATCTTAGCTTAAATATTCTGTCAAATCAAATTGAATCTTAACCCTCGCGTATAGAGTTGAAAATTCCAAAATTTATAACCACGTTACAGAACATATAATAAGAAAATATAGGCAAATAGATACGTGAGCAATTTCAGATTACAATAGACTGTAGACCAATAGCAGTCGTTGGTATAATACTAATATAAATTATTAGACGTTGGACCAACCAAAACTAACTGGCAAAGTTCGATGCAAACGTGCCAGAATCGTTTATAGATAAACAAGAGTATTTTCATGCTTCGAAATAGCATTCCGTTTTGTATGATAATGGATAGTCAGTTCGATTCTAGCTTGAATGTACTGATTATGCATCTTTAGCTATTATTATGGCAGTTGTAAAGGTAAAATCGATTTACAATCATACTTAATTTATTAAACTATATTAGTGCTAGTCTTGTTTCTTCACGCTTAGATGATTTAATGGATTTAATCTTACAGCTTGTATACATAAGATACTTTTTGAGGTTCCATACCCGAAGGGGGCCAACGGGGGTCTATTGCTAAGCCTCCCTTTACTGTCCGTCCGTCTATCTGCAGCGGGTTGTACCTTATGAACTGTAATAGCTACAGAGTTGAAATTTTCATAAAGTGTGTAGGTATTACTATTGCCACTATAACAACTAATAATAAAAAACCAAGATAGCTAATTTCAAAATGGCTGCGAATCAAAATAAAAAATATCGATTATGGTTACGGCACCCTTCGTGTGCGAGTCCTAGCCGCACATTGAGGGTTCCGTAAAATGAAACATTAAAGAAAGTTTATAATTGTCCAAGAATTTATAGACTTGTCTGAGTATTTGGTATTAATTTCAACTTGATACCTCCACGCGTTCCTTATAAAAAGGATCGTGACTGACAGACAGAAAGACTGACCAACAACGACGTGATTCTATAAGGGTTCCTTTTTCTTTTTGAGGTTCGGAACCCAAAAATACAAATACAAGGATACACACAATCGGACTGTGTTTAAGTTGCTAGAAACCTATATAATAATATAAATAAAATATAGAACCTGTATAATCGTGATTAATACCAATACGAAACGTATTTTTTCCAACTTGAACCATTTATATTGCACCGCAATTATCATTATTTAAATTAAGCAACACCACTTTATCATCTATTGTGTAAGGAACACGCCACGGGCTATATTGTTCCAGGTTCCAGCTATCTAATAACATTATAAATTTTGTCCGTACGTTCATTTAGATTTTATATTAGAGAATAAAGTAAATGTGTTATAAAATCTCAAATTAACATTTTGTTCTTGTATGCTATACTAGCGACTCACACTTACTTCGCTCAGGTTTGTCCCTAGGTAAAGTTATACATAGGTTTTAACGGTTAGTATGGAACAGATAGACTATATAATATTATATATTATATATATACATTATACAGGTATGATGAGCTTTATATCCTTTACTTGAGAAATCATTGATTCCCATATAAACTTCCACCCGCCTATTGACTTCTAATAGGGATGATCTACTGGATAAAAAATATCTTATATACTTCGCAGGGTCTTAAACTATCTCAGTACCAAATTTCATCTAAATCGTTACAGTAGCTTTTGAGTTTATCTATACTATAATAAAACAGTAAAGGTCGAATGTCTGTACAAGCAAAAAAATGCTAAAAACCAAGTCAGGGGGATGTAAGAAGACAAATAGAACGAATCCAGATTTTTATCATTTTTTTTTGTTTCTCTGTCTGTTTGTCTGTTTGTACGGGCTAATCTCCGAATCTATTGGACCGATTTAAATGAAATATTGCATGGTGGTATCTTATATCCCCAGGCAACATCTTAGATACTTTTTATCCCGGAAAATTAAATAGTTCTCGTGGGATAGTTAAAAAACTTTAATATCTTATACAGCTTAGTACACAATAACTTATGCACTTAATTTAGTAAAATTTAACATTCTGATACCTTATATTGCCGGTCAAACAACAGGTTACTTTTCATCCCGGAAAAATGAATGGTTCCCGTAGGAACTAATGGATATCTATCAGTGTTTTTCTAGAGGCGAACCCGAGCGAAGCGAGGGTGTGCCGCTAGTTCATTATAAATATACAAAAATACAAATCTTTCCATTTTATAATAGTTGTGTAGATTATTTCATACTAGCGAATCGCCCTCGCTCCCCTCGAGTTCGTCCATACTTACGTTTTAACGTTTAGTATAAATTTCTCAAAGATGAAATATTCTTCCGCAGTAAAAAGTATTCAATATATTGACTCAGATAGCCAGCTATCATCATATCAAATTTCATTAAAACCCGTCCAGTGGTTTTCTCGTGATGGGTTCATGTTGTACGGGGAATCAACCTAGGGACGAACCCGAGCGAAGCGAGAGTGTGTCGCTAGTTTGAAATATTTTCACAATAAAATAAATATGAGTCACTATTTTATTGCCCACCTTCAACTGCATTCTTAGACAGTGCGTGATAGAAGATAGGTAATTTTTACTTAATATCACTGTAATAACCATACCATAGAATTGAACCCTGGACATTTACGACTACTTTAGTACTAATGAAATACTCATTTATGATACTAATTAATCGTGTATTTACACTAAACTTCATATATTTATAAAATTATAGTTAAAAAAATCGATGGCGAATTTTTTTTTATTGGGGATAATTTTAGTTGAAATATTATTTGTATAATATAACTATCTATTGGAATAATTAGAAAACGAGTAATTAGATTTCAATAAATTCTTCTAACGGACAGACATATAATTTGAATTAAAACTAGATAGATTTCTTGTTTAGAAGAAGAAGAAGAAGAAGAAAGGAGAAGAAGACTAGAATTAGAAGAAGATAGATTCATTTTTTAAATAGACTATGAGAAATAACTTGTGGGTTGCAGTCTTAGAATGTATGAAACTATATTTGTAGGGAAAACTACATCACGTGTAGTAAATAGTAACAGGATATGTTAAAAATTGAATGTTTTAAACATAATAATAATTTACTATTAAGCAGTAACTAAAATATATTTATATTAAGCTAAAACAAACAAAACTGGGAGAATGAGTATTGCTTAGTACAAATAGTTCGTTAAAATAACAGGTGAACGAATAGCCGTAAGCGAAATGGACGCGCGAACTTCGATGCTTTGGCAGTTTGTAACCAACTGAATATTCAAGTTTGTATATGAAGTAATATAAATATTTATAATATACTATTAATGCTGTAATTAAAGTTGCTAAATCCTTAGGTCTAGTGGCTAGCTTTACGGCTGCAAATCTGGAGGTTCTAGGTTCAAGTACCGAGTTGAGCCAAATACAGATTCTGTCAAGAAATTCTCAGTAATAGCCCCGAATAGGAAAGTGAGCGGTGTTTCGCCTTTATGCATCGGAGAGCACGTAAAGCCGTCGGTCCTTCGTCTGATCTCTCAACGGTCTTGTCGAAGTATAGTCCCACCGGAGTTCGAGAGTGAAAAAAAAACATAAATGTAGTTGTTTGCGTGCACTATAATATCTCCTGCTTACTCTCTTAGCCGAAATCAGCTAAGATGTCATTATTATTATACACTAGCATTTCCCCGCAGCTCCATCCGCTCATTTTACCTATATATTGCTATATCTTTATAAACATTACCCTATGTATAGGTAACTCTGTCCTATAATCTATATTACTGTAAAGTTTCATTAAAATCCGTTTAGTAATTTTTTCGTAACAAACATACATCCGTCCAACCATCCTCACAAACTTTCGATATATATAACTCCAGTCTATTTGTATAATAAATTCCGTCAAAATCCGTCCAGCCATTTAGGGGTGAAGGAGTAACAAACATACACACATAATATACTACTAATTACAAACGTACCTACGAGTAACAGAGTGATGCCACGGGCAAAAACTAGCTACAAATAAACCAATTCTTCTACGACAAAAATAGAAGCAAGTACGTTGATAGCTAATTTATATGACTATTTTTAGTCTAACGATAGCAATTTAGTGAATGAGTAGCGCTTTTGACCGTAATTGATGAAACTTGAAACTTTGTACGCTCGGGATCAATTTAAAAACTTTTTATTTAATTATATTACCCACACTACATATTTGGACAATTAATATTATATATATTACTATAAACAAATCTATCCCACGGGAACCGTACCTTTTCCGGGATAAAAGTAGCCTATGTGTTATTCTGATGTATGAGCTATATTATTGTTATAAAGTTTGCCAAACGTGTCGTCTGAATTTGCATTGCATATTTGCAACAAAATTATTATACTATTATTTATATATATTAAATTATTATACCCATTTCAAATTTTGATACTATTCTACAGTCTCAAAATCTATAGAATGATATTAAAATATCATTGGAAATGTAATTTTTTTACTTTGTATAGTGTGTACTTAGATCTTCGTTAAGTATGAGTCGGTATAATACTAGTAAGCTCCTTAACCATATTTGCTGTAAAGCATCCGAAATATTGATATAATCAAATTCAAATGAGAACAAATCCAATAGCTGTATTTCTATACTATAATTATTTTAATATTATAAATGCAAAAGTAACTCTAAACTCTCTCTGTCTGTTACGTATTTACGTCTAAAACGATGAACCAATTTTGATAAATTTTGGTATAAATATAGATGGGATCTTGGAGAAGGACACAGCCTAAAGCTACTTTTTGTCGCAAAAATGAAAATGCCCCCAGCGGGGGTAATCCATTTTCTTTTTTGAAATTATACTTCTTTTGGGACGTTTGGAAAAAATTACGATGCGCGCGCACACCGACAGCGAAAAAGCGACATGTTGAAGTTAGCTGTTAACTGTTTGTTGCCATGGTAACCGTTGTTATTGTCTGACAAATGATATATAATACTATATTCTTTCCTTAAAGGAAAATTTATTAATATATGATTGAAATATGACTAATATGCCTTATTTAATTATTTTATTAATTTTTCATTTCTTTTAAAAACAGAGAGTTGTGACATACGGGATGAAATCTTTTAGCTATTTGTTCTATTACGTCAAAGAAATATAACTTCTTACATGTGTACTTAACACACGTTTTTGTTTTAATAAAGAAACAACACGAGCGAAACCGTCCGCAAAATATATCACTAAATAGAACCAATCAAACAACGTAGTGTAATAAAATCTACAAAACCTGCTACTAATTTCAAAGTCGCCACCCATTCATTCTAGGTTTTAGTAAGAAACGTTTAGACTAATTTACAGTAATAAAACAGGTTGTAATTACTCCGCTTGATAAAGGGCAGTTGCATAGCGAACACGCGAAACGAATTTTTAACTTATCTTTTTAGTATTCTATTTAAGTAAACCGAGTCTAATGCTAGTGACACTAATCTTATAATCGGTTACTGACTAGATATAATCCATACTGATATTATAAATGTAAAAGTGTGTTTGTTTGTTTGTTTGTCCTTCTTTTACGTCGAAACGGAGTGACGGATTGGCGTGATTTTTTGTTTGGAGATAGTAGGGCTGGAGAGTAACATAGGCTACTTTTATCGCGGGAAATTATCTCATTCCCACGGAAAAACATGTTATAATATAACCCACAAGATTATTTATAATCAGAATTATTTGAAACTTAGTATTAATGCTCTTCAATACAATTAAATGAATACGTGTTTTAGCATTTTTCGAAATTCATCCTGTAAGGGGGTAAAATAGGCGATGAAAGTTTGTAAGAACCCTTTCTTTTTAGTTCTTTTTGTAGTTTTAGCGCGAGCGAAGCCGCGGGTTCTGCTAGTAACAAAATAATTAAACTCACTAATATTATGAAGTCGTAATTTGATAATGAAGGTCCTGAGTTCGAGTTCTGAGTCGGGATAAGTTTGTATTGTGTTTTTTTATAGATATTTTCGGTGGAAGGCTAGGGTTGGGAAGTAGGTAATATTAAACTATTCGGTTTACGAAAGCATGTAATGTTGTCGGTCTTGCGCCTATTCTCTCATTTATCGTGTCAAATTGTCGATCACTCAGACTTTTAGACTTACGTTAATGAGTCAATTAATAATAATATCGAACATAAAATATCTCAGTATCGAATTTTATTGATTGATTGATCGAATGACATCGCTTTGTTTGGTCTATGTAATAGTTTATCCCTGTAATAAACTTCATCGAAATCTGTTCAGCCGTTTTAGCGTAAAAAAGTAACTAACATATAAACACAAACAAACTTTCACATACATATATCCTACTAATATTATAAATGCGAAAGTTTGTATGAATGTGTGGATTGGTGCATGTATGTTTGTAGTGATCCTACTTGCTGTGTCAGCCGGTTGCGGGTTCGAGTCCCGCTGGGGGCATTACTTTTTGTGATGAGCACGAATATTTGTACTGCAGTCAAGGGTGTTTATATTTATAATATGTATGTATTTAAAGTTATATATATGTGGTGTATCAGCAGTCTGGCACCTTACCATGGAACTAGATGGTGCTGTGTGTTAATTTTCCAATATATTTATTTAAATAAAAGTTTATGGTCAAAAGTATTTATAGAATCACATAAACAAGGCAGGTGGTTGGAAAAAAACATATTAGATGTATAGTAAAATTTAAAACTCAGTCCTTTCGTAGTCCCCCATTCCCTTTCTTTTCTAGGCTATTTTTAAATATAAAGTGATAAGATCTCCATGCATAAATTCTTTTACGACGTAACTTTGTACACGCACGCACTATTTAATATGTACGTTTCTATCTAAACGTATATGTCCTATCGAACCTGTAACCTCCGACATATGTAAGTGGTAGCCTAAAATTATTGTATATTTATTAAACACTAATTATTACCACAAGATTTGCTTCGTAGAAAGGGTTTTCTAGTACAAAATTGGAATACATATAGTATACACTATATGCCAAGTTTCATCTAGATCTATTTAACGGTTAAGCTTAAAAGAGCAATTAAATATTCAAATTATAGTCAAATTTCGTATTTATACTTAATAATAATAAAATTTCAACGTAACAACACATTTTTGGTAATGAATATGCGAATTATTTTTAACATGATTACTATTTGTCTTAGGGTAAAGAAAAATATCCTAAGAGATCTTAAGCAAACAAGCAAGTTTTCGAAAGACATGTATCCACCAACCCGCACTTGGCCAGCGTGGTGGGCTATGGCGTGATCTCCCTTGTATGGAAGGCAGACCCGTGCCCAGCAGTGAGACGATAAGGGCTAATATACACACATACAAGAAGAACTCCCCCTTGTAAACGCTTCCATATAAATCAGGGGTCACTTTTATTAGCTAGCTTTTAATTACCAAAGCCATAGTAACAAACAATTAGGTAGATAGAAAGCGATAGTTTAAATCAATATGCGTTTTTCGAATAGTTACAATGAGCAATGAGAGGAATTTATCTTTGCTGTTAAGCGGTCATGATAGAGTTAGATATTGGCAGATTTCCAACAGCACTAAAAGTACTTATATCTAGGTTTTGTTGGTATAGGAAACATAATTTACCTGTTTAGGAGCTTTTTGAAAGAATGTTATTCTTTAGTATGTTATTCTTTTCATATGTGATGTAAGATTCGATATTTAAGTATAGGGTTCCATGGGTAAAAACAAAATGGAACTATATGTTCGCTTAATAGAACAAAATTATTCAATCATTTTTTTACGAGCTTTAAAGCTCGTGAATAGCTATTAAACAAAAAAGGAAAATTCGAAGGAGCAAGCAGAGGAGAAAAAGGTACTGAACAGTTTTTTATTTGTTTATTTTTCTATACGTATAATAAAAATGTAACTAAGCTGAAACTGTACATTAAATATATTTTTTGGAAAATCTTATTGAAATAGACATTATTATCGATACAGAGGCCGAAACTATAGTTTTTAGATTTTTTGTCTGTCTGTTACCGCATCACGGAAAAACAACTGGAGGGATTTCGATGAAAGGTATGGTGATGCTGGTTATCCGGGTCAACATATAGGATACTTTTTACCGCGGGAACGTGTCTCATTTCTGAGAAAAAATACAAAAACTGCAAAGTAAGAGTATACTAATATGTAAAACCTAAGAATTTCGTGTTTGGTCATCTGAAAGCGGGCGGAGCCGCGGGCAGTGTTAGTTTTAAATAAAACTATTTATTCATATTTTATCATGTATATTAACAACTAAGGTTTTGGACGTCTCAAAAGTTATAGTGACATAGAAAAAACAAATAATTACGTATATATAAAGAACTAGCGACTCACTGTCGCCCGTTCGAGTTCGCTCCTACTTACGTTTTAAGGTTTAGTATAGATTTCTCAGAGATTTTCCTGCACTCAAAAGTATCCTATATGTTAAACCGGATAGCCAGCTATCATCATAGCAAATTTCATCAAAATCCCTCCAGTGCTTTTTCCGTGATACGGTCACAGACAGAGAAAAATTCTAAAAACTATAAATAAGCCTCAGTGTCGATATAATGACTATTTCAATAAGATTTTCCAAAAAATATTTAATGTACAGATTCGGTTTAGTTACGATTTTATTATATGTATAGATTAGACTCTTAAGAATTTTAATATACAACCTATAGAATAGTATAGTGAAGGTAATATCCAAACAACTTTACATGTACATCCAACACACAGTACCATGTTTTTCACTTAATTCACGTCCAATTATACTAATTGTACCGGCTTTTTATTAAATAGCCGGAGTCGTTGCATCTCGCCACCTGTTTTATAATTATCTCAACGTGCCAGGTGACATGTGCATGAGAGATCTCGGTAAATCTTTTTTTTAAATTACTCGAATTGAGATTATTAAGACTTTTTAATAAAACTATCTCTTCATGAGGGAGACCATGTTTGCTATAAATCATTTGAAATCTCGGAAACCAAAAATCAATGTCCGAAAAGATAGTTTTATTTAAAACTAGCATTGCCCAAAATTATAATAATACTAGCATTTCCCGCGGCTCCGCCCGCGTTCTGATGACCAAAAACCAAATTCTTAGGATTTACATATTAGTATACTCTTATAGTACAGCTTTTGTATTTTTTCTCAGAAATGAGATATTTTCCCGCGGTAAAAAGTATCCTATATGTTAACCCGGACAACCAGCTATCATCATACCAAATTTCAGAAAAATTCTCCAGTAGTTTTTCTGTGATGTGGTAACAGAAAGACAGACACACCGACAGACAGGCAGACAGATAGACAGACAGATAGGCAAAATTTTCTAAAAACTATAGATTCGTCCTCTGTATCGATAATAATGCTTATTTTAATAAGATTTTGCAAAAAATATCTAATTTACTGATTTGGCTTAGTTACAATTTTATTATATGTACCTATAGATAACAAATATTCGTTAATTTAAAAAGACATTCTTATCAAAGTTTCTATTAGTCTACACTAATATTATAAATAGGAAAGATTTGTATTTTTGTATGTTTGTAACAAGTAAATTCAAAAAATACTGGACCGATTTAGATGAAATTAAAAACATAGTTTTAGACCCTGAAAAATATATAGAATATTTTTTATTCCGGAAATCATTCCTTAAGGGGGTGAAAATGGGGATGAAAGTTTGTATGGGGAATAACCTATTGTATATTTTTGTATGTCACAGAGTGTATTTTCTCATAGTAAGCTGGAACACGTCTTTTTCTTAAATATTTATACAAGTGAAAATAATCTCATAAACTTTAAAGTAAAATTCCATCTAAAAATTCATAAAAATCACTAGCGCCTATATTATAATACTGAGTTCTAAACACGCTGTTACTAAAAAGTCACCAAAAAGCTTTCTTTACATCCACTTGTTTTTCTAGTGCTCGGGGTATGGCCTTAAAAGAAAGGCACAATACACATATTGCTTATATAAAAAACTGGCTTTTTTATAAAATAGAGTGGTTAAAACAACCCTACGAACCTTTAATCTAACAGGTCACAATCCTTAGTTATCTTAACTAACTCATTATTATTCCACTGTAAGTATTACTCGGATTATCATAGAATGGTTTAACTATCCATACACTAAACCCCTAAAAGCTATTGAAAAAAAACCGGTTAACATTCTCTCGAGTGACAAATGCTATCTATAATAGATTTTAGTACAGATGTGTTATTGTGTCATCTTCTATAGTCTAAATCAAGTTTTTTTTTAAAGTTAAATAAGTAAATATATTAAAAAAATGTAAGATACTAATGACACACCCCGTCTTTACTTCTGTTGTGTGTGATAGCTCTATTTTATCTATTCATATGGCGTTTAAATACAATGTTTTGTAAACGAATTCTAAGGGCTTGATTTTGTTTTTTTTTTACTTCTGTTTATAAATATTTCTTTGTTACCATCCCAGCTCCTACCCCACATGGGTGCGTGGTAGATATTTGTTTACTTACTTTTCAAAACATACTATATTCACATAGACTTTTACAAGCACTTTTGAATCGTTCATATTTTTTTAGATTTTAAAATAAAATAAATTATATGTCATTATGTAAGTCCGTAAGGAATCTAACACCAGCTTGGAAGGTACTTCCGCTGAGAAGAGCCGGCGAGAAACTCTACAGTTGCTCTTTTAAAATATTTGTTTACAATATTGCTGTACAATAATTATCTACTTATCCTATGTGAGGATACTAGAAATGAGTCTCACACATTAATATCGAATTATTTATTACTAGCATTCAGTGACCTTGATGATGAAATAAAACCATAATATAAAAACTAGCTATTGAACTGGTTTATCTTGCTCTATACTAATATTATAAAGAGGCAGAGATTGTTTGTTTGAACGCGCTAATCTCAGGAACTACTAATCCGATTTGAAAAATTCTTTTTGCATTAGATAGCCCGTTTATTGAGGAACTAGTTTTTTAGGTTACCCGAAAAATGTACGGTTCCCGTGGGATAGATTTGTTTTGTCTAGAAACGAGCTCGAAGCGAAGCGATAGTGAGTCGCTAGTATATAGATATTTTACAAACACAATAATCCACAAATATCGCGTACACACAAAAGAAAACAAACGCCTTGTACACTAGATCTTACAATTACAACTTTAATACCAAATAAATTCCACAGTTCCTTTAATTTATTGCCTTCAAACAATTATAATTAAACAATTTGTGTGTGCTCTATAACATTTAGTTTACGATGGCGAGTTTGACGATCCCATTTAATTTATATTTCGCGCTTCAGTCAGCCCCCGAGTCGTAAATACGAAGCATTTGCATAACATTTTCTTCACACTTGCTACTGAATAAATTAAATCTTGACTTTTTATGGTGATTTACCCCGATGTCAGCGGTACCCCTGCTCTAGATGGTTGACGTCGGTTTTACAAAAATGGGGTATTAGGTAGATTTTGTATGGCGTTTTTATTTATTATACAATTTTTGGGTTTTGGTTTTATAGTTATTTTTTGGATCTGCTTAATATTAGCGTTTTTTTGTTAATATTATAATATATTCGTCTTTTAGACCGATTTTATCGGCCATTTTCACTGAGATCGGTCGAGTGCGCAGAAGATATTATAATGCATAAATGTAAATGCAAATAAAACGTGCACTCTCTATTCTTGTCACTCTCATACTCCGGTGGAACGACAATTCGACACGACACAGACTTAACAGAAAAATTTAGTAACTAATTTTGGCCAAACCCGGCACTCGAACGCAGAACCCGATAGTAGGTAGAACCCTAGTACAAGCTAGATACATACTAGACCATCGAGGTAGAGTTATTATTATAAATAATTATATAATAACTAGCGGCTCACCCTCGCTTTGCTCGGGTTCACCTATAAGAAACCACAAACAGATCCATCCCACGGGAACCATTCATTTTTCCGGGATGAAAAGTAACCTGTTGTTTGACCGGCAATATAATCAGCATGGCAAATTTTACTAAGTTAGGTGCATTAGTTGTTTGCATTGCATGCATTACTTTAATTTTCCGGGATGAAAAGTATCTAAAATGTTGCCCGGGGATATAAGGTACCACCACGCAAAATTTCATTTAAGTTGGTCCAATTGATTCGGAGATTAGCCAGTACAAACAGACAAACAGACAGAGAAACAAAAAATTTGAAAAAAATCTGGATTTGTTCTATTTGTCTTCTTACATCCCCCCCACTCAGTTTTTAGCATTTTTTTTCTATGTACATTCATTCGACCTCTACAGGTTTATTATAGTATAGATAAGTTACATGAATTGCTTAGTCTACAGTACGCGCCGAATAAATTAACATTTGTAAGCATGTATATTATATATGTACATACATTTGAAAACCATTACCCTCCTTCTAAGATAGTCGGGTAACAATATAACAATATAATACTCGTAAGTAAAATAATAGATCTAGTATAAATATATACTATCAGATTAGTATATGCTAAAACCGCGAAAATGTGTATGTGTAGGAGTGCGTGTATGTTTTTTACTTCTTCACGCCGAAATGTCTGGACTGATTTGGATGAAACTTAATAAATTCATAGACCCTGGAGTAAGGCGTGTGTTAGTCGCTAGTTGATTAATGTTGTTTCCTTTGAATTAATTAATTGTTTTCAGCCCTTTTAACGTCCCACTGCTGTGCACGAGCCTCCCTTCAATGCGATGGGGATCAGGCCATAGTCCACCACTCTGACCAAATGCGAGTTGGCGGACTTCATATGTCTTTTGAAAACTAGCTAGGTTCTCTCAGACATGCAGTTTTTCTCAGATATTTTCCTTCACTGTAAGATAAGTGGTAAATATATTAGAAATGAAATCAAAATATCAAAGGTACGATACCCGGAATTTGAAATCGTTTCCCTCGGTTTACTAAGCGAGCGTGTTACCACTGGGTTACCACTGCCTTGAATCCTTTAATTATTTATAGTAAAATAGAGCGTAGATTCGTTTTTTTATCTTAAAAATACATCTCTAAGCCCTGAGTCATAAAACTTTAATATACAAAGCTAACTTACTTCCCTATTAAATAAATTGAATTCCCACTCTTTACGACTTTTTCAGCTTATGTGACATCAGCAGTTGGTAAAGACCTCATAGTAAAAAATAATTATATGTACTTATAAAAAAAAATATTTAGACTAGCGACTATCCCTCGTTTCGCTCAGATTCGTCTCTGGATACGTTTTAACGTTTAGTATAGATTTATCACAGATGAGATATTTTCTAGCGCTACAAAGTATCTTATATGTTGACTCGGATAACCAGATATCACCAGACAGACAGACAAAAATTCTAAAAACTATAGATTCGGCCTCTGTATCGATAATAATGTCTATTTCAATAAGATTTTCCAAAAAATATTTAATGCACAGATTCGGCTTAGTTACAATTTTATTATATGTTTAGATGTATACAAATTGTTTATTATATTAATAGAATACTCATTACTGTGATTAGTAAATAAATGTTAATAAAAAATTTGCGGAGGAATTTTATTAAAATAAAGAAAAAAAAACGAAATAAGCTACTATGATGCTATCTATTCCTCTTTCAAGGGCAAGAGAATAAATAATTAAAAAATTGTGAAGAATATAGTATTATATTTATTATTCATATTTTCTTCTGAAAAATTGTTAATTAATGACTAATACCTATATAAAACTAGCGGCTCACCCTCGCTTCGCTCGGGTTTGTCGCTAGGTACGTTTAAAATATATATAAATAGTTATTACTCAGCGTTAGCCATATACATTTTGTTAAGTATTCTTAAATTTTATAATTTTCCGCGCAATTTTTTAATTTTTTTCTTTCATAAGAACCTTCTCCTGACAATAACAAAGACAAAAAAAATATATAGTTAAATCGGTCCAGCCGTTCACGCGTGATGGCATGACCAAGAGAAATAGTGATTCATTTTTATATATATATATTATATATAGATTTCCCTTATTCTTTAAAGAAAGTAAACAATCTGTATGGCAAAATTGAGAATACTCGTAGTATCATAAACAACAAATCACGTTACTATTTTTGATTATGTCATTTTTTACGGGGCCTTCTATAAAATTCTTCAGTCTACATTACAAGCTTTTTACAACTCGTACTTATCTTTTCTATAACTTAAGTCGATAGAATACGATTTCATCAAAAAACAGTACGCTCCGTGATTAGAAATAAATGTACTTCTTCCAAGAATCATTTGTAAGATCGAGCTTTTTGTGACTTATACGAGTATAAGGTCGTTCATAGCTTATTTTCCATTATTTTAATTTTTGTTCGTGGACTGCCTTTTTAATACATGTGCTTCGTAGACAGACTACACGAGCAATGATTCTGAGTGTATACGAGATGGGACTGCCTCAGTGGTCTAGTGGCTAGTACGGCTGCAGATCTGTTGATTCTAGATTAGAGTTCCGGGTCTGATCAAGCTTAGCTATTGAGTCTAGGAAAGTCTCAGTAACATCCCCAAGTTGGGAAGTTAACGGTGTTTCACTCTTGTGCCTCGGAGAACACGTAAAGCCGTCGGTCCTGCGCCTTAACTCTCACCGGTCGTGTCGAGCAGTCGTCCCACCGGAGTATGAGAGTGACAGGAATAGTGAGTGCACTTGTGTCTGCGCGTACACTTATCCACTATAATATCTCCTGCGCAGTTGGCTAGTCTTAATGAGATTGGTCGCCGTGGCCGGAATCGGTCAGGAGAACATCATATACTTATAACAGTAATGAGTATTCTATTAATATTTATATATTGTTAATATTTTACTTTAAAACATTTATGTTATGCTTCATATTTAATTCTATGACACTATATCTATACTAGCAGAACCCGCGGCTTCGCTCGCGTTCAAAGTACAAGAAAACAAACTCTTCTTTCCTTTCCCTTTACAATAATGTATGGAAGTCTGTCCGATTTGTTGACATTTATGATTACTGCTCCGCTCCCTTGGGTAGTAGCATTTTGATATATAGCCTATAGCTATCCTCGATAAAGGGATTCCCTAATACGAAAAGAATTTTTAAAATCGGATTGGTAGTTCCTGAGATTAACGCGTTAAAGCAAATAAACAAAAAAATAGATTATTACTTAGTCTAAGTGATGATTCACATAGGCTAGCTAGATCTTTCATCTCCGCCCCACTTACCATGCAAACGAACCCGCGGGCAAATACGAGTTTTTTACAAAACGATAAAAGCTCTTAAAAGCTTTTATGCTTCCTTAGTTTTACTAAATGTATTCTACTTACATTACGAGATCTCGTTAATTTGTTAAAAGTTTTTGTATTAGTATTAAAATGTAGAGTCAGATGGTGTGAAGGGAAAGTCAAACGATACCATCGATGAGTCACTATACTGTAGTTTGCTTAGTCGTATGTGATACTTAATATTGACTCGTTAGCCTGGTGGCTAGCACGTGTAGATTTGGAGGTCCTGGGTTCAAGTTCTGTGCTAGGCCAGGCATAGTTTTCAGGCCCCTCAGTTAAGAGGTCTTCAGTAAACAGTTAAGAAATTTGCAGTGTTACATCGCTTAGGAAGAATCTCGTTGGATTTTGAAAATGAAAGAGATAGTGAAAGCACTTATGTACTATAGTAGACTACTGCGCAGTTTTTACAAATTCCTAAAGATCATAGGCGTTACTACCTATCCGGATAATTTACATTTTTAATACTCTTCAATCTCTTCTTGATGCTGACTACTCACTTTTTTCTACGATTTTCTACACTAATATTATAAATAGCACAAATATTTACCCCAAGCGATAGCTGAACCCGTGACCTCCGTCATAATAGACAGTACCAGTCACATTTAAAGACAACGGTGTTAATTAATACAGTAGTTTATCCTATTGATTTAATTAATGACTTAATAAAATCAGCCCTCGCTTCACTCAAGCGCGTCTTCTACAGACAAGAATCCCATGGAAACTAGTTACTATATGATGAAAGGTATGTAATTATTACTTTTAACGTCCCACTATTGGGTACATACCTCTCTTTAATGCTAGGAGGATTCAGGCCTTTGTGGACTATTCACCAAGCTAACGAACTACACGTCTTTTTAAAACTACAAAGATTCAGATATTTCTACAGTTTCTTTCGCCAGTTCTTCTCAGATCTGAGGCTTCTTCTTTCCGAACTGGTAGTAGACTCATGACATTCAGTAAAAATTGTAATAATTTAATCCTGAATAAAATATTTTGAATTTTGAATGTTTGAATTCTGTCTTTATGTATTTTCCCTCGCTGTCTTAGCAAATGGTATTAATGTTGAAAATTATTTCCATATGAAAATTTCAGAAGGACAAGACCAGATTTGAACTTGTGTCCCTTACTCCAAACTCATTTTTTTAACCGAACTGCTACTTTCAAAGATTAGCTAGTTCAAATAAACATAAATACAAACTCTTAATCTTTTTTATAGTTTAGACATACCAGGACTTTTATAACTTCCCGGGGAAGAAGCCAACTCCTACCGGGCGCGTCCCCAGGTGGCGGATAGGGGAATGCCACCCGCTTAGGGCGGCGGGTGGTACCGGAGAAATCCGGCGCGGACCAAATGGCTTGGATGGGGCCGCTCGTCTAGGCCTCGAGCCGAAGACGTTGCGGCCATCGGTGGTGGGAACGCTTGGTCCCACAACCGGATGATGGGTGCCGGTTGCGGAACTGTGGTCGCAGGCCCGCATCCGGCGGAGGGGTAGGCCGCGGCGGGAGAGGAGTGCCGGTATTTCGGTGCGCCGTTCTCCCTACCTTCCGCGGCCTAGACGGGGCCGCCACCGTTTGATGGCGGACGCGGTGGGGCTGCAGGGGAAGAGGAGTGTCGGTGTTTCGTTGCCGCTCTCCCTGTCCTCTGCAGCCAATTGGAAGTGGCCCACTTCGGTGGGCGGAGGTTCGGTTTTATGGAGCTGCTCCAGGTACCTCTCTGGTGTAGCAGAGTTGACTGTGGAGCAGCCCCATCGGTGTGGTGGTCAGCCGTTGGCGGACCTGCCGCCGGGGCGCCGAAGTAGTTATGCGCAAGCGATCCTGCGGCGTCCCATTAAGGCGGAGGGGAGGGGAATGTCGGGTTTTAGTGGGTAGTACCGGCACTTATAGCCGGTGAGCCCCACATCTCATCAGGTGGTATGCGTAAATGCATTTCCCGACATAAAAAAAAAAGGACTTTTATAACTTGTAAAACATAACAAAAAGTTCATTATTGATTGTAAGGCTACTTTACCTGTATCTAAATATGCCAACCAACCAACAAACAAACCAACTGCGTCGGTGGTGTAGTGGCTAGCATGTACGGCTGCACACTCGGAGGTCCTGGGTTCGAGTCCCAGGTCGGGCCAAGTTTAGTTATTGAGTCTTTCTGTATAGTAAGTCTCAGTAACAGCCCGGAGTTGGGAAGTTGGCGGTGCTTCACCCCCGTGCCTTGGAGAGCACGTAAAGCCGTCGGTCCTGCGCCTTAACTCTCACCGGTCGTGTCGAGCAGTCGTTCCACTGGAGTATGAGAGTGATAGGAATAGAGAGTGCACTTGTGTCTGCGCGTACACTTGAGCACTATAATATAATAGCCTCAATGAGATTGGCCGCCGTAGCCGGAATCGGCTAGGAGAACATCATTATCATCATCATCTAAATATCTATACTAATATATAAAGCTGAATAGTTTGTTTCTTTGAAAAAATATTTTATGCGTTTTATAGCCTACTTGCGACTCATCCTCGCTCCGATCAGATTCTTCCCTATTTACGTTTTAACGTTTAGTATAGATTTCTCAGAGATGAGATATTTTCCCGCAATAAAAAGTATCCTATATGTTGACCCGGATAACCAGCTATTATCATATCAAATTTCATCAAAATCTGTCCAGTAGTTTTCTCGTGATGCACAGTGATGACACAGACAGATAAAAATTCTAAAAACTATAGATTCTGCTTGTGTATCGATAATAATGACTATTTCAATAAGATTGTCCAAAATAATTTAATGTACAGATTCGACTCACAATCAGTTAGAATTTTATTATATGTATAGATAGATATATTGAGGAAAGTATAGACTATTTTCCAAAAATTCTACAAAATCTAATAAAAGATGTGGACGGAGCCGTGAGAAAATGCTAGTTATATATGTAAGTACATATTATGTATGTATTCAACGGGTTTTAATTAACTTCCAACTGCTTGGCACGGAGCTCCCATCAACGCAAGGAGGATGAAGCCTTAGTCCACCACTAGCTAAGTGCTTGTAGGCGAACTCCACATACCTTTCGATAACTTGCTTCTTTCTTGACATACCTACATGCAGGTTTCCTCACAATATTTTACTTCACCATAAGACATCTCATCATCATCATCATCACAATCATGTTGGAAATGATTCGCATATGAAAATATCAGAGGTACGGGACCTGGGATTTGAACCCGCTTCCCTTGGTTTCCCAAGCGAACTCGTTATTGGACTTCCACTGCCACGCTAGTTCTATTATATACTAATTTAAATAATATTTAGTATAATTTGGTAAAACATGCCTAACAACAAGTGAGTCACATAACGCAATTATTCATGCGCATGCGCATGGTTATCGCTGACTCACTGTTACGGTTTGTTTACTTTCATAGTTTTTTTATTGCTCTACAAAATGTAGATATAGTGTTATGATTGAATGTATTATGATCCTAAATGGTTTTAGTTATCTACTTATTACTAATTAAAATTGTTTTTGATATAATAGTACCGTAATAGGTATCTTAGGTGAATGGCTTAGTATCTCTTTTAAAATTTAAATTAAGATATTTTCTTATTCGAAGACATTCGGCTCAGTTTGTAGTGACCCTACTTGCTGTGCCAGCGGTTGCATGTTCAAAATGAAAGCCCCTAGCGGGACTCGAACCCGCGACAGCCCAGCGAGTAAGGTCACTACAAACTGAGGCAAACATATCGTCATGACATTTTTTGATATTGACATTATGATGGAATTTTGACCACTGGGTGAATTATTTCTATTTATTATTAAAATATCTGATCGGCATCTCCTATTACCTACGATTGAGTGAATATAATATATGTATGTAAGTAAAGATTATAACATGATATGTACGTATAAAGTCAGTAAAGTACTACACACTGTGCTTATATGTTTTAATTTAAAATATGTACAGTTAGATTCAATTACTGTTAAATAGCTATTTTATTTGCTCTCTTTTACATCTGCTCTTCGTTAACTACTTGTTTTGCATTGGAATATTTTAGATATGTTACATACATATGTAAAGAATTAAAGTGTGTATTAGTTTATTACAAATGCAATATTAGACCATATATTTTTAAATATTCTGTTAGATATACACTAATTTTTGTTATATGTAGTCTATATAAATGAATAAATTGAAGTGTATGTCTGTAATATCAAAATAACAGCGTTCTTTATAAGAAAATAACTTTTTTTTAATTTTATCTGTCTGTTTGTCCCTAATCTCCGAAACGGCTGGATCGATTTTGACGGCACTTGCACTGGCAGATAGCTGATTTCATAAGGAGTAAACAGGCTATTTTTATTTCAGGAAAATAATTAGGGTTCCGCGCTATTTTTATTATTATTAATGTTGGGTGTGGTGCCGAGGTCGGCCCTAGCTACGTCGACCAGTTTTGGTCCATTGTAGCTCCCTTTATAGTGAGTTCAAAGTTCTCCGCTTAGTCCTGTTGACTCCAGGAACTTCCAGATTTTCTGAGCGGGGAGCATCTGTATCTCTTCCGGTTGCATAATATGCTGCCCTAGATAGATACTTCTGCGGTGCATGAGTGGACCGCACGAGCAGAGGATATGCATAGCAGTTTCCTCTGTCTCATGGCATAGTCTGCACATTGCGGTCTGACTGAGGCCGAGGGTAAACATATGTTTATTGAGTTTGCAGTGACCAGTAAGTATTCTGGTTACTGCACTGGTTTTATACTTGTTGAGTTGAAGCAACTCTTTTGTAAACTTTTTGCGATATCCCTTAATTAGCGCTTTAGAGTGTATTTGTCCAGAAGTGGATTGCCACTCTTGAAGTGCTTGGCGATTGCAGTGAATTTTGAGAATTGAATAGGCATGTTGTTTTGCAATGCCACAGAATGGTTCTGGGCCACAATCTGGGGTTTCAGCGCCCCTTCTTGCCAATGCATCAGCCTTTTCATTCCCATCTATGCCTGAGTGACCCGGGACCCATCTGAGGGTAACTCTGTTGGATGTGCCCAGGACATTCAGATTATCCATACAGTCTTTGACCAACTTAGAGTTGGTCTCAAGAGAATCTATAGCCAGAAGTGCTGCTTGGCTATCTGAGTTGATGTAGATATTTTGGTTTCTAAGCTTCCTCTCCAGGATGACTTCAGCACATTTGTTGATGGCGAAGACCTCGGCTTGGAAGATGGTGGCCTCCTTGCCCAGATTGACACTCATGTCAAATCTAGGCTTAAGGCCATAGATGCCGCACCCTACATCAGATCCTTTCTTGGATCCATCTGTAAACCAAACATGACTGCCCTTTTTGTGAGACTCTTGGTTTTTTAGCCACATGTCCCGGTTGGGAAGATCTATTTGGTACTGTTTTGCGAAGTTAAACTCTGTACTCATGCCATCGACTGGCATTTTCAGAGTTTTGTGTTCGAATGTCAACTCCTTGAGTTTGTTCATATATTGCGATTGCAACTTTACATTCGATTGTGTACAGAGCCTGTAGAGGCAAGATTTAGCTTCTTTTTGCACGTGGAGATATAGCGGAGCTATGTCCAACAATGCATTTAAAGCGTCGCCTGGTGCCGAGTGGAAGGCTCCCGTGATGATTAGACATGCCATCCGTTGTATGCTGTCTAGTTTACTCATAGTTGTCTTTTGTTTGGTTTTGTTACACCATACGACTGAGGCGTATGTTATGATCGGCCTTACCACGGCGGTGTACATCCAGAGAGCCATTTTGGGCTTGAGGCCCCACTTGGCTCCAGCCATTCGACAACATATCCAGAGGGCCATTTTGGCTTTTTGTATAATGTTGTTGAGGTGAGAGTTCCAGGTCAACTTTTGATCAATAGTGACTCCAAGGTACTTTACCTCATTTGATAGGTTAAGGGTTTTGCCATTGAGTCTGAGTTCGGTCAGCCTTTCAAGCTTCCTTTTCCTGGTAAATGGTACAATAACTGTTTTATCAGCGTTTATTGATAACTCATTTTCTCTGCACCATCTTGTGATGGTATTGAGAGCTCCTTGTAACCTGGTGGAAATTGTGTTCAGGCAGGGACCTCTTACTACTACAACAAGGTCATCTGCATAGCCCTGTGTATCGTAGTCGAGATCTGCCATGATTACAAGTAGTAGGTCTACAGCTAGTGTCCATAATAGGGGTGAAAGCACTCCTCCTTGCGGACAGCCTCTTGTAGTGTAGAAGTTGTGCGAGTGTTCGTTTAACGTAACTTTCGCACACCGGTTGGAGAGCATATATTCCACCCATCTGGTGGTTGTGATATCAACACCTTTTGCATTTAATCCTTTCAGGATGGTTGCCGTAGGTGTGTTATCAAAGGCCCCCTCAATGTCCAAAAATGCACATAGAGCTGTCTGCTTATCCTCTAGGGACCTTTCTGCCTTGTCGATCAGAGCTACTAAGGCAGATTCTGTGGATTTACCCTTTTGGTAAGCATGTTGGTTGCAGGAAAGTGGTCTAGCCACAAGATACCTTGTTCTAATGTGCTGATCGATTACTTTTTCCATTGTTTTTAATAGGAAAGAAGTAAGACTAATAGGTCTAAAGGATTTGGGCTGAGAGTAGTCGTTTTTTACCGATCTTCGGTATAAAGATAACCTTGACCTTAGTCCATTGTTCTGGTATAATGCCCAAAGCAAAGCTTGCTCTAAATAATTTTACCAGATGCGGGATAAGGAGTTCCATGCCCTGTTGAAGCAGAGCTGGAAAAATTCCGTCTTCCCCTGCTGATTTAAATGGTTTGAATTTTTTCAAAGCCCATCTAATCTGGTTAGGCCTAAAAATGGTATTGGCCATCTTCCAGTCGCAACTATTTGCCCTGTGGATGTAGTTTTCCTTTGGGTTTGATTCACTGCCGGTGACAGGGTACGATCCTGGGAAATGGGTTGCTCTTAAAAGTTCCAGCGTCTCCATCTCTGTGGTCGTGAAGGAATTGTCTCGCTTTTTTAAAAAGCCGAGAAAGATGTTTGGTGTCTTGGCAAGGACCTTGTGGATTCTCGCTCCTTTATGTGTTTGGGCGATATTCTCACAGAATCGTTTCCAAGATGCTCTTTTAGCTTTTCTGATCTCTTTGTGGTATTTAGTCAGAGCCTTCTTATACCGTTCCCACCCATACGGTGTAGTGGCCTGATTAAATAAGCGACGTGTGGAAACTCTAAGTCGTTCTAGCTTTTTGTTCCACCACGGAGTATTGTTGTTAACCTTAAGTTCCCTGACAGGACAGCTATTTTCATAGGCATTTAAGATGCCATCCGTTAATAAGTTGTTTAAAATGTTAAGGGAGTCGGGTGTCTTGATTGATTTTGGAAAATCCTTAGCTGCCTCAGCGAGCAGGTTTTTAAAATCTACCCACGAGGTGGCTTTGGGATTTCTAAGCCTTTTAGGCTCAGTAGTTATTGAGCCTTGTATGCTAAAGACAATATGTTTGTGATCGGACAAAGAGTTTTCATTACTGACATGCCATTTACTTATGTGTTTAGCGATTTGTTCAGTAGCAAAAGTGATATCCAGAACTTCCTGCCTAGCTCTAGTAGCGAAGGTTGGATTACAGCCTTTATTAAGTATTTGAAGGTCGTTAGCTAGGAGAAATTCTAAAAGTAACTCACCTCTTTTGTTGGTATCAGTACTTCCCCAGATTGTGTGATGGGCGTTTGCATCGCAGCCAACAATTAGTTCTGTCTTGTGTTTTCGAGCGTAGTCGACGACTTTAGACAGTTCTTCGGTGGGGTTGGCTTTCTCTCCGGGCAGGTAGGCCGAGCACACAAGTGCTCTAGTTTGACCACGCCCTCTGAGAACGGTGATTGCAGCAACGGTGTCATCACTGCAAAGTTCTGTAACAGGCAAGAAATTAATACCTTTCTTAAAAACGATACAGGCCCTAGGCTTGGTGCCATTTTCGTTTGCTAGGATCTTACCTACTCCATTTAAGCCCGAAATCTTGGACTTGGCGTTAAGCCATGGTTCCTGGACCAGCGCTATATCCATGCCATTTGCCCTAAAAGTGTTTTCTGCCACGGCTGTGGCAGCGATAGCGTGGTGTAGATTGGCTTGGAGTATTTTAGTGGGGGCGTCGCCAGTTGGGTGTGAAGCGCTACTGGGGACGGGCCCCATTGCGCTTGTCACTGCCCTTGCTGGGTCTGGGTCCCTTTTGTTTGCGGGGGCGCTGGCTCTTGCCTCTGGGGGTTTGTCCACCCCTGGTGTGCCCCCCTGTACGAGGAAACCTGTGCGGAGTACCAGTCGCTCCGCTGGTCCCGGCCACAGGAGCCACGCCAGGTGCAGCAGATGGTAAAGGCGCAGCAACGCTGGCGCTTGCTCCAGCAGCCGCGGCCCCAGAACGAGAGGTAGACGGCACAGGTTCAGAGGGAAGTGTCCCAGGATTCGTTGGCGTCTGGTTGATGCCCTTAATACGGAACTGGACCGATTTGAAAGCCAAGTAGGCCTTCATGCCGGTTTTTTGAAGGGTCTCAACAGATTGGTCGTCGATGGAGAGGGTGAGTGTGATCCCGCCCTTCTCCGCCTTCCTATTGAGAACCTTCCACAGCTCCGTATTAAGGCCATCATTTTGTATCCGGAGACAGGAGAGCGCCTTATCAACGTCTTTGGCCTCCGGATCGGGAATGTATACCACCCCAACCCTTGGTTTGGGCAAGTCGCTCTCATTAATGAGAGCGAGCTTAGCTCCTGGCCACGGCTGTAAGGAAGGTATACATTTCTCAAGCCATTCCCTGGCATGCTGGTTAGCACAGGTGATGAGTAGCCAACCCGGCTTGAATGATAGTCCGCCAAAGGCAGGTCCCTTACCCTTCTCCAAAGTGGTGATTTGGGCCACAATTGCGTTGTAGAGTGACTGCAGCTGTGCGTCAGTCATGGGAGTGGAGTCCCTCACGCCAACTTTGGAGGAAGATAAGGCCGCACTATAGGCAGCTGGAGGTGGTGGGGCCGACGGTGCTTCGCTCGACCTTTGGGACTTCCTCGCTGGTTGTCCCTGTGGCGATTCCTCCTCCGAGCGAGTCCTTTTGATGGAGCGCTCGGATTCGGGTTTCGAAGCCTCGAAACGATACCCCATAGCCCTGAGTTCCGCAAAGGTTTTAGCGGACAGTTCGTAGGCTTTTGCAGCCTCCACTCCCTGTCCCCTAAGAGCCTTAAGTCGGATTAAGGCTGCCCCACTCAATCTTTTGCGTTTGGGTCGGGCAGCATCAGAGGAGGTGGCAGCAGGGTTACCAGTAGGTGATTCAGGGCTTGTAGAAGCCCCTATCGCCATTTCGGTGCCTGCAGTCACCTCCATTGGTTGCGCTGACATTTGGGCGGTTTCATCCGCACCCATTGTCAGCGGCATGAGGTCCTGGCACAATTCGTCCAGGGTTTGTGACGTGGTAACGTCATTTACTTTTTTATCTTTTTGGTCCATATTCATTCAGGTCCCACGAGTAGCTAGGGAAATAAAAATGCCCACCGACAGAGCCCCGCATGTCGATGGGAGGACTTAAAATACTACCCGATTCGTCCAGGTGTCGGATAGCCACCGTTAGCGACTGAGCTCCCCCCCAGCCACGCATCCCTCGGCACGGTACGAATAACACCTTGGATTGGGTTCTAAACTAAAGCTATACATATACGTACATATATATTTCATAGATACACTTACATAGACATACATAAACATACATATATAAATAAAAGTGAAAGCAAGCGCTCGGTGTTTTCTGTTGCGTCTATTTCCTAGTGAACTAGACCAATAACAGGGCTGGCAACCTCGTGAAGGATAGTACACCGAACTTGCCTTGGGGATCTTTGCGACAAAAGCGTCACTCTCCCCCAAGACCAACGCCACCCTACCGTCTCTGAAGGAGACAGTAGGGTAGGCCTGCGCCTACACTACCATGCGAAGCATGTCGTAAGGGAACCGTGAAAGCATAGATCCAGGCCCGCCCCTTACACCGCGCTAACAGATAATCATATCTCAGTCATCACCTGCTAGTCTCCACCCGCCATTACGATCGAGTATAACGCCGGTATAAAATAATTCATCTTTTTTAAAGATAGTGCCCAATGATCCCCATATACAGACATACATAAAAACAAAATTTCTTAATAATATTCTAATTATTTTTTTTAAACTGTTGTTGTTACTCGTAGGTGTTAGCTAATAAAGGTACACCGATTTCGAAAATAACTAAAGTAATATAATTCCTTTATGGGAATATTTAATACAGTATCTGCATACATAAAAAAAAGATTTTATTAAATACGAGCGACTCATTTTCATCTAAATCGGTTCAGTAGTTTCGAAGCTTATTCGGTACAAACAAACAAAAAATCTTTCCTCTTTATAATATTAGTATAGATGTCAATAGGTAAGGTATATTGTAATTATGTATTTAAAACGGGCGTTAAAAGTAGAGGCGAGACTTTCTACGTATTATAAAATCCATACTATAAATGCGAAAATACGTTTTCTCGCCTAAATCGCTGAATAAAATTTTGATAAAGTTTGGTATAGAGAGGGATAGGATCTTCTTCTTTCTTATAGGGGTGAATTAATAGGGGTTAAAAGTTTGTATTGGAAGCAAATCATTTTTCAAGTAAGAACAAAAAATTCATTATCCATACTAATATATAAATGCAAAAGTAACTCTGTCTGTAACCTTTTCACGCTTAATCCGCTGAACCGATTTAGACAAAATTTGGTATGGGGATAGTTTGAGACCCTGGAAAGGACATAGAATTTTTTTGACTCTGGAAATAATCCCTTAAGAGGGTGAAAAGGGTGGAAATTTGTATAGGGAATAAATCATTTCTCAAGTAAAAGATATAAGACTCATCATACCTATTATAAGGTATCTAGGGACAAAACTGAGCGAAGCGTGGGTGAGTTGCTAGTATCCTATAATTTTGGTAAAAAAAATATTTCAGCGTTTTTGATTAATGAAGGTAAAATAATGGCTTTTATAAGGTACTTAGGTGCCTACTTTTCTATATCTACGTATACATAATCTATCTATTCCATACTAATCGTTAAAACATACCTAGGGATGAACTCAAGTGAAGCGAGGCTGAGTCGCTAGTACTATATATATAGAAAAACATACAGATAAAGAGACAATCATAAGCTAGTATCAAAATGCTTACAAAACTAATATAATTACGACATAACCAAATATCAAATCTTAGACCTCCGAGAAGTTTATTATTGCCCTCATACTATCACATAAAAGTAAATTAGTCTATTCTAATATGCAGTATTTTAGTTTTAATATTGCAGTGTTAATTTTGCATGGAATATTTATACAAACTAAACATATATTATACATTTAAACGGGTTATAGTTAGGCCGCGATCGGCAAATTGAGAGTCTCACTTAAAGTATACGATACGATTTGCTTTGAACATAATGACATTTTATGTTTTTATATACACAAATACACACACACACACACATATATATATATATATTAAGTTTTTCCTGTGGTGTTGGTGTTTTATTTTGACTTTACTAGTAGTAGCCCAGTGGTCAAAGTTGGACCATGATTATTATTGAAAATTTGGTTAAAATTTATAATTAACAGAATCAATACAATGAATACATCTGTGTAAAAAGCTGTTTACAATTTTTTTTATTGATAGCACTAAACCTACAAAAAAATAACAAAAAAATACGTTGATAAAAAAGAAAAAAAATACTGAACTGTTTTGTCTTTGCTTACTTACATGAATATATTCTCCACGACTCGCATTTAAAAGACCGACTACAAAAAGGTGGTCGAGTGAGTTATTTTTCGTGTAGGTATATTATACAATATTTTCACCCATTATGGAAAATTTTACCATAATTATTTAATTAGTTCCCGCATAACAAATTCACTAGCAGACAAAAAAATATTTTAAATAAAACTATATTTTCCAATTTTTGCAGATTTATTGTGATCTCTGTAAAACATTCGAAATGTCACGAACCAAAAAAAAAAAATAAAACCGCGAAAAAAACCGAAAAGTTAATTCTATTTAAACGCCTAATATTCGCGAAAATCTAAGAAATTATTAGGTAAATTATACTTCAAAAATGTATATAACATCTTTTTAATTACATTTTCATATCCAGTTATAACTAATTTTGTTATCTCTTACTAAAACTCTAACTGATAGACAAATATCGTACGTTCAAAATGCATCTAAAACCAGTTTTTATTAGCACAGCGGGCTGGAGGGCGCGACATTGCCCCGGTGAATACTCGTGACTACGTTTTCCAATTTAATTCCCGTAGAGTGTAGGTACATCCTTATGTTTTAATACACAAACCGTGTTATAATAAATATTAATTAACTTCCTTATCTGTTCGCTGGTTTATCTCGTTTTATAAGCAAATGATCCACCTCAGTTTAACGCGTGTTTGACCCGATTCCGGCGAAGCCCAAAGGAGGGTTTTGTATTTGACCTGTGTACGTATGTATGTATTTCCGATCCTATGTTCCTTCGCAATTACTAAACGGCTTAACCAATTTTAATTATTCATACGTCTTTAGATTCGTCTTGATAACGCGAGTATTATAGGGTAAATAGATATCATTAAAAATCAAAATGGCTGATCTTAGGTGAGGGGTCGTTCATAAAATACGTTACGCTAAAAGACGCAGCTTTTTTTGACCCCCTCTCTCCTATTGTCACGCTGTGTCACACTTTCTGTGTTTACGTTCTGTGATCCCTCTAGAAATATTTCGTCACAAAAAACTAAGACCCCAAACCAACTGTATATAATAAATTTCAAATGATAGTACACAAATTTGGTGAATTAAAAATATTTATTTAGTTATTATAATAAAATTTAAATAAATTAATAAATATCTTTTATAACGAACATTATATAATAAATAATATTTCTATTCATCAGAAGTTCAAGGATTAAGGATTAAGGCCGCTAGAACCGCTCCATAAAGCTAGCGCTCATGTCTAAAAATATTGAACGGCGAACATCACGTTGCCGTAGACCTCCCGTACCCCCTTTTCACATCTTGTCACACTTAGCAAGACCTGTCAAAAGCAAGATTTCGTCTGTCTGTCTGTCTGTCTGTTTGTTCTGGCTAATCTCCGAAACGGCTGAATTGATTTCCATGGGACTTTCACTGGCAAATAGCTGATCTTATAAGGAGCAACTTAGGCTACTTTTATTTTAGAACAAGAATTAGGATTCTATTTAAAAATTAAAGCTAACCTAGAGACGCACCCAAACGAAGCGAACATAAGTCGCTAGTTAGTAAATAATAAACGAAATTAAGTATTATAACTTGAGTAAAACGTGATTCTTGATTTTTGGACCAACCACAACTGGTTTTTGTTTGCTCTCCTAAGGACGGG
The DNA here is from genome assembly GCA_921882275.1 of Brenthis ino. Classification (NCBI taxonomy): domain Eukaryota; kingdom Metazoa; phylum Arthropoda; class Insecta; order Lepidoptera; family Nymphalidae; genus Brenthis; species Brenthis ino. The sequence goes on from OV170221.1 coordinate 7,514,266, forward strand.
GTTCGTATGTAGATCTTTCCAAGAAAGAATTCTAGTAGTGTTCATTTAGATGCTTATCATCTATTTTTTATTCAATTATTTTAAAATGACGTTTGTCGTGCATGATGATGTCGTTCCCACATAGATCTAACTTAATCAGGTCGAGATAAGTTATAATAATAGTTAATAGGTACTTTACGTAAAAATAAGAAAATAGAATATAGGGTCTACTATCTCTCACCAAAAAAGACAATGCATAATAATTATTTATATATAATTCGACACGTTTCGCTCAGTTTGTAGTGATCCTACTTGCTGTGCCAGAGGTTGCAGGTTCGAGTCCCGCTACGGGCATTAGTTTGTGTGATGAGCACGAATGTTTGTACTCTAATCATACCCACATTCTAGCCACTACACCACCGAGGCAGTTGTGTTATTATATATTTGAAAACAGTTTTTTTTGTATACAGATAGGTAAATTCTATTCATATATGTTTTCCTTTTAGAGATAATGGTCGAACACTCGTTAAAATCAACTGCCAAAATTTTATTAAATAGTTACAAGATAAAACAAGTTAATGTACTCAGATAGATTATTTACATAATCACAGTATCATTTTTAGTACACTTAAATTATTATTAGCATGACTCATGCTTATATTTGCCTCGTGGATCGAATTTGCTGCTACTATCTACTTATTGAAAAAATTAAAACGGTTGTCTTTAAAGCATGTCTAAAATACCCACATTAAAATTTTTTTTTCTCATTATCATTAATTTCGAGCTTATATTTTTAAATGAACATCGTAATGTAAAATGTTATGTCATTAAAATGCAATATATATTTAATATTTCTATGTTAAATATTATGTTCAAAGCTTTTAAAATTATATGGAAATTCGAAGTCGTAGCAAGTTGCAAGTTACTTTTTATAAACAAGTATTTATCCCAATTCCCCCCCCCCCCGGGGCACCACAAAAAATACTCTAAAAATTAAAAAAAATAAACGATTCCTCCCTTGATCTTTTAACTTAATTAAAAAAAGGATCTATTAATATTTTGATGATGAGCCTCACCACTTCCGGGAACCGCTTATACGTTATTATTATCAATTTTCTTTTTATTTGTGTTCTGGTTTTTATTTTATTTACTTAGCGGTTCCCCGACGCGGCGACGCTTATCATCATAATATTAATAGGTACTTTTAATGAAATTAAAAGGCTAAGAGTTTTTTTTTTTTAATTTTAGAGTTTTTTTTTGTTTCGGGGATTAGTTACAATGTTTAATTTTATTTTTATTTAATCCTTTTTAAATTACTTGCAGACACTAATTCTAATAGATAACTCTCATTGAGACTATTCTTATGAGTCCAAGCACGCTTTATCTGCTGTAAGTTTCCAAGGAATTGAGCATCCCGCAGACTATTTGATGCTACAGCATCAGCTCCAGGTTAGCATATCTTGGAAAGACCACCGTAGTAACAGTACACCAAATTTCAAATCAATCAGATTTGTGAAATTTAGTAAGACAATTTCATCAGTTTTGTCAAGTAGGAAATGAACTGATGATCATCAAAAACCTGAACAGATCTTCATAAATTATAGCTAGGAAACATCTTGAACACGTCAGCTTTCAAAAAAAACTACACCAAAACCAGTCTATTCATTTAGGAGCTACGATGCCACAGACAAACATACAGATATACAGACAGAAACGTCAAACTTATAACACCCCTCTTTGTGCGTTGGGGGTTAAAAAAACTACAATTGTAGCGTTTAACTTAAATTATCAATCACTTGTCATAGATTCTTTTGATATAAAAGAGAATGGAAAAATCGAGGGTCTTTGGGGACCAATTTAAGTCTCAAACATTGACTACAAAGAAGTTGCGGTCCGGAAATTATATCTTGGAAATAAAAATGAATGTGGAGTAGGAAATTGTTTGTTTGAAAAACTGCCTTGTAAATTGTTGAAAATACTAAATCATGATATTATTACACTAAGGATTCAGGAGAAACCCCTTCTATTGTAAAATTTATAGTTTAATATTGGTATTAATACATTAAAATTAGAACATGGGAAAAATTGAATACATCTGTACATATAATAAAATTCTAACTAAGTCGAATCTGTATATTAAATATTTTTTGGAAAATCTTATCGAGATAGTCATTTTATTGCAGAGGCCAAATATATAGTTTTTAGAATTTTTGTCTGTTTGTCTGTCTGTTACCGCATCACAGGACAATCACTGGAAGGATTTTGATGAAATTTGGTATGGTGATAGCTGGTTATCCGGGTTAACATACAGGATAATTAAATGCAAAAACTGCATTGTAAGAGTATACTAATCTGTGAAACCTAAGAATTTGGTTTTTGGTCATCTGAACGCGGGCGGAGCCGCGGGCAATGCTAGTGTCATTCTAAAACTAGAAAGTTGTTTAGTACTTAAAAATTATGATCTTAAGTCTTAATTTTACAAAAAAATATTAAATATACAGATTCGGTTTAATTACAATTTTATTATATGTATAGATAACTAATAACAAAAATAATTATATATTTAAATACGTTTTATCTTTTTTTAATTTTAATTTATTTTTAATTTATTAAGCTATAGTTTTACTTTGTACATTATTTAGATATCACCAGAAGACTTTTCTCATCCAAAACACAAACGAAACCGTTTAAGAGAACTAGTTTAAGATGTTAATAATCTCTAAACATAAAAACCATGGCTTATATCTTACATATATCATCAAAATAAATCTACAGAACCGTACCACGTCCTCTTGCCCTTTCGAGATGATGCTTGGCCAAAAGCAAATGCAACTTGCTAAATAGAAAAGCATCTTTATTCCTTCGTCATAAGGTACATGGGACCAGAAAGTTGGAGATTGAGTTTGAAACCGGTCCGGTAAGAGCGTTAGTGCCACCGAACTACGCGCCATTGTATAGGCTATTAGTTGTTTCATGTTATTTTTTAAATTATTCATATATATTTATTTTGGATTTTGTTAGATTAATTGGATAGTAACTCTATTCTTATATTATATATGCGAAAGTTTGTGAGGATGTATGGATGTCTGGATGTGTAGATGTATGGATGTTTGTTACACTTTCACGGAAAAACTACTGATTGGATTTTAATAAAACTTTACAATAATTTAGTTCATACATCAGAATAACACATAGGCTACTTTTTAGCCTGGAAAAAAAGACGGTTACCGTGGGATAAACTGGTTTTTGTTTTTCTAGAAGTAAAACCGAGTGCAGCGAGGGTGAGCCGCTAGTAATTAGAAATCGAATGAACTACTTCAAGTGAAGTTCGATCATTATTATGAGTCGTTTCATTTGAAGATATAAATAACATTGTATATAATATTATGCAAATGTATTATTTATACTTACTTTAGATATCTTATACTATTTTAAAGAAGTTTGGTTTGTTTGTAGGTAGGGCATCACGTGATCTGTGCAACTGTACCGATTTAAAAATAATACTAGTAGAAAGTGTCGCTATCCTTTACATAAGCTTTTTTTCGATATAAAACTTAGTTCCTATAGAATCAGGATCTAGGGTCCTAGGTCATAGAAGCTTTGCTCTGCGTTTTTATTGTGAAATTGTTTTTCATTTTGAAAAAAAATGCGTTTTTACCGAAAATACACCTATATAGATAAACTTAAAAAGTAAAACCTTATCTAAATACAAAATTTCATCCAAACTGTAACATCCGTTTCCGAAATATGCGAAATATATTTTTATACAGACACTCGTAAATACAAAAATTAATCACATAATATTATAAGATTAATAGCACTCTGTAGTGCTTTTCCATCGCCTCGAATCGAACCCAGGACCTCCGACATCCGCACGGTGCAGCCGTACATCCTAGCTAATATACCACCGAGGCAGTTAAAGAGTAGTTTAAAGTAAATATTATATATATATATATATATATATATATATATATATATATATATACATATACATATACATATACATATATATATATATATATATATATATATATATATATATATATATATATATATATATATATATATAAATATAAAACTAGCGCCTCTTCCTCGCTTTGATTTGGTTCATCCTACGTCCGTTTTAACGGTTAGCATGGAATAGATAGACTATATATATACATAGGTATGACGAGTTTTATATCTTTTACTGGAGAAATATTGATTTCCTATACAAACTTCCATCCCTATTTCCATCCCCTTAAGGGATGATTTCCGGGATAGAACTATCTTACGTCTTTTCCAGGATCTCAAACTATCTCCATACCAATTTTTATCTAAATAGGTTGAGCCGTTTAGTCGTGAAAGTGTAACAAACAAACGAACAAACAAACAAACGGAGTATAGCAAATTTATAATATTAGTATAAAATATAGATGATACTATATTTCTTCTAAATGTACTACTTATTTTATTTTATCCACATCCTATAGCTATCTGCTCATCAACATTGTGTATCTCTTTAGAAAATCTTAATTATATATTATAATAAAATTGCGCATTTCCATACGCGGTAATTGTTAGTAATTATATGTACATATGTATAATATCTAAGGAACTAGATCATATTGTTGAAATCTGGTTTTGTAATTCAGATATTTTTATATCTCCATTAATATTATAAGGAAAGGTAAAGTTTGTTAGTTTGTAAGTTTGTTTGTAATGGATAAACTACTAATCCGCTGAACCGATTAAGATAAAATTTGGTATGAAAATAGTTTGAGAATGACATAGGATAGTTCTTATTCCGTATATTATCATACTCGCAGGTTTCAGTGAGATATGCTACCGTCGCCATAATCAACCAATCTCGATTACGGTGGCCAATCAAATATTAGTAGATTAATAAAATACACTAAATATTTAAAAGTCTATAATTATTATACTAAAAATCGCGTAATCTGACATCTAAAAATACTTTCACGCTCATAATATCCCACGGGAAGTATTTGTTCGGCATATCTTTCTTCCTGCCGTAGACTAAGTGCGTGTCTAAAATCCGCAGATTGATTCAATAATCCGTTAGAAATTAACAAAAAAACGTACAAACGAACCTAATTTCGCATTTATAATTTCCTTATCAATAAATATATTGGGATATTAACATATATCACTATCTACTTCTATGGTAAGTTACCAGGCTTGTGTTATAAATACCAGATAGTTGATACACTTCACATATATAACTTTAAATACAAACATATTATAAATATAAACATCCATAACTGGAGACACAGACATTCGTGCTATATATCATCACACAAATGAATGCCCCCAGCGGGATTCGAACCCGCGACCAGCTAGCACAGTAAATAGGGTCGCTACAAACTGAGCCAAACGTGTCGTCATATCTCATAACAACTGTTAATACCTTACGCAAGTTCTACCTCTAAATTTCCATTGTAACTACATAAAATCTAACGTAGATCGCCCAAATTCGTCCAAAATCGGACGTACCCTGCAGCCGTCTGGCGTACATGCCTTTCCAATTATGGACTGTGCACTCAATGTGTTATCTGATATGCATTATTATTGCGTAACCCGAGGCGAGCGTACAAAGGACTAGTTCATGTACGCCTTCAAAACCAGACGTTTCGCGGATTCAATTATTTTATGTTCACCCTGTAACATAACAGAATTAGATGGCGTAGTTTGGACAAACGGATAGTTAAGTTAGTTATATATATTGTGGCAATATTTAGGTTTGTCTACAATATACGTGTTGTAGGTGTTAGTTATCAAATATATCCGCATTGTTTGAATAATATTTTCTTATATTTAAGCGAATATTTGATTTTTTTTCTTCATTGGCCCAATCAAAAATCAATTTTTTTTATCGTTGGTTGGCCCTATATACTAAATATCATAATGAATTCATTTAAAACTCATACTGGGGCACCAACTCGTACTTGGCCATCGAGGTGGTCCATAGCTTGATCTCCCTTGTATTGAAGGGAGTCCAGAGCCCAGCAGTGACGTCCAAAATAGCTAAATATAGAATATAGCATAGAAAGCCTCTGACTCCCAAACTAGATTAAACCTGTATGTCAGGAGTTAGCGCCTTCTTCCATCTTTAAGTGGGGTTGAATAATATTACAGAGCATGTCTAACAGTAATATTTTTTTAGAAATAATATGAAACTTATATAAATAACATCAATATTTGGAAAATTAAAAAGTGAATCTAAATACAATCCTTGTATCCTACAGTTGTTTGCAATATCTTCATTTATGATGATGATGATGATGATGTTCTCCTAGCCGATTCCGGCCACGGCGGCTAATCTCAACGAGATTAGCCTACTGCGCAGGAGATATTATAGTGCTCAAGTGTACGCGCAAACACAAGTGCACTCTCTATTCCTATCACTCTCATACTCCGGTGGGACGACCACTCGACACGACCGGTGAGAGTTAAGGCGCAGGACCGACGGCTTTACATTTATCGAGTTGCTTCAATCTATTGTTTCACCGTTTCGTAAAATATGAATAAACTAACTCATTTAAATTGTTGGTAAAAACTCAATTTTTACAAAACCGTATACTAATGCATGCTTAAATTGAATTAGTATATTAAATTATATATTTTATATTTTACATGAGTCTCAGTAAGAAGTGAAGTTTGAACAAAATTTCGAATAATCTACAAGCTACACGTGGTTCTAAAAGCTGCTCAAGACTTTATACTCGCTCTCACGAAAGTTGCCTTCCTTCCCACTTGTTACAATTCGAAATAAAAATATTTTCTTTAAAAATATTAAAGATTTTACTGTTTTCGTCGTTACAGATGTCTGATTCAGTGGCTTACCTGTAAGTATCGTAGAATACTAATGTATGTAAGTCTTGGGTTCATATACACAAATATATACCCACTGCCCCGGTTGTCTTCAAACAAACCAAGAAACAAACAAACAAACTCTGTCTCTTTATAATATTAGTATAGATAATAAGCCCACGCAATAGTGTGAATAAACTATGGTTTTAAATATATTAAACTATTTTAAGAACCCAATACCATTAAGGCAACATCATTACAGACGATAAGTTTTAACTCGTAAAGACATACTTTAGGATAGTCAAAACATATAAGATACTAGCGGACCCGACAGACGTTGTCCTGTCTACACGTCTTTAATTTGAAAATTTCAAACTTTTTTTAATAATTTTTTTAATGAAAATTATTATTCAAATTGTGAATCTAAACCATTCCCAGATCCCCTTGAACACACACAAAAAATTTCATCAAAGTTGGTCCAGTCGTTTAGGAGGAGTTCAGTCACATACACACGCACACAAGAAATATATATATTAAGATATAAAATTTTACTACGGACATGTAAATGTTTTATATTGATTAATATTTATTGTTGTTTTAGACGACTCGTGACATGTTAGAACATAATAATGTTGGATTGTCAACGATTGCTTCAAAGTCGTGGGTTCAAGTCGTTATACTTGATTTTAAAATGCCATTTTTTTCTATAAATGATATTATATTAAAAAAAACTAGTTTATAACTAGACTAGCATCTTCAATATTCTAAGGGAAATGTAAATGAATACATCGACAATAAACTTTTAAAATACTTTTTTTTTTCATTTTCTAACTTACTAGCAACTCACCCTCGCTTTGGTCGGGTTCGTCCCTAATTTGATTCCTATACAAAATTTCATCCCCATTTTCACTTCCTTAAGAGATGATTTTCGGCATAAAAAATATCCGAGGTCCGTCCCAATGTCACAAACTATCTTCTTACCAAATTTCATCAAAATCGGTCGGTAGTTTTCGAGTTTATTCGTTACAAACATACAAAAATACAAATCTTTCCTCTTTATAATAGTATTGTTGATAACCTTGTTGTGGGTACACTTGGCCAAAAAATGTTAAGGTATCTATTCTAAATGAAAACCCCCGATTAGTTATTTTTTACATTTTAGTGCCTGGAAGTCGGTTTTTTTTTAGTTTTTATTTTTCCATTTTTAGTATAGACGTAATAAGCAAGTAATTTGTAAGAAGAAAGTTTTTTTATAACATATTCGATTAAGCAATTTATTGAAAAAAATAATGTATTAGTTGATTTTTTTTAAAACCGTTCGACCGATTTCGATAAAATTTGAATGAGACCACCCTTCGAAACAAAAAAATAATTCCAAATCGGTTCAGACGATTAATAAATGAATAAAAAAACAAAGATTCCGACGAATTGAGAACCTCTTCCTTTTTGTAAGTCGGTTAAAAAAGCTTCTGAAATATGTTGGGATAAAACCTAATTGTATTATTTAGGTCTGGACCACAATGCTAAGATTACCTACTGGATCGAACCAACGACCTACAGATGCTATTACCAAAAACCAATAAAAGACCACACTGTACTACTAAATGCTCGTATAAATAAGCATATATTAAATATTTTATAGTTATGCACATATAAGATTTAAAGTATTAAATCTCGCTATAAAATGCACATCAAACAAGTTTTAACTACGAGTAATCCAGGTTACTTTCTTTTAACTTACATATATTATTACTAGCGACTTACCATCGCTTCCTTCGCTCGGATGTGTCCCGGGGTGATGAGATTTTGTTTACAATTTCATGGGATTTATTTTTTTTTCACGGAAATCCTGATTCTTTTTCAAAAATAATGTAGCTCAAGTTACTCCTTATAACATCAGCTATCTGCCAGTGAAAGTCCCATCAAAATCAATACAGCCGTTTCGGAGATTAGCCAAAACAAACAGATAAAAAGACAAAAAATTTAAAAATTGATTTTTATTATATTATTAGTACCGTATATAATTTCATATGCATTTAGTAAAAATTTGTTATTTTAATATTACAAACAGGCACTTCAATTTTATTTATCTGTATAGATAAACAAAATCGACCCCACATTCAAATTTTGAGTGCCCCATGAAAATGATTTATTAGTCATAATGAAGTCACGGCGTACGTTTTTAAGCTATCTTTTCCAGTACAAGTTATTATGACATAAATTCGTAAAGTAAATAATAGATTTGTCTATAACACTTTCTTAGATTTACGCAAATATTTGACATTTTTAATCAAACAATCCTTTCGGATTTTTGGTTCCCGACGTTTCAAATACTTTGCAGAAATCACGGTCACGGGAGAGACTAAGGTTGTAGCCGTCTCAAAGGCGTTATATACTTGTTGTAGACAGTGCCTACCCGCTATTTTTCAAAAAATCAAAAACGACATCAAAGTACCTTACAGTATTTGTTGAATTTGATTCTAAATGTTTTAATAAGTATTATAATTAAATATAGCAATATTATTGTTTTATATGTAATTTAAAAACGAAGTTAAATATTAATTTAGACTGCTATTATTTAAAGTTAAAAAAAAGACAAATATTAATCAGAAATCTAAGAAAGTATTATATCAACAGACTGCTTCTCACATTTATTATACTAATTTATTACTAAGGCATATTAGTTCAGATTTCTAGTTATTATTGCCATATCTCTAACTTTACCTCGCTTACTCATAGTCTCCGATATTGCTCAATATGACAAATAGACGTCATACCCTACGGTTAAGCAACTCCTAAAAGCAGTGAAAGCTTATATAAATTAACAATTTGTCATCGAAAGCTTAGCTACGAGCTTCTGTATAGATAACTGGCTATACCACTGATAGATGTAGCTTCTTAATTTAGAGTCATAGATTAATATGTAGAAACGATACGGCGGATTTAGTAAGTATAACATTCTACATTGGATTATGGATAGATTTTAATAGTTTTATTTCAATGTAAGAATAATCCTTGTATCGGGGAATCTCTATATTTGAAAGACTTCTTTTTATCAAGAAGAAGAATGTCATCTTGTCCAAGCTATCAGCTTATGCTGCTCTAAGAAGCTTATCGATAGCTTTGATTCTGAGGAGACAGATAGGAAATAAACAGGATTGCGATTTATTTAATTTAAAAAATAAAAAGTTTGTTTTTTCTAGATTTTTTTTACTGAGCTACTCACACACACTGTTCTGTTGCAAAAAAAATTTTTATGTATCAAAAGTAAATATTAAAGGATTATTTTTAATAAATCAACCTTTAAATTAGGTTAAATAAGAAAAAAAGGATTTTTCTATCGTCAAAACATAAGAACAGCTCAGCGTCTCAATATTTTCTTATTATATATATTGCATCATATTTTTTTACATTATGTACATAATTAAGTGAGACGTACATAAAACAAAATATTTATACAGATAAATAAAATTGAAGTGTCTGTTTGTAATGTTAAAATAACAGCTTTTTACTAAATGCATATGAAATTATATTACACGTTACTTATAACAAAAACATAATTTAAAAAGTTTTTGTTTGTCTGTCTGTCTGTCTGTCTGTCTGTCTGTCTATTGGACGGGACTTTTACTGGCATATGCTGATGTTATAAGGAGTAACTTAGGCTACTTTTATTTTAGAAAAACAATTAGGGTTCCGCTCAAAAAAATTTAACTATACTTAGGGACGCATCTGAGTCAAGCAAGCGTAAGTCGCTAGTCTTTTACAATATTAAAATCAAAATTCAAAAATATATATTAAAAAAACACTAATATTAGTGATAAACAATCACTTAGCACATCTGTTTTTTATTCATTGACCTAAAAGGTATCGGTTAAAACAAATTATAAGTCTTTTCGGCGTTAAAACTATTAACCTATTTTATTTGAAAGTTTCGTTCGATTATCGACTTCAAGTCAGTTAGTTTCAAAGTGTGAGATATAAAGTTGAAAATTGAATTAAAAGTCGTAAGTGCAGCGTTATGGAAGAGAGTGGTTTTTATTGTTACAAGCCAAAGTACAACAGTCAAAGTTTGATAACTCCGATGGGCCATTTATATGTAATTGCTAATGTTGTTTATGGGTTCAGTTAAATACAATAACGGAAATACTAAATAGTTTTAAAATATAATAAGACTCTATAATATATTTTTATACGTACTATAAGTTACAATATATTTTTTTATTATGGTAATAAAGCCCCATTATACGACTTTAAAAAAAAACTATTATTGATACTTCCGTTCTGTTCTAAAGGGTTAGTGGTTACTAAAAACATATATGGGGGTAAAATCGATGGGTATTGATTGAGATCCCCCTACCAGCTTTGATCCATCTCATCGTCATACATCGTGTTAAATACTATATATATATATATATATATATATATATATATATATATATATATATATATATATTCTATGTTTAAGTGAAAGTTTTGACGAAATTGATTAAGCTTTTTAAGTTTATTTTTTTAGTTTTATTGTTGTAACATATTATTTGTAAAATGTAGTTAGTATTCATTATAAAATGTTAATGTTTGAAAGCTTAAAACAAATCTAATTTCTTAATAAGCTTTAAAATTGGTGAATGCAGTATCTGATCTAAAACTTTTAGTTTGAGGTAACCTAATATTCTATTATCCCACCATTATAAATATGGAAACTTGTACGCGTGTATGTTTGTTTTCTTTCACGCTGTAACAGCTGGACCGATTTGGATTAAATTTAGTACAACGATAGTCTATAATTATAACCTGGAGTGGTATAAAAAATATTACTGATAGCTAGGGATGCGAAGGAAATAAGTAAGGGTAAGTTTCTAGCATAAGATACTAATAAAACTGTCGCTATGACGGATCGCTAGTACTATACATATGTATAATAAATCCTAACCAAGCCGAATCTGTACATTTTTTTTGAAAATCTTATTGATACAGAGGCCGAATCTATAGTTCTTAGAATTTTTGTCTATCTGTCTGTCTGTCTGTCTGTCTGTCTGTCTGTGTGTCTTTCTGTTATGGCATCAGGACAAAACCACTGGACAGATTTTGATGAAATTCGGTATGACGTGATAATAGCTAGTTGTCCAGGTCAACCTATAAAATTTTTACTGCGGGAAATTATCTCATCACTGAGAAATCTATACTAAACCTTAAAACGTAAGTAGGGACGAACCCGAGCGGAGCGAGGGTGAGTGAGAATGTTGTGTGCAAAATTGTATTTTCTGTACTTATTTCCCTGAAGCTTTTTTTATCTTCACACATTTCCCTTTGCAAAATAAACGGAAGACACCACATGACATGATACAATCTCATATCTCTAAGAAATATATAATATATTTTTCTATATAATATAAAAGCTCATTTAAAAGCTTTTACTAATATTATCCTATTATGACTCAACTAAGGTTTTCCCCAAACGATATCTATCTGTCCTTGATAACCGCCTCACCTAGGGACCAGCATTAGGGATGTTTCACCCCTAATAGGATAGTTTACTTTAAATAACCCTTTCATTTAACTTATTAATTGACTGGAATTATACGGGCTTATTTACTTGTTAAGCTAAATTCAATATAAAATAATATGATTCTGTATATTTTATTATAATTTTATATATCTATTTTATTTATTTATAAACGTATGTTATTGGTGATTTACTCTTGCGTCGATCGTGTGCGTCTTTAGGTGCTTTATGAAACTTGATAGAAAAAAACATCGACTTTTCTTTTTATATATACACTAGCATTGCCCGCGGCTCCGCCCGCGTTCAGATGACCAAAAACCAAATTCTTAAGTTTTACATATTAGTATACTCTTACAATGCAGTTTTTGTATTTTTTCTCAGAAATATACTTTATGTTGACCCGGATAACCAGCTATCATCATACAAAATTTCATCAAAATCTGTCCAGTGGTTTTCTCGTGATGCGGTAATAGACAGACAGATAAAAATTCTAAAAAGTATAGATTCGGACTCTATATCGATAATAATGTTCAATTAAATTTTCCAAAAAATATTTAATGTACAGATTCGTCTTAGTTACAATTTTATTATATGTATAGATAATATGTATTTATTAGGGTATATACGGCAGTGGTAATCTGGTAACGCGCTCTCTTGGAGAACCGAGTGAAGCGGGTTCAAGTCCTGGGTCTCGCACCTCTGATATTTTCATGTGCAAATCATTTCCAACGTGTTCACCACTTCTCTTACAAGAACCTAGCAAGTTTTTGAAAGACATTTTAAGTCCGCCATCTCACACTTGGCCAGCTTAGTGGACTATGACCTGATTCCCTTCGCATTGAAGGCAGATCTGTTCCCAGCAGTGGGACGTTAAAAAGAGCTCAATTCAATATGTATGTATGTATTTATCTTTTAACTAACACTCGGCACCACCTTTTGGCACATAACTAATAGCCTAAAGTAGCCTAAGTGTTATTCTAGGTCTATCTGACTAAGGTGGACACTAGGTCGTCCATGCAGATAACCCAAAAAAAAACAATTCTTTAGCTTTAGAATATTAGTATAGATAACTATTTCTATATATTACTTCCAAGTAAATATTTAAATGCAGGCCAGTACCAGAGTAAAGAGAATCGTTTAAGATCGGTATCACTTATGAGAAGTATAAAGTTAACACTTTTGAATTGTAAAATTATGCAAATTAAACGAAAATTAAATGTATAACAGTTAAATATTTTATGTAAGAATAAGAGGCTACTAAATTTATAACTATACATATTATAATTAGGTTATAATGAGCTATAGTTTGTAAGTTCACAGCACAACATGTAACAGATAAGTTTTATTTTTGTACGCTTTTGAAAATAGATAAGACCGTTTTAATTGAACTTTGTAAATTCTATAATTTGAGTTAGAAGCTTTTACTTGCACTTACTATCAGATGTAATCTTATAATATTAAATGAGCAGTTCTTGTATATTAAATATTTATTTTGTATATCTCGGAAACGGCTTTAACGATTTGGATCAAATTATGCATTCAAATAAGTTTATCTATTTATCCTTTTTTTTAAAACGTAATTTTTATATCTTCTTCGAAAAACGCCGAGCATAGCTCTGTCGCTCAGGTACTATATTGAAAAATTAAACGACTTCAACTCAACTCGCTCAGTTTTGTAAAATTTCAATGATTGAGGTCAAAAATTATAATTTTTTCAATAGTTTTCTCACAAAAGCTTAGTGTAGGAACCACTAGCCATTGAGTAAATATAATGAGACATTTAACTACGAAACCCTAACAAAGCATAATGTATGCAAACGACCAACTTTTGAAATACGCAGGTGGTTAGTATCGGTCATGAGAAAATGTATGCAGAACTTCTGACAAACATACGCACACGAAAATAACCCTTAACCATATAATATTATAAGCTTATTCCTTTTGAAATATTATCCATTTAATTTTCAAGTTGACACTCGTTGCGGAAGTGTAATGTATTTTTTCTATGTAATTAATTTCAAATGAAATGGCTTTTCAACGCTCCTTTTATAGTAGGGTTTGGGTCCTCAGTTTGACCCCTGGGTGTGGCATTCTGTGGTAAAATTATAACGTAGCTTGCCATTTAAAAGTAAAATAATATGAGAATTAAATTTGGTAAAATTAAAAATTTACATTATTATTATTGACAACACGTTTGGCTCAGTTTGTAGTGACCCTAGTTGCTGTGCCAGCGGTCGCGGACTCGAATCCCGCTGGGGGCATTCATTTGTGTGATGAGCACGAATGTTTGTACTCCAGTCATGGATGTTTATATTTATAATATGTATATATTTAAAGTTATTTATGTGTAGTGTATCAACTATCTGGTATCTATAACACAGGCCTCTTAGCTTACCATGGAACTAGATGGTGGTGTATGTAAATGTCCTAACATAATTTATTTATTTATTATTCTTATTAAAATTATTAATATAAAATTATTTGTAATAATAGTATATATTAAATTATTTGTAATAAAAATACTTATAATTTTTAAATTATTATCGTGGTAACACAGTGGTAACACGCTTGCTTGGAAAATCAAATGAAGTGGACTCAAATACCGGGTCTCGCACCTCTGATATGTTCATGCAAAATTCAAAATGCCATGTAAGAAAATATTGCCTAACAGATTTTGTCGACTCCAAATTTTGCGAAGAAATGGCTCCAATATAAGCCTATATAGTATTAATTCCCTTACAATTCAATTCAACAAATACCATAATACATATAAACTAAATTGATTAAATAATATAAACTAATTGATTCTAATTTATACAATAAAAACAAACAAAAACCTCTTGCTTACAAGTCGGTTCATAATTTAAAAAAAATGTTGTGTCGGCTTTTATTGATGTCATGTTTCTTTGGCGGCGAATAATAATTAAACAGTTCACGACTTGGCAGAGTCCTTTTTGTTAAGACGACGTTCTTCTCTAAATGTAAACCTTTAACATTAAAGAGAATATTATCTATACATATAATAAAATTGTAACTAAGCCGAATCTGTACATTAGATATTTTTTGGAAAATCTCATTAAAATAAACATTATTATCGATACAGAGGCCGAATCTATAGTTTTTGGAATTTTTGTCTATCTGTCTGTCTGTGGTAACAGTACCACATCATAGAAAAACTGCTGGAGGGATTTTGATGAAATTTGGTCTGATGACAGCTGGTTATCCGTGTCAACATATAGGATACTTTTTACTGCGGAAAAATATCTCATTTTTGAGAAAAAATGCAAAAACTGCAATGAAAGAGTATACAGTCTAAGAATTTGGTTTTTGCTTATCCGAACGCGGGCGGAGCCGCGGGCAGTGCTAGTTATAAAATAAGTATTATATTATGTTATTAAAATATAGTAAGCTCTATATTTAAAAGAGCAACTGTGGAGTTTCTCGTTGGTTCTTCTCAGCAGAACTGCTTTCCGAGCCGGTGGTAGCTTCCTCACGGACTGACTACACTGACGCTTTCATTTAATTGACGATTCAAAAGTACTTGTAATAAGTCTAATTAAATAAAGTTTGTTTCATTTCATCTATACATATAATAAAATTGTAACTAAGCCAATCTGTATATTAAATATTTTTTGCAAAATCTTATTGAAATAGACATTATTATCGATACGGAGGGCGAATCTATAGTTTTTAGATTTTTTGTCTGTCTGTCTGTTACCGCATCACAGAAAAACCACTGGAGGGATTTTGATGAAATTTGGTATAGTGATAGCTGGTTATCCGGGTCAATATAAAGGATACTTTTTACCGCAGAAAAATATCTTATTTTTGAGAAAAAATACAAAAACTGCAATGTAAGAGTATACTAATATGTAAAACCTAAGAATTTGCTTTTTAGTCATATAAACGCGGGCGGAGCCGCGGGCAATGCTAGTTTCATATAAATAGATGATTTCGTTTTTCGTTTTTTTACGTGTTGACGCCTCATACACTCGTGATGAACATAGGCACACACATAACCTATAGCATGAAGCATACATAGAATACTTAAAATTCGTACTAGTGAGTCCCAAGGGCAAACTAAATAGCGATTTCTGATATAGATATCCAAGAAATTAAAAAAAAGGTAGGTCAAACAACAACAGTTTTTAATTTGGAAATGTCCGTTTTAATTTAATGACAGGATTATTAAAAACAACCAATGTTATTATTATAGTCTTGGATTAAGTAGGTTTTGGAAGTGGCTATTTGTTGAGACATACAAATATATAAAAATAAACATAAAACGAAAGTTACATTCGATGATACGATTTCGATACGTCCATATACTAACAGTCGTATCGAGTACTTATGGTCTAAATGAAATAATAAAATTAAAAATTAAAAAAAAAAACAACACAATAATTTATTAATTGAAGCCATTTCAATGAGACTAAACACGACATCTCTGCAGTATTTTGGTAAAAATTTGAGTATCTTGCAGATTCCAAGTGACGCTGCAGCATCAGACCAAGGTTACCATATTGTTGCATTGTCATTGAAATAACAGGTTTACGGGAAGTTGCTCATATACTTTTACCGTCGAGAAAACAGCTGATAGAAATCAAACGACTGAACATATTTTCTTGATTTATAACTTAAAATACTCTCGATTAAGTCACCTTTCAAACTAAAAGAAAACTAGATTAAAATTGGTTCAGCCGTTTGGACGCTACGAAGCCACAGACAGACACACAGATATACACGATAAGCTTATAACACCCCTTTTTTGCGTGGAGGGTTAAAAATTTGATTATGCGTGTAAAGTCGCGATCAATACGTGTATTATCATACTACAATAGTGTGATTTAACAGTATTAGTATGATAATCATCCATAATTTAATATTATAAATGTGAAAGTGTGTTTGTTTCTTTGTTTGTTTGTCCGTCCTTCTTTCACGTCGAAACAGAGTGACGGATTGCCGTGATTTTTTGTGTGAAGATAGTTGGAGGGCTTGAGAATGATATAGGCTTTAGACTTTTTACTGCGGGAGATTATTTTATTCCCACGTAAAAACATGTTATAATACAAACCAAAAAATTAGTTGATCAGAATTACTTGAAACTTGGTATTAAAACTCTTCAGTACGTAAAATAGGGGATAATATATTTGTATGAAACCTAACTTTATAGAGATATTTTTGTAGTTTTAGTGCAAGCGAAGCCGCGGGTTCTGCTAGTACATTATAATAATAAATGCGAAAGTTTTTTTCGATGTTTGTGTATGTTTGTTGCTCCTTCAGGCTAGAACGGCTGGACCGATTTGGATGTTTAGTATACAGATAGACTATGAGCTAGAACATTACTGTTAGTAACAAAATTTGTCAAAAGATGGTGCTATCTGTATATCCATACTTATATATATTAATATATAAATGGAAAGTAACTCTGTCTGTGTGTCTGTCTGTTACGATTTTACTCCTTTAAATACAAAACGCACACACAACAAAACAAAGCTAAGCAAGAGTAACCCGCTAGTTACTTCACATATTCATTCTAATTCTAATAAAATATTTTCTGAAATTATAATAATATCAGATATTGATTTTTACACCTGAGATACAATTTTATATTTTGTCACATCACATTAGCTATACAGATAAATAAAATCGAAGTGTCCGTTTGTAATATCAAAATAACAGCTTTTTAAGCATATGAAATTATGTACGGTACTTATAAAAAAACACAATTTAAAAAAAAATGTCTGTCTGTTTGTTCCGGCTAATCTCCAAAACGGCCGGACTGATTTTGACGGGACTTTCACTGGCAGATAGCTGATGTTATAAGGAGTAACTTAAGCTAGTTTAATTTATGAAAAAGAATTAGGGTTGCTCTCAAAAAAATTAAACCGCAACCGAGCGAAGCGTGTGTAAGTCACTAGCATTTAGTAATCCCGTGGCATACAAGTATATCGCAAAAGCTTCCAGCTAATACAAAATAAACACAATTAATCTTCTCCTTAATAACGTATTTGAATTAATTAGCCGAAAACGCACGTCCATGTCAGTGTGAAGCTTTGTTTTATTTTAATTAGAGTGTTTCAAAAACATCACTTATACGTACTCACACGTCTTTCCTTGTCACGCGAGATACATAAGTTAGTAGGTCCTTTGGTTATCAACACTGACTGGTATAGTGAAATATCATAATGTTTTTAATAATAATGTTTGGTAGGCTCAGTTTGTAGTAATCCTACTTGCTGTGCCAGCAGTCGCGGGTTCAAGTCCCGATGGGGAGCATTTATTTGTGTGATGAGCACGAATGTTTGTACTCCAGTAATGGGTGTTTATTTATAATATGTATGTATTTAAAGTTATATGTGTAGTGTATTAACTATCTGGTATCCATAACACAAGCCTCGTAGTTTACCATGGAATTAGATGGTGTTGTGTGTTAATGTCCCAACTTATTTAAAAAGAGGAACATGGTTTTCAATTCCCGTTGAAACATTTATGAAATGAAATTAATTTTTTTATCATTCAAAAAGTTGCCATATACTCTAAAAAAAGCAACATAATAACGCAAAGCAGTTAAAATAAAGTGGACGTATATAAGTTTCCCCATAGAAAATGCTTTAAGCTTAAAACTAAAAGAACATGATAGAGTGGTGCGCAGAAGATCATTGAAGCCTGAAACGGTATTATAATTAAAATGCACACAGTATGTTATACAATAAAACAAAAATAAACAAACCAAACCCTTACCAAAAAAACATAATGTTAAAAATAACTAAACAATATCCATATATATACATATAAATATCAATTGCCGTTCGTTAGTCTCGCTGAACTCAAAAACGGCTGAACCGATTTCAATAAATTCTTTTGTTTTTGTTTTGTTGGGGGTGGGTCAGGTTGTTTAAGTATAAAAAAATAGGGAAAACCCAAAAAAACTGTTGGAATCTGTTTTCCATCTGTGCTATCTCAGAACTGTTTATTTTGTACCTCTGCATATATAATATATTATAATCTATCTATTCCATACTAACCGTTAAAACGTACCTAGGAATGAACCCGAGTGAAACCAGGGTGAGTCGCTAGTTAAAAATAATGATTAGAATGACATATTTTAGTTCCGATATTGAGAATTTCATTTGGCTTCATTTATTGTTTTACTAGCAGAACCCGCGGCTTCGCTCGCGCTAAAACTACTCTAAAAAGGTAGGTTTCTTACACACTTTTACCCTCTATTTTGCGCCCTTATAGGATGAATTTCGAAACATGCTAAAATACGTATCTATTAATTTTTACTGAAGAGTACTAATACCAAGTTTCAAGTAATTCTGATCACAAATAATTTTTTGGTTTGTATTATAACATGTCTTCACGTGGAAATAAAATAATCACCTGTGGTAAAAAGTAGCATATGTCACTCTCCAGCCCTCCAACTATCTCCACACAAAAAATCACGGCGATCCGTCACTCTGTTTCAACGTGAAAGAAGAACAAACAACCAAACAAACAAACACTTTTACATTTATAATATTAGTATGGATTTACTCCGTATATTATTCCCTTAGTTACCAATTAAATGAAAGCTCTGATCGCAGTCCTAGCCACATGGCTGACATAATTAGCCAAAATACGACCACAGACGTAGTAATATTAATAATATATCTATAATAATTCAATAGGGAATATGTATGTTTTAATAAGCGTGTTCGCTCAAATGTTTTTGCCGATTATTTATCGATCTGACATTTATTTAAAGCTTTTTAATTGCTTTAGCATAAATTAATAATAAAAAGTGCAAAAGAAGTTACTCTATAGATTTAAAATTACAAAACGAGAAGTTCAAAAAATATCATCTAATATATAAAACAATCGTGTCACGGTGTTTGTGGTCGCACTCCTCCGAAACGGCTCGACCGATTTTAATACATTTTTTTGTATATTTGGTAAGTATAAGGATAGGTCCTAAAGTATTTTTCACCTTCCATTTTTCCACTTCTTCATCATGTCGCTTTTTGGCTGTCGGTGTGCGCGTGCATCGTAAAAATTACACTCTTATATTTATTTAAACGTCCCAAAAGAAGTATAACTTCAATGTATATCTTATTTTAACAAGACCCCACCCAACCAAAACCGACACCACATTCACACCTTATCCCTCATCTATTTCATATATAATTAAATTTACAACGGATTATATCATACTAAATGTGATTGTGTTCAATCTTTGGAAAATCACTTACAAGTATAGCATGAAATAACAACGCCACTAATTATAACTATGCTTCATACCAACGTTGCCTTATTTACAATTTAGATAAAGCTCGTTTTGGATTTTTGAATTAATTGTTTGTGCCACGCGAGGGGTTTTTAATGCTATTTCAGTACGTTATATCATATCCGGTAGAAGAATTTGTTTATTTTCATCAATTTTTTTTATGGTCGTCTAATTTGAAGGGCTTAGTTTATGAAGTGTTTTAATATCGAATGTACTTATAATGGATATTAAATGTATGTATTCAGCCCTTTTTTTTAACGTCCCACTGCTGGGCACGGGCCTCCCTTCAATATGAGGGGGATCAGGCCATAGTCCACCACGCTGGCCAAGTGCGGGTTGGCGGACTTCACATGTCTTTCGAAAACTTGCTTTGTTCTCTCAGACATGCAGGTTTCCTCACGATGTTTTCCTTCACCGTAAGGCAAGTGGTAATCATGTTAGAAATGATTCGCACATGAAAATATCAGAGGAGCGAGATCCGGGATTTGAACCCGCTTCACTCGGTTTCCCAAGCGAGCGCGTTACCACTGGGCTACCACTGCCTTACAACATCTAAATTGTACAAATTATAAATGTTAAACATATTTTACTCAAAATGTATTACTAACTGGCGACTCACCATCGCTTAGCTCGGGTTCGTCCATAGCTTGCTTCCCCATGCAAACTTTCATCCCCTTAAGGGATGATTCCGGGATAAAAATATATAAATATTAGGATAAAAATATAAAAAACATATAATATATAGATTTTCGAGATAAATATTTCCTATGTCTTTCTCAGGTTCTGAAACTATCTTCTTACCAAATTTCATCTAAATCGGTTCTGTAGATCCAGAGGTTACCCCCTATAACATCTCAAACTCACAAACTCACAATATCACAAACTTTACCTCTTTATAATATTAGTATAGACTAGCGACTCGCCACTCACGGAATAATTCTAAAAAATTAAAAGAAGCGGGTGGAGTCACGAGATAATACTGATATTTGTTTATAGAATATTTATCAAGCTTGAAAGCCTACATATGGAGTATACTAAATTCATCGCGTTGTTTAAATGCAGATGATATGAATTCTAAAGTAAGCCGGTAACGAATTTAAATGGACATTGCCTTATATTCATATTAACGATTGTCCTTTTATTACTAGCGACTCAACCTCACTCCTCTCGGGTTCGTCCCTAGTACGTTGTAAAGTTTAGTATGGATTTCTCAGAGATGAGATATTTTCCCGTAGTAAAAAGTATCCTGTATGTTGACCCGGATACTCAGCTATCATCATACCAAATTACATCAAAATCTGTCCAGTGATTTTCTCGTGATGCGTTCCAAGACAGATAGACAGACAAAAATTCTAAAAACTATAGATTCGGCCTCTGCATTGATAATAATGACTATATTAATAAGATTTTCCAAAAAAATATTTGACAGTTACAATTTTATTATATGCATATATATAAATATATTAAGACTTTTAGTTAATAATAAATATGTTTTTAAAGCACAAAAATCATTTTATACAAAACATTAAATTTTAATTGATTTGGTCGATAAAAAGACAATTTAAGCTCGCTGCTTAAAAGCTTTCATTAAATCAAAGACTTTCTAAAATTGAGTGAAGATGTTCCTCTGTATATTAGATTATTATTTTTATTTATTACTAGCGAAGCGAGAGTCCATTCGGGGTTTTCCGTAGTGAAAAACAAAAAGAAATCTATCAATAAAAAATAACCTGTATGGTCTTTCAAACTATAATCTATCTCTGTGCCAAATTTCATTCAGATCCTTTTAGTTGTTATGGCGTAATTGAGTAACAAACATCTATTCATCCAAACTTTCGCATTAATAATATTTATGGGATTATTAGCGACTTACACTCGCTCCGCTCGAGTTCGCCTCTAGAAAAACTAAACCATATCTATCCCACGGAAACCATACATTTTCCGGGATAAAAAGTACTCTATATGCTATTCCAGACTATAATCTATCTCTGTGCCAAATTTCATCCAGATCCGTTGAGCCGTTCTGGTGTAGTCGAGTTTAGTTAGATGTCATGGTCTTCCAGAGTTCAGGCACTATGACCATTTTGCCCGATTCTCATAAAGACCACCTGGTTGATCTATCCAAATAAAACACTTATTATACTCTTCAGCTCATAAAATATAGAGTATATTACCTACTTCTTTTTTTACTACATAAAATTAAGACCAATAAACAAACAGTCATTTACATTTATAATACTACTAAAAGTAGATACTACCACAATTCATTATACATAATATAATTGCCATAATAACTTTATTTCCTTACATTTTTATAAGTTTATGGTTTCGTTCGATGACATTTCGAGCCCCATGAACAACAGGAAGTCAGATTGGATCTGAGTCCGAATAATAGGCGAATAATTACATTAGTATGGAGTAACTGTTGGTTTATAACGGCCCGAATAGTGTTGGAGATTGAACTGATTGTTATATTTGGAATACGTCATTATTTTCCACTGGCTAAGCAAACTTAACGCAAATTTGTTAGCTATTTTCATTGAGTGATGTAATAGAGATATATCTTAGCTGTTTTAAAACAGCTTATATTTGTTATTTAATTAAAAAAATAAATAAATATAAATATTATATATTAAATTTTCGTTAGTGTTGGTTGAAGGATTGACAGAGGATGTTCCATTTAACATAGATTTGAGAATTTGATTAGTGTAAGACATCGAACTTGGGACTTCCAATGCAAGAAATGCTAAATAATACGTAAGCATCTATACGAATAATAACATACACAGATTGTATGATAAATACGCAGTTAGTCAACGTTATGAAGAATCCTCATAGTGAGCACAGAATTTAGTAAATGTATATCTATTCTATTCATCATCTAATAAAAATCGAACTGAGTCTTTACATTAAATATTTTTTGGAAAATCTTATTGAAATAGTAATTATTATGGATACAAAGGCAAAATCTATAGTTTTTACAATTTTGTCTGCCTGTCTGCGTGTTTTCTGGGAACGTGTCACAAGAAAACCACTGGACAGATTTTGATGAAATTTGGTGTGATGACAGCTGGTTGTCCGGGTCAACATATAGGATACTTTTTACTGTGGGTAAATATCTCATCTCTGAGAAATCTATACTAACCGTTAAAAAGTATCTAGGGAAAAACTCAGCATAGCGAGGTTGAATCGCTACCTAGTTAATAATATTTTCTACATTTTCGTAAATGTTTAATTTATGTAAATGGAATAAAAAGCGAAACGCTAAAATATTATATATAAATTTAAGTTCATAAGTTGTATTAAAATATCTCAACTCCCTCCATACAGCGTTAACGAGCTAAATTATTACAAATTGGCAATATAAATCAACGGTCCATCCATTAGCTTTCATACAAATCTCGAAATACCTCCAAAACATCCCTTTTTGAATTATCAAAATTGAAAATTACCAATGCTCTTTGAAACAGCCCACGCTAATTATTTTGCCCATCAAGAAACATGAATAAAACAGTTCTAGATGTTTTTGATGTATAATTAAGGTACGAAATGAATGCTTTGACCGAAAATCTTTAACAAATTGTTGAATTGAATCGTATCTCTATCTGTCTTTTATTAAATAGCTTGCTTTTGACGGTGGATTCGCTCGCATATTTTGGTAATTGGAACATGAGTATATGGGCATCTTACTTCATCCATATAGTGAATGAATAGAAACAGGCTCGAACCTGCTACTTTTGTCGAAAAAGAATGTAATTGTCACTTTCAGACTGATATTATAAAGCTAAAATGTTTGTTTGTTTTTTTGTTTGTCGCATCAATATTGAACTAGGTAATTATTTTAAGGTAGTGGTAGCTTAATAATGATATAGGCTACTGTTTATCCAATACCATCAAGTACTTACCAAAGGTAAATTCCATACGTTACTATAAGCCGCGCTAAGTAGAGAGGTAAAGGCTTGACATATAACAATGCCCTCTTGTATATAAGCGTAAAAGTATGTGCAAACACACATGCAATCTATTTCTTTCATTCTCATATGCTAGTTAAGTCATGAGCAGAATCAGTGACCTAGGCATATTGTCAACTTCCTGACACCGAGCTACTACTGAGAGTTTCTAAAGAGAAATATCCAATAACTAACTTGGCCTAGTCAGGGGCTCGAACCTTAGTCCTATATATGTATATACATCCGTACATGCTAACCACTACGCCACCGAGACACTTTGATAAACCAAAATAAAATCCAAGAAATGTTTCAAAACCATGTGTAAACTATAATCTAAATATTTTACTATGCTGTGTTCGTGTACATTATTACGATTTCTATTGCTAAATAAATAAGAAGCGACACCTCGATGTTTGGTTACATTTCTGTGTATTTTCCCTAAGTCTTGAGTCAATATTTGAAAAGCTCAACTCATCCTTGGATCCTAGGGATGGTGATGTATCTATATATTAATACGTGAAGAGAAAACTTTGAACCCTTTTTGAAGCATATTGCATGTATGGAGACCAAGATTTGATGACACGTTTGGCTCAGTTTGTAGAGTACTTGCGGTGCCAGCGGTCGCGGGTTCGAGTTCCGCTGGGGGGATTAATTTGTGTGATAAGCACGAATGTTTGCACTCTAGCCATGGGTGTTTATATTTATAATATGAATGTATTTAAAGTTATATGTGTGTAATGTATCAACTATCTGGTATCCATAACACAAGCCTCGTAGCTTACCATGGAACTAGATATTGCCGTGTTAATGTGTTAATGTCCCAACATACTTTTTTACATATTTTATGGAGGAGTATGAGTTTTGAGAGGTTTTATAGGTAAATGTGCAAAGACATTTACCTCTAAAATTAGTCACCCATTACATTTTTAATGATTACATTTTTTATTGATTAGGACATATCACGAATCTACTTTCGAAAAATAATCATTTAATTAGCGTAGTTGTTAAAACAAAAAACAATATAATTTTTGTTCATTAAATTATTATTTTTTTATTAAAACCGAAGAAATTTTCCATTCATTCAAACGAAGACAAAAACAAAACTTTCTTTGAAATCATTACTCTAAATCAAAAATCATAAGCATTAAATCACTTACTTATAATGCTTTCTCTTTCACTCACAATCTCCATCTCACTCTCTTCCAAACATAAAAGGTAAAAGGAAGCTATAAATAAACAGACATATTTCATAATATTATGATTAAATATAATAATAATAATATGACTTAAAAATTTAAAATAACATTAACCAATTAAAAATCCTTTACAGTTAATAAGTTAAAATTAATAGACCCTATCATTACTATTTATATTTTTATATAATGAATGACATCACTAATATGTTTTTTATTGTCTTTTAATTAATATTTTATCATTTTATGTTTTTTAATTTTAAGAATTGTAGTGATGTCACGTGCTTGGATTCTGGAAACTGAAATTAAAACTGGTTAAAACTGGTTAAGGCATATGTTATACTAGCGACTTACCCTCGCTTCGCTTGGTTTTCTATGTGCTTTATAGATTAGTAAATATGTTACTCCAGATCATAGACTATATTTGTACTAAATTTCATCCAAATCCGTCCAGCCGTCTCGGCGTGAAGGAGGAACAAACATACATACTTTTCCAATTATAATAGCATTCCGAGCAGTAGGTAAATATTTGCTAGGTTTTTATAAATATTCAGGGTTCGTATGAATATGAATATATCGATAGCACAACTATTATTAATATTTTGCTCATACTTTAATATCGCATGCCATTTTGCTTTCCAAAAATTATAAAGATTCCGAGACGATCTTCTATTTTATATGACTATAAATTTTTTAACGTTCCTATTACTTTCTTACATTTATATTCGAATATTTAACATTTTCAATAAAACTATCATGGAGGAGACAACGTTCGAAATGAAAGAAAATTCGAAACGTCTTGAAAAACCAAAAATCTAAATAAATCTGCGAAATGGTACCTAGTTATTTAAAAAAAAAACATTTTATATAAAATTAGTTTTTATTTGACAGTGATAATGAGTCTATTATATACTTTGTAAAAAAAAGGTTGGTTTTTGAAATTTCTTTAAAAATAATTATTTAATACTTAGATATACGCGAATATATGACATTTAAAAAAACACTACGGGAGAAACAGGAGAGACCTCTCCCATGACTCTGTTCCGTGCCGATGATTGCTATAAAGCATTCGAAACGTCGGGAACCAAAAATCAAAATAAAACCGTGTAAAATCCGAAAAGATAGTTTTATTTAAAATAATTATTTAGTAGAACATTTTTCATTAAACTACAAACTCGTATATATAAATACGACATCTTGTAAGTTACACATTAGAAGAATGCTTATAAATATCACAATTGGTGCATATAAATATTATATAATGGGCATAATATTTTGTCAAAAAATACCATAACGTTTTGTGCAAGATCCATCCAAATTTGTTTAATCGATGGAAAGATGGACAATGTGTTTAACTGTATTTCTATGTAATAAAAATTTTGTAATTACGCATTTGTTTTTTTTTTTGATTTTAAATTACGATCAACATCTGCTCTTATTATTTTTTTTCAGTTAATGAATAATATCTAGCAAAATAGCAGTAGATATGAAAGAATGTGTCAGATTTGCAGAAAAATGTTTGGGAATTGACGGATATTTCATTAAATAGCTTAGCAGGAAACAATATTGAGGATGGTACGACCACAGAAACTATAGACATGTAATCCCTCTATTTATTTAAATGTATACAATATGCTTAGGTAGCCTTGCCTACTCATTTCTTGATCACACTGCCTGGCCAGCGGATATCAAATAAAAATATACTTTATTCATATAGACTTTTACAAGCACTCTTGAATCGTCAATTTTACATTTTAAATTTAACTTAAATGTTAGTATAGTCAGTCCGTGAGGAATCTATCTCGGACTCTCGGCTCGGCTCTACCTATAAACATATAAGGTACTATAAGTAACTTTGTGAAACAATGAATCACTTTTCCTGATATTGACAGTAATTAATAAAATTTATATGCACAACAGAAAAATCATATGTCCCAAACGTCAAGCCATATATACGTCGTCATACATTTCTTGCCTGCGTGGCACCTGCGTAGACGAACACCACAAAGGTTGTACGAAGGCGTACTTGATGTCTTCGAATAATCTATCGGCGCGTAACATCCACGAATACTATAATGCTACCTAAGCACATTTTTTGTATTATTTACTATCGGTTAGCACAAAATTCGGCTCGTTAACAGAAGGGTGAAAAGTAAAAAAATAAAATAATATTTTAATTAATTTATTAAAATATCGCCTGGTCAGGATTTCGATAGGCAAGCTATTTTATGCGTATTTATCAGGTTAACAGATCGGTGAAGGTCGTGGTGTACCCGGCTCTCTGACTTATATTATAAAATACCGATTATATTTGCATACTAGCGTTTGTCTACGGCTGTTCCCTCTTAGTTTATATGTATATAAGCTCCTAAAGATCGTAGCTTGATTTTAGATAACCCATTAGCCAACCTTCGTCAATAAATATGCCATAAAATTAAAAAAAATCAAATTCGACTGATAATTTCGCTCAAATAAACAAAATCAAACTTAACTTATTTATTAGTATTATATATTAGTATTACGAGTATTTATTATCAACTTCTAACTTTATCTAGTGCTTCACTGTCAGTCGCTTTGCACACACCTTTTCGTAGCAATATCTGAGCAGATGTACTAATTAAGGGGACGCGCCGTGGGCGGGATATTGCGACCTTTCAATAATGAAAACTGGGGGAAGTTTGGGAGATACTGTGCAAGTGAAAGACTGATGCGATTGAAAAAGACAAACAGGCTACTTTATAAAAAAAGTTTGTGTGTATGTTTGTTATGACTTTGTGTCACAGTAAGTTGCCACTAGGACTAGAGACGTTAGACGAGGGTAAGTCGGGTAAGACGGCTAGTCTATACTAATATTATAAAGAGGAAAGATTTGTGTGCAAAACTAATGAACCGATTTAGCTGAAATTTGGTAAGAAAATAGTATGTGACCCTAGGAAGCACATAGGATAGTTTTTATGCCGGAAATCATCCTTTAAGAGGGGGAAAATGGGGATGAAAATCTGTATGGGGAAGTAACCTAGGGACGAACCCGAGCGAAGGGAGTGTAAGTCGTAGGTACTAAATATAATTAGTAATAACTAATATATGACAATAAATCATCCTAAATAAAAACACTAAGAGAAAGAGAGAGAGAGAGAGAGAGAGAGAGAGAGAAAGAAATAAATGTAGTAATTTTGTATTGTAATAAAAAAAATGAAGTCCCATACTTCAAAATTCCAGCCTCATAAAGGTTGTGTTAGTAGCCATTGCATGGTGGCACTATATTATTAAGCTTTATTATCAAATAAGCTCGATCTTATCAACATTTTATATTATAATAATCAGGTTTACTTAAGTGTTACTTTAAATTTTTACTGTAAAAAACTAAACTCAGTTTCAAATTGTTCTGTCACTTCTAAAAAAGGAACTTACTTAAAACTCACTTAGAATACTTTATTATATACTAGCAGAACCCGCGGCTTTGCTCGCGCTAACACTACAAAAAACTGAAAAGGTAGGTTTCATACAAAACTTCATGCCCTATTTTACCCTGTTATCGGATGAATTTCGAAAAATGGTAAAACAAGTATTTATTTAATTATATTGAAGAGCATTAATACCAAGTTTCAAGTAATTCTGATCATAAATATTTTTTTGGATTGTATTATAAAGTGTAATCCCGTTGGAATGAGATAATCTTCCGCGGTAAAAAGTAGCCTATGTCACTTTCTTGCCCACCAACTATCTCCACACAAAAACTCATCCGTCACTCAGTTTCGACGTGAAAGAAGGACAAACAAACAAACACACTTTCACATTTATAATATTAGTATAGATTTAGTTAGTAAGTTAGTGAAGCCACAAAGCTAAAAAAACTATATCCTTGTACCACAAGGATAAGTAAGAAAATATTTGGAAATGCAATCTTCAGCCAGTATTTGTAATTGCGGTGAGTGAGATACCGTCTGGTGAAACCTCGCGCGGAATCCTTTAGTAGGGAAGTAAGTATGTAATCATTTTATCTTCGAAGCCTCCATTTTCTTTGATTAGCCTTCTTGTTTTCTTTTTAACTCACTTAGATTTCTAGTTTAGGGTACTTTGGGAACAAGCTTTGGTTAAGAATTGTACTTAGAAGCTCTAATGAGATGATTCTTGGGTATAATTAATTGGGGACTGTTTCTAAATAAGTATGGTTAGTGCAGAATATACAAAAACAGTACTTTTATTGAAAGACCATTTGAATCTCTCTGCTTTTTCTTTGAATGTGTGTATGTTAGGTTGGCTGCCTTTCATATAGCTTCTTCGAATCTTTATGAAAATGGAATCCAAGACCTCCGGTAAACTTGAAAAAAAATTAATCTCAGTATAGATTTATTGCTTATTTATAAAGTCGCAGTAGAAGTATAGTATTTTCATAATGTATTTTTAATAAATTTCATTATATCTACATATAACTAATCTATTAGAGATACTGTTCTCGCTAATTCTGTATGTGTATGGTAGAGAAAATTTAGCATTTTTCTATCCAGTGCAAAAAAATTGAAAGGCAAATCTAAACGAAGCCACTATCAATAACTAGTATAATAAGAATACTTATGTTTAAATCGAGTGCAAAGTTAGTGTTAATTCATTCTATTAATTCCAAACCCAAACATTGCGGTGAACTTAATTGGAAAACCTATCCCGTATAAAATTTGAGCCTTTCATGAAGTAGCAAAAGGGCTAAGGGTTGGGAAATTAAATTAAACTAATAACTTACTTTTGGATAACAATTTTCGATCTATATTAACTAAATCAGCACATTACTACAAAATCTCAGACTAAGGGATAATATAAGAGAGTGTCAATCAATATGTTTTAAAATAGTACACAAATAACAATTTGTATACTTAGTGATAAGTAAATAAATGCTTATAAATAAAAATAGCAAACGAGTTTTATTATATTAAAGAAAAAAAAAAGCTAATATTATGCTATCTCTCTTTCAACAGGAAAGAGACCTAATGCTTGAAAAACAAAAGAATACCTACCTAATATACCTATAATATTTTTTATTATTCATATTTTATTTTGAAAAATTGTTTATTAATTTAACGAATCTATACTAATATTATGAAGAGGAAGAGTTTGTTTGTTTGAAAGCTTGAATCTCAGGAACTACTAATACGTTTTGAATAATATTTTCGTATTAGATAGCCCGTTTATTGAGGAAAACTATAGGCTATATACCATATACTCGTAGTATATAGTCTATCTATACCATACTAACTGTTAAAAGGTACCTAGGGATGAACCCATCGAAAAGAGGTTGAGTCGCTAGCACATATCCATATTAATATTATGAATGTGAAAGTTTGTGAGTATGAATATTTGTTACTCTTTCACGCCAGAACAGCTGAACGGATCTGGATGAAATTGGCACAGATATAGATTATAGTCTGGAATAACACATAGACTACTTTTTATCCCGGAAAAATGCACGGTTGCCGTGGAATAGGTTTGTTTTTGTTTTCCTAAAGACGAAGGAGACCGAAGCGAAGGTGAGTCGCTAGTATAAAATAAACAATTTATGTAGCAAAATCGAGAATAGTAGTTAAACAACAATACATATATTTTGGTATATAATTCTTTAGTCTCAGTACAAAATATAATAAAGGCATAATCATTTGATTCCAATACACTAATAAAAATGAGAAAATTTGCGTGTACGTATGTATGGACGGGTATCTATATGTTCCGCAACCAAAAGGATTAGTTTTTACGGAACCTTATATTTTCTTTATATGCGTCTGTCCGTATATCACAGCCATTTTACTCGAAGATTATTGAAGCTTTAATAAAATATGGTAGGCATGAAAGGTTTCATATACACCGATAGAAATTTTTAGAATTCTGTTAAGACGTTACGTTGAATTTGAAGTTTTGAGATACAGATATTTTCCGTTTCGGCCGTTCGATAGTAAATTTTGCTTTATTTCTTATTAAAGAAACCAAAAATAAAATATTGCCACGAGAAAATCTGAAAAGATATTTTTTTTTTAAAATGATGAAATATATTATATTAGTAAGTTTTATTTTTTACAGTAATACTACGAAATACACCTATTCGTTTATTATTGTGTTAACAAATTAGTAAGTTAAAATATAACATTACTTTGTCCCATATTTTCTTAAGCATACTCTCTAAAGCTAACTCAATTGGTAGAATCCCATACATTTTCCCATCGATTAAACTGAAGATCTTTTTTATAAGCCCATAACAATTATAAATATAAGCACAAGTCGCAAACTTTCCACCAGTCTCTAAGAAAAAAACACAAAACTAACCCAGAAGCGAAACGATAAATAATTAACTTCGAAGAACAATTGCAAGGTAACTGGGGAAAAAACAATATATCCCGCTAATCCGTTATCACGATTGTTTTACTGAATTGAATTGCTCCACAAAAAACTTTACACATAAATCTTGGGGCTAGGGGAAGGCATTTATGAAGATCATTTTTATTGTTCAAAGGTAGGTATGAATATAATAGAAATAACTTTGGCCTAAATATCATTTTTGTAAATTTTTCATCTTTTGGTTTTGCCATTTCGAATTTTAGTAAACAGTTTCTATGTGTCTTCGAGTAAAATATCTGTGTCATACGGATAGATGGACTTGACGAAATTATAGTAACTAAATAAGTATATATAAATGTCCTGAGAAGGAGACCGGGTGTACTGTATCACGAGTTTTTACCTATTATAGGTACCAGACCACAATCAGATTTTGGGGACGAAAAGTTCTCGAATGGTTCCCACGTACTGGAAGACGAAGCGTGGGCAGATCTCCCATAAAGTAGACCGATGACTTGGTCAAAGTCGCTGAAGCCCACTGGATGCGGATGGTACAAGACCGGATGTCGTTGAAATTTATGGGAGAGGTCTGTGTCCAGTAGTGGACGTGTTAAGGCTGACACGAAGACCCAGCAAATGCTGCATGTATTTTGTACATGATGTACGTACTATGTATTTTGGTTTCTGATGAGAAATTAAAGAATTTTATTATTACTATATTATTATAATGGTTTTATTTTAATCTTTTGCCCTAAAGGAACCCTAAAAAAGAACGATAAATACCTATCGATTCATAATTGGCAAAGATCAAATCGTGTCCTATTGTAACTACTTTCATCCCGGAAATTCAAAAAGTTCCAGTGGGATAGTTTAAAAACTATAGTAACTTATACAGCTTAGTACACGAAAACTACTGATTGGATTTTAATGAAAATTTGAAATAATATAGTTCATACATCAAAATAACAAATAGGCTACTTTTTATCCCAGAAAAATGTACGGTTCCCGTGGGATAGATTTGTTTTTGTTTGCCGAAGAATTTTAAGACTGAGCTATTAGTACACAATAAAACAAAAGTACCGTCTTTTAATAAGGTAGGTGAAAAATTATTTTTTAGTTCATATTATAATAATCAAAAATAAAGAAATATTTTCTAAAGCATGTGTTATTGAATATAGAAACATGTAACGTATAGGTATGTACAACTATAATTTCTATTCTAGAGTTTTATAATTGCTGAATAGCAATTTTTCTAAAGGAAATTTTAACAAAAATCTATACATATAATACTTTCTTAGATTTACGCGAATGTTTGACATTATTAAGTAAAACTATCTTTTCGGATTATTTCGCGGATTTATTTTGATTTTTTGGTACCCGACGTTTCGAATGCTTTACAGCATCCATGGTCACGGGAGAGACTGAGGTGTTACATGTCTTGAAGGTATAGTTGTTACAGACAGCCTACACACAATTAACAAATTGCACCAATTACATTACAATATTGTTAATTGTGGGTAGGCTGTCTGTAACAACTATACCTTCAAGACATGTAACACCTCAGTCTCTCCCGTGACCATGGATGCTGTAAAGCATTCGAAACGTCGGGAACTAAAAACTAAAAATAAATCCGCGAAATAATTCGAAAAGATAGTTCTATACATATAATAAAATTCTGAGTCGAATCTGTACATTAAACGTTTTTTTTTTTTGGAAAATCTTATTGAATCATCATTATCGATATAATATAGTCATTATTTACATTACAGAGGCCGAATCTATAGTTTTTAGAATTTTTGTCAGCCTGTCTAATTGGGATAAAATTTGGTATGATGATAGGTGGTTATTCGGGTCAACATTAATATATGGGATATTTTTTACTGTGGGAAAATATCTCATCTCTAAGAAATCTATACTAAGGTAACGATAGTAACTAAAATAAATACCTTGTACAGCCTTTTCATACAAAAAATACTTTTACCCTTATAAAACGTCAAACTATCAAGTCTGAAAGAAAAATGGACTTTGCATAGCAAATTTACTTTTATTTTGAATGTTTGTTTGTGCAAAATGTACCTAATGTAATTGATAGAAAGCTTAAAATCGAATAAGCGCAAATATTTTATAATATATGAAAATTTTCTTTTAATGTGGTGTAACGAAACAATGTACTTGTAATGGGTAAACATACACTTGTGATACATAATGTTAAAAATTAAAAAAGTGCCTAATGATAATATATTATGATTCTACTAGCGACTCGCCCTCGCCTTACTCGGGTTCGCCTCGAGAAAAACAGAAATAAATCTATCCCACGAAAACTGTACATTTTTCGGGATAAAAGTAGCCTATGTGCTATTTTAGATTATAATCTATCTCTGTGCCAGATTTCATCCAGATCCGTTCAGCTGTTCTGGCGTGCTTGAGTAAAAATCTTTCAAACACCCATCTAAACTTAAACAATATCAGTAAGATGACAAAACAAAGTTATTACATATATATATATATATATATATATATATATATATATATACAATTTTAAAATTTCTTTTCTTTAACAAATATAATACATCATCTTGTCTAAGCCACAAAATAGGCCAGTAAAAATAGAATTTGACTTTGCACTTTTCCGATCCAATTTTTTTTAAGGTTTTTTTTAAGGAATCTGTCAGCATTTTGTGATTTTATACTCAGTAAGTAATCCTAATCCTTATAAAAAAATGTTGGATCAGCAATTTAGTGCAAAGTTGACCAAAAAAACCGTCTATTTTTACTGGCCTAAACTATCTTAAAACTATTCAAATATACAATTTCTTCATACATTTTCACAATTATTTTTTTTTGTTTGAATGCAATCAACATTTTCAACGTATTTTTTTTATTTCATACTAACGTTACCGAAAACCGAATTTGTATTTAAATACCTTTTAACCTCAATTACTCTGATGATCAAAATCTAAACGATCAAGTGTATGTTGTCCCACAGGTGCACGAAACAACGCACGCATTTTTCCATACGATCTAATTTCTTGGAAAATATGCTACGTGATGTAACTCAGCAAAATCTTGATTTGAATCACCGAACCACGTGTGTGCGTGTTGGGATGTAGATTGTAGTAAATCTGTAGTGTTTCTTTTCGAAAGTTCTAGAAATAAAACATTACTTTCAACATTTTTGTATTAAGTAGCTACGATCTTTTAAAGATCATATTCAGATATTCTAAATACCTTTTCTGTTCAAGGAAGATTTTGTGAAAATCTTTTCCATTCAGTAACTTAGTATCAATGTACTCGCCGCTAAAGAAAACTACGTCGTTCGTCGATTAAATAGTCTAGTAGTCCGAAACAGTACCATTTTTTCTGATTACAAACTCCTAATACCCTGCAGTCCGGAGTCAGAAAACTTGCTGGGATACACCCTTGATCCCCTTCTCTTCCATATCCTCTTCCGTCTGATCTCCTAAAATTCGTACTGGACTTCCATTTCACCGGATAAAAGATGAAAAGGATATAAATTATTTATTATTTCTACTTGTACATAAACTTATGCCTAAAATCATTATTTTTAGCACTCTCTATGAGGTTGCCCTAATCGAATTTTGGCCTAGAGAGCTTTATGTAACATTATATTTTTTATCCAGGGACGGTTGTTTTTTGATTTCAAGTAATATATTTTACATAACTTGCTTATTATAATATTCTGTATATACATCATATGTTTTGTGGTTTTAAAATATTTTAATGTGAAATTGTTCCCAAGAACCTTCAAACTATCGCGATAGTTACCTTTGTAATATGTCATCTACGAAAATAAATATGATCATGATCAGTAATGAAAATATTCTCAGCATGTGCGGAATTCAATGATAACGTTAACGAGAAACTTATCTGAAGCATGCGATATGTAAATACTATATCATTGTTTAGGTTGTTCAAAATCACGCCACGTTGTAGACTATTCTGAGAAATTTGCTAAATGGAAAAGAAGCTGGAAATTTGATTGAATGTATGAGCTTATTAGTAGCACATACCAAAGCGACAGTTTAGCAGTTTTTCAAGTTGCTCACTATCAGTCAAGTGGATGACGATCCACTGCTGGTCAAGGGCATTGATGATGATCCAACCCGATCTTTGGCGTCCGCAAACCACTACCAGTTATTTTTTTAAATCTTTGGTCTATCATGCTGGGAAAAAGTTCGAATTGAAGTCATCTATACATATAATAAAATTGTAACTAAGCCGAATCTGTACATTAAATATTTTTTGGAAAATTTTATTGAAATAAACATTATTATCGATACAGAGGCCGAATCTATAGTTTTTAGAATTTTTGTCTATCTGTTTGTCTGTTACCGCATCACAGAAAAACCACTGGAGGGGTCTTGATGAAATTTGGTATGGTGATAGCTGGTTATCTGGGTCAACATATAGGATATTTTTGCCACGGGAAAATATTTCATTTTTGAGAAAAATACAAAACTGCAATTCTTACATTGCATGTTGTACACTAATATGTAAAACCTAAGAATTTGGTTTTTGGTCATCTAAACGCGGGCGAAGCCGCGGGCAATGCTAGTTTTTAAATAAAGTCACACAGAAAAAGAATGATTTCGTTGAAGTGGATTGGTCTTGTCCCTGAATGTACTACAATGAATAAATTCGAGACCGCGTTAAAACAAATGAAGTGCAGGACCGTTCAAAATCCTGCACGAAACATTTTATATACTAGGATAAAAAGTATGATATTTTTCTGCTTAAAACTACTTGTCTTTTTTATGCAAAAGTATTAAATTACGTTAATCGCACAGTAATGAAACAACAACAATTATATTTCTATTTATAGATATTACTCTAAATGTCAAACAAAATCCTCTACAAGTAGCTCTCAAATGAGATCATAACAAAACTATGAATGCCCATATATGGTAATAAACGGATATTTATTCAGCTATAGTAATCAGATAACATAATCACTTGATTGTTTCCACTAAAATTACAGAACGGCTACATAATATTCTATATATAAACTATTAATTTTCCGCAAAATGTTGAAGAAGACGTCAAAAATTACTTACGAAATAGTTTTTCGGGTTTCGTACCGACTGTGTTGGAACTCGTCGTATACCTATTTCCTTACTATAACTGTTGAACTACAATGATATCTATACTTCTACACTAATATTATAAAGAAGTAAGATTTGTATTTTTGTATGTTTGTAACGAATGAACTCAAAACTACTGGACTGATTTAGATGAAATTAGGCAAGAAGATAGTTTGAGGCTCCGGAAAGGATATAGGATATTTTTATTCCGGAAATCATGCCTTAAGGGGGTGAAAATGGGGATGAAAGTTTGTATGGGGAATCAACCTAGGGACGAACCCGAGGAAAGCGCTAGTTAAATTATAAATGTGAATGTTTGTGAGTGCGATTCAACAATTGAGTGTTTGAAATGAATAAAATTGAGAATGAAAAAAAACGTGTAAAAATTTACGTCCTCAAGACGTCACAATATGAGATGAAAATTAGATTGTTTGAAATTATAAGTATTGAAAAACTTTATTTATTTAATTTTATATTTTACTAGCTTTTACTTATACATATATAACAGTTTCGATCCCAAAAGTCATTCTTCAAAAATTACTACAAGGTTCTATTATGTGAATAATTTTTGTTAACGAATAAATAAAAAATAATACCTACTTATTATTATACTAAGAATGTCCCAAGATACGCATATTGCTATTTATTTCCATTTTTCATTATCTCCTAAACTATATTACTAAATTACATACTGCAAAAGACGATTTTTATTTCTATTAAATCATCTACATATTATAGAAACAAACATACTACTTATATATATATACTAATATGGTAAAATATTTTCGTATTAAAAATGTATATTTAGACGTTTGTTTTAAAAACTAAAATAATTACCATGTCAATAATAACGAAGTTTGAACTATGGAGCAAAATGGTCCATTTGATCTTCACACGCAGTTTTACAAAACACATTACTGTGTATATGTTAATTTGGATGTGTGAATTAAGAACTAATCTGGCAACGATTCTAATTCGTATGTAGATATGTATACAATATATAAATGAATACTAGCATTGCCCGCGGCTCCGCACGCTTTCAGATGACCAAAAACCAAATTCTTAGGTTTTACATATTAGTGTACTCTTACATTGCAGTTTTTGTATTTTTTCTCAGAAATGAGATATTTTCACGCGGTAAAAAGTATCCTATATGTTGACCCGGATAACCAGCTATAATCATCCTAAATTTCATCAAAATCCCTCCAGTGGTTTTTCCGTGATGCGGTAACAGACAGACAGACAGATAGACAGAAAGACAGATAGACAGACAAAAATTCTAAAAACTAATAGACTAATAGATTCCCAAAAAATATTTAATGTACAGATTCGGCTTAGTTACAATTTTATTATATGTATAGATAGAGATGAATAGAATTAAAGATAATAATTGACACTTATCTTACAATGAAGGAAAACTTCGTGAGGAAACCTGCATGTCTGATAGAACCTAGCAATTTTTCAAAAGGTATGTGATGTCCGCCAACCCGCACTTGGCCAGCATGGTGGACTATAGCCTGATCCCCTTCGTATTGAAGCCCTTACCCAGCAATGGGACGTAAAAGGACTGAATACAAACATTCACTATTAAGAACATACGTTATGGATGCCATTTAGAGTTCCTTAGGTAAAAGCAAAAAAAATATAATTTATTTTATATTCATGATACTATAAACGTTGTGTCACCAACACTAAAAAAGTTTAGAATTGTTAAGCTATAAAAAGTGAAACATAAAAAACTTTAGTGAAGTAAAGTTTTATATTTTAGATTAGTTCAAAAATATTTTCATCAGAAAATGTTAATTAAAATCTAGACATAGACACAAGAAAACTAGTTCAATATTAGTGCTAATTAACATATAAATAAAAATTACATTAAAATTTGAAAGCAATTAAATGAAAATTAAATGTAAATAAAACGCCAAATTAAAATCATTTATTTATCGATTGATAATACATAATAAATTAATAAAAAAAAACTAATTAATAAGAAAAACAGTGGCTGCCAAGTGGTAGCGCGCTCGCTTGGGAAACCAGCGTAGCGAATTTAAATCCCGTGACACACCTCTGATGTGTTCATGAGCGAATCATTTCCAACATCAATACCACTTTGCTTACAGTAAAAGAAAACATCGTGAGGAAATCTACACGACTGAGGGAACTTAGCAAATTTTCAAAAGGCGTGAAATCCGTCAGCACGCACTCGGCCAGCGTGGTGGACTATGGCTTGATCCCCCTCGTATCGAAGAGAGAGTCGCGCCCAACGTTAAAATGGGTTAAATCTTACTAATATTATAAATGTGAATATTTAGATGTTTGTTACTCAATCACGCCAAAACGGCTTAACGGATTTGGATGAAATTTGGTACAGAGGTTTTAGACTGGAGTAGCGCATAGCTTTTTTATCCCGGAAAAATATATGGTTCCCAAGGGATAGATTTGTTTTTGTTTCTCTAGAGGCGAACCCGATCGAAGAGATGGTGAGCAGCTAGTACATTATAAATGCAAAAATTTATGATTGAGCATTAGTTACCTATGATGGGACGTTAATAATGGCTAGATAAATGCATACACACATGTCTTACAAGTATATGCTGAAGGTAGCCTTTAAATAAACGCATCACACGACATTCAATAGGGCATACTGTATTAGAAACCTTACAAAGTCAAGTGTACAGGAATCGAACCCGCAACAATGTACGTACTAACCACTGTGCAAACCAAATAAGATAATAGTAATTAAATAATATATAATAATAGAGTAATTTATCTGGCCTTATTTTATTTAAAGTAGGTGAACTATCAAAAGCACATATTAGTGAAGCCCAGTTATTGTTATCTTTTGCAAATAATTGGTGGGAACGTGATGTTTGACGAATCGGGTCAGATAAAGACCACTTGTGCTATCGTACACTCATGTTTAGGATATTATTTAAGGACATGCGTGTACTTAACTTATGTATGACGGTACTATTTATTGTAGAAATATTTAAACTATTAATGCTAAATATAAAGAAGTAATAAAATAATATTAATATGTTGGGTCATTAACACACTGCACCATCCAGTTCCATGGTAAGCTACGAGGCTTGTGTTATGGATACCAGATAGTTGTACACTACACATATTATATAACTTTAAATACATACATATTATAAATATAAACACCCATGAGTGGAGAAACGTTCGTGCTCATCACACAAATGAATGCCTCCAGCGGGAATCAAACCCGCGACTGCTGGCAAAGCAAGTGGGGTCACTATAAACTGAGCCAAGCCTGTCGTCAAAATTTGCCCTTGCTTTGCTTAGGTGCTTCCATATTATTTTATTTGTATTTGTAATATTGTAAACAGACAGTGCCATTTTTAGTCAAATTTGATTACTATAGGTATAGGTAGTTTATGTGTTACTTTTTTATCCAAATCCGTTCAGTCAGCCGGCGTGAAGAAGTAACAAACATACACACATACAAATTTCACAATTTTCATATTATGTGACAGATGATTATAAAAATGGCGTCAAATTGAGCTTTCACTATTTTTACTCTTACTGTTTAATAATAATAGCACTGTGTTCAATGTTGAAAGAACTAAAATAATCTCAATAACTTGATATTTGCATAAATTAACTACTCGTAAATATCAGATAGATTTTCATAAGCAAAAGTATAATTTTAAGCATTTCAAAGCAATATTATATTATGTTATAAAGTTTTCTACATAAGAGGACAAAAATTACCACTAAAACTATTGTAAACGTACATATGTATTTATGTTTAAACAAAAAAGGTGCACTGACTTTAAAACCATATTAAAGTTAGTTTTTTATCCTTAGAGATGGGATTTTAATTAAATTTTTTGTGACCTGATAAGGATGTATAGATAAGGTATAATCTATTCATTAACATAAGTATTATCAAAATCGAGTCACAATTTGTGAAGATATCGCCTAAAATAGCACCAAAAAAATATATATAAACAAATATATATTATACATAATATATGTGATTGAGTATCTACTTTTTTCGAAGTCGGTCAATGAATATTAAGTATAACTAGTGTTCTAGTGGTCAAAATTCGGCTATAACCATTTACTGATAAAACGAAAGCTCGTCAAAATCTACTAATAAAAAAAACAGTTGATAAATAGAAGAAAAAGGTACTGAGCTGTTTTGTCTTTGCCTATTTATATACATACATACATACATACATACATACATTCATACATACATACATACATACATACATACATACATACATACATATATACATACATACATACATACATACATACATACATACATACATACATACATACATGCATACATACATACATGTATAATGATGATGTTCTCCTAGCCGATTCCGGCTACGGCGGCCAGTCTCATTGAGATTAGCCAACTGCGCAGGAGATATTATAGTGCACAAGTGTACGCGCAGATACAAGTGCACTCTCTATTCCTGTCACTCTTATACTCCGGTGGGACGACCACTCGACACGACCGGTGAGACTTAAGGCGCAGGACCGACGGCTTTACGTGCTCTCCGAGGCACGGGGGTGAAACACCGCCAACTTCCCAACTCCGGGCTGTTACTGAGACTTACTATACAGAAAGACTTAATAACTAAACTTGGCCCGACCCGGGACTCGAACCCAGGACCACCGGGTGTGCAGTACATGCTAGCCACTACACCACCGAGGCAGTTAATATATACATACATACATATATACATACATAACTCCCATACATTAATACCGGAATAATAGTCCTACGAATAGGTCAAGGTGATATAAGTAACTATACCTGCCTATAATTTTATTTATCCGAGATGATCTCATATCGTGACGTACAAAATTGAGTTCACTTACATTTATGATACAAAAAAAAAGCTTATCAAAAGATCGACGTCTCGAGAAAAAGGTCAAAATGTTTTACTTTTAATATCTTTATTATTATAATGACGAAACGTATCGTTTGTTTGGTAATTACTTGTAATTGCTATATCGTTAGTTTGATTTATATTACACAAGTAATCTGCGGTGGTATTGCCTGTTTTTTTTTTAAATAATAATAATAATTTTGTAATTTAAAAATGGGAAAAATGGGGATGAAAGTTTGTATGGGGAATCAGTCAGTTTTAAAAAAAAACTATCTTTTCGGATTTTTTCGCTTATTTATTTTGATTTTTGATCTTCAACGTTCCTAATGCTTTACAGCAATCATGGTCACGGGAGAGACTGAAAGTTTTATTTAAAATAACATTAGATATAAAACATAAAGTAAGCTACTACTACTTGTAATATCGGGATTACTCTTATACATGCTAAAGTTTGTATGTGTGTATGTTTGTTTCTCCTCCAGGCTGAAACGGCTGGACCGATTTGGATGAAATTTAGTACACAAATAGAGTATCATCTGAAGTAACACGTAAGCTATAAGGCATCCAGTGTCACACCCGAGTAAAATATGAGTATGTCACTTGTAATGAATAAGTTTTAGTTTATATTTGACACTAGCGACTCACCCACGCTCCGCTCGATTTCGCCCCTTGTTACGTTTTAACGTTCAGTATAGATTTCTCAGAGATGAGACATTTTCCCGCAGTAAAAAGTATCCTATATGTTGACACGTATAACCAGCTATCATCATACCAAATTTCATCAAAATCTGTTCAGTGGTTTTCTTGTGATGTGCTCCCAGATAGACAAATAGACAGGTAGACAAAAAATCTAGAAACTATAGATTCGGCCTATTTCAATAAGATTTTTCAAAAAAAATACATTGTACAGATTCGATTTAGTATATATATATATATATAAACATGTACTTTAACCGAAGTGTAACTAATTAGCTGTAACTCTTTTAATGACTAACAAAAGATTGATGCGAACATCTGAGCATCATATTACGTCGAGACAGTTTTTAAGCGTCTCATTATGAATCATTGCAATGAATCGTTAGAAGTTGTTAAAAGTGCAATTTAACAATAAAATATTTATAATTATTACTTAAATGCAGTCCAAACTACTTGAATTAAATTTTCAATTTTTACATAATAATTTTCAATTTTTAAATAATAGATAATATTATTATCGATATTAGAAGGAGCTTTATCTATACATATAAAAAAATTGTAACTACGCTGAATCTGTACATTAATTTTTTTTTTGGAAAATCTTAATGAAATAAACATTATTATCGATACAGAGGCCGAATCTTTGTCTTTTAGAATTTTTGTCTGTCTGTCTGTTACCGCATCACAGAAAAACCACTGGAGGGATTTTGATGAAATTTAGTATGGTGATAGCTGGTTATGCGGGTCAACATATACTAGGGTACTTTTTACAGCGAGAAAATATCTCATTTTTGAGAAAAAATACAAAAACTGCAATGCT
This sequence comes from Brenthis ino, assembly GCA_921882275.1. Taxonomy (NCBI): domain Eukaryota; kingdom Metazoa; phylum Arthropoda; class Insecta; order Lepidoptera; family Nymphalidae; genus Brenthis; species Brenthis ino. The sequence goes on from OV170221.1 coordinate 7,557,786, forward strand.
TTGCATGTTATATACTAATATGTAAAACCTAAGAATTTGGTTTTTCGTCACCTGAACGCGGGCGGAGCCGCGGGCAGTGCTAGTTTTAAATAAATCTATTTTTCCAAATTTTTTCGCGTATTGGTTTTGATTTTTGGTTCCCGATATTTCGAATGCTTTACAAGTTTACAGCAATCATGGTCACGGAAGAAACTAAAGTTTTAGACGTATTTTAGGTCATTATACATGTAGTTGTTACAAATAGTGTGTACATGATACATAATGTCAAATATTCAAATTTTAATAAAATTTAAATTTTAATTATTTTTTTATTAAAATATCTTTTGTAGTTAATAAGTGGTTATCTACAAAATTATAGGATTAATAAAGTGAAAACTAGAATAAAATTCATCTAATATCTTAATAGATCACATAGATTTACTTTGACGACACGTTTGGCTCAGTTTGTAGTGAGTCACTACTTGCTATGCCAGCGGTCGCGGGTTCGAGTCCCGTTGGGGGCATTCATTTGTGTGATGAGCGCGAATGTTTATACTCCAGTCATGGGTATTTATATTTATAATTGTATGTATTTAAACTTATATATGTAGTGTATCAACTATCTGGTATCCATAACACACCCCGTAGCTTACCGTGGAACTAGATGGTGCTGTGTGTTAATAGCCCAACATATTAATAATTATTATTTATCTAACACAATATGCCTAATTATAACGCGCTATAGATTTAGTTTACAAGCACGAATCCTTTTTTCTGGAAGTCGGTTAAAAAACCATATCACCTCTAATCTTACAAGCTTCCACTTTCTTACCTCAAAACCGGTTAAAATCTGAAAGAGAGGCTTAGAACGGGATAGGCAATATTATTGCTAGTTGCGTTGCATTTGGTTGTGCTATTCCAAAATTAATTTTATCAAGATACAAATAAAGTGGATTTTTCACTATAATTTCGTATATTTTAGGCCTTTATGTTTTAAAATAGGTGTATAGATAGTGGTTTGCTGACATCGTATGGTCAATTTTATTCTATCTGCGTTTTTGTGGTGCGATTTTTTGTTTAATATTTGCGTTAGAACTTCATTTGTATACTAAATATATTTTACATAATATTTGTTTATAAATACATTTATTTATTACAATGTAGCTTAATAGATATATTATACGAAGTCTCCCTATCCGAAATACTATATTGGTAATAAATTTCATTAAGGCATTTGACACATACAGGTTTGTATGTACACTAGCGAATCACACTCGCTCCGCTCGGGTTCGTCCCTACTTACGTTTTAACGCTTAGTATAGATTTCTCAGAGATGAGATATTTTCCCGCAGTAAAAAATATCCTATGTATTGACCCAGATAACCAGCTATTATCATGCAAAAAAAATCCCTCCAGTGGTTTTTTTGTGATGCGGTAAAAGACACAGCCATACAAAAATTGTTATTAATATTTTAAGAAATTCCGATCCTAGTTAATTGTAAGTCTGTATACCTAAAATCTTAAAAAATCTAAGGAGAATCTCGATTTTAGCTCTGTAAATTATAATATTATATCTACATATATGTTTACTAAATTAATTTCTAACGATTTTTAACAAATTTTCAGTCACGGTGACTAATCTCATTGAGATTAGCATCAACTCAGAAGATATTAGGGTACACTCATATATGTGTATAGACATATACTCGTACGTAGTTGGCATGAACAGAGAAAGATCAACAGGACTGGAAGCTTTCCAAAAGCTCTGCGAGAAAGCAAGAATAAAAAATTAATAGAACATTTACCCCAACCGAGATTCAAACCCGGAATATCAAATGCAGCAGTTTGAGCTTGGCATTTAGAACATCAACAAAGTAGCTATCTAATTACATAAGTGATGGAACATGGCAGCAAAATTTCTATGGTAATTACTAGTATTATAATTATAAACGTAATGGAATTAAAAATATATACAGTTTAAAGTATGTATGGAAGACATTAAACATTTATTAGATAGTTAAACGTTGACTAAATAGCTAAGCACAGACCAAATTGCTGAACCAAGAATGGTAATTAATATTTTGATAGCCTATTTCTTTAGCAACTACCCTTGTAAGTTTTCAAAACAATTTTACGAATTCATCTCCATTTTCACCCCGTTATGGGATGATTTCCGAGATAAAAACTATTCGGTGTCCTTCCCAGGGTCTCAAAATATCTTATTACCAAATTTCATCCAAATAGGTCCAGTTCTTTCGGAGCTCATTCAGTACAAATAAACAAACAAAAAAATCTTCCCTCTTTATAATATTAGTATAATAGACGAGAAGGATTGATACTTCGTACGTGAAAAGTAACTTTTTTTCTAACTGACTACTGATAATAATTCCAATAGATTATTTTAATGCAACCCATAACAATATTTGCTGTAAAGCATTCGCAGCTTTAGGAAACAAAAATCAAAATAAAACTGTGACAAAGTGCGATAATTAAAATCGAGTTTCACGTCTTATACAGCTATATATATTACAGGAACAGATTTAGCTAAGACTGTTATACAACAGAAAATGTCCGCGGCTCCGCTCGCGTTAAGATGACCAAAAATAGGTTTTACATATTAGTATATTCTTACATTGCAGTTTTTGTATTTTTTCTCAGAAATGAGACATTTTCCCGCGGTAAAAATTACCCTATATGTTAACCCGGATAACCAGCTATCACCATACCTCCCAAATTTCAGCAAAATCCCTCCAGGGGTTTTTCTGTGATGCGGTAACAGGCAGATAGAGAGACAGACAAAAATTCTAAAAACTTTAGATTTGGCCTCTTTATCGATAATAATGTTTATTTCAATAAGATTTTCCAAAAAATATTTAATGTACAGATTTGGCTTAGCTACAATTTTATTATATCTATAGATTATTTAAAACGTATCTAGGGTCGCATTCGAGCGAAGCGAGGGTAAACCATTAGTCAAATATATTTTTCTGCCTAATTTCACATAACTATAATCCGACAAAGTTATGTCGGACACACGTACAGATGTATAAACATATGTGCATTGTGCATACATACCATATTCGTATAGATATCATCATCATACATTTTATAAAAGCAATAGAAAGCTTACTCGTCTACATAATTACAAGTCCAAATTACAATTTAACGTTATCGTCATAGAAAAACATATAGTATTAGTCATAGAAAGATTTTTGCTTACATTAAAATAGCCTTCATATGAAATGCATTTTATTGTGCGATGTACGAGCGTATCAAATATCTATCGATGTAAGTCATTGAGTCACCAGGTCAAGGGTGACATCATGACGTTATACACAGTCAGCTAATTTTGTTCACTAAATATTATATTTGAATGAAGTTTTGAATCAATACAAATATTGCTTGTATGCTATTTAATTTGTTTTTCTTTCTGCTTATAATGTATCGATCGAGGTAATTGATTAAGTTTGTGACATGAACTAATATGGACTATAATTTTCAAAATTCAATTATTTTCAAATGACTGTCTTTGGTCTGAATGTGGGCTATGTATAGATATTATATGTATATAGATATTAGACAAGGAACTGGGTTCGACTCCCGGATTAGGCCTACTAGAGGCTGGATTCTTTTGTCACCAAATATTCAGTAGTAGTGCTCGTAGAATTTTTAAGAGAAGTGTAAGAAGGCAGAGGAGAATTCCTGTAGAAAATTAAGGTGAAGGGTTCAAACTTCATCCCCTAAAGAAGTATAAATTGGGGAATGATTTTTTATATAGATTCGTAATATAAGTTAAAAACATAAAGATAGAGTTTATTTTCCAATTTAACCACAATATTTTGTATTTCGCTTTATTCAGTGAAATTACTATATGCCTAGATAGCTCGAGTGAAATTAAAAATTTCATAGCAAACCATCAGTAAAACTTAAAATAAAATGGAAAATTAAATATGCCAGCCTATTTGCAACCCTTTACGCTGATCCCATGCAAGCGTTCAATCACGGAAAACATTTGAAACGGTTTTTTTTCAAAAGCACCCGATCTCCGATTCAATAATTACGCGGAATTTTATTTTCCATGCTCCGATTTATTTTCCGTATATACTCAAATAAAGGTGTTTCCACATGCGCATTTGTAGAATATATAGCTTTGTTTTGTTAGCCAGTTATAAAATCTGAAGTCATAATCGATAGTTAATATTGTTATAGTATTTTTGTACTTTTAATATGTTTTTTTTTTATATTATACTATATATATTATATTAACTTATTTTTCTTTTTTTTCCTTTTTTTTCATTTTTTCAACACAAATACAAAAAAAAAAGAATTATCCAATTTGGTGCAGTTTATCCGAGTTATGCTCGTAGGCACATACAACACTTTCTAAACGCACGTAAACCATTGTAAGTAGAATGCCTGTATCTAATATCCCTATAAAGACGAATCATACCGAATTGCATGTATGTAATAATATAAATAATTAAAGTGTCATTGTGATAGGTGGATGGTGTCTCTTTCTAATAAATAAATAAATAAAAGTAAAGCTTTTTACAAGCTTTCATTTTCATTTGAGCTTCGTATATTTGCGCTTAAAATATATGTGGTTACATATTCTTAGCATAGTATATAACATTTGTTCGAAGAAACCGATGTTCAGCATTATTCACATACTAGCGACTCACCCTCGCTTCGGTCGGATTCGTCCCTAGGTACGTTTTAAAGGTTAGTATTGAAATACAAATCTTTGAATTTCTCGGCTTTTCTGCACTATAATAAGCATGTATTATAGTACGTGGGGACAGACAGACAGCGGGAAGCGACTTTGTTTTATACTATGTAGTTATATGTAATAAACATTGCGGGTTCGGTTCTGGCGAAGTAAAGCCTGGAATCAAATAAGCAATTTTAGGTCTTAGTAAGTATTTTATTAATTTAGAAAAGAAACGTGAAGTTTTATAATTTTAAAAGAATTACTTAATAAGATAGATTAGAGATTAGACCTAATTAAAATGTACGCGTCTCAAAATTAATCGAATATTTTTAAAAAAACCATGCTTAATTATGATATATTCTCCTGTGGAAATTCATGTCCTTTCCAGATTAGTTAATCATTTATAAGCTATGCTTATGTTCACTTGTAAATAGAAAAAAATATATCTCTAAATATTTTACAGCTTCCACTGAACAGTTAACTTAATTCGGGGAGGAATTCTTTATCAGAAATTTCCCTTTGAATTTCAACGTGAAATATTTCGATAACCACAACTGTATTATTTATTTTATTGGATATTTTACTTTACGTTGTAGATATAACCGTTCGATGTAGTAATGAAATTTTGATGAACTTGTTTGTTGCAAGTTGAATTGAATCTACATTAGTAAAATTGTAAATTAAAGCTTTTAACTACTTGTGAACTTTTTAACTTTAAAACAATTCATGAGCATTTTCATTAGTACTAGCAGTGTCATTATGGGGTATTATTGTCATTTTTTAATAATAAATAAATATATTGGGACATTAACACACAGCACCATCTAGTTCCACGGTAAGCACGGCTTGTGTTATGGATACCAGATTGTTGATACACTACACATATATGTATATAGATTTAATAAATATAAACACCTATGACAGGAGTACAAGCATTCGTGCTCATCACACAAATGAATGCCCCCAGTGGGACTCGAACCCTAGACCGCTGGCACAGCGAGTAGAGTCACTACAAACTGAGCCAAACGTGTCGTTAACTGTTTGTCAAGGAAAATTTTTATCAAAAATAGTTTATCTATTCAAACATATGACATGGTAAAGATAATACTAGCACTTACCTTGCTCTTATTTTATAATACTAAAGGTTTTTTTATGTAAGGATAAGAACATTTTAAATAAAACTAATCTTTTTGGATTTTTTTGCGATTTTATTTAGATTTTTAGTTCCCGACGTTAAATATATATACATATTTTATTTAAACATGTCCAATATTCACGTTTTAAGAAAGTATTAAGAATAACAAATTGTTAAAGTTAAATTTTATTTTTAGCAAGTGACCTACTTTAGCTTCACTCGAGTGCCCTAGGTTCCCTTAGCATTTATTATATTACGAAAGATCTCAGAAGGGACTAAGTTGATGTTTGATAATATTGGCAAATATTAGTATATTGACAATTTATTTCGTGAAATCTCATCTCGAATATAACAGGTGGCCCACTTTGGTGGGTGGTGTGCCATGCGGGTTTCTTCTAGTACTTCTCTGACAGCTATTGATATTGTGGAAGCAACTTCTCGGTTGTGTAGTCTGCTTCGGCATTGTGGTTGAGTGCGTAAGCGACCCTGCGACGTCCCATTAATACTGGGGAGGTTCTGTTGGGTTTTAGTGGGTAGTTCTGGCTTTTCTAGCCAATGAGTCTCACATAACCACCTGTACGTACAATATGTATGTACCTACAGGTGGTTATGTGAGACTCATCGGCTTTATATGATGATGATGATGATGATGTTCTCCTAGCCGATTCCGGCCACGGCGGCCAATCTCATTGAGACTAGCCAACTGCGCAGGAGATATTATAGTGCACAAGTGTACTCGCAGACACAAGTGCACTCTCTATTCCTGTCACTCTCATACTCCGGTGGGACGACTGCTCGATACGACCAGTGAGAGTTAGGCGCAGGACCGACGGCTTTACGTGCTCTCTGAGGCACGGGGGTGAAACACCGCCAACTTTCCAACTCCAGGCTGTTACTGAGACTTACTATACAGAAAGACTTAATAACTAAACTTGGCCCGACCCGGGACTCGGACCCAGGACCTCCGGGTGTGCAGCCGTACATGCTAGCCACTACACCACCGAGGCAGCTATATATATAGGCAGTATATCTAAGTGCATTTCCCAACATAAAAAAGGGGTCATTACCGCTTTCAGATATTTTATTTATGATCAGACAGATTAAATCTGTATAAAAAACCAAGTGGAGTTAGGGCCCATCGCTAGTATTATATTCGCTTTAATTAATCCCTATCGGTTGCTTCATATTATACAAACAGACCAATGCAAACTGAGATAACCTAACGGATGCTGTCCTGGATTTGTATCACTTCCTCATCTTAAATCAGTTTCCGTTTATACTTTACGCAATTAACTATACAAGTGATTAAGTAAGTACTCGTACATGTTGACATAAGGACTAAGCACTTCATTATTATTTTATTTCAGGCAATATTTACATAAGGATCTTAAATATGTAAACAGAGGCCCATAGCTAAATATATATCTTAAAACTAACATATATATATTAAAATTAAAATAAACCGGACACTAAAATGGGGGTTTTCATATACTATAGACACCTAATCAGATATTTTCAAAATGGATGCCTCTCTCTTTTTGGAAGTCGGTTAAAAAGTGATTTTGAAGTCGATTTGTAGGTAGTTAAAAGTGTGTTTGTAGTAAAAAAAATGTACACGAATGGAATATTTTTAACACATTATACCTAATATGATATAGTTTTTTTATTACGTATTGATTAACATTGGCATAAAAATTTTTTTTATATATGTACAAAGTTATTTATAACTGCTATAAGGTGAAACTACAGAATTAAAATCATGTTTTAAGTGAAATTTATTGAATATTTATATTCCATATACATATATTATTACTAGCATTTATCCGCATTGCTATTTACTATGGACGATAACGAGTTCGATTCCCTGATCTGACCAAAATTAAAAGTGTTTATATTATATACCTATAAGCTTCGCCAAACTGTGTAACGGCTGGACGGTTTTGGATAAAATTCAGTACACAAATAGATTATGACCTGGAGAACACATAGGCTACAGTTAGATATCTAGATTTGCATCCAAGAGAAGCAAGGCTTTCGTCATATACTTCGCTTCGTCTCCTGCCTTCGCTACGCTTAATAAAACAACATTCTAAAATCCTATTTTGACTTTTAAAACAACATTTTAACTTACATTGTCGCCTATTTACGATAATAAATGTAGTTTAAATAATATGTAATTTAAAAAATATATAAATATATTGCCACTTGGTATACTGGGAATAAATCATGTAGCCTTAGTCACTCTGTGGTTCATAGGTTTTTGCTGCATAAAAGGACTTACTAAATAATGCATAATATTGATATTAATATTTTACATATACTCGTATGTGTTAATAAAAACAATTTTTGCTGGTCGGGTTATAAATATAGGGTGCCAATGGAATAATCATGATAATAATTGGACGTAGTTATGCAAAATGGATCCAGCCCACGAAAACCGTTTTTTTTTATCACTGTCATAAACGGCACCTACATATCCACTTATATAAAAGTAGATAAAATACCCGATATATTAAGAGTAATTTAAAAAAAAACTACGGTCTTGTTATTTTGATATATTAATTTTACTAAAACTCCTATTTTCTCAAAAGTAAGTTTTTGTGGTTGGATCTGTATTTTGCATAACTACGTCCAATTACCTGTTTTGTTTATATATAATGTTACACTGTCATTTTGTTTGTATGTCGAGTTGATATGGAACTATTTATTAATTTGATTTTTTTCTATAATGTAATGGATGCTAAGTGCTGAATATAAGCTCTTTGACGTACTGCGAAAGTTGCAGTTCAAAACAATTTAATACTTAAGAGTAAAAATAATATTACAATTTCTTTTATAATTTAACTAGCGCCTTAGTGCGTTCCTAGGTACACGGATTTTCTTTACAATTTGAAGGGTTTTAATTTTTTGGGTGGAACCCTAATTATTTTTCCAAAATAAAAGTAGCCTAAGTCACGTCTCATAACATAAGCTATCTGCCGGTGAAAATCCCGTCAAAATCAGTCCAGCCGTTTCGGAGATTAGCCGTAACAAGCAGACAGACAGACAAAAATTTCAAAAGTTGTTTTTTTCCTTATAAGTGCTATTTATATTTTCATATACATTTAGTAAAAAGATGGTATTTTGGCATTACAAAGAGACACTTCAATTTTATTTATTCGTATAGATATCACATTCAAAACCAAGTATTGATTTTGACTCCTCACAAAGGATCCCTAATTTATTAAATCCTAAAATCGTCCAGCATTTGTAAATACGTTAAACACCTGACTTCTTAGCACAGGACATTTAATCTTAATTGAATAGCAATAAAAACTATAATTCCATGTAAAAAATTGAAGTATGTACTTGAGTAATAAAAAATGGCAATATGCGGGCGATCGGCAGATGTTAATTATATAGTAGAATTTTTATTAAATATAGGCGTGCTTTAATGTAGGTAAATCGATTGACAGACGATCTTGACGAGGAGGTCATATTGATACTGTGTACTTTAAATTTTAGTTTATTTCACTCTAAACGAACCGTATTCTAAAGGTTTTGATAGATACTAAACTATCAATGCGTCTGTCCGTCTGTTTGTACAGTTCATTTAATATGGCGTTATAAGTAAAACAGCAAACCCTTAAGGTTTCACTGCTGGGCACGCACGTTCTTCTCGCGCTATTCTATAATGTGGGCCATAGATTGGCGGACCTCACAATATATTTCTCTACGAGATCTTTGTAGAACTTATATTAAAAATGTTTCATGAAATCAGAAATGCAAGACCCGGGATTTGAACTCGCTTCACTTGGTCACCAAGCGAGCACGTTACCGCCGGGCTACTACTATCTTAATATTCCCTCAATGACCGCGGACACGCCGCGCCGGCGTTACAGTTAACAATAGATTTCTTAGAAATTTAATTAATTTCTTAGAAATTTACCTGGGGGTGATATTTAATAATAATAGCAGGTAACCAGTTGAATTTATTACAGAATTTGTGATCCTGTAATACAAATAATGAAAAGATATTAAAGTAGATATCTCATATATAAAAATACATGAATTTAGTATATATCTATATAATATCTTTTTCTGAAACCGGAATTAGAAGTTATTTTCTTCTTTGCTAATATCGTATAAGCCGTAATATACTTACCTATAATTATACGTATCCATCTTCGTATAATTATAATAGTGCTAAACTTTAAATTAGTTCCTGTATCAAAAAAGTTATACCGATTTCAAATTCACGTCACGTCACAAGTAGTGTTTGTCCAGTGGTCGATATTCGACATAAATAAATATGTTGGGAAATTTACACACAGCACCATCTAGTTTCATGGTAAGCTACGAAGCTTGTGTAATGGATGCCAGATAATGGATGATACACTACACATATATAACTTTAAATGCATACATATTATAAATATAAACACTTATGACGAGTGCAAACTGTCATGCTCGTCACACAAATGAATGCCCCCAGCGGGACTCGAACTTGCGATCACTGGCACGACAAGTAGGGTCACTACAAACCGAGCCAAATGAACAATAATAATTTTTGATATTTTCTTAATTGATAACCCTAAAGCTTATCTTCTTAAAAAAATGGAAGAAATAGAGGAGAAAAAGCTACTGAACTGTTTGTTCTTTGCTTATTTTTTATCCCTGGAAAATATAGTTACGGTTCCGGTACGATATCCATACTAACCGTTAAAAGGTACCTAGGGAAGAACCCAAGCGATGCGAGGGTGAGTAGCTAGTTTATTTACAAATTACACCATAAGTAGTGGAATTTTCCATGAAAATTATATACCTCATAGTGAACTTAATCTTTTTATTCGACCAAATTTGATTGTAAAGTGACATTTACAAGAAAAACACAACAGAATTGAGTCAAAAGTAAGAACTTCTTCACAGAAGAAAGACTTCTTCAAGAAAATTCAAGCAAAGATAAAACAGTACGAAGAGAGATGGGTGACCAAATAGCTAAACACAAATTAATACTCTCCTTAATATTTAGATAACTTATCAGTGACGCGCTCTTTATCATTTCCATGTGATAGATGTGTTAATTGAGTTTTCTAGGAACTATATAGATGTTAGCCAATTATAGAAAATTATGTTAACTAATTCATATTGAAGGGAGGCCCGTGCTCAGCAGTGGGACGTTAAGAATGGCTGAATACATGTTAACTAAATTAAATAATACTTATAATAAAAGATGATGCTGTAGCGTTCATTCCGGAGGTCGTCGGTTCGAGTCCTATTCAAGTCGAATTATGCTCAAATTATCTCATATAATCCAATCCGTGTATATCTCGCCTAAGCCTTGGAGAAGCTTTGGTGTATATGTATTATGTATGAATGTTTGTGTACAAGAACCCCTACGCAGGTTAACTTGTGGCGATTGTGTGTACTGCGTTTTATTTATTGAACATATACTTAGATCTTTACACTAAAAGTAGTTTTACATACTTTAAAATTAACACGCATTCCTTTCAAATCAGAAACATAAATGTATTGATATTTATCTGCCAAAAGTCTTACTTATATAAATCGGAAAAAAAAAATTCTTCAACCTGAATCGAATCTATGACCTTCGACAACGTAGCAACATTCTGACTCACATACCACTGCGCCGTTACGACTATTCATCATTTCTATCTCCCATAACATTTAATTATTGATATGTGTTGTATATACGATAATAGATACTTTAAATAATACAATATATAATGTACATATTATATTATAATTTGAAATATCATCAAAATCTGTATATTTAAATTATAATTAAATAATATAATAGACACAACGGCATAGAAGGTAAATGTTTATTTTATTGACGTTAACGTTCCTTTCCCTTATACTAGCGATAACAATTATATACATTAATTTAATTCGTTTAAAATTATCATAATAATACTGTAAAAATAATGATTTATAAATAAAAGATAATATACCAGAGATATAAAGAGATATTATAGAATAATAATAAATTAGCGCTTTAATTAATTAATTATTTAATAAAATAAAAATATTAATTATATGTCAATATAATATATAAACATTATTTGAATTAATAACATATAAATATATAAATGAAACATAAAAAAGTAATTTAAATAAAACAATTATTTTTAAACACAAAAAAAACTAAAACAAATAAAAAACAAAACAATACCTAATATAAAACGCAAAACAAATGAAACACGATAAAAGTATCAATAACTAAAATAGCGTGAGCGTGCACACTCATTGGCGGTTGCGAGCAGAGTGCGGTGCGGGGGGCGACGCGTCGGGGGGGAGAACAGCTGAGTATATTGACAGTTGCACGTTGCCTACCAGAGACCAGTTAGTTAGTTTCCTACCCTCTCAGAGTGCAGACGTGATAATGCCCTCACGATAACCGCGGCTCGTACCGCTGAAATTATGACTTATGGAATCTTACACGAAGACGTCAGATTTATCATTTTAGAAAGAAAATTGAGTATAGTCGCCAGATATAGAGAAGCTTTTGGAGATAAAACGGCCGAGAGGCTTAAACTATTTTAGTGCAGTGCATGTGAACTGTGATTGTGTTTTGGGGGTTTCGGATTAACAATATGGTACCCCAGCAAATTTCGGATGTGTTTGGATCCAGTGACAAAAATTCATCAAAAAAAAACAGTAAGCTTTTTTAATGCCGAAAGTGAAAAAAATCCGTTAGAAATTAACGTTTTGAATTAAAAAAAATTATTCAGTGATTAGGGAGACGGAAAATTTTATAAGTGTTTTTCTAATGAAAAATGAAAAAATTAATAAAAAAATGTCTAAACAAAATTTAACTAACGTGAGAGTTAAAATTAAGTTACAAAAATATTAATGAGCAAATTTATGAAATTAAATAATATATCGTTGCGATAAAAATATTTTTAAGTATAATTTTCCAAAGTGTTATCATCTAAAATATTTCAAAACGGAAAAACAAAAACAAAGTTGCGTGTCATAAATTTTATCACGGGGAAATATTTAAACGACTTATAAGAAATTTTGTAAACATGTTTTTATCATTATATAAAAGGACAATCAAAAAAACAAATCTATAAATAATAAAAAGACATAAAAATCATAAAATAATATAATAATAAATAACATAATTATTCTTAAAGTTATGTAAGTATTCACTTAAAAAAATATAATGAAAAAAAAATTGTAATCAGTATGCGACAAACATTCATTAGGGAAAAATTGTTTGTTTTAATTAGTTTGTGTTGTATACTAGTGATAATAATATAAACAAATCGAAATATTATTTTAAAACGGAAATATTTACTACTTAATAAATTGTTATAAAAAAAATAAAGCAAAAACAAAAAAAATATAGGGCACTTTTAATATTTTAAAGTGAATTGACGAATTAAATAAAAATCTTAAGGTTTCGAGTTGAAAGTTATATTTCAAATAGGTGGTTATTTTATAATACTCTTTCACGTTATCGCGAATGAAATTTTAATTTTTCGCAGCTTACGTGGTTATTACCCATACAGAAATTAAATTTGCCAAGCGGGTGGCTAACGAAGAAAAATTATTATGAAACATGCAACTTGTGAGCTTTAAGGGAAACGGGTTTTCCGAGCCGATAAAAAAAAAATTAATGATTTCATAAAATATGTTTTATAAGTGATATTTTATCGGTAAATTAAAATTATAAAAAATAAACAAAATGATAATATTACTGGATATCTAAGTATATTGGGTTGTTTTAATATAAATTAAGCAAAACCTAGGAAGTATATGTCCACATTTTTTTTAATTTAATGTAAAAAAGTGTTTAAGTAAAATTAAATTAAATTTTATACAAAAAAAACATATTAGGTACATTTATCATTAGCCATCATTAGCCCTGAAATAAACAAAAGTAGGTTTCGAAGTCGAAAAACTAAATAGCCTAAAAGACTAATAAATTAGCTGCGTGAGTAAAACGATTACTGATAAAAAAATATTTAAAATAAAATTTTCTATACCTGTAACGTGCGTGAATAGTAAATCAAAGTTATTTGTTTTAAAGTTTCAAATAAAATTATATTTTTATTCATATTTGGATATATATACATAATATTTCGGGTTATTTTTTCTAGACAGTTAAAGAAAATGATAATATCGATAATTAATTAAATAAATTCAAAAGTGTATCGAATATTTTAATAATAGTTTAAACAGAGTGATTAAACTTAAGTAACAAATATAATTTTCTGTGCTACTGCTTTTTTTTCGATTATGAGGTTATTAAACTTACTAATTATACATATATGGGTTATTTTTTATAACCCATAACTTGGGTTGTAAAAAATAACTATTTTACATAATAAATTGAAATACGTCTATTATAAATAAATAAAATATTTAATTTAAATAAGTTTGAACTGTCGCGATTTTAAATAGTGGCCCATGAATTCGAAACTTTTCCCACTTTTAATACAATTTTGACTTTCCATGGAAGAAACTAAAATATTGTGCAATAACTTAAAACATGAATTTGATCACGTATGTACATGTAGTTCTAATCCAAAACCATGATGGAACTACCTATTAGTAAATTTTCATTATAAAATAAATATGTGTGTAAAACCTAACAGTTAAATATTCGGATTTTTGTTTAGACTAGATCTTAAATTTAATTCTTTTTTTTAACAGGTAACCTATATCACAGTCAGTTATCCTATTCGGATATATATAATTTTAATAATACTACGTTCGCAAATATAGACTATCAATTAAATTTCCAAAATGAAGTGAGACCAAGTGTTACCATTTTAAACTACAAATGAAAAAAGAGTAATCAATATGAAAAAATGTTTCAATTTTATTGCCAACTCGGTTCGAAATATCCGTAAAATGCGCCAGCGGAGTGCATTAACATTTCAATGTCATCTCGTAATATTTTTAGTCATCTTATGTGTGAGTGGCCTTTCGGTGAGTTCACGCGCGTACACTGTAATGTACTAGGAAGTGGTAATCTTGGGTCATTCGCAACTTTACTGAGAATGAAGTGTTTCACAAAAAAAAAATCATTACATGAAGACTACGACGTTATAATAACAAAGATGATCTAGATACAAATTACAACAAAATAGATTCATTTGTTAATCATCGTAAGATGTAAGAAATCATAAGCTATAATATATAATATGGAAATCGAACCCACAGTCTTCGATGTAAGAACAAATAGTTTTAGACCCAATTATGATAACATAAATTATTATAATGAACGTTCATAAATTTCGAAGGAGAGCAAATCGTGCTTATAAAATAAGGAAACGATTAACTCATTGTATCATTGTATTATTGAACGGCTTTCAGTACAATGGGAATAATTAACTATTTCATTACCACGAGATGATATTATATGTAAAGTTAAATCGTGATTATTGTTATTCAATATAATTGAGAAATATCACTGGTCATTAAAAATTACGTCATGTTATAATTCTATATCGTATGAGGAATTATTCAAAACTATGATTAATGCGATTTCTTTTGTATATGCATATGAAAATTTTATCTGATCATTAAAATTAAATATTTGTTGCTAATCAAAGAAATCTCAGCTATCAAAATATATAATAAATCCCAATTAAAAATCTCAAATTCTCTTTAAATTATTAGTGTACCTTTGAATAAAATATTCGTTTTGCAGACATTTCATGCCCAAATTCGCTGGGTTGTACGAGAGTGTACCAGCACAAAAAATGCTAAAAGGGCGGAGTTTTGGACGGTTATAATCCGAACGGCGAGCCCGACTTGTGTCGACTCAGTTTTTGTTGTGTTTTTTATCCGACATGTAGCGATGTCGGGTATAGATCTATTTTCAAGGTTGCACTGCGCCTCGGCTTCATTTATTACTTGAATTGTGATTGTTACGTTCTCCAACAATTGTTAGATTAAAGATTGAGTGAAAAACTCAACTCCCTTTTAATTTACATCAACCACTTCCTTGAAATAAAAGGCTGCTAACTTTTTCTTCGTGCCTGTCTGCTATAATGCTGGTATAACCTCCACTCACGAAACGCTAGGTATTTGGGGAATTCTCATTAGTCTTTCAGTTTTTGGTTTCGAACTTGACGATAACATCGTTTCGGGCTGAGAATGCAACGATTTGAAAGATTCCAAAGGAAAATTCAAATATTTGAAGAAAAACGAGCGAACATGCCGAAACAATAAATTAAACAGTTAAGGCTACCCGCTTTCAAAATCAATTTCGTGTGAATCCTTTACTGAAGTTTATCGTTTAAGTAAGCAAATTTATGTACCCTAATGCGCTCTTGGTAGCGTTCGAAATCAACGTTTGATTGTAAAATACGTACCCATGTCGGCAATACCATTTGCTCTACACTTGTGGGTGGTGTTTTAATGGTGCCATTATGTTGGAGAACGGTGTTTGTTGCACAATAATTACCTCGGATACCTGGAAGTTTGCTTAATATTAAATTTTGAGTTTAGTGTTGACATTAATCTCTTCTTTAGATAACTGATGGCCGGCTAGATATATTGTTGCTATTAAGTCCAAATTTACATACAAAACTTGTATATACGTATAAGTTAAAAAATATTTAATTTAGAAAACAGTACACAATGAAGACGATTCAATATATTTTTTAAATTACAATATTGTGTTGTGTGCAATGTACATCAATAAGTGAGAATTTATAAACTCCTAAATTGAAATAAAACCCACTAAGCATAAACCGAACGCTATAAATCCTTAAAATTGAACAGCGAAAATTGTAGTTTCGCACCAAAATATCAACTTGAGAAATTCGACCCGTGACATGTGAAAACAGAAAGTCCGGCAATAAATCGTTAGCCACGTTGACGCCGACTGAAAATCGCAACTTCTACGCGAAACACCGAACTGGACCATATATCTTTCAATTCTCAAGCTTTAGTTTGAAAAACACTCGACTGAATTAAGAAATTTCACCTATTTGCGCCGTTCAGCTATAAATTTGTATTATTCCGACGCTTAAAATTACGGTACCATTTCTTGTACTTAGTAGCAAAGTATTTAGATCCTTAATTACATTTATTGTTTACGTTTCATTATTTAGAATTATCTCTAATTATAAATGATAAGTTCTGTACATCGTTATTTTAAATTAGCTGAACCATTAAAATACCCTACAACATAAAAATAAAGAAGAGTAATAAAATAAGCACTTACAAACTTAATTTTGAAAATACTCAGTTCTCTAATAGATTATTTACAATTTTCTTTATAATTTCTAGTAAAAGCTTAAAAAGCTCTAGAAAAGCAGCTTTAAAATTATAGCCGTGCAATTTAATTAAACTTACTGATTGAACATTATAATCTGAGCTGTTCGTTTCCCACTCAGCACCTAGCTTAACGTCGAAATTGCATCAAAATTGAGCGTTCATTACAATCCCTAATACCGGGTTCCGTTTAATCCGAATCAAATTCCTCTTTCAACAGCATTTGTTAAACCAGTAGAACTGAATGCAGGACTAATAACGTAGTCAGGATATAACTGCAAAGGGTACTAAAGTTATAATTACGAAAGTATTGTTTAGTGTTACGTCAGTACCTACTGTTTGGTGTTTACTTAATAATAATTGACTTTTGGCGTAATTGGATTTATGAAACATATTTTACGAACTCTAATTAGATATATATTATGTATAAATATTTATTATTAGATAAGTTTTATAGGTTGAAATTCAGAGCATCAAATTGGTAACTTTATTGATGTAATGCAATAATTTAGGAACTTCTCATAATGTCTTTACAGCTACGATTGTAACCAATAAACGGAATGAGAGCTCGACATTCGTAAAAGCTACAACTTGGAATAATATTTGCTATAACATCCAAGTGATTTTTATTGGGAGTTATTTTTAATAGGTGCAAATATCTTTCTTGCTTTTTAATTTTTATGTACATCGGAAATTATTTGGTGCAAAGGTACATTGTCTAGTTGTAATATTTGTTTCAAAGATTGGATTAAAATTTTAATAACTGTCTTAATTGAGTACTAGGAAAAGTAATAGATATATGTATTACATTTAGTTTTAGTTGTTTGTTTCTTATTTGGTGCTGCCAGCTTAAAAGTTATTTAGATTTTCCTTTTCTTCCTTTATATGATTATTTCCACACAAATGAAAGTTTCAGGGTTGATTAGATGTTTATAGAAGGCCAACTTTATTGTACAACTTTGATTGGAATGTAACGAAGGCTTTGACGTAAAACAGACTACGTTTTGATTCCTTTTATTGTTTCGTGTTTATACTTTTTAGGATTTCAAAGGCACGGCAAGAGTGGAATATTTACTTTTTTTGTTCAATTTGCAAAGTAGAGTAGCTTGAAAGCTACATTTTTCACATTGAAATGTGAAATATGTTGCAGATAGGTTTTGATGAATATTTTACCTGAAGTTATAGTTATTTCAGTTAGTCAGACACTGAACTTAAATATTTTTACATGAAAGCATATAATAAAAGAAATAAGGCTTGTCAAATCTATGAATTTGTGACTAAGTTTTTATTTTGACTTATTTTCAATTTATAGATTTTACTTTTTGTGGTGATAAATTAAAAGATATAAAATATGACTCGAATTGAAACGGTCTTTTTATATAACAATAAAACGTGATTTCGGAATTATCCTCACATCGTCATGACAATAATGTTCTTTAAAAAGTCGCGTCTCGACATTTGTTCTGCCATTAACTTCTTTATAAGTATCAACCCATAAAACTTGAAGGTTACTTATAATGAAAATTTTGATATTTATAATATAACTAATTACACTTTAAGTTTTATGTTTTCTTTTAATTTAATTCTTGTCGTCAGGTATAAAACTAGCACTAAGGTCACGGGTTCGAGCCTGCTTGGAGCGACTGTAGTCTATGCTAGCTAATTATATATATAATGTCCTAGTTAATAAAAACTATTTGGTATCAGCATCCGACACGCAATATTGGAGATAATGGAGGATTACCTCTAATCATAAAGAAAAAAATCTAACTGAGTTGAATCTGTAGTTTTTTTAATTTTATTGAATTAGTTATTATTATCGATATAGAGGCAGAATCTATAGTTTTTAAAGTTTTTGTCTGTCTGTGTGTCTGTGAACGCATCACGAGGACACTATTGGATAGATTTTGATGAAATTTGGTATTACTGCGGGAAAATATCTCTGAGAAACGTTAAAACGTAAAGAACTAGAGTCCCACAAAAGTGGAGCAAATTTTATTCTTCTACTAGGTATTAGTAAGAAATATTGGTTAATCTCATTTAAGAGTTGATTGACTTTTAAATGATAATACCAATTAAAAGAAATTCATAAAAAATATATTCTATTGTTCCCAATTTTTTTTTACACTGAAATAAAATACATATTTTGTGTTTTATTTTTAACTTTACTACATTACAATAAGGTTTCATTTAGTTCGTCTATACGTGTTATACTATCGGCAATGACCTTTAGAACTTTTATTTTGTTAAACCGGTTCCAACTCTAACCTGTTTCGTGTTGCTATACCGGACTGATTTGTTTCTCAAGAGTCGAGACCATTATTACATTTAAAGAGCGAGTTGTTTATAAATAGTTCAAAATTTTTTAATTCCATATTAGAAATCAATTGCTTGAATTTACAGTTGGTTCACTTTTTTATGTTGTACTTATCATTGGTTAAGGTATTTTGAATTTGGGTTTTCTAGTTTGCCGAGTTGCGGCAGTAATAACTGCATGTTACTTCTTCATCATCTTCGTGAACAGCCTAATTTCAATAGATTAATTCTATACTTTAAAGTTTAAAGTAATTGTATGTATATATTTATTTTACTTACATCAAACTTTAAGTAGTTTTGTAAATTAATTTGAAGTAAGATTTTATCTTAAACAAAAAACTAAAGTAGAATAAAACACTTAAAGCAAGCACAAAACTTGAACGTGACTGAAATATATATAAAAAAACGTATTATAATCGTGTCGTGATCGTTACGTTGTAAAGCCCAACTTTTCCTGTAAGAGAACTTTTTCCACTGATATTCACTCGCGGTAATCGTGTTAGCCATTTAACTTGTGGACAGTTCCTTTTACACAATTAGTTCCTTATTGAATTGGAAAAAAAACTTGCGTTTAACCAAGTTTATCTGAAAGGTTTAGCTGAAACTTCTGTTCATTTTCTAGTAAGTGGATTGGGGTTGGATATATATTAGATTCTATTTCCGACCACAGTATTTGGGATTGCTTGGAATATTGAAATATAGTAAATTAATTTTGATTTGATATCTACAATACTACAAGAAGCAGGGTTTGATTGTTTGTTTATTTGTTTGTTTGAACGCGATAATCTCAGGAACTACTAATCCGATTTGAAAAATTTTTTTGCATTAGATAGTCCGTTTATTTAGGAAGGAAATAAACTATATATCATCCCGGAAAAAGGTCCGATTCCCGTGGGATAGATTTGTTTTTGTCTATAGACGGTCAGTCGCTAGTTTATTATATTGGTATTAATGTGCTAAAAATATTCCATTTTCATGCTCCAATGGCACGGTACAAAAGAAATAGTTTAAAAATAGTTCTAATTTTGACTGCAGTCCAAAGAAAATGCAGGTGTTTTCAGTATTAAAAGTTAAACGAAGTAAAGTCAATACAAAATTCTTTTCGCCCAGCTGCAGTGGCGTGGGATCTAAGCATTCCTGCTTTACTTAAAATTTAAACAGCAAAAACTCGAATACACTGTTAGTTGGTGGACCCGTATATTTCAATATGAAATTAATGTATTATATTTTCTGTTGGTTTGATGTTCGTATTATAATTTGTGTCTAAATTATACACATAGTTTGATGATGACCAATTTTTTTATATTTACATGATTCTCACTTTGCTTTATCAAATATAATAGTCCCTACAAACTACTTCTTGATTACATAACATTTTATATGTTATGTAATCAACTAATATTGAAATTCTTTGCTTATTTTCCAACCCAACATGTCTCGCCCAAAGTGTTAGGTCATGTTCTATCTACGTTATTATTGCGAAGATTCAAATTTCCTTTATACCGTACAAAAGTAAAACTTTTGGGAGCCAAAGTGAATAAATTGATTAAGTTTGAGCAATAGATTATTTAGTCTTATATTCTAATTTTAATTAAATTTAAGGAACCCCGAAATCGGCAGTACGGCATTCGGATGATTTACATCGCAAGTAGCGTGACTCTAGAACGAAGTAAATCCCTCGGATGCCAGTGAAATTAATCACCCGCCTCGAATTTCCTTTCCAACGGGGTACAGTCGAAATTCTGTTTAACGAAGTAGCATTTTTTTAATGAATTAACTAGATAAGCTAAGTTTTTATCTTTTTAAGAAGGCGTCGTCCTCGAGCTTGCTTTAGTTATGTGTATGGGTACTAAAATTAAATACAACAGGAAACTTTGGCAAAATAAAATGATAAATAAATATTTTGAACATTTTCGTTTTAATTAAGTAAATAGCATAATTTTGGGCAAAATAACGAATGAGATTACCTTATTAGTAGAGAATAAGAAAAATCCAAACTCATCAACAATTTATGGTTGTACGAAGATGAGTATCCATTTTATTATTGGTATAAACACAGGGTAGATTTAAGAAGTCAGTAACAAATTAAAAATAATAACAGTTAAAAGAAAGCTATTTAGTGCTTGTTAAAAGGATACTCCCAATTTTGTTTTTATGCCTCCGGACATAACTTTAAAATTGAGCCGCCGATTTTGATGAGCATTTTATGGTCCTGTAGAGGAAGTTCCCATCGCTGCACCGTTACTCGAGTTTAATGGTGTGGATAATCATTACATTATTGAGATTGAATAGGCTGCAATGAGATCGATAAAAGAACGAAATAATACGAAAGAGATTGGTATAATACGAGTAATAAGCACAAGAGCCACTTTAAAAGGTATACTTTTAATAAAACGTTTGGTAAATCTTAGTTGATAACATCTATTAAAATAACTATATGCCTTATAAGTCTAACTATATTTGAATGTGTAGGTTTTAAAGATGTGTATCTGCAAGTTTATGCGACAAATACAACAAGGTTAAGTATACCCACTCAATCTTATGATTTTTTGCTCAAATATAATTATAATTTAGCATTCAATTTTCGTATTCAAAATTAATTTTAATCATCGATCCTCTAAAGACCTCTAAAACATCCAATCATATAAGTGTAGACTATAATAATAGCAAAATTTGATATCATGATATAATTGGTATACTTATTTCTGTTTTATTGCTATATAAATGATTTTGTTATGTTAATGAACTCGTGCCCAATCTGCATATTAGTGAATATTTAAAGACTTAATGTTTGAATTGAGCATATAAGTGTGTAAACTTAATTACAGTTTTATTAACTTAAATGGTGTTTAAATAGAACTTTATAAAAATTGAAGCAAAATCTAAAGGCATACCTAGTTTTTGCAAAGATTAAATTCGCAATTCAGTGCCACCTTAATCAATTTGACATAGCTATTAAATCAATATAAAAAACTGGTTTCTGTCTGGTCATATGCAGATAAAATCATAAGATGCACTTTTCTTTTTTTTTTTTCAATATGTTACATTGATTTATAATACTTTTAAAAATGTCATTTATTCTGAATACATTAGATTGTGTTGGAGATAAAATATGTTTGTTTCGTGTAAAAGATTTATTGTGATACGGATTTCTTTGGTTGTATAAATTACTAGCGACTCACCCTCGCTTCGCTCGGGTTCGTCCCTGGTAGTAGGTTTAAACGGTTAGTACGGAAGAGATAAACTATATAATATATCGACATATTATAGCCTATACTATTCCTCAATAAACGGACTATCTAATGCAAAAAGAATTTTTCAAATCGGATTAGTAGTTCCTGAGATTAGTGCGTTCAAACAAACTCTGCCTCTTTATAATATAAGTATAGATAGATTTATATGATATTTGATCTTTATATCTCGGTTAGAACAAACTTCAAATATTATTAACATACTTGTCATTATGTATTTGAACAATTAAAGGAAATGGAAGTCTCTACTCATGCTAATTGAGGATAGTACTAACAATTTTAATAACGTCTTAAAGTAGCTTACTAACAATTATAATCGTCATCTTTTATCGCGTATAATAAATTTAAAAGCATTCATAGATTTCAAATGTATATTAGATAAAGCAATTTGTACACTCAATATTTCATACGATAAGCGTCTACTGATAGGTGAATGACTTTGAACTCATTTCACTTAGCCTGTTCACGATCTGCAATATTTTTAAACTCGAAAATTCCACTTCGTGTTGAGAAATGGCTTCGAAACGGGGCTGTTAAAAAAAGATGATGCCAAATTCCTGTACACGGCAAACACGGATATGTAGATTATACGATTTATGAAGAAAGCCAAGCAAAATATGGCGTCGCGACAGTTTTAATTGAAACTTTTTTAGATCCCCCTTTTCAATGGAAGATAAATTTGCAAATAGAATACCACCCGGTTGAAAGGGTATTATAATGCAAATTTTTATCGTAGACCATCAAAAGACGTACTAGCTTTCTTCCCATCTTCGGCCATCTTCGGCCACCTTCACACTGACTCGTGAACGGATTGAAATAATAATAGACCGAATTGCTATATTTACTTTACTATATAAAAAAACACCTACTAAAAATCTAAAATCTTTAAAATTTTATCATCAATCAATAGTTTCATATTTTGGAACGGTTAAAAATAGCCTTTAAGACCTTTTAATAAGAACATAACTAAAACTTTAACCGTAACAGAGACAATTGCCAGCGTTGGAAATCGAACATCCAGTCGGTATAGAAAAAGCGAGCGTATTGACCGTTTCGCTAGACGATCGTCAAAGGATAATACAAGTCGGAGATCATATCAATAAAACTCTTTCGCTTGACGCTGCGCACTTCGAACTTTTCACTATTTCATTTGCCAAATCGAATACAATAGAGTTTGATATTATGTTCATTTGATTTACGTCTATTGATCTCTTTATAAATGAGTAGTTGTGTAACATATTTTATTGATACTAATAAATTTAATGTACTGCTATTTTGAGATTTCTTTAGCTTTTACAATTGGAGAGTTTAGTTTGATAAAATATTTGCTTTTATGCTTTGGGAGTCATAAACTTTTACGCATCGGCTCCAAATCAACAGAAAATGGCCGTTCTCCATTAGTAAGTCCACTATAATCAGTTTATTTACACTATAATTATACACGCTCTACTCTTCTAATACCATGATGCTTTCTAGGTTTTAAAATGGACGAACCGTTAGTAGGCGTTATGAATTTACAAATGAGATATTTTCTAATGTATTTTGCTAGTATTATTTTATATCCTTTAATGATTTTTTCTGTTTGTTACTTTTTCCGCTTAAACTGCTAAGCATACTTCGATGGCATTTGAGTAGAGCATAGATTGTATTATGAGAACGGGTATTGCACCTTTTCTTCTTACTGTACGAGTAAGGGCGTTGGCAAAATAAATAATTCGCAAATTATTATATTAAGAAACGTTTATAAAAATTCCAAAGGCATAAGTTAAGTCAAACAACATTTAGTATTAGAATATATTGCAATTAGAACGCAAATGTACACGCCTCAGCGCTTTTATAAAAGAAACCTTTTGCAATGCATAATTAGCTTAGGTGTATGATCTTGTAAGCGTGACGTTTAAACTGACAGACTCAAATACTGTACACTTAGCTATTACTGGATCATGTCCGAGGCTTCACTTGTCTTGTATTAGACTATTATACAAATTTAACATTTACCTTACATGGATAAGGATTAGAATCATTAGATTATAAGAAACGATATATTAAAATATATGAAAGCATTCTAATGTGTAAAGAAAATTTAGTCTTGGAAAAAAATAGACGAAAACCTTTAGGTTTTGACGTAAAGTAATATCCCTTGAATGAAAACATAAGATCACGATTCGCTACTCAGTTTTTTGTTTTTTTTTTTTGTTTTAACCAGACGATCCCGTATAACATGTTGCCCAGCGCAGTCATAGAACCTAAGATGCACTATAATTTTGTAAGACTAATGCAAATAACTTCTGCCTTTGTTAAATCATAAAACAAACAACAAATAGGCATCTTGTTTCATAATTCACATTTTAATATTTTAACAGTTAAACGGACGCCATAAAACGTCTTATAATCTAGTGTAGTCATTCTATTATTACGGACGCGTTTCATACTTGACTCGATATTACGAGCCCGTACGTAGTTTTTATTAAGCGAGCGAGCCATAAATTTTGCATTTACCGCGTCGAAAACTCGACCACTTTGTTGTTCAGCTATAAAAAGTTCGATTCGTAACAAAGTAGTGCGGGCTCACGTTTGAATTGCATCTGCGTCCGTTTTGGACAAACTTATTGATTGGGTGCATCTGGTGTGCTACACAGTGGCGTCACGATATTCTAGCGAAATGGAGACTACAAACTTATCAGTGACTACTATGCATACTAAGTAAAGACCAATCGCTCTTATATCATTTAATAGTATAAAATATTATATAATATGATTCCTTAGAACATAATTTATTTTGCGACTGATCAATTTTTATTTATTAAGATGGTTGTCATGCATTATTTATTATAATGCTTGGAGCATTAATAATATAATATGAAGCCATTTCATTATTATTACCTGTTTTATTACATTTTGAAATGATCTAATCAACTCAACTTCGACATCGGTGCAAATTGTTTAAATTAAGGGCTTCCAATTCACTAACAAAAAGGCTAAATGAGATAGCGACTTCAGCTCAGTTCATGTCGGAATCTATTGACTCGGTAATGCGACTCATTTCCCGAAAACACCAGCTTTAGGGAAACTTCTGACGCCTTAAAAGAAAAGGTCTCTATTCGAAAAGCGTACTAAAGTTAACGTCCGTACTTTGATCGTAGACCAAAAAGTTCTCACAAAGACGTCTTCCTGACGTTCCAAATTAAGTATTAATTGAAAGTTAAATAGAGATTAATTTAATCATTTGAAATATAATTGGTTCTCACCTTTTTGATCTTGTCAAGTACAGTGTTTCTATGTCTGGTTGTGATTCAGCAATGTATTTATAATGTTCTCATAATCATTATTACTTTGATTTGATACACCCTTTATTATAGATTGGAGTCAGTATAGATTGTTGATTTGTACTGAATTTTAACGACGCTATGATTATCTTTCGTATTGGTGCTGTGTTATTCCTTCGTATATGTCTACAGAAAAAAAGTCTCCTTCTTTTCACCTCTTTCCGTCCTCAATTTTTATCTTAATCAGGAAAAAATATCTCTACGAATTTACATAAGTAGAACCACACGTTTTTTCGGTATTATAATTTAACCAAATCGCTTCCACTACGCAATTATAATAGCTATTGTTCCTAACGCTAGATTTAGGTCTAATTTTGTGACTTGACATAGTTTAGTGTCGAAGAAAGAATAGTACTTAACATGCTAAGGTTACCCTAATGCGTTTATAATTATATGCCCATATATCGTCGTGACTACGATGTTGTGATCATAGTAATGGCTTTCTGACCGTGAACTTACTGTTCTATATGTCTTCAGTTAAATCTGCCATTTAACTGACGTACTAAAGTTTTATATTCAATGACTCGTTTGGCTCAGTTTGAAGTGAATCTAATTGCTGTGACAGCGGTCGCGGGTTCGAGTCCCGCTGGCAGCATAGATTTGTGTAATGAGCACGAAGCACGAATGTTTGTACTTCAGTCATGGGTGTTTATATTTATAATATTATATTTGTATTTAAAGTTATATATTATATGTACAGTGTCAACTATCTGGTATCCATAACACAAGCCTCGTAGCTTACCATGGAACTAAATGGTGCTGTGTTAATGTCCCAAGATATTTATTTATTTATATCCCAACACTGGAAATGTTACAGGCCTTCAATTTTTAATATTACTTGAATTTTAGCCGAAATCAAAAATTTGAGATGTCATTTGGCTTGTCTGTATTTTGCTTGTAAATGTTGCCCGATATTTATCGATATACATATTATTTTTACAATATTAAAGAAAAATAATTTCTATTAAAGTTAGTATAAACCCGGAGTATGAAGATTATGAAATTTCTAAACATACCCAAATTATGAGACTTTCAAAGATTTAGATCTAATATTATATACAATAGGACTTAAATATTGTTTGTCTGTTCATCGCGGAAGTCTTTTATATATAGCTAAAACACCTATTCCAAACGAACATAATGAGTACTCAACATCGGTTCCCATGCGGAGATGTGATACATATAGCCCCGTTAGGACAAATATAGTGCGTGGCTCTAACATTAACTTGAATGCATGGAAAATTACAGTAGTGGTTGCGGCGTTTTTTTTCCCATGCAATATATGATGTCATTATACATAGAAAGAATATGAGATATGTTTTACAAGTCCATTTTATATAATTATCTTTTTTAGATTTAGTTTTTTCGTTATTATTTTTTTGCTTCATATAATTTTAGCTTTTAATGCTAAATATAATTTCGCAAAATCTTTTAGATTTTATTTTATATTAAATTTTATAATCTTTCTTTTTATTTATAGACGTGGAGAAATTTGGGTTATTGCTAATAATAAAAATTGCTAAAAGGTGGCGCTACCTGTACCTATATAATACTTGTATTCAGCCCTTTTTAACGTCCCACTGCAGGGCACAGGCCTCCCTTCAATATAAGGGGGATCAGGCTGTAGTCCACCGCGTTGGCCAAGTGCGGGTTGGCGGACTTCACATATCTTTCGAAAAATTGCTAGGTTCTCTCAGACATGCAGTTTTCCTCACGATGTTTTCTTTCACCGAATGGCAAGTGGTAATCATGTTAGAAATGATTAGCACATGAAAATATCAGAGGTGCGAGACCCGGGATTTGAGCCCGCTTCACTCGGTTTCCCAAGCGAGCGCGTTACCACTGGTCTACCACACCTTATCTATCTATACTTATTATAAAAATAAGTCCCCCGGCCGCGTCTTTCTGTCCTCCTGTCTGTCCTCCTGTCTGTCTGTACGCGATAAACTCGAAAACTACTGAACGGATTTTTATACGGTTTTCAACAATAGAAAGAGTAATTCTTGAGGAAGGTTTAGGTATATAATTTATTATGCTTTTATGTAAATTAGCTGAAATACGGCGACAAATGTTGAAGAGGTCGCAAAAAATCTCGCCAAATGGGAACTTTCCACGCGAACGCCGCGTAAACTAGCAAAGATACAGTTAAGTAATGTACTAGAGAATTCAAAATCTATAAAAATGCTACAAAAAAGTCCGCGATAGCATATCTCTATCTCTTACGGTTGACTTACAATAACCACTTTTATGTTAACATTTTTAATTAAAAACATTACGTTATTTTCAAAGTTATTTTCTTTAGTTCGGTATTAATCCTTATCCAAATGAATATTTTAGTTAGCTTAGTCATTTAATGCAGATTAAAATTGCTCTTTACACTAAATCAATCAGATGAATAGTTTTTGAGATATCGTTGTTAGAAGTAATTAGTAGCGAAACATTTTTAATGCTTGGCGAGCATTGAGATGCCTACGGCGAGTCCATCCCCTCTGCCCCGCATCGCTCGACCGCCTGCTCAAGCTATATAAACCGGGCGATGTAGCGCGCGATCCTAGGATACTTTTTACCGCGGGAAAATATCTTATTTCTGAGGAAAAATACAAAAACTGCAATGTAAGAGTATACTAATATGTAACACCTAAGAATTTAGTTTTTGGTCATCTGAACGCGGGCGGAGCCGCGGGCAATGCTAGTATTACTATAAATTACCAAACCTATCTATGGATGGATCCGAGTGAAGTAAGAGCAAATCGCTAGTTAATATATTACATAACTATTATATAAGCACCGTTTTATATTTTGGGAGCATATCCCAAAAAATTATTTAAAATGGCTAAGCAAAGAAAAGTAAATAGATAAATCAGGTACATATATAACAAAAATATTTTTTCGATGTTTTAACGCGAGCGATTTTGACGCGTATTTGGCATGCTTTCCCGACCCGTGTCCATCTTGCGTCATATTGTAGATGAAATGACATAATGATCTTATATAGAGTACTTAGTAACACCGTTCATAAATAAATATGTTGGGATATTGAAACACAGCACCATCTAGTGCCATGGTAAGCTACGAGGCTACTAGATAGTTAATACACTACACATATATAACTTTAAATACATACATATTATATAAAATAAACACCCATGACTGGAGTAGAAACATTCGTGCTTATAACAGAAATGAATGCCCCCAGCGGGACTCGAACCCGCTACCGATAGCAAGTAGGGTCAGTACAAACTGAGCCAAACGTGTCGTCAATAATAACTATTTCATTAAGGTATATAGACTTTAATATTTAAAGTAATTTTAAAAGTATTACCACCATGAATTTTTTTCTTGAAGTTTATATGACACTATTCTTTAATTATGTAACCTACAACAAGAATAATAATGAAAATGTGTACCTACAACAAGAATAATAATGAAAACCGGTTCTCAATTAATCTAACCAGTTTTGAAAACCTTTTTGCACTTGATAGCCCAATTCTTTTGCAGGTTCTATGCTATCTAACATTACCCTCGCGATCGTGGGTTCGAATTCATGTGTGATGAGCACGAATGTTTGTACTCTAGTCATGGGTGTTTATATTTATGATATGTATGTATTTATATATGTGTAGTATATCAACTATCTGGTATCCATAACAAAATCCTTACCATGGAACTAGATGGTGCTGTGTGTTAATGTCCCAACATATTTATATTTATAAATAGACCACGCGAGAGAAATCGCGGGAAGAGATAGTTATTTATTCTAAAATTATCAAATAATGATATTAATCAAAGCGTAAAATAAACCATGTTAGAACGTGAGTGATACGATTTAGTGCGACTGCGATCCGACGCAATAGCATTTTGCGTAGTATTCATACACGTGCCACCGTTTATTCTATTTCTGCTTTGTACTTTCTAAGGATATTCACTCATACGAGTACATCAGGCCGAAAACAAGTGGTATAACTATCATATGTGATGTTTTCTTTACAGTAAAATTTTAATACTTAGATTTACGCGAATATTTGACTTTTTTTCAATTCTACATTTAATTATAAACTTATTAAAATTATGATAAATGTTTTAAAATTAACAAATATTCTAAGGCACTTTGGTGGCATTTTTGTATTTTTTTAAATCATTTTGTAATTTTACAAAACAACTATATATTAACCTTTGAGACGTCTAAAAGATAACTCTCTCCCATGACCATGACTGCTGTAAAGCTTTCGAAATATCGGGAACCAATAATCAAAATAAATCCAAATCTGAAAAAAATTTGGCTGTAGAATTTTAGTAGATACGCGACTTATTCGTTGATTCATATTGACCATAAAATACTTAATGAATTTGTATAAAATATAATGTAATATTATTGTTAATGTGTTCATTTTTCTTCTAAAATTGCATTCAAACAAGTAATTTTCTCGCGACCAGCCTCATAATTATCTTCATCATTTTATTCATTTCTCATTACATTTTTCTCGATGACAGGTAATTTTTTCAGTTATTTACGTTTCAGTTATTTATCAAGATTCGAACTCGTGATCCGCGCCCAATAAATGTATAGACATCTACGTATATTTACGTGTAATCTATTTAAATGTTTAGGTTATTTTCATCCCACTGCCACCCACTAAGCCCTAATATTAGATAAATCAGGGAACTGTTTGAGTACAGTTTGATAATAACTAGTGGTCGTCCAGTGGACGAAATTCGTCCATTTTTTTTATTGATAACACTAAATCTCGTTAATAGCTACTAAACAACAAAAAAAAATAATCGGTTGAAAATTAAAGGAGAAAAAGACACTAAACTTTTGTCTTTACATACATATCTTTCTTTACCCATATATTAATAAATAAATAAACTCATATATAATTAAGTAATATTTTACTATATATAGTTAATGTACAACACATATATGACTTTAAATACATGCATATTATAAATATAAACATCCATGACTGGACCACACAAACCTAACCACACAAATGAATTCCCTCAGCGACACTCGAACCCGCGACCGCCGGCACAGTAGAATCACTACAAACTGAGCCAAACGTGTCGTCATATAAAATATATATAGACATATATAATATCAATAAGTTTTATTTTTAAGTACAATTTATTACGTACGTAGTAAGATAGCTAAATAACTTTCCAACGCAATTTATTTTTATAGTTCTTTGAGCAACTTCATATACTATTTACATTAGATTATTTAAAATCTGGCTTGCGTTTAGATCGCAAATATTGATACACGTTTTGGCGTCGGTACGTCTATCCCAGTAGGGTTCTGATATCAAGCCAAGTAAGCAAACCAGTAAACAGATTATCCCCAACCAAACAAAAACCAAACCAAAGAACCAACGTACCTCAAACCTGCTGTAAAGGAAGCACTTTCAAAATTAAACGCCTTCGACCTCGTATTCTATTATCTATATTTTATATATCTAATAATATTTAATGAGCTATTCTTGTATATATACATATATAAATTTATTTTTTGTGAGGAAACGGTTTTAACGATTTGGATCAAACTTTCTATTTAGATAAGGTTATGATTTTTAAGTTTATATATATAGGTGTCTTTTCTAAAAATAAACACAATTTGTATATCTCTTCCGATGAAACAGCGAGCGAAGCGCAGTCGCCCAGATACTGTATATAAAAGTGAAATATCACTCACTGATGATTGAAATTTAGAAGGTAGTTAGAAATTCAAATTCTAAGGAGGATCCCCCATTAAGGGAGTAAGAAGTTCGTATGAAAATCTGCTACTTTTAAAGACGCGAGCACAACCACGGTGTAAATGCTAGTTAAGTTTAGTAAGATTTTTTAAGGATGTATGTAGCGTAGTATATAACTGTCGCGAGATCGATTCCCACAAATAACAAAGTCGAAAATACAATATAATAATAAAAATTATTAAAATTAATATTATCATACGTTCTAAAATTTAAATATGTGTTAAGGAAATAATTGATATTTTCTGACCCACTAGTCTAAAAATGTTTATTTGAATTGAATACAGCGCAAGTTATTCCTGAATAAATTACTCATTGTTTACATCTCTAATAACATATAAATTAACTTTCTAGCCAGTTCAAGCGTTTGTTTGTTAATTTCTATTTTAACAGCTCATTTGAAAGTATATAAAATTGTATTATATTCTGCCATTTTTAACGTCATACTCAAATCATATTGGAAATGATTCGCATATGAAAATATCAGAAACGAGGCTCAGGATTTGAATCCGCTTCATTAGGTTTCCCAACGAGTACATTACCACTGAGCTACCACTGCCTTGCCGATTAAAATGTTTAGCCCAAATTAGTTTATTGTTTGAGATATGTGATACAATTTATATGTAAAAATGGAGATTAGTGAGACGAGTCGCTTTATTTTTCATTTCATACCTATGTTTTAAAACTAGCGTCTTAACCTCGTTTCGCTTGGATGCCTACTAGGTACGTTTTGATTTTTGTAAGCGAAACCCTATTTTTTTTCTAAAATAAAAGTAGCCTAATTTACTTCTTGTAACATCAGCTATCTGCCAGTGAAAATTCCGTCAAAATCAGTCCAGCCGTTTCAGAGATTAGCCGAAACAAGCAGACAGACAAACATACAAAAATTTAAAAAATTGAATTATTCTTTATAAGTACCTACTGTATATAATTTCATATGCACTTAGTCAAAAACTGTTATTTTGACATTACAAACAGACACTTCAATTTTATTTATTTGTATAGATAATAACTAATAATAGAAAGTAAATATAAAGCAAGACCCAGTTAGAAATCCTATGAAAGTATTAAATCTATTTTTTTTAAACGATATGAAATCTTGGCAGAAGTGAAGTCTATATGAGTTCCTAGTCAAAGTAAATTGGATTTTCAAGTACGTAAGTAAGGTGATATTATGCGCTATATTATCTAATGCTTGATAAATGGGTGGTGTCAAGAGAATCATCGAGTAGCGATTTTATGCAACATCAATTCTATTTAGAAATTAGAAATGTTTTAACCAAAAATTTCCTATTTATCTAAATTTCTATCGGTGCTTCTAATAACTACAAAATCTGCTAAATTCAAAATGATAAAGTCCATTGTAAGAATGTAGCATATACTCGCAGTTAAAGAAAAAATACTTATTTTTTCCAGGCTATCTCAACTTTTTAAGGTTCAATTACAACATCCTTTACCTTTTTATTTTCAACGTCAGCCTAAAACGTTTATTCAAGTATTAACTAACCAGACAATATTAATTTTTTTTGATATAAAACAGTATATCATAACACAATCGATTGAACAATTTATAAAAAAAAAATTATGATTTTTTTA
The DNA here is from genome assembly GCA_921882275.1 of Brenthis ino. Taxonomy (NCBI): domain Eukaryota; kingdom Metazoa; phylum Arthropoda; class Insecta; order Lepidoptera; family Nymphalidae; genus Brenthis; species Brenthis ino. Next base: position 7,591,091 of record OV170221.1, read on the forward strand.
AAAACCGCTCGACCAATTTCGTTAAAATTTATATGGGATCACCTGGGAAGTATAGCCTTTGAAACAAAAAAAAATCCAAATCGGTTCAAGCGTCTTCGAGTAATCCTCCTTTTTGGAATTGGAAGTCGGTTAAAAATATATTTTTAATCATCAATAACTAATAACTAAATATCTCCGCCGACCGTTAATATAAATTCTAACCCAATAATATATATATATATATATATATATATATATATATATATATATATATATATATATAATAATATAACTAACAAATAATATAACACGTGCTTCGTTTATTAATAACACTAGAGCGCGTGTAAATGATGTAATGTTGATATGATTGTAGTGGATTTTGTACTTACACTGTTGCACGTAAATTGCGAATGGACGTTAAATATTTAGAATACGAATTGTTGGTCACCTCGTAACATCGTAATGATGTACCAATTTAGATGTAACTTAGTAGAAATATTTACTCGTAGATAACGATTTAGCAGTTAGTCTAGAATATAGATCTAGTGATTTCTATTGAGTAAATAGAAGAGAATCTCTTTTATGTAGATACTAGCGGCTCACCCTCGCTGCGCTCTGGTTCATCCCTAGTCAAAAAAATAACAAATCTATTCCACGGGAACCGTATATTTTTCTGAAATAAAAAGTTGCTTATATGCTAATACAGACTAAAATCTAACTCTGTGCCAAATTTCATCCAGATCCGTTCAGCCGTTTTGGCGTGATTGAGTAACAAACATCCATCCATCCAAACTTTCGCATTTGTCTCGAGCTTCACAGTTCATAGTTATTTCAATTATTAATCTTCTAATGTTCATATTAATTTACTGTATTTATCTTGATTGTACCCTTAAAACTAGTAAATACTTATTTTAGTACAAAATACAAAGTGTTATATTAGAATTTTTACAGCTTTTTGATATCCAATTTTAGGATAATAAATTTAAGTTTTGGCACACTCCAACTAGTCTTATAGATGTCGTGCTTTTGTAACGTATCGGCCAATTCTTTACAAAGATAACGAAAAGGACATTCTAGCAGTTTGTTTTATTAGTATCTATGGATGCAATAAATTTTTATTTATTTATGTATGTTTGTATATCACACAAAAACTTTGTAATATTAGGGTTTATTTATTTAGTACGTAAAAGTCTTGAATAAAGTATATTTTGGGAGGAAACACTATATTCTTCATTCTCTGCTCTCTGCCGATGTCCAAACATGTTCGTTCTCTTTTTTATTTCAGCAATTTCTCTTGAAATGATAAAATTTTTGTTTCAAGTTTTATACTATTTATAAGTTAATAAGTAGTTTATGTAATTGATATTTATATTAAATTAGTATAAAGCAAATAATTTTATTTGCAATAAGAGTGCTGTGTGGTCGACTCCCTTATCTTTTACAATATGTTGTCATTTCTTATCTATAAGTAATAGCCCTAGCCCTATAAGAGGTCGAGAGCCTTAGATATCTTATAATGGTATTTTAAACTAGTTATAAACTGCGGTTTTGTTTGGGTTAGATATTTTAAAAGAAATTAGTTATAAGGGAAAATATCAGCATATGGATGTAGTATATATTGTTGATAGATTTAGATCTATTTTGTTGGTACTACTAAATATTATTTAGATGGACTTTATAAGTGATACAAATGCGAAAGTGTGTGGTAGTGTGTCCTTTTTACAATTGATGCAATTTTTTTCATTGATCATACAATTTATGTGTCTGGGGGCTATTTTTATCCTGTTACTTCAAGAGGATCCCGCGGGATTTAATTAGTGTCACTAATAAATATATGCTATTACACTATAGTTCGTTTTGTTTTTTTTTATTATTATTTTTATATATATGACTCGATGTCATTACTCTTACTTGTCCTTGACTGTTGATAATATTGCTATAAGCGTCCAATCAATTAAATGATAAATAAATAATTACTCGATTGGCCTTAATATTATACCTTACAATAAGTTACTGTTATACTTAGGTTAAGTTCAAACATATATTTACATAAATATGTACAAAATATGCCGGATAATATGGTTTTAAGGTTACTCCAATTTACATTTAATTAAACTTATTTTATGAGAAGAGATTTAGTGATAGTGTTATAAACTAATATAGTGGATATATGTACATACAATTAATTAATAATTAATTAATAGCCTTCAGTTCAGTTTTGCTGTGGAGGAAAATTGGCTATTAAATTATTTTAGTTGTATAATAAACTTGTATAATGTATTCAGCCGTTTTTAACGTCCCACTGCTGGGGGTGGGCCTCCCCTCAATAGGAGGGGGATCAGGCCATAGAACACCACGCTGGCCAATTGCGGGTTGGTGGACTTCACATGTCTTTTGAAAACTTGCTAGGTTCTCTCAAAGTGTTTTCTTTCACCGTTAAGACAAGTGGTAATCATGTTAGAAATAATTCGCATATGAAAATATCTGAGGTGCAAGACCGCGGGTTTGAACCCGCTTTAGTCGGTTTCGAAAAGAGCGAGCAAAACTACATCACGCGATTAGTTTTTTAAATTTTTTTCATATCAAAACGATTGCTTCCTAACAGCGAAGGTCAAAAAATACTTCTGGTTAATTATACACGATTTAACTATAACATAAAATATAAGCAAATTTATAATACCTGAACGAATTATTTAGTTTCACATATTTGCGCCAAAAATATCTTTATGTTGTATCGAAACAGACAAAAAATAACATTTATCGAACCACAGACTAAAAAAATATAATACAAAAGCATAATACTTCTTTTGAACTTGTACAGTATTTAGTCCTCTATATTATCAACTAATGACACGTGCCTAATTATAAAATGCCAAACACGTGGAAATTTTACTCTGTACTCGGCTTATCAATTCAGTCGTACTTCCTGCGTAACTTTGAATGATATTTGACGTAAATATATACGTATTTATGTTATAGTCTAGTTTTACACGTGTACTAATTGCTTCATTGAAAAATACAATGATGCTGAAAGTTAATTAGCAACGAAAGTTGGCTTATGATTTTGAACAAAAAAGAAATGAAAATATATGTTATATTATCTTTTAGGCCTCGAAGAAACAAGATATGTATATATTACTAGCAAAACCGGCAGTTTCGCTCGGGCTAAAACTATAAAAAAAAACTCTAAAAAGGCAGGATACATACAAAGTCTCATCTCCTATTTTACCCCCTTATGGGATGAATTTCGAAAAATTCTAAAACACATATTCATTTAATTATATTGAAGAGCAATAATATCAAGTTTCAATTAATTCTGACCATAAATAACTTTTTGGGTTGTATTATAACGTGTTTTCTCGTGGGAATGAAATAATCTCCAGCGGTAAAAAGTTGCTTATGTCACTCTCTAGTCCTCCAACTATCTCCACACAAAAAATCACGCCAATCACGTTACTCCGTTTTGACGTGAAAGAAGGACAAACAAACACACTTTCACATTTATGATATTAGTATGGAAGTATGGATATACAATTTGAACGAAAAATGTTGTTACCAAAAATTCTGATCTACAGCAAAATAATGTCACTTATCTTTTTAAATATTATTTCATTGCTGAAATAACAGTGTTTACATTTTTATCTAAATTACTTATCGATTTAACTCTGTCGATGTCTCATCATACAATAACACTTTCATTTTATCAAATTATATAAACAAGTTTATTGATATATTTAATAATCATGACGATGAAAAGAAGAGTGACGTCTTTGTGGAGTTTAACGACGCAATAGCTAACATTATTTTATTTGTAGTTATTCTAAAACTAAATAATAAAAATGGAACAGTTCTTACACAATAGTATATCATAAGGCAAAATTAGTAATGCATTTTTAACGTACATATCAGTGAACAAATAAGATAAATATGAGTTCACTAGTGGCTCACCTTCGCTTCGCTCAGGTTCGCTTCTAGGAAAACCAAGAATCACCCTATCCTACGAGAACCATACATTTTTCCGGGATAAAATAATCTAAACGAGATTAAAGGGATTAAAGGGTAGCCTATGTGTTATTCTATACTACAATCTATCTCTGTGCCAAATTTAATCCAGATCCGTTCAGCCGTTCTGGCGTGAAACAGTAACAAACATCCATACATTCATTCAGACTCACAAACTTTCAAATTTATAATATTAGTATAGATTTATATTCTTTGGGATATACGCGAATGGATAAAAGCGCCAATCACGTTTTGAACAACAAAATCACTACTTACTATGTGTTAGTTAAGTAACTCTCTATTTACCTATTACTTGTAAAAACATCGGCCATTGTTAACACACTCTACATTAGCTCGGAGCAGATTAAATCAAGAGCATGGATCGATCGCTAACTAACTGTTGGTTTGTGCATAATTCATAGGAGATAGCGGCTTAATACAATTTTGGTAATGTTTAACATTAGTTAGAACTTATTTGATCTTATAATATATTAGCGACTGCATCGCTCGGGTTCGTCTCTGTGTACGTTTTAACGGTTAGCATGATAGTCGATCCCTTTTTCTGTGAAAAAAAGTAATTTATGTGCTATTCCAGACTATAATCTATCTCTGTGCCAAATTTCATCCAGATCCGTTCGGCCTTTCTGGAGTGATTGAGTAACAAACATCCATCCAAGCTTTCGCATTTATTATTTATTAAATTAATAATGGGATTTTCATTTAGTTATGCAGCTAATTTTTATCTCACAAGATGCATGTTTGTTTATAAACGTATCTAACATTATAAATATTTACTCTAAAGTGATAATGACTGATATGTTTAGAATTCATATTATCTAATTTTACAATGTGACTTGCTTTCTACTATAGAAGTTAACGTCACAAATACATATATTTAAAGTGATATTTAGATGTAAAACAAAATAATAATAATTGTTTATCATAAAATTAGCGGCATAGCTTTAAGAATCTGTCCTAATAATCTTAATTTCAATCCCACGTTCAAACTTCTATTTCCCGTTTTAAAGATAAACTTATATAACGTAGAGCAAGACAATAAAACATTCCTTACTAGGTTATGATAATAAAGTTAGTGAATTTATCATATATCATTTGCCGCTTTTGCTTACGCTTAAGCCAACCAGTTTCGCCACTAAGTAGTATTTGCATGAAGATAAGCATAGCTCGCAAGGCTGTAAGGCTCAACACAAATGTTTACTCCAACAATATTTTCTTTCGAGCCCCCACTTGATGTCGACATCAAATTAAACAAGTTTTAAAGCCAGCTTTCAGTTCAGATAAAAACTAACGGAATGATAAAAGAAATCAGAGTTTAATGGTGATAATAAAAATTGACTCACAAACTATAAAATTTACTATAAATACAAAAGTATTTATGTACAAAATTATATTACCTGTCTTCAAATTTTTTGTTGGTCTAAAGTGGTGAAGTAGGATGAGTCCAACCGTTTTTGTAATTTGTCATTGTAGTGCCAAAATTGTGGGTTATAGCACCTGACTGAAACATATGCCGCACACTTGAGTAACGAAACTGCAAACTGTTGATTTTGAACATCTGAATAAACAAAATGCTCGCAAAATATTCCGATACCAATGTTATCAGATTTAACTTGAACGTTAATGTGATTTTAATTACATTAAAGTATATTTTTAACGTAGCCGGTTGTTAGTAATTTTAGTAAATTAATTTGGTTGTCCGTCATTGTTTGTAGCATCATTTTGTTGAGACTATAGTAGGTTAAAAATAAGCAAAGGAAATATTTGCTTTGATTGATTTAAATGCTTTGTCTAGTATCACCTATTGCCTTTCTCCCAAGGGACACAGTGCACAGCTATATATATATATATATATATATATATATATATATATATATATATATATATATAAATATAAACATTCACTAGTAAAAATGAACCCAGAAGGGGATTCAATGATAAAATCAAAGCCCATCTAACCTTTGTTTGTTTAGTCGTAAATTTCAAAGTCTGGATTGAGAAGCATGAGGGCTCCCAGTAGTGTATAATAAAATAAAACGTACAACAAAAAATGAATGAAAACATAGTGGAGATAAGGTTGTTTTATTGTGCATGGGGGCGGACGATATACAACTCCAGCGTCACATTACTTGTAAAGTCCATAAATGTCGATAAAATTGAAGATGATTTTTGTATATTATATAAACTTTATTTGTGAGCTCATGAATAACTTTTAGAATCACAATAGAAATGTTAACCTAAAATATGTTTGGCTTAAATTTTTTTCTGTTCCGTTTTATTAAATCTAGTGGTTTTATTTTGTTGCAAGAATTTGAATTGCCAATAAATTCCGAGCAATTTCCTTTATAAGACAGAAATGTATAAAGCTTCGAAGCTGTCTGCAAGAAGTCTTTAAGGTCTATTACCATTTCCCTTGGTAAGCTTCTTCGCAAAATATTACCTTAGAAATTATACAGCATATTACGATCATTATCTCACACCAGCATATTGTGATATGAATCTAATACATCAAAACGTCCTGTACCTATCGAATACAGTCTACCTGTCTCCATCAATAATAGTTTTTTTATATTCTTTCTAACATTGCTTGCCTCATTTGATTGATGAGTTTAGAATACTTCACGGTGTAAGCTCATTGGGGGAATTGAAATTTGTCCTTGTCAAGTAACTATAAGATTCTCCAAATAAGCTTAACATATTATAAGAGTTATTAATCCTGTGGTTTTATTTTCATTTCACATAGATTTAGATAGAGGGAATCTTCGGATCAACCAATTGGAATTTATCGTTGCTAGAACATACGTGCTCTTGTTATGTCTTTATTATTGAAGCTACAAGTAATTGCTGCTATTATAACTACGTTTTGCCCGTGGTAGATATGTCGATAAAAAAAGAATGTGGATTTGGGATATATTAAGCTGCCTCCATTACGATTTTTGTTTAAATCTGTAGAGCCATTAAGTCAATTAATACACGGTAAGAATAATAATACGTGTGGATAAAAATGACAGGCATTGCAGATTAATATTTTTCATTTTTCATTTGTAAAAGTATATAGTAATAGTGTTTTATCCTTTTAAATAATAGCAAACTAAATTAAAATTATTATCCTTAATTAATTTTAACTTTTTAAATTACACATGGAACAAGTATAAGGCTTAAATAATTAATATTTTATTTTATATTTTTCTTTATGGTTATAAATATAATAATGACAATACTAAATATAGATTACTAAATAATATTTTTAAAATTGTAATAATTATAATAATAACAGCAAAAATTTAATAAATAATATTCCATGTTCAATTATACAACTAATTAAAATTATAAAAATGTTTAAAGTTTAAAAATATTGTAAGGTAATTGGTGCAATTTTCATTTTGTTACTTGTGGGTAGGCTGTCTGTAACAACTATTCCTTTGAGACATCTAACACCTCAGGCTCTACCGTGACCATGCATGCTGTAGAACATTCGAAACGTCGGGAACCAAAAATCCAAATAAATCCACGAAAAAATCCGAAAAGATAGTTTTATTTAAAATATCAAATATTCGCGTAAATCAAAGAGTGTATCATGTTGTTATACATGAGAATGACGCAAAAAATTCAAGGCGACAGGTAATAAAAACAAATCATAAATTTATATAGCCCCTTAAAACACCAGATTATAATTTTGTAATGGCAAATGAACCAGAAAATAAAAACGACCCAAATCGATTCTAACATCGTAAATGCACATAAAAGTACTAATTAAAAAGCGGACATTGGAAAATACGCCGGCAGTAGCAACGAAAAACAAAGAAACCGTTCCATCCGGCCAATCTCGATAAAATTGTATATAAGACGATTAAAAGATTTATTGTATAAACCTTTTCAAAGGATTTTTGGGAACATTTTATTTTGTCAGTTTGCTTCTTCGTCATTGGACGTGTCGTCGCATAACTTAACTGAAATGCTTAAACACATCCGTTTATTTGTCTCCTCCATCTTAATGTTCACTTGTTTAAGTTTGTAGATACTTTTTCTGGTGTCTACGTTGTTATTTTTTCTGGAACGCTAATGGATTTGAGTTGAATTGCTCTAGAAATTTAAAGCGCAGTGTTGGCTTTAGTAAGAAAAATATTGATTTACCACAAATACTCTATTTCCGTATTGAATTCTCGATTGCAGCAATTAGCTAATTCCTATATTGTTACTTCTTTACGTATAGTGGTATCCGTTTTCAGGCCTTTTTTCAACGTCTTACTGCTGGGCACGGGCCTCTCTTCAATGTGAGGAGCATTAGACCATAGTCCACCGCGCTGGCCAAATGCGGGTTAGCGGACTTCACATCTCTTTCGAAAACTTCTTAAGTTTTCTCAGATATGCAGATTTTCTCACGATGCTTTCGTTCATCGTAAGACAAGTGGTAATCATGTTGAAAGTTCGCACATGAAAATATCAGAGGTGCGAGATCCGGGAATTGAACCTGCTTCATTCGGTATCCCAAGCGAGCGCGTTACTACTGTCCTAAAAATTAGTATAGTGGTAACATATTCTAATTCGTAGATGTAATCGCCTTGACAGAGTTCAAAGTGTTGAAAAATATAATTTTCGTGATCATTGTAAAAGTATTGTGTAATTGGGGGCAAATTACAGTTCATATGTAGAAAGCTGGTGAGTGTATTCGTAGCCTTACGCTAATGTCTGGCAATGGCGCTCTCGTTTCGATTTTCATTTTGGGCAGCATGCGCTCGGGTCACGATTTCTGCTAAGTTGATTTTAGCTCGTGATCTCTTGTGATCTGTATTACCATGGGCTGCTATCGTAAAGATACTGTAATTTACTACCTCCAATATACTAACTGTATAATACAATATAGACACGTTCTTAGAGTTTTCGCATTAATAATTTACGCTCTCGATAATGAGTTGTTTTGTAATAAAATGTTATTGAAATTTTAAAACTTCTAACATTTTGTAAGTAAATAAAAAGTTCAGTTTTTAGTATTTTTACTCATAGTAATAATATGAAAGTAGGTATATATAAGTATTGGTTACAAATTTTAAGATCAGTTGAGGCTGTAGGCTGTTATATCTGCTATTTCATAAACATTTTCTATTTCGGTTTAAATTACTAGCAAATAGTAAAAGAAAATACATTTTTGTTTAAAAATGTATCAAAACATAAAGTTAATATTTACATAATCTTTTTTTTTCTGTTTACAGGTAAAATTCTACACACATACCTACCACTTCACTTTGGTAAGACTAACGAAATCAGTGTTAAAAAACAATAATTCTGACCAAAGCAATTTACATTTTAAACATGTTCGATTTTTTCATACAATATAAGGAAATGAATTTGTGTATAAAATTTATAATTATAAAATGCTAGCATCCTTTAATTTTATACCAAAATCAAGAATTAATTATATTAAATGTTATTAGACTGATAGTTAACAGTGCGGTCCTCCATTACAAATTCTCATCCTTTCATTAAAACTAATTCTTTCTTATTCGGATGACCACGTTATTTATCTGTCTGGACCAGGATTGGCATGAGTGTCTGACCTTTTGAACTTAAATAAGCCAATAACAATTTATTTCTTTAGAACGTAGATATAAATTATCATATTTGAATACTATTACCTAATATAAATTATGAATATATTAAACAATAACACAATTTTAAGTAAGCAGTAGCAAAACTAAAATTAAATGCTGTAATTTTAGAGATTGCAGTCTTGAGATAGTTAATTAGGAAATGTAACCTTGTTACGATTTTATTAATAGGTCCATTGTATGTCTGGTTATATCATGCTGTCTAATGACAGTGCTAATCTAGGCTTAGTGTTAAAACATCATTTGCTTCCTACTCAATTTTTAAGTGACATGTTAATTCGTACCACTTAAGCAGCCACATCCTTATTAACTAGTTATATTTATACTTCGTCCACTTATCTCTTCGAATCTTTCATTTTTGGAAACGATAAATATTTTTATTGTATTTTATCACAATAATAAATATGTTATTTAAAAGTTTATCAAAGTGTTTTTTTTTGTTTTAATTGTTTTAATATATTCGTAACTACATACGTTACGTTTTAATTGCATAATCCGAGAGTACGGGTGACCGTGTAAATATTTTATCGTAGTTTTTTGTAGATATTGAAATTTATAGATGAGATGCTAATTTTCACGTCAATGTGACAAAATTCACACGTTGTCACTTTTGGGCAATAATAATGTGTTCCATTAAAATGATACGTTGACAATTAATTAATAAAATCGAATGTTTTTTTCATCAAAATCTACAAATAACAGTTTTAGTAATAATAATATAGTTATTCTAAATTATTTTTTATACACACAAGTAAATATATATGTATATATTTTTTTGGAAACCTACTGAACTTATTTTATTACTAACTTAAGCTAATTTGCGAAAAGATTCTTTAAATATTGTAACAATTGTAAGGAGTAAAGAAATAGACTGTCACGGACAGACTCAAGCCAATTTGCTTTGGAAACTTTCTCAGTTTATATTTTATTTAACTTTTACACTCTAGAGTACGTATGAAATCCTCATTTAAAAGTTTTAAGCGATGAAGATTCATATGTAACAATATAATTTCTTTTTTAGTTTCCATCTTAATACAGATCCGAGAGAATTTTCTTAAATATCTAGTGCAGTTACATTGTCTTACAGTAATATGTATAATGATTATATCATTTAGTATATATTTCTCAGAGATGAGATATTTTCCAATAGTAATAAAGTATCCTATATGTTGACCCGGATTGCCAGCTATCATCAAACCAAATTTCATCAAAATCTGTCCAGTGATTTTCTCGTGATGGGTTCCTAGACAGACAGACGGATAGACAAACAGACAAAAATTCTAAAAACTATGGATTCGGCCTCTGTATCGATAATAATGACTATTTCAATAAGATTTTCCAAAAAAGATATAATGTACAGATTCGACTCAATTACAATTTTATTAAATGTATAGGAGAAATAATAAACAAAATAATAATATACTTTGTAGAAATTTTAATTAGAAAACCATTCCTCTATAACAAATAAACTAGTTTGATTAATATTGGGAAAATGAAATTGCTAAAACATTAGCTTTGCCGATTGACGTCCATCAAAAAGTACAAAGGCAATAATGACACAAGTTAGGGGAATAAAATGGGACAGCTTTTGTTTGCTATTCAAAGTATCTATCATACCTATTGAATTTCTATCGGACTTGACAAATTGAAACAAACTGGAAAGTTGAAGTCGAGTTTCAAAGTTGATAACTGCCTTCAAATGGGAGCAAGGATCCATTAATTTACTGTAAGAACTTGAATTAAATCACTCGAACATTTTAGCTCGGGATTTGGATGTTTCTTTATTATTATGAAGCTCGAAGTCGTTACACTTTGCTGTAATAAGTAAAGATGATATTAAAAATTTAATTTTATATTTACTTTTACTTTTTTGGAGTATCTGAATCGCTAATACCTGTTCCTGAATTTGTATCACATTTAATTAGTATTTTAAAAGTTATTTAGAATTTATAAAAATAGAAACCGAACAGATCAATTTTTTTACTTCAAAATTATGTAGTATAATGAACCAGCGGGAAGTAAGTTAGCATTAAGTATTCGCATTTCCAGAGCTGTCTCTGTCGAGGCAGTTAAAATTTCACTTGGCTAAGCAAAATTTTCTGTCCGCTGCAAAAATCTTCCCCTTTTAGGGAGAGGGAGTGAACGAATTCTTGCATAAAATTTACATCGAGCGGTCCATACAAATTACCATTTCACTTCTTACTCTGATTAAATGTTGTAGAAAAAATATTGCTCTCTAAATGGAAGAGAAAATTCTCGGTTTTCGACTCATTAAAATTGATGTTTTGTTTTTTTGTTGCCATCCGCCTACGATTTCCGTAGTTTACCATTTAATTTTTTCGACTCACGGCTAGATACTCCCTTAAGTGTTCGTATAATTGATTAATTTGTTTTACTCGAAAATTAATGTTCTACTTTGAAATCGATGCTTAAAGTTAATGTAGATTCATACTGATACAAATGATCCTGTAAAGAAATTCGCTAATGTTCAGCAAAAAGTGCAAAACTTGGCAATGTCTGTTAGGATGTCTTCCAAAAAAGGTGTGTGTTACAACATCTTTCTCACAGAAGGGTGAGAAAACATTGAAAGCAGGGTATAGGATATTTGGCAGACATCTACAAGCTAATGATCCTCTTGATTGCGGTAAAGTGTCGCTATAAAACGTCTAGATGTTGCCAACTTGAAAAAACCAGTTACTTTAAAGTGACTATTTTCCTGGCAGCTAACCGATATTATGAGACAATTGCCTCTAGTGGCTGAGGTGCTTTGTTCCCGTGTACAAACTTACTTTTATCACGTTAATTGTTTGAAGTGAAAAAGTTAATAGTTCCAAGGATTGTTATGAAATAAATATACATAGATATTCATAAAATATACATATAGATAATGACAGTTGTTGACGTTTTACGTAGCTTTTATACAAAATTGAACAAGAAATATGGTTGAACAATCGTCGTCTAAACTTTTAAATTGATTCTGAACGCTATATTTATGTAATATTGAAAATATATTTTCTAGAAAACCAGAATCGTGAGCGACATACAATAATAGACTTTTAGCCGACAGCCATTCGTGAACAAGTCATCTGCTATTGTCAGTAAATTTATTTGATATACTCTTCTTGCTCACGGCAGATGGAATCAATTTTGAATTCATAATTTAATTTAGCACTTGCTTTGAAAATGTTTAATTAGAAGAAACAAAAGACGTATTTGGTTGTTTATTAATATTATGGAATAAAGTTTCTTCGATTTTGTTGTGTTTAATTAATTTGTTTTTTTTTTTAATTAAACTTCAATTGTTTGGGCGAGTAGTTTGACCAATTGAATTTCGGAAAGATTGAACTCCCTGGGTTATGTTGCCTGTATTATAAATTAATTTTCGTAACTTGTAATGATGATATTACAATTATTAATTTTTATTATATTATAATGTGTATTTAAAAAAATATTGAAAGGAAAAAACACGTCTGGATAATAGGTATATAGACCGTCTTTTAAATTAAAAAAAATATTCTTTCTTGATCAAACACAATCTTTTTAAAATTCCAACTCTTGGAAAATTCCTAAAGTTTGAAATATTAATTTTTAATAATGTTTCGAGACCGCGAAACCATTGCGCTGCCAACACCGCAGTAATTTTTGGTCCGACTTTATTAAAAGTTGATACCGAGGCAACAGTTACTTGAGAAGTAAGGCTTTGCACACAATACTTTTACAAAGATGAGTTTGTTCATAAATAACTTAAGAGCAAATTTTTTCCCTTAAATTAATATTAGGTTTTGAACTAAATAATAATTAAAATAATTAAGTTTTAATCAATAGTATTGTAAAATCTTTTCAACTAATCTAACCTTTGTAATAAGAAGATAAATTAACAAATATCTATCTGAATCTGCCTTCATTTTTTTTTTATGGGACTAAGGGGGCAAACGGGCAGGAGGCTCACCTGATGAAAAGTGATCACCGCCGCCCATGGACATCTGCAACACCGCAGGGCTTGCAGACGCGTTGCCGGCCTTTAAGAAAGGAATACGCTATCTTCTTGAAGGTGGCCAGGTCGTAGCGGTTCGGAAAGACCGCCGGCGATAGCTGGTTCCACAGAGTGGTTGTGCGGGGCAGAAAATGCCTTAAAAATCGCACTGTTGTGGAACGCTGGACATCGAGATGGTGTGGATGGAATTTACTATTTTGGCGCGATGTCCGATGGTGAAATTCAGCAGCCGGGATCAGTCCGAACAATTCCTCAGAACACTCCCCGTGATAGATGCGGTAGAAGATGCAGAGTGATCCAACATCTCTACGCAGAGCTAAAGGATCAAGCCGATCGGAGAGAGCTTGATCGTCGATAACTCGAGCCGCTCTACGTTGAATGCGGTCAAATGGAAGTAGCTGGTACTGGGGAGCTCCCGCCCAAAGATGAGAACAGTACTCCATGTGGGGCCGAATTTGCGCCTTATAAAGAATAAGACGCTGACGCGACGTGAAGTACTGTCTCGCCTTGCTGAGCACACCAAGCTTCTTTGAGGCCAGTTTGGCCTTACCTTCCAATTGACCACGGAACTGGACGTTGCTCGAGATGTCGACGCCAAGTATTCCGATACTGGCTGTGGGAGACAGAGGAGTGACCTCAAATTGAGGAGCTACGATAAATGGCGACTTTTTAGCGGTTAACGCGCAAACTTGTGTCTTTTTGGGGTTGAATTGGACTAAGTTTAGTCGACCCCAATCCGAGACTTTGGTTAACAGAGATTCGACTTCAGACACAAGTTTGTTCCGGCTCTCGTCGACGTATTCCCGAGAAATATTAGCGCGGCCAGTGTACAGCGCATCCACAGTGCTATCGTCTGCATAGCAATGAATGTTGCTAATTTGCAACATGTCATTGATATGCAGAAGGAACAGAGTAGGAGACAGTACACAGCCTGGTGGAACACCAGCATTGACATATTTAGGATCAGAGTAAGCACCGTCGACAACGACCTTAACGCTCCGATCAGCCAAAAAGCTGGTGATCCAGTTGCAAAATTTCTCGGGGATCCCATAGGAAGGTAGCTTCGAAAGAAGCGCTTTGTGTCATACCCGATCAAAGGTCTTCGCTATGTCCAGACTAGCTGCAAGCGCCTCCCCCTTGGTCTCAACTGCTTCTGCCCATCTATGTGTCAGGTAAATTAGAAGATCACCGGCTGAGCGACCTCGACGGAAGCCGTACTGGCGGTCGCTAATCAGCCGGTGCTCTTCTAGGTACCGCAGGAACTGGCAGTTGATAATGGACTCCATTATCTTAGAGAACAAGGAGGTAATGGCTATAGGCTTGTAATTGGACGGATCCGAGCGGTTGCCCTTGTCATAACTCATTATACGTATTTTTGATTGACTTCATAAAAAGAGTGTTGTCTAAGTTATTTTAATTGCTTTCTGTTAATTTTATGAATACGTTATACCTTTTTTTAATTAATTTTTAATGGTACAAAAATATTACAAGAAAAAACACCTGGCATGGAATCCACTTTCAAAGTTATTTTGAAGTCTGTATTTTTGAGCTAGAAATTGTGTCTTTAGACCAATGTTGTCTCATAATTTGGTTGTGTAACAAATATAATGATATCCTTAAATCAATTCCTGGGATTAACATTTTTTATGACTCTCTATCAATTTTGACATTTTTTATGACTCTACATCAATTTTTAGAAATAAGTTATTTAATTATTATAAAATGCATGATTGTTAATCTTAATTATTGTAATTCTTTTTTTGGTTAATAATGATGATTTTATTTTTACTTCTTATTATTATGTATTATTATCAATTTCTTTTGTATTATGACATTTATCTAAAATAATAATATTTTTTTTTTATTTTTATACTTTTAAAACATGAATATTTAAATGCTATGAACACTTACAATTGACATACATATAAGGTATATTATTATTACATTAATTAAATTGAAAATGTTTCATATGTATGTTGTAAGTGTGCTTTTTACAAAAATAAAAAATAAATAATTATAAATGATTGAAATTTAGCAAATTAGTGTAATACTTCAGTGTGCACTATTCTTAGGTATATAATACGTTTGCGTTGGTCGCATCAACTTTTCGATATTCCGAGGGTTCATTAATCACAATAAATTGACAGGAGGGGACTTAGACCGATATGCCCCCACTTTTGTGTATCTACTTTTTACATCGTGATGGTGCAAATATTTTCTCGCGATAATTTGGTAATAGGGAGAGTAAGTTTCTAAATTGTTTTAATATTTTGATTGATCTGCATTTTTACGAGGAACTTCCTTTACCTAACTAGTTTTTATGAGTTTTAAATGATATTTTATTTAAATTATTGTTAGTAATAGCTTTATGTTTATTTTATTGACCTTTAAAAAGTAGTTGTTATTCATGATTGTTTATAATAAACAGGTAACACGTAAAAAGGGTGATGAAGCTCAGTGGCAACGTGATTTGGTCAAATGAAGCGTGTTCAAACCCCGGGTCTCCCACATTAGCCAGGAAATCATTTTCATAACGATTACCTTACAGTGAATGGCGGATCCTATATAAGTTTCTATCAAAATTTAACATTAACTAATTTTGTATAATAAGTAAATACTTCATCATTATAATATATTAAATCAAATTAAACTGCCGCACTTTCATAAATTGGATATCAATTTAGAGCAGAAAGACCGAAAATGAACAATGCTAAAGTAAATGGGCCAGGAATTAAATATTTATGTAAAATGACGCCCTTTTACTGTGTTAGTCTCGTCTCGTCTAGCTACAGTAGATAAATGTTCTTTTAAATTAAATGCTTTATGTTACAGAATTTATAAATCTTCACTAGATTCTTACGACTTTTTAATTTATGTTGGAGTTTCAAGCGATTTCTAGAAATAAGCAGTTAAGCCGAGTCAAACGTTTGACTAGTGCAGGTTCGATTATCGGAGATGAGAGTAAAAGAATATTCATTTTATATCATGTGTTTGTTTTAGTTACTAAGATTTAGGTTTTGGAACAAGTAGGTAAATTAATGAAAAATGGTGATAAATAATTATTTTTCATATTAGCTACTTAGCTTTGCCCAACTACGTCCTAACCTGTATTTCTTCGTATAATAATTTATCTGTGTACTAAATTTCATCGAAGTGGGGCCAGCCTCAGGAGTAACATACACACATACAAACTTTTGCATTAAAAATAGTAGTCCTACCGTTTTTAACTAACCAGCTTTTTAACTTTCTTAGATTTACGCGAATATAGTGTCCCCCGTGACCAAATTGCTGTAAAGCATTCGAAACGTCGGGAACCAAAAATCAAAATTAATCAGCGATAAAATTCGAAAAGATAGTATTATTTATAAATAAATATCCAGCTTTTAAGAAACTCGCTCGACAGCTGCAATAAAAGTGTCAGCTTTGTCATTTTAAATAGATATTTAATACTAATAATTATCAATTACAATACGCTTGTTAAGTCTGTTTGAAATATCCTTAATAAATGCTTTCGAAACACAATAACGCCCACGTGCTTTAATGTATGGATCAAGAGTCAAGTTAGTAACTGATAAATATAATAATATTTATGTATATATCTATTTATAGTATACTAGCGACTCACCCTCGCTTCGCTCGGTTTTGTCCCTAGCTTGATTCCCCATACAAACTTTCATTCCCATTTTCACCCTCTTAAGGGTTTCAAACTATCTTCTTACAAAAAGTCATCTAAATCGGTTCAGTAGATATAGAGATTAGCCCATACAACGTCACAAACTCACAAACTTTATCTCTTTATAATATTAGTATAGACTATTTTTTGTTTACGGCTCTGCTCACTTGATAAGATAGCTTATGTCCATCCCTAAGATGCAATTTATGTTCGTACCCATCAAAATCTAAACAGCGGTTATAAACGTGGTAAAGTAATAGATATTACCTTCACATTTATGTTATTAGTATATATTTCCTCGTTTAAAAGCCAATTATCTTTAAAATTCTGGCTATTGGTCAAGTCAACCACTGTACCTATAACCGAGATATTTATTATACACATTTACACTAAGCAAGAATCGAATACCAGACCTCCTGCGTTTAATTGGATTCTTAAGTACCTACTTTCAAGAATATGTAGATACTTTTGGATTTAAATAATCTCCATCCATACTTAATAATATGAAAGTTATTTTTTTCACACCTAAGCCTTTTCACGCTTAAACCGCTGAACACATTTTGATAAAATTAAGCAAGAACATAGATTGTATCCTGGGGACGGACATAGGCTATCCTTGAATCCTGCCCGCTTATTACGAGCGAAGCCGCGCACTAAAACTATGTTAAAACATGTTATCCTCGCATTGTTGTCGAGTGCACAATTGGTAAAGGTCATAGAAGTGACATTTGCGAGGAAGGGCTGTAAGTTCTAACCTTTCACCAAATATAATACTAGCTACTCTATATAACAAAAATTTTATAGGCATATGCAGAAATTTTGTTCTTTATCAAATTACTTTAAAAATATGATCATTCGTCAAATCTGTAAGAGAACTTGTATGTATCGTCCATTATTAGATCTTAGTCAAATCTGCTACAAGCGGGAATCGAAAGTGTGGCCTTCATATTAATAGCACGTTTGCCACTGAGTTTGACAGCTTAATATTGGCATATTAAAATTAATTATTGCAATCATTATCATTAAAACAATAATAAAAGTCGAATTGAACAAAAAATAACTAATTATTTTATAAAATTAAAAATAAAAACCTTGAAAATTAATCAATATAATGTCATATGAAGTTTGACGACACGTTTGACTCAGCATGTAGTGACCCTACCTGCTGTGCCAGCGGTCGCGGGTTCGAGTCCCGCTGGGGGCATTCGTTTGTGTGATGAGCACGAATGTTCGTACTCCAGTCATGGGTGTTTATAGTTATAATATGTATGTGTTTAAAGTTATATATGTGTAATGTATCAACTATCTGGTATCCATAACATAGGCCTCGTAGCTTACCATGGAACTAGATGGTGTTATGTTTTAATGTGCCAATATATTCATTTATTTATGCAATAAGTTTTAAAAAAACCCATCTGATACTAAACTAAAGATGGGTTTTTGAAACTGTAGATATTTTATTCTGAACGATCCATTAAAAGCACATTAGTCAATAATTTAATGTATAAATTTGACCTCATTTGCAAATTTATGCTAAAACTAGTATATAGCAGCGGCTTCGCTCGCGTATTTTACTTATTTTTAATCGTTCCACTTCTAAGAGTTGAAGCCTTATGTTATATAGCTTAATAGTAATTAATCCTCGCTTTGATCAGGTCGGGAACCGTACAATTTTCCGGGATAAAAAGTAACCTATGTGTTATTTCAGACTACAATCTATCTCTGCCCCAAGTTTCATCCATACCTGCTGAGCCGTTCTGGCGTGATTGAGTACCAAACACCCATTTATCAAAACTTTCGCATTTATAATATTAATCGATTAACTTTACTCACTAAATAGACTATAAAAGCAAAAAGAAATTTTCAAATCGGTATTATAGTTCCAGAGAAAAGATGGTTCACACAAACACAACACACACACATACGTATAGATATTATATATGTACATATCTATACATATAATAAAATTCTAACTGAGCCGAATCTGTACATGAAATATTTTTTGGAAAATCGTATTGAAATAGACATTATTATCAATACAGAGTCCGAATCTATAGTTTTTAGAATTTTTGTCTGTCTGTCTGTTACCGCGTCACGGAAAAACCACTAGATGGATTTTGATGAAATTTGGTATGATGATAGCTGATTATCCGGGTCAACATATAGGATAATTTTTATATCTCATTTTTGAGAAAATCTATACTAAACATTAAAACGTAAGTAAAAGATATAATTTCACAACGTTGTAAATTTTAACTCTAAAGTTGATTAATTATGTTATATATTGCATTCAAGGTTTGTTCGCTTCATTATGCATGCCCTAAAATTAATATTTATGTGTGCAAATGAGTTGTAAGATTTTGATAGGTAGTTTGTACTAAGCGCCACCTGGCCTATTAAAAACAAGTTTTTTTGATTTTAAACGGTTATTGATATGACTTGCTACCTATTTTCTCTTTACAGTTAGAAACTTAGCGTTTCGTGTGGCTTTATCTGTTTATTTACTATATTTTGTGATTCAAAATTAAAGTATATAATTTAAAATTTTACTTCATAGGTATATATATGTTGGTACATTAACACACAGCACCATCTAGTTCCATGGTAAGCTACAAGGCTTGTGTTATGGATACCAGATAGTTGATACACTACACATATATAACTTTAAACATATACATATTATAACTATAAACATCCATGACTGGAGTACAACATTCGTGCTCATCACACAAATGAATGCCCCCAGCGGGACTCAAACTCGCGACCGCTGGCAAAGTAAGTAGGGTAAGGGTAGTCAATAGATCATATAATATTTAGTTTAGGCCCAATTATAATTGAACTAAATAAAAATAAAACAATGTTATCAAATTAATGAAAAAAAAACTAAGGTCAAGTATCTACGTTTTCCGACCATAATACTGAAGCACGTAACACGCTCATGCGAATATTTCGTAATAATCGAGGCTATAAAAACGTAGAATAACAATTGTATGTTAAGGCCGATGGATGCCTAATCGTTAATGCAAGCGAATTATCTATATTGCAGTCTAAATAGTCTAAACCAAATAGCGGGTTCGATTCTCGTATAGCAATAATAAGTAAAAACCATAAAAAGATAAAAGTTGTGGTACGTCTAACAGTCATGGTAACAAAAAGATTATTTAACTTATTTTAAAATTTCTTTATTTAATCCACATAAATTACTAAATTAAGTACAGTTCTAGTGTAAATTTAATCCTAGATGTACATATTAAATATTATTATATTTGTTTAACAAGTACACAGACTTATATAAAACTTATAGCAAAAGGTAACATGTGCATATAAATAATTTTTATAAATAATTGAACAGTATAACATTTAAAGTATGTAGGCTTTAGAAAAGCGATTACATTTATATCATAATTTTATACAAAGAAAAATAAACCGTGGTCGGTAGATGTAAATAAAATACCAACTAAAAGCAGTCATTTATGGGGTAGATGGGTCTCAATATGCAACGAATCCGAAGGCGTAAGGTTGTATACAATGCATGTAAATAATAATATAACGATTGAATTATAATTCTTTTTATCGATATCTATGTCCAACGCTACGTGGTGTCAGCACTACACGTCACCTTCTCTATTTACTTTCATCAGCCATCATCTCATGTCACACATATCCTCTTTCACATAGTTCATCCATACCTTACTCGGTCTACCTTAATAATTGGGTATACCAAACGGGTTGCTCCTGGCACTTCTCTGACAGCAGAGTGGACTGTGGAGCAACCCCATGGTTGTTGTGCAATGCTTCGGCAGACCTGCCGTCGGGGCGTCGTGGTTGACTGCGTAAGCGATCCTGCGACGCCCCATTAAACCGGGGGAAGGTTTTGTTGGGTTTTAGTGGGTAGTACTGGCTTTTCTTTGCCCTCCCATATAACCACTTGTCATTACCTAGTAAACAAAAAAAAAGAAAATCGGATGACAACCAGACGAGAAAAAGTAATTGAACTCTTTTGTCTTTGCCTATTTATATATAGATATCAAATAATACAATATGGACGAGGACTATTATAAAATATTTTTATTTTATTTCGATCTGTTGGTAAAGGTCGATCGGTAGCTGTTTGATGAATGATTGATTTAAAACGATTTGAAATTAAATGTTATCTTAATTTGAATAAAATATAGTAACGTTCTTAAATATATACCTAATAGTTGTGTATAATAGCTTTTTCCTTGAAGTATATTCTTTATAAGTTAGTTTATTAAATACTAGTTTTAGTCTGCGAGTTTGCTCACGTGATATATAAAAAATAGCATAAATATATAGGTAGTGTATCTGCCTCGGTGGTGTAGTGGCTAACATGTACGGCTGCACACCCGGAGGTCCTGGGTTCGAGTCCCGGGTCGGGCCAAGTTTAGTTATTGAGTCTTTCTGTATAAGTAAGCCTCAGTAACAGCCCGGAGTTGGGAAGTTGGCGGTGTTTCACCCCCGTGCCTCGGAGAGCACGTAAAGCTGTCGGTCCTGCGCCTTAACTCTCACCGGTCGTGTCGAGTGGTCGCCCCACCGGAGTATGAGAGTGACAGGAATAGAGAGTACACGTTGTGTCTGCGCGTACACTTGTGCACTATAATATCTCCTGCGCAGTTGGCTAGTCTCAATGAGATTGGCCGCCGTGGCCGGAAACGGCTAGGAAAACATCATCATCATCAACTAGGGATAGTATAACTTCCTACCGGTAAAACATTTTATTAAAATCTAATCAGTAATACTCTATCTTTTAGTAATTTAAAAGATTTTCTTCTACATTCATTCAACAAACAAATTTTGTATTTTTATAATAACGCCAGATCACTCGTTAACTGTACCGTATTATAAGATTTTATTCCCGACTGAGGTAATCCGCCTTTGATGGCTACTCAGCACATTAAACCAGATACGACATTTGGTAATTCAGTAATCATTTAGAAGATTGTTTTTAAGGCGTCACTAGGTACTAAACTTATTCATATATTTAACTATTCACTTTAGTTAACTGTAGATTAAATTTAGTTTGGAGCAAGACGTTAGCACACTCCCATATCCATGGCTCATATTACAACACTAAACCTTGAAACTTAAATATCAGTTCCTTTCTAATACTCAATTTCTATTCAAGCTTTGAGATAATCACAAATTGCGGGAACTAGAAGAGTTATTATAGTAATAAGGTGTGTTGATGGTCAAAGGCTAATTTTGTTGCGTGGGTTCACTTGATTTTAAGCAAATCTTCTAATATATTATAAAGATCTCCAGTTTTGAATATAATATTTGATAATTGATGTTGTGAGTGGTAGCCAAGTGGTAACGTGCTCGCTTTTGAACCGAGTGAAACGGGTTCAAATCTAGGATCCGCTTATATTTTCATGTGAGAATCATTTCGAACATGATTACCATTTGTATAACGGTGAAGGAAAACATTGTGAGTAAACCTGCACGTTTGAGAGAACCTAGCAAGTTTTCGAAAGACGTGTGAAGTCCGCCAACCAGCACTTGGCCAGCATGGTGGACTATACCAGATACCCCTCGTATTGAAGGGAGGCGTGTGCCCAGCAGTGGCATGTTAAAAAAGAAAATATAATAAGAAAAGCTAATGAAAAATAAGTTAAATAAAGTTACCTATTTAAGCTCATAATATTATTGTTATTTACAGTATATACATATAAAAATAAATTATGTATATAAATAAATTCGAGCGAAGCCAAAAACATAAAGTTGTATAAAAAAATAATCTACAAATTAAAAGCACCTTCAAATTATTTCTAACTTACTGACCATATCCATCGAACTGATAAGTATCTAACTTGGCGTGTTTCCGTAATTTTGGGGGAAACACGATTAAATAAAGATGTCGGGCCTCCACAATAATTTCATAGCAAATAATACTTCTTAATATAGCAGTGTTATAATTTAAAACAATAGGTAATTACGCTGTCAGCATTTAGTCAAGATTGAGATGTGAGGTGTTGAACAAGAGTGCGTTTTGTAAGTATCGCGTTCTTTTGTTGCTTTATAATTATTATTAATTATCGCATTGGTAAAATCAACGTTTTAGTTAACTGTCCGTATCTACATCCACGTATTTATTCAAGGGTTTGGTCAATATATCTTGTAGTATCTTTTCTAATATTTAAGCAAGTGTTTAACACCTCAAGGTAAATTTCTAAGAAATTAATTCAAAATCTAAGAAATCTATTGTTAACTGCCACGCCGGCGTGTCCGCGGTCGTGGAGGGATTTCAACAAAACTAAGCTAACGGTTAAGTTGGTTTTAACTAAAAAATAAAATGGACAACTTGAATGTGTGAGTTTTATGTATTTCCATCAATTTGCGGGGTTCTAGGGTAGCCTATGTCCTATTCCAGGATACGATCTTTGTCCGCGCCAAATTTTATCAAAATCTGTTCAGCGGTTTAATCGTGAAATGGAAGGCACTGAGTTACTTTCACGCTTATAATATTAGTTTGGATAAATAGTTTATATCTGAGATTGTGATATTGCCTCAATTTGAATAAAAAAATCCCTCCCTATGATGAAACTATGTACTTTAAAAGCGATTATATAAACTAAAATAGACTATTGAAATATTAAGTAAACAAACGGACATTCCAAAAACTAATATTCTTTATACTACATCTCTAACATACTTCTAAGATCATGAATTCGATTACCACTTGATGCAAAAAAACATAAAAATTTACATCGCTACTTAACATAACATATTGCTGATGTATTTCGCTCCCGACATTTGTTTTAAAGCGTCCCAGATATATTTGAAAAGTTATATTAATGAAAATAATGTCACTCAGATCAACTAAAAAATTACAAAATTACGTACAAACGACTCGACAGTTCGTCTTATTTATGATCATTTTTATTCGTTTTTGTAAAAATAAAAGCTGTTGACACCTACACTTTACTTGGAGATATGTGTATTATAATATAGTAGGTATTATGCCCTAAATTTTTATTGGCTCTGACATGACCGTTTTAAAAACTTAATGCGCCGGCGCAATTATAACGTTAACAAAATGCAATCCTGACTTTTAAATGACTTGCTTTGAATTGACTTTTCAAAATGGTTAAATCTGCAAGATTAACTCACTCAGATCACAGATGGTTTCTCATAAAAACCATTTACATATAAATAGACTACTAATATTATACATGCGAAAGTTTGTGAGGATGTATGGAAATCTGGATGTATAGATGTATGGATGTTTGTTACTCTTTCACGCAAAAACTACTGAATTGATTTTAATGATACTTTAAAATAATATAGCGCATACATCAGAATAGCATATAGGCTACTTTTTATTCTAGAAAAATATTCGGTTTCTGTGGGATAGATTCGGTTTTGTTTCTCCAAAGGCGAACCTGAGCGAAGCGAGGGTGAGCTGCTAGTATTTATATTTATGTAAATAGGCAAAGACAAAGCATTTCAGTACCTTTTTTTCATCTGTTTATCAGCTGATTTTCTTTTTTTTCTTTAGTAACTATTGAAGGGCTTTGGTGTATGTAAGCAATAAAAAAATAACAAAAATCTTCGAATGTCCAACACTGGGCGAACATTAATAGTAATAACAAGTTCGACTCAAGTATGAAAATTAGGATATTTACCATATATTCTGTGTAAAATGTATTATTTTTGACCGACTTTAAAAGGAAGAGGTACTCTATGGGCTTTATCTTTTCGTCTGTATGTCACACTATATATTCGCGAACTGTGAAGTCATATCCATGACTCTAATTTTTAATTAAGCTAGCCTCTTGGTCTTATATTTTAGAAAAAATAAAGAGATAAGTATATCGAGTATTATTTGGCTAAAGCATTTTTTCACTAAAGAAGTATTCACACCTCCTATTTTAGAAGTTGGTAAACAGTACATTAACATGTTATAAACTTATATATAAAGTTTTACCATTAAGGTCAATATAAATTGCAGCCTTCATTTATATTTGACGTTCACTTTGACGGTAGGTATTGAAACCCACGTGGAACTAAGTAGTGTTGCTATGGCAATAGTTCCAAGTTATTTATACATACATAATCTATATGTATATATATGGGTATGGGTATAAATCTATAGGTATATATATGGGTCACTAGTTTGAATCTCGGATGGTGCACATTTTTTGTTAGTACTTTTGTATTAGATTTTTTTTGATCAATAATAATAGTAACCCTTTGTAAATATGGGTAAATTACGCCATTTCTGTACCTAACTACGGACTAACGGACAAAGCTATGATTTTCATCTTATGTATTAGGTACCTATATTATAAGATTTTGTAGGACCAAAAAACTGATTTCAATTTCTTTTCATATAATAATATGTACTTATCTTATATAGCATTTGAACTCTAATAAACAACTTTGATTTCACTACTTTTTGTTTTATTCTATAAATGTAATTTAAATGTTTAATTTTGTATCGCCGTGTTTTTTCCATTGATTCTATGTACTTTTATGGTAACCATAAATGCTACAACCGCCTACATTCCGCCCACCACTATGTTGCGTTAAACTTTGACACGCTAATTTTTTATCTTGCCTTATTAGGAAACTTAAAGAGGAAAATCATTAAAATTTCGATGACCATGTGATGAAGCAAAATATCTTTGTTAAGGTCAAGAGTTCGATAAAATAAAAATTAAATGTTTGTTATTGTTTTAAAATTTTCTTATACTCGTAAATAGATAGGTATGTTGGGCTATTAACACACAGCACCATCTAGTTCCATGGTAAGCTACGAGGCTTGTGTTATGGATACCAGATAGTTGATACACTACATATATATATAATTTTAAATGCATACATATTATAAATATAAACATCCATGACTAGATTAAAAACATTCGTGCTCATCACGCAAATGAATGCCCTCAGCGGGACTCAAAGCCGCGACCGCTGGCACAGCAAGTAGGGCCACTACAAACTGAACCAAACGTGTCGTGTATTTTAATTTTCAAATAAAATAATAAACCATACTATTCATGTACTTATATAACTAATAACAATTAATATTCATTTTTGTCTACATATTAATTTTACATAGAACCAAAGAGAAACATACAAACAAATTGTGAAGCTCCTTTTTTGAACTCAAAAATCGAGAAAAAGCGCACATAAATGACAGTTGACTTGATTTTCCTGACAGTATTTTCTTTTTCTGTCATCGTTAGAAGTAAGCGGAATCGGGAGCTGAAACTAGTAATATATAATCTATACATATAATAAAATCTTAATTAAGCCGAATCTGTACATTGAATATTTTTTGGAAAATCTTGTTGAAATATGCTTTATTATCGATACAGAAGCCGAATCTATAGTTTTTAGAATTTTTGTCTGTCTGTTACCGCACGACGGAAAAATACTGGAGAGATTTTGATGAAATTTGGTATAGTTATAGCTGGTTACATGGGTCACCATATAGGATACTTTTTACCGCGGTAAAATGTCTAATTTCTGAGAAAAAATACGATAAAAACTTTTTAACAAAAAAATAAAAACCTTTGTATGGGCTGGCACCGAAGCAAAGAATAAGAATATGGTTTTTGATCATCTGAACGCGGGCGGAGCCGCGGGAAATGCTAGTCATATTATATATTCTTATTTTTACATATATATATATATATATATATATATATATATATATATATATATATATATATATATATATGTATATATGTATATATATATACATATAACATATATTTAGTACACAAACCTTACACATTAGATGTAAACACAGGAAATGTGTTCACACGAAAAATTCTCTTAAAATATACAATATGAATAATATATGGAGATTTTTTTGAAATCTGGGTGTATTCGATATCTGCCGGACGTTCAACCCGATTGGTATGTAAATGTTACGTCATGTTACGTTAACGTATATTAACGGGATTACTGAAATTTTATATATTTGCTTCTATATGTGCTATATGTAAAAATATATAACTAAAAATCGAGATTTCCGTCCTTATACTCGTTTTTATTACTCAAAACGTAATTTTCTTTAAAAAATCCAGAAGATCGTTGCGTCTAACATAAAAAATAATCACCTAAAATATACACCAATTTTAAAATCATACAAAAGTATTAATTTGTATGTTAAATGTTAAGTCTTTTTATTTATTTGGATAGTTTCAAAACCATCTTTTTACATATAATTGGTTCATTAAAAAAAATCTAAATCCATTCACAATAGCCAATAGGCGAAAATATTGCGTACAAAAAATCGATTACACAATTATAATCAACCTATACAAGGTTGTTGTTTTAAAACACAATATACTATACTGAATTTCATAAATTGCTACTTAACATATATAATAATATATATCCATGATATATACTTAGAAGTAAAGATAGAGAAAATTATATGCTATTTAATATGTTAAAGCAAAATTGCCTCAAACGATAATCGAATCTACTACTATTTAAGCTATATGAAAAAAAAATCACAAGCCAAGTCGAATTTTTATCTAGTATGTACAAAAACTCAAAATCCACATTACAAACAAAAGTTTTATTATACTACAGTATAAATTTGTAAAGAACGGGTTCAATAACCTCATTACTAAACGATCGTGAATAATATATAGGACAATTTTTGCGATTTCAACAAACTATCGTCACTTCATCGTATATTTGAATGAAATTTTAACAAATTTACCATTTTTATAGCTGTCATGTGGTTCAATTCTTAGTTTTTGTCGCATAATGAATATATCAATTGTTAACTTTGACGACACGTTTGGCTCAGTTTGTAGTGATCCTACTTGCTGTGTTAGCGGTCGTGGGTTCGAGTACCGCTGAATTCATTGGTGTAATAAGCACGAGTGTTTGTACTCCAGTCATGGGTCTTTATTTTTATAATATGTATGTATTTAAAGTTATATATATATGTAGTGTATTAACTATCTGGTATCCATAGCACAAGCCTCGTAGCTTACCATGGAACTAGATGGTGCTATGTCAATGTCCCAAGATATTTAAAGTTCGAACTGAATAGTGAAATATAAACCAAGTTTTGGCCAACTCTAAACTCTAAAATCGTAAGATTTAACTGTCATATTTAACTAGAGGTTATAGGTTAACAAACTGAAGGACGTTCATTGACACTCGTTTAAACTTGACTCGCGAGCATTAATTCGGTTCCAACTTATTGTTACCGATTTGGCTCCGTAATAAAAATTATAACTATGACTTTAAAATATTTACATTTAAATTATAATCTTTCACTATGTTAATTTTAAATTTGTTTACTTGTCTGTATGTTGTATTGTATCTTTTTAACTACTGAAATGAATGAAAACACTTTTCACTAAAAGAAAACGCATTATGTACAGTAAATAGTATCTACGACACGTTTGGCTCAGTTTGTAGTAACTCTACTTGCTGTGCCAGCGGTCGCGGGTTTGAGTCCCGCTGGATTAATTTGGGTGATGAGCACGAATTTTGAATTTAGTGTATGCAGTCATTGGTGTTTATATTTATAATATTATGTATAATATTATATATTTATATATTTATTATCTGTGTAGTGTATCAACTATCTGTTATCTATAACACAAGCCTCGTAGCTTACCATGGAACTAGATGGTGCTGTGTGTTAATGTCCCGACATAATATTTATTTAACATTTATTATTATTAACATTCCACGCAAGAGATAACATATAAAAAAAAAACAAATAAAATTATTTTCAAAATAAACCTAAAGTGATGTAGAACATATCAGTAGATATGAAATAATTGGAAAAAGTAAGGATGCTTCTAAACTCTATTTTTAAGTCCATTTGCAAATATCAGCAATACAATTTTGTTTCACGGTTGAAATGGTATTCTTTCAAAGCCTATGTCAATGAACTGAGCACAGGCGAGTTGCACTCAGCTAGAATTGATAAACTTTAACTTACAAAGAGTTCGTCGAACTATTTTTTGTTAGAAATTTCTAATTTTATTTCGATTTTACAAATCTTCGATAAGATATAGAGCATGATAACTTACTTTATTTACATATAACATATATATTAAGAAATCTGTTAATTGAGACGTATTTCTATGACAAGATAAATTAAAACAAATGGATGGATTAAAGAAATATATTTACATTATTAATAAGCTATCGTAACTATGCTAGTTGATTGTCTCATATATTAAACATCGCCTTATAAAAGTTAAATGTATACTAATATTATAAACAGGAAAGATTTTTTGTTTGTTTGTTTGTACCGAATAAGCTCCGAAACTACTGGACCGATGGGTAAGAAGATAGTTTGAGACCATGGGAAGGACATAGGATAGTTTTTATCCTGGAAATCATCCCTTAAAGGTGTGAAAATGGTAATGAAAGTTTTTATGGGGAAGCAACCTAGGGACGAACCCGAGCCGAGCGAGGGTAAGTCTCTAGTATATTATATTACGAATGCAAAAGTTTGTCAGTGTGTTTAGAACTTCTATAAGCTAATACCTAAACCGTTTAGAGTATAATATGTACAGATAAATAAAATTGAAGTGTCTGTTTGTAATTGTGAAATAACAGCTTTATATTAATGTATTTGAAATTATACACGCTATTAATAAGAAAAACACACATTTTAAAAATTTTGTATCTATAACTGTCTGCCTGTTTGTTTTGGCTACTATCCTAAACGGCTGGACTGATTTTGACAAGATATTAACTGGCAGATAGCTGTTGTTATAAGAAGTAACTTAGGCCACTTTTATTTTAGAAAAAGAATTAAGGTTCCGCTTAAAAAAAACGTACACAGGGACGCAAGTACGATAAATCGCTAGTTTAGAATTAAAATAGCTTACTTTCGAAGCACTTACAACGAGTAGATCCGGGGTGAAATCTAGTGTTTAATACTGTTAATTATAAAGAAAGTCGCACAAATAGGTAGGTAGCATGTAATTATAAACATAATTTATTACAAAATATACGACATATGTTAACATATTTTTAGTAGTTGATTAGATTTACTTTATTTAATGAGCTATAATAAAACATATAGTTAGATTCTTAACTAATTTGTCCTATGATAAAAATGAAGTTTTTTTTAACTGACTTCCAATTCCAAAAAATTTTTATGTATGTTCACCGATTACTCGAAGACGCCTGAACCGATTTGTAATTTTTTTTTGTTTCAAAAGGTTTTCAAATTTTATCGAAATCGTTTGAGGGGTTTTTAAAAAAATTAACAACAATTTTTTTTAATAAATTGTTTAATCGAATATGTTATAAAAAAACTTTCTTCTTACAAATTACCTACTTATTACGTCTACACTAAAAATGGGAAAATAAAAACTTTTTAACAAAAAATAAAAACCGACTTCCAGGCACTAAAATGTAAAAAATAACTAAACAGGGGCTTTCATTTAGAATAGATACCTAATCAGATATTTACGAAGTCGGTACCAGCGGACAATATTTTAAGATATGAATATCTAATAGGTAAATATTATGTATTTTACGTATCGAAATATATTAGATTTGCTTTGCATCGGCTGGCACTCACAGGCTCTGTTATATAGCAAGATTAAATAAATAAATAAATATGTCGTTAACACACAGCACCATCTAGTTCCATGGTAAGCTGGACGAGTCTTGTGTTATGAATACCAGATAGCAGATAAACTACACATATATAATTTTAAATATATA
This sequence comes from Brenthis ino, assembly GCA_921882275.1. Classification (NCBI taxonomy): domain Eukaryota; kingdom Metazoa; phylum Arthropoda; class Insecta; order Lepidoptera; family Nymphalidae; genus Brenthis; species Brenthis ino. Next base: position 7,622,064 of record OV170221.1, read on the forward strand.
CATATTATTATAAATAAATAAGATCATTAGGTACTATAATTTATTTAATTTTATGAAAAACGATTTCACATAGGTAGATTTCTTTTATTTTATAGTCCCAGTTCCCAATACAAACGTTCATCCCCATTTTCACCCCCTTAAGGGATGATTTTCGGGATAAAAAGTATATTATGTCCTTCCTAGGGTCTCAAACTTTCTTTTACCAAATTTCATCTAAATCGATTCAGTAGATCCGGAGATTACCCCCTAGTTACCAACGTTGTAGGGGGTAATCTTCCAAACTCACAAACTTTACCTCTTTATAATATTAGTATAGATTTATTAAGCTATCTGAAAAAGCGCTGTAATTCTTAAAAGTGAAAGCAATTATACGTTTTATTTCAGCGAAGTCCAGAGCAAAAGCTAGTTCAAATATAAAATGCCACCGAATCATAGGATTAAATATATTATAGTAGATACGTCGATGGCTCGATCTGTGTTTATCTTCGCACGCCAGGCACGGTCAGTAGTGGCCGCTTAATCCTTGTTCAATGTGGAAATTTTTATATTTCCATACATTTTTTTAATATTTTCCACACGTAGCTTAGGATTAAATGAAATTTGTAAAATGACAGGTCATATTAGTATGAGAGATTAGCCATTTTCATATATTCCTTTGTACGAACTCTACATTTTTACTATTATTAAATTTATATAATCCATATCTATCCATACTAATATTATAAATGTGAAATTGTGTTTGTTTGCTTATTTGTTTGTTCTTCTTTCACGTCGAAACAGAGTGACGAATTGACGTGATTTTTTGTGTAGAGATAGTTGGGGGGCTAGAGAGAGACATAGGCTTATTTAACGGAAAGGGGAAAACACGTTATAATACAACCCACAACAACTCATCATACCTATGTATGTATGTATAATATATATTTATAAGCATTTATGTATATATAATAATATATAGTCTATCTGTTCTAAGTATACTAATCCATAAAACGTGTCTAGGAACGAAGGTAAGTTATATATATAATATAGTTTATAAACTCTACATTTTTAGTGTTATAAAAAGGAAACGAAAAAAATGCCTTTGGAGTATCATTTACGCAATTTCTGTAGAAAAAAAATCATTTGCTATTATAGCAATCAAGACCAAATAAAAATATTTTCTCCTGAAAGCTCTATCGACGTTTATTTATTATGACATTAAGATATTCTTTGGATCACTCGGTTTTCTTAACCTCTTGATTTATATGAAATGGATATTATATGGAAGCTTTTTATGTTCTTTTAAGTAGTTGAGTATCTTTGAGAGATGTGAGTTTTTATAAGCGAGTTTGAACTGAGCTTTTAATGCCTATTCGTTATATTTTTATCGACTGTTACTTGTTATGATTCTATCTACTTTATTGTTGGCAATTTAAAAATATAAAAATACTAGCGTTACGTATAAATGTTTAGTATACATTTCTTAGAGACGAGATATTTTCCCACAGTAAAAAATATCCTATATGCTGACCCGGATAACCAGCTATCATCATACTAAATTTAATCATAATCTGTCTAGTGGTTTTCTCGTGATGCGTTCCCAGATAGACAGACAGACAAAAACTTTAAAAAGTATAGATTCTGCATCAGTATCGATAATAATGACTATTTTAATAAGATTTTCCAAAAAAATATTCAATATACAGATTAACTCAGTTAGAATTTTATTATATGTATAGAAAGAGTTAATTCTTATTATCAACAAATTTAAATTCAGAAAAGTGAAAAGTGCTACAATGGAATAATTAAGATACTATTTAAAAACTTACAAAGCGAGTTTAAAATTTATTAACACTCAAACTTAGCCAAGTCAGTATAAAAAATTAAATTTCATCCAGACTGTAGCAAATTGATTTTGTTTCTCTTTGTATTCGCTAATCTAAATGCTATCTGTAATAGAGAAATGGTTTTGTGAAGATTTCTCAAAGAAAGATTCTAAAGCTTCATCTATCTTATATAATACTAGCAAATCCCGCGACTTCGCTTGCCCTAAAACTACCAAAAACCGCTTTTGCTTTATGCTATTAGTAATAATGTACAGAAGTCTGCCCGATTTGTTGATATTTATGATTACTGCTCCGCTCCCTTTGGTAGTAGTATGATGATATATAATAGTCCATAGCCTTCCTCAATATATGGACTATCTAATGCAAAAAGAATTTTTCAAATTGGATTAGTAGTTCCTGAGGTTAGCGCGTTTGAAAAAAAAACTTTACCTCTTTATAACATTTTAACACACGAACTGAAAAAACTTTAACAACCATGTAATTTTCGTAAAATATGTTATGAGTGTGAAAATTTCCACATGGTCATTGCTCAAGGCCTAGATATATAAAAAGCTAAAATCTCGGACATATTAGAGAAGATGGAACGAAATAAAAAAGCGGACACACGATCCCATTCTTCACCTATCATTTCGTGCATTCTATAAAAAAATCAAGGCATTCCCGTAAATTGATTCAAAAATCCTAACATTCAATACGTTTTTAAATTCACGTTCACATAGCTAGGTGAGCAAATAGCAATATTTTGCCGACACCGATCTCCGAAAACCCCATTTACGTACGATACGTGAAGTTTTTATGTGTGCTTTGTATTATTTTTGGAAATTGGATGCTGCACCTGGTGCAAGGTTCTGCCGTTTTTATTGCCCTGTTATGACTACAACAGGAATGGTTGAACTTATTTATTAACAGCACGAATTAAATTTCATTTTCGTGATCGTTTGTTAGCGGATACTTACTAATATTCATACTAATATTATGAATAAACTGTGTGATTCTTTGTTTGTCCTTCTTTCACGTCAAAACAGGGTGACGGATTGACGTGATTTTTTGTGTGGAGATAGGTGGAGGTCTGAAGAGGCTGCATAAGCTACTTTTTACCGCGGGGATATTATCTCATTCCCACGGGAAAACACGTTACTATACAACTCACAACAACTCATCATATAATATATAATGTATCTATTCCATTCTAACCTTTAAAACTTACCTAGAGACGAACCAGAGCGAGTAAATAATTATGTAATAGATTTTACAACTCAAACAAATCCTGTACATAGTTTCTGACTATATACAAGTATTTCTGCTTCCGGAAAAACCTAATTATGAAATACCACGTGAAAGAAGCATAGGATACTTCTAGCGATGCCAATTTTAGTTACTGCCATTGCACGATCATTAAAAAAAATAACGCTATATCACATTTTTGCATTAATCTTAATATGTAAATTTTCATACATTTAATGTGAAAAAGGCGAATTAAAGAGTTTTTTATTATTAAAAATTCCACTTCCGATAATAATCTTTAGACGTTGAAGTTCTCTGAACCCTCGACACTGTTTATTATTTATTCGTATGTTCGTAATTCAAACAAAAGTTCATTGGCCCAACCTTGTGTTATCAACCTAACAGTATATTTATGTGGCAAAAAATCTTATACATATGTGGCCATTTTAATTTTTTGGCGATATCATCTAAAAGTTGTGCCAGACCACTTTAATAAATAAAATCGTATCTAATATTATTAATTTGATTTGTGTACCAAATAAAAAAGCAATTTTTAGCAAGTTTTTTTAAGTAGTTAGGTACTCGGAGTAATTTCTGATATTAACATAAGTTCATATCATTTCTGATATGGTCTGTAATCTGTATGTACTAGATAAAGTAACAGATCTCGTTTATGAGATAAATGTATTAATAAAAAAATATAAATAAAAAAACTGCATTGTAATTTGATATAACTACTTAGTAATTAGGTACACAAAAATCTCACAACAATATGGTATATATGAGACTCATTGGCTAGAGGAGAAATAATACCTTAAAAATTAGCCATAATGGAAAAAGCTTACGAAAATCCTACATTATAATGAACTCATAAAAACCAATCACGTTAAAATTTAATAAAGCGTAGTGTAAGCTATATTTGAAGCCGCATCTTACAAAGTTACTTTGAAAAATGAATTCGTTCCAACGACGTCGTCAAAAAGCCTTCGCGAAATCATTTTAGGCGGTCTCTAAAATATTACTGCTTTTAAACATTGAAATAGATGCTCTGTTGTCGGGAAAATAGCGTATTTGGAAATAGGAAGATTGAAAATCGTTTGAAATATGCCGGTATTACTCTCGCACTAATGGCTTGTATGCTGAGTGAATTTAAAATATAAGTATTGAACATTTTTCGTTGAAACATACAAGATGGATGGCAGAAGTCAGTGAGAGGCTTAGATTTATATTAAAAGTATATACATGCATTTGTTTTGTAAGAAGTAAGGCATATAAGATTATTGCCCTTTAGTAATATTTTCCATCAGCGGACATCGAACCCATAAACAGGTATATTGAAAAGATCAACTATCTTTTGTCTAAAGAATATGTTTTTAATAAATTATTTCGATCACTCAATCTTTTTGATAAAGCAAATAGAGCTAAAACGGACATGTTTATTATTTACACTTAAATTCTAACTAAATGTATGAATTAATTAAAGATTAATAAAAAAACGCCTTAAATCTCATTAAGTACATAGAAACAAATTTATAAACACCCTGACAAACTTATCAACAATTTTCCATTTCGCAATGGTTTACTTGCCCCACTATAATTCAATATTACACGAACGAAGCGGCGGGGGCTTTGGCAGGATTGCAAGAGTGAATAATTTGACTATGGAGATTTAGTCAAATGCGGCTGTGGATGCTTCTACAGCAATTTATTTGAAACTAACGAATGATAAGAATGATACATTACTAGAATTTAATTTGAAATTGTGTTGAATTGAGCCTGCTCTTGTGGTAGACGTTGGATTGTCGTAATAGTTTCTTCAAAGTAATTACGTACATTACTCAACTTGTGAAACGTATTAAGGATTACTTTGATTCAATCAGCGCTGTGGTTTGGAATAACACAGAAATATGTCCCAGTTGAGAATTAATTTCGTCTTTCGATCGTCTGTTTTTGTTTTGTTTGAAAGCAGCTCGTCTTATTATAATCTCAGTTTTCCAAATAAGATAACGAATAATGAAATATATGTAGGAAATACGTAACTATAGATTTTGTAAACATTTTCTGTAAGTTGTACTATAATCCGGAACTTTGCCACAGATCGGTGTATATATGTATCCATCCAGATATAAAGTTTCATATATCGACCCGTTTCAAATTAGTTATACATAAGATAATTACAAATTCCTAACACAACTGTAGAAAAAATGTTTTATTTATTAAGTGAATGTCAACAATGCTTTAGCTAATATGCCTTACGTTAAACGAACTGTAAAGTAGAAGCTCCTCGCTGGTGTCGGACCTAAAGCCATTAAAGCAAAATAAGATGCAGACGGACGTGAAACTTATTATCATTCTGCCATCCTCGAGCGTAACGTCCATTTTTATCTTCACCGAAATACATTTAAGCATTCTTTATGGAAAACACGCAAAAAGGCTGAGCAAAAACAACAATGGACCGAATCCTTACTTTTAATTTATTCTTTTTCCTGTGGACTGGACGTCATTTCATTTTGCATTAAAACAACACGTTTATGCTTTTATTTCTTCATTGGGACTGCAAAGATCTCCTTTAAACCATTTAGACTCTGCTTATTTCCGGCAGCTTATATAAGTTCATCTGTAAATTTGTTTGCCTTTCTTTAACAGTTAGTTATTTGTTTAAAGTTTCGGACTCCGGGTTGGCGGAGATAAGCGTTCAGAGTTGTCTCGTTAGCGAATTTAAGTGACTTACGGATTCTACTTAAGGAAATCAAACTTTTTAAGGTGATTCGTTACCGTGGCAGTATCAAAGTTTTAAACTCTGGAATATAGTACAAAATTGTGGCGGTAATAAAGGCTATGTTTATGTTCGCAATCAAATAGAGATAGCGGCCTTACATCCCAAGCTTAAGTTAGTGTCATTGTTTTGTTACAAGTCTAAGCGACATTTCACAACAGCCAAGCGGCTTTAACATTCATGAATATCATTAAACCTCCCCCCGTTTTGAATATTTTGAACGGAACGAAGTTTAGAGTTTTGTTTGCGCCTTTTTAGAGAATTTACGACTATAATATTCTCAACTACAATGCCCAAATCTCTCGACGAAGTTAAAAGAACGTTCGGCAATAAGCTTCTATTTGAGAAACTCCCCAACGGTTTGTTCTTTAAACAGAGCAAGATCGTAACCGACATGCAAAGCGTCGCTTTTAAAAAGGAAGGAATAGAATAGTAAGTAAACAACGAAGTTGGCTCGAAGCGTTCTTCAAGTAGAATGAAACAAGTTTCCTATATACATTATTAAGTTGTGCCTGCAGCGGGCACAGTATTAAACGTATTGGAGTTTTTAAAGTCCCTGTCGATACGAGCGAGTTGGTAGACCGCGAAACAGCCCGACTTGAAACGGTTGGCATGGGACGCCGATTTGAAAAATAAAATGCAGGCAACAGTTTGTTGTATCAAGTGTGCTCTTGCATCCGATAATAATTATATTGAGTCAACGAATGTTTTTCAAATCTTAAATACTTTTTGAACTTACTATATGTTAAAAGATCGTCGAAACAAAGTTTTGGTTGTACAATATCTTTTTAAAGTTCAGTTTTTATGATACTTTTTACTGAGCATGTGTTATGCTATGATTGTCTTGAGACTTGCAGTTAGATCAATAATCGAAAAGATAATATAAAGATAAATCGAATAGATGTAAAATATTTAATCTTACGTTGAGTGCAACAATTTCGACCAAACATTGGTCCACCATTAAATATGTTAGAATTCCAAACAAAGTCGCTCAATATTTAACCTTATAGGACAACATGCTTCATACTGAAAACTTTCACGCCCAGAAAACTGGAGCATATTTCAAGAGTTCAAACAGTTAGGTCCTTAAAACAAATTGGCAGTTCAACGATATTTGCCAAATTCCACGAACCCTTGGGACAATTTTGAGAAATAGTTGTTGGAATAATAAATTTTCATTGAAACCCCCGATAACTTTGCAACCAAGCTCAGAAAGGGGACATTTGAGAGAGTCAATTTTAACTTAATTATGAGTTGAATTAGTCTTGACTTAAGTATGATTATGACTTCTTAAGATGTTTCCTCGAGTTGTTGCTGCTTAAGCTTTCAATTTATCGTTGACTTGACTTGGTGCGTGGTTCCGTTCGTTACGAAAGTTTGACTTACGCGAGATAATCTCATTTGACATTCAAACTGTATCAAAATCGTTCTAAAACAAGCATGAAATATCATCACACTAATATATATACTAATATTATAATTAACATGTAACTTTAAGTAAATCAGCTAATGAGTCATAACGACTTGAGTGAAATGAGTTTTCACCTATATTTACTTGACATTTATGTACTAATAACTAATCAAAAACTTATAATATAGAATATAAAATATTTAAAAACAAAATATTTACGTTATTTCTACCAAAAGAACAAAAAAGATTCACGTAATAGATATTATATTATTATTTTTCAATTAATGTGTCTTAGGAAATTGCGAAGAATACTATGTCTTCTTCAACAAGTGTTTAAAATGTAAGGCGTGTAATGTTTCTGTGCAATAAGTTCAAGGATTTGAAATTTTTGCATAATTAGTGCGGTTTGCGAGCACATGGATACGTTGCGTGCAGATGCTATCAGGCTTATTTCGTTGTTAGGAACAAAACACACTCAACTTTAGCACTTCGATATATTTTGTTTTTAAATATTATTGAAGTGAATCTTCTTAATAATCGATGTGATTTGAAACTCGATGAAACAAAAATGCGACACTAGAAAGAGACAAACGTATAAAAATATAGGATTAAGCCGGCGAGATAATGAGATACAATTATGACTAATTGTTGCCATGGTAACCGTTGTTATTGTCTGATAAATGATATATAATATTATATATTTTCCGTATATGATAAATATATGATATTATAGAACTAAATATATGATTGTAATATGCCTAGCATGCCTTATTTAGTTATTGATTTATTTTAATTTAATTGCGATAGTTGCCAAAGAAGTTTTACTTTAACCGCGCGTAAAGGTTACACGCACCCATTTTTTTTATAAAATTGGTCTAATAATAATATAAAAGTCTATACCTCAAATTATTATTTTTTATTAGTAGAATCCATTCATATCTAATATACTAAAAATATCATTCTATCACCAGAATAACATTTTTATGATTTTTTGACAACTGTGATGATGTATGTAGAGCATTGTTTTTTTTTAATATATAATTTTGGTAGTCGCGAGTGTGTAAGGTCTTTAATACAAATAAAAAAGATATATGCAAGAATCGTGCTCCCTTATGCAAATTGCTAGATGTTTTTTTTCGTTGCTATTATCGCAGTTTGAACACGATTTTATAATTAAGAGTGTGAAATCTAGTAATTATTTATAATATCGTTTTCGATGTTGTTGTTCATTTATTCGTGCGTTTAATTATGGCTTGAATCTTAAGACTAGTGATGAGGTGAGGCCTATCATATCTCCTAACCTTCTTATGTGATAGATAGTGATAGAGAGGCAGTGGTAGTCCAGTGGTAACGCGGTCGCTTGGAAAACCGAGTGAAGCGAGTTCGTATCCAGGGTCTCGCACCTCTGATATTTTTATGTGCGCATCATTTCTAACATGATAACCATTTGACTTACGGTGGAGGTAACATTGTATTTAAGCCTGCATGTCTGAGAAAAACTAGCAAGTTTTCGAAAGACATGTGAAATCCGCGACCCCCACTTGGCCAGCGTGGTGGACTATGACCCGATCCCCCTCTTATTGAAGGGAGGCCCGGGCCCAGCAGTGAGATGTTAAAAATTGCTAAACATAACCTTCTCATATTTCATCTATACATATAATAAAATTCTGAGTCGAATCTGTAAAATAAATATTTTTTGAAAAATCATATTGAAATAGTCATTTCAATAAGATTTGTCTGGAAACGCATCACGAGAAACTACTGGACTGATTTTCATGAAATTTAGTATGATGATAGCTGGTTATCCGGGTCCAACATATAGGATATTTTTACTGCGAGAAATCTATACTAACCGTTAAAACGTATCTAGGGACGAACCCGAGCGGAGCGAGGGTGAATCGCTAGCCCCCTATAAAATTATGAATCTGGGAGTTTCTATTAAGATATATTTGGATTATACATTAAATATCGGTAAAATTATTAAGCCTATACCTAAACAGTATTTTGACAAGCAAAATCTCATTGAATCTTATTTAAAATTGCTTTTGTCATTTTATAAATAACAGTCATTCTAAAGTTTTGTATTAAGGCTTTACCTGACGTGGAGTAGTCGTTTCCCGCAGAATTTCAGTGAGCAAAAAATTTTCGATCGCGGCATCGAGAGCAGGTAAATTTACGACTTTCCATCCCCAGAAGGGATAAACTCGGTTTCAACGAAAATATATTTTGTATGGATATTGGTATTGAGAATATTAACTAATTTTCTAGTACATATCAGAATCTAAGGATCGATATAGATACATTTGATATATTTGATAATCGAGCTACTTTAAAAATCGAAAATTTGTATGTATGTATGTATGTAGTCTTCACGTAGAGACGGGCAGACGGATTTGGATGAAAAATACATATATAATATTATATAGATTATGAACTGGAGTAACAGATAGGCTTTTGTTAAATACCTAATGCGCCCGAGCAAAGCTTGGGTAAGTTGCTAGTATTGCATATTTATAATTTATTTGGAAAGAGCTATTATTGATTGATCCTACACGTTGTTGGGATGGAGATGGATATAGATCAAATTTTACTTTAAAAACAATAATAAGACGATATTCAAGAAATATACCTATATAGATAAACTTAAAGAGCAAAACCTTATCTAAATACAAAATTTGATCCAAATCGTTAGAGCCGTTTTCGAGATACACTATATATATATATATATATATATATATATATATATATATATATATATATATATATATATATACAAGAATTGCTCATTTAATATTATAATATTATAAGATTTATTTATGAACGTATAGAACGTTAGATTATTGGTATCATTATAGATTTTAACTTAATATTCTCCAACTAATATGCAATTTTCACGATTCTTCTGTAAGTTCGAATAATGGACACAATTTTACTACATAAAGTTTCTCATCATAATTTAAAATTCAAAGTAAACAACTAACAATACGTATTTTATGCAGCTCATTGCATTTTAATGTGGACAAATATTTTTAAACCGTATATTTTTCATAACTTATATTTACTCAGACTAAGATCAACAGTTTTAGGGTTTATGAGGTAGAAAATTTTAACTTTATACTTCTCTATGATAATAAAGCCATTTATTACGCATGTAAAGCACAAAAGTGTTGCTATGTAAGCACAAGTTTGATAACTGTTTTGAATTGACTGCAAAGTTGGAGCATTCGAGTTAATATGAATTTCTAAGAAATATTTTCCAAGTGGAGATTGTTAATGGAGTTCGTTTGAGAACTTTGTTATAGTAACTGAGTTTAGAGTGTTGTACCCACCATGCTCTTTTCTAAATTTTTTTATTAAGCAAATTTTCCACTTCCGTTACTGTTTTTTTGATAAATATTCACTCAATAAAAATCTATGAACTACTTATTATATGTATATCTATCTATAGGCAATGAAAATTTTATCAATTATCTTTAATTACAAATAATTTTCATTTCATTTCAGTCAATGATATAATATGAGGGTAGGTAAATTATTTTCTACTGTAAATTTACTCACATTTTAACATACTAGTTAAATGACCTTACGCGGTCTAAATCCACGCAATATTACATAAACATGCTACTTGATAGTATATTGGGAATATATCTTAGAAAATAATATTTTTTGTCACCATAATACATTAAAGTTATATTAAAATAAGAGATACGCCATAAAACCACCATTCTCCTTCAAGTACTTACAATCTCGTTGAAACTTCGAAGGTAAATGTGAGGTCATGATATTCTGCTCATATATTTTAATAGTCATGCAAATAAAACTTGTAAGCAATCACATTATTTGTTCAAATAACGATGTGAAAATATATAATCCTTATAATTTTTCACGTTGCAATTTAAAACTTACTGTTTCCTTTTAAAATTTAAGTCAAAATCTCTTTTCTTAGAAGTTGGTTAAGAAGGTTTTATACCAAAACTGTTGGCTGTATAGAAATCGACTCGTTCAATTTTAAGTCCAAGTGAAAGATATAGACCGTCTGCACTTTATGGGACCGTCCACCTTCTGTTGTACACATTTTATTTGAAATCGTAAATTATTGTTTATTGCTATGTAACTTATATTCATATTTACTTTCATGACTAATAAGATTTAAAGCTTTATTCTAGACTAGTGACTAACTCTAGATCCGCTTGTTTTTTTTTTTAATATAATCTTTATAAAAAAAGAATCTCTTACTGTTTTTTTTTATTTACTTAAAATTATGTTTTTTAAAATGTTATCATTTAAATAAATAATAATAACTAAATATGTTGGGACATTAACACACAGCACCATCTAGTTCCATGGTAAGCTACGAGATATGTGTTATGGATATCAGATAGTTGATACACTACTCATATGTAAATTTTAATACGTACGTATTATAAATATAAACAGCCACGACTAGAGTACAAACATTCGTTTTCATCACACAAATGAATGCCCCCCGCGGGACTCGAACCCGCGATCGCTGGCACAGCAGGGTCACTACAAACTGAGCTAAACGTGTCGTCAATTTATTTTAGTAGGTATCTATTTAGTTCTGTCTTCTATCAAACTTTATTTAGATCAAGATCCTATATGACTTGAAAACTTATTTCATGAACCTATGACATAATTCATTAGCTCACTATTACAAGGTTCTATGTTACAATTTTAGTACTTATTTAGTTATTAATGCTACAAGGTTCTATGTGTTATTAGCTACAGTTTTGCAAAAATAAACCACTAGATAGCGGCACTATAACTACAAAATATTCAATTTTACATAGTTCTATGTTGTTTTTTTTACGATAACAAAATAACGAAGTTCTATGTAAAAATTACTAAACTTCATTAAAATTAACATAGAACCTTGTAATAGTAAGCCAACGATTATGTTAATAACCTACATCTAATACATAAGTACTTCAGAATAATAGCTAAAACTAAAGCTTATTTATAACAGTCATAAAATTTTACATATATAAAAATCCACACAGTAGTTTCGCACTTAGTTCTCAACTTTCCTTTAGTTCGACACAAAGGAGACGCGAAGGTGCATCGCAATTTGCATTGTCATTATATTGTAGACGCTTGTAATGTTGGAAACCAAGTCGCAAGTTTATATTAAGATCTCGAAATATATTATATAAGTATTTTATTTGATTAAAATACGGTTTTTTACTCAAAAACATTGATTTACCAATGTTTTAAATACAAAAATGTTTGTTCATCCTACTCTAACGCAGTAACAGAGCAATCCTTTTGTTAAGATTGATTTTTCAGTCCACTCTATATGCATTTCTCACAGATATATATAACAATGAAAGTGATATTATAATAAATAATATTGTATATGGTGTATGTTTATTTTATTGTTAGTGTACTTATTAAGTACTAGCGACTCACCCTCACTTCGCTCGGGTACGTCTCTAGTTTCATTCTCCAACAAACAGTCATTCCAAATTTCATCTAAATCGGTCCAGTAGTTTTTGACTTTATTCGTTACAAACAAACAAAAAAACAAATCTTTCCTCTTTATAATATTGGTGTAGAAGTCTAGATATAAAATATAACTGACAGAGAAAAAAGTACCTACTAACAAATTCACATACATATTTTATCTACTTATTCAAATTAACTTATATGAATCAGATGATATTTCTTTAGTTTTAGGTCATATGCAGGCAAGGGCTTAATCGCGATACAGGATTCAATAAACACTGTGTCGTGGGGCATAAAAAGCTACCTATCTGTAGTCCGCACACAGTCTGAGTACGTGACGCGTGTTGAATATGAATAGCACGCACGTTCGATGCCTACGCTTGATCTGTCTCTCAGAGTTAAATGGCGTGGAGTTTGTAATTTGCTTAATCGATGAAAGTTATTTATTTCATTTTGAACTGCTTTAGATTATTCTTTACTGTATTTAAAATTTTGAAATCTTTGTTTTTGTGTATATTGAAAGAGCTTATTGATATTAAAAAAATGACAATTTTTAATACTTTTATAATTTACTCTCACAACTTTAAGTCTCCTAACCATTACTTGTATGGTCTTTCAAATAATTACAATCGGGAATCGAACTCGTGAAACATGAGTTTTGCTATAAATAAATATATCCTTATATGCTTTTCTAATGAGAAGAAGTACTATAATAAAATATCTACATTGTTGGTTTCCTTGATAATAGTTTTATCATAAATTTTTCCATATTTAGATAGAAATACTTCGGAAAACGATCTTGCCTTAGTTAATTACGTTATTTATTACGCTTTGTACTTCGACGCATTTGTATCTTGTTATAGGGTGTTTTAATTGTCAGTTCATATTGTATATATTTTGTAAGGAAATGGTTAATTTGTAGGGTTACTTAAATTTATATTACTGATGGTATAACATCGTGTAATTTATTCATAATAACTTAATTATAATTTTGACGACACGTTTGGCTCAGTTTCTTGTGACCTAGAGTACTTGCTGTACCAGCGGTCGTGAGTTCGAGTTCCGCTGGGGGCATTCATTTGTATGATGAGCATCATTGTTTGTACTCCAGTCATGGGTATTTATATTTATAATATGTATGTCTTTAAAGTTATATATGTGTAGTGTATCAACTATCTCATATCCATAACACAAGCCTCGTAACTTACCATGGAACTAGATGGTGTTGTGTGTTAATATCCCAACATATTTATTATTATTTATTTATATAATAAAATTAAAGATTATTAGTGAATAGTGGAACTAATTCTATGCTGAATAGATGGGTACTTCGAATATTAATCGTGTTTATTTACATCTAGTAAATTGATCTATCTTCCATATATAAATAAATAAAGACAAAATAAATTTTAAGCTTTAATGTTATCAATAGAAAAAAAATCAAAAATTATTATAGTCGAATTTTGACCACACAGCAAAATAAACCTCCTTTCAAGTTAAGGATAATTAGGCTATAAATTACATTTCCAAATATATTGGACTTTAGACGTCTCTTTCTCTCACGTTTTAATATATTCGCATATAATAGTTTGGAACCTTTTTACTTATTTTAAAGCAATACCAATGGGTTACAATTAATAAAAATAAATATAACATATTTTCTATGTATATAACGCATTTGTTTATCGTTACACGAGCAATACTCAGAAATCGCAGGTTCTATTTCTACGCCATCCAATAGTAATTTTGTGTTAAAATATATATTTATCATATACTTTCTATATAAAATGTATAATTTAGAAAATATCTTAATATTAGTAACAACTTAAATTCTGCCACTTCTATTATTTAAACTATGACAACCTTCAAGGCTTGACCGCTCGACTCGAATACATTACAATGCAGGAAATCACGAACCACTACTAAACAATTTATCTTCTAAAATCATAAATTTATATGTAACGATATTCTGCATCCGCTGTTGCATAGAATTTTGGTCATCTCCAATGATATATGCTTGTTTATTTCTTAATAATATAGTTATTGGTTAAACTAGTTTACAGTATAATTTTGAAGCCACTATTTCGTATTGTTTATTATGGTCTTGGCTACTATTTAGTAATATTAAAGTACTGCATTTAGTTAGAATCGCTACCAAATAGACATCGTTCTTATATCTTCTTATTTGACGAAATGTTTGGCTCAGTTTTTAGTGACCCTACTCGCTGTGCCAGCGGTCGCGGCTTCGAGTCCCGCTGGGGGCATTCAGTTGTGTGATGAGCACGAATGTTTGTACTCCAATCATGGGTGTTTACTGTTTATATTTATAATATATATACATAAATATAAATGTATATACATACATATGCATGTATCTAAAATTATATATGTGTAGTGTATCAACTCTCCGGTATCCATAACGCAAGCCTTGTAGCTTACCATGGAACTAGATAGTGCTGTGTGTTAACTTAGTATTATTAAAGTAGGTACTGCATTTAGAATCACTACCAAACAGACGTCGTTCTTATAATTATTCATATTCTTCCAGGTTATTGTTTTAGCGTAGTTAATTAGTATATTTTGAATTAACTAAGCTATTTTAGAACTAAATTAAGCTAACGATAGAACCTAGTATTGTAATTAGTTGATAGTATAAGAAAACATATTGTACGGTACGTAAATATATTGGTAAATATCCAAAGGGGAACGGGACTGTTACTCCTTAATACAGATTATTTTTATAACCTAGCAAGGAGTACAGTACTTCACCCAACCGTATGAAATTGATTTGTACAAGCCTTTACTGTAAAATTTACTATATTCTATGTTCATTTTCCTTATTTATGAATAAAATTATTATTATTATTTTAAAGGGAGCTGTAACTTGGTTCTTTGCCTTTGTATTTGCTTGGTCGATATCCAGTTGAAACGTAAAAAGAATTAACTGCGAAAAAAAATTCAAATCTACAATGTCATTAAAAGTCCGCTCCTTATTTTTTGCGTGACATGAATAAATATAGCCAACTTACAATCTTTATACAAAAAGTATGAAAAATTAGATAATTTCATGTTTAAAAACACTGATCTTAGACTGTAAAATAAAGGCTTTTTAAGCAAAGCTTTTATATCATAAATTAGAACAAAGCTCGGATTTTGAATCAAGAGTTGCTATTACTTTAGGTTGTAGAGGGTAAAAGAATCAATGCTGAGTAAACTCTATTGGCATTAAATTTACTCAGTTAACAATATTCGAAAGCACATATTGATCTTAGAGTTTGGTTTGTTTTAAATTTCCTATCGAACTTGTTTTAATTAAATCCTTAGCGTTGTTTAAATTTTTAAGATGGCTAACGTTTACTGTTCGGGGTTTCTGAACTTTAAATTAACTTATAAACTTCTGTATGAGGGAATTATGGTTATTTAATATATGTAGAGACTAGCGACTCACCCTTGATTTGATCGTGTTCATTCCTAGGTTGATTCCAAATACAAACTTTCATCCCCATTTTCACCCCCTTAAGGAATGATTTCTGAGATAAAAACTCCATCTCCTTCCAAGGGTTTCAAACTATCTTCTTACCAAATATGCCTAAATCGGTTCAGGAATTTCAGAGCATATTCGGAACAAACAAACAAAAAAATCTTTCCTCTTTATAATATTAGTATACATTTTCTAATTTTTTTCTATATTGTACCTATACAATTATTAGTGTATACATTAAAAGTGTTTAATCTACACATACAGATAAATAAAATTGAAGTGTCTGTTTGTAATGTCGAAACAACAGCATTTAAATAAATGCATATGAAATTTTATACGGTACTTATAAGAAAAACCATGAACAGACAGACAGATTTTTTTTAAATTGTTAAAAAAAAATCTGTCTGTCTGTTCATTCCAGCTAATCTCCGAAACGGCTAGGCTGATTTTGACGGGACTTTTACTGGCAGATAGCTAATATTTTAAAAAAGTTTGTAAAAAAGAATAAGAGTTCCGCTCAAAACAATTCAAACGTACTTAGGGACGCACCCGAGCAAAGTGAGGGTAAGTCGCTAGTAAAAACTAAAAATGATGTTGCGAATATTGTTGTCTCACTCAGCTCGGTTTAAGTGAGTAAAGCGTCTATATTTAGTCTATCTTTATAACATGCAAGGGAAAGGCAAAGATCTAGTTAGCATTAAAGTTTCACCTCGAACTAAGTGGTTAATAATCGATAATTGTGATGCCGTTCGACTCCTGTTCTGAACTAGTTTCTATTTTGACCTAATCGGGGCTTGATTAAGAGTCTACTTTTGTCTATGGCTTTACATGACATCACAATACTATTTAAATGTGAAAGTTTGTTTGTGTGTTAAAGATAAAACTTAGTATTGAAGTAAAAAAAATGGCAGAAGGTGGGGGGGCTACCTGTATATAATATTATAAGTCCAAAAAGCATCTAGGGACAAACACAAGCAAAGCGAGTGTTGATCGCTAGCATTTTAGTCGACGTTCTCAAATTAGATAGACTCAAAGCAGGTGTCTACTTAAAATTTGAACTTAAAAGAATAAATTGTAATTTTTAAGCATATTTTATCAATCATTACATCACCACATGCAATAGCCTTAAAGACAACGCTTCCTACATCGTTTAAGAAGTTGAAGTGTTAAAATCAAGATAAGGAATTAAGTTTTACAAGTGCCTAATTTGAATTTACAATCTGCTTTATACATGACGGAGTACTCTTGTGTTGAGTAGGTATACATATATATGTCAGCAACATCATTTCGTATCCAATTACTATCAGACGAGTGGGACGGTGATTCCAATATTTATTCATAAGTATATATGTATGTACTTATATACCATACTACTCAGAAATAAATTATTCTAATTCAATGATTATAATACAAAAAATACTAGAAGAGATCAAGGAAAAATGTGAAAACGTGATAATTTCATTTACGTGTGACCCAGAAATTATATATAATAGCCGATATAGGGTAATTGTCTTAGAAAAAAAATTGAATTTTGAGACCTTCATTTCACCTTCACGATGTTACATTACAAACAAGCCATTATTGTGGCTTGGAGAGCAAAAAATCAAGAGTGATTACTTAGGACGTGATTATACCGGTACGGCTAGCAAAAAATAACAGATGTTTTGGTAGCGAGAATAAATGTTCCAGTTAATATTACTAGGGTAAGGATAATATAAAAAAAAATTACCACCAACAGTTGTACCAGTAATGTTACTTAAAAGAAGAGGTGTTTATAGAGAATTAGTTAACTGCCTTGACTTCGTTCAAATACATCCTTATATGCCAAAATTTAGCGTATGTACTCCAGGTGATAGTCTATCTAAGCATCAAATATCATCCAAATCTGCCCAGCCGTTTCAGCGTGATGGAGTAACAAACAAACAACACAACAAACACATATATACATTTTCGTAGTAAAATCGTAACCCTATTAATCTCGTATACCTAATTTACCGCCAACAATTCCTGAAACACAAAACTAAAAGTAGAATAGCTATTTTAAAAACATGAACATCTATAATTATACTCAAATGAACAGGTTTTAATCATAAAATGTTCTCTTGATTATATTACTTGTTCCGGCAATATTGGGTTCATAACAAATCAGTGATTGCATTTCATTGACTGGTCCTTTTGTGCTTCACGTGCGCACTCCACTGCAAATGGCAACTAATTTAACGTAGAAATACATCATTTGTTGCTGTTTTATTATGAAAAATTACATATAAAACAACAAAAACATTAATTTTATTTAATAGACACTTATTTGCTGACCTTAGAATTTAAAGTAGTCAAATTTTGACTATGATAAATTTGTATTCCGCTTTTAAAGTGCGCCCGCGGCGTTTGCTTGACCTTGCAATAACGATTGTAACGAAACTGGTGTACAGCTCTTATGGTTATTATCTCAATCGTTTTTGTAATAAGAATCCGGAGTAAGCTTAGATGTAAATTACTTTTACATTGAATTGGGAAATGCTATTAGAAGGGCTCTAGTCGGACAACTTATGTGAATGCGAAAGTTTGTATGTTTGTTTGCCTTTGACTGGACGGATTGCAAAGCTATAGTAGCCCAGTGGTGTCGCATTCACTTGAAAAACTCAGCAAAGCGGGTTCAAATCCCGGATCTTACACTTCTAATAGTTTAATACGCGAATGTTTTTCAATATGATTATCACTTGTCTTGAAAAGGAAAACTTCGTGAGAACTTATCTAATTTTCGAAACGTGACCACCAACCACCGACCTAAAATTGGCCAAAATGGTAGATTATATGAATTCCCTTTATTATTTTTATATAAAAATTGTTAAGTCATAACATTGTCTTTGAAACAAACGTGATGCTTAATACCATTATGTAGCTTTATCCAAGTTAATGAACTGACAGGTTTATTACAGTTCAGTTGGTAAGCCTGGAGGCGATAAACACGAATGGTTTCAAATTCAATACCCAGTGTCTGACGTCTTGTTGACGTATCGACTTGTGTATGTTCATATTCATTTATAATATAGTGTACTAGCGATTAACCCTCGCTCCGATCGGGTTCATCCCTAGTAAATTTTTGAATTATAGTATAGATTTCTCAGAGATGAGATGCAGTAAAAAGTATTTTATATATCAACCCGGATAACTAGCTATCTTCGTACCAAATTTCATCAAAATCCCTCCAGTGGTTTTTTCGTGATGCGGTCACACATAGACTAACTAACGGACAGACAAAAATTCTTAAAACTATATATTCGGGTTCTGTATCAATAATAATATCTATTTCAATAAGATTTTTCAAAAAATATTTAATGTACAGAT
The DNA here is from genome assembly GCA_921882275.1 of Brenthis ino. NCBI lineage: Eukaryota > Metazoa > Arthropoda > Insecta > Lepidoptera > Nymphalidae > Brenthis > Brenthis ino. Next base: position 7,641,596 of record OV170221.1, read on the forward strand.
TCGATTCAGTTAAAATTTTATTATATGTATAATTCGGTATATATATTATGAACTTTATACAATACGTTTTCGTTTCTATATATTCAGAAATAACTTTATTCAAATAGCATTTGTCCGCAACTCTGCCGGCTTACGTTAGTAATGGGTCTTCATAAAAAAATCCTATCCCTTTTTACCCCTTTATTGAATTTCCATAATCCTTTCTTAGCGGATACCATATACTTATGACATATTCACCTGCAAATTACCAAGTTTATTTTAGTGTATACTTTTAGATAGTAGTTTTATATCTAATAATACAGACACAGACGACTGAGATTTGAGAGTAAAGGCCTCCGCATCAAACGTAAAGACCCAAAAAAATAAAAAAATAAATGGAATTCAAAAGTTACAGGATATACATTTTTCTAGTGGATTTTGAATTTGTAATCTCATTATAATTATTGATTGATATAACAAATTCAATTACTAATCGAATTAAATGAAAAGAATTATAATTAATAAAATATCTGTGTATAGTATGTATGTTTTTGAAGTTAAACATATACACTATACAAATATGTTAGTTTATTTCTTTAAAGCTTCAAAATATATCCGACAACACATATAATACAAAATTAACATATAACCTTTATAAAGTTTAACTATTCTATTCAATAACTGGCCTGAGCAATAATGCCTTCGCAAATCTCAACCTAACTTCCCGACACGTGTCAACAGTCACGATGAACTCGGGCGTTTTCTAAAGATACGTCAATTCGACCCCTTTTCGCTATAATCGTGTATTCATGCGCGCATGCTTTGAGTCTCAACTAGCAACTATATATGCACGTAGATTATCTTTCCACGTTTTCATAACAGTGTTACTATGGGTTGCAGTTATTTTGTTTACAACAAAAAAATTTAATGCTTATAATTATTTTTATTTTTTAAATTGCCAAAATCATATTATTTACCTACTAGCGACTCACCTTATAGTATCTAGATTGATTTCCTAATACATACTTTTAATCCCCATTTTCACCCTTTTAAAGGATGATTTCCGGAATAAAAAATATCCTATAACCTTTTTAGGGTCTCAAACTACCTTCTTACCAAATTTCATCTAATTCGGTCTTGTAGTTTCGGAGCTTATTTAGTATAAATAAACAAACAAACAAAAAATATTACATTTTTATAATATTAGTATGTACAGTTTATAAGTTGATGTTTGATAATTAGGCTTAATAAATTACACTACAATTAATATTTTAAAAGCGATTATCAGATTAAGTACTAAACATTATTTCAAACAATGCAAAAAGACAGTGAAAGGAGATTTTTAAGGTTAAGTTGACATAAAAGGATTGTAAATAAAACTTTAAACATAACAAAGCCATAGAAAACTACTAGTCAAATGTAAATGTGTGTCGTACCATTTACGACTTTACCAATTTGGTGTTTCCATATATAGAAATGGATTATTATTGTTTCTTTGTACGTAGAACAAATTCGAGGCGTACATCATTTTTAAGTACGCCATTTAATGCTTTATTACACTAAACTACAGTAGAAAATAGCACGTATATTTTTCTCTTACAGCCATAAGTGTTTATGTGTATATGTTACTAACTCGATAATGTATGAACAATAATTTATTACAAGCGTTCGGTGTCTGCGGTTGGGCCTTTATCGTATCCTTTTAGATACAAATTAATATGTTGATAGCTATTGAAAAAAAAGGTTAGAAAAAATTACTTACTATTCAATACATTGCGATATTCTTACCAAATTCGTAGAATGAGGTGTTTTAGCATGAATTATTTATAATTTGTTCCGTGTTTTGCTCGTTCACTCTTGGTTTCAAGCTAAATAGGTGCAAAAAGTTAACGTTTAGATTCAAATTAAATTTTAGACTCATTGGCCTTCATTTTATTTCAAAATGCTTATTAGGAATGGGGATTAGAAAGAATATAACAAAGTTCGAATTATTATATGTAGTATATTAAAAAAAAAGATCCAAAGTATTTCGTCTGATTTAAGAAATATACTCACAAGACGTTGAAGCGTTGTGATCGAAATCGCATTAATATTATAAACAGTATCTTACGTTTGGATAATAGGTACAAATTCAATCAGCATCCGTTATTGAAAATGAACCTCGCCAGAATTTCAATGTACCCCTAAACGGCTCAAGATTTATTGCTAAAACCAGTAAAAAGTGCCTCACAACGAGAGTAGGTACGTGATGTTACATACAATACTACGAACCTTGGCCTATATGTCTCGCTCTGTGATTTTAAAGGTGAACACTTAAAATTTGATATACGATTTCAAATAACATTATATATAGCACTAAAGTTGTCTTGATTCATATGACTTTATATATTGGAAGACTAGCGACTACTAGAAAAGCAACACAAATCTATCCCACGGGAACCGTACATTTTCCGGGATAAAAAGTAGCCTGTTTCTGATGTATGAGCCCTATTATTGTAAGGTTTCATTAAAATTCAGTAGTTTTTGCGTAAAAGAGTAACAAACATCCATACATCCACACAACCTCACAAACTTTCGCATTTTGATATTAAAAGGACACAGCTTACAAATGGCAATCGAAAAAATAGTTACGTATGATTAATTTAACAATTCTTACATTGTGGCGAATATCGAATCTCAATATATTTCACAAACATTTTCTAAGGAATCAGCGAAGTCAAATAACAAAACTGTTGATGGATCGGAGTAATAAAGAAAAAAAATTCTTTTTCTGCCGACGCAGTCACTTTACTTCACTCGACACGTGTTTCGCCTCCCAACAAGACATCTCCAGAACTTGACAGTTCGAATTTACCGAAACTTTTTTCAAGTGGATGATTTTACGCCTAAAGGAATATAGACTTTGAACATTCTAAAATTAGTATTTTTTTTATGACATTCCAAAATTACATAAGCAATTAAACAGTACAATACAATCTAAAAGTTTGATAAGATTTTGCTTGGCCTTGTTCATATACTCGTAACGTGCTTAACTCGCAGAATTTTAATGAAATTAAAAACTCATATATAGATTCGATTAAATGATAACATCATTGATTATATTATATAATATATTAAAAAAAATATGCTTTAACGATGACAAAGAGTTATTCCTGTAATCTATACAAAAGCGCAAAATTTATATTGTATATTATTTGTTTTAAAATAAGATTAATTCATTTTTTAGTATAAAATTTATAAAAGTAAGTAATATTTTATAGTAAATTGTAAGAAATTTCAGAAAACTATCTCAGTAACACCAAAACTGGTTTATTTGCAAATTTGCTTTATACAACCTCGGTTAAGTTAAAAGTTGTGTACCGAGCCATAAAGTGGCAAAAATACTCGAGAGCTTATTCATGACTTATACGCAATTTATATTCGCTTCCTAGTACAGCGATCTCAGCCTTCTCTCTAACCCTTATTTAACATATATCGCCGACAGTACCCCTAAGAGACTTTGATATTTAAATTTAAAACAATTGAACGACTTCTGGTATTTTATTCCCATTTAAAGAGCTATTGTTGAGACGTTATTTTTACATCTTTCAATTTGACTAGTTTAAACTCTTGCATTTTATTTCTTGATGGAAAGTTGAAGTAAATATTTATCAAAACGGTTCATTGTAACTGAATGTTAGATTCACTTTTTCAATTTAGAAACGTATATTTGAGAAATGTATATTTAATACTGTAATAATTTCTATGGAACGAAATTCTTCTCAATAAAGCGCAAAATGTCGTCTGAAAAATTTCCTTCTTTATTCTCAAACGAACCCGATCAAATTGCTTCAGTAATAAGGGTCTGCCTTAATAAAATGATCGGTGAAGCGTAAATTTGATATAATATTTTGGAGGTTTTATTTATTTTGAGCATCGATATTATTTTAAAAATTTACAAGCTTAATAACAATTATGTTTCATTTGCATTTTTAACTCGTTTAAAAATTATTTTTATAATATGTATGTATGTAAAGTTATATATGTTTAGTGTATGAACTATCTGGTATCCATAACATGAGCCTCGTAGCTTACCATGGAACTAGATGGTGCTGTGTGTTAATGTCCCAACATATTTTATTATTGACATTATTTATTTAATGACACTATCTATTCAAGATACTGTGGGAAAGAAAAGTACTGCATGGTTTAAAATTATCATTCTTTTTATGAAGAATTTTAAAATGACCATCAATTATCGGGTCCTTTACACATTTGACATCACCGTTCCAGCTTTTGAATTCAAGGGGTCCCCAAAAAGTTTCATTCCGACTATTGTAACTCATTATCAGCAAACACAAAAGGTATCATCTGGCAAGGCCCCATTACAATGCCAACCTAATCGCCATCCCCAGAAGCTTTTGTTCAGCACTAAAGTACTTGGGATTGTCAACATCTTCATTAATATTTTCTCGTACTTCGCATTATATATACGCTAAGTATTAAGGGCCTATGGTACTTAAGCATTCATCTGCAATAGAATTTAGTTTATATTATCCTACTATATTAGTATATCTAATATATTTTAAATTTCTTAATTTCACTTTTTTGCTCTTATAGGCTGACAAATATGGATACCTTAACAAGGTATGGTAAAAGGACCCATTTATTACCTCCAGTATAATGCTTTCAATATACACTGGTTCTGAATCAGTGATTTCGAAGCCGACAAATTTTGACGCAGAAAAACACGACACCGTTGTAATTAATTTGCCTCTTTCGCCCTGGGCAATAAGATTTATGAAAATGTTTATTTCGATTCTTGATTATTTCTTTACCAATATTATATATTAGAGCCGCTGTTTAAGAAATTACAAGAGATATTTTAAGCAATGTTACCTGAAGTCCAAAATTTTTAAAGCTAAACTGTCTAAAAAGTCTGGAAACTTGAATATTATTTTATGTGAGTGTTTTCGTGTAATTTACTACCATGATATTGCTACCAATATTTCTTTAGTATTATAGGAAAACTCGTAAAGCCGTCAGCAGTTTCGTGAATTAATTAATCTTATATTCATTGATACGTTATTAATTACATGCTATTAATAGCATTAGTTCTGTAACAAAATATCTAATTCATTGGACGCCAGTTGTCAAATAGATTAGAGAATTCGTTTCCTCGAAGGAAGTTATTATAAATCATCTTTAAAAACCTTATCGTTGTGACCTCCGTTCGGCTTGCGAAACTCCCGGAATTGAATACGTGCTTAAAACACGGAAACGCTATATGTTTCCCTACTTGAGTATCGTAACTCCATTTTTTTAAATGCCGGGTGTGGCATTTTGACGGGTAAGCAAACAATTAGTCTCGCAATTATTAATAAAACATGAGAATTATTTTACTGATTTAATTGTATTGAAAACAAATGCAAGCCATAGCATGCTTTAGCACAATGACCGTAAAACTAAAGTGGTTTTCACAGTTGTTATCTGCTCAATCGTATTGCCGGTATTGATGACTTTATTATTCCATATTGAAATTGAAACTGAGTTTTTCATTTTCGAATTTATTTTGGTATTTTTTTAATTTATTTGTTATATCTCTAAGGATAGACAGCTGCCTACTTTTATCGAACCCATGACCTCCATCTTAATTGGCAATTACTATTGATATAAAATATTCATGCTCGTGATTAAAGATTTACATAATATCGTCAAACGATATCTGATTTCAAAATGCGTACAGATTAGAAGGTGAAACTGTATGAATAGATCCAGTCAAAAGATATTTGTCGTGTCCAGGAAGAGAAGTGGATGCCCTTGCAGGCATCAAACGACGAGTGTGTATTGACGTCGCTTCAAGTAGCAAGTTGCTTGGCCATATATAGCGGCTAAGAGCACGTTACTTACATAGATTCCGACATTGTCCCTTTTAGTAAAATTTAATTAAATGTCAGATTTATTTTCTTGCAAAACTTCTGTTAACTCATTTTTCTTTAAATATTATAATCCTATAATTCAACGTGATTATAAAAATTTAAGAGATAGAAACTTTGAGGCCGGTGAAATTGAATTATATCAGAAAATTTTATGTCAGTCACTCTCTGAATACATAATAAGATATTTAACAAAGTAAACCTTGTAATGAGATTTGACAAAACGAAAAAACTCTGGAGCTTGAAATATGAGCTTTAAAAATAGCTGCTTCTTCTGTACTTGTAGAAGGTTGAACTTTCGCAATTTATTACTCACTTGAAAGCTCTGTTAATTTGCATTACTTGATTGTTACGTAGAGTGATTTCACATATTTCTTTCTGTTACTTTTTATGCTCATAAAAAGTATAATAAATACTACTTAACAATAGAACTTACCTAAAAATAGAGAAAATATTTCGATAGATTATACTTTATTGATTACAAATTCTCTAATACGCATTTTGTGACAGCACGAAATGTTTGTATAAATAAATAACTTAATAATCAAATAACCCTATTTCAATATTAGAATTCTCGATATTAGGCAGCAATAATAATACTAGAGCACCGGTAACCTGAATACGGTACTGCAAAAAACCTACCTCTGCTCAGTTCACCTTGAGAGCCGGAGTGGGCGTACCAAACTTGATTTAGTCGCCATCTGACAAACCCTTTTTTGTCCTGAATATAAATAAGACGAGCAAAAAATATAAAGTCGAGAGATTTTTTCCCTCACTGTTACCAGTGGGACTAAAGCCGAGTTTAGCGAAAGTAAGATTTGAATAATAAAACACATAGTCGGTTATAGTTGGGTGTTATTATGTTTTTATATCGTAAAAGATTGTTTGTCTGAGCTTCCTTATGTCTTGTAATGTGTTCTAATATACATACATCTGTCTGAATACTGAGGAAAAGTGCGATATCATGATATATTGGATCTCCGGCGTCCTCTAACATCCTTGTATGTCAATGTTTCAGAGCATTCCGCTTATGCGGAAGTAATTGATGTGTGTAATTAAAAAACGATCACCAAAATGCACTGCATAATTAATAGTGGTTTAAAATTTTCATTCCCAAAACAAATAGCAATCGAGTTATAGCTCATTTACATGTACGGCGGCATTGTAAAATTTTCCTCCACCAACCAATAGAATTGATTACATTTATACTTGTTTGTAATAATAGTAATAATTCCTATGATAACAATATCATTAATAGTAAGGACGCGGACTTAATGGTGCAACGTCATGCATACTAATTCAGCGTACCAAGCTCTTTGCCAGAGCTCAGCATATCGGACATGTTTAAAATAATAATAGTCCTCTCTTGCATTTAACTGATAACACTGATTTCCTGTTTATATCATTAATTTTAAATTATGTATTTTATATATATTTATTTAATAGAATATTTTATTAATATATTTTAGTAATTTAAGTCATTTTATTGTTCACAGACGAAAAAGAACAACCCAAACCACATCAAGAGGCCGATGAACGCATTCATGGTTTGGTCGCAGATTGAACGTAGAAAAATTTGCGAGCAAACACCAGATATGCACAATGCGGAGATATCCAAAAATTTAGGCCGCGTATGGAAAACTTTGAACGATGAAGAGCGACAACCGTTCATTGATGAAGCGGAAAGACTCAGGCAGCTACATATGCGCGAGTATCCCGACTACAAATATCGGCCCCGCAAGAAGACAGCTAAACCAGCGCAGAGAAGCGGTGCAATAACAAAACAAAAGCGCAAGCAACGAGCAGACAGCAATAACAACAGAGGTGTGTCTAGACGGCGAACGCGGCCAGCTCCGACTGTTCCGAGCGTACCCGTGGAGACACCTGCTCCTCCTCCACTGCCAGCATCCCCAGCGGGGGCGCCTGACTCTCCCGAGTCTGCCTGCTTCTTCGATGATAGCACGCGACGTGAGCAGACTGACCTAACAGATCTCTACTCCATAACCGATCTGCTGCCCTTGCCCGCGGACTGCGAGGTCGATCTAGACGCATTGACCGACATGGAGTCCTTCGAGACGGCGTCCTCCTCTTCCGGATCGCATTTTGAATTCTCATGCACACCGGACGTGTCCGACATGCTAAGTGAAATCGGCGTGGCGGGTGATTGGGACGATCACACGTTTTCGTCGTACCTCACGTCGTCTTAAAGCGGTGCTCGGGTCGCCACGGCCGCTGGCCGGTACCACTGATCTCATTTTCGAGCCGCCACATGGGGGCCGACGACGCGGCGACCGCTCGCCGCCCCGCCTAGAGAGTGCCTACATCCAATTGACGTGTCGACATTTGGATTCAATGTACAAAGTTATTTAATAAGATTCAGGTGTGGAATTTGTTTTCCAAGTTAATTGGCCATATGGTCACGTTCACTTTGATTTTTTCGATTTTTTCAATGCGAACTATTTGGAAACGGCTCCCCGGCGTCGTCGGGCTTAAAACATAGGCTGTGAGTTGGTTCTCGTTTCATGGTATTGCTTTTTTAAAGTTTTTTTTTCGAATCGAGGTGATTTCCAAACGGCACGTCTCAGACGCATCTCAGTAAATAATCCGTCTTTACTCTCCGTCGCCTGATTAGCAAGCCACGGTCCAGTCGCCGCATGCTCGCACCGCGTTGTCGCGTTCTTTTCTGTGTATGTATATTAATCGACATGGCTTCTATTGTAAGTTCTCAAATCCTACGTCACTATTAATTTTACTTTTACAATTTTACTATAAGAGCGATCATTTATTTACTTTTAATTAAAATGTTAGGTGAATATCGTTCTATTAATAGCAAAATAAATAACTCTAGGTTAAAGCCAATGTCATACTTTACTGTCCGTAAGTTCATTTTATATTTTCATGCACACATAGTTCTAGTAACTACGATTATTTTACTATTGGAAGCTAATCGGTATGTCATTTGAGAAATGTCGGAATACGGAATTTTTGAATAAGGAATTTTTAGGAAAGAGTTGTGCCCTTGTCATGCTTGGTCATGCTTTATTGGAGCAAGCCTCGTTACAACCATATTTTAAACTTTTAATTGGTTGAACACGGGACTATTTCTAAACAATTTCAATAAAGCCATGGCAAGGGATTTGAATAGATACTTCTGAGTGGATAAGTCTTGCTATAGTGTATGTTAGGTTGTTGTAGATAAGATAATTTCAGTTCAATGGTAACGTAAGAAGTATTTTATATTGCGTAGAAATGACGGCATCTCAGGATCGATGCACACGGACACTAACCTTCTTCTTTCCTTCATTTTACATCTTCACGCTTCAACATATAAAACGTCTATAAAAAGATACATATCAGTAAAGAGAATGTATTAGTTCGCGGGACGGTGATAAATAAATTTGTATGAACAAAACACTAGTTCGGTTTCCAACAAATGTTTTGCTATTTTAAACTCTGTGATTTACTTTATGTATTTTCTAAATTATAAGAATCTAGTGGAGACTGATATCGCATAGATTAGTTTTAGCAGCGCTAGCTTCTCTAACTTTTTTAATTTTTAGAACTGGGCATAATTTTAGTGAAGGAAAACAATACGTACATATTTTTGATAATTTGCTTCTCTGTGGAGATCGGGTAATGGTCTCTCCTACATCTTCAAAGATCGTTTGTGAAGCTAGGTAACATTTTTTACGAATTTATAGTTGCGAAGCCGATATACCGTCCGATGTCCACAGTAAAGCGCGAACAAACACAATTTGTATAAAAATTTCGCATATACTGTCAATTCATTGAAAATGGTGTCAGTTAATTAGCGGGGTAATGTTTCCGAAACGAATATTACCTCATTCATTTTAAGGTATAGCTATAAATCTTCTAAAATATAATGTTTCAGATAACGAAAATAATATTTGTAGATATTCTGTGTCCCTAAGATATATTTCGTAATAAGGGATCTATTGTGCTGATAAAAAAGAAAATGCTTTACTTATATTCTTATAAATATATTATGTAAAAATTAACTTCGTGTAATACTTAGGTGTGTGTCTATGAAATCCAATTATTTTTAAAGAAATGCATAAATATATGTTATCTATACATAATCGTAATGTGAATCTGTAAGTAACAATCTTGTGTGTTGTAGGGCGATATGTATTATATATTATATTGATAACTGATAATAAATGAAAGGAGAAATAAATTTGTGCCTAAAGATTTACTTGAAAATTTCATAATATGTATATTTTAGTGTTGCTCAATATATCTTTATAAGCGCGTAGTGGTTAGATGCTGTTAAACATAAAACTCTATTTTCAGATGCCAGTCATGCATTTTGTTTTGATTTTCCTTCTACAAAAGCTTTGCTTTCATTGCAAAGTAAAAGATACCACTCTTGCGTATTCAGTAATATCATCTATTCCCCAAAAAATAGTCTAAATATCGACTTTGATAAATTAGCCTGAACAGTTTTCTAAGTTTTACTACCAAAACTAAAATCAATTTAGGTGACAAGTTCACATACCACATATAATCTGTTCATTACGGTTCTATTCCAAACAAAACGATTCAGTTTCAAACGAAAATATTAAAAGCTATGGTAGCCAAAATTTTCCTAGATTTGAAAGTTAAAATTCATCTTACGGAGAATTTCAACACCCAAATCTAGATTTTCAATAGTTAGTACTGAAGCAAACAAAAATCCCACAGATGATATTATAAGTTCACTAGCATTAGACCTGATAGTTTTGGTAATAGCGTCAATTTTCAGTGTCACTATTACCATTCCTTCGATATTTGTGAATATAGCAATAATATCATTATAATCATCTCATAACCTAATACTGACTCTTTTTGTGCAAGATTATTCGTTCGTGCTTCAACAGCTTCATGTTATTACATTCTTTGCGCTTTTGCAAAAAAAATCAAAGCAATATACTGATAGTCAACGCTCAAATTAGACTTAAATAGCCATTTGATAGAAAGGATACATATTTTTTACGTTTTGGTCAATATCTATTTGATGAAGTTTTACTTCACTTTCAATTTCAATAATAAAATAGCCTCGTAGAATATTTAAATAGCATTACCCCGAGAGAATTGCAGAAGGACATCGAATTTATTGTTGTATTTAGCGCTTCTTGTTGTGGTTTTTCAATAATTGGAATTATCAGGGTTTCGATGTTTTGTTTGAAATTAAGATTGTAAAAAAAAACGTTTTGTAAATTATCCTTTACTCCCTTGTAGTCGTTTCAAAAATGTTTTCCGATAGTTTGCTTAAATCGATAGGCTTCTCCCTTCGTAGCCTGTTAATATCTTTCAAGGTATTTTAAAAATGTAAATAAATAAGAAACTGTTTATAATAATGTAAAAGTCAAAATAAAGCGATACTGTGACAAAAAATTAGAGGGTATATATAATACGCGTCTCAAAGAAAATAAATATCATCAGAAGACGTAGATAGTTGTTGTAGGTTATGTATGTAATTATATTAAAATTGTTGTGTACTTCATTGTATCGAAATTTTTTATGTACCTGTGCCTGTTCGATTTTATTCTTTTTTATATGAAAAAGGGGAAAAATCGAATAGGCATAGAACTCTTCTGTTATATCTTTAATTCTGTACCAAGTGTATAAATTGAGTAATGGGCCGTCATTTTAAATATCGATTTCGAAGTAATTGTTAGTTTTAGAATAACTTTTCAGAGATGTGATCTCATTTCAAACCAAAAATAATGCAATAAGGTAGCACGGTACAGAATTAAAGGTTGACCAAACTTCGCCTGAGTCTATGCTTACAAATCGCTTGTCACACAAGTAGATTGATGTTCGTACTAAATCATTATACGTAGGTTAAAAATTATGTATGTTTGACATTATACATAACGTAATCGTATAAAACGTTTCGATTGAAAATGTTAGTGATTCATTCACAGAACTGAAATCGTTAAAAATATTCTCGTTATGTTGTTTGAAAGAAAATTGATCGTAATTATATCTGTAACATATGTATGTATGTACTTGTTGATTTATTTAGTAAGCGTCTTCTATCATAGGATTATTTTTTTCATTTTTGTTTCCAAACATTGAAACACAACGAAAAATTTCTTCCCTGTTCAATAATAGCACATAATCTATAAATAAATAATTAATATACTGATATAATAGGTGTCTATAAGAATAAATTTAAACAATAATCATTAACCATTATAATCTATGTCGACTTCAACCAGTAGTGTGCATATAACGATATTATAAATTATTATCTGATCGTTGACGTAGCTGTGTCATTTTTTAGTAATTGGTATAATTATAAAGTTAATGATAATTATTAAACAAACGAAAACTTCGCACAATTGAGTCAAGGAACTAATGTTAGACATAATGTAGATATTAATAATAATAATAATATGGTAACAGAAGTTACATTTATGTGTGATAGATATTTTTACGTTCCACAATGTTTTGTTTTATTTCGACACTTCATTGTAAGTTAAAGATCAAAGCTTTTTGATGATTTTGTAAATTTATTCGACCAATTTCATGTTTTATTTTGATTTTTATATTTATATGATTTGTTTTGTAGGTTTGCAATCAAAATTTATAAAAAAAAATAATTAAAAAAATGGTCCATTAAATTCTATCAAGTAATGTTAAGGTAATATTAGACGCAGCAATTGTATACTTAAAATGTGTGCTTACAATGTATTACTGAAAGGAGTACCTTACATGCCAAAACATTTCTAACTTTGATGCTAATTAGCATGGCTTTAAATGGAAAAATGGGACTGAAGTTTCAATGTCATTTCTATCGTTTTGTTCTTTTACCATTGGACGTTGTAAATACATTGTTAATAAGTTACATAAGGCCACATATGTTTTAGATTTTCTCTATAGATATATGTATATTACTACACCGTTGCCGTGTGTTCCGAACCATTCTAGTCTTAGAAGATTTTGGGCAGGTTTACACCTTTCTCATTCAGAGTCGTCAACCTGAGTGTTAGCTTGTGCGTTGTTTCGATAAAAATCGTGGCCTTTTGTAATTGATACCTGATTTTTTTTTATTTTTTCAATTGATACCAAAAATATTCAACTTATTAGGACACTGTTACCGATGGATCTCTCTAGAACTAAACAGTTACAGATTCTTGGCATACCAAATACTGGTAACATACGCGTTACCAACTTTGATTGGTCTAAAATGTACATATGTATTAATCGATGATCTAAGTGATACATTGCACGGTTTGCTAAACAATAATATAATCCACTATTGGGTTATATTTAAACGAAATTTATTCAGCAATAGATGTAGGTTTATTTTAAATATAAGTTATTGCGAGGTCCTGAACAGGTCTTGTGCGTTGTATAAATTATTGAATCGTATCCTATAAGGCGAATACTGTAACTGCAAATATTGTATGTAGGTTTTTAAATTGTTAAGTATGGGATCTTTGCGCTAGTTAAGGCAACGTGTACATTTTGTATTGTACTTTGTTTCAATAATGAATATATATTATTATATGGTAAAATAAATCATCCAGTTTTTAAAAAAAATAACCCGATTTTTATTGTATACCCTTTCCTTATTAGATGTATAAATGTTATTAATAATTTTTATATTTTGAATATAATAACTCATCGACTTCAAAATAATTTAATGATATTTTTTATATACCTATTATACTATTTTTAGTTAAATTCTATTCTTCATAAGATTCACTCATCAAATAAACTGATCAGTCAGATTCTTAAATTATTTTTGTTATTAATATAATACTACTAATAATCTAGTGACACCATATAGCCTTATGTTATATATAAATATATATAAAGATATCAGGATCATCAGCAGAAATATCTGATTATTTTGAGAACAATAACTATCTTGTATAATGACTTTATTATTATCAGTATTAAAAGTTCTACAAGTACTTTCTTTACATGCTATTTATATATTCAATTTGAATCTTTTAATTTGAAATCTGTAAAGCATTTTTAGCTTTTTTCTAGTGCACATTACTAGTTCTTAACACAAAATTAAATAATTTTACTACGAGCAAGCTATCAACACTGTGTAGAGAAAGAGGCATATAAAATTAAAGCAATAAATTAGAATAATAGTCAAGTTGGGAGCTGGAGGGTGAATCTTTGCGAGTTTGCTTAATTAAAACCTCTTTAGGTCACTGAAGGTATAATGCTTTGGTTTTAGAATTTACTGGCACTAAATAGAAAATAGTTAAGAGGTCAGATTTCGGAATTATAAAGGCTAATGAGTGTAAGAAATTATTTGAATGATAATTTAATTAATGAAAACAGATGTTAACGCAGCAGCTGTGGTGTGCTCTAATGACACTGTTATGCCGAGTATACATTCAATTATAGAGAAAAACTGAATCGTTTTCGATAGTGATCGAATATAGAAAATATTAAAATTGGAAGTTGATGATTGCTGTAAAGGATTCGAAAGGTCGGGTGACAAAAATCATATTAAATACGTGAAAATATACGAAAAGATAGTTTTATTTATAATCTATAAATATAATAAAAAAGTAACTTAGCGAAATCTATGTGCGCGTTTCACGCAAAATGTACTGAACCGATTGTAACTAAATTTTGTGTAGTGATTCATTCCCACGGGAAAACATAATAACTGGTTCTATCGAATTATTCTTAAGATACATTAAACAATGTAATAGAAATTTGTAGGTCTTAATACGGCCTATAGAAAAATCTGCAATAGCATAAGTCTTTCTTCTAAGGTACACTTGAAAAAGAGAAGAGGGAATAATCATATAAACAATTTCTGGAAGGATAAAACTAATTATTTTTCTAGAATGTGCTATCGAACAAACAATTATGGAATCGAATATTATAATGGCAACTTTCACTCAAACGTTCATAAAAAAATTGCTTGTCACAACTGCTGAGTCGATTTTGATACGAATTTGACAAACGATAAACTTGTTCGAAATTATAAAATCTGAATTAATAGTTGGAAATACGTATACGTATAATCGAAAAGATATAATTCAAATAAAATAGATTCAAGTGAAGCCGCATGCAACAATTAGTCACGTACTTACTAATCTTGGATTATATTGAGAATATACATTATATTCGATTGATGAAAAAGTGAATTAGGTACAGACTGACAAAATAACTGCTGTTATTATGTTTAGTTTTTGTTTCAATCAATCTTACGTGTCACTTCAAAGCTTTGATCGTATCAAAAATTTACATCACGTTATTATATAAAGAATTAATAGCTTGGAAAAAATAAAAACATAATACGCGTGAAGTTAGCCTCAGATACGATCGACAGCTGAAATTTTATAAAGTTACACTTTTTGATATTATTTATAAGGACATAAATGATTTTTTTTTATTCTTTGTAGATTAAATTTATGTGTTACATGGAATATTTAATTTTTGAAATTTACTTTTTAATAAAAAATGACTTCAAAATCACTTCAAAGTACTTACTTTTAGGGTTTGAATAATTTTTCGAATTCAATGGGTTATATATAATAATAATTGAACAAATATTCCTAGCATAATCTAATTTTGAAGAAGATCGACAATTATATCGATAATTAAAAAGATATCGTGTATGGTACCCAGAAAAAACAAAGGAAGACGGACATACACCTTCCATTTTTAAGTCGCTCAAAAAATATGTACACATGTACTTTAGAAGAATAAGTAAGCCAATAGCAATAAACTCTACGTAGTAATATTAAAAAATGTTGTAGTCTAATGAATGCAGTGATAAGACGCTCACTTGGAAAACGAAATCACCTCTAATACTTTGATGTGCGAATCTATTTCAAGATGATTACCTCTTTCTAATCTGACGAAGGAAAACAACATGAGGAAACCTGCATGTCTAAAAAAACCTAGCAACTGAAATCCGTGTGACGTTTGAAAGACATGTGAAGTCCGCCAACCCGCACTTAGCCAGCGTGGTGGACTATGGCCTGATCCCTCTCGTATTGAAGAGAGACCCTTGCCCAGCAGCGGAACCTTTATAAAAGACTAAATAGAATAAAAATTCAAAACTGTTTTATTGTATGTTATATTCCTACGGCCTTATTTATTGACTTTTCGTATCGTAATTTTCTTCCAGAATCTCACAGATTTATTATCATACTAGCGTCGCATCCTAGAAAAACACAAACAGATCTATCCCACGGGAATCTTTCATTTTTCCAGGATAAAAAGTTTTTAGCATTTTTTTCTATGTACAGACATTAGACCTCTAAAGTTTTATTATAATATGTATAGATTAGATAACGTGGTGTTCATTTTTATAATATACTAGCTGACCCGACAGACCTCGCTCTGTCAAATCAAGTGTATGTTTTTTTAATCGAATATTTGAAAAAAAGAATTACAAATGTCCAGATGTTCTCGAGTTATGCGCTTAGCAACACATTTAGCTATTCATTTTTATTAATAAGAAGATATAATATTCTTAATCCACAAAAAGGTACATTAAATCACTATTATAGTAAATTCGAGGTCACGAGTTCGATATCCATTCGAATCCAAAGTGACAGTATATTTATTAAATTAGTATTGGAGGTGTGGCAAGTGCACGTTTGTTCCGGCCAAGCTACGAAAGCGAGTTACGGTTGGTACAAGTATAATTTGTTTAATGCAGTAGCAATCAAAGAGCAAATCGAGATCTTATTTTATTGCTTGCCTATTTGATGCTTTTACGATCTCTATGTTTCAAATAAAAAAAAACTATGTTCCAGAATCAAATAGGTACATTAATTCGTTGCATATTTCCTTATGAAATTTTCATTCATGCATTATTTATACAAGTGTTTATGTCATATTGCATTTAAGATCGGTATTTTTTTAAAAGACCGAAAATAAGACGAAATTTTGTATGTGTGTTTACCCTCAAACAGCAAGACAGATTTAGATGAGTTTTGTATACAGATGGACTATGACCTGATATAACATATAGATTGCTGTTAGTTATAAAATTTATCAAAAAATGGCACTTCTTGTATATTGGAAAACTATTAAAATGCGATATTTTGTATGTTTGTACGTATGTTACTCGTCCACACTGAAAACGGCTGAACAGATTCGGATGAAATTTTTAATTTATGAACAAAAAAAGTACCTAATTGAGTATATAGTATCCAAATTGTAGAAAAATAAGCGCGAATTAATTTCAATCAGCAAACCGTATGGTATCACGATTTCAGTCCCGTTTTCTTTTATCACGACCTATACCATCGCTTCGACAGCTGCATACTAATTTGGGATTTGCTATTCTATGTCGATGTTGCTTGTCGTTGGATCTAAACGTACGAACTTAATATTTGTGACGAATCGGGCTTGTTTATGTTATGAAAATATCGATACAATATAGCTATAACTAAAGGCTAACCTAACCTTTTTTTTTAACGTTGGGAAATGCATTTACGCACGACGTGTGGGACTTACTGGCGTAATAAAGCCAGTAATACCCACTAAAACCCAACAAGCCTTCCCCCGTCTTAATGGGGCGTCGCAGGATCGCTTACGCATTCGACTACGACGCCCCGACGGCAGGTCTGCAGAAGCAGACCACAACAACCGCGGGGTTGCTCCAAGGTCCACTCTGCTATCAGAGAAGTACCAGAAGCAACCCGCATGGTACACCGCCCTCCGAAGAGGGCCGCCTTCCACCGCCCACCGAAGTGGGCCACCTCCCTGTGCGTTTCTTGGCTTCGCGCCCGGTTGGATTGCCGGGCACTACTGAGCCCCCCACTACGACAAGGTGAACGCACATTGGGGGGGAAAGGCTAACCTAAGCTTTTTTTCGTTTTCGCTGGGGAAACCCATCATGGGGACCCTGCCGCCGTCATGGGCAGGGTACTGTGAGACTCCTACTCACTAAAACCCACAGCGGAATCCTTCGTCGCAGTGCAATGGGGCGTGCAGGATCGCTTTCGCACTCACTGCAACACCCCTAAGGCTAACCTAACCTACCGCTTTCAACATGTACAGTTTCTATAATTGAAATCGACAATAAAAAAGGGAAAAAAAAGTAAATGGAAATTCATATGCAATGGTTAAGCATAACTAACATGCTTGGATAGCTACATTTTTAAGTTTACTTTAATATATCTCGCCCTCTGAAAATGGACAAACCAACAATAATCGTGTATGAAAAAATGTCGACATGTCGTTCTTTCAAATTCGAATTCAAAATATCTAACTATATAATACCTTATTGTTAGATTCAGCATTAAATTATTACAATTTTTTACTGAACGTCATGAGTCTACTACTAGTTCGGAAAGAAGAAGCCTCAGAAGAAAGAAACTCAGCGGGACTACAAGTAGTACTTTATCTTTTTTGTAAGTCAAATTATAATTTACAATAATTCTACAAAGTTGAAGCAGCCTGGAGGCGATCACTTCATTCTCAATCGTGCCATCTTCTATAAAATCTTGAATTGTATACCTTTAGGACAAAACATTCTTTAAGATTTTTTTTTTAGTCTGAAAAGCTTGTATTCAAATATAGGATTATTTATTATTATTATAGAGAACGTAACAAGCGAGTAAAATCGCGGACAAAACCTAGTGACAAATTAATACTAGTTTACGAGCCACACAACATCAATAAATACTTATTAATTTCTATGCAATATTGTGTTTATTTGAAAACATGCATTTATCAATTTTACTGACTAAGCTGATATCTTATCTAGCGTCAGATTGTCTGTCATACACGATTAGCGTGAAGTGTTGATACCTACACGGTCGCTCGTGCATGTAGTTCAAATAAAAGATCATTTATGGTGTCAGCTGTTCTATTTAGCTTTAATCTCTTTCTTACTCGAAAGTTTAGTCAGTTAGTTTAGTTAGTTATTAAATAGTTAAACATTTATATTTTTTTTAATAATACATATTGTACCCATTAGTAGTAGTATGAGATATGAGCAAGAAGATATGTTTGTACTCCATGTCTGGGGTACAATAATTCATGCTCATCACACAAATGAATGCCTCCAGCGAGACTCGAAGCCGCGACCGCTGGCTTAGCAAGTAGAGTCACTACAAACTGAGCCAAACGTGTCGTCGAATATTAAAAGTAACATACAAAGGATTCGTCAAAACCTTGGACTTAAAATATGATGCCACTTCCCGAAATATATGTACCTATCCCAAGAGAATTTTTTGATACAAGTAGCAACTTTATAAGAGTTTTACTGGCCAGTTTTATAAAATGACTGGAAGCATAACATTGAGTTGAGATTTACTTACAACTAACAGTCTCAGCGAAATATAACTATTAAAATTAATCATGTAAATGTACACTTATTAGTAATTTGTAATAGATAAGACCGTAGACAAAACACTCTAAATATGTAAAGAATCAATGTCATAAGTTTAAATGAACCACGTGAGAAAAAATACGACGCAATAATTTCTACGTTCAATAATTTTAATTGCCGTTGTGAAATTTTAATTATTTTTATGGAAATTAATAAAAAAATGTACTAAGTATGCTATTTATCTGGGTATCTATACTAATATTATATTGGAAAGTTTTTTTGTTTGTTTATTTTTACCTAATGAGCTACGAATCTACTGAACCGATTTTGATGAAAATTGGTAAGAAGATAGTTTAAGACGCTGGGAAGGATATAAGATAGTTTTTATCCTGGAAATCATCCCGTAAGAGAGTGAAAATGGGGATAAAATTTTATATGAGGAATCAATGATATTTAATAATCTGTCTATCAGCTAGCAAAAATATTATCATGAAATATATTTATGTACTTTAATCGAGCCTTATATGAGTAATTCCAAGCTGATGATGAAATTGTGCTGAGTAGATTCCATAGAGATTTTATTATCTTCTAGTTAATAGCTAAAATAAAGCATAGCTAAATTATGCACCAATCCTTTAAATGTATTACAATAGTTGATATGCCGCTCTCTCACTCTTATATGCAGCAGGTCATCATTAAGGCCCGTTCCACACTATAGTGTTCACGGTTTGTTCTCGATCCGATATTTGTCTCGTAAAGTATTTTTATACAAGAAACAATTAGTGCATTCACAATACCGGATTAAGAACGGATTGTGATCGACACTATAGTGTGTATCGGGCCTAAGTGGTTCCAACTTAATAGAAATTACCCATACTCGCGTTGTCACAGACAAATGTTAGTCTGGTATTTATAATTTGAGCCAATATAAGGGAACTTAATACGTAAAACTACGTACGTTATAGGAAGAAAAACTTCATTTACGAGACTTGAATTTTAAATGAGATTTTTCAAGGTAAATTACCATTAATCAATTTGTACTTCAAACAACGGATATCCTACTTGTAATGGAGTGCTCAATTAGAGATAGGGCTTTCCTTTTTACATTATAAGTAATATTTTAGCTATTTTCAGACAATGATAATGAATGATATAAATATCGTTTTTTTACTGGTAATAGTAATTCTATTTTGTTAACAAGACAGACAAATGTTTGTCTTGAACCAGAATCGAATACCAAGCCAACCTATGGATATAGCAATGAGAATAAAGCTAAAAAAAATATAAACTTCTGTTATACCAAAAGATTTTCTTGATTCGATCTTAGAATATTTAACGAACTTTTAGGTATTATTTATATAATATTATCAAAATGATCAAGTCCAAAGGTGTGACAGATATTATTATAAGCTTTATTTTTTATATGTGTAAAATGTGTTATTCAATTTTTTACGAACTAACAGATAGGCGTATTTTTTTATATGATACTACGTAGCTTATGGAACATCAGATTAGCAAAACATCTCTAGTAAAGCTTATATGTGAAACAATTTTCAAATATAAACATTTTAAGTAAAAATTCACTGCAAATAGAAAAGAAAGTTATCGATTTCTTGAACCTTATCAAAATTTCTCCGATTACAAAATTTCGATAAACGAGCTATCTTGACGTCAGAACAACCTTGGATCGTCAGGCCGTTGCCACCGGAAGGGCAATGAGTATCTGTTTACGAAAAAAATTACGCTTAGGTGTTTATTCATTACATTTATTCATAGATCTCAAAGATTTTTGAGACGAGAGTGCATTGAAACTGAACACGTAAAAGACCTGATGTGACTAACCTCATGCAACTTCAATTATAGGTCAATGATATCGGTGCATTGTTTAGATTTTGTTCTAGAAATATTTTAGGAAGACGAAAATATGTTTGTTGGCTTCTGCTAATTGATTTAATTTTTACCACAAATTTGTTCATGAAGTACGTTTCTTTTGCGCTTTTTCTGTATATATTAATGAGTATTTTGTGGAATAACAGTCTTCTATAAAAATACCATGTAATGTTTTGTAAGTTGTTTTAGTGTTTAGTTTATTTTCATTTTCATCCCTTGGACATACGTGAGTAAGACTTCTAGTACTCGTAGTTTGATGAACCAATAGTCTAAAGGAGGCTGTCGAATACTGTATGGAAGAGAAATGTGTTGTGATGATTTAAAATGGTCTAGAAGAGTAATAATCCTATGGTCGAAAATGGCCCTGTCTGGGAATGAACTCGCGACATGTTACGAATCAGTTGTGTAATTAGTATGTCTTGTGTAATACTCGTAGATGTAATTGAATTACGACAGAATTGTTATATTATTTTCAGTTTTAGTTTAGGCTTACTTCCCTTTTACAAAAGTTTTATCTTTATAATGTTTGATGTAAAACGAGATTAAAATTGTACTTTGAATCTTTTTTAATCGACTCTTTTTTATTTATCTACCTTGATGGTCTTAATGGCTATCATGTACGGCTGCAAATCCGAAGTTCCTGGATTCAAGTTCGGGGTTCGAGTGCCGGGTTAGACGGATTATTTTTATCGATTTTATTTTCTGCTTTTCCAAAATTGCGCCCATGTATTGCCAGACTCATGGTTGTAGACCAAATAGAATACTAAAGAAAATCAAAGAAGAAGCTTTGGTGTAGTTTGCATTTTCAAATCGTACGATAATTGTAAAATAAAATTAGCGTTAGCGGTATGTCTTTATTCAGCCCTTATTAACGTTCCACTGCTGGGCATGGCCCTCCCTTCAATGCGAAGGGGTTCAGGCCATAGTTGGCCAAGTGCAGGATATAGGAATTCATATAACTTTTGAAAACTAGTTAGATTGTGTCAGATACGCAGGTTTTCTCAAAATGTCTTCCTTCACCGTAAGGCAAGTGGTAATTATGTTGACAATGATTCGTAAATAAGAATAACTAGAGGTGAAAGACTCCACATTTGAAGTCGCTCAGTTAATTTTCCAAACGAGCGTGTTACAACCGGGCCTACCACTGCCTACATACTCGTAACATGACAGATAAATCAATGACTAATATTATTAACATCCAAAACAAACTTGTTTCGTATTTATTACTACACTAATCTGATGCTTATAAAACTGGTTATTCCCCTGATATTGCGAAATTAAAACTGTATGTAAAATATAATATTATTCAATTATTTTGGGAAGAGATTAGTTTTAGTAAAGTCCAGTGACTAACACCAGTGGTATCATTTACTGGCTAATTACGAAATCTTAGAAACTCTGAATTTGAATGAAAACTTTAAGTTGATTTTAATATGAAATCGTATTTAGACTTATATAGAAGAAATTTATTTTGACGTAAATACATAATTTGCCTAAGTGTATCATCTGCTATGGCACGTTATGATGCCATTAATAAGAGATTGAATTGAATATTCAGCTATTATTGGATTACCATACGAAAGTTTGTATCTATCTGTTTTTCTGGGGTAATATTAGGAACTGATAAACCGATTGTGATGAGACTTTCAGTGAAAGATAGAGGAGCTTGTAGGATTAAATATAGGGTATGTTTTATACCGGATATATTTAAGGTTCCAGCACGAAAATCAGCAATTCTTAAAATTACGCAAAATTCGAATTTAAGATTACAAATTGCCGAGGATGCACCGGAGCGAAGGTAGGATAAGTCTCTAGTTTATCTATACAAATAATAAAATTGTAACTAAGCCGAATCTGTACATTAAATATTTTTTGGAAAATCTTATTGAAATAAACATTATTACACAGAGGCCGAATCTATAGTTTTTAGAATTTTTGTCTGTCTGTCTGTCTGTTACCGCATCACAGAAAACCAGTGGAGGCATTTTGATGAAATTTGGTATGGTGATGGCTGGTTATCCGGGTCAACATATAGGATACTTTTGGAAAATGTCTCATTTCTGAGAAAACAAAAACAAAAACTGCAATGTAAGAGTATACTGATATGTAAAACCTAAGAATTTGCTTTTTGGTCATCTGAACGCAGGCAGAGCCGCGGGCAATGCTAGTAATAAAATATACTTACAAAATAATCTAGATACGTCCTACATACATATATCGTTATAATATAATCATTATAAACCTATAACTATTAGGAAGTTTTTATATCGCGTGTATGTAAAATGAGAGGATTCCAGCACTTCACGTGCATCAATGACCCAGTTAGCTGTATTTGGTTGTAATTAAATATTAAACTAGCCTAGAAGGGCGTGGAGCCAACCAGAAATCAGTACTGAGTCATGTTTAGATAAAGTACAAGGTTATGAAGGATTATGTATAGTATAGACGTTGTTTAATCAGTTTGTGCGCTTGAATATGAAGTTTTAAAGATTATTTTATTTGCCATAATTATTAACTAGTGATTTAGTCTTGCTTCGCTTAGGTACGTCTGTAAGTGCCTAAAGATACCCTGGGATAGTCTAGGTCATATTCTGTGCACAAAATTTCATACAAATCTAACCAGTCATTTGAACATGTAGGAGTAACAAACATACACAAACTCACAAGCATTTGTAATATAAGTATTTAAAATATAAGTCTAAATACTAATAAAAAAATATATATTGGGGCATTACCATACAGCACCATCTAGTTCCATGATAAGCTACGAGGCTTGTGTTATGGATACCAGATAGTTGATACATTACACATATATAACTACATACATATTATAAATATACTGGTTTTAGAACCACTGATTACTGATTTTTGCCTGCGGCTCCGCTTGCATTACAAGGGTATATGTTGATAAAATTAGCCTCTATATTCATTTAAGATATAAGCTATCTCTTTTGCGCTCATATCCGTTTAGGCGTTAAAGCGTAAAGAAGTTGCTGACATACGTTGACTCATAAACTTTCACACTTAAAACATAAGTGATGAATTGAGCATAATCATTATTTATTACGAATATTATAATAAGAAAGTGTGTTTGTCAATATGACTTTCATTTACAACGACGGAGCAAATGTTATAAACAGACATACAAGTAAACATATTTATATACATATATTCATTAAGTATGTATTACATCGATTATATTTTTGAACAAGTGCTTCAGTTGGAAGGGCAGGCATTTTATGTTTCAAATTATATAACTTCATGCTATATACCTTGCAGTGTTATCAAAGAAAAAATTTAAATTTAAGTTTTTTTAATAACAATTTGAATAATAAATATATAAGGAAATTTACTGTAAAATAAAACTGTCTTTTTGAATTTTTTCGCAGATTTATTTAGATTTTTAGTTCCCGAAATTTCGAATACTATAGCAATCATGGTCAAGGGAGAGACTAAGGTTTTTGACGTCTCAAAATCACCCATAGTTATAACGAATAAAAATTATACATGATTTCAAAAATACAAAAAGGCTCCTTACAATACTTGTACAGTTTTATATATTTTTTTAATTTAAATTAGTTATATAATTGAATTTGACATTATTTTTCTTTCATTCACCACACTATCGTTACTACATATTATAAACTTAAGTTTCACACCGCTATGAATATATGTTTCTTCCCGATAATCTCTGAAACTATAATACTAATTTAAATGGTTTTTACCAATAGAATGAGTGTGTTAAAATTCAACCTTGAAAAGGGAGAAACTGTGATAGTTTATATAGGAAACATTTTTTTTAGGATGAAATAAAAAAAAATGGTCGAGAGAGAGTTGCAAAATACACAAAAAAACTGAAAAAAACTTGTCTTTTTTATGTCGGTCAAAAATATATACAAAAATTATAAACAACTCTATATTTACTTAGATTTTGTTCAAGTTACGAGTCTCAGTGGAAGCATTGAATGCACACGCGATTGTTGAATCACAACTTCCTACATAATTTATAATTTCATGGCGATCGGCGTATCTGGGCTAATTGTTGTGTGATTCACGGCCAGCGTTTGTTTTCGGATGTATTGTTTTACATATGGGTTCACTAGTTTATATTTCTTTTATAAATGGACAGATTGTTATTCTTTATTATATATAACTAAAATAGCTTTTACAGTGATAGCCCTTTGGTAGCACGCTGACTTAAAAATTCAACTAAAACGGGTTCGAATCTGGGTCTGTGCACTAGAATATTTTTAATTTTTCATAAGCGAATAATGAGTATCTGAGAAAATCTGCATATCTAATAATATATCACTAGTTTAAGAAAGACGTGTGAAGTATGTTAATCTGCACGTAGCCAGCGTGGTGGGCTATGACCTGAACCGAGATGGGGGTATTGAGGAAGGCCTAAGCCCAATAGCACTTTAAAACGGTTAAGTATATTATACACTTGGTCTCACCTGCGACTCCTTTTTCATGATATAACATCAAAAAAAGCTTTTTGATAACCTAAGTTTATAAATTCATTGAACTTGTTTCAACGTAAAGAAATAAAAGCACACGTAAAAACTTTGGCAGTAATTGTTAGTGTAAGTTCTTAACACTTTCTATGCTATGAAGTCTGAGACTCCATAAATTCTCTCCAGAAAATCTTCCTCTTGAGGTTTTCCCTCAGCGCTATAAGAGGGGGATCTTCAAGAGCCGTGTCTTCAGGTCCCTTGCAGCAACGCATTCGCAACTCCTCTTGTATTACAGATGTCTATGAGCGGTGATAGCTACTTACCATCAGGTGGATCGTTTGCTGGTTTGCCTATCATACTAAAAAAATAAAATAGAGCATCAATTTATTCTTTTAGATGTTTACTTAAACGTTCTGCATCATCACATTCTGCAATCTTTAAAAATATAAAAAAAATTACTATAATCAAGCTTAAATATTTCATATATTCTCATATAGTTTTATTCATCGATTAGTAATTCAAGGGCAAAAAACGACATTTAAACAATCTAAAATATAATATACCAGATCACTTCCCTACACAAATTTTCATCCCCATTTTCACTCCTTTAGGGATGATTTCTGAGATAAAAACTATCTCGTGTCCTTTCCAGGCTCTCAAACTATCTTCTTACCAAATTTCTTCTAAATCAATTTAGTAGTTTCGGAGTTTATTCGGTACAAACAAACAAACACAAACAAAAAAATCTTTCCTCTTTATAATATTAGTATAGATTAACGACATGAGTTGCGTAATATTATGAAAAAAAAAACATTTCATTTAATCAGATTTCCAAAGTCACGATGTCAATGACACTTATCTAAGGTAATTTCGTAATACACGTTGAATAAAAATTGCACAAGAACTGTGCTTCTATACCTAAAGCAAAAGAAAGAGAGAATGTAGGTAAAGATGCGATTAATGCAATTCGTGCTATTTTTTGGAGATGTTGAGGAAATGTAGTATTTCCATCTTCTCTTCTCTTCTTCCTAATGAATGTTAGAAGAGTAGTTCCAAATAGATATTTAGATTTTTATTGTCAAGTAGCTGTTCTTTGCGCCACTATTTTAGAGCAAAAGGAGTTTGCTTATAGGGTATACATAGTAAAAATAAGACGTTTGAATCCTAGAACATCTCATTGTTGGACACAGACTTCCTCTTAATGCGAAAGGGATCAGGTCATAACCCACCACGCTAGCCATATGCGGGTTGATGGATCAGACATGCAGGTTACCTTATAATGATTTCTTCCATCGAATTACCTTCGTGTCTTCTTCATTCTACGTGAAATTAGTGAAGTAATTTATACTCAACTGGCTCGCTTTGAAGCCATCTGTACTTACTAATATTATAAAGAGACAGAGTTTGTTTGTTTGAACGCGCTCATCTCAGAAACTACTAATCCGATTTGAAAAATTATTTTTGTATTAGATAGCCCGTTTATTTAAGAAGGCTATAGGCTATATAACATCATGTTACTACCAAAGGGAGTGGAGCAGTAATCATAAATGTCAACAAATCGGGCAAACTGCCATAGTACACACGTTAATGTAAAACTGATGATTATATCAGAAGTTTGAACGCGGACGAAGCCGCGGGTACTGCTAGTTAACAAGAAAATAGAATTGAAATACATCGAACTAGCAAATGTTATCATAAAATGAGAATGGCACAAAATCTAAGAAGCGGGAAACGTGCGATTTAAATTGTTTATAGCACATTTGGCCTTTTCTACTATTGTTGTAACCAAAGTATGATGCAAACATTATACCTATTCATTTGAAAGTTGTTTTTATTTGCAAAGGACATCGACCGCTTATCAGTGACCTCAATATCACCGATATATTTATTATCAAATATATATCGAATATACTTTACAGATAAAACAAAACTGTTCATTACTTTCGCTTTGACAGATTCCAGATTTTAGGTATTAATGGTAGGTATTATGTAAGTTTTTAGGTATTTTATGTTTAAACGACATCATGGCCTACTGTTATTGAGCCTAGTTTAGTATTTACTTCAGACATATTTATGTCAGAAATTGTAAATTCTGGTCTCATTTGTATATAATTAATGCTATTAAAGTAATCAATCATATTTAAAGCGGTATAAGAATTTCTGCTTCTCGACTTCCAAAAATGTACAAGTTAATGTAGAAATAATGATAACTAAGTTAATTAAAAATAATTAAATAATACAAAATAAAAAAATGTAGCTTTTTTTACTATTTTCTGTAATAGCTTGGGATTGTTTTCTTCATATTTGTAACATTTTGAAGTTGTTGTCAATCTGTATTATATATAAAAATCGCAAAATTGCAGTTCGTTAGTCTCGCTAAAACTCAAAAACGTCTGGACCGATTTTAATAATTATTTTTTTGTTCTGTTGGGGATGTGTCAGGGGGTGGTTTAGGAATTAAAAAAATGGGAAAACCAAAAAAGAACAGCTGGAAAATCGAAATGTTCAGAACTGATTATTTTGGACCTATGTATATTGTATATATAATATATAATCTATCATTCCATACTAACCGTTAAAACGTACCTAGGGACGAACCCGAGCGAAGAGAGGGTGAGTCGCTAGTACTAAATATTATAGCCTTTTATCTACGCACATTTATTTACGTATATTCTACGTGTAAGTATTATTTTATAACAGTTACATACACATTTTCTATATTATATTGTAGGCATTACACACATTCATCATTCTTAGATTGACGAATATTTTACTTTTTAAACAAAACTATCTTTTCGAATTTTCATGCAGATTTGTTTTAATTTTGCTTTCCGACATTGGAATGCTTGCAGCAATCATGGTATTTTAAATATATTTGGTATGTAAAGTCGAGGTGAATTAGTAGTATTGATAAATAACAACGTTTTGACTGGGCCTACCTACATGTCAATATGCTAAGGTCACTTGTTAGTTCACGTATAAAGGGCCTAAATAACCTTTACAAGAGCTTTCAGGCATATTCTAGGTTATAGACGTATATTTTGGATTTAACAAAGCTTTGCTTCCTTTGAATGTTATCTGGAATAGAGGTTATTTTGAAATATTGTACAATTCTCAATCCATATTGTGGATTAGAGTAATATGCATCTATATATGTATAATAGGCAAACATAAAACAGTTTAGTACCTATTTATTCAACCATTTTTTTTAGTTAGTAGCTATTAAGCTATATACGAGCTTTAGTGCTATCAATAAAAACACACACAAATTTTGAATAAAACACAACACAATTTTGGGTACAGATTCTTTTACATACAAGATAGGTAAATATTCATATATGTACCTATATGTTTTCCCAAAATTTTCAATAATAATAGGAGAACATTTGTCCATATAAAAAAATGACATGCTGTTTGTCATTAAGTATATAAGAAAAAAGAGACTGCACTCAATTCTCTAATTCTTATATTATAATCCTCGTAATAGTCTGAGCGAGGTTTAAGGAATGACGAGTTTCTGAGGATTTAATTTTGTTTAAGCCTGTTAAAGATACTCAATCGTACACTTAAAGTTCTGAATTTTCTATCACATAATAAGTATAATTTTTCCTTCATTAGAAATCGATTTTTTTGTATATTTACATGCATTCCTATAAATGCGCGGATGGAGAATGTAATTATATTATGAAATCATATAATTAAATTAGCAATTTTCTTAGGTGTCTAACATTAGCCTACCTGTTATTCCAGGATATAATCTGTTTATTTATTTTCATCCAAATCCGTCCAGCCGTTTTCGCGTTAACGAGTAACAAACATACATACATACGAACTTTCATTTATAATAATAATCCGATAAACGAGAAACCCTACAAGGCAAAGCTAGTTTCACTAAAAATATATTAAAATAGATATCTCGTTAATTGTAATCACACGTGCGGGTCACTCGTTATCGGTCAACAAAAGGTCACTGATAATAGGCCATTGAGCCTAGGATTTCGGTCTTATCGTCCATAAAGAGATGTGTTTATCGTCTACTGATTGTCGAATCGAGTGTTCACGTAACACGGAAATGTCTGGAAAACGTATAATTTAAATATTGGTCTAGATTTAGCTTTAACACGTTGTTAAGTGCGTGTATAAGTTTGCGTGTTAATATGATCTTGGAACTAATCAAATATATGTACAGTCAGAAGAGGTCAAGACAATAAAAAATTATGTTGCTCGACTTCAAACAAAAGTATACGCGTAGTTCCTAGTTAAGTGAAAAAAAAAAGGTTTTGAAGTTAATTTATAATCAAAGAATGTGTTATTATAAATATTAATGAAGATCAAATCGATCATAATAATCGAATAATCGATCGAATCGAATCATATATTTTAAATTAAATATGTTTAAAAACAACTAAAATGCGTTGTAAGTTTGAATATTTTGATGTAATACATAATATTATGTATGTCATAATATATTTGTTTTTGTATTTATCTTAGGAATATGCGTTTAGTCAAATGCGTCGTAATTTGTTGTCTTTTCAAAAATAATTATTTTAAAACGACACGTCATACAAAAATATCAGTTATTTCTAAGAGTGGATTTATCTTCTTTAGTAGTTATGTAACAGAATCATGTTTGTTATGCAATGCAAATATGAAATTATAATGCAAATCTCATAAATAAATATTATAAATGCGAAAGTTTGGATGTATGTTTGTTACTCCATCACGCCAGAACGGCTGAACGGATCTGGATAAAATTGGCATAGAAATAGATTAGACTGTAATCTTTGTGCCAAATTATATCTAGATCTCTAACCATTAGAGTCTGGAATAGCCCATAGGTTATTTTTATCCCGGAAAAATGTACGGTTCCCATGGAATATACATACTAACCGTTAAAACGTACCTACCTAAATCTTATCTTAAGTCGCTAGTTTAGTAATATTTTTGACATTATTTTTAGATTCAGATTTTATTGGAATATACATACAAATTGAAGAACGATTTTCCACAGAATCTTCCGAGATCTTTCCTTTCCTGAGATTTTGAGTGCTTTAATATAAAGCTCTTCGCGAGTCGTGTCTTTAGGTTCCTTATAGGTCGGCGATGCATTCGCATCTCGTATGTTACAGATGTCTATGAACGACGGTTGTTATTTACTATCAGATGGATCGTTTGCTGTTTTCTTCTTTTGCTGTAAAAAATGTATACACTTTATTACATATCTATACACATAACAAAATTGTAACTAAGTCGAATCTGAACATTAAATATTTTTTTCGAAAATCTAATTGAAATAGACATTATTATTAATACAGAGTTCGAATCTATAGTTTTTAGAATTTTTGTCTGTCTGTCTGTCCGTTACCGCATCACGAGAAAACCACTGGAGGGATTTCGATGAAATTTGGTATGGTGATAGCTGATTATCCGGGTCAACATATAGAATACTTTTTACCCAAGGAAAATATCTCATTTCTAATAAAAAATACAAAAACTGCATTGTAAGAGTATACTAATATGTAAAACCTAAGAATTTGGTTTTTGGTCATGTGAACGCGGGCGGAGCCGCGGGCAATGCTAGTTATGTTATAACTCATATATATACCTACACTTTATCGTAGTGTACAAGTTTTGAAAAAATATAATAATTGCTTAAACAGTTTTGGAATTACTAGCCAATTTGTTTATTTCATTTATAAACTTGTTTCTTGGATACAAATCCGTATATTAAAATTATAATTACATGGTTTGTACAAATAGTTTTTTATGAGTTTTCTTGCTGTCTCTTGAATCTCTAGAAAATTTAATATCTAATCAAAGTAGATTAAAATATAGAACTGTAGGATATCTAAAAAAAAATATTTGACAAAGCATGTGGTTCAGTTTGTAGTGACCTTACTTGCTGTCCCAGCGGTGGCGGGTTCGAGTCCCGCTTGCGGCATTCATTTGTGTGTACTCCAGTCATGGGTGTTTATATTAATTTATTTATGATATGTATTTATTTAAAGTTATATATATGTAGTGTATCAACTATCTGGTATCCATAACACAAACCTCGTAGTTTACCATGGAACTAGATGGTGTTGTGTGTTAATGTCACAACATATTAAAAAAACTTACACATCTTTTGAAATTATTTATTCATTATCTGTATTCCAGAAATAACAATAAAAAATAAAAATATTTTTCTTTTAGGTATAATACTAATTCTAATAACTTTACTTCTTATTTACACATCATTCCCAAAGTAAAATCATTTAGCTAATCGTTTACTCTATGATGGCTTAAGCAATAAACTAGATATGATGAGATTGGCCAAAATAACAGTATGTGGACAGACACAAGTGCACCCTTTCTTACTTCATCCCTTATATTGCAGCGAGAAACTCGACATGACCGGTGAGAGGGTAGGACTGACGGCCTAATATGCTCTCCGAAGTACAGGGGTGTTCATATCCCAAACTTTCCAACTCTAGATCGCTGTCATTCTTCGTGACATTTCCCCAACCCGGGACTCGAACCAAGGTCCTCATAATTTACAACCGTACTTGCTATTCTCTAGACCAGAGGCATATCATTAATATTTATTTATATGAACTTACATACCATCTCCGAACACATATTGAGTTGATATTTGAAGGCAGCATGGACGGTGATATCTAATAATGTTTATTATATAGAAGGTAAGTTATTCATGGGGTAGACACGTGCCCCATAGAGCCTCATGGAACGACCATGAGAAGGGACTGCTGATAACTCGCATTTAAGGGCTAGACCTGCAAATAGAGAAACCGTACTAATGTAACTCGAATGAATGTTTATTCAAGTAATTTTTTTTAATAATCTATACAGATAAATAAAATTGAAGTGTCTGTTTGTAATGTCAACATAACAGCTTTTAACTAAATCTGATATGAAAGTATAATATACGGTACTTACATGTTGTTTTTTTTGTATGTCGTCTGTTTGTTACGGCTAATCTCCGAAATAGCTGGACCGATTTTGACGGAATTTTCACTGGCAGATAGCCGATGTTATAAGGACTTCCGCGCTAACAAATTTAAAGTCATGAAATTGTGAACCAAATCCGTGTATCAAGGAACGCACCCGAGTAAGCCGCTAGTATTAAGTAAAATTACGAAATATTTAAGTTTTTATTTTAATATTTAAGAAAATACTAAGCAACAGATGGTTTTCATGTATTTTCTCCACATTTTCTTAGCAAACCTGTGTTCTAAGGTCATAGCCCTGACATCCTTATAATATAATATTGAATATGTACGAGTACATACTCGTTTCTTATGTAAAATTTATGTTTATTGGTCTATCCTTCTTTTACTTACGAACGGTAATTTTACATAGAGATATACCAACACATAGGCTATTTTTAGTAATAAATGTTGCCGAAATGTGGCGCTTGTATATAATATAACTAGCCATCTGCGCAGGAGATATTATAGTGCAGTACGTGTGCGCGTAGACATAAGTGCACTCTCTATTCCTGTCACTCTCATACTCCGGTGGAACGACTGCTCGACATGACCAGTGAGAGTTAAGGCGCAGGACCGACGGCTTTACGTGTTCTCCGAAGCACGGGTGTGAAACACCGCCAACTTCCCAAATCCGGACTGTTACTGAGGCTTACTAAACAGAAAGACTCAATAACTAAACTTAAGCCCGACCCGGGACTCGAACCCAAGACCTCCGGTAATGCAGCAGTACATGCTAGCCACTGCACCGCGGGAGTGAAGTGAGGGCATGTCAGAGTACAACCATAATGGCAGTCTCGTTAAACGTAGCGATCGATTTAATGCGCAATACCGAGCTATGCTGACTGATAATTAAAACAAATAAATAAACTAAATATCCTATTACCATGTTTGTTTTGTATCGATAACTCATATAAGTAGTTAAATTACCCATTTAATTTTGATAAACAAAAATTTCAATGTATCGTATTTTGTTCACTTTTTGACTGCTGTAAACGTGTTATTTCTTTTTCTAATTGGGCGGGCGGAGAGATTTTATTGACGGAGATAATCTTCTCTCCATTCTCCGACATCTGATCTCTTTAGATAAAATAATCAGGAGTTCATTTTGTATAACTTAAAATAAATAAAATATAAATTAAAATAAAAAAAAAATGTTAAAATTATGTTAATGTATTATTATAATAAAAAAATAAAGGGGGCACGAAAATATAAAATCCGGGGACGTTTAATAGAAGAAAGGTTGGAAAACCCTATAAAAATTCCCTATGTACCTACAATATTGTGGCCGTTATAAAATGAGGTTATGTTTGTTATTGGTTAGTAAATATAAATAGTAAATTAATAAGTAAATATTTATTGAATGTTATGTTATGCTACAAGTTATATGGTACTAGCGACTCACCCTTACTTTACTCGGGTTTATTCCTAGTGATAAGCAAAGACAAACCTATCCCACGGGAACTGTACATTTTTCCGGGATAAGAAGTAATATATGTGCTATTCTAAACTATAATCTATCTCTGTGCCAAATTACAAAAAATATCCAAACTTCAATAGGGAAGATGGCTGGGTACTACCATCATCTTGGGATCCAGTAATAAACATTATAAAATCTAACAACAAACATAAATATAACAGACCAGTAGATGTAGTTAGTTCATACTGTGTGGATCGCAATAATGACAGTAATTCTGATTAATAAGCCTCTGTTTACGTATTTAAGATCCTTATGTAAATATTGTCTGAAATAAATGATTAAATAAATAAAAAAATAAATAAAAATAATATATTTTTTGTCTATATTTTATGTATATAAAGGTAGCAATAGTGTTGCTCAATATTTTAACTTTAAATAATAGCAATCTAAATATTTTAACTTCTTTTAAATTATATATAAAACAATAATGTTGCTTAGATAAATAATTAATATTTTTAATTTTTAGTATTCTCTATGGATATACATAATATAATAATAGCAACACTAAATAATGTTAGTAATTAATAAAGTTTTTTAAAAACGTAATATTTATAATATTAACAGCAAAAATTAAATAAATAATGTTACTATATTTAATAATAACATTTATTAAAAAAATTAAAATGTTTATAAATAAAAATCAACAAATATTGTAAGGTACTTTATTGTCATTTTGAATTTTTGAAATCATTTTTGTAAAATAGTGGGAGGCACTGTCTGTAACAAGTATGTGTTTGAGACGTCTATAACCTTTGTCTCTCCCGTGACCATGATTGCTGTATAGCATTCGAAACGTCGGGAACCAAAAATCATAATAAATCCGCGAAATAATCCGAAAAGAGAGTTTTTTTAAAATGTCAAATATTCGCGTAAATCTAAGAAAGTATTAGTTAGTCAGTATTAGAGTTTTACTAAGTAATCCATAAAAATACTTATTTAGAAATGTATACTGAAATTTTGTAATAATTTTATAATATTTTAGTTTTTCATGGTAAGGGTTGAAAGCCTATAACCCTTCCAAAGGCATGAGGATGAATAAATAAGTGGTGTCAATCAAGCCGACGCTGGCATAAGCAAGTGTCGTTATAAAGTTTATTTTCGTTAACTAATATTTTTGGTCAAGGCTCAGTGGAACGATCTACCAAGCTAATATCAGATAACAGGTTCGATATCTGTGTGAAACAAATATTTATATACTAAGTTTATGTATGGTTATTTCAAAGAAAACTTTTATATCGTGTATAGTAGAAACTTACCTTATGAGTCCCTACTTGTCTAATCTAGTCTTTGTGTTAGTATAGGTCATAATCTGCGTGTATTTATGCCTAAATTTTATCTAATACGTTCTGCTATTTCACACACACAAACGCGCGCGCGCGGCACGTGCGCGCACGCATGTAATTACTATATTAATAAATGACTTCTCATTGATTTTTATGGTATGCGAATATCTAAAAAAATAGATTTATTAGGCTATATACAACAGCTACAAGCATGACGTTTATATGAAAGCCAATAATTCTAAATATAAAATATGGTTGTTCAGATTAGTAATTTCAAAAGATCGCTAAATAAGATGTCGTTAAAGCTACAACGTGATAATAAAAGATTTATCAGTGAAAAGAATGGTGTAATGAAACTTAATTAAAAACGTTTCAAGCTTCCGCCTTAGTTGATTACCTCCGACTTTTCGGGTACCTCGTAAAAAGTCGAAATGACGTACGCACCGTACTTAAGCTGGAGCGGATGAGTTTATATATCTACAAGTGACTTATCCTTGCTTCTCTTCGATGCATCTCTGATATTTTTTACGACTTGTTACGAAAATATCGACTTTTCATCAAATTTTATGTATATACTAGGCAGTGGTAGCCCAGTGGTAACGCGTTCGCT
The DNA here is from genome assembly GCA_921882275.1 of Brenthis ino. Taxonomy (NCBI): domain Eukaryota; kingdom Metazoa; phylum Arthropoda; class Insecta; order Lepidoptera; family Nymphalidae; genus Brenthis; species Brenthis ino. Next base: position 7,677,487 of record OV170221.1, read on the forward strand.
TGGGAAACCGAGTGATACGGGTTGAAATCCCGGGTCTCGCACCTCTGATATATTCATGTGCGAATCATTTTCTAACATGCCTTACGGTGAAGGAAAACATCGTGAGGAAACCTGCAAGTCTGAGAGAACCTAGCAAGTTTTCAAAAGACATGTGAAGTCCGCCAACCCGCACTTGGCCAGCGTGGTGGACTATGGCCTGATCCCCCTCGTATTGAAGGGAGGCCCGTGCTCAGCAGTGGGACGTTAAAAAAAGGGGCTGAATACACACTAGTCCGGTAGACGTTGCTTGGCTGGCCCGAATCCTTGGCTTTTCAATTGGATGGGTTAATAAATTTCGACAAAAAAACAAATACTGTGAAATAAAGATGCAACAAAATTCATCAAAATCGGTCCAGCCGTTAAGGAGGAGCTCAGTGATATTCACATGTACAAAAAATTTAAACCGACTGCAGCTCTTTCTATAGAATATAGTTTTATATGCAAACTTTCCAGGGAACCTTTTAAACTCACACAAAAAAAATCATTAAAATCGGTTCAGTCGTTTAGGAGCAATTCAGTGACGTACATACATACAGAAAAATATATGTTAATTTTGTTATGATAATTATGCATTCATTTCTTAGCAAACAATCTATGCCATGGGGCGTTAAACAGGGCTGCATATATATGAATACCAAGATTTGTACTCAGTACAAGATGCATTGGCCAAACCATTCAAAGCTGATCTATGAAATCTATTATTATGTTAAAGAGGGACACTGCACTTTTTGTGCATTTCCATCCAGTATAAACATGTCGAGCGTCGCTTCTAGAGCTGTGTACAGCTAAGGTATTTAAGCGAGTTAGAAAAAAAAATAGTAGCTAATATTGATAATTTGGTACCTACACTAATATTATAAATATTTTGAAGTTTGTAAGTGATGTGTATGTTTGTTTCTTCTCTTATAATATAACATAAATATTCTAATATTTCTTCAAACTTGATATATGACAAATATATGTATACCTACATATTATGTTTCATCAATAGTTACAGAATTTTTATATTATATTGATAAAACACATTTATAATACGTAGGTTTAGGGTGTATATATTTACAACACGTATGTATTCAAAGTTATATATGTGTAGTGTATCAACTATCTGGTATCCATAACACAAGCTGTAGCTTACCATGGAGCTGTGCTGTGTGTTAATGTCCCAACATAGTTATTTATTAGTGTTCGGCCAGTGGTCGAAATTTGGCAATATTGAAAGTCGAAAATTTGAGGAATGATAGAATTTATCTATCTATAAAAAAAACTTACTTTTTCCAATAATTTATATTTTTTTTATTGATATTGACATAAAAGCTTGTCAACAGCTACTAAACAAATAAAAAAAGAAAATCGTTTGACAAACAAAGGAAAAAAGGCACTGAACAATTTTCTTTCCCTATTTATATAATATAGAAGATGTATTTACTTATGTGAGACCTTTTAGCATTAAAAAGTATAACGTAAACAATTTAATAGTTATAATTTTTAAATAAGAAAAAATAAAATGCACTTGTTGCGCTGATTTTACTATTCTATGTCTTCTGAGTAAGGGTAATAGCTACAGCATCCAAGATAAAGCTAAAATATTATCGTGGAGGATCGAAAGTGGGGGCGAATAAATGTTCTAAAACATTTTGAAAACAACAGTTCAATTTTGCCTCGTCCCCGCCCATGAGATAGCTTAAAAATTTAATACGAACTTTAGACATTGACTCGACTCAATATTCACAATTTCGATTAAAGATTTCATAATACATTACATCGGAATCTAAGCTTTTATTTTTTTACTTGTTATTTTTAGAGTTCCGTAGCCGAAGGGTGCAACCGAACCCTATTACAAAGCCTTCGCTGTCCGTCCATCCGTTCGTCTGTCAGAGGGCTGTATCTCATGAACCGTAATAGGTAGAGAGCTGAAATTTTCGCAGAGCAGGTATGCATTTCTATTACCGCTATAATAGTAAGTAATTAAAATAAATAGAAATAAAAAATACAACAATTTCTTTAATGTTCTTAATCGATCATCGAAGTTAATATTCTACATAATAATGTACAAATTGTAAAAGTCATATTAATAAAAATTACAATTACGATGGTACGGAACCCTTCGTGTGCAAAATCGACTCGCACTTGACCAATTTTTATTCTATTTAGCATTAAGTATTATATTATAATAAAATAATGTTTCTAAGAACTTGTCAATTCATTTGATGTTATATTTTCTTGTAAAATATTTTTTTGTCTGTATTCAGCCATTTTTTAACGTCCCACGGTTGAACTTGGGCCCTTTACCACGAGGGGGATCGGACCAGAGTCCACCACGCTGGCTACGTGCGGGTTGGCGGACTTCATATGTCTGTATTTTGCTTCACCATATTTTCCTTTACCATAAGACACGTGGTAATCATGTTAAAAATGATTCGCTCATAAAAATATCAGAGATGCATGACCCGCGATTAGAACCCGCTTTACACGGTTTCCCAAGCAAGTTAAGCGAGTGTTACCACTGGGCTACCACTGCCTAAATTTTTTTTTATACCTTTAATCATTTGTTTAAAGTAAGGTTTTTACTAAAAAAATATGCATGAATCTCTATAATTACTTGAACCTAGCTTTATACTATAACCTAATAATAGCTAATAAAGTTAAAGCATATTTAAAAATATATGGTAATATGTAAATTTAAATAGTTTGTGTACTTTTTTTAACACGTACTTCTCGAGAACTGCTAGTCAGAATTTATAAACTCTTTTTGCATTTTATAACTTTAACTAGCAATTTAGCACTATTATTAAGATTAAAAAATTGTTATCGTGTGTTAAAGGTTGGTTTTCACCACTTTTAAATTTTATTTTCATAACAAAAATTAGCCTATGTCTTTCTCAAAGATTCCTTCTATCTCTATACTAAAATTCATCAAAATTGGTTCAGTGGTTTAGGCGTGAAAACGTAACAGACATACAGACAGAGTTATTTTCATATTCATAATATTAGTTTGGATTATTGCGGAAGGTAATAAACCTATTAAATAATAATGAGATAACCATCTAGCATCACATTATAGCCTTAAGGAATCGTTCTTCTTATATTATTAGAATGAAAGCTTTTTTTAGATAATAAATAAATATATAAATAAATAAATATGTTGGGACATTATCACACAACACCATCTAGTTCCATCGTAAGTTACGAGTCTTGTGTTATGGATACCAGATAGTTGACACACTATACATATGTAACGTTAAATATTGTATATAAATATAAACACCTATGACTGGAGTACAAATATTCATGCTCATCACACAAATGAATGCCCCCAGCGGAACTCAAACCCGCGACCGCTGGCACGGCAAGTAGGGTCACTAAAACTCAGCCAAACGTGTTGTCATAGATGGAGTATTGTATGTATATTTTTATTTTTGACACGAATCTACTTAGTTATACATACAAAACCACTTGTTGAAACATCATAACAACAACATTTATATAGGTTAACAACCAACCATAAATACAAACAACCAACATAGATAGGTTATAATTTATAAAGATATAGTAATTATAATTTAATGTATAGAAAGAGTTAGACCCATATACATAAGAGATAATAAAACTACAGATAAGCTATATTATATTAATTAAAATCCATCCATAAATTTATAAACTATTAATGCACTTGCTTTATAGATTTAATCAATCATCTTATAATTTGCAATTATTTTTATTGTACTACTAGTGACTCACCCACGCTTCGCTTGGGGTTCGCTAGGCAAAAACCAACCTATCCCACGGGAGCCGTACTTTTTTCCGGGATGATATATATCCTATAGCCTTCCTCAATAAACAGGCTATTTAATGCAAAAAGAATTTTTGAAATTGGATTAGTACCTAGTTCTTGATATTAGCGCGTTCAAACAAGCAAACAAACAAACAAAAAAACAAACAAACAAACAAACAAACGAACAAACTCTACCTCTTTATAATATTAGTGTAGATTTTAATCAAACTATAAACTATCGATGAAACATAAATCTTTATTCACCCCATTTAAAGAATTTACGGTATTTCCTGTATATATTAGAGGGTCGATCTGCTGAGGTTTTATAAAGCACTAGAGATTGGATGCCCAACAAACTATCCTATGTTATCTGTGTAAACAACGTTAAGTATTCTGTTAAGTATGGCCGAGTTTAACCTTACATAGCAATTCTCTTTGAGCTTTCGGTTAAATTTTCCATTTAAAATTTTCAATAGGTTTTCTTTTAAAAAAATCGTATGTAAATCGGTTGAGTTAACGAGGTGCTGATGGTTTGTTGGTTTGAATGTTGTTTATTACAAGTTTGAATCTCGGCTGGTACAAACATTCTTTGGATTTGATATTGACAATTATTTATTACATATATATTTACATATTTTATTGAAAACTGAGCAATTTGTATATCATTATTTATTTAGTTCTAGCTACTTGACCTCGCTTAGGCATTCTAAAAATGAAAATCAAAAGCCTTTCTCCGTCTCCAATATATACTCGTTTGGTATTTGGTATTCAGTTTGTACTGACCCTACTTGCTGTGCCAGCGGTCGCAGGTTCGAGTCCAGCTAGGGGTATCAGTCATGAGTGTTTGTATTCATAATATGTATGTTTTAAAGTTACATAATATGTGTAGTGTATCAACTATCTGGTATCCATAACACAAGCCTTGTAGCTTCCATGGAACTAGATAGTGATATGTGTACCAACATATAATTATTATATTACAGATTTTTCGCGTTTCTTATGTAAGAATATGATTTTATTATAAAAAAACTAGCAAAACAATAGTTTTATTAGCTAAAATTAAAACTTGTATAAGAAAACTTACATTTTATTACTTAAACTATAATAAAAAAGACTGTAAAATAAAAAAATAGCATTAAAATTAACGTTTTATTACACTATATTCACACAGATTAGCCATCTATGTGGAATATACGCAGACATAGATGCTTCCATTATTTTCTTACTGTCATAGTGTGGCGGAACAAGTATCAAAGAAAAGATATGAACACTTATAATACTAATACTTTCTTAGACTTACGCGAATATTTTACATTTTAAATAAAATAAAACTATCTTTTTGGGATTTTTTCGCGGATTTATTTTGATTTCTGGTTCCCGACGTATCGAATGCTTTACAGTAACATGATCACGAGAGGCTAAGGTTTTAGATGTCTCAAAGGCATTGTATAGTTGTTATAGACAGCCTAACCACAAAATAACAAAAAAAAAATTTTTTTTCGTAAAAGATACTAACTACAAACAGCTTTACATACGCTTAAAGTATATAAATATATTAATTTTGCAAAATACTAAATATGAGCTTATTAATAAATTAATTCAGCCCTTGTTCATATCCCACTGCTGGGCACCGACCTTCAATACGAATGGGATCAAGTCTTAGCCCACCACGCTAACCAAGTGTGGGTTGGCGGATTTCATACTACGTCTATCAAAAACTAGTGAGCTTCTCACAGATATGCAGGTGTTTTCCTTCGCCGTAAGGCAAACGTAATCTAGTTGAAAAATGATTCGCACATGAAAATATCAGAGGTACGAGATTCGGTATTTGAAGCCATTTCACTTGGCTTCCCAAGCGACTGAAATATCACCAGTGCCTCAAAATATGAGTTTTTATTAAAGAATAAAATTAAGCAGAAATCCTCAAACAATTTTACCCAACCCAAGATTCAAACTCAGTACCATATCCAAGCTGACACCAACGTGTAGTTCAATGAATACTAATATGTTACTACCAATACTTATTAAGAGCAAAAATTGCTCACATTCTCAAACATATACTCGTATATCCGATAAAAATGTAAAGAAATATTCAGAATTTGTAGTGGAAAAGTTACGGGGAATTCTGTTCATCGCCGTTATTTTTGGCATTTTCAATTATGTACAGACGGCGTTTTTTATCCCGTCTGGGTACAACTATGTTGGGGTTGTTTTACTCTTATCGTATGCGGCTAGCGTTTAGCTTTGTGGAATGGGTGTTGAGTCGAGAAGTTGGTTGGTGGTTACAAGTTCAAATTGATTACAAACATTTGCTCCTCTAGACTTTTTGTATTTATTTTGTAGCATCACTAACGTTTTCCCGTGGACCCATCCGCGTTAATGTATTACTATATCTTAAATAAACCATAGTCTAAGTGTTGCACTGCTGTCATTTAACTATATTACTGTAAAGTTTCATCAAATTCTGTTTAGTAGTTTTTGCGAGGAGTAACAAACGTACATTCATACATTCTCACAAACTTTCACGCTTATAATATTAGTAGGATACTGTATATAGATAGCACTACATTTTGGCAAGTTTGATTATTGACCTTAACCTGTATCCTCCTTTAAGGCCATAGTCTATTTGTGTACTTTTATCCAAATTAATTAAGCCAAGCATCGTGAGGAACAAACATACACACATATACAAATAGTCGCATTATACACTATACAGTCCGATTAATTATTGAGTATCCATAATGTCATAAATACTTAGTCATTGAAATTTGTTTTTATTTTGAACGCTTATTATATAAAAGGAAAGACAAAGTTAGCGACATAAAGACTTAAGTCTTTCGTTGACAGGTGACGTTAATTTAAGTAATTAAAGCGAACATTATTATATCCTATACAAACCTATCCCACGGTAACCGTATATTTTCCCGGATAAAATATAGCCTATGTGTTATTCCAAACTATAATCTATTTCTACGCTAAATTTCATCCAAATCCGTTCAGCCGTTCTGGCGTGAAAGAGTAACAAACATACATCCATACTCACAAATATTCATATTTATAATATTAGTATAGATATACATATTATTCACAATACTACCACTTAATTCATTGTAATAGAAAAAAAATCACATCGTTGGATTTGTTCCTAGTATGTAGCTATAGATTCGGAAATTTGAGTTGAAGTCTTGCATCGGGCCAAATATAGTTATTGGGTTTTGCTGACAATTTTTTTTAAATCCAGAGCCGGGAAGCTGTAGGTGTATCTTTACTCCTCAAAGTCACGTAAAGCTGTCTATCCCGCTCAATTTTTTTCCGTGTAGAGTTTTCTTTTTCATTGGACTAAAAAATGCAAGGCTAGGTTATCCTGTGACTGGACGAAGTGACTAAAAAAATTCTAAACTAAATAAGTTCTATTCTTATAATATAATACCAGTAATATAAAGTGGCTCACCCTCACTTCGCTCAGATCACCTCTAGAAAAACAAAAACAAATCTATCCCACGGGAACCGCACATTATCCCGGGATAAAAGAAACCTGTACACCAGTATATGATGTATGAGCTATATTATTGTAAAGTTTCATTAAAATCCATTTAGTAGGTTTTGCGTGAAAGAGTAACAAATATCCGGACATCCATACATCCTCACAAACTTTCGCATTTATATAGTAGGATATGTACAAAAAATCAAAGCTAAAAAAGAGTAAAAAGTATTATATAAGGTACGTTTCTATCGAATTCATTTCATATTTCAATACAAGAATCTACAATACAGTGCTAAACTGTTGTGACAACTCAAGATTCGAACCCACTTCTGGCAACCTGTCAAACGCCTATAGACCGTAACGCTTTCAATTGTTCCCAACTCCGCTTGTATAAGAATCGAGTAAAGAAAATTTTCCATTTTCTCATGTAAAACAAAATTTTCTCGCGTTTTCGTTTGAATTCACACTCAGCTCTGGCTGTGACGGGGTTTTGTCAGGTGTCCATAAATGCTTTATTGAATTTGATAGATATTTAGACTATTTAAATGCAATAGTATAAAAAAAATTACAGTTGGATGTCATGATTTTACCGATCAAAAAATTCAAATCTTAAGTTAGGATGTGAGTTATCACTATATTTTTATTTTGACTTGCTTTGGTTTGATATGGATAAAAAATCTTACACATACTAAGTGCTATTGCACTGAACGGGATTTGAACCCGTGACCGTAAATCTATGCCAATCCGATATCTATTCTACTAAAACATGTTAAAATATATTTAACTAGCGACTCACCCTCGTTTCGCTCGGGTTCAAACCTAGGTTTATTCCCCATACAATCTCTTCACCTCCTTAAGGGATTTTCTCCGGAATAAAAAATATCCTATGTCCTTCCCAAGATCTCATATCATAACTAATTTCATCTAAATCGGTCCAGTAGTTTTTAAGTTTATTCGTTATAATCATACAAAAATACAAATATTTCCTCTTTATCTGTAATATAGACAACATTTATGTGTTCACCAATTTAAAAACAAACCATAACATAGGACTATCCCACATTTTCAAAGGTGTTTGTCGCTACAGGATCGTCGGTGAATAGTTTCGCGGCTGTCAAGCGGCTGTGAGCGGGATTTATTATTTTTATTATTGTTTCGAGAAATGCAGACTGCCTCTTTTATATCCTGGCTAAAGTTATGACGTGGCGAAATAAGGCATTATTGGAGAAAGGCTATTAACTGTTGTATTCTTGCAAATTTCCACATTTTATACTTATTTTGTTGGGAGCTTGCTATTATTAAGTTTGTTATGTATAGCCTGAAGTTTTGTGTGTATAATGCTGTTTTTGTTATCATTTTTCTGTTTTATTTGACTTATGTAATAAATGCTAGTATAATATTGTTTTTACGTAAGTTCTGTCTTTTATTTCTATTTAACTAGCCCTAATAGGACGATGTTTAAACTTAGATGCTATATTTTTGGTTATAGTATTTGTTTCATTTCCATTTATGTTGCACAATGCTTGGAAATAACTAATATTTTACATGACTTTTTTTTTGTAGTGATGCTTACTTGTTGTGGCAGCGATCGTGGGTTCGAGTCCCGCTGAGGCCATTTATTTTTGTAATGAGTGGTGTTTATATTTATAATATGTATATATTTAAATTTATATATGTGTAGTGTATCAACTCTCTGATATCCAAAACACAAACCTTCTAGCTTACCATGGATTAGATGATGCTGTGTTTTAATGTCTCAACATAATTATTTATTTATATTTCTTCGTTAATCGATCAGAGAAATAAGTAAACTTTATTTTCGCCACAACATTATACATAATAACAAAATTAGTTCTTTCAACATGTCTCCACTGGGCAAGATCCTCTAGAATGCGAGGACTTCATAACTCTTTAAAAAAAATTTGAGTTTTCCTCACGATGATCCTACTGAGATTTGCACATGTAAATCTCAGCAAAACGCGAACAAAGTTTGAAACCGTTTTCATTGGTATTCGAGAGCGCATACCAATTAAATAAAATTAGCTGAATAAATTGCTCTTTTGTAGAGACACTTGATCATTATAAATGCTATCTAAACTATTAACTGCATCGATGGTCTGGGCTGGTGTGGTGGTTAATAACTGGAAACCGAGTGAAGCGAGTTTAAACCCCGGTTCTCGCACCTCTGATATTTTCATGTTATTGTGAAGGAAAACATCGTGAGGAAACCTGCATGTCTGAGAGAACCTAGCAAGTTTACGAAAGACATGTGTAGTCCACCAACCCGCATTTGGCCAGAGTGGTGGACTATGGCCTGATCCCAGCAATGGTCCCAGCAGTGGGACGTTAAAAAGGGCTAAATAAATTTCTGAATTATAATGAAAATAGTAACATAATTTTTCATTTATTTTTTATTTACTAACCAAATAAAACTTACACGAAACCGAAAAGTTCAGTAGAAAAGCTCTAGTTTTACGAAGGCAACTAATAGCAAGTTTTAGCGTCTGAAGTCTAATAAAGTTGTAGCTGGATCGGAGATTTCATGTTGCTTTTTACAAAAAATGTTGAATTCTGGTTTTAAATATGTGTTTGCTTTAAAATATGGCTCATATAGTTAATTAAATCTTTAATAATCGATTTAAAGTAAAGCAATAACTATTCATTTTCTTAGTAATGTTCCAAAAATGTATTTCGTCAATAATGTTATAATGGTATATTTAAAAATATAACGGTTTAATGAGATATATGACGTTATTAAAAAAAATGCTAATTTTAGAATATAAGTTTTCTCTTTAATTAATCTCCAAGGTCATAAAATACAATAAAGTCAGTCAGTAAGTATATATAATAAAATTCTGAGTCAAATCTGTACAATAAATATTTTTTTGAAAATCTTGTTGAGACAGTCATTCTAATCGATACAGAGGCCGAATCTATAGTTTTTAGAATTTTTGTCTATCTGTCTGTCTGTTACCGCATCATGAGAAAACTATTGGACAGATTTTGATGAAATTTGGTATGACTGTAGGTGACTGTCCGAGTCAACATAATTGATACTTTTTACTACGGGAAAATATCTCATCCTTGAGAAATCTATACTAAACGTTAAAGCACGTTTGTGACATGTACTGACGGGTGTGACAAAGATAGTGTTAGTTTTCATTTGCCAACTGACTAGCGAATTAGCTTCGCTTTGCTCGATTCACTAGATGCCTTACTTGTGTGTTACTCCATGTCATATTCTATCTAGTAAATCATCAAAATCTGACGAGCCGTTAGGTGATGGATTAAGAAACATACAAACATAATACTTTCTTAGATATACGCGAATATTTGACATTTTAAATAAAACTATCTTTTCGGATTATTTCTGCTGCTGCTGGATGCTGTAAAGAATTCGAAACGTCGGGAACCAAAAATCAAAATAAATCCGCGAAATAATCCGAAAAGATAGTTTTATTTAAAACATACATACATACAAACATTCACATTTATATTTGCTTTAAACATGAAATTAACCTGCTATCCTCTGAGCCTAAATCTCTCCACATAGACGACATTCCGTTACTTTTACTAAATTTCCTCTTGCACATTAAGAACAGTCGTATTAGACAAATTTGCGCAAATATTAGAGTCTCAGTGGGAACGCTGAACGGTGTCGTAAAGCAAAATTATAGCAACCTATTGAAAGTCGGTCTTAAGGGACTTTTGAGTGTCCTTGGAATTTTATTACGTTATTATGCAGAAGTAAAATACCCTGTGACTCAGTAGAAACATGTGTAACAAAAAAGGATGGCTGGGGAATCGATTCTTGCGTTAGAAATATATAATATAACTAAGCAATGTAATAAGTAATATAACTATTATTATATACATGCATAAAAAATATATAAAAAATGTTTTAGATACATATAATGTCCTCTAAATTTGCAATGCTTTCTAATGCATTTCTTGATGCGATGATTTCATAGTATCGACTAAAAATATACGTATACATGTATATATAATATATGTATAAGCAAGGCGAAACCAAACTGATAAAACCAAGATTGTGTATGAGACTATTTACATATTTTACATATTATACTCATACAGAATACTGTAAATATTTATTGAAAATAATCAAACCTGTGACCTACGGAATAAAAAACAGCGCCAAACAGTCACATAATATTATGGTTGTCAATTTATTTAATAAATAAAACAAATGTTATCGAAATAGTTAATTTATGAAGTACAAATTGAGTTGATAGAGTAATCGGACAATTATTTGCTTTACATCGCGCCAAAACAACACCGCACAAACAAGTTTATGACATCTATTATCATGTTAACAGTGAAAGGAAATAAATAATAAAATATGTCATATTTTATAGCTTCTAAGTTTTAGCTATCAGTTAGATGGAGTACAGAGGGGGTATGTGATACATAATTGTAGCCTTCGCATTCATCGATGTATGTCAGTCCCATAGGATCATGTAGACTCTATTTGCCCTTATTATGCAATATTCACTGTTTGTCCATCTGTACATCTGTTCTATGAAACGGGTTATCTATACTAATATTATAAACAGGAAATATTTGTTTGTTTGTACCAAATAAGATCCGGAACTACTAAACCAATTTAAATGAAATTTGGTAAGAAGATAGCTTGACACACTGGGAAGGATATAGGATAGTTTTTATCCCGGAAATCATCCCTTAAAAGGGTGAAAATGGGAAAGAAATTTTGTATGGAGAATCAACTTAGGGACGAATCTGAGCGAAGCGAGGGTGAGTCGCTAGTGTTTTATGAACCGAAGTAGGTAAGTGTAGTGTGTGTGTAGTGCTTTGTCTAAATCCATGGTATAGCAAAAAACTGTACTTTTTTTGGTTTGTAAGGTTTTGTATAAAATTCGATAGTTTCGGATTTATTCGCGGATTTATTTTAATTTTTGGTTCCCGAAGTTTTGAATGTTGTACAGCAATCGTGGTCACGGGAGAGACTAAGGTTTTAGACGCGTATGCCGAGAATGCCTTTGAGACTTCAAAAACCTTAGTCTCTCCCGTGACCATGATTAAAAGCATTCGAAACACCGGGAACCAAAAATTAAAATAAATCCGCGAAATAATCCAAAAAAATCGCGTTTTATTTAAAAAGATAACAATTAAAAGATTATCAGCTATGTTCAAACAAACAGTCCTTATCACATGCTAAAATCAACATCTGTACAACAAGTACGTGGCAAAGTAGAGTGATTATGTTGTATTAAAATAAAACACAACAACATTAAGTCAAAAATAAACTTTCTCTATGTCCTTTATAAAGAAGTTCATTGTACGATACCCGTAAAGCTGTCACGTACGTATAAGTGATAAGCTTATGACGAAATAATATGCTGGCTGTAAGAGATAAAAAGAATTTGCTTCATTTGCCTTAATATGTTCTATACAAGCTATTTCCCCAGGGTTTGCCATTTTTTTCTCTTATTGATACAAAAATTATCCTCATTATAAACTAGTGATGTACCCTTGTTTTCTTTCCATGTATCTTTAGCTGTGATAATATTCATTAGGGATGCGCCGAATATGGGTTCAACCGAATATGAATATGTGGCCGAATCTTCTTCTTCTTCTCCCTGCTCATTTCCCAATCACTTGGGGTCGGCGCAGTACATCTTCTGTACTGCTGAAAGGATTTGGCAAAAGTTTTACGACCGACCGCCTGCCTGACGTCAACCCTCCTTGGGAATGCTATTGTCAATATATGTGGCCGAATATTCGGTCTAAAATATAACGAGCCGAATGTTCAGCGCATCTCTAATGTTCATATTATTTATAGGACACCTTTAACCAAACTTTATTACTTACCCTAGCCTATATTACCCCAAGTCAAAGTCTATCTGTGGACTTAATGTTACCTAAATTCGTCCAACTGTTTCAACATCAAGGTGTAGCATGCAAACATACACACATACACATACAAACTTCCGCATTTATAATAGTAATGTTTAATAATAGATTTGGCCTTGGAGAATGCTAAATTCAAATTGTAGTTCACTGTCCTAATATCTACTTATTTTGTTATATTATCTGTCATATGTATTTCATTAGATATGAATGCTATAAACGTGAAAGTTTGTGACGATGGATAACTGTTTGTTACTCTTTCACGCAAAAACTACTGAACGGGTTTTGACAAAACTTTATTGTAATATAGCTTAAGAATTCTAGTAACATATAAGCTATTACTACTACTTATAAATATATGTGACGACATGTTTGGCTCAGTTTGTAGTGACCCTACTTGCTGTACCAGCGGTCGCGGGTTCGAGTCCCGCTGGGGGCATTCATTTGTGTGATGAGCACAAATGTTTGTACTCTAGTCATGGGTGTTTATATTTATAATATGTATGTATTTAAAGTTATATATGTGTAGGTAGTGTATCAACTATCTGGTATCCATAACACAAGCCTCGTAGCTTACTATGGAACTAGATGGCGCTGTGTCTTAATGTCCCAACATATTTATTTATTTATTTTATACTTGTATGTATTAAGCCCTTTTTAACGTTCCACTGCTGGGAGTGGGCCTCCCTTTAATACGAGGGGGATCAGGTCATAGTCCACCACGCTGGCCAAGTGCGAGTTGGTGCACATATCTTTAACCATAAGACGAGTGTTAATCATATTGGAAATTATTACACATGAAGTTATCAGAGGTGGAATCGATATTTTCATATGTGAACAAAATTGGTGAATCGCTTCATTTGGTTCCCCGAGCGAGTGCGTTACCACGGGACTACCACTGCCTTAAAGATACTGTACCTATATGTATGTATATAATTAAAATACGCGGGTAGAGCCGCGGGATATCGCTAGTAATAATTAATTCACACTCTCAGACAAACAAACTAACAAACATTTTCACATTAGTAAGAACATTAAAAAGTTAAATTTTAGTTTAATTTTAACTGTTAACTAAACTAACCCGTTAAAACTTACACCATACACTGAGATAAGACAGGAGTTATCGCGATCAACTGTCAAGGTGCGAGCTCGCAGACTCTGAGACGACGAACGAACGATAACACACTTTGTTTTTATATTACATCTGAAATAGAATATCGCGAATTCGAAGTAAGATTAGAGGTTCTGCACTAGAAATAATATCGTAAATCTAAAAATAATCTCTTTAAATCCATAGTTTTTATGTATATTGTTATTAATATACATAAAATAAAACTGCCTTTAAATATTCAAATATAAAAGTTATTATAATATATTAAATATATTAAATTATAATTAACAAATATTGTAAGGTTCTTTAGTTTCATTTTTGTATTGTTAAAAATCTGTTCATATAATAAAATTCTGAGTCGAATCTGTACTTTTTTTTTGAAAATCCTATTGAAATTGTAATTATTATCGATACAAAGGCCGAATCTACTATAGTTTTTAGAATTTTTGTCTGTCTGGCTGAAAACGTATCAAGGTAAAATCACTGGACAGATTTTGATGAAATTTTGCTTTAATTGTAGCTGATAATCCGGGTCAACATATAGGATACTTTCTACTGTAGGAAAATATCTCATGTCTTAGAAATTTATACCAAACAGTAAAACTTAACCAGGGAAGAGCCCAATCGGAGCGAGGGTGAGGCGCTAGTCATTGTATAATTTTGTGGTAGGCTGTATGGAACGACATCTAAAACCTTAGTCTCTCCCGTGACCATGATTGCTTTAAACCATTCGAAACGTCGGAAACCAAAATCTGAATAAATCCGCGTAAGAATCCGAAAAAAATGTTTAATTATAATGTCAAATATTCGCGTAAATCTAAGAAAGTATTATAAAACTATAGTTTGTTAATTGTTTATTAGAGCGTACTAGGCTCTGAAATTTTTAGTCTGATTTGGAAAGTTCTTTTTGCATTTTATATGTATATTATTTATTGAGCAAGATACTTTATCGGTATAGGCTATCCAACAACACACTAACTCAATAAGTTACAACTCCAAAATCCAAACTTAAACCGTTGAACAGAATTCTATATAATTTGGCAAGGACATAAGTGTACTCTAGGGACGGATATAGGCTAAATTTGATTCCCGCCCCACTTTCCACTCGAGCGAAGTCACAGGCAAACACTAATATTTATAAGTCATTGTATCATTTATGACTCATTTTATGTTTCATACATTTAATAAAATTGTAACTAAGCCGAATCTGTACATTAAATATTTTTTGGAAAATCTTAATGAAATGAACATTTTTATCGATACAGAGGCCGAATCTATAGTTTTTAGAATTTTTGTCTGTCTGTCTGTCCGTTAGCGCATCACAGAAAAACCACTGTAGGGATTTTGATGAAATTTGGTATGGTGATATCTGGTTATCCGGGTCAACATTTAGGATACTTTTTACCGCGGGAAAATGTCTCATTTCTGAGAAAAAATACAAAAACTGCAATTTAAGAGTATACTAATATGTGAAACCTAAGAATTTGGTTTTTGGTCATCTAAACACGGGCGGAGCCGCGGGCGATGCTAGTTTACTATATAAGTATATGAAAGTAATACAAAGTTTACTCACATTATAGAAGATTATTTTTTAAAATTTAAAGATCACCATATATTACAATATTGTAGATAAAAATTACTATGTATTATATTTATTTTACTTAAGTCTGTTAATTAGAAAATAAATATAGATACTAAACAATAAATATGACATTACACTATTTACTTCCCAATCTTTTTAACTGTTTTCAAAATAAGTGACTTGGTTTAGATATAATCTAACATATAGGTAATTTAAGGAATCTGTTACACGATATTAAACTAACTTTATTCATTTTTTATTTATTTAATGACTAAGTTTCATGTCGATGGGTATCCTATTAAAATTTACAAAAAAAATATTCGAACCCGCGACCGCTGGCACAGCAAGTAAGGTCAGTACAAACTGAGCCAAACGTGTCGTCAGTATTTATTTATTTTATGAATTTATACGTAGATAAAGAAAACCTAAATACATATAAATAGACGAAGACAAACAGCTCAGTATCTTTTCTCCTCTGTTTGTCAACCGATTTTCTTTTTTTTTATTTCATAGCTGACGAGATTTAGAAATAATATGATAGAAAAAAAAACGGATAAACTTTTTTCTATTGATTGATTTGGTCAATTTTTTATACATATGTATACCTCAAGTTTTTAATAATTATTTTGGTTTAATTTCAACCACTAGTTGAATAGTAACATTTATTATTATATACATAATCTTAATATATAAAATTCCCGTGTCACGATGTTGGTCCGGGATGAACTCCGAAACTACTTGCCCGATCTCAACGTAGTGTTGTGTACTGTGATTTGTTCCAACTTAAAAGATAGGATATTTTTATTCCGATTATTACTTTTTTTTAATGCAAAATAAACGAGTTTCGAGAAAATCTGAGAAACACCTACCCTAAGCTACAAATTCTACCTCCAAGCTAAAGAAAAAAAATATATAAGTGTGCAACAGCAACGTGTGGCCAGGTCTGCTAGTCTACAATATAGATATCTCGTGTCACGGTATTTGTGGTCGCACTCTTCCGAAAAGGCTCGAGCGGTTTTAATGATTTTTTTTGTATATTTGGTAGGTATGAGAATAGGTCGTAAAGTATTTTTCCTACCCCCACCCCCATCAACATCTCGGCACCCCTAGTACACTCCCGGAGGTCTTCGGTAGGACGAAGAGACTGCTAAAATTCCTGTAGGAACTGGGCTGGCAAGAATAAAACGATTGGAAAAATTTCCCACACACGCAAAATAGGCGCGCAGACGTCGAGTTGCGGAAACAAGCCCGTTTATACCATACCATACCATACCCCACCCCCATATTTTAATCTCGATTTTAGTTTTTTTTTGTATGAACAACATTATATAAATACATAAGCAAACACATACAGAGCAAAGAGAGGGTGAGTCGCTGTATAACATACAGCCAAAGATTTTTTTTTGTAGATTGAACACGGGCGTAGCCGCGGGTTCTGCTAGTGTTGTATAGATATTGGACAACTCTAAACTCGTGCTTTAAAACTTTGATGGAAACTTAAAACTTCATCTTTTCTTAAGATATCTTAACAAACAATTAATTGAAGGCATAAATTAATGTAGCATTATCAGATACATATTTATAGTATTTTATTATTGCTCTGAACTTCGCGCGATAACAATCTATGTACTGGCTTTTATTGGTCATAACTAACTTTTTTTTTGGTTAAAAAAAAACAAAATTTAATTAAAAACCTTTAATTAATTCTGCAATAAATATAATAAATTGCAATTTAAAAGAAAATATGCTGAATATATTAATTAATATTTTAAACTATTTTAAATAAAACAATCTTTTCAGATACAATAACTTTTGAGACGTACCATTTTAGTCTCTTCCTCAACCGTGATTGATGTAAAATGTTTAAAATATCGGTAATCAAAAATCAAAATAAATCCGAAAAAAAACTTGAAAAGATAATTTTATTGAACTTACCCTACCTTCATTCAGGTACATTCTTAATAGTTTAGAAACGTAAATTCGAATTTTGAGTAATTTTTAAGGGTTTCCTATTTTCGCGCTGGAACCATAAATATTTTGAAATAAAACATACCTATTACTATATTATGTTATCGTACAAACTCCTTTCTAGTGAAAGTCCCATTACAATCGGTTAAGCCTTTCCTAAAATAACCCCGGACGAACAGAAAGATAGATTCGCTTGGATACTGGTATCGTATAAAGAACCCTATACAAAACATATTGATTTGGAAATCACAGACTTCAATTTTATGTATATGTATGTATATATGTCAAAAATTCGCGTAAATCTAAGAAAGTGTTTTAAATTTATAAAATGTTCTAAAATATCGATTAAATATATAAAACTTCGTTCTAGTAACTTTATCGCTATACTATGTTTCCGCAATGCGCAAGCGCAACTCTAAAACACATGCAAGGTCAAGTAGTTCATAATAGTATGATTACATTGCGCGTTGAATAAAATTACAAGAGTTTACTACAAATAACAACTAGTGCTAACTAACCGGTTCTACAAGATTTAACTGGCCGCGACCAGTTCGAAATGTTTCACTTACATGTTAGATCAATTACTGCTTTCCGTATTTTACAATATTTCATTTATTTGGAAGTTTTAATAAACTTAAAATATATTAGGAAATTAACACACAGCGCCATCTAGTTATGGTAAGCTTCGAGGCTTGTGTTATGGATACCAGATAATTGATACACTACACATATATAATTTTAAATACATACATATTATAAATATAAACACTGGAGTACAAATATTCGTGCTCATCACACAAATGAATGCCTCCAGCGGGACTTGAACCCGTGACTGCTGCCACAGAAGCAGGGTCACTACAAACTGAGCCGTTAATCATGTCTGTCGATAAAGAAAGGCAGTGTTAGCTCAGTGGTAACGCGCTCGCTTGGGAAACCGAGTAAAACGGGTTTCGCAATACTAATATTTTCATGTGCGAATCATTTCTAACATGAATATTACTTGTCTTAAAGTGCAGAAAACATCGTGAGAAAACCTGCATGTCTGAGAGAACCTAGCAAGCTTTCGAAAGATGCTTTAAATAAATAAATTTTTAATTTGGACTTTAAATAAATGAGCAATAAATTATATTGTTCTTTGCTATATTCTCTATAATATTCAAAGGTTGGGCTTAAATGTTCCTATTAAAAACTTACGATCTTATAAGATAAGCAGACCAATAAAAATTAAATCGTTAGTGTAGAAAATTTTAAAAAAGGGGGTTTCGTTGGTTTTAAAATACTTATAATAATAAAAAAAATAATACATGATATCAAACTACAATATCTAACATATAATAAAATTGTGAACTGAGTGGAATCTGTACGTTATTCTGAACTCAGTCGAATCTGTAAATTATAAATTTTTGAAAGATCTTATTAAAATAGTCATTGTTATCGGTACAGAGGCCGAATTTAGAAAGTTTTTAGAATTTTTGTCAGTCTGTCTGTCTAAAGAACGCATATGTGGGGAACGTATCACAAGAAAACTACTGGACAGATATTGTTGAAATTTGGTATGATGATAGCTGGTTATCCGGGTCTACATATAGGATACTTTTTACTGCAAGAAAATATCTCATTTCTGAGAAATCTATACTAACCGTTAAAACGTACGTTTTCGCTAGTAATAAACAAAAAAATATATAAAATATATGCACATTTATATAGTAGGTAAGTAAGGTAAGGTAAGTATCTAAGTATTTGTGTTCAATATTAAAACAGGAAGGCGACCAATGTTTATTTATTGATTAATTTTATTATGGGATTAATTTTATAATGTTTGGAATGGATGACAACATTAGTTATCTGTTTGTCTATTTTCTAACGTGTTACTTGCAAACGTCTTAGCATGTTTAAAACTACGATAAAGTTAAGATTTTATAATATACTAATGACTTACCTTAGCCTTGCTCGTGTACTTCCCTAGTAGCCTATGTGTTATTCCAGGTCACGGTCTATAAATTTACTAAATTCATACATCTATAATTTTCGAGTCAAAATTATCACCAAATCTATTCATATAATAAAATTGTAACTAAGCCAAATCTGTACATTAAATATTTTTTGGAAAATATTAGACATTATTATCGATACAGAGGCCGAATTTATAGCTTTTATATTTTTTGGCTGTCTGTCTATCTGTACCTCATCACGAACAAACTACTGGAGGGATTTTACTGTGGTATGATGATAGCTGGTTATCCGGGTCGGACGGGATGAACCCGATCGGAGCGAGGGTAAGTCGTTAGTAGTCTTAAATAACATAAAGCAATTATGATATTGGGGGTTCTGGGCTTGAAATAAAAAAAGCCCTAACGAGAAGCTTTCTCAACCTACGTTACTCAAGTTGGGTCTATCACATAATCGAAAATCAAAACATACAAATAAATAATCTTTTATGCAGATGCTCTAAATAAAGAAAAGACACACAAAACAAAGTAGCTGGACAAATAATTATATATTAGTCGTACAGTAACTGGATTTATAGTTATTTTCATTTCGAAACATTGTATCGAAGTGAAAAATTGCCATGTTATATAAATTCGATATAGAAATTCTATTAAGATGTTAGGATTGGTAGGCTTTTAAAAATCCTATTAGTCTTACGAAAATAGGGCCTCTATAGATAAAATCAAGAGTCGGAAGCCCTTAATCCCTCCACCGGAGTCGGGGAATAAATATTTATTACAAGTAAGTGCGATGGTGCAAGCGCTAAGCGATTTGAGAACCATTACCCAACACTCATTTTAAAACATACATATAAAGACAAAATTAATGATATCAATACTTTCCAAGATTTACCCGAATCGAAATATTTGACATTTAAAATATAACTATCTTTTCGGTTTTCACACATTTATTTTTATTTTTGGTTTCCGAAGTATTCATTACATACAGTATACATTCGAAACGTTGGGTACTTAAAATTAAAATATATCGGCGAAATAATATTGTATTTATAATCTCAAAAAAAAACATCTATCCCACGGGAACCGTACATTTTTCCGGGATAAAAAGTAGTCTATGTGTCATTCCAGACTATAATCTATCTTTATGCCAAATTTCATCCAGATTTAGACGTCCTAACGTGATAGAGTAACAAACAGTTTTTTGTGCAAAAAAACATTGAAAACATTATCTATATTTAAATAAATTTTAATTCAGTATCCAGTACTTAATATTCGATCGCTTTAACTTTAAAAATATGACAAGATGTAGATAAAATATATCGCTAATAGAAAATTATTCTAAACTAATATCTATGTATATATAATTTCTATACATATTTAGTTTTCTAACGATAACGATTGTAGAAAATAGCGTAAATCAAATAGAGTTTTATTTCCCCTTATAACTTACGTCGCACATGAAGATATAAAATCTATTTGTGCATCTTGATCTGTCTACGGGATAGCTATTGTCCGATGCTATCGCTTTCGAGGCCTCGTTAATTGCTCATATGCCTTTTAATTTGCTTGCAGAGATTCATTATTGACTATTCATGAAATGAATTGGCTGGAAATAGGTTATTCATTGGGTGCTTTTTACTTGATTTTTAACCAACTTCAAAAAAAGGAGGTTATAAATTCGACACTAATGTATATATATGTATATAATATTATTAAACTAATTACAATAAAAATTATTTAATAAGGACCTCGAAAGTATAGAAAGTTTTTCGTCTATTTGTTTTTTTTTAATGTAGCGATTAATAGATATGAATTCTATTTTATATTATATCGCGTTAATGTAGAGTCTAAATTACATATTTATATCTGCTCTGTGTTATAGTTAAACTTGGCTATGATGTTGTCTATTAAAAGCTATTTGAGTCCAATAGAATGTACCATGGATCCACCATCACTTCGTTTAGGCATTCAATGAGTTTTTTGGATTATGCCACGGTAAAACGTACCAAACACCATAATTTGTAAGCACACACACCTTAGGGATTTTAATGTTATATTAAAAAAAAATTAAATATAATATTTTGGAATAAAAAACTCAATCAAAATCTGTTCATCCATTTGGGAGCTACATAGATAGATATATAGACACACGTAGACCCTTGTATATGTGTTGGGGGTTTTTTTACCTTACTTTTAGACTCATAAGCTATCTCAATGTGAAAAGCCATGCAGTTTTATTTCTGTGCGAAAGAAGAACCAATTATAAAGCCAATTAAACGACATACTGAATGTATACAAAATTAGTAAGGTTTACTGCGTACTTTATATTAAAATATATTGAAACTTATTTTGCATATTTCATTATTATAATACTACAGACTCACCCACGCTTGGCTTGGGTTCGTCCCTTGATTGATTCCCCATACAAATGTTCACCCCATTTTCACCCCCTTAAGGGATGACTTCCGCGATAAAAACTATCCTATGCCCTTCCCATGGTCTCAAACTATCTTCTTACCAACTTTCATTTAAATTAGTTCAGTAGATCCAGAGATTACCACCTACAAACTCACAAACTTTACCTCTTTATAATATTAGTATAAATATCGTCGGACAGTGGTTGTCAGACGTTAAAAAGATAGTTAACAATAACTTAACGCACAATTTATCGTAAAAGCTTTAGAAACTTACTAAGTAACTTTTGCTGTTGAAATATTATCGTTAAACCTTATATTGTAAATTACTCATAGAAATAAATCTCAGTACTGAAAATGCTAATTTTCACTTAAAAAAGTTATAATTTACCATTATTTGCTATAATGAAGATCACAGATTCGATTTTCAGTAAATCAAATATTGGTATAAGGCAAAACATTTCGCCATCCAATACAAATAATATGAAATATTGGCTACAGTAGCGAAATCAATCACAAGTTACTGAGTCAACACATTCAATCGTTTTATAATATATTTTTTATGTATATGAAAAATTTGTTAGCCAAAACAAGCTTGTAATTAAATTGCAAGTGTTTTTTATTGACATTTATATAGTATGAACGTACGGTGCATTGACCGCACGAAATACGCCTTTGCGTATCGTCTAGACGGATAATTATGAAAATACAGTGACATACACAATATTTTAACTAATCTGTACTTATAATTATACAAGCGACTCAACCTCGCTCTGCTCGGGTTTGTCCTTACTTACGTTTTAACGTTTAGTATAGATTTCTCAGAGGTGAGATATTTTCCCGCAATAAAAAGATACTATATGTTGACCCGGATACCCAGCTATCATCATATCAAATTTCATCAAAATCTGTTCAGTGGTTTTCTGGGAATGCGGTCACAGACAAACAAATAGACAAAAATTCTAAAAACTGTAGATTCGACGTAAGATTTTCAAAAAAAATATTTAATGTATGTGTATGTAATTTTATTAGGTATATGTATAGATATCTAGTGAAACAGACACACACAGCTCCATAGGTTTACTACTCGTATTTTTCATAAAATGGCGTATCTCTTGCCCATCATTAAACTCAAAACTAACTAGTCATGCTACCGCTAATACTAATATAATATGTACGTATACGATAATAGCACAACATTGCGAAGTGTTTATAAACTCCCATAGTGATGTATTTAATATTCCGGTTATTCCTTAAATTGTCTCGTTCTGGAGATACAACGCCAACTACCTATTGTCTCTTAGGGAATTACAACTGCGCGTGTATAGCCTATTACATATATACAATTAAAAACCCACCTCATTCCAAAAGCATAGAGTTTAAAATCATTTATATCACAAATTCGATACAACAAACAAGAGTTTTAACGAATTTGGACTCTATTTTTGTGGTGGAGAGTCGGTTTTTAGATTTACAGGGTTTTAGTAAAGTCCTTTAGCTATCAATAAGTTATCGACATTGGATAAAGGGTTTGCCATTAATCGCGCGATAATATCGGTTTGGTAATCATGGATTGCTCGAGCGATAGGGTAACATACCTTGTGGTGTCGACGTCCCTAATGTGATCGGTGATAACTATAGGTGAAAGTTTTTATGAGAGAAGATATTTGATGACACGTTTGGATCAGTTTGTAGTGACCCTACTTGCTGTGCCTGCGGTTGCGGGTTCGAGTCGAGGGTTTGTGTGATGAACACGAATGTTTGTACTCCAGTCATGGGTGTTTTTATTTATAATATGTATGTATTTAAAGTAATATATGTGTAGTGTATCAACAACCTGGTATCCATAACGCAAGCCTCGTAGCTGACCATGGAACTAGATGGTGCTGTGAGTTAATGTCCCAACATATTTATTTATTTATTTATTTATTTCTACAATATGGTTTTTTGGATGCTGGATTGGTATCTGGAATTTCATAGTTTAATAAATACTTGTTTAATTCAAGCAGTCTTTTTTTATACATAATATATAATATATTTTAATTAATTAGCAATTTCTGTGTAGGTATATGTATAAAAATTTATTTCGAGTATCTTGGAAACGGCTTTAACGATTTGGATCAAATTTTGTATTTAGATAAGGTTTTGCTTTTTAAGATTATCGAAATAGGTTTCTTCCAAAAAACGCAATTTTTAAATATTTTCCAAAAAATGAGCGAAGTTCTATCCATTCTATACTATACTATGTATGTATAATATATACATTTTATCTAGTTCGTTAGAAGATTTAAAAATAATATTTTTATAGGTAGATGTAGTAATATCCAGTAGATATTCAAATGTCGATTTTCTGTAAAGAAATTCTCAGTAGCAAACCATTGTTGTGAAAGTTTAGTAGGCGGTATTATACTCTATACTTGATTGTTAAAATCTATGGGATATGAAACTGATGTCTTTCCGGCAATATAAAACACGGGGCTCTTACACCATAGAGTCTTAAAAAACAAACAAACAGATTATTAATAAGTTTTGGTATAGCTTTTTTATTAAGGTCTCAGACTAAGTAATAATATAGACAGAGTGTCATAAAATCAAACATGAAGCCTGACAATAATGTTTTAAATTAACATATAAATATTATTAGAATACTCATTATTTGACAAGTAAATAAAATATGTTATTGAATAAAAATAACTAAAGGATTTTATTATAATAAAGAGAAAAATTAAAAAGCTACTATTGTAGTAGGTATATCTTTTCAAGGGCGAGAGAACTAATGCTTATAAAAATACAAAAGATTTTTATATTTTTAAATTTTTTTTCTTTATTATTCACTATGGTTCGTATTTTCTTCTCAAAAAATGTTAAATAAAGTTTTATACCTATATCAAATTTTCCTAATTTTTTAACGAAAGTACACAATCTGTATCACAAAATCGATAATAGTAGCATAAACAGCAAATCACGCTACTATTTTTGACTTAGACTTGTTTTATGGCGGGCTCCGCCTATATAAATCTTTAGTATGAAATTTAAGTATAAATAAACTTTAAAATTAAATATACATGTTTACTCAGAATTCCTTTTTTATTCTATTTATAACTAACGGCTCACCGTCAAATACAAAAACAAATCTATCCCACGGAAACCGTACATTTTCCGGGATAAAAAGTATCTTATGTGCTATACCAGACTATAATCTATCTCTGTGCCAAATTTCATCCAGATCCGTTCTGGCATAATTGAGTAACAGACATCCAAACATCCATCTAAACTTTCACATTTATAATATTAATAAGATATAGATACACTCGCTCTATCCTCCAATCTAAATCAGCTATTTTTATAAATAAACACTAAAAATATTTTGTCCAGACACACCATAAATACTTAAGCCATACATGTTTTTATACTTTTTCAGTAATTAGAAAGCTTTATAAGTCTGGCGGGGTCACTCTGACCAGACAGTCGTGATGGCAATTTTATTTGGATATTTATATTGAATTCGTCGAAAGAAATCGATTTTAGAATGTAATTTAGATAATTTTGTTTGGACGCTCATACTTTAAATATATTTATATATTTCAATAGTTTATTTTTACTTTATTATATTATAATTATTGTATCTATAAAGATAAATAAAATTGAAGTGTCTGTTTGTAATGTCAAAATAACAGATTTTTACTAAATGCATATGAAATTATATACGGTACTTAGGTACTAGATAAATTCATTTTTTTTTAATTTTTGTCTGTCTCATGATATTTTTCTTCACCGTGGTAGTCATGCCGTAAATGAATCACACAAGTAAATATCAGAGGTGCCAGACCCGGTATTTGAACCCACTTCACTCGGTTACCAAAGCAAGCGGGTTACTATTTGGCTACCACTGCCTTAAATGCAAGTATATCCGGGGAAAAAGTTGATATTCTATAATTGATAACAAAAATGTTGGACGCCCTCTGATTTGTTTTTATATTTTGTTGGAACTCTCATAAGAATTTTTAATTTTCTCAGAATGATACTAACTCAATATAATTACATTAGTCTCTATTTCGATTGTAAATTGCACTTTATTTGTATAGAAATAGAGTTGAAACTACAAAATGACGCTATACTTAGTGAGATTCAATAAATTAGTAGGCATTAGTGTATCTAAGGAATACTAAGAATCGTACTTTAATACTTTATATCATAGTATAGATAATAGACTATAGTAAAGATTTCTTAGAGATTTTTCCGCACTATAAAGTATCCTATATGTTGACCCGGATAACCAGCTATCATCATACCAAATTTCATCAAAAAGAACCAAGACAAAAGTTCTAAAAACTATAGATTCAACCGATAATAATAACTATTTCAATAAGATTCAGAATATTTACTGTAGTATTTGACTTATAATAATTTTATTATACGTATATTAACAGAAAAATGTAAGTTGTGAAAGAAATAGTTTTTCATAAAACCTAATAAGATCAAAGAGTTTGACTTTTACCTGACTTTGTGCTAATATAAGGTTACTACTAAGTAATATAACTTTACCCGAGTAAATATTAGTTTTTATTAATATGAGCAAATGTGTACTATAAAGGTGCTCTTAGAAATATCTATCATAATCATCAGAGTTTTATCATAATTGGGCGAATGGTAATTTCAAATAAAAATAAATATTAATTTTAAAATTAAATATTATTTTTTATATCTTTAAGTATAAAAAAGTAGTTGTCGTATATATGGTTTTATATGACTATGGGTTATATTTATATGGTATATATATGGCCTTGTGCTTTGATCTTCTAAGTTCCATAACCGGATTTGATGCGGTTTTCACTATCCTTTAAGGATGTTCTTCTGGCAGAAAATCTTATATAGGTATACATACATTACATATGATAAATACAAATTACAGTAAAAACAAGTATATATTTCGTAATCAAGTCGTTGAGCTTGAGAGTGAGGCTCATTAGTGTATAATATATTAGAGATATTGTAAATGTAACATACTTAGCGACTAAACAAAGTGGTCACACGTTTGATTACCGACGTAGTAATAGTATGTAAATATTTGGCACAAGTATCCGTCTGCATATTTTCAAAGAAATCAGTCTAATAGCTGGTAAACTAAACTATAAATATGTATAAATTATTATGTGAGTTACAATGAATCGAAAGTACTTATTTACTTTATAGTATAATCAATATACTATAGATTATGTATGTAAAATATACATATGATAAATATACATATTTTAATTAAAGCTTTTTTCCGAAGTTTTCGCGGATTTATTTTGACAATATCTTTGACGTATCAAAAGTCTTCGTATCAAAATTAATTATATATATATATATATATATATATATATATATATATAATATAAATAAATATAAATATCTTGGGACATTAACACACAACACCATCTAGTTCCATGGTAAGCTACGAAGCTTGTGTTATGGATACCAGATAGTTGATACACTACACATAAATATAACCTTAAATACATACATATAATAAATATAAACACCCATGACTGGAGCACAAACATTCGTGCTCATCACACACATGAATGCCCCCAGCGGGGCACAAACCCGCGACCTTTGGCACAGCAAGTAAGATCACTACAAACTGAGCCAAACATATCGTAAAAAAATATGACAGGATACTTTTGAAGATCCCTTGCGCTTGGGGGAAAAAACAAATCAGTTTATTAGTTCAAAATATTATCTTCTATATACATACAAAAAACAAATTTAACTTTTTTTTTAATAATATAATATATTTACTTCAACGTGGAACTGAACAGATACGAACTACTAATTAAAATCAAACGACAATTACTCAATTAATGCAATATATTTTTCATCTATCACATTATACCTAATTGATATTTAAAAGGTGCTTTATTAGAAACTTTACTCGTATTAAGCCCCTTAAAAGTTCTTTCAAACTTTGCAATCAAATTTCAGTATAAGCTAATTGAATTTAAGGAGACTGAAAAAGCTTTGAACATTTAAGCTCTTTTAAGTGTAGCGTTCCCTGAACTATATTTTGGGCATATGAGGAACATGTTGTAAGCTTTTCAAGGATTACATCTTACTTAGTAAATAACTAACTTAAGTGTATAAAATTGAAGTAGTTGCTTGGTTATATAGAGACTTAACCGAGACTTTAACGAACTTAAAGTTAAACATTTAATTTAAACTTTTTTTGTTTCAGCTTTATGTATGTTTTCGTTAAATAATAACCCTTCAATATGTTATAATATCGGGCAGTGTAAGTTAAATTAAAAAATATACGTAACGAATTGAGAATCTACCTCTTTTTTTCGTCGGTTAAAAATGTGTCTATATATTGAAATCAAAATACACTATATAATTACAAAAGTTTCATAAAAATCTTAATTTAATATATTTCTTGTTTCATTAAAACATAATATGGCTAGAAGAATAAATAATCTAATATTTTCTTTGCTATTGTCGATCATCGAACTCCCAGTCCATCCAAAAGACTTCCACTCTACCGTTGTTGTTATGTAAATGTAATAGACAAAACTCTCTTTTAAATTAACTTGAACTTTTTAGACCAGAAACACCTAAAGGCTGAATTTTAATAAGCTTTTGTAAAAGCTCTTACATTTTTTATAAGAAACTAAAGCATTCAAAGGCTGGTATTATATTCATATAATAAAAATTCATTTGGTAAGAGCATAAATTCATATTTTAATAAAAACACCCGAAAGTGTAATTCTGAATGGATTTTACCCTTATACAGGCTGTTTTCGCACTCAATAATGCGATTTCTGTGTACTAACTAATTGGTTTTCCGATAATGTTTTTGTAAGGATTATTATTTAAACTGTAAAATAGTTACTGTGATTACATTAGCCGGGTCGTGGGTTCAGTCCTCGGACGAGGTAAATTGAATAAAATTTATTTTTAGTTTTTTACATGACTTATTTATTTACTAGCGACTGACTCATACTCGCTTCGCTCGAGTTCGTGCCTAAGTGGTTCTTTAAATTGACACAACTTTTTTATTTATGAAACGATTGAAATAAAATAAATATTTGATGGCAATTGAACAATATATTAGTTGAACCCGCACCCAAATCGGTTAAGCCGTTTCTGAGATTAGCTCGCACATACGCACAGACAAACAGACAGAAAATTTAAAATTCATTGTTTTGGGTTCACAATCAATAGTTTTTCTCAAATATCTTCCATCTACAGATAGCGAGAACCGGCACCCAAGAATCCTACAATTTGGATATATACTTCAAAAACAATATTTTTTGTAATAAATTGTTAAATATTCACGTAAATTTAAGATTATTTTAATACATTTTAATACCAAAATACAGTCAGTCAGATTAGAACGGACTGATTTTTTACACTTCCTGCTTTTTAAAGTAATTTAAATATTAATTAATTGCTTAATATAAAGGTTTAAACAAAATTAACATCAGCAGAATTTTTAATCAAAATCATCAACAAGTAGTTATCACGCCACGAATTTAATCTAAATGAGTTGAAATTAAGAGATACCCTCGTAAAACTGTTAAGGCAGCGTATAAAGATATCAGAACCATTTTGATACAAAAATATTTATAAGATATTATTACTGTTTCATTTTATATATTTGTTGTGATAATTTGATTTAGAAACTTCAAACATAAGTACTAAATGAAAGATAAAAATTTCATTAAAAATTTATTAACAGTTAGTATGAAATAGACTAATTAGTATACATACATATGATGAGTTTTATATCCCTATTTGAGAAATTATTTATTCTCCATAAAAAATTTCATGCCCCTTTTCGCCTTAAGGGATGATTTCAGGGATAAAATGTATCCTATGTCCTTTCCAGGGTCTCAAACTATCCTTATACCAAATTTCATCTAAATCAGCATTTTTTTAGTTTATATAAACAAAAATACAAGTTTTTATAAGTAAAAATAAGTTGTTATATTATGACTAGCATTGCCCGCGGCTCCGCATGCGTTCAGATGACCAAAAACCAAATTCTTAGGTTTTACATATTAGTATACTCTTACATTGCAGTTTTTGTATTTTTTCTCAGAAATGAGACATTTTCCCGCGGAAAAAAGTATCCTATATGTTGACCCGTATAACCAGCTATCACCATACCAAATTTTATCAAAATCCCTTAAGTGGTTTTTCTGTGATGCGGTAACAGACAGACAGACAGACAGACAGACAGACAGACAAAAATTTTAAAAACTATAAATTTGCCCTCTGTAGGTATTGATAATAAAGTCTATTTCAATAAGATTTTCCTAAAAATATTTAATGTACAGATTCGGCTTAGTTACAATTTTATTATATATATAGATTTATAATAGAAGTACCTAACATACTAAGAAATGAAGTGATAATTTATTCAGTGAAACTTATACAATCACTTTTGAATTATCGATTTAATTTAATTAAAAATATGTAATACCCAGGACTCGAATCCAGGACATCTGGATCTGCAGCCGTTTTTGCTAAGGCGACAATTAAAGAATTTAATCGCTATGGTTAATGCTTATTATCAGGTAAGTCTTATACTAGATTATTATTATTAACCTTTTCAAAAAAGTTATAGCTAATTCACCTTTTTTTAATCAAAAATAAATCATATTTAAAAAAATCAACAATGCTTATTATTTATTTATTTTAGCTATATATTTTTTACATAAAAATAAATAATATATTTTTTAAATCATCCTGTATATACAATTGTTGTATCTGACAATAGAGTCTTAGTGAAAGAATCAAACAAAGTAACAGTCTCACTCAAAACTGTGGCGCGAAAGCAAGGGTGTTCCTGGGCGTCTCAATAAAATGACAAGCTCTAAGTATTTAAAAGCTACAAAAAGTTTTAAACTCGAGTTTTTGTTTAAATTATAGCTTTAAACGTTGTTCATACAAAAAAGCTTAGTTTTATTTCAGACAGATCACAAACTTTATATGGTAAAAATTAACATTTTTATATGATTATTTTTATTAATAGAAAGCGACTTCATATATAGAAATTAAAACTTATATGACTTGTCAACCCCTATACTATGGCTATTCAAACAATTCTCTTTATTCTATGTAGGTATATTGTATTGGAAGTATCAAAAAAATACTAATATCCAAATGACCTAAACAAATATTTGCCATATCCAGGAATCGAAGTGGAAACAACATTCAAATATATAATTTCATAAAATAATATCTCATTTACTAATACTTAAGCTAAGTTTAAAACTTATAAATACTATACTATCGCTCCAAGGACTCATTAAACGAGTCCAGCTTGGTTCATCGACACAAGTCGTGACCTGCTCACGCAGTCTGCTTGTCGCGATTTTATTTTTACCATTTTTGTTCCAGTCAAAGGCTTTTGACGCGAAGGTTATTGGTGATTTGTCCATAATTCTGAAGAGATTTGCAAAATATGTTATGAGTATGTTTCTGCGGTTGATTTTTTTAAGTTTTTGCATATGTTATTCAGTTCTATTGTATAATTAGTATGAAATTATATATAATTTTTGTATGGAAATTAAATTATTCATATTTTGTAAGTGTTAATTTTTTCTTTATTTATATGTTTAGAAAATTTAATTTCGCAATTTTTATATGAGAAGTTCATATATGCGATTTTTTTTTATTACATAGTATAAAATAAATTTCTCCACCACTCTGAGCTTTTTTAGTTAATTCAGATATATCTGAAACTAATGTACTCATTTTCATGCGGTTTATACCAATAGAAAGAGACGTTATCTAGAAAGGCTATAAATCATTAAAATATTTCAAAAATAAGCTATCGGTATGGTGATATTTGTGAATTAAGTCAAAAAGCGTCACTTTTGAGAGTTTCCGTAATATTATAAATGTGATATACATAATATTATGCACATCTAAGGATTTTATAATGAAGTAATAAAGCTTAAGCAAAGTAAAGGGGACACTCTTTTCTATATACAGACATATATAAAAATCGATGTGTGTATGTATTCTCCCTAGTTCCTATGGACTAAAAAACGGCTGGAGCGATTTTGATGAAATTTTCAGCCAATCTTCAGATTAGCCCAGTGGGTGATCCTGTTTGGTAGCGATCCAAAGTTTGAACGC
Source organism: Brenthis ino (assembly GCA_921882275.1). Classification (NCBI taxonomy): domain Eukaryota; kingdom Metazoa; phylum Arthropoda; class Insecta; order Lepidoptera; family Nymphalidae; genus Brenthis; species Brenthis ino. The sequence goes on from OV170221.1 coordinate 7,709,826, forward strand.
AGGCGAACCCGCGGGTACTGCTAGTATCATATAAAATACGAATATCAACCACAATGAGATCGATCAATTGATTACATTATCAGAGAAAAGCCTCAAACCACAACTAATACCCTACTAACGATGCTCGTAGGATTATCGATATTTCGCTACATTAGTCTTGTGGCTTTATTTATTTACTAGTGGGTAATTGTGAATTCATATTTTATTTCATATTTCTTGTTTTAACTTATTATGTTTCATTTGTAATTGTTATTTATATTTTATTCGCTGAAAGTAATAAAAGAATGCGTATTGTAGATTTTATAGTTGTCTACGTTTCTAAATAAAGCGAGTATGCTCGTATCATAACACTTTGCCTTCATATTATAAACTTAACTAATGTGTTATTTAAAATGTCAAATATTCGTGTAAATCTAAGAAAGTATTAGGTAAATAAGAACAGGAAAGAGGTCGGAGTTTCTCTGCGAGATAGAATCAGAAATGAGGACATATGCAGCAGGACCAAGGTCACTAATATAGCCTGCGGGATCTCCAAGCTCAGGCGGGAGTGGGCGGAGCAAATCTGTTGAATGGTGGTTTGGGAGAAAGAATTCACGAGAAGTTGCAGACGGCAAAATATGGTCCTCCCTTAAGGTAGATAGATGATTTGGTCAAAGTCGCTGGAACCTATTGCATGCATGGCATAAGACCAGCGGTCATGGAAATCTTCGGTGGTAGCAATTTTTTTGCAGTGGACGTATCTCGGATGAGACGATGACGAGCATTAAATTCCTAATTTTTTTACTAAGCTTCATGAATGCTATCAGTTTGCAGAGAAAAAGCTTCAGTTTTGGGACGAACTAGCGACGGAAATTTTAAATAAAATAACTTTAATTTTTTTTCTTTAATTAAAAGTGTTAAAAAAATACATACGTTTATTTGTTGGTGTGAGCAATGGCTCGAAATAAGTTCTTGCATAGTTTGTGGGCTGACTATTATTGCATGTATCAACTTGTTCTAGTGATGTTACGTATTGCCAAAAAACATAAAAAAAAATCGATTGGTGAGTCAGTTGTTTAAAGTGAAGATAAATATACAACCAAGTATAGTAATAATTATTTTTAACTTTATCAAAATATTTTTTGTTCAACGATAGAATAGATAAATGCATTGATTCCTGTCGAAAGTCCTCGAAACAGTAAAAAGTACGAAAATTTATAGAAATGAGAGAAAAGTATGAAGATTGCTTGAGTACCTGTTATGTAAGCAAAGTCGTTGTCAAAAATGAGTCTAAAGCAAATTTAAATCTATTTACATAACAAGCTTAAATGTGAATTGTAAATAATAAAATCCAGTTTAAAATAACATGTTGGTATCAAGTCATGACTCAACACGACATGTTTCTACATGTTACAATAGAGTAATCGTGTTGAAATATTAGCACACGCATATTTTTACGATTTTCTTGTTATCATTTATATTTCTAATCAGTAATCATAATAAGGTTTTTAATATAATAATATCTATGACAATATATCATTGATAAATAATTTATTAGTTTATTATATCTAGTTGTACACACATGTTTTATTTATTTTTCATTATGAAGCCATACCAGTAAAACAATTTACTCTCATTTTGCTCAGGAGCTTACAGAAAGTGATGTTCTCCTAGCCGATTCCGGCCACGGCGGCCAATCTCAATGAGATTAGCCAACTGCGCAGGAGATATTATAGTGCTCAAGTGTACGCGCAGACACGAGTGCACTCTCTATTCCTATCACTCTCATACTCCGGTGGGACGACCACTCGACACGACCAGTGAGAGTTAAGGCGCAGGACCGACGGCTTTACGTGCTCTCCGAGGCACGGGGGTGAAACACCGCCAACTTCCCAACTCCGGGCTGTTACTGAGACTTACTATACAGAAAGACTCAATAACTAAACTTGGCCCGACCCGGGACTCGAACCCAGGACCTCCGGGTGTGCAGCCGTACATGCTAGCCACTACACCACCGAGGCAGTTGACAGAAAGTATCCTATGTGTAACTCCAGGTCATAATCTGTGTACTAAATTTCATTTAAATTCGTCCAGTCAATTCTGCGCGATGGAAAAAGAAATATATATAATACTAACGACTATCTTTAAACGTTGTACGTGTTAACGGTTAGTATGGAACAGACAGACTCTATATTATATATATATATATATATATATATATATATATATATATAACGTGTTTTCCCGTGGGAATGAGATAATCTCCCGCGGTAAAAAGCAGCCTATGTCACTCTCCAGCCCTCCAAATATCTCTACACAAAAAACCACGCCAATCCATTACACTGTTATGACGTGAAAGAAGGACAAACAAACAAACAAAGAAACACACTTTCACATTTATAATATTAGTTTGAATTTATCTTAACCAGAAACCGAAATCCAAATCTTGTATATAAAGAAAGGAACTCTCAGTACTAAATTATTAATACATAGCAGTAAAATTTATTTCTGAATCATATAAATAAAAATATATGGATAATAATGCAAAACGATGAAATGTCTAGGGCAGGTCAATGACACAGACTATGAACTTTTATCGTCAAGATCACGTTGCTAAAGCGATTAATCATATAAGAGTAAATTTAAATAATATAACACTTGTGATTTACCCTAGCTTTGCTCGCGTACATCTCTATGTAATTTTTGCTACTTCTTCAATTTGTATAATAATGTATATATTTGTATAATTGACGACACGTTTGGCTCGGTTTGTTGTAACCCTACTTGCTGTGCCATCAGTCGCGGGTTCAAGTCCCGCTTGGGGCATTCATTTGTGTGATGAGCACGAATTCTTAATTTACTCCAATCATTGGTGTTTATATTTATAATATGTATGTATTTTAAGTTATATATGTGTAGTGTATCAACTATCTGGTATCCATAACACAGACCTCGTAGTTTACCATGGAACTAGATGGTGCTGTGTGTTAATGTCCCAACATATATATGTATGTATATATTTATTTTTTCGTAAACTACCAGCGCCACACTTGGGAATTCTACCATAATCATATAAAAAAGTAATTGTTTTTTTATTGGTAACACTAAAGTTCGTCAATAACTACTAATTAAAAAAAAATCGATGGACTAACAGAGCAGAATAAGGTACTGAACGGTTTTTTCTTTCACTATTTACTTTTATATCGTAACAAAAAAAAAACACTCATCTACCTTCTGGCTTCATTGTCAGATCCTTATCGAGTCGATAAAAAAATACAGTAATAATAATAATGTTAGTCCCGCGGAGTTTCTTTCGCCATTTCTTCTCAGGGTCTGAGTATTCTTCTTTCCGAACTGGTAGAAGAGTCATGATACTCAGTAAAAATTATCATAATTTAATGCTGAACAAAACTGAAAAAAAATAAATTGAATTTAGTGTAATTTGTCTTAAAATTACCGTACTATTCATTTGAATGTCACTATTCTCCTTTTATTTCCTAACCGAATTCAAAAAAGGAGGAATTAAACTGTGGGATATGTTTTTGTATGTACATATGTTACGCGATATGTTCGTTTTTTATAAAACGATATCACACAAATACATTTTAATTTACATGACAGTTAATTTTATAATTAAAACAAAAAAGTAAGTATGTAATTAGGTAGATTATACGTATTTAAAACTGTATTTAAAAATAACATCAAGTAATTTTATATTTGATGAAATTTTTCACATAATATAACTAAAATTATTGAAATAGTAATATAACATAAATAATAATATAACATAAAAACTCACTATCGCTTGCTTTGCTAGGGTTCGTTCCTGGGTATGTTTTGATGCTTAGTATGGAATAGATAGACTATAGGTATACAATATACATACATAGGTATGTAGAGTTTTACATCCCTTACTCAAGAAATAATTGATTCCCCATACAAAGTTTAACTTGTCGATTTCCGGAATAAAAATTATGTGTCCTTGCCAGGGTCTCAAACTATCTCCATACCAAATTTCATCTAAATCGGTTCAGCGGATTAAGCGTGAAAAGGTAACAGACAATGTTACTTTCGCGTTTATAATATAAGTATGGATGATTTATGTTGGTAAGACTTTCAGTTAACGTATTATGGCAGTTCAGGATAGCTCTAACACTGGAAGAATAACACATCAAATAACAATTTAATAGACATAAAAACGAATAAATAGAAGTATGACAAGTATAGACATTATCGTTACACATTAAGCAACTTCTAGATCAGATTGTTATCCTTTATCAATAAGGATTTTTCATATCCCAGGGGTTGTTAGGGATATGAGAGACCCATTTTACTAATGCAGGATAAAAAACTGGTTATATTAACTTATATATTTCATATTATAATCTCAAAACATTTTTTATTGTAATGATAACATCAGCCATTAATTCAGTCTTGCTATGAAAGAAATAAACATTAAACTTTATGAAGTTGTAAATAACCAAACCGGATTTGCTTACACTGACTCATTATATTTAAAAATGCAAAAAGAGATGTAGAAATAATCTTAATGAGTTAGACTTTTTAGTAAGTAATATTGATATGTTAATTTGTTGGTCTTTGTTGGTCTTTGTATTTTCAGGCAGTAGTAGCCCAGTGGAATCGCGCTCGCTTGAGTAACTGAGTGAAGCGCGTTCAAATCCCAGGTTTCGCATCTCTGATATTCTCATGTGTGAATCATTTCCATGATTACCACTTGCCTCACAGTGAAGGAAAACATCGTGAGGAAACCTGCATGTCTGAGAGGACCTAGCAAGTTTTCGAAAGACATGTGAAATCCGCTAACCCGCACTTTTCTAGCGTGCTAGACTAGGGCCTGATTGATCCCCTCGTATTTAAGGAAGCCCAGTGCCCACCAGTGGGACGTTAAAAAGGGCTGAATGCCTTTTTTTTGGTCAAGTGGCTAGTCACTGGACACTACATGTACGGCTTTAGATTCAGAGTTCTGTGGTTTATATCTTGAGTCAAGCCAACTTTATTTATTAAGTTTTTTGGTAAGAAGTTCTCAGTAGTAAAGAGGCCTCGGAGAACACACGCAAAGCCTTCGGCCCTGCGCTTGATTTCTCATTGGTTTTAAATAAGTCTTAGAAAGTATTAAGAATGTATTATTCTCTCATTAATTGTGTAAAAGCATCGTCTCTCCAGATTTTGAGAAGTAAAAGAGTACGTTTGTGTCTACATACAAAATATGCACTATAATATCTTACATTTATATCTCAGTGAGATTGGCCAGGAGGACATTTCCAATAACATATTTTATTCGAGTATCACTTTTTCCTATCAGTTCAACAAAATGATATCTACTTGTTTTTTTATTTCTTATGATATATGAGAAAGTTATAAGATAACATCCACACTAATATTATAAATGCGAAAGTAACTCTGTATGTCTGTCTGTCTGTCTGTCTGTCACCTTTTTACCTTTAATATGCTGAACCGATTTAGATAAAATTTGGTATGGAGATACAAGTTCGAGACCCTGGGAAGGACATATGATGTTTTTATCCCGGAAGTCATCCCTTCAGGAGGTGAAAAGGTGGGTGGAAGTTTGTATGGGGAGTCAATTATTTCTAAATTATACCAATGTATACTCGTATGTAGCCTATCTTTTCAATACTAACCATTAAAACGTATCTAGAGACAAACCTGAGCGAAGTGAGAGTGAGTCGTCAGTTTTAAATTAATAGATTCACCAACTTTAAACGCAATTATTTTACTGAAATAAAGCGATATTTTAAATCTTAGCAAGATCGTTCTATCATATTATGTATGGTTCATACAAACCTTGATCCCGTGGGATTGAATCACGATGTGATTTAAACGATCAATCAAATCATTTTGCCAAAAACGTCAAACATATTATATACAGTATGCACGTATATTTAAAATAAGTAAAGTGGATTCAAATAAAAGCCATTTGTAAATAAATCATAAATTAAATACACATAGGTGTATTTCTTTATATAGCTATAATACTTTGCGTAAATGGTAGTTCCGTAAACAAGTTTTATTGGATATATGCGATTGTTATCCTTCAAAAGGTTGCAAGATACGAGTACTCTTTCTTGTTATGGAAAAGCTGAGAACTAGTAATTGCTCCCTGCATTGCTCGCTTTTGAATTGCATTTATTGAAAGGGTAATTTAATATTTCCTTAAATTTACGCGAATATTTGGCGTTTTAAATTAGGCTATCTTTTACGACTTTTTCGCGGATTTATTGTGATTTTTAATTCCCGACGAGTGTGAGGTTTTAAAGGTTTCAAAGGTATATGTATATATATATATATATATATATATATATATATATATATATATATATATATATATATGTATATATATATATATATATATATATATATATATACGTATACCTTTGAAATATATATATAGTAAGTTAGTAAGTATCAAGTGAGATATAGTTTTTACAGACAGTATCTACCCATAAAACGTAGAGTTAATATATGTACATGACAATATAATAATTTAGCACCATCGAGCTGACTATGAATCTTCAATATCCATAGATAAAAGTATCGAATTTGGGCTCAATTGGCAAGTTAAATTAACCAAATTTCTTAAATTACAGGTCAGAAACACTTATATTAAAATTACAGTTATTAAACTGTATTTATATTCTAATAATGAATTTTATATTGTAAGTAGTAGAAGTATATAATAGGTATTCGTATGTATAAAAAATTGATGTGTGTATGTATGTTTTCTATGGACTCCAAAACGGCTAGTCATGGGTGTTTATATTTATAATATGTATGTATTTAGAGTTATATATGTGTAGTGTATCAACTATCTGGTATCTATAACACAAGCCTCGTAGCTTACCATGGAACTAGATGGTGCTGTGTGTTAATGTCCCAACATGGCTAATGTTAGTGATACTGAAAATAAATGTTCAGCTTTTTTTTCAACATCCTAGGGACGTTAGTTATGTATACTTATTTCAATACAATAACAATAGTATAATTTTAATTTTATCATTGGAAAATCCAATGTCAAGCAAAAAACCGGAAAGTAACTAACCAAAAAAATATCTAAACGTTTTCTTGTTGTAAACCCAACCAATAAATGACATAGTAAAAGATCACGCCATGTGATTCATATTATATATTTCGTCATACGACAGCACCTACTTGTTGCGTAAAATTAATTATTACATTTACTTACTATGGCTAATATAGAATTAAATTATCTATTTAATATGACTTTCATTTATAACGAAGATCCTGAATTCGATTTCTGTGTCAGTCAATTTTTTGACCCAAACCATACTAAACTGCCAATTGGGATTGATCGGGCTCTTAACGTCTCACTGCTGGGAACGGACCTCCCTTCAATGCGAGGGGGATCAAGTCATACTCTAGCACGCTAAACAAGTATTAATGAACTTAATATATCTTTGTAAAACTTGCTAAGTTCTCTACGAGGATATTTTCTTTTTCCATACAATTATATTTTCCTTCATAGTAATGCAAGTAGTAATAATGTTGAAAATGTGTCGCATAATATGAAGATATTACGATGCAAAATCCGGATTTGAACCCACTACATTCGGTTTCCCAAGCAAGCTCGCTACCATTTGACTACCACGGCTTTTATTATCATTATTAATCAACTGATTGAGTTTTCTCGTGGGAAAGAGATATTCAAAATTTTCCATTGTTTCATTGTATTAAATATTTTCATGAAATATTTCATAATATTTATTTGCATATTTACAGCTAAAATATTAAAACAAAAATTTTACAAGTATTAAATTTTAAAGCAAAAACCTATTTTGTAAAATAATAAATAATACGCTAACAATTTACCGCACAGTGTTATTTCAACGGTTTTCAATAAACAATATTTAATATTTTAACATTCAAACTGAATAATAATTAATAATTTTGCTGTTAATATACAATTAGGCAGTAGTAGCATAGTGGTAACGCGCTCGCTTCGGAAACCGAGTGAAGCGGGTTCGAATCACGGGTCTTGGACCTTTATATTCTCATGTGCGAATCATTTCCAACTTGACTATCAGTTGTCTTACGGTGAAGGAAAACATCATGAGAAAATCTGCATATATGAGAGAATCTAGCAAGTTTTTGAAAGATATGTGAAGTTCACAAACACTTGGCCAGTGTGGTCGACTATGGCTTCGTTATGAAGGGAAGGAGGTCCGTGCCCAGCAGTGGGACGTTAAAAAGGGCTGAATATAATTTTCTTAAAATCTGTTTTCATTGAGGTTTAATCTATAAATAAAACTAATGTACAAAGTTTAAGAGTCTCTTTGAATAATATCTGAAATTATCGATCTAATTTGAAATTTTTTCTTTGCGGATTACAGCGTACTTAAAAATCTCAGTTAGGCCTTAGAGTGTTGTAATTTGCGAATTAAATGTAAATAATAGAACTTATATAATATAAAATTCGCGTTTCTGTGTCTTTCAATCTGTCACTAACATATTGTCGGCTTTAGTTTACCTATATATAAATACATATAATAGCAGAGGATTTCGTATCCTCTGTAAGCTCGATCTTTACCCGTCTGCTTATCGGATGAAAATTATATTTTATCAAATGAAATATGTTGCTGAACATATACCAATATGGTTGCCATTAAAAATATGTGCATAGCTATTATTAATTAAAATTATAAAAATTATTGTTTTTTTTTTAAATTTCACCGACTTGCTTGCTAAAGGAGCTGGGTTGCCTACCTTTTTCTGGTCCCTATTATCTGGTTGCCGTGTACGAACAGGTAAGTTGATATAGTATTTGCACTCATTGGCAACCTAGCCATTGAGCTTACTTCACATCTTAGACCATAATAAAATTCTGTGAAATGTGTGTGCCACATATGTAATTAAATATCTTTTGGAAAATCTTATTAAAATAGTCATTATTATCGATACAGAGGCCGAATCTATATTTTTAAAAATGTTGGCTACCTGTCCGTCTGTTTGTCTAAGCGGGATCTTAGAACAAAACCCATACGGAAATCGAAATTGTACCCTCTACCGTGTAATAAGCACTAGCATTGCGCCAGAGGTTATTTGCATCGCAAGTACATATAAGTAAATATAAAAATGACATTATAAAGCCTTATATTAATATCAGTTTACATATGACACATCAGATAAATAATTACGAGAAAAAAGAAAAAAATGTCGACATCACAATGAAGCAAGTTTAAAGAGGATTAAAGTATTGCTAAATACAGGATTCGTAATATATACAGTGTTAATAAATAACGTTCACATTACGTTTTTCTTCCTTAATGCTGTCAGTATTTTTATAATTATATACAAATATTATAAAGAGAAAAGATTTTTTGTTTGTTTGTACCGAATAAGCTCCGAAACCACTGGAATGATTTAGATGAAATTTGGTAATAAGATAGTTTCAAACCCTGGTAAGGTCATAGTATGGTTTTTATCCCGGAAATCGTCCCTCAAGGGAGTGAAAATAGGGATGAACATTTTATGGGGAATCAGCCTAGGGACGATTCCGATCGAAGTGAAGGTGTGTCGCTAGTGTATAAAATATATGTTTAAATTAAATTTATTTTATTGTTCGTCTGTTACGACTAAATAGGTTCACTAAAATCACAAGTTGATTTCTAATTGAAATATTTTATAGAACTACTATGTATAATTAATTCATTGTTTGAAACAAGAACTGATCAATTGATTAGAACAAAGTTAATATGAAACGAAAGTTTAGTAAAACGAGACCCTAAAACTTTAGACATTGACCAATAGTTGAAAATTATAATTAAGCTTTGTAAGTTAGTTATAATTAACAAACAAAGTTAATACAAACGTAACTACTTCTTAGAAATAGGTAAATTGAAACAATAATGAAGAGTGTTGTTTATTTGAGTATCACGCTCGGTACGAAGTTTTTGGCTAGCAAATATATAAGAAAACTACAGTACGTAGATTAATATGTGGATAAGAAAAAGTAAATAATATAAAAACTATATAATATACATTTGCGTATTTAAATCAGTCTTAAAAAAAAAGGTGCGCAAAAGCAGGTCCACATTAACACGTCAATAAGAACATTAAACGATGACTAAGAAATGTCAAACTGTAAAATAATGCGCAAACAAAAAAACCTTTCGAAAGTCATCTCTGGCTACCTCATTACGATAGTGATGACGCATGTCAATAAAATATCGATATGGGTTATCGATAATCGACAATGAAGTATCGATAATCGACAGACTGAACAGCCTCAACATGAATACAATTTGTAAGATAAAATAATCGCTTGCGAAACATTGCGTCACGAACGGCCACGAAGCATGATTAAACTTGCAAAAGCAAAATACAGCCGAGTAAAGATTAGTTGCTGAAGTGAAGGAAAATTTCATTGTCGATGTTTAAATTAAATTTAATAAATACAATTTTATAATTGTAATTATAATTTTATAATTTTATAATTGTGCTGTTATCAGCACAAATGTTTTTTTTTCAAAGTTTACTATACTATTTCTGGTTCGTTTCATAAAGTGACCTTTTCAAAAAGTATATATAAATTTCAATTTTACAAGCTTCTTTTGCTAGATTTTACAAATATTTAACCCTAATATTGAAAGAAAGAGTTTTTGATTTGTATTATACCTTATTATTATAAGTAATTTGTAAAATTAATTAAATAACTAAATTTGTTAAGTAATAACGTGTATAAAACATTTCACGATTCATGAAAACAGAAAAAAAATTCAATAGTAGTAGCAAAATAATAGTTGTACATATCTATAATATGTCCGGCACTAGAACTATACAGTACAGTCATTTATGTCAACCGTGTTTAAAACAAAAATAATATTTATATTTTATTATTGTTTTTTTTTAGTAAAGTACAAAAGATAATATATAAATTTAAATATTTATTAAGTAATATATTAATAATTAACATACACAGCAATATTTTGTTAGTTTAGTCATTATTTTATTGCTATGGTAATGATTTTGTAAATATAATGTTATTTAAAATAAGTTTAAAAATATCTTCTAAAAATACAAAAGCAAAGGTTTTTGAGTGAGTGAGCACATTTTTTACTTCTTCACGCTGGAACGGCTCAACATATTTCTGTGAAATTTGAAATGGTGATAGCTTATAGTCAGGATTATACCATACGCTTTAATATAAAAACAAACAAAATTTAGAAAATGATAATAAAGTAATTTAAAAAATTACAATATCGACATAGTTTACAAGAGTTCTCATCATCACATCACTATGATAATGCAGCACCGATCATTGTCAATTGGATCGTGACCAAAATGTACGTGTATCCGTTTATTATCTTAATAATTTTGTATACAATCTTGAGCGACTGACTCATTTTTAGCAGATCCAAGGTTTGTGGCAAACGACCTATTTTAAAAACAAACACTTTGTAATTATTGTCGTAGGTCACTTTATATTTTTAGCGAAGTAGTTATAGTATGGTCGCGGGTTCGATTCTAGTATGGGATAAATACATAATATAAGCTTTCGTGTGACAAACCAAATATATTATTATTTTATGTACAATTTATTATCACGACCACAGTGTCATCTTCCTAGTCTAGATTTTTTATGCCTTCTTACCTAATATAAATCCTGAATAAAGATAAAATAGCAATTCTTCTTAACAAGTGTTTTTTTTATTTATAGTTTAAAGATTATTATTTCTAAGTATATTATAGATCCAGCATTATTCATATGTTAATTTTGAAGTAAGACCATTATAACTAACAGATTTGTTAATTATTTCCAATACTAAAACGAGATAGACAAACTGACACCCAAGCAAATATTTCAAACTAGCGGCTCACCCTCGCTTCGCTCGGGTTCGTCGCTAGGTACGTTTTAAATAGATATAAAAAGAAAAAATCTTTCTTTCTCACATTTTAATTATATGTTTTAATACTTACCTATTCCGGACTAAGAGAAATCCAAAAATTAAAATATCATAAAAATTGGAACGCGGTCGAACGGGATAAAAAGTATCCTATGTCCTTCTCCTGGCTCTAAACTACCTCCCTGCCAATTTTCAGCTAAATCGGTTCAGCCGTTCTTGAGTTATAAGCGAAGTAACTAACACGACTTTCTTTTATATATATAGATACAATATCATGATATTATCAGATTTTTGCAATTATGACAAGTTGTTGATAGCCTTATTACTGGTTGCGAAATTTCAATGCAATACATTTTACAATGCCGAGTAAATGTAAGATGATGAATAGGTTTCTTAAGTAGAGTATTTGACGTCTAAGAATTTGTTAATATAATAAAAAATTAGATACATTTTATTGGGAGATTTTTATAAACACTTTTAATTAATTTTTATGCTTTTTACATTAAATTTTACGCTACCACCGTCTTGAAGGCAGTTCTGCTGCGAAGAGCCGGCAAAAAAGAAAAAATAAAAACTGTTCGCTCAGTCGAAATTTGACAATTATAATCAGTGTCGATAATTTGAGGAAAATATATATGAATAGAATTTACCTATCGATATAAAAAAAAAAATATTTTCATTTTTTTATATCGATAATACTACAGCTCGTCAATAGGTACCTACTAAATAAAAGAAAAGTTTGACAAACGGATGGGAAAAAGGTACTGTATCTTTTCATCTTTACCTATTTATATATTGATATTTGTAATACTATCTACCTAATGAATTGTAACTATGTTAAGACTCAAGTTTTGTCGCCATTTTTAACCGATTTCCAAAAAGGATGACGTTCTCAATTCGTCGGAATCTTTGGCACCGACTTAGAAAATATCTGATTAGGTATCTATTCGAAATGAAAACCCCCGTTTAGTTATTTTTTACATTTTAGTGCCTCAAAGTCGGTATTTTTAAAGTTTTTTGTTACATACAAGAAGAAATCAATGATTGAATAATGATAAATACATTTTTTTAAATAAAATGTGTGCTAAAAGTATGTCTGTTAATCAGTAGTTCAGGCAATCCAGATGGATGTAAAAAAAGAGACTGGTAAGCAGCCCACCTTGGTGGGTGGTGTAACATAAGCGTTGCTCCTGGTTTTTCTCTGGTAGCAGAGTTGACCGTGGGAACAACCCCTTGGTTATTGTGGTCTGGCAGGCTAGTCGTCACGTCGTGGTTGAGTGCGTAAGTAATTTTGTGACACCTCATTAAGAGGCCTATCAGAAAATGTACTGATTTCTATGGTATTGAATTCGAACGGCCGACGCAACGCTGTTTTTAGCATTTTTAGTGTAGTTATGTAACAAATTATTTAACAAAAGAGTATGTAATTACGTTTCTCTTGGACTGACTTCTGTCTTGAAAAGTAACCTATGTGTTATTTCAGACTATAATCTACCTCTGTGCCAAATTTCATTCAGATCCGTTCAGCCGTTCTGGCGTGATTGAGTAACAAACATCCGTACATACTTAAAGACTTCCACATTTATAATATTAGTATAAAGTACAAAAAGTACGCCGAGTTCAAAATTATATACCTAGAAGTAATTATTCTACCCTTTCATTCTTCCTTTAAAAGACACTTATGACAATTAATTCACTTGGCGAACATGTACATACATAATATGCTAGGTACAACAAATATATACAATATACATAAATTGTAAGCTTAATAATAAGACCCGACCCTTTAAATACGGAGCTGTAACAATAGAATAATTTATAATTTTGCAGTAAATTATATGAAACTCAGCTTTTTGATGGAATTTAAATTAATTCTTAGAATTTAAAACTAATTATTTCTAATACATAATATTGCAAGGACTTTCAGTGGGATAAAAAGACAAGTTTTAACAAGCAAAGTAAAAGTGAGAAACAAGTTGTAAATGCTAGCTACTAGATACGTTTTGATGGTTAATATTGAATACATTGACTATAAATACATAGGTATGATGAGTTATAGATTCCTTACTTGAAAAATATTTGATACCCCATACAAAATTCTCCCCCCCCCTTTCGCCCCCTTAAGGGATGATTTCCGGAGTTGAAAGTCCATCCCAGGAATATCAAACTATCTCCATACCAATTTTCATCCAAATCGGTTCAGCCGTTTAGTCGTGAAAGGTAACAATCAAACAAACAAACAGCTATTATCGCAATTATAATATTAGCACGGATTAGATTTATCAAACAAATTTCAATCTTTCCACAACATAAGACATCAATATAGAAAATTACACAGCCATTACTCAGAAAACAAGCCACGCGTTACTTTTATCATACGATTCTTCTTTTTATTACACGCCTACTGCTAATTAATGCGCTTTAAAACAAAATTTAAACACGTAAGTATACATTACTTGTTTTATATTGAAAATGAGTATTCACTTGTTAGTTAAACTGCAGTGGATACAATAATTTATATAAACACGGTTGTAAGTATTGACGATATGAGAGGTGTCTGGTACCTGTCGAGACATGCTGAAGCTAAAAGACTAACACTATGCATGACTACAGATAATATTTTTTTAAGTATTAAAAATGTAGGTAACATCGATTTCAAAATCAATTTAAATATAATAATTTTGTCATAAGGGGAGAATATATTAATGTAGGGGTGGTGTATGTGAACCCATCCATCATTTGCAATCTGACTAATATTATACTAAATGCGAGTATGTATTTTTGTAAGTCCTTCACTATAAAACGGCTGGACTGATTTCGGTGAAATGAAGTGTACAGATTTGATTCGCTTTTGATTCGTGTAATTTTAGAGGAAAAAGTAATTAAAATATAGTCACTATATAAGAGACTATTATATACTAATATTGTTTACCTTATTGTATTATATGGGATGGATTACAAGCATAAAACTTGGTGTAATTTTAAGTCTGAGTAAAAGTGACTCGGTGGTTTAGTTGCTAACATGTATGGCACCGTAGGAACTGGGTTCGAGTCCCAGGTTGGATCAAGTTCAGTTATTGAGTTCTTCTATTAAGAAATTTTCATTAACAGCACGAAGTTGGAAAGTTGGCGGTGTTTCACTACCATGTCTCATAATCCACGCATAGCCATCGGTCCTGTGCTTGATCATTCACTGTCCATAGTCCCGTCCTCAGAGTGTGAGAGTGACAGGAAAAAACTAAATAGAAAAAATACGCCCGTATTTACGTACATACTTGTGCACTTATAACATCTCCTGTGCAGATATTATAATTATAAACGAACCAAGTGGAAAATTGTAACAATGTTATATTATTTTGCCTTTCAATATCTTTTAATATTCAAAAAGAAACTTTATTTTAGAAAACTTAATCTTTAATAAGATACCTGCTATTTGAGCATAATTTAAAATACCATCTAGAAAAACTACCAAATTTAAGGATAACCATTTTTTGCTTAACCACAAACTGAAAAACGAGAACTCTTCGTACAATACCACAAAATCCTGTGTCGTTGACCAAATTGAGTCACCGATGCCCGTTACCAATGAGTAAGAATTAATTAAAGCCAAAAAAACGATAAAATTAATCGATCGATGACTAAAGGCCGTTGGATCCTCACAATAAAGTTCAGAATGGGCTTCTTAAAGCATACCGTTAGGACTCAGGTTTGTTCTGCGAAAATTGACGATTTAGAATTTGTTTTAGTTGATAACTGTTACTTAAATTATGGCGAGGACAAGACCATACGTTGTGCACTGAGATTAAAGATTTGATACGAAATTTATTTGGTGGATATAATTGGCCTGGATGTGTTTTGGCTTGCTTCCTTTTTGGGTTAGGAGTTTTTGTTTTGATGGAAAGAGCAAATTCGATTTTTGTTGCACTAATATTAAGAATGTGTTTCTGTGTTAGAAATCAAAGTTAGAGAAAACTTATTATGGCACAACAAACACATTAACTAGTTTTAATCGACCTATCAAATATTAAAGATAACGAGAAAAACTAGTATACTATATAGGGGAAACCCCTTAAAATATGCACGTATTGTGCATCCGTCGTGCATTTGCTGATCTGACGGTTATAATTTACCTATATTTAAACAAATCTTGGGGAAAATATTTATTCTGTTAAAATTATTTATCAGCTAAGACACTGTAATTATAAATAGAAAAAAAAAACAATAGAAAATTAAGCATAGAAATTAGATCATCCTCAATTAAATGTAATTTACATAAGCAACATACATTCTCCACTTTTTCATTAAGAGGCATACTGACCTTAAAAAAATCGGGCTATTTTTGATCAATGTAAGCAATGCAAGCCAAGTTGCAGGCGTTGACTAACTAACTATATATTATTTACAGGATATTTCAATCGATTATAGGATTTAATAGGAAAGAAATGCATGCATATGGGTGATGCGGGTGGCCTTGTTGATAAGATAGCATTTGCGGAAACGAAGTACAATGATGTTGATAACAAACAAACAGGCGACTGCGACCTTTTATTATTGCATAATATTTAATTAATAAATTACTGACTGCAGTCATTTTGTGTCACATTCTTGTTATAAATGTGAAATTTTGTGAAAATAATAGACAAATCTATACCAATATTATGAAGAGGTAAAATATGTGAGTTTGTGAGATTGTGAGTTTATGAGTTTGTGACGTTGTAGGGGGTAATTTTTGGATCTACTGAACCGATTTAGATGAACTTTGGTAAGAAGATAGTTTGAGACTTTGGGAAGAACATAGGATACTTTTTATCCCAGAAATCATCCCTTGAGGGGGTGAAAATAGGGATGAAATTTCGTATGGGGAATCAACCTAGGGATGAACTCGAGCGAAGCAAGGATGAGTCGCTAGTAGTATATTAGTAAGTACGTAAATAGTAAAAGGGTATAAGTGTTTGTTACTGTTCACGCTGTAACGGCGTATCTAGTAAACTAGCGACTAATTCTAGCTTTAGTCGCGTTCTTCCCAAGTGACCTATCAGTTAGTCATAGTCTATCTAAGTACTAATTTCATTAAAAAAACCCTCAAAGAATTCAAAAGACCAGCACTTAAGGATGAAGGATTAATTAACAAGCGTATATACAACATAATCTTGTATTTTTTTAATAATAAGCAGATTATGATAGAAGCCTTCTTTCTACACATTATATAAATCCCTTTTTAATATCCCACTGCTGGTCATTGGTCATCCAATCAATATGAATCAGTATCAGGCTACCACGAAAACTTGCTTAGCACCACCAAGTAAATTTCTAAAAAATTAATACTTTCTTAGATTTACGCGAATATTTGACATTTTAAATAAAACTATCTTTTCGGATTTTGTCGCGGATTTATTTGGATTTTTGTTTCCCGACGTTTCGAATGCTTTACAGCATCCATGGTCACGGGAGAGACTGAGGTGTTACATGTCTTGAATGTATAGTTGTTACAGACAGCCTACCCACAATTAACAAAATGAAAATTGCACCAATTACATTACAATATTTTTTAACTTTAAACATTTTTATAATTTTAATTATAATTGAATATGGAAAATTATTTATTTAATTTTGCTATTATTTTTATAATTATTACAATTTTAAAATATTAATTAGTAATCTATATTTAGTGTTGCCATTATTATATTTATAACCATAAAGAAAAATATAAAATGTAGTATTAATTATTAAAGCCATATAATTGTTCTATGTGTAATTTAAAAAGTTAAAATTAATTAAGGATAATAATTTTAATTTAGTTTGCTATTATTTAAAAAACAACTTACTAAGCAACACTATTAATATATACTTTTACAAATGAAAAATGAAAAATATTAGTCTGATAAGCTGTCATTTTGATCTACACAGTATGAACTTACTACATCTGCCTGTCTGTTATGTTTATATTTATTATTTGATTTTATTATATTAATAACAGGATCCCATGACGATGGTAGTACCCAGCCATCTTCCCTATTGAAATTAGGATGTTTTTTAATTTCTATGGCTTCTCGAATCATTCTAGGGCGATATCGGTTTTCTTTCGCCAGGATTTGAGGTCTATCGAAGCGAATATAATGGCTTGGGCGGTCCTGACTATGTTCGCAGACAGCAGATGTTGTATTGCGACGGTGCTTCACATCAGCTATGTGTTCTTTGACCCGGGTTCTAATGGATCTCTTTGTTTGTCCGATGTAAGAGAGCCCACAATCACAATCAAGCTTGTAAACTCCTGCATCTTGTAGAGGGATGTGGCACTTGACAGGTGGTAGAAACTGACTAATTTTCTTTGGCGGCTTGAAGTAAGTTTTAATTGAAGCTCGCTTTAGAATGTAGCCAATCTTGTCAGTGACGCCTCTCATGTAAGGTAGGACTGCAGGGACGCGCTCGACTGTGGCTGGTTTCACTCGGTCCCTGTGACGTAGGCGCGGCACTTGCAGCTTGTTGTCTCGCAGAACTTGCTTGACATGTTGCAGCTCTCCGGCCAGGTGTTGCTCGTCACAGATCCCGCGTGCCCTCTGAAACAAAGATTTTCCCACGGTAGCTAACTGTGAAGGGTGGTGGTGAGATTCACCATTCAAGTACCTATCAGTATGGGTCTTCTTTCGATACACAGTATGACTTAAGGTGTTATCTGGGTTACGTATAACTAATACATCTAAGAA
Organism: Brenthis ino; assembly: GCA_921882275.1. NCBI lineage: Eukaryota > Metazoa > Arthropoda > Insecta > Lepidoptera > Nymphalidae > Brenthis > Brenthis ino. The sequence continues at coordinate 7,728,409 of OV170221.1, forward strand.
AGCTAAAGAATTATTAGACTCCAATTCCATTGTAAATTGTATTTTAGGGTTTATGGAGTTAAGATGTTCTAAGAATACAGATATTTTATCAGATGGTAATATTGTGAAAGTGTCATCTACATACCGCTTGTAGAAACGAGGGGTCACAGGTGATGTGTTTAGGGCGGTCTCCTCGAAGGCCTCCATGAAGATGTCAGCTACAACGGGAGAGACCGGCGAACCCATGGCCACTCCATCCACTTGCTTGTAGAATTCATCATTCCACAATAGATAGCCAGATGTAAGGCAGTGTTTCAAAAGTTCAGTGTATTCTTCTTGCATACTATTATCCCGTAGCTTTCTTGATACTATTTTGACACAGTCCTCTACTGGTAGGCTGGTGAATAGAGACTGTACATCAAAACTGACCATAGTTTCATTGTCCATGAGTTGTAGGTGTTTTATCTCATTGACAAAATGGTACGAGTCCCTTGTGAACGCTGATGTTTGTCCTCTGAGTGTTGAGAGTACTTTCGCTACTAGTTGGGCCAATTTATAAGTCGGTGTGTCGATTTGACTCACAATTGGACGTAGCGGAGCGTTAGGTTTGTGTATCTTTGGAAGTCCATACAGTTTAGGCGGCTTTGCACAAGATGGAACAAGATTTTTGACATCAAGATTCAATGCATCGGAGTGTTTCTTAATCAGCTTTTTAGTATTATTTAACACAGTGGTGGTTGGGTCTGTTTTGACCTTTTTATATGTACTTTCATCCGACGATTTCATTTTTTTAAATAATAGCAAACTAAATTAAAATTATTATCCTTAATTAATTTTAACTTTTTAAATTACACATAGAACAATTATATGGCTTTAATAATTAATACTACATTTTATATTTTTCTTTATGGTTATAAATATAATAATGGCAACACTAAATATAGATTACTAATTAATATTTTAAAATTGTAATAATTATAAAAATAATAGCAAAATTAAATAAATAATTTTCCATATTCAATTATAATTAAAATTATAAAAATGTTTAAAGTTAAAAAATATTGTAATGTAATTGGTGCAATTTTCATTTTGTTAATTGTGGGTAGGCTGTCTGTAACAACTATACATTCAAGACATGTAACACCTCAGTCTCTCCCGTGACCATGGATGCTGTAAAGCATTCGAAACGTCGGGAAACAAAAATCCAAATAAATCCGCGACAAAATCCGAAAAGATAGTTTTATTTAAAATTCTAAAAAATTAATTTAATTTCTAAGAAATCTATTGTTGACTGTAACGCCGGCGTGTCTGCGGTCGTGGAGGGATTAGTTCTCTCAGACTAAGGTTTCCTCACGATGTTTTCCTTCACCGTAAGACAAGTGGTAAAGTATCAGAAGTGGAACACCCAGGATTTGTACCCGTTCACTCGGAATACCAAGTGAGCGTGTTACCACTGGTCTACCACTGACTTTATAATATTAATAAGTATATAATGTGTATCATGTAATTCTTCCTTTTACGTTCTACAATTATATGCCAAGGGCAAGTCAGATGTGATCAGTCTTATGTCAGCTAATAACATAGCTTACGTTAAACCCTTTCAAACCAAAGATTAGTTATTGATACCACGACAGAATAATGTTATATTATAAATATAGAACTACCTCGATGATCTAGTGGCTAGCATGTACGGCTACAGATCCAGAGGTCCTGGGTTCGAATCCCGAGGTAGGCCGTTAACACGTTTTTGGCGACGGATCAGTGTTTCGCCCCCGAGCCTCGAAGGGCACGTAAAGCCGTCAGTTCTGCGTCTTAACTCTCACCAATCATGTCAAAGTATCGTCCTCTCGGACTTTGAGAGTAAATGGAATAGAGACTTCACTGGTGTCTGCACGAACACTAGTGGTCTATTATATCTCATACGCATCGGGCTAGTCTGAGTGAGATTGGCCACCGTGGCCCAAATCGATCAGGAGGACATTATTTTTTATAAAATATCGCAAAACTATTAAGTAACTACCTAGTTATTGTTTTGATCAATGTTCATAGCAAAAAAGTTTCTAAGAAATATTTGTTAAATATAGCGTAAATAATTATTTTCAACCGGTTTGAAAAAAGAGAAGTTGTAAATTATTTTTAATACATAGGTAAGCTTATCATGGATGATTTAAGTAAAATTTTATGAAAAAAAAATATACGTAAGAGTCTAACTATATCAGTAATATTGAGTTTTAATTTTAGCATGAAAGACTTAAACTAAAACACTTTTTCCAACCCTTCAAATATCGATATATTAATAGGCAAAGACAAAACTACATACAACAACAAAAAATAACGTTTTAAAACAGTATATAAATATTAATAGAAGATTCATAACTTTGATAAGTGAATAAGTATTAATGAATTAAAATAGTTGAGAGATTTAATTGTAATAAAAAAAATAAGGCCATATGCCTGTTTTTCTTTTTGTTTTTTTTTTTTATAAAATCCCTTAAAAAACTAAAATTTAGTATAATAAGATAATATAAATATCATACCGATACGGATTACGGATACTTTAAACGCTCGCCTTTTCGCTCGCTTGTCGTGACGTCACAGTATATTATACACATAAAATGACAAAATCGCTAATCGCTTTGTTATTATAACCTGACATCATATTCACTCTAACATATGGCGTTCGTTTCAACTACTTTGAATTTCCCACCTATATTTGCACTTTTTAATAATTATTTTCTTAATCAAAAAGAAATTACATAAAAAATATTGATATAGGCTTAATTCAAAAGCAATAAAGGTTATTAAAAAAAATCACGTTTATTTCAATCACACCCATATTCCCTATTTTTTAGTCTGAGTAAATAGGCCATAAAATGTAAAAACTACGAACTGTAGTTTCAAAGATTAAAGCGTGCAAACAAACTAAAAACACGATATCTTTAGCTTTATAATCTATACATATAATAAAATTGTAATGAAGCCAAATTTGTACATTAAATATTTTTTGGAAAATCTTATTGAAATAGACATTATTATCGATACAGAGGCCGAATCTATAGTTTTTAGAATTTTTGTCTGTCTGTCTGTCTGTCTGTCTGTTACCTCATCACAAAAAAAACTACTGGAGGGATTTTGATGAAATTTGGTATGATTATAGCTGGTTATCCGGGTCAACATATAGGATAGTTTTTACCGCGGGAAAATGTCTCATTTCTGAGAAAAATTACAAAAACTGCAACGTAAGAGTATACTGATAATATGTAAAACCTAAAAATTTCGTTTTTGGTCATCTGAACGCGGGCGAAGCCGCGGGCAATGCTAGTATTGATATAAAGCTTGTTTCAATTGATGTTTACTGCTATATTAAGTAATCAACTTGAGGTACCTTTAATTTCTTCTGTCGAGTAAGTTTATTGATAAATTAAAAAAGAACGTACGATAACAAATCGTTTATTAAATTTTAACGACCAAAATAATAACTTTGTCATATAATTTATATAAGAGAAAAAGATTTTAAGAAATAAAGGTTTAAATTTATTTTAGTTTGTAAATTGTTATAAGTATAATAAACTTATGTTACATTATAAATGTTAAAGCTTCTGAGTATGTTTATTACATCTTTACATTGTAGCTTAACAGAATAAACTAAAATTCGAAATAGAGATAGCTTATAAAATGGAAGATAAAAATATAAAATATCCATGGTAAGCTATGGTGCTTGTGTTATGAATATAAGATAGTCGATACACTACATGTAGGAGGCGCATCACGCGAAAACCACTGAACAGACTTTGATGAAATTTAGTATAACAATAGCTGGTTATCCAGGTCAATATATAGGATACGTTTTACTGCGGGAAAATATCTAATTTCTGAGAAATATATACTAAAAGTTAAATCGTAACTATGGACAAATCTGAGAGGAGCGAGGGTTAGTCGCAAGTTTAGAAATAAAATATTACTTTTGATTTAATATGAGGGTGATGTGTTTGATTGTTATATTGTGAAAGATAATCAAGTCTTATATATTAGCATTTCCTTGGAATATTTAGATGTCTCCACCCAAAGCGCGAGAAAGCGGTATTCAGAGTGTCGAGTTTTATTTTTCTTCTATAAAATAGACTACACTAATCGTTATAGTGAGTTATGGATCTGTACCCACGATGCTCCATTTATAATTTAGAAGATAAAAAACTAAAACCATCCAACCAAATATCAATATTTATTTTTACGAGGCGCGGCCATATAGCAGCTTTAAACTATAATCTCGGAACACAATAGCCACATAATTGTGTAGTAATTGCGAACAATAAAGAGTAATATGCAGATAATATAGGTATCATTACCTTTTATTACAAACAGTTATTTTGATATAATCTTAGCTGTAATTTTGATTTGAGATTTAGAATCAATATAACATTTGAACCCATTCACTTAATTGACATATCAGTTTAAGTTTACGCCTTCTCTCTATATATGTATATCTTTTATATAAATCTTTTATAAAAATAATAAAATTATAACTGAATCGAATCTGTGAATTATATTTTTTTGGAAAATCTTATTGAAATAATCATTCTCATCTTATCGATACAGAGGCTGAATTAATAGTTTTTAGATTTCTTGTCTGTCTGTCTTTCTGTCTATCTGTGACCGCATCACTAGAAAACCCACTATATAATATGATAGCTGGTTATCAGGGTCAACATATACGATACTTTTTATTGCGGAAAAATATCTCATCTCTGAGAAATCTATACTAAACGTTAAAAGATAAGGGTAAGCTAAGGATGAACCCGAGCGGAGTGAGGGGAGTCGCTAGTACTAAAATAAAAATGCGTATTATATCCATACTAATATTATAAATGTGAAAGTATGTGCGTTAGCTTTTCACGCTTAAACCGCTGAACGGATTTCGATAAAATTTGGCCAGGATATAGATTGTGTCCTTAACGTAGATATAGGTAACCTTTGATGCCCAGTTACCACGCGAATGAAGCTGCGGGAAAAACTAGTTAAGAGTATAACAAGGTCAATATAAAAATAATAGTACTATAATAAATGCGAAAGTTTGTTATTTTGCTGAACGGGTTTGAGTAAAATTTAGTGCACAGATAAAATATAACCTACAATTAGAACATATAGGTTACTGGTAGTAATAAAATTTGCCAAAAGGTGGCGTTGGTCGTTTGCGAAAATATAAATACATAAATAATACATATTACGTTATATATATATATATATATATATTGTTATGATATATATATAAGACAAAAAAGTCGATATTTTCGTATCCAGTAGCATTTAAGGCACCCAGGGACACTTCCAAGCGACGCGACGCTACGAATATGTCTATAGTACATACATTTAGGTTGTATTTGTTCTTTGCATACGTTGAACCTACGATCTTATCTATCCTATGAGATATAAGTAACAGATAGGCCATATAATCTATACTAATATTATAAATGCGACAGTTTGTGAGAATGTATGAATGTCTGGATGTTTGTTACTCATTCTCACAAAAACTACTGAATGGATTTTAATGAAGCTTTATAATAATATAGCTCATACATCAGAATAGCACATAGGTTACTTTTTATCCCCGAAAAATGTACGGTTCCCGTGGGATAGATTTGCTTTTGTTTTTCTAGTTTTAATATAATCTTATGAAACCATGTACCTACCTACAGTAAAAATTGTAATCATTTTTTTTATATAGTAGGTAGGTATATAACACAGTCGTTATATTGTGATATGAACACAGAGAAAGGCATTTTATTTATTAGTAGACTTACGACTATTTCTTCTAAACTACGCAACAGATTTTTGTACATTTTTTTTTCTATTATTCAGAAAAATTCTTCCAAAAAGTTTTTGCGTATTATAAAATATATATGCACATTATTTAGATTCAATAAATACAAATAAATAAAATTGAAGTGTCTGTTTGTAATGTCAAAATAATAGGTTTTTACTAAATACTATGAAATTCAATATATTAGCTATAAGAAAAAAACAATTTTAAAATTTTGTTTGTCTGTCTGTTCGTTTGTTCCGGCTAATCTCCAAATCAGCTAAACTGATTTTAACGGGACGTCACTAGCAGATAGCTGATGCTATAAAGCGTAACTTAGGCTACTAAAAAAAATTAAGGTTTCGCGCAAAAAAATTAAAACCCATACATACAATTGGGTACAAAATCTGTGTACTTAGGGACGTAATCGAGTTGTCGAGCCTACGCAAAGTGAGTGTGGATCGCTAGTAACCTCTTAATACGGAAATGATTTTGTTTATTTCTAAATTCATTACGGCTCAACAAATCTTGATGAAATTTGGCACGCACGTAGTCTGTGCTTGGGACATCTTTCGAAAGGCCTCCGTGGGATCATTATACAATTCAATAATGAATTAAATAATTACTTAAAGTACAAATTACTTACAATATCTTTAAAGTCAGAGTAACTATATATTTGAAGCTAAAGAGCTAAGCCGATTTTGATGAAATTAAGTATATGTTATAAGTTTGATAGGCGTGAAATCGAGTTTGTAAGGAAAAATTGTATGAATATCTGAATATTGTTTGAATATAATATACTATATTATAATATAAGTGTAACTGATAGTTGTCTGTACATGGAAGATATTCGAGAAAAACTATTATTAGGGGTCTTTATTAAACACATTATAACCCAAAACAATGACTTTTAGATTTTTTTTCTGTTTGTCTATGCTTTTGTACGCGCTAATCTCAGAAACTTCTCCGATTTGAGTGCGGTTTTCATTAAAGTATTGTGTTAAGCTTCACTTAACCTTTAGTATTTGGTTTATTTCAATCGGGTTTCAAATAAAAAAGTTATATTACTTTAAAGATTCATCTAGAAACGACCCTGAACGAAGCGATGGTGAGTCGCTAGTTGGTAAATATAGCGTAATATCCATACAAAAATACTTACATACAAACGGATTAAGCACTCAATTTTAAGGATCTGAAAAATAATTTTAAATGCTAAGTTAAAGAAAAACACAAACGAAATCAAGGCAAATCGCTAGTGCGTATATAATTAAAATCGCATCAAACAAAATGGATATATTTCAGGCAGCGGGTTCGATGCCCGCACCTCACCTTCACCTGTGAGTTGAACTCCAAGGTCACCACCGTTTCCGACAGATCTCGAAAATTATTCTCATTTCAATGATTATACGTGATTTGATTTATTTTAATATTGCTTATACGATTACTGTATGAATCAGTTACCAAAAGGCTTTTAAAGCCAGGGTCGTGAATACGATTTGCATACTGAGTAAAGATTTAAAATTACTACTGGTGTTCTGTCCTGACTACGTCACTTACACACGTACACTTACTGATTGCTTCCTAAAACTAACAATTTTCAAATGTATTTTGTATTTTCTTATAATATTAAATAAGCAATTTTTGCATATCTATACATATAATGAAATTGTAACTAAGTCGAATCTGTATATAAAATATTTTTTGGAAAATCTAATTGAAATAGACATTATTATCGATACAGAGTGCGAATCTATAGTTTTCAGAATTTTTGTCTGTCTGTCTGTCTGTCTGTTACCGCATCACGAGAAAACCACTAGACAGATTTTGATGAAATTTGGTATGATGGTAGCTGGTTATCCGGGTCAACATATAGGATACTTTTTACCGCGGGAAAATATCTCATTTCTGAGAAAAAATACAAAAACTGCATTGTAACAGTATACTAATATGTAAAACCTAAGAATTTGATTTTTGGTCATCTGAACGCGGGCGGAGCCGCGGGCAATGCTAGTATGTATATAAATATATTTATATACATATCTATATGGATACGATTTCGATCAAATTTTGTATTTAGATAATGTTTGGATTTTTATGTTTATTTAAATAGCTGTCTTTTCTGAAAAAAACAGGGTTTGTACACAAAAAAAATATGATTTTTTTATAAATAATAAATCATTAGAGCCATAACATAATTTTTAGAGTACTTGCATTTTCGCCAATAAATGGATGAACCGATAGAGCGAGCGCTTACGCCGAACGAACCTCTATCACCCATAAACTGACTTTCTCATCACCTATCTGGTTGTGTTTATTGAGCACTTTCTTTAATGCTCACTATAGAATGATCGAAGTCGGTGCCAGCCTACAATATTTTAAGATATGAATATCTAATAGATAAATTTGTATGTTTTTTACGTATTGAAATACATTAGATTTGCTTTGCATCGGCTGGCACCGACTTCGAAAATATCTGATTAGATATCTATTCTAAATTAAAACCTCCGTTTAGTTATTTTTTACATTTTAGTGCCTGGAAGCCGGTATTTATTTTTTGTTAAAAAGTTTTTTTAAAGTTATTGACGAGCTTTAATGTTTTCAATAAAAACAGATAGATTTTCTAAATAGTAAGTTTTTCTTTATATATGTCGGTAAATTCTATTTATATAATGTATTTTCCTCAAATTTTCAATAATTGATCGAATCTCGATCACTGGATAAAAGGCCGGCAATGCATCTGCAAGCCCTGCGGTGTTGCAGATGTCCATGGGCGGCGGTGATCACTTTCCATCAGGTGAGCCTCCTGCCCGTTTGGCCCCTTAGTCCCATAAAAAAAAACACCAGTATAACCGGACTAGACTAGTAAAAGTATATCTTTATTTAGTGCTGATCGAAGAACTCTCCCAAAGAGCACTACATTCATACTTGATCATTCTGTATCATTTCCACCTGTTATTCTAACGTTCTATCAATTTTTAATATTCGCTCTACGTGCTCTTACATAATTATACTATTGTATAGCAATAATTTGCCCTATATTTTACGTATTTGGATTTCGTCCCTGACTGACTTCGGTTACGATGGCAAGTCTTGCTGAGATTAACGGAGATCATTTAATCTACAGATCAATGCACAAACTCAAGTACATTACACAGACCCGTTTAACTATGAAGAAGCTCGATATTGCGGCAATCCAATTGAGATAGAAGGTCAGCATTTTTAACAATTAATTATAATTTAGTATTAATTATTATTTATTCATATATTTTATAGTGTATTTTGTTAAGTATCTTTTCAATTACGCATTTTAAAATATTTTTGAGGTTTTTGGTTCAAAAACTTATAATTTATTTACTCTTACAGTGTATTGTATCGTATATCTTATAATGTATATATCTGTACAATATATTTCTGTTATTGTATCACCTAAGTCTATATACATACATACATAATACGTATATGTACAATTCCATGTAGCTTTGCTTTTTCACCGCCCAGAACAAGTGCATTCAGAAAACACGTAAAAATTAAACAAACAAAGGCATGAAAAAGTTTATTAAATTTAAAAAACTAACTATTAACAAACGAAACTAGAAAACTCGTCCAAAAACTAAAACATATTCTTTTACATTTTCGTTATACAGAATTTCTTTGAAATAGAATTTATTTTAAAATGATTATGTAGTAAAATTCTCGATAGAGTTGGCAAAGGGCCTCCAAAATTTTTCGCATTAGATATTATTACGTCAGCTATTCTAATGGGTGTGTTGGCACTCTGACACGACCTTCAGTAGGCATGTCACCTTCACCTTGGTAGGAGAGGTTAGTGACGTTGAAGCCACTGGATTAGAGTATAAGAATGAACTCGATTACACTGAAACCAATGTAAATTGTCTAATAAGCATAATTTATATTGAAATTATATTATTATCAGTTACTGGAGACTTAGACTCGCTTAGCTCGTACGTCCGTAGGTGCTTAATAGGTAGACTATATATTACTTCAGGTCATAGTCTGTCTGTTTACTTTTAATCCAAATCCATTCAATCGTTTTAGCGTGAAGTAACACATAAGAACACACTCATACTAACATGCAAATTTATACTAGTAGTGTGGAAACACTGTCATATCGTAAATTATGAGTTCAATTCTCATATGAGGTAAATATATGTGTTTATATATATATTTACTCCAACATGTATACCACGCGTCTTAAGGTGAAGGAAGATATCGTGAGGAAACCTGCATGTCTGAGATAACTTATAAATTTTTCGAAAGGCAAGCTAAAGCACACTTGGCCATCGTGGTGGACTATGGCCTGATTCCCTTCGTATTGAGGGAGGATCGTGCCCAGCAGTGGGTCGTTAAAGAGAGCACAATACAATTTATACTTAAAATAAAATTGTAACTAAGCCGAATCTGTACATTAAATATTTTTTGGTAAAATCTTATTGAAATAAACATTATTATCGATACAAAGGCCGAATTTATAGTTTTTAGCATTTTTGTGTCTGTCTGTCTGTTACCGCATCACAGAATAACTACTGGAGGAATTTTTATGAAATTTAGTACGGTGATAGCTGGTTATCCGGGTCAACATATAGGATACTTTTTACCGCGGGAAAATATCTCATTTCTGAGAAAAAATGCAAAAACTGCATATAAGAGTATACTAATCTAAAAACCTAAGAATTTGGTTTTTGGTTATCTGAACGTGGGCGGAGCCGCGGGTGATGCTAGTTTCCTATATTTCTTTCAATTTTACACAAAATCGCCACCCTAATGGCCTTAGGCGTAGTACGTAATATAAATTATATTCTCGGAAAAATTATCAGTATTTCAACACGGCTGCATTTTTGAGTGAAACCGCTTCGTAAAATGACAAATTACAACCGACCCGCCTTTGTAACACACTACTTTGATGTTACGCTGTTTTCTTTAGAATCCGCTACCGTACAGTCAACAGACGCCCTTTAAACTATAATTATAACACTCGATTTACATCTTTATTTTTACTAGAATAAGAATGGAAATTGCATGTTTTCTTTTTACTTTGATTAATTTTTCGTGGAAATGCTTTTCCTTATTTCACCTGCCGGTGATCTTTTGAAGAGGTTCTCTTAGATCGGTATAACAATGATTGATTTAAGGTTACCAGAACAAACTGAGGGTTCGATTACAATTAAGTGGCATAATATTGATGTAGCATTTAGATAATTAGATTTTTTTTCCTTTGTATATCTTCCTTATAGAAAATTGAAAAATTTGTATCAGCTTAACTTGTGTGTTTCCAAAAAGCTTTTTGATAAGTATGATACCTACATATTTATTTTGTAAATATAGAAGAGACGTGTTTTTTTAATATAGAATGAACTCAGGCAATAATAAAAGTTAGAATTCTTAGTGCTTAATATAGAAACGATGATAATATAAATTTTTACTAAAACATGTCAAAAATCTAAAATATGTACATCTAAAATATTTAGGGAACTATTAAACTGATTTTTAAAATCCTTACACTAAAACAAAGCTAAATAATTCGAAAGCGATTACAGGTAGAAACTAAAGATTTTAAAGCTTTTTATACCACATAGAATCGAACCCACGATATCTGGTAAGCAAGGCAGAGATGTACCACTTTACGTTGCTATTGCCCTCATAAATCAATTGACAATATTCGTATACATAATATATAGTGTCAGTAATGGGCTGAGTCGCAAACCTAGTTACATCGATCGAGCACTAAATAATCCTATTGAGCGATGAGTTTTGGTCCAAAACTTACCTTAATAGCGATTAAGATTTGTGAAAACTTGTAATAATACAAGTTAAAAATAATTTATATTTCGTTATACATATCCTAGTAGACCTGATAGATGTTGTCTTCTATACATATAATAAAATTCTAACTGAATGAGTCAAATCTGTAAATTAAATATTTTTTGAAAAATCTTATTGAAATAGTCATTATTATCGATACAGAGGCAAAAACTAGTTGTTAGAATTTTTTTCCGTCTGTCTAGGAACGCATCACGAGAAGACCACTGGACAGATTTTGATGCAATTTGGTATGATGATAACTGGTTGTCCGGGTCAATATATAGCATACTTTTTACTGCGGGAAAATATCTCATCTCTGATAAATCTATACTAAACGTTAAAACGTATCTAGGGACGAACCCGAGCGGAGCGAGGGTGAGCCGCTAGTGTACCAATAAAATTTGTTTTCACATCAAAATCTTATTGAGAAAATACGAAATTCGAGATTTCGAATTTCCCAATCTTACGGTGGAAATTTTTCCAATTTTTTCGCCCTTATTCGATTTCTTATTATACAACCAATTTTTTAAAAAGAAATTAACCAAATCGCCTTAGACGTTCTCAAGTGATACGCTTACCAACAAACAGCATTACATTTTTATTTTTTAAAATGTGTTAAAGTGTTAGTATAATACTTTTTCAGATATACTGTGAGGAATATTTGACGGGTTGAGCTTACAAGTTTAGTCCATTTTCATGCTATAGCCTACTTGCGTGTTAAATTACAACACTTGTGTTAGGCATTAATTTTCGTAAACAATTAAATAAAAAATGTTTCTTAACTATTAAATGTATATTTACGTCTAGGTGGTAGCGGCTATGTTCGGCTGCAAATCCGGAGATCCTAGGTTCCATCCCGGATCGGACCAAGGACAGTTATAGAGTTTTGCTGGTAAGAATTTCTCAGTAACAACCCGGAGTTGAGAAGTTGTCAATGGTACATCGTGCCTCAGAGAGCAAATGAAGCCAACGTCCCACCGGAGTTTGAGAGTGACAGAAATAGGGACTCCACACATAACATGTTTCAGTGAGATGGCCGCCATGGCTGAAATCTGTCAGGAGAACATTATTATTATATTTAGATATAATATTTAGTATACTAATAGTATTATATATATACAACTGCCTCGGTGGTGTAGTGGCTAGCATGTACGGCTGCACACTCGGAGTTCCTGGGTTCGAGTTCCGGGTCGGGCCTAGTTTAGTTGTTGAGTCTTTCTGTATAGTAAGTCTCAGTAACAGCCCGGAGCTGGGAAGCTGGCGGTGTTTCATACCCGTGCCTCGGAGAGCACGTAAAGCCGTCGGTCCTGCACCTTAACTCTCACTGGTCGTGTCGCGCGGTCGTCCCACTGGAGTATAAGTAGTATAGTTGTATAGTTATATAGTAATATAATAAGTGACAGGATAGAGAGTGCACTTGTGTCTGCACGTACACTTGTGCACTATAATATCCTACGCAGTTGGCTAGTCTCAATGAGATTGGCCGCTGTAGCCGGAATCGGCTAGGAGAACATCACTAATAGTATCATCACGATGCATTTGTCATGCAAAATCATAGAATCAATAAGCTCATAGATCATTACATATAAACATTATTCGTCTTGTTAGATCATCACTTATTTAATGTTTGACTTGTTTTATCTATATGCGTATTATAAATTATCCAGCTTTTTTTTTGTTTATCTACACTAATATTATAACTAATATTATTGTAACGACTAAACTCAAAAACAAATCAAACTAGGGACGAACCCGAGCGAAGGGAGGGCGAGTCGATAGTTTTACTATAATATGTGGATAAACTTTATCATGGTGTACCTACCATAAATATTCTCAAAATGTATAAAAACAAAGTTACCATATTAATTTATTTCTCCTCAAAAATGCTATTTTTTGGGGTATTTTTTTTATTTAGTTTATCCTTTACTGTAACTCTATTCAAATATGAATTATTAATATTCATTGCAGTTTTAGAATACTTCATACAATAATCTTAAAAAAATATTATTCTGGCGATTTACAAAAATTTTGTATTGTTATGCTAAATTTTTTTAGTAGAATTTCTTATGACCTACATATATTTTATAAAGTAACAAAAATTTTAACAGTTTGATGCACACAATTCCGTAAATTTAAAAAAAATTACGTATTAATTCCGCTTCAAATTTACAACTTGTTCCGTCCAAATAAAATAATAATAAGCTATTTTGAAGCCATTACAATATTAAATTCATATAGGGGAATAATTGAATGACTGCACTAGTAACATAAATGTATTAATAATAAATATTGAGGAAAACTAGCTGTGGTTTTCGGATTTGTCTGTGCAACTACATGAAAAAATCATTTAATCTTTAATTTGTAATTTTTCAAAATTAGCGAGTCTCCCTAACTTTGTGTATGTATCTTATATATAAGATACATATATATATATATATATATATATATGTACTTATCTTTCCAAAATACCACAATATTTTTCAATTGTTGTATTACAATACAAGATTACTAAGTGTTTTACGTAAATTTGGTCAAAAAATTTATTATGGTAGTATTCAAAACGCATCGTGGCATTTATTGTAAGCCACATCACTTTGTACCCAAAAATGATGAGAGCCACAACGCGAATTTCGTGTTGTGGCCATTTTAGCCACAACACTTATTAGACGTTTTTTTCACATAGCTAGCATTTTATTTGCGATAAAACTATCTCTTGACTATTGCTGTAATATGAAATGAAATTACGTCAAAAATTACGGGTGAAAATAATAAAAAAGCGTGGCAGGTGATATTGCAAACCTTTTTTTGAAACTTTCGTCTAATGGGATGTCAAATATAAACGTGCTTATAAATGATACCCTCAGTACTAAACTCAAGTATATAAACCTTAATTGCCTAAATTGTACAATATCACGTACCCCAGAAATATACACGGGTAAAAGCTAGAAGGCGTGGGCTCACTCAAAATGTTTTCATTTTCAAAGTTTTATTTATGTAAAAAAAATTATAATGTTTTAAAATATTGCTCGATAGGTAGCTATAAATGTTTTTTTGTATGAATTTGTGAATTGAAAGTATCTAGTTATAGAGGTCGTAGGTTCTATTCCCTCAAAGGCATTATAAAATTGTTTTTTTTTACGTATCTTTATGGAAAAATCACATCAATTCATAGACTAACCAACCAACATAGTGACTGTTACATATTATTTATATTTATGTTGTAGATACCACAAATTCGTTCGTATTCATGAAATCGATAGACAGTCTCTTGTGAATTTTGGCTAAGTTTCCTTGGAACTGACACATTTTAATAAGCTTTTACTACAAGCTTCACTTGTAATTGGAAATCGTTTTTAATGTAATATTTCTATGCTTTTCTAAGTAAAAACTTTTATAATTAAAATCACATGTAGAAACAGAGATATATTAATTAAAAAAAAAAACGATTTCCGCTTTTCGAAATATTTTACTTAATGGTAAATAATATGTAGTCTAAATATATTTTATGGTAGTACAAAACCATTGGTGAACAATTCCAACTCGTACATGACCAAGTTTAGTTTCCTATGAAAAGTAGCGAATGTAGTGTTGTCTCGTCTAAGCCTAGTGGCAAAAAATTACTTCTACCCTTCACTGAACCTGTGACCGATACAGGCTCAAAATCATACCGATTCAGTCATTTATTTTGCCACTATCGACCACGAAGGTCGAAGTTCAATGCACTAGCAACGGTATTCACGAGTGAATAAACTATAGTATCTGCTTAGAAATGAAGCATTTAGAAATGAAGCTGTAGGCGTATGACCTATCTATACTAATATTATAAAGAGAAAAAAAAATGTATGTTTGTTTGTAATAGATAAACTAAAAATTCTTTGAACCAATTTAGATGATTTTTTTATGAAAATTTGGTATGAAGACAGTTTGTGACCCTGGGAAGGACATAGAATATTTTTATCCCGGAACTTATCCTTTAAGGGGGTGGAAGAGGGGGATGAAAGTTAGTATGGGGAATCAATCACACAATCAATTTTGGCAAGTAAGGGATATAAAACTCATCATGCATATCTATCTATTAATATATAAACTATCTATTCCAGACTAACCGTTAAACATATCTAGGGACAAACCCGAGCGAAGCAAGGGTGAGTCGCTAGCGTAATATTAAAATTATTTTTTATAACATAATCTTATTCTCACGCGTTTTAAGAAAATACATTATATTTGCGTACATTTCCATAAAGAATGCGTCAGATAATTGAATAAATTGTGGCATGATTGTTAGTTATTAGAAAGAAATCGAAGAACTAGAAATATTAACTCACAGTAATCGAACCTGTGAATCATGTCATAACAGGCACTACTGATCAAAAAATTACTAAGATCGACATCGATTTTTTTAAATTTAACCAGAATTTTAATTCCATTTAAACACAAAATTGTCGAAAATCACCAGAAAACTCATTATGTAACAACACTATCTTTATTTGTACAAATTTAAACAAGATAATGTCAATATTTTATTTTAGTTAAACTAACTTACGCAAAGATACTAATGACTTCAAGACCTATACAAAAACAACCAAACAAATACACAAACAAGGTTTCCAGAATTTCATTTAATTTGCACGGGTTTTGGTAGACTGAGTCCAGATATAACCGAGCTGCGATCGTAAACAAATTTTGTATACATTCAGCTATTTGCATTATGCCAGCATGCGATTTCGAAATCACCTTGCATTGAGTGCTCCCTGCATACACCAACTTTCGCACATACTCTTACGTAGAATAATAGAAAATATGTATGGAAACGAATTTTATTGAAGTCTAACAGGTTTTTTTAGAGAAGGTAGTAGGATCGATTAATTAAATTGAAAAAAAAATATTTACTTGCGGCTAACCCTCGCTTCCCTCGGGTACAAATACAAACCTATCCCACGGGAACCGTATATTTTTCCAAGATTAAAAGTAGCTTATGCGTTATTCCAGACTATAATCTGTCTCTCAAATTTCATCCAGATCGGTTCAGTGGTTCTGGCGTGAAAGATTAACAAACATCCATACTCACAAACTCTCACATTTATAATATTTATATACAGATAGATACATCATAAACATAGTATTTAGTATATATACTATAGACTTAATTACTAACTAACTGACTTATTATATATTCAGGTCATGGTCAATTTCATCCAAATCGGCCCAGTCGTTTCCAGCCACATACGCACTCACATACACTTTCCCATTTACAGTATAGTAAGCTAATGGATTGGATAAATATAGTGTTTTTGAAAGAATGACGTAAAATGGCACTCCAAGAAGCAATCAAATAATAGAATTGAATTGAATTACAGTAGTCAGTGCCTTATTTTTAATTAAAAAAAATGAAAATATCTAATAATACTCAAATTATTCTAATATTGTTTTACAAACACCTTCACATACAGACATGAACATTTAAATATTTAAAAAAAAAACGAGTAAGTTTTACTAGCGAAGATGATAAATTACTAGAAGCTTCCTTTGATAGGTGTTAGTATGCTTTTATATGGCCATAACAGGAAAATAAATAGAGCTTAAATGAGTAAAAGAAAATACTAAAAATGTATTTTTAAAGTAGACTGATATTATAGTCTATATGTTTGTTACTCCTTTAGGTTGGAACTGGTGCTAAAACAATTTGGATGAAATTTAGGAAAGCGATAGACTGCCAAGTGGAATGTCAAATAAGCTAATTTTACTAAAAAAATCTTCTTTTTAAAGAGTTTATATTTATATTATTAACTTTAATGAGTGTTAAGTCTTTATTGGTATCCAAATACTTCGCAAAATTCAACAAAAAGTTGAAATATAAAAATAAAAATAAAAGTGTAGAAGTTTTAAAACTTCTTTTTTAATCAAAGCATATCAATGTTAATTAAAGCCTACGCTTTATCATGACATAAAAGTTTAAAGCTTTGATAAACATAAAAATTGATCATAAAAATCACTAAATTCAAATTTCATCACTACTTCAGTAAAAAAAACTACGACTTGATCCATAAAAACTCTTTTAACTGATAAAAATTACAAGTTCGTGAATACTTTAAGAAAAAAATACAAATATTTAGGTTTTTATGTCAACGAATTCTCAAAAACAAGTATGGAATTAGTTTGTATTTTATTTATGATGGTGATGATGTTCTCCTGGCCGATTCCGGCTACGGCGGCCAATCTCATTGAGACTAGCCAACTGCGCAGGAGATATTATAGTGCACAAGTGTACGCGCAGACACAAGTGCACTCTCTATTCCTGTCACTCTCATACTCCGGTGGGACGACTGCTCGACACGACCGGTGAGAGTTAAGGCGCAGGACCGACGGTTTTACGTGCTCTCCGAGGCACGGGGATGAAACACCGCCAACTTCCCAACTCCGGGCTTTTACTGAGACTTACTATACAGAAAGACTCAATAACTAAACTTGGCCCGACCCGGGACTCGAACCCAGGACCTCCGAGTGTGCAGCCGTACTTGCTAGCCACTACACCACCGAGGCAGTTAATAGTTTTATTTATATGCCTATATGCTCTTCAGAGTTCCAGCAGATTCTAACTCTGACCTGATCTCCAGACTTTTGGAGACCCTATCAGATAAAACTAAGCATGGCTGCACATTACTCATTAGCAACAGCGTATTGGTTATAACAACCAATTGACTGTATGGTTTATTTACGAATATTATGGGTAAAATAATAATCTTTTGGGTAAAGAAATTTATACTATATGTATTCAGCCCTTTTTAACATCCCACAGTTGGGCGCGGGCCTCCCTTCAATACGAGGAGGATCAGGCCGTAGTCCACCACGCCGGCTAAATGCGTGCAGGTGTCCTCACAATTTCTTCCTTCACCGTAAGACAAGTGCTAATCATGTTAGAAATGATTCGCACATGAAAATATCATAGGTACGACACCCGGGATTTGAAACTTGATTTTCCAAGCGAGCACGTTACCGCTGGGCTACCATTGCCTAAATAAAAGAAATTTAATATAGAAAAACCTAAATAGCGTCCCTAATCAGTTTACATCGTCCATAATTTGATATAAGAGGCAGCCAAACTCTCTCTGTCCTAGAAATAGAAAAATACGTAGAACATCATATATATACATACATATATCATGGACACATAAAGATAAATTAGCAATTATAATATAGTAAGTAGTAAGCATTTATAATTAGAAAGCTATTCGAAAACATAACCAAAGCTTCAAATGTTCTGTTATAAATAAAAATGCTCCATACTTCACAGTCTAAATCCGACATAAAACAGTTCCCTAATACATATAGATAATCTAGGATGTTAAACACCCATATATTTATTATATCTATAAATCGGTCTCCATGCGAGGTGCATCACTGAACGGGTAAAGTGCACTGCACTTATAGCTGTGAGAATCAAAGCAATTTGAACTTTATTTATATAATTTTTAAGTCGAAGTTACTTTGCAATGTGTCTGTTAGTTAGTTTTTTTTGGTCGTAAGCGAATTTGCACCGATCATACTCTGGATTGTACCTTAATACCTTCGGATAAATCACATTTTTCGACGTTGATGCGATATCCTTCTCAATTTTATGACTATGAAATGCATTTTGCGTTATAAACTCTATTGTGTTGGTGTAGAGTTCAATTTTGCATCAAATTCTTTAGGTTTTTAGGATATTTTGGTTGTAGAGTGTAGGAAAATTGACCTCAGATGTGGCTCCCCGTAAATATTTGCGTCGGACGCGGTTCGCGCCAACCAGTAAGGGATTAGATGAGATGTCTGAATTTTGAAGACTATGATTCTTTATAATACTACACTAAAATAGGAACTTAATTTTCTGAGATATTTTTACAGAATACGTTATAAAATTTACTTTGAAAGTTTTTGTTTCTCTACTTGCTGTTAGCTTACCTGTTGCATGGGATTTTCAACAAAATTGTTAGGAAAAAACATCTTAACATGGTCCTGTAATTTGTAACTCGTTACGGAATCGGGTTCAACTGTACATTATATATGTATTCATCATACTTTTTATATTTTACTAAAATATGAAGGTCATACGACTATTTTAAATAAAACTATCTTTTCGGATTTTTCGCGGAATTATTTAGATTTTTATTTTCCAACGTTTCGTACTTCTACTACTTCTACTTGTGTTTCTGCTTTGATAATTACTTTCAAAGTTTAGGTTCGAATCCCGCACACGTTAAATGATATTACTATGTATCCCGTTCTCACATATATGAGTATAAAGTGACAGATCACCCAAAAGTGATAGCAGTTTTTATGTCTGTTTTACTAAGCATAATATTAATCCTTTAAAATAGGAGTAAGTTTTTATAATTTTTTTATATGCTTTTGCTAACTTTACTTGTAGCTTGTCATATCTTGGAAAATGAAATCAGGTATAATTATCGTATTGATTAGAAACTTCGTATGTGTAATCTGAATATGCAATAGTTTCTGCTGCAAAGCTGAACTGATGATGAAATCAAGAGATGGCTTAGTAAATTTCTACATTGGTCGCTAAAATCTTCACCACACATGAAGCTTTGTTACTAGATATAGTTCTGTTTTTTGGTTTAAAAACTTTACTAAAACCGCCCACATTTTTACCGTTTAAAACATTCGATACGTATTCGTACTCATGTATACAATTACCTGCCAAATGTAGTCAAAGATAACTGAAATCGAAGCTAGGTTTCCGTCCGATTAATTTGTGGTAGAATCAATCGGTTGGATGATAGCTGGCCGAGCGTGCGGTAAAATTGACTGCAGACTCGGGTTTCAATATCTAGATACGGATATAATTATTATATCTATCTTATATATTTAAGCATCTCTACTTCATACATACAGCTCCGTCTACGTTTCTTTTTAGCTCAAAACTAATGCCATGTTCAATTTTTTTTAGAGCGAGACGTGTGTACGATTATAACACTTTTGTTATTAATATAATTGATTTATATTGACAGACATACAGACAGACATATGCTGTATGTATATACAGTTTCGATGTTATAAAATATATAAGTGGGTCTTTTTCGAGTTTGCGTAAACTTATGTATAAATAATGCAAGCTTGAACAGGATGAAATAATGAGAATATGATTTGTGTCGAATGATATATCAAGATAAATCGTGTGGGAATCGATCGGGCGACCCTAGTTTATGCAGTCAGTCATCCTCGGTCAACTTATTGGTGTTTATTAGTAGCTTTTTCGTGGGATATAAAGTGGCCATATTACCCACTGAGATACACTACTTGTATGAAAAAAATCATGTCCACATTAAAGAAAATGTTATACATAATATTATAAAATAAAGTTATTTCTACTACCTTAGAGGTTGAATTTCTTTAGACGGTAGAATTATGATCATATTAAAGTAAATCAAAAGATATTGCGTATGTTATACACCCCAATTGGCAACGTCCTCCATTTTAGAAATATATCATCAAGGTTACAAGACATGGAAAGACAAGAAAGCTTTTAAAAATACACCTTACATAATATTTCAAGATCGCGAGCTTTTTCATTTGTCATTATAATTTAAACAAATTCGCGTTAAAAGTTTTTCCTAGTTACTAAACATAATTAATGATCCTATTCTCTCTTGAAGATCATATTAGACGTCCGCGTAACTACTGCCAACAATTATAAAAAATGATGATTCAGACGTAATTGTTGCGCATTATAGTTATTTTCCTTTACATATAATAATACATGTACCATACATATATATTATATACGCAATATAATATATATGTATGTTCTATATATGTATGTTATTATAACTGCCCCTAAAAGGGTTAGAGGCAGTTAGGCTGACTCACAACAGATACGGTCGAATTCTTTGCGCGAGGTAATTCTCATGAGGTTTCCACTTTGGATGTACGATTTTGTTTGTGTATTACGTGATAGCTTCGCAAAGGGAAATCTTTTTTAACTAGTGACTTAGCCTAGCTTCGCCTAGGTATCCCTTGAGTCCCCCCCAACGTGCGTTCACCTTGTCGTGGTGGGGGGGCTCAGTAGTGCCCGGCAATCCAACTGGGCGCGAAGCCAAGAAACGCACAGGGAGGTTGCCCACTTCGGTGGGCGGTGGGAGGTGGCCCTCTTCGGGGGGCGGTGTACCATGCGGGTTGCTCCTGGTACTTCTCTGATAGCAGAGTGGACTGTGGAGCAACCCCATGGTTGTGGTGGTCTGCTTCGGCGGACCTGCCGTCGGGGCGTCGTAGTTGAATGCGTAAGCGATCCTGCGACGCCCCATTAAGACGAGGGAAGGTTTTGTTGGGTTTTAGTGGGTAGTACTGGCTGTATTACGCCGGTGAGTCCCACACGTCGTGCGTAAATGCATTTCCCAACGTTAAAAAAAAAAAAAAAGGTATCCCTTGAGTAGATGCTTATTAGTAGAATGATTACTTCCAAATCTGTCCAGCCGTTTTAGCTTAAAAGAGTAACAAGTATACATACGTAAACATGCAAAATTTTGAATTTATACTCGAGGTGCGATTTCTTTTACTTTTTTTATATTGATATTGCTAGTCTTTGTATTTAGCCCTTTTTAAAGTCCCATTGCTAGACATGGGCTTGCCTTCAATATGAGGGGGATCAGGCCATAGTCCACCACGCTGGCCGAGGGCGGGTAGGCGGATCTCACGTGTTTCAAAATTGGCTAGGTTCTTTCAGACAAGCAGGTTTCCTTGTGATGTTTTCCTTCACCGTTAAGACAAGTACTTTCATGTTGGAAATGATTCGCACATGAATATATCAGAGGTGCAAGACCCGGGATTTGAACCCGCTTCACGCGGTTTCAGTTGTGCTACCACTGCCTATGTGTATGTATATGTGTGTTAGTTTTTACCTTATCCTAAAAAATGGATTTTTGTTTGTTTTCGACAACGGTGGTATAACGTTTTCGAAGGGTAGCAACAATACATTGAAATATTTTTTAAATTCAGATCATTATTTATTTACTAATTTTCGCCTGTTTCGGGACACTAGGTATATAGATCGAAAGATAACTAAAGTTTTACAACTGGTACAAATATTTCGAATAGAACAAATTGAAAATTTCCGCCTTTCTTGAAATCAGTAAAAAGTAATAAAATTGATGTATAAATGTCAAAAAAGCTGGAATTGAGATAAGTCTTAATACGATTCCAGGTTAAATATTAAAAAAAAATATTTATACTGCTGCTTCATCATTCAAAACCAGGAAGAAAATAAGAGCAGTGTAGAGCTACTATCATAATGTTGTAAGATGTGATGTTAAATCGTATCGGATTCATTTGAATCTATCCATGAATCACAGACAGACGTGACAAGCGTTTCATCGGTAGAGATAAATAAATGTGTTGACGGTTTTTTCTGGGAATTATTTTTCGTGGAACTGACGCTGGTACCCAGATAATGTTGCAGGAAAACATGGAATATGCTATATAATAATGGCAATAAACTTTGACTGATATACTGATAGTCTAATAAACAAACAGATATATATTATTTATTTAATAACTAGTGTGTTCCCGCAGCTTCACTCGTGGTAAATGAGGCGGAGACCAAAGGTAGCCTATGTCCGTTGCCAGGATGCAATTAATGTCCTTGCCATCGAAATCTGTTAAGAGCGGTTTAAGCGTGAAAAATTAACAAACAGAGTTATTTTCACGTTTATTATATTAGTTCGTTCATTGACGACACGATTGGCTCATTTTGTAGTAACGCTACTTGCTGTGCCAACGGTGGCGGGTTCGAATCCCGCTGGGGGCATTCATTTGTGTGATGAGCATGAATGTTTGTACTCCAGTCATGGGTGTTTATATTTATATGTATGTATTTAAAGTTATATATGTGTAGTGTATCAACTATCTGGTATCCACAACACAAGCCTCGTAGCTTACCATGGAACTAGATAGCGATATGTGTTAATGTCCCAACATATTTATTTATATATTCGTGTGAATTTATTTACATAGTAGATAGTAGTATTATTTACTTAAGTATCCTTAAATAAAAGAAAAAAAAATGGATAAAAAATATTGAAAATCAAACTACAATAACACAATACTCTCAGACTATATAGAACTTAGACAGTGGTAAAAATTTGATCATAATCATTACCTACTGGAAAGAGAAAAATATACATGAGTAGGATTTACCTATTTAAAAAATACTGTTTCCAAAAATGTTGAAGAAAAAAGTACTGAACTGATATTTGCCTATTTATGTTTAGAATATGACCAAGTTGGTTTTTAATTTAATTGGACTGTTATTAGAAATGTCAAAGTTTTTATGTATGTCTGTGTGTACATACGTATATATGTATGTAAGTACGTTTGTTATTCTTGCAGTCTGAAACGGCTGGACTGATTTGGATTAAATTTAAAACACAGATAGATTATGACCTGGAGTAACACCTAGGCTATTGATGATCACCTAACGACACGACACAGTGAAGGAAGGATAATTTGCTAGTGTGATAACAGTTATATGGAACGGCTTAAGCAAAGCGAGAGTATGTCCATAGTTCATTTTAATAGTCCTCTTAAAAAATCATGATACGATCGAATTTAAAATAAGTCGACACAAAACGGAAGTCCGTCATTACAAGACAGATGCTTTGCTTTCTGGTAAATAGCCAAGTTCAGGGATAGTGTGGTGATACAAAATAATAAACGTGCGAGGAATTTAGTTAAGGAAGTTGTATAATCTGGAACCACTTGAATTTATATCGCGCATCGTCGATGTTGCCAGACGCCAAGGTTTATTGGAGCCAAATCGTCACTTGGAAGTGATTTGAAATTTATTATTTAACTAGTGTTTGTCCGCGGCTCTGCCCGTGTGTACATAAATACATATAGGTAACCCGAAAGATGCACGTACGCACGCACGAACGCACGAACACAACACGCACACCCATACACCCACCCACACGCACACTCTCTCACACAAACTTTTGCACATTATATACTAATAGTCCAGTTTAAATGATACAATATACCTATATTATATAAAAGCAATAATAGCTAGCTGATATTGTAAAATAATCCATACTTAATATTATAAATGTGAATGTTTGTTCGTCCTTCTTTCACGTCGGAACAGAGTGATGGATTGGCGTGATTTATTGTGTGGAGATAGTTGGTGGGTTGGAGAGTGACATAGGCTACTTTTACCGCGGGAGATTATCGCATTCTCACGGGAAAACACGTTATAGTACAACCCAAAAAAATATTTATAATCAGAATTATTTAAAACTTGGTATTAATGCTCTTCAATACAATTAAAGAAATAGTTTCTTGTTTTAGAAATTTTCAAAATTCATTCCATAAGGGGGTAAAATAGGGTATGAAAGTTTGTATGAAACCCACCTTATCTTTAGAATAATAAATACCTAAAGCATTACTTTTATCCAATTTTTAGCGCGAGCAAAGCAGCGGATTGTGCTAGTGTGAAATAAATAAATTATCAACAGGTTGATTTGTTTCCTTCATGAATTTTCATTTGTAATAGCTATTATTGCACAATTAATATTGCTCTTTGTCAATAATTGCATATATTAATTGCACACTGACATCTTCGATGTAGGAATCGACGTAACTACGCTGTATTTAACTAATTTTATGATTTACTAGCATTACACGCGGCTCCGCCCGCATTCAGATGACCAAAAAACGAAATTCTTAGCTTTTACATGTTAGTATAGTCTTACATTGCAGTTTTTGTATTTTTTCTCGAAAATGAGATATTTTCCCGTGGTAAAAAGTATTCTATGTGTTGACCCGGATAACCAGCTATAACCATACCAAATTTCGTCATAATCCCTCCAGTGGTTTTTCTGTGATGCGGTAAAAGACAGACAGACAAAAATTCTAAAAACTATAGATTCGGCCGCTGTATCGATAATAATGTTTATTTCAATAAGAATTCCCAAAAAATATCTAATGTACAGATTCGGCTTACTTACAATTTTATTATATGTATAGATTAACAGTTAATGTTAAAAAAACAATTCACAGAAAATTCATTTTCGGATTTTTAGTATTAATTAAAGTGAACATATTATTCTAGTCAAATTAGGCATTAGTGGGAATCGAAGTAGTGACCAAATCAAAATTTCATTTAATCAATCTGTTTGTAAAATTGAATACGCATCAAACATTGTATTTTGGGAGCACTTTGCGCAGAATTGGGTATGTTTGTACTACACGCCTGTGTAAACTTCTGCAAAGTGTTGGATGTAGTAAGTATTCGCATCTTACTTGGCCATGTTTAAATTATATCATGAAGGTATTATTTTAAGATGATCAAGCATATACATTTGTTTATAATTGCAGTAGAATCTTAAATACTTTAACTGTCTAGTCGATTTCGACTGTTAGTTTTAGTTAGAAACAGCGGTAACAGAATCTTAATCAGATCACTGTTATATATAAATTTTAAAATTTGTATGTGTGTATGTTTGTTATTTCTTGATAGTAGTAGTAGATAGTACGAAGATAGATTATACCTGGAGTACCACAAATACTCTTGCTAGCAATAAAATTTGGCAAGAAGTGGCGCTGTCTGCATGCAATATTAAAAGATATAAAAATCATGTACCAACAAATCCGAGCGAATCGACGATAAATCACTAGTTAATATATAATTAACAAAAGTTACTATATATTTATTTAGCTTGTGGAGAAAATCGCGAGGTTTTAGTTTACTATATATTTTTTATTGGTTATTATTAGATTAACGACTATCGTACATCCTTGACCGAGAGATGAGGCCGTCGGCCCGATGTTACGAAATTACGCTTGTGATTCGTGAGCTCTATATTAGTTGTATAGATGCCACACTGTATGTATGTATTCAGTCTTTTTAGGGTTCCGTACCTCAAAAGGTAAAAAAAGAAACTCTTATAAGATCACTTTCTTCTCCGTTTGTCCGTCTGTGCGTCTGTCTGTCCGTGTGTCACCACCAATTTTCTCAGGAACAGGTGGACCTAGCAAGTTGAAATTTATACCAGATGTTGAGGTTTATAGTCCCTATTAGGTGTATAAAAATCAAGTACCTGAGTCAACACGATAAAAAATAAAAAGATATGGGCAAATTTAGATTTTCGCGAAATCTTGTAAGTACCAAAATGTACCTTCATTTTCAACTTTTTATTTTTCCGAATTTCCCCTTTACTTGAGCTGTAAGACCTTGCTTTAAACTTAAATTGACAATTCTAGGTCAACCGAGGTACCCTATATTTTAGGTCGGAAACCTACATATATGGTAGTTCCCGTTGACCTAGAATCACGAAATTTGGCAAAAAGCAAGGTCTTAAAGCACAAATAAAGGGAAAATACCAAAAAATAAAAAAAGTTGAAAATTAAAGTTAAACAGATTTCATACAAATTTGTACCGAACCATCGATGGGCGAGCCTGACTCGCACTTGTCCGTATTTAACGTGTCCCTGCTGGGCATGGGCCTTTCTTTAATACGAGGGTGATCAGGTTGTGGTCCACCACGCTAGCCAAGTGCGGGTTGGCGGCTCATCCTCCGTTCGTCCTTAGTGAAAAACAAAAACAAATCTATTCCACGGGAACCGTACATTTTTCCGGATAAAAAGTAACCTATGTGCTATGCCGAACTGTTAATACATAATCTATCACTGTGCCAAATTTCATCCAGATTCGGTCAGCCGATCTGGCGTGATTGAGTAACAAACATCCATCTAAACTTTTGCATTTAATAATTGTTAATGGGCTATAAGACTTTTGAGTGAGTGTTTTTATAAATTCTTTACGCTGTAACGTCTCAGATATCTTGTAATAAGATATATCCTTTTTTTACCTACCAAAGCGAGTGGAGTCAACAAAACCTGATACATCATGCACATATCGAACCCGCGATATCTGACGTTTATCACATAGACTACTCCACAATAATCTACACAAATATTATAAAGAAGTAAAGTTTGTAATTTTGCATGTAGGGGGTAATCTCAGAAACTAATAGCAACCTATATTATACCGATGCTATAGACCATTCTTTACTTTAATTATAAATAAATATGTTGGAACCCTATTAGTACACAGTCTAGTTCCACAGTAACCTACGAGGTTTGTGTTATGGATACCAGATATTTGATACACTAAAGATATAATATAACTTTAAATACATACATATCATAAATATAAATACTATGGCTGAAGTTAAAAACATTCGTGCTCATCACACTAATGAATGCCCCCAGCGGGACTCGAACCCGCGACCGCTGGCACACCAAGCACAATACAAACTGAGCCAAAACAATAATGTGTTTTCTATTCAAAGTAATAACAACTTTAATTAAAGTTAGAAAAAACTGGTTGTTGAGTGGTTTATCAGAATGTGCTGTCTAATCAACTTAACACCCGGTACGTTAAAATATCACCCGAGGATGTACCCAAGGAAAGCAAGGGTAAGACGCCAGTCTAATATATAGATAAAAAATATCAGTTTCAACGTTTTATGCAAAAATGCAAATATACAATTGAAATGGATTAATGTTTGTATCATATTCTACAAATTCAGGTCGAGGTCAGTGACCGAACTATCGGCGCCTACGCAACATGTTGGTACGTATAATTTATTATCGTGTATTGTTAGTAAATATTTGTATGGATTTGGATGTTGATGAGTTGTATCAGTGAGGATGACCATCTGACATAGTCTACAAAAGTTATATCTCTACGAAAAAGATGGCGGGTTCGATTTCAGTAACATTAATTATATTATAATAATTACATACCTAACTCAGACCCCTTTTTTCACAATAACATTAACTTTCTCGTTAATCCTTTATTTTTAAACTAAAAATTATTTATAACTTTTTAGTTCAGTTCATTATTGAAGCGCTTTTTTTAGCTTTTCAAACTATAATTTATTATATACAGAAAAGGAGAGCTTACGCGCGAAATGTCAATGTCAAAAGTTTTATGACATTTTTGGTAATGCATGTCATTACCAAAAATGTCATAAAAATCAAATCAAAAGAAAGTATAAAACGAAGCTTCCAGTACGCTATGCAGAACTTAATTTCCCTCCACAAATACAACTATAGATATTATCAAGTCATTTAGTAGGAATATAATAAAAATAATTATATTCGTGAATTGAGTCATATTAGTACACAGTATTGAGTTAAAACGTTAGGTTTATTACTTGATTGTTCTTGCGCAAGCTACGTACAGTCGGGAACGTAAATGCAACTTATAATTTGCAATTTTTTTTAATATTATAAAATCGATTTATAATTATTTTAATATAGCGTAATTTATTTTATATAGAGTCATTTTAAATAAAATGGTTGAGATATATATAACCTCAGTCTCTCCCGTGACCATGATTGCTGTAAAGCATTCGAAACGTCGGGAACCAAAAATAAAAATAAATCCGCGAAATAATCCAAATATTCGCGTAAATCTAAGAAAGTATTATAAGAAAGTATTTCAAATAGAGTCATTTAGTCTTAACTATTAAATTTTGTGCGTGATTTTTTATTGTGTTAATTTGATACAGCTGAAGTTGCAAAAAAACTATTTTTTGCACGTGGCTATGTACTTCGTGGTTTTTATGTCCTTAATTGTTCAAACTGTGAAATTTTGATATTAAAATATTTCTTTTTTATTACGATTTTTTTTTATCAAATACACGAAGTAAAGCGTTTTAGATTGGCCTCTAAAGTCACATCTAAAGTAAAAAAGTAAAAATATTATATGTAAATGTTTTCTACACAACAGTACCTATATAGAACATATTTGAATTAAGCATAATGACCGTCATCATCCACGTTGAATGATTTGAGAATTAGTATTATAATGGCATAAGAAACGGTAGCTGATGAAACTTTTTTAATACACTTGTTTGTAATTTTTCTATTATATTCACATTTCCTAACGTTTATGAAGGCTTTCTGTATCTTTGACGACGAAATGATGACTTTTCCGTA
Source organism: Brenthis ino (assembly GCA_921882275.1). Lineage (NCBI taxonomy): Eukaryota > Metazoa > Arthropoda > Insecta > Lepidoptera > Nymphalidae > Brenthis > Brenthis ino. The sequence continues at coordinate 7,757,999 of OV170221.1, forward strand.
TCGTATTGACCGTAATGTAAAACAATGTTTGACCGATTTCAATAAATAAGAGGTATTGATTTCTGCGTTTGTTTTTTTTATAATATGTTACGTGATATATTCGCTGTCAATTTTCATGTTTTTTTTTAAATAGTTAAAAAGATGGTGATATAAAATCAAAAAAAAGGTAATTCACCTATTATGTACACCTAATATTGTAAAGAAGTAAAGTTTGTAAGTTGGAATGTTTGAAAATTCTTTCACTAGTCGAATCTACTCTATCGGCAGTGTCAAAGGATATTTTTAATTTCAATAAGAATGTCAATGTCAGAAATCACAGTAACTTTAATTGAAGTCGGTAAAAATTACCATTGAGTTTCTTTATAGCTGAGTGCTGATTAAAGGGTTTTAAACCGTAATAAAGCAATAAAATGTATGGCATAAATACACCTAGAGACCCGAGCGAAGCGAGAGTAATTCGCTAGTCGTAAATTTAAGGCAAATTACAGATTTTATGACCGAAATGTAATTTCTTTCACTATTAGTGTATTCTCTTTAACGAAAAATTTTTTTTTAATGAAATTCCCAAAAGAAAAGAAGTCTGAATTTAGGTGCAAATTTTTTTTTGTATAACTTTGTATTCAGCCCTTTTTAACGTCCCACAGCTGGGCAACGCGCCTTTCTTCAGTACAAGGAGAATAGCCCACCGTACTGGCCAAGTGTGGGGTGGCGGACTACATACAGTATGAGAAATGTTTCCAGTAAGATCTCAATATTTTGAAATAAGTTAATTTACCTATTAATTGGCTTTTATGCAGTTCCAAATCTTTTCTAAAGACGTTCTTTTAAAATTTTCCATATAAAATTTTGTATACATTTTTTATATATTTTATACAGTTATGAACTATAACATTACAGTATATTATATAGAGGCATTCAAATTACTCATAATGACCGTCATCTACGTTGATTGATTCAAGAATTTGTTGAGCTTAAAGTTTTAAATTGGTTATAAAATTAAGCTTTTGATATCTGTAAAGGTCATTTTAGATTTGCTTAAATCAAAAATTATTATTAAATTAAAGCATATGAATGTAATGAAACACAATCTGAATGATGAAATCTAATGAAACAGTACGTATAATATAGTATAGTATCAATTTGAAGAAGGCTCATTAAAAATACACATTTTTGGTTTTCTATAATTTTTCGAATATATATTGTTAATTCTAATGTCTAATAAATCTTTCGGTTGAATTTTTAACGTGATTGTTTAAATTCGTATAAAATTTATATTAAAAATTGTTTCTTTATGTTTTTCGCTATATTGAAAGAAAAAAAATTTGTGAGGAAATCTGCTTGTCTGAGTGAAATCAACTAGTTTTCGAAGGATGGCTGAAGTCCTTTAAGCTAAGTTTGAACCAGGGTGGTGGACTATGGCCTGATCCTCCTCGCATTCTGTTATGCGTAGCCCAAAAGTGGGCGGTAAAAGGGCTGAGTAATAAATGATGATGATTTGGAGAATGTTATAGATGTAATAGTCACATCTACTTTTTGTTAAATTATGTCTGTTCATTTACTCAGTAACAGTTAAACAGTTTCGATACAAATAAATATTTTTGTTGGATACTATCTGGATTAAACAGGTAAATTTTGTTTCACTGAGCTCAAAGAAAACTAGTTAAAGCGAATTAATATTAAGTCCTCTTAATATTATAAACGTTTGTGAGAATATACGGATGTATGTATGTTTGTTGCTCTTTTACTTTAAAACTACTGAACGGATTTGTATAAACTTTCAGTGATATATATTACCTATAGATTAATACAATTTGCAGGCTACATTTTATAAGTTATATGTAAATGAACTACGCGAGCGAAGCTGAAAATCCTAGTTCATACATATAATAAAATTCTCAGTCGAAACTGTACATTAAATATTTCTTGGAAAATCTTATTCAAATAGACATTATTATCGATACAGAGGTCGAATATATGTATAGTTTTTAAATTTTTTGTCTGTCTGTCTGTCTGTGACCGTACGAGAAAACCACTGGACAGATTTTAATGAAATATGTGGTGATAACCGGTTAATGATTAACGATATTTTCTACTGCGTGAAAATATATCATTTCTGAGAAATGTATACTAAACTTTAAAACGATATATAAAAATACAGATACGATTGGAAAGTTAGTGAAATAGCAAAAATATATACACGTATCGAATTGAAAATCTTTTTTTTGTTAAATCGATTAAAATAGAGTTAAATTAATAGGTAGGTAAAATATAGTATAAATAAACCACGAACACTTTGAATGGTTATCAAATTACATACACGTGCTGTCGTAGTAAATAAAACATGTGGCGCGATATTAAAGGCTGAACTATTGTATACTAATATGTCCTGCATCAATGGAATATGCTTATTATTTTGCCTTGTTATTTTAAAACTAGTTTTGGTATGTAAGTTTTTCTGCTTGGGTAAAACCAAAAATCAAAATAAATGCGCGAAAAAATCCGAAAAACTAGTTTTATTTACAATATTTACTTATTAACTTAAAAGGTACACGACATAAAAATCACTTTAAAATAACATCAACACAAACCATTGCGGTTTTTAGAAGCTTTATAGTCTGTTTACTTTGTAATAAATTATTATGTGGTAAATAAATGCAAAATCAGCTAAATAATATTTATTTCTTCGACTGAATGTTAACTTCCAATAAAATGTCTGCGTCATACAAACAAACGGACAGACAGATAGGGTTTTTGGATTTACGTTACGGAACCCTAAATAGAAGTATATTACTATAAAAAAGCATTTCATTTAGATCTACACACCCCGGATCACCTTTGCTGAGTTGTTCATTAAAAATGCATCAGGAAAAACGTTCCACAATTTGAGACAATAGTCCGGAAGGAAACTAAAGGACTTTGGATTATTTAAATAATTCAAATACGAAGCGATACTTGTGCTCAAATTTTCAATGTAAATATCAACCCCGACTGTTCTAATATAAACAGATGTATTTTACAGCTTTTTCTTGGCATCTCTGCTAACATATAAAAGGAGAGTCTAGATTTTGTTTTCCTCCAGTTGCGAACTTTATATGACGTCTGGAACTTTTTCATTTCACTTCAAATTTTAAAATATTCAAATGCGCTTCATGAAACTACAAGTATTTTTATAAAGTTATATACTTGTTTGTTTATTTTAGCTTCTTTTTTCCATAGAGTTATATAATTTCCATTAAAATACTATCAAAATATGTGGTGATTTCTGTGTGTGTTTGTTAGTCCTTCAAGGCTAATGGCTGGACGAATTTTGATGAAATTTAGTAAACAGATAGACAATATGTTGAAAAAGTTATTGGTATATAAGGCATCTTAGAACAAGGGTAAGTTGGTAGAATATACATATATATTATATAATATTTTCATATCTGTCAATATATTCCCAACACAGGCACAAACATATTGGCTTGTATCGACATCCACATTTGAATTTCAAAGCTCACAGCAATACTAACTTTTTATGCATCACTCTAACCAAGCTTACGGTGGTCGGTCGGTGGGCCTACGTGACCGGACTGAGTGACAGACGAACAAAGATTATTATATTTAAAGATATGATACAACTTTAACCACATATAATGATTTATACTGTTTATTATAGTATAGATTTCTCAGAGATGATATATTTTTCCGCAGTAAAAAGTATCTTATATGTTGACTCGGATAACCATCTATCCTCGTACCAAATTTCATTAAAATCTGTCCAGTAGTTTTTTCGTGATGCGTTCCCAAGCGACAGACATTCGATTCAGTTAGAATTTTATTATATTATGTATAGACAAAACGATATTATCCTATAGTGGTAGAAAAAAAGTCTGATAGTACGCATTACGCTTATTTTAACTTATGTACGCTAGCGATTATAGCTGCATCTTTTCGGAAAAAAAATATCCCACTAAATTTCTTTTGCCAGTTCTTCTCAGGATTGAAGCGTTTTCTTTCCAAATTGGCGGTAAACTCTTGAGGATCAGTAAAAAAATATAATAAGAGTCGAATCTGTACATTAAATATTTTTTGGAAAATCTTATTGAAATAGTCATTATTATTGATACAGAGGCCGAATCTATAGTTAATTAAAATTTTGTCAGTTTGTCTGCCTGGGAACGCATCACAAGAAAATCACTGGACAGATTTGATAAAATTTGATATGATGATAGCTGGTTATCCGGTTCAATATATAGGATAATTTTTACTGCGGAAAATATCTCGTCTTTGAGAAATTTATAATAACCGCTAAAACGTACCTAGGCGCGACCTCAAGCGGAGCGAGGATGTGTCGCTAGTAATGTAAAAAAGTATAAATAAAAAAATATACAAAACACCTCTATTTTATTTAATCTATGATCAACGGACCCATATCGACTACAAATTGCACGGACTGACGATGCCGGACGAAAATAATATTGTTTCTTTGGCAAATAAATACTTTTTCGCCCATTTCATGTCGTTTTACAGTATTGAATAATGTAATAAATTTTAATGACTAGTTTTATTGCCTAATTTAAACATATGGTAATTGTTTTGTTCATAACTAGCGACTCAACCTCGCTTCGCTCGTGTTCGTCCCTAGTCCGAACGTAAGTTTTACGTTTAGTATAGATTTCTCAGAGATGAGATATTTTCCTGCAGTAAAAAGTATTATATATGTAGACCCGGATAACCAGCTATCGTCATACCAAATTTCATCAAAATCCCTCCAGTAGTTTCTCCACAAAAATTCTAAAAACTATAGATTCGGCCTCTGTATCGATAATAATGTCTATTTCGATAAGATTTTCCAAAAAATATTTAATGTACAGATTCGGCTTAGCTACAATTTTATTATATGTATAGATGTAATTTTTAAAGAGAGAATGCTATTTGCTAGTTAAATTCTCTATTAAAATACTCTGAGAATACAATTGTTATAATATACATTACAGTATTGTGACTGACGGACAAATCGCAGTCTAAGCCATGGTAGCTAAACTTATAAATTCAAATACCCCTAGATAAAGCAGTGGTAACGTGTTTCTTGGAAAACTAAGTGAAGCGGGTTCAAATCTCCGTCTCTTACCATGAATTCTCACATACGAATCATGTTCAACATGATTATCACTCGCCTTATGCTGAAGAAAAACATCGCAAAGAAATCTGCATATCTGAGAGAACCTAGCAAGTTTTCGAAAGACATGTGAAGTCCGCCAACCCGCACTTGGCCAGCAGTGGACCTGATCTTATAGAGAAGGCCTGTACCCAGCAGTGGGGCTTTAAAAATAACTAAACACAATAAGATCGCTATATAGAAGAACTAGCACGTGAAAAACAATTTAATTTTAATATTATACTTTTTCATACAAAACATGACAAAATATATGTATACTAAATACCATTATAACTTCCAAATACCAAACTTACCCGAACACCCAGTAAATTAAGTGCAATTTAACGTGCGAAGTCACAGGCAGAAGTTAGTAAACATTTTAAGCATGCGTTTAATTAAACACGTTTTTCGCCGTTTTAATGCCAAGGTTGGAAAATGAGAATAGTACATTGAATATAGGAATAATTATAGCGTATAGCGGTCAATGTTACTGTAAAATAGAACGTCCGTATTGGTTTGTGTTTATTTTTTACTGTTTTTAATATAAATAATGTAAATAAAAACATAATATATACAATATATTATTAATAAATATGCAAAATGCATATATAAGAGGAAATATCTAGTTATTGAAAAACGTGTATATATTTTTTTTATTTTAAATTGGCATTGGTAGCCCAGTGGTGACGCGTTCGCTTGAGAAATCAAATGTAGTGGATTCGAAATCACCTTCTCGAATTTCTTATACAAATCATTTTCGCACTTAAGAGAATACGTTTGAACGGCTGGGCGTATTTTGATAAAATTTAGTATATATATAGTCTATGATATGGAGTAACAGAAGCGAAACGTGGGTCACTAGTAATATATAAAAAAAAAATTGCTGTAGGTACATCAATAAATTACTACGTGTCTACGTATTAATTCAGAAATAAACTATAACATTTAGAGCCTCACTTAATTTAGTAAAGCAGTTATAGCGTGAAGAAGTACAAACATACACATTACACACCCACTTATCATATAATTAGTGTTATAAAATAAAAATTCATCTTTTAAGCTGTATTTAGAAAGATTTACATCTTTGCTTTTAATCTCAATTACTTATAATGATACATTCAGGCCCCTAAATAAGCTATTTCTCGCGTTTTGCGAACTAACGAGTATTTACGACGTTATCTTCAAAGTACTTACCTGTAATATATACGTTTTTTCTCAAAGCTTTTTACGTTACATAAGTTGATGAAAATTGGAAAATCTTACACAGATTATTTTAATCTTATCGTAATGAAGAGTATTTTAAGTAATGACTCCATTTAAATTAATATTACTATTGGTTTTATGCTTATTTTTAAAGTAGGTATACATATATTTTAGATTGCTTTCGACTTCCATTTGGCTAATTTCATTTATGTTTTTATTTTTGTCTATTATAAAGCAATGGTTATTAAATATTGCGGATTAAATTGATGAAATTATATCAGAAATCAAACCAATCCTGACTTAAATTGAAATATTTTAACTTAAATAGTATAAAAAAGTCGATAGCCGTGTCTGTCTGTTTATACAGTTGTTTTTTTAAATAGCACAAAAGATTAAGATAAGGTTTTATTATTATATAGAAAATTTGTATTAATTAATAGTAATATCAATATTTCGTTAGCAAGTTGTCTAGCTTAAGTAAAGCAAGGGCGAGTTGCTAGTTTTAATAAAACTAGTGATCTTCCTATGGTAAAAATTCGACCATAATTCATTAAGCTTGAACAATATTGAGTTTCTTTTGTGAAAATTACATATTATGTAGAGTTTTTGCCATCCCTAGTTCTATAGATAAGCACTTGTTAAAAACAAACGATAACTACATCATACCAAATTTCATCAAAATCCATTCAGGGGTTATTCCGTGATGCGGTAACAGACAGACAGACAAAAATTCTGAAAACTATAACAATAAATATTTTCCAAAAAAAAAATTTATTGTATAGATTCCACTCAGAACTTTATTATATGTACATTAGAATAAACTTAAAAAAAGCTCAGGTTATCTAACATCTCCCAGCTTTTTGAGGTGTAGTAATTATACATTAATAAACTATTAATCAGAGCCGAGAACTTAAAGCAAGTTAATCAATTTAAGCTTTTTCTTTCCATTTCTTTTCCATTAGTACGCCAAAGCTCATACTCTTCCGTAAGCTCAATACACTTAAAAAGCTTTTTTCTTCACGTAATAATTTAAATGCAAGCAAAACCGGTCAAGAGCTAGTATAGCAATAATAGGATTAATCAATCATACATATTTAACGTTTTTCGCGTGGTAACTGAAATTAAAGGAACATATATTTTCCTCTACAACACTTTTATATCTTATGCTGCCACTTTCACCTTTAACACCATTTATTAAAACTCAAAATCCCGTATCACTGCATAAACATATTAGAAGTGCCAAGCACATAAATATTTGCGAACGAAATAGACTCTATTTCAAAGTAGTATAGTCGGTTTTAGAGTGATCAGAGTTTCTGAACCTATACCTATTTTCACAGATAATTGCAACGGTAGGAAACAAGTGTGCATTTTCCCGAGCCTTAGGCAAGTGCACCAGATATGTATTTATGGGGTAGATATTGGATAGCAGGTACAAATTTAAGTCTCAATTTTTAAATAGCTCTAATTTCCCACTACTAATATATAGATAGACAGTTGAATCAAAGATTTTGATAGTTATAGTTAGGTATGTCATAATAATGGGTTCTTATATTGTTTTTACATGTTTGTTTTACATATTGTTTGTTTAAAACTACTAAGCATTTACGGTGAAGGAAAACATCGTGAGGAAATGTGTATGTCTGAATCTATCAAGTTTTCGATAGACTTGTGAAGTCCGCCAACCCGCACTTGGCTAGCATAGTGGACTGTGATCTGATCCCCCTCGTATTGAAGGGAGGCAAGTGCCCAGTAGTGAGACGTGTTAAAAAGGGCTGAATACAAACAATACGCGTACATACTAAACATCATTCGCCATATAAAAAATATAAAAAAAATATATGTTTTTTTTTCATTAAGAGACACGTATTCTGTTTTGTATGTACATAACGTCTGTAATGCAAACAGCCAATAATGATATAACGGAGCCTACGATGCATTGGAAATGTGGCCATATTTCAACTAATAAGGACGGAGGCGTATTTTACTGTCTGCTTTGAAATTAAAGATTCAGTTTTACCTTAATATTTGAGCAGGAAGGAATTATCCATGAAATTTTTCATTTGTATGTCAAACTTTGTTAGAACCATATATTTTATCTTAAGGTAGTGGTAGCCCAGTGGAGACATGCTCGCTTGGGAAACCGAGTGACACGAGTTCGAATCCCGGGTCTTGCACCTCTGCTATTTTCATGTGTGAATCATTTCCAACATAGTTACCACTTGTCTTACAGTGAAACAAAGCTTTTTGAGGTAACCTGCATGTCTGAGAGAACCTAGCAAGGGTTCAAAAGGCATGTGAAGTCCGCCAACCCGCAATTGACTAGCGTGGTGTACTATGGCCAGATCTCCCTTGTAGTAAAAGAGGCCCGTGCCCAACAGTAGAACGTTAACAAAGGACTGAATACACTCATACAAATATACATATAATATCATTAGCGACCGACAATCCAGCCGGGCGTAAACCCACGAGCTACACAGGTGGCGTACTACGGTGGGCTGTGTATCATGCTGGTTGATCCTGGTACTTCTTTGATTGCAGAGTGGACCGAGGAATCCCTTGATTGTTGTGGTCTGCTTCGGTAAGTCAGGTCATCGTGGTTCAGTAAGTAAGTGATCCTGCGATACACCATTAAGAAGAGTGAGGTTTAATTAGATTTTAGTAGGTAGTACTGGCTTTTCTGGCCGGTGAGTCGCACATAATCACCTGTAATCTATACATATAATAAGATTCTAAATGAGCCGAATCTATACATGAAATTTTTTTTGGAAAATCTTAATGAAATAAACATTATTTTACAGAGGCCGAATCTACAGTTTTTAGAATTTTTGTCCGTCTGTCTGTCTGTTACCGCATCATGGAAAAACCACTGAAGAGATTTTGATGAAATTGGGTATGGTGATAGCTGGTTATCCGGATCAACATGTAAGATACTTTTTATCGCGGGAAAATATTTCATTTCTGAGAAAAAAAACAAAAACTGCAATGTAAGAGTGTACTAATATATGAAACCTAAGAATTTATTTTTTGGTCATCTGAACGCGGGCGGAGCCGCGGGAAATGCTAGTTATGCTATATAAAAGAAATTATAGATTCTCATAGTTCCCATATCACAAGATTTTTGAATTAAGTGCTTAATACATATAGACATGCAACGCCATTTCATAAGAAAATTATAAATCATTTGTAGCTTTTCACTGAATATTTTAATAAAAGATTGTGGTGTAAGTTATATACATATATTTTTTCTACTGATAATGACAATATAATGTGACCGAATACAAAAGTAAATTAAGCATCAAACTATTGTATCCGATAAAACTTTCTTAGATTTACGCGAATATTTGCCATTTTTAATAAAATTTTCTTCCTTATCACATATAAAATCTATAGCTTTAGAATTGGTTGTCTGTCTGAGAACGAACCACGAGTAAACCAGTGGACGGATTATGATGAAATTTGGTAAGATGATAGCTGCTTATCCGGGTCACCATATAAGATACTTTTTACTGCGGGAAAATATCTCATCTCTGAGAAATCTATACTAAACGATAAAACTAGGAACGAACTCAAGCGGAGCGAGTGTGAGTCACTAATATAATATATTTTTATATAGGTAATAAATCAAATTGAACATCTAGAAGGCTGAATTTTCAATTGAAGTTACTTAAGCATTCTGAAAGTACTCGCAAAAGTAAAATTGTATCAACCACTAGGGAGTACCCGAAAACTTGTAACCGCATGAATTTTCTAAGTAATTCTGTAAATGTGAGAGCTAGAAAAAACATCCCTAATAATATTATAAATGTGAAAGTAACTCTGTCTGTTACATTTTCACGCATAAACCGCTGAACAGATTTCGATAAAACTTGGTAAGGACATATAACACTTTTGATCTTTCCTTACCACGCGGGCGAAACCACGGGCAAAAAGTAGTAAGGAATAAATTTTGGAGAGTTTTTATATTTATATGATGGTTTCTTGGTTTAAGTCATAGACTGGGGTGGGGCTATTGATTTTATACGACTTGAATTTTGAGATGATATCAAACAATGTACACTTTTTTTGTAGTCGGTTATTTAAAGTTAAGTAAGTTAATAAGTCAGTTATAGAAATATATTATATTTCATCCCGGAAATCATCCCTTAAGGGGGTGAAAATGGGAATAAAAGCTTGTATGGAGAATCAAGCTAGGGACAAACCCGAGCCAAGCGAGGGTGAGTCGCTAGTATATATTATATTGTATATATAAATCAATTCTAAAAAAATCTAAAACTGTATGGAAAAATATAAATTTGCTTTATACAACAATTTAAAGTTTATAATAATTGGTAAAGTTAATAATTGATATCACTAATCCTAATATTAAGATTATTGGGTAAACACACATAATTAAAAAAAACCTTTAATCGATTAGGCAAAAAATTTAAAAAGATAAATAAAATTGAATTGTCTATTTGTAATGTCGAAATAAACACTTTTTAGTAAATGCATATGAAATTATATACGGTACTTATAACAAAAAACATAATTATTAAAAAATTTGTCTGTCTATCTGTATGTCTGTTTATTCCGCCTAATCTCTGAAACGACTGGATTCATTTTGACGGGGCTTTCACTGGCAGATAGCTGATGTTTTAAGGAGTAACTTAGGCTACTTTAATTTTAGAAATATAATTAGTGTTCCGCTCAAAACAAAAACTTAGCTAGGGAGACCCGAGTGAAGTCGCTAGACTATACTTTAATATTTACTTTAATATTATAAAGAGGTAAAATTTGTGAATCTGTGAGATTGTGAGTTTGTGACCTTTGGATCTACTGAACCTATTAAGATCAAATTTGGTAAGAAGATAGTTTGAGACCCTGGAAAGGACATAGGATACTTTTTATCCCGGAAATCATCCCTTAACGGGGTGAAAATGAGGACGAAGTTTTATATGGGGAATCAAGCTAGGAACGAACCCGAGTGAAGCAAGAGTGAGTCGCTAGTTATTTAATTAAAAAAAACATAAAATCGATTTATTCTTATCACTTGCGTCTTCTATATAGAGCTTAATAAGCCTAGCTGATTAGCGACTGATTTATTTATAAATTGTCCAGAACGATTGCATTCGATAGTAATTGATGGATGGCATAATTACCTGTAGGTACTTAACGTTAAATACTTTAATGAGATGGGGTAATTGTGTTGCTTTATTTTGTTTCATGAATCGCTTTTTACTCTTAAATGGTAATTGAATTATTCTATAATACTTTCTTAGACTTAAGCCAATAACATCTGTACATAAAATAAAATTTTAACTGATTCGAATTTATACAATAAATATTCTTATTGAAATAGTAATTATTATCAATATAGATACCGAATCTTTAGTTTTTAGAATTTTTGTCTGCCTGTCTGTCTATTTGTCTATCTGCGAAAGCATCACGAGAAAACCGTTGGATTTTGGTGAAATTTGGTATGATGATAGCTGATTATACGGGTCAACCTATTTTTACTCCCGAAAAATGTCATCTCTGAAAAATCTATACTAACCATTAAAACGTGTCTAGTACATTTATAATACAAAAACTCTAATCAATTTAAAATTTAAAGAAATATTTCAGATAAATACCAAAGTTAAAGTAACCATTCTATAAAATACCTGATTTTTCAAACGTGAGTGGGTAATTTTCATTCGCAACAACTTTATTTTATTTCGTAAGAAATCTTAAGTCCAAACAAGTAAGTAATTGATGATATTTGCACAACACATTTTATTTAGGTTTAAGACGTTTAAGCCTTGACATATCCTTATATTACTCATGCAAGGATAGTCTAGATTGATGATCTTCTATATAAATAAAAATGAATCGCTAAATTTGTTGCTGAGCGCAAAACTCGAGAAAAACTGGACTAATTCTGGTATTTTTTTTAAAAAAAGATGCTTAAAAGATTTTTATGAAGAGAAAAATTGAAAAAATGGCCGGAAAAATGTAAAAACACCATTTTTTCTAATTAAAAAAGCCACCATTTTTTCTAATTTTCAAATAAAAAAGGCCACACACTTGATTTGACAGAACAAAGTCTGTCAGGTCAGCTAATAATGACTTTTTTGTGATTATCAAAATAAATAATTTCCAATACCTATATTAGAGTATGTAATTATAATATTATTACAGACCGATTTCAAAACAGATTAGTTATCGTTTTTGTGTGTTACGCAAAACTTTGCCGATTTTGATTCGACTTTCATGATTCTGTAACGAATAGGTTAGTATATTAATACTGGTATGATCTAGGAAGTAATAAGTTTTTGCCCGCTACTTCGTTCAAATGATAGGCTGGGAGGGATAAAAGTTAACCTATGTCCGTATATCCGTAAATAATGCAATCTATATCCTACCCAAGTTTCATTGAAATCTAAGTTATAAAAATATAATAGACAGACAGATAGAGAGTGCATATATATTATATAATACTCGTATGGATATCTGTAACATCAATTAATGTAATAACCGCTCTATTATTTGTGACCAACGAACAAACACATTAGCAAATAACTGATAAAATATTATTGTTTTCATAACAGTATGTATTATTTACAGTGTCACCTAAAATGGCAACCGACGTGACCAAATACGGGTATTTGTAGGAAAAGAGCGAGTTTGGTGTGCTGATATTTAAGAGTAAATATTTAGCCGTAATGTATGTTTGTTTGATCGTTGGAACTGGATTTCTGAAAGATTTTGATGTATTAAATGAAACTATTCATACGATTTTTTTTGCGAATTTATTTTTGAGTTTACCAAAAATCTAAATAAATGACGAAAAATCCAAAAAGATAGTTTTATTTAAGATGTTAAATATTCGTGTACGTTTAAGAAAATTTTATTGGTATAATTAGATTAGATGTGGTTAGTATGACGGGGATTGGAGGTTTGATGCTCGTTTGTGACAAATATAAAACTTTTTGGTTAGTCCCTATGCATGTGCCGATCACTTTCATCCCTATTTAGCCCTTCAGGAGATGAATTAAAGAACTTTCCAGATTTATCACTTTCATTATATAAAAGCACGAAATTCCATGCTCAATAATATTTAATATTTAGACCTCATAATTTCAGTGAGTGCGTATAGGTGATAGGATAGGCTGTGGCAGCCCAGTGGTACCGCGCTCGCTTGGGAAACCGAGTGAAGCGGGTTCAAATTTTATGTGCGAATCATTTCTAACATGATTATCATTTGCCAGGTGTTCTGCCACGTGAAGGAAAACATCGTATTTAAACCTGCATGCCTCATGTGAAAACCGCCAACCCGCACTTGGCCAGCGTGGTGGACTATAGCCTGATCCCCCTCGTATTGAAGAGAAGCCCGTGCCTAGCAGTGGGACGTTATAAAAACTAAATACAAGATATAGATACCTATAAAATAACTAACTCTAAAACAACAATTTTCCAAGAAATGATGATGCATAAAAACATATGGCATTGAAAGAGGGGCTTTAAATGACGTCGCAGATATGATTTGCAAGCACATAATTATGTGCATAATTTTCTCGACCTACAATTAATAGTACAGAAATGCGCGCTTTGAGTGCCTCGATACGAGTTCGTGGGAAACTATATTTGTTTCATATTATTTATCGTTATTTATTCATATAATTTTATAATAGATTCAAATTTATATAGTAAGCGATTTGTAAGCTCCGATCACGTGATTTAATTTTGTTGACTTATCTCTTGTATTTTGTAGTGTAATTTAATATAATTTATAATCTTCTTTAATAAATAAGATATTAAATGCAGAAATAGCTTTTTAATTCGGACCAGTAGTTCCAGAGATTAGTGCGTTCAAACAAACAAACTTTATAGCTTTATAAATAGTACAGATAGCATATTTAATAGGAGAAGTGTCAAAAAACTGATTTGTGTGCTTATATGGATAACGATGGCTAAACGTTTAGAGATACATCAAAACAATGTAATAGAAAATTGTAAGTTTTAGAAAGACCTACAGGAAATTCACTGAAAGCTCCTGTATATATTTCCCAAAGTAGGTACACTTAATACTAAAGCCTTTTTTATTTTTTTTAGTTTTTTAAGTTTTAAAAATAATATATTATAGTTTTTAAGGTATATATGTTATGGGCCTCTGTTTAGCAGAACTCGAGCGAAGCGAGTGTAAGTCGCTAGTATAGAAGATTCAACTGAGAAAATTTAGTAGGACGGAGTAGTTTTAGATATTCCCAACGTTCTTTATAAGAATTATGCAGATCAGCGCGCAATAGATAGTAGGGCAATAAATCTGTTTGCATTGACATTTTAGGTGAAATAATCGGTCTAGACTCCGAACTTTAGTACTATGTTTCATATTTCACTCTCATACCATTATTATCATATTAATATGTAGGTCTATGATACTTTGTAAAGAAATATATGTGCATACTGGAAAATCCACACACCATTTTTTTACAAATATAAATTAATTATTTATAGCTTAGTCTAGATGATATTCCACAATCGTAAACGTTAATCTATACTTATCCATAGTAATTTTATAAATGTGTAAGTGTGTTTTGAGTAGAATCACTACAAACTGAGCCAAACATGTCGTCATAAATTTAATTAAAAAAAACTTAAAACGTCGCTTCGAAACGTGTAACAATAGTTGTAAAACGATTTTGTAGTCAATATACCATATTAGTTAAAAAGTTATTATTAAAAACTATACATAACACGTTATTTACTAGCAACACAATGCAAAAGTTTTCTTATTTACGCACAATTGGATGTACGATAGTGAACAAACATACATACATATTAGTTGACATTGGCACTCAAAGCCATGCGGGTATTGAGTAAATAATAAAAAATCCGGAAGACGTAGTGTGTAATATGCTAATTTTATAGGCATGCCAGAGAGCATTTCTTTGTAAGATCCTTGTACATTTAATGGATACGATTTGTTGTGTTGTTTTCTAACGTTTATTAGTGTAGTTAATGGCTGAATAGACAACGTTTTACAGCCGTGCTCTGTATTTTCTATAGTAAAAGTTCGTAAACTAATAAAAATTGTCCTTAAAAATGGACTCACTTAGTTTCGAATTGGTGTAATTTTTATAGTATCTGTTGTTGTTTTACATCTTATAATCTCGAATTTATAATTATTATTCATGTTTGTCTAAACTATATAATTAAAGAAGTGGCTCACCCTCGCTTCGCTCGAGTTCGAATACAACCAAAAACAAATTTCATTAATATATAACATATTTAATAGATAACATATTGAAGTAATATATATAATAATTGATAATATATATATATATATATATATATATATATATATATATATATATATATATATATATATTAGGGTGTGCCAAAAAATGACGATATTTTTTTTTCTTCGCTCTCACCCCAAAAAATATGTTAGAAAATGTACCAACAAAGCTCCTGTTAAAAGCGGAGCTATGATAATAGTTGGTTATCCAGGTCAATATATATGATACTTCTTACAGCGGGAAAATATCTTATCTCTGAGAAATCGATACTAAACATTGAAATGTAAGTAGGGACGAACCCGAGCGAAGCGAGGGTGAGTCGCTAGTATTATATAAAATATAATCTGTCTATTCCATACCACCATTAAAACGTACCTAGGTACGTTACCTGTAGATACTATAATTAGTAGTTATACATAATTTATTTACTAAGTTTTAAAATAATAGAAATAGGATATAATCTTTAAAGATTTTGTTGCGTAACTATTACAAGCAAAGCAAATAAATCATGCTAAAAATCAAATTACACGCTTTTTGTTGACTAATTTGTGTACACAAAATGCTTTGACCGATTAATAGTTTTTTGACCGCTCTCATGGCTAAATGACACACTCAACTGATTAAGATTCAACCGCAAATAATACTTGTTCTTAATAATATAGATAACTAGCATTTCCCGCGGCTCCGGCCGCGTTCAGATGACCAAAAACCAAATTCTTAGGTTTTACATTTATAGAATACACTTACGTTACAGTTTTTGTATTTTTTCTCAGATATGAGACATTTTCTCGCGGTGATAAGTATCCTATATGTTGACCCGGATAACTAGCTATCACCGTACCAAATTTCATCAAAATCCCTCCAGTGGTTTTTCTGTGATGCGGTAACAGACAGATAGACAGACAAACAAAAATTCTAAAAACTATAGATTCTGATTCTATATCGATAATAATGTCTATTTCAGTAAGATTTCCCAAAAAATATTTAATGTACAGATTCGGCTTAGTTACAATTTTATTATATGTATACATTTTCTACAGGATGTAATGAGTAGTAAGAAATCCTTGAAAAACTTATTTGGCAAGTGGGTAACATAATAAATTAAAATATATCTCGTGGCGTTTTGCGTATTTATAAATGTTATTTTTATACATTTCATATTATTTGTCATAGGATTTTTATTAATCTTGTGATTTGCGTTACGGCATCCAACTGCGCAAATGAGATGCAATCAGTCTGTTTGTCATTATACAGAAGCCAAATAAGGATTTGAATTCATGGGTAATATCATCATATTATTATATTGATGACCACATTAAAGCTTGGCTTTATAAGTATTTTCCTTATCTGGGTAACAGTTGGGTAAAATTTAACTTTTATCCCCTTTTACTCTACATTTTGATAAATAAGACTTTAAAACTTTTATCATCTACTACTATATAAAGGCTTCTATTAATCATCCCGATCTTAGTTTGGTAGACAGAATTCATCTAATGCCCATCATCTTTTATATGGTCCCCGTATTGATGCTGCAGAGCAACCTTAGAATAGGATGATAATGATGAAGAAGATGACACCAAGTAATAATTAAAAAATAATATAAAACAATTATTACGAAAATTTATTATTGGTGCTTGCTGCAGTTTTTAGGGGGCAATTCCATAAAATTCCTAATTTTAAAAACAAAAAAAAAACATTTACTTACACATATAATAGACAGTACCTAAACTCTAGTAGAAATCGAACCCGCACTATATTAATATGCTATATACCAGCTTTAATACTTTTATTATGACAGTAATTAACTAATTTACCTTATAGTTTATGAGAGTTATAAACGTAACAGGTATAATCGATATTAATGACCTGCCACCTCATATACTCAGTCAGGGTCAGCACCCTTATCCAATAAAATATCTGTTTGTCCGTGTGTCTCGAGGCCGATTCACTTGCAACAATTTACGCGCTCGCAGTAATAAGTTAGAATCGCTTTTTGGGGTTCCTTATATTTTATTGGCTAGGAGCGATCGTGTTTACAATATAATTTTGTTATTATATGAATAAAATTATCTTTTCGGATTTTTTCGCGCATTTATTTTGATTTTTGGTTTGGTTTGGTTGAGGGAACCAAAAATCGAAATAAATTCGCGAAATAAAAATAGTTTTATTTAGAATGTCAAATATTCGCGTAAATGTAAGAAATTTTTTTTATATATATATAAATCGGCAAAGATAAAACAGTTTAGTGCATTTTTCTCCTCTATTTGTCAATCAATTTTCTTTTTTTTATGTAGTAGCTATTGATGAGCTACATCATTAACAAATACGTTCAAGTTATTAATAAAAAAAAAACAATTTTTTGCTTGTTTATATTTCGTGTTTTTGATAACGTAAGTCCTCAATAAATCAGGATGAAAGGTATAATAAGGTAACTATATCCCAGCCCTCTATGTAATTCCCGTGGGATAGCTTATTAGCTAAAAATATATGACAAAACAACAATGTCAAATAATACTAAATTAAAACTAAAAATACATAATTATATTCATAAAGTAAATATTAGTGCTATTACTAATAAATCAAAATATGTACAAAAATATATCAAACTAGCGACTCATCTTCCCTTAGCTCGGGTTCGTCCCTAGGTATGTTTTAACGGTTAGTATGGGATAGATAGACTATATATTATTTAATATATAGCCTTCCCCAATAAACAGGCTATCTAATGCAAAAATAATTTTTCAAATTGGATTAGTAATTCTTGAGATTAGAGCGTTCAAACAAACAAACTCTGCCTCTTTATAATACTAGTATAGATGACTTCTTAGAACATCAAATTAAATGAATATATGAATATTAACGAAATTTTAAAGTCGCAATTAAATAATCGAATTTTGTACTAAGTATACAAACAAAATACATTATTACCTAATAAAATATTCACATAATCTTTATATTATAAAATACTAATGCAAAATGCAGTATAAGATATGATTTCATAGCTATCCTATGTACAGAACCCCTTTTGAATGTGGACGTTTCATCAACAGGCGTTTTTTGTTTCGTAGTACGTCTGCAGCACTTCCTGTGCGCCATCGATCAATTTACACTAATATACATAGATAGAACACTGATTGTGCTTTTCGTTTTACGACTAACTTTATTAAATAAGATCTTCTTCCGTTAGAACTTTTATTTTCTTTGGATACTAACTGATTGGTCAGTACCAACTTAAGGAATGATTTCCGGATTAAAAAATATCCTATATCTTTTTCAGGGTCTAAAACTATGTTTTTAATTGCATCTAAATCGGTCCAGTATTTTTTGAATTTACTTGTTACAAACATACAAAAATACAAATCTTTCCTATTTGTAATATTAGTGACATAGTTTAGACTAATAGAAACTTTAACAATACAGTTATTGTTTCTGTTATTATAGAAATCACAGATTCGATTCCTGGAAAGAGTAAATGTTACTATTGTCTATATTACAGTTATAACTAGGCGAAATGGAAAAACAAATAAAGTATTAACCTTAAGATTATTTATTATACTATCTAGTTTTATTTATACTTAATTATTTTTAACTTTAAATATTATCCTAATTTTATTACCTAAATAGCGACTCACCCTCGTTGCGTTCGGGTTCGTCCCTAGTTACGTTTTAACGGTTAGTATAGATTTCTTGGAGATATTTTCCCGTAGTAACAAGTCCGACCCATATGTTGACCCGAATAACCAGCTATCATCATACCAAATTTCATCAAAATCTGTCCAGTGGTTTTCTCGTGATGCTTATAACAAATAAATATTTTAAAAATTATAGAATCGGTCTCGGTATCGATTATTATAATGACAATTTCAATAAGATTTTTTTTAAATATTTAATGTACAGATTCGACTCAGTTACAATTTTTAATATGGAGGTATTTGTAAGAATATAATAAAGTTAATAGCCGAGTTTAAATAATAATTAAAGATTTCTATGTATCAGAAAAATAAATAATTTTATTTTGATAGTTTAACAATGAGTCAGTAACCAAGTGATTCTCATGTAATTTTACACTATAAAGATTTACGCGAATTTTTGACATATTTAACGAAACTATCTTTTCGGATTATTTCACGGATTTATTTTGATTTTTGGTTCCCGACGTTTCGAATGCTTTACAGCAATCATAGTCATGGGAGAGTTGACTCTCTTGAAACTCGCATCCAAACATCGAGATCCAAAATCAAGCAATCCATAACACACATAAACGAATAGATATTTTTATTTAAAATAATCTAACAAACTCAACCAAATAAGCAGTTAGTTAAAATTTAAACCTGTAAAACATTGGTTAGACAAAATTTAGTAAAACATTTGTATACCCGTCCATAAAACTAGAGGAACTCGGTATAATTGCTCGCGTGGAATCCAACGCGCTAATGCGGCGAGCTGTTCTTGCCGTTTTGGCAAACTTTCAAGTGTCACACGCATTGTGCTTATACAGCATGATCACCGTTTGCTATGATATTGCTGGCTATTTATAAGGTAAATACACCACTACACTGTAAGATATAATTGAATAAAATTTTGAATGATTATTTGAGTTTCTAGAAATAACTAGCGACTCAACCTTGCTTCGCTCGGGTTCGTTCTTAGGTGCGTTTTAACGGCTAGTAAGAAATAGGTAGACCATATATTATTATTATTATTAAAGTCTATCTATTTATTATATATATTAATATATACATAGGTATGATAACTTTTATTAACGTGAGAAATGATTGATTCCTCAAACAAACATACCCCCTCCCCTCTCCCTTCCCTCCCTTTCACCCGCTTGAGGGATGATTTCCGGGATATAAGATATAGTGCACTAGTATGCCCAAACACGAGTAAAGAGTCTTATTGCCTTTATCCGTAAACTCCGGTGGGATGATAATTCGACTCGTCTGTATCTATTTTCCGACATATGGGGATGTAATACCGCCAACTTTCCAATTCGGACTATTACTGACAATTTCTTAAGAGTAAAATCCAACAACTGTACGTGGTCCGACCAAGAGCTCGAACCTAGGACCTCCCAATCACAGTCATACAAGCTAGCCACTAGGCCACTAGGCCTACGAAGTAGTTAAAGAAATAATCAAGATATACAAATATATTAGTGTTATGTTATAATATTTACATAGTGTAATAAGTTTCTATTCAGTAAATTGATGATTTCTACGTACGTTAGAGATACAAAAGTCCTTATTGTAACTTTAATTTTATTAAAAAAAACTTAAGCCATGGAGAATTAATATGTAATATATAAAAAAGTAAGATAAAATTATTATTTTGTGACAAAAAGTACTAGGAGAAAAAAAACTTATGTGTGTATTTATGTACGCACGTAAGAAGTTATACTTCTTTGGCGTAACAAAACAAAAAAGCTAAAGATTTCATTCTGTATGTCACAACTCTCTGTTTGTAAAAAGGAATGATAAATTAATAAAATAATTAAATAATGAATATTAGGTATATCATAATCATATATTTATAGAATATCATTTAAGGAAAGAATATAATAGCAATATATCATTTTTCCTACAATAACAACGGTTACCATGGCACCAAACAGTTATCAGCTAACTTCATCATGTCGCTTTTTGGCTATCGGTCTGCGCGCGCATTGTAAAAGTTTTAAAATAAAAATGAATATTATGTAACTTAACAGAAAAAGTAACCTATAAAAAAATTATTTATGTTGAAGTTACTTGTATATACATATATCGTTGGTGGGCATTCAAATCATCGGCGTAAATATAAATAAACTAGCCACTCACCCTCGCTCTGCTCGGGCTGTTTTAGATACGTTTTGACGGTTGGTATAGATTTCTCAGTGATGAGAAATTTTCCCGCAGTAAAAAGTCTTCTATATGTTGATCTGGATAACCAGCTATCATCATACCAAATTTTATCAAAATCTGTCCAGTGACTTTCTCATGATGCGTTCCCACACACACAGACAGACAAAAATTCTAAAAACTATAGATTCGGCCTCTGTATCGATAATAATTATATTTCAATAAGATTTTCTAAAAAGTACTCAATGCACAGATTCAACTCAGAATTTTATTATATGTATAGATATTCAATACAGTAAAATAATTTAAAAAAACACCTTTTAAGCAATAAAAATACTTCTTTCTTAACACTCTATTATTACATTATCTTGTATCTAACTTTGTAATCATATGATTTAATCTATTTCTAATAGAATCAATTTAAATCTCTATATGAATACCGTATAACACTACAATAACGTAATACCAGAGATATCCATCTATCTGATAAAGGAGATGGGTGAAGGGCGATTGTACTTCGGATCTTAACCTAATTGATTTGCCCTTTATTAACGCATGCAACATCAGAGTAACAGATTGACATGACTAATTTTATATATGTATATATATATATATATATATATATATATATATATATATATATATATAAACTAATACTTTCTTAGATTTACACAAATATTTGACATTTTCAATAAAACTATCTTTTAGGAGTTTTTCGTAGATTTTCCGAAGTTTCGAATGTTTTACAGTAATCATGGTCACGGGACTGACTGAGCCTCAAAATAAATCCGCATTTTTTTTCGAAAAGATAGTTGTATATACATTCAATTTTCACAAAAATTTATTTCGCTCTTACTTTAGAATATCAGCATATTGCAAAGTGTCTAAAAGATTTGTCGGTAAAGTTTAATCTAGATCGAAACGAGAGCTGGTCCCTAGTGTAAATATTTATATTTCATTAATTCTCTTTAAATGAGTAGGCAAAAGCTAACTTGTAATAATCGCTCATGTGGAATCCAACGCGCAAATGCGGCATCGAGTTGTTCTTACTACAGTTTTGGCAAACTTTCAACTGTCACACGCATCGTGTACATAAGACTTGTGTTCCACTAAATATTATGTTCTAAGATATTTTAATTTTTTTTTATTTTTTACATGTCACTGTTGACTTATAAGACTATATACAAGTGCTAAAATCTTTTAAAAAATATAACGCCTTATCACTTGTACTGGACTCTAAGAAGGCGGGCTCGTTTATTGCCAAACGACTTAGGATTCTTACATGGACATGAATGGTACAGTATAAGTGTACATTAGCTGTGTTTATTTAATTATAGGTGAAATTGAAAGAATTTTGTTTTTTTATATAATGAACTAATGAAATAAACTTTATTCAATTAACTTTTTACTTATTATTTTATTTAATATATGCAAACGCAGTCAGCGTTTTGCATATATTAAATAAAGTAATAAGAAAGTATAATGAAAGAATGAAATAAACTTTATTCAATTATCTTTTTACTTTTTACTTACTACTTTATTTAATATATGCAAAACGCTGACTGATAGAATAAATATAGGATTTATGTACGTCTAGCAATAACAAAAAAATAAAAACCGACTTCAAACAAAAGCACTAAAAAGTAAAAAATAACTGATTGGTAGTTTTCATTTACTATACATACCTAATCAAATATATTCGAAGTCGGTGTGCTTTGCTTTATATGGCCTGGCATGGTTTCGAAAATATTTGATTAGGTACGTATTTAATAAGTAGGCTTTAATTACTTAGCCAAAGCACACCGACTTCGAATATATTTGATTAGGTATGTATAGTAAATGAAAACTACCAATCAGTTATTTTTTACTTTTTAGTGCTTTTGTTTGAAGTCGGTTTTTATTTTTTTGTTAAAAAGTTTTTATTATCCCTTTTTAGTGTAGACAGTAGTAGCAAAGTAAGAATTCTAACGTATTAGTCTTGTCAAATCAAACAAAACAAGCCCAAACTCAAAGTATCTACTATTAGCCGTTGAAGAGTTCCACCTTCTGGCCTTACCATCAGATCAGGTCAACAATACCGAACTACTGTACTATCAACGGAAATAGAAACACTTGCAAAGTTTCAAGTCAATATGACAATTAGAAGTAGGTTAAATTTATCATTAGCTATTTTTCCACCATTAGGGGTGGTATTTTTTTTTTGAAATTTAAATGGGACCAATCTGGAAGTATACACTTTCAAACAACACAAAAATTGTTCAAATCGGTTAATAAATGACGGAGTTCTAAGGTAACAAACATAAAAAAAATCATACAGTCGAATTGAGAACCTTCTCCTTTTTGAAGTCGGTTGAAAAAGAAAAAATTGTTGAGAACCGTAAGTCATACGTACGTACGCTTTATTTTCATATAGATGAAGAGTGGATAACAAACTTCACTATTATGATTAGTTATAATGTAATACTTTTATTACTTTTTTATTTAGCATCTATTTCTTATTACATACAAAATTAATTGCATTTAACCCTTTTTAACATCCCACTGATGGGCATGGGCTTTCACTACGAGTGATTAGGCCTAAGCCCATACAAAATTAATTATTTATACAAAATAAATATTCAAATACATCAGACATACATTAAATTTCAGTACATCATATAATTATATGTATATTTTATTTAAATACTATACTTAAAATTTAAAAATTTGAATATATTTTTTATATAGATTTATAGCGCGGTTAACTCTATGTGTGCTAACCTAAAGCGCGTGGTAAAGGAATTCGAGCATCAGCTCATATTAATCTCTTTCACATTTCCACTGAACGGGTTATTGCTCGCTGTTAATAGCTATCTTTAATTAATTCGTCAAGTTCTGAATCTGTATGAAAAACCATTTTTTTAGGAAAAGGAAGTAGAAAGTGAAAGACTGACACCATTTTTATAATAGTAAAAGATATTACGCCTCTAGTATAAATATAGATCTACAAGTATGTGCGTGTATGTGTATGTTTGTTTATCTTTCATGCTGTAACGGCTGGACCGATTTGGATGAAATTTACCGTATAAATAGATTATGAACTGAAATAACATATACGTTAATAATAAAATTTGCCACGAGATGGTGCTGATCGCTTGTCAGAAGATGTATATATACACAGCTGGTTATATATAATGAAAAGTCCAAGTTTTTGTATCAAGTCGCAAAAGGCACTTAGGGATATATTATTATTATTGGGTAGAGTAAATTTTTCTTGTTTTTGTTGCTCCAATAATATGAAATTAAAAATGTGTTGTTTTAAATAGTAAGTAACTAGCGGCTTATCCTGGCTTCGCTTGAGTGTGTTTCTTGAGATAAATGGTTTAGAGACGTATAGAGGGGCAGAAAGGATTTTTTTATTGGACAGCAATCGTATATAAATAAATATTTTTAACTGAATGCTACATGGATATCCGAAATTAATATTTTGATATATTATATGAGTAATACAAAATATTTTTTTTTCATACAAAACTCTTTTAATTTAAGTAAAGTATATATATTTTATTTTGTATTGGTTACTCATCCTTGCTCCGCTAGGGTTCGTCCTTAGATACGTTTTAAGGCATAGATAGATTTCTCAGAGATAAAATATTTTCCTGCAGTAAAAAGTATCTTAAATGTTGACCCGGATATACAGCTATCATCATACCAAATTTAATCAAAATCTGTCTACTGATTTTCTGGTGATACGTTCCCAGACGGAAAGGCAGATAATAATTCTAAAAGCTATAGATTCGGCCTCCTAGTTATATATATCTTAACCGACATCCAAAAAGGAGGAGGTTCTACATTCGTCTATATAAATTTTTTATAACATTTAAAAAGTAGTTTAAAATGATGTAAAACATTTTCAACAACAAAATAAAAATATCCGTTAACAAACATCGAAACCGTAATCAAAGTTTAACCATTCAGAGTTGAATCATACAAAATTTTAATTAAACGAAAAATTATGGAGATTGAATACATTTAAACCAGCAAAGAACAGTATTGTAACTCAGTAACCTTCCAATTTTGATTTGGGGCTAAATGTAATGCCCATGAAGTTAAGACCGCTATTTTGGAATTTTGATGAAAAAATGTGCTAAAATGTACCTGATATGTGCATGGCAGCACATTTTGAACACATAGTAAATATACGATTTTTTTTTGTTAACGGCATATTGTAGCACAGCTTGAGCATGCTCGTTATGGCACAATTTTTGCTATTCTGATATATCAAAGTGGCGGAGTTAACTGTACTTGAAAAAAATTACCTCTTCGTAAAACATATATTTTTCGCACATTTTTTTCATCAAAATGTTCAAAATGGCGGTTTTAACGTCATGGACATCTAAATGTATAAGCAATTAATTTATATTTTTAAATAACACTACTATTGTAATTTGAAAGTTTGTATTTTTGTGTGTGTTTGCTACTTCACGTTGAAACGGCTGAACAGATTTGGGTGAAATTTTCGTCACAGATATGACCTGCAGTTACACATCGGCTATTACAGTTAGTAATCAAATTTTCCAAAAGTGCTAATTATAAGTACAAAATATACCTATAGATGCACTAAACTTTAATGCAAACTGAGAATAAGTCGCTAAGTCAATATTTAATTACAATTTTGTTCCTCGCAAGACAACATATGACCGAGAGCTGCGATGTCAACGTTCGTCAAATTGGGATCGGTATGAAGCACTAACAAATTACACCACGAGTACATCATCAAAAAGTATGCCATTTCGTACCGTTGTACATTTGAATGGGAATATATAATTATTTAGCATCCTGTAACTCGGAGTTTGGGGTTTTAGAAATGGTTTCATGTAATTGTTTGAATTTTGATATTCTGACACTATGTTATAGTGATTTTCATATTACTTTCTTAGATTTACGCGAGTATTTGACATTTTAAATAAAACTATCTTTTCGGATTTTTTCGCGGATTTATTTTGATTTTTTGGTGGATATTTTGAATGCATTACAGCAATCATGTCTCTGCCATGACCAATCGATTGCTGTAAAGCATTTGAAACTTCGGAAACCAAAAATTAAAATAAATCCGCAAAAAATCCGAAAAGGTAGTTTTATATAAAATATTGTAATTTTGTTTTAGAACGTAGTGCGATAGATATTTACATAAGCACATTTTTAATATATTTAACATTTAATATCCATATTTCTGACCAGTTGGTATATAAAGACTAATCTATTCATAGAGAAATATATTATTATAAAAAATAAGTTATTTATTTTGGTGTATTTTTTCTAATGAAATACCATAAAGTAAAAAATATAAATACTGCCACTTCCAAAATCCACTGTTCATAAACCGTGATAGTTAACGGGTATTGCGCTTGATGGATAAATGATTGCAATTTTTTTTTATTTTTTTTTCATCCAAACAAAAAGATTCCCACTGTGATTCCAAGAATGTAATACTTATTGTTAAGATTTCATGTTGATTGAAAGATTAGTGAAATAACTGTTGTGATTTATTAATTAACTCTCACCCACGTGTTTGTTCCAGGAACTGAGTGGAGAGATGATGTATATAGTGTTATCTTGTAGGAAATAATTTTATGGTATTTTAAAGGAAATCTAGAAATAAATTAGAAATTCGACTTAGTAAAGGAGATAAAACCTTAGGAACTGCCAGTTGGTCTAAAAGTAGCTTTAAAAGCACAGAAGGCTGTGGTTGAAGAATATTTGATAAGTCTCAAAATTATGTTGAAATAAACAAAACCCACTAATAATAATTATTTTATTATTAGTGTTTTTTTTTGTATTATCTATTCCCCGTTAGGTGTGGAAGTTTTTTTGAAATTTATATGGGTTGAGTTCATTACAAAACATGAAAGCACCTAAATTCAGAATTTTGTATCCTGGAGTTAGGCAATTACTTTAGTAAACAATAATTATCATATACAATGTGTATGTATGTTACAAATACCATAGTTCACTTTCCAATTAGTGTTTAAATAATAGTTTTACATTGTAAACGCAAAATGTCTGTGTTATCTCTCTATGCAATAAGTTATGTTAATGTATATCAGAGGTGCGAGACCCGGGATTTGAACCCACTTCACTCGGTTTTCCAAGCGAGCGCGTTTTTACTGGGCTACCACTGCCCTTAATTAGTATAATCAACATTATTTTTTAACATTATTAATTACTTATCACTGCACAAACACCTGAACATTCAATTTTAAAATAATTTTGATAAAAGAAATTTAAAACACAACGAGAGTATTGGTGTAAAAAACGAAATGAAAAACGTCCTCCAGTAAAATGAAATAACTACTAAAAGTTTTTTGTCGCTGCAACTTGTTCCCAGTTTTTTGCTGGCAATACAATGCTTGCTTTTTACTTCTTATCGCGGTCACTTTAACACATTTTCAAACAACTTTTTTTTATATTTTTGTGTAACTTTGATACAAATATGGTGTAGATATCTTGAAAATAACTGTATTTTCTTGAAATTTTCTTTTAGATATTGTTTTATCTTAAAATAATGTGGTTTTATGCAAAAGAAACGTCATTTAAGTTGAAATATTTAGAAGTAAAATGCAAAATCTGTTCAGTGCTCTGTTTTAAAAATATTCTTCTTAAATAATACTTGTATAAAGTTTGTTACAAGTCAGATACGTATTATATATATATATATATATATATATATATATATATATATATATATATATATATATATATATATATATATATATATATATATATTTGATATAAGTGATAGTTTTAAAAACATTGTAGAACAAGTGTTAAATCAAGTGATGCGTAAATGCATTTCCCGACACTAAAAAAAAGGCTAGCAGACTAAGCAATAGTGTCATAAAACTAAACATGAAGCCAAAAATTAATGATTCAAAATTATATTATATAATGTTTTAAAATAATACTGACTAATTGAAGAGAACTAATATATAAAAATGCGAAAGAATATAGTATTATTTTATTATTCATATTTTATTCTCAAAAATTGTATATTAATTAACTAATAAAGTAATAAATATAAAAAAAAACCTTATTCTTCAAAGGAAGTAAATAAAATGTATGGCAAAATCGAGAACAGTAGC
Organism: Brenthis ino; assembly: GCA_921882275.1. NCBI lineage: Eukaryota > Metazoa > Arthropoda > Insecta > Lepidoptera > Nymphalidae > Brenthis > Brenthis ino. Next base: position 7,786,566 of record OV170221.1, read on the forward strand.
ATAAACAGCAAATCACGCTACTATTATTGACTTTAATATTCGTTTTGGCAGACTCCGTCTATATTAGTCTGAGTGTATAGGACTCGTCTAAACGAACTCAAGTAGACTAAACTTGTTTTACTTTAACCATTAAAAAGTTTCATTATTTATCTTCCTGTATAATCATCTCATGCAAAATGTGAAATGATCTTCCTTCTGTGGTTTTCCGTCCGTGTTGGGTCTTCAAGTTCCTTAAAGGCCGGCACTCTATGTTATAGATTTCTATGAGATGATGATGATGAGACGATAGCTACTTAACATCAGATGAATCATTTGCTAGTTTTCCGCTTTTTAACTATAAAAAAAATCGTCAGATTCGCTTGATGTTAATAAATTGTTGTAATTCAGACTTTGTTGATTTAAAAACTTTCAAATCGATAGACAATTAAGAGTTTCCAATAGATTTTTAATAATAATATTAACTTAGTTATAACTTAATCGTCCTAAAAAGTTAAATTAAAAAAATCTATTTTAACTAAAAGTCGTATTATTGCTTCGTAAAGTTTTTCCAAGCTGAGTGACAGAATGGCGTGACCAATGAGCTTTGTATCATGAAATCATGCTATTCTCCAACCTCGTTGTAATCGTTTGCGGTCGAGTGTAATTTATCATTTGATTTGTTCTTACTAAATAAATTTTAATGAAACACCTGAATTTTGATACAATTTAGATAATGAAATTCTAATTAGTTATATTAGAAAAATAATAAAGTTCTTAACAGAAAAATTGAATGGCTATACTTGACCATACCTAGGATTTGAACCCAGATCTAGATTTACTATGTACATGATAGCCACTAGACAACTAAGCCACATAACTGACTGACATAAGCTATTAGCATTACTTTACACTGGTACTAAATTTGCAGCCAAAAGGCTAGAAGAGTGTGCTAATACACTAATATTAACAATATATTATACTATATACGACATATTACATAGATATAATGCAGCCCTTAAGAAGCCACGCTACTTCTTGTAACCTCTGAATAGAATTAGTCAATTTTATCTATACATGTATACATATAATAAAATTCTGAGCCGAATCTGTAAATTAAATATTTTTAGTAAAATCTTATTGAAAAAGTCATTATTATCGATACAGAGGCCGAATATATAGTTTTTAGAATTTTTGTCTGTCTGTCTGTCAGGGAATGCATCACGAGAAAACCACTGGACAGATTTTGATGAAATTTGGTATGATGATAGCTGATTATCCGGGTCAATATATAGGATACTTTTTATATTAGCTAATAAATTATTTCTTAATATATTTGAGAATCGAATCCGTTCCAAGGTTTGCCTCTTATATACAAACTCACATTTAACCCTTTACAATATTGTAAGTATATTTTTATTCATAAACACAACGTGGTATTAAATATTTCATACTTTATTTCTATAAGAAAAATGTAAACTGGGAAACAAAGTAAAACCTATTTGTTATTCGAAAGTCTCTCACGATATCAGCTTGATGGCTTCAACAATTTACAATATATACGGTGTAAGGCTAAATGTATACGATGTGAATTTATAGGGTTGTTAGTTTAAAAAAAAGTTTTTTCTCGATAGAAAAGGTAACATTAGTCGAGCCTCATACATATTTAAAAAAATCAAAAAACATACTTATGTTTTTTGATTTTTTTAAATATGTATGAGGGTAAAATTATTTACCGAAAATAGTAGCTTTTTTATCATTTATATATTTCGATTTTAAGACGATTATTAAGACTTTTTTACAAAATGAACTTATCTATAGAAGAGATCTCTTACAGCCGACTTATGTATGAGATAGATAGTTTTTATCCATAGGTACTAATATTATAAAATTTGTGGAAGTAACCTTATTTGTTACCTTTTCACACTTACACCGCTGAACAGACTTCGATAAAATTTGGCAAGGACGTAGATTTCATTCTAGGATCGGACATAAGCCACCCTTGAACCCCACACGATCACATAATCAATACTATAATAATCTTTAAGCAACCCGCTAAAGGTTGTTCTTAATTCTTGTTAAATGTGAATTTGCCCTTACATTTACCTATTAAATAGTACGTTGTATGTATTCAGCCTAATAGAATATTTAGTGTAGCATCATAGGTATTTACTCGAACAAATAGTAGTAATTGGAGACATAATGCTTAATTCTATTGACTCTAGGAAATTACGTTTGCAGTACAAACATACGCTTTACATATTATGTATTAGATCAACAACCTCATTAATTTATTATTAATGGGTACAATGTAAATTGTTAATGAATAGAAAATATTTGATAACGTACAGGACGAATAAATTAAGTTATTAGGATAGCGAGCGTCGGTTTGATTTCCGATAAATATCTCTGGATAAAAGCAGAAAATGGCAATAGATACCAGTTTTTTCTAGAAAATAAAAGTTTGTCGATATCGTTGCGATTTTTATTGTTATTATGCTAATGAGAGTGGTAGCCCAGTAGCAATTCGCTTGGAAAACCGAGTGAAGCGGGTTCAAATCCCGGATCTCGCACCTCTGACTTTTCATGTGCCAATCATTTCCAATATGATTACCACTTGTTTTGCGGTGAAAGAAAACAGGGACGTTAAAAATCTAAACACATACTAATGAGAATAGATAGTTATAAATTCTCATTAGAGGGTAGGAATAATAAAAAAGAACTTAGATCCTAACATAGTTAGGTAGCCTAGTTAACTTAGTGGCATTAATTTTTCTATAAACGATTTGTATCTATACTAATATTATAAAGAGGTCAAGTTTGTGAGTTTGTGACGTTGTAGAGAATAATCTTTGGATCTACTGAACGGATTTAGATGAAATTTAGTTTGAGACTCTGGGAAGGATATATGATACTTTTTATCCCAGAAATCACTCCTTAAGGGGGTGAAAATGGGGATGAAAGTTTGTATTGGGAAGCAAGCTAGGGATGAACCCGAGCGAAGCGAGGGTGAGTCACTAGTAATAAATATAATAACGCTGGCAGAAAAATAAATGTAAATATATAACATGAACGGTATCATATCTATAAAAAAAAACAAAAATATACTATACATGTATGCATATATTATTGAATATTATACAAAACATAGATTTTTACTCTCAATACATTAAAATGTTAACAGAATAAACCACAGTTTAAAATATAAATACGTATAATTAATGCCTAAACGCAAAGTCCATGCGTGAGTCAGAGTTAGTTTTTTGTTTTGCAACAATATCATGTCATTTACTGCGTAGTGAGTGTACAGGGTTGGCAATTATCTTTTACAATTTAATAATATATTAACATTTTTACTTTGCTTCAAAATAAATTTGTGTTTCGACAGCGTAAAATAATTTTTGATTTCTTTTGGAATTGAGTTAAATTATTTGCAACAATATATTTTGTTAAATTTTCATATGAATGTACATTATTTTTACTTAAATTTCCCTAACACATATAAATAAAAAAAAGCTATGTAAAAACACTTTAAGCTTACTGGCTTAGTAGAAATCGCTCTCCTGTCATGGCACGTTATGTATACTAACATTAATATTTATTATAATAAATAGTTATATTTTGTAAGTTTGGATGTGATAGGTTATGTTTGAAACTACTAATATTATCGTTAAGTGTTATAGACTTATTTTACCCATATAAAATGCCTTTACTGTAAGAAATCATACCCTTCAATAATTGAAGTCGGAAGAATAGGGTTGGCAACAAAACAAACAAAAACGATATGAATTATTTGTTACTGTATTCAGCCCTTTTTACGTCCCAATTCTATGCACGGGCCTCACTGCAATACGAAGGGATTCACGCCATAGTCCACCACGCTGGCCAAGTGAGTATTGGCGGACTTCACGTCTTTCGAAAACTTACTTTCTTTTTTTCAAACATGCAGGTTTCTTCACATGTTTTCCTTCACCATAAGGCAAGTGGTAATCATGTTAGAAATGATTAGCACATGAAAATGTCAGAGGTGAGTGCGAGACCCGAGATTTGAACCCGCTTCACGGCGTTATATATTATTTGTTACTAATTATCTATTATTAATTTTCGCAAGTGCCAACCCTATCTCTGACAGTGCGCTGCGCAGGCGTCGCTTTACTTATTATTAGATAATTCGAGTTAATCTGCGCCAGCCGCAATAGGTGTTGGAGGTCGGTGAACTGTTATAAATTGATAGTACTAGTATAAAAGTACGTTAATATGCTTGATTGCTTGACAAGGACTTTTAGATTTACGCTATTACTTATTATTTATAGAACATTAGCAATTTGCCCTCGCTTTTCTCATATTCGTCGCTAGTGAATAACAAAAACAAATCTATCCCACGGGATCCGTACATTTTTCCGGGATAACAAATAATGTATGTGGTATTCCAGACTATAATCTGTTTCTGTCAAATTTTATCCAAATCTATTCAGCCGTTTTGGCATGATTGAGTTACAAACATCCATCCAAACTTTCGCATTTATCTAATCCCATTAATATTTTAATGGGGTTCGATAAATGTTGGGTGAACGTAGCTAGTACTGGTATGGTCACTAAAAATTGTTATTCAACTAATTAGATAACAATCTATGACAAAATTGTTGGATAGATGCTTCCATATATAGGTACTGAATAAATTAACCGATATTTTAAATAAAACTATCTTTTCGAATTATTTCGCGGATTTATTTTGATTTTTGGTTCAAAATAAATCCGCGAAATAATCCGAAAATATAGTAGTATTTAAAATGTCAAATATTCGCGTAAATCTATGAAAGTATTAACCGATATTTTTTTTATATTAGAAAACTTCTTGCGGTAGAAGAACTGGCAACTTGCGAACCTTGTTTTACATAGTTCTAACGGTTGTCATTGGACGTCATTTTTTTACAGGTTGAGATTTGGTTTTCAAATGGCTAAGTTTAATTATATATTATTAATTGTATTTTGTTTGCGTAAATTAAATAATTACTAATGTTCGTCCATAAGTGAAATTCGAACTAAGATATTATTGGGTTTTTTTATTGGTACTAAAACTCATCAAAAGCTCCTTAAAAAAATTGGTTGCCAAACAAATAAGAAACTACTGTACTGTTTATAAGCTTTCACAAATAAATAGAAAACTAAATCTTTAAGGTTATATTTTGAAGATATTTGGCACTTATCATATGTGCGTTTTAGTTTGCTTAGTAAGTTAAATTTTATACTACAATTCTTATGTTCAAAAGCTTCTAGGAGCGCCATTTGGGCACCATTTACTTCACCAATGTCGCGTATAATGGAGAAGATACGATATAAAATAGAAAAAAAATACTAAATCTGATTATATGTAGAAACGTATACGTTACGTAAAAGTCATAGATTTTTTATGTTTAAAAATAATAAGCGTTAAATGAATTTATACTCAGAAGAAAATAATTAATTAAACAATTATTATTGTCCCAGCAAATAATGAATTAAATTTAGCTCGGAAGATGCTAAATTGGAAAGGATGGGAACATCTGGTTGCTAAGTCACCAAAAGGCCAATGGGACTGACCTCCAACAAAAGGTAAAAAAAAAACTAAAAAAAAATACATTATAAACTTATATTCAATTTTAGTGATTGGGTCTGGTTGTAAAAGTATGATTCATGTAAATGCCTAGCATGAGAACTGAACTTGCGACCTCAATTTAAAATTGCTACACTAGACCTTTCTCACATAAATTCACTTAAACTTAAATCTTATTAAATGATAAGTCTTTCATAAAAATACGCTCAACTCACAATTAAAATCGGAATTTTAACAAAAGAGCCGTAAACAAGAATCGAACCAGTTCACCGTGGATATTCATGTATTATGTATATAAAACAATTTACGTGACAAAAAGCTCACTACGATTATTAAAATGACAGAAAATACTTAATATTAAAGAGCTTTGAAAACATTCTCATTTAAAATCGCTTAATTCAGTTTTATTTATATAGAAGGAAGATAACTAGATTACGTTTGTGCAATCAAAATTACTGTACCACTAAAGAAACGATTTTGACTAACAAAACAACATTTTCAGTGTACCTCTACCGTGACTTTATAACGATACTATACGACGGCCGCTAGCGTATTTTCTATTAAATAGAATAGTTGAAAACTTTGAAAGCTATAGATTTTTTACATAGATGTTAAGCCCAAGATTTTCAAAAGCGTCAATTTAGTTTTAAAAGATGTATGATGGTAATCACAACTTAAATGAGATATATGTTAAGGTTCTAGTTTTACATAATACTTTATTAGATCAGTCTCTCCCGTGACCATGATTGCTATAAAGCACTTAAAACGTCGAGAACCCCAAATCAAAATAAATTTGCCAAAAAATCCGAAAAGATAGTTTTAATTAAAATTCTTAATTTTATTAAGATAAGTGTGAAGCATTGAAGAGAGTTTAAAAGCTTTAAAAAGAGAGAAGTTGGAGAGAGAAAGCTTGAAACAAAGAGTTCAAATAATATTATTTACCAGACTAAGACCAATATAACGCCATGTAAATCCAAAATGATTCGAACTGCCTCAAAATAATATAATATATGGTTGCTATTAAAGTAAATCAATATCACATACATTGTTAGTAACAGAAACAGTATAGAGTATCGAGTTAACAAAGTAGAGGTCCAGACGAAAATCTCATTAGGGTAGCGCATTCGAATCCCTGGCTTTCCCAAATTAAATTCCTCAAAATCGGACGGAGAAAAATAAACTGAGTGCAGCTTGCATTGAAATTAATTAATTGGTTAAATGAATCTGTTTGTAGTTTACGTTTTGGTAGTAAAGTAAGGCTGTTAACGATTAGTTTGTGTTGCTATAAAATGTGCAGTAATTATGAGGTTTATTTATCTTGTCTGACTGTGAAATTGTAAATGTATATTAAAACGTGATATTTATGACTACTTAATTGTGTTTATATATTAAGATTTAATATCAATAAGTAAATGTATGATAGGTTTTCACGTTTTGTTTTTAAATAATATTTAGTTAAGATTTAGGGTTTGTGGTCAAAAGGCAAAAACCAAATTCTCATAATTTTGACAATTATCAGCAGCAAGACTTTTGAAATTATCAGCTCTTACAGCCATTTTATGAAGTTTTGGGTATGATGGAGCTCAAATTTCGAAAATAGGTGTCTACTGTATCAATTGTACCACTAACATTTCATTTGAATAAAAAAAAATTCAAAAGTACTTGTGCTGATTTGAAAGTGCTTGTAAAAGTTTGTTTAAATAAAATATATTTTGCTTCATTGATTTTCCAATAAGAATCGAATCTTTACTCCTTGTAAGTCGACCACCACTATGTCACAAGTATTTCATTGTTCCGTCAACCTTACAGGATATCGTAAATATTCTTAAATACTTACATTTACAGATTTGGCAAGTGACATTCTGTCACGTAAAAAATCCTGAAAGAGCACTTGTCGAAAATCTGACTTATATTATGTACGAAGTGATCTTACACAAAATGTATAGGGTTGTCGGAATGATAATTTTATGTAAAACTATTTGGTTTTTTTTCAATTGTTTCAGAATTTTTTTATGTTCCTAAAGTTTCGAACAGTTTTGTTTAAATTGAAAAAAATAATGAGCACCTTTCGACGGAAATTAGATGAAATAGTTTAACCCTCTTACCGTTTTGACGGACTTATTGCCGGGCTCCTAGGTTCCTGGTTAGGTCTCCGCTCATTTCAATTTTTTTCAGAAACAAGCTCCTAGTGCTGCGCTGCGAAAAAGCTCGCACTGAAGCCAGAGTGAAGTCGCTGAAGCCGCTGTACGACGAGCTCACTTCAAAGTCCGGTGTGTTTCATATAAAAGGTGACGATGTCAATGATAACCTCCACAGAAGATCGCCAATATTGATAAATGTATTGTAAGTATTGTTTCTTATCTTATATTCTATACTAGCGAGGTTCTCTCAGATATACAGATTTTATCACGATATTTTTTCCACCCTAAAGCAAACACATAAAAATCAGCGGTATGCAGTCGCATCGTCCAATTTTCCTATATTAAAGATACAGAATAAAAATATGTTAAATTTTAATCTCACAGCCCTACAGAGAAATACATTTCGCTGTCCTCTATATTTAGTTTATGACTTTCGGGATAAAGATCATAATTTTATTTCCTGATTTTTTTTAAAGTAATTGAGCTAACAATATTGAGTTATATTACCACTTTAGATTTTAACGTCCTTTTGAATTTTAAAATACCTTTTTATCTTCTTCTCTTGACAGTATTCTTTGGTTTGAAACTTAAATCAGGTTATGTTTTTGATTATAATATTTTTAGACTATATATAATCGTAGTATTATGGGGTTTTACTATCTAGTGGTGGATCCTGCTTCGGAAGATAGGGTTCGATTTCCATAAATGACAAAATAATAGATACTTAAATATTTCTAATTTATATAAAGCCAAGAGCAAGAATACTATGAATGCGAAAGTTTGAATGGATGGATGTTTGTTACTCAATCATAAAAAATAGATTATAGTCTAGAATTACATATAGGTTACTTTATGTCCCGGAAAAATGTACAATTCCTTTGGGAAAGATGTTTTTGTTTTTCTTGTGTGTAAAATAAACTCAATTTAAAATAATACTTATCGTATAATTTCAAATGTTTTGCTTAGGATTTAATTGAAATATTGTCAAATTTTACCAATAAAATAATCAAGTTTTTGGATAGCACCAATCGTGGTTTTGCGAGCACCAAACAAATTAATAAAAAAAAACGTAACCACGAACATATAGTATTCTATAAATAAAGGAATTTTCAATAATATATGATAACATTTGTACAGACGCCCGTTTTCCGAGAAAATATACGATGCGAAAATTATCAAATACAAAAACAAAATGAGATAAAATTTACGACGAACTTGCACGTGGCGCAAACGCAACGTCTTGTCATTTTTGGTAGTCACAGAACAGTGGTTTTGGAAATGATATGTCACTTTTGTGATTAGATAGACCTGCTACAATTATCTCTCGCCATACTATATGCGAAGAAAGCGGATAAGAAAGGCAGGATATGATCGGAAAATAAAATGAAGCCATATATTTTATTTTATTTTTTTATTTTCATAATTCATATAAGTTGTATAATAATCTACATCTTAAGAATGAATTTAAGCTACTATATCTATAATATGGATAGCTAGCGCTATTGCTTGTTACATAATTTTTATGTATAATATGGATCATGCAACTTCTATCGACTCTACCTTCTAAGGTAATTTATCATTTGTTTTATTTGCTCTCAAAATAATCTATATCCTGCGTGCATCACATCGACTGAAAATTCGTGTTTCATGTTCAACGTATTTAACGTATTAATTTACTTTTTTGAAATACAGACTGTGTATATAAAAGTTGGACTGCTATAAATAAATGCAAATGTTTATATGTATATTTGTTACTTCTTCACGCTAAAACGACTGGACCGATTTGGATGAAATTTAATATATAGATAGAATCTAAGCTGGAGTAACCTAAGCTACTGTTAGGTACCTAGTATACTTTCAAATATTATATATATACATTCATACATACTCTCAAATATTCATGTAAACTTACTTCTAGTAATTTATATGTTTGGAATTATTATATAATATACCTTAAATACCTAAGGGATGATCTCAAAAGAGAATCTTTCAAAAATTACGCACTTAAATCTTGCAAAAATATGTAAAAGCTCAAAATTTTAAGCTCTTATCTAATCTATTAATGGCGAAAAAATAAATAGAAACATATAATATTAAAAATTAGAAAATTCTGTAAAAACTAATATATTGCTAAAACCGTTTTATTTTTATGAATCTGTATCTCGTTAAAGTTAATTTTCCTTATAAATTAAATCATATACTATGATAGTTTAATAGATATTCTATAAACAATAAAAGTATAAAGTATAATTAAAAGTAATTTTAATACAAATTTTACAACCGTACATTAAATTAAATGATAAAAACGCATAAAATGTAAATTTGAGACCACCCAAGTTACTACTCAGGCGAAATTTGAACTTGGCTGTTAAGATGTAATAAAATAGTATAATTTTAATTTTCTTAGCCATTTGCCGACAAGCAAAAACAATGAATTTTTTATGGCTTCACGCTCTCTTGTGTAATAGAAAGAGCAAATTCGCTTCAATTTGTCCCATATATTAAGATCTAGCTTATTCTAAAGGCAGTTCCAAGCATTGGTTTTGTTTTAACTAGACTATGATAACGCCTGTGTGATGAATACAAAAATTTGGCTCAAACGATCACTGAACCAGCTACCCTGCTATAAAACATTGTCTATTCATGTTTTATGATATTAGAGTAGTTATACATACTACATATAGCAAATTATATCTATTATGTTTTATATAAAAACTTTTTGGATTATTTTGACTTTTTCTTTTTACTTTTAGTTTCCTCAGCATGGTCGTCAATGCGAACGTCATGGTCACGGGAGAGACTAGCTCTAAGCCATAAAGGAAAGAAAAAGATTTTTAGTATTTACAGATGGTGCCTACTTACAAAATTACACAATTATTTTAAAGAATGTCCACCTTATAACAGAGAACCTTATAATATTAAAAAATGGTTATCCCAAACCTCGAAAACCAAACCAAAAATAAAACGGCGAAGAAATTGAAAAAAATATATATAGCTAACATCAACTAACTCATAATTAAGGTAAAGCCAAAACTCGGTCGAAACAAGAATTTTGTACAAAAACTATACGAGTATATGGAAGATAGTAGTACATATGGAACGATCGAATTGAATACTTTATTTTTGAACTTGGCCAATCAGGCATCAAACCTATAATCTCTAAAGTAAAGGTACGGTACCACACCACTATGTCAAATGGTCTCGAAAACAATACACTTCCCACGATCCTTTCCGCGAATATAAGAACAGGTCGCATGGTTTGGAATTTCCGTTGCGGTAACACATCCTTCATTTACAATGTCGATAAAATACTATAATTAATAAGAAGAAAATATTAACATACTAATTCTACTAAGTTATATGTCGCATGCAATTACAAATCACTAATTGAAGCCAAGAATCTACATATAATATAATACGAAGGTCGATACATACTAGCAATATAGAAAAAGAAATAAAAAAAAGAAGAATTTTGCGTTATTTTTATGGGTTTTTCATTTTTCCGCCGAAATTCTAAATATTTGTGGAATAAAACATATCTTATGCATGTAGGTATAGCCTTATAAACACCTCTATCTTTCAGTGAAAATCTCACAACAATCGGTTAAGCCGTCCCAAAGATTACCCCGGACAAACAGACAGACAGAAAAAAGATTAAAAAGGATTCTATAGGTTCTGGTATCATATAAATAACTCTATATACTTAAGAAAACATAGCTATTTTGAAATCACATACAGGCGCTTCACTTTTACTTTTATGTATACGTACTTAATGTATATTGTGATTTATTTAATAAGCTTTTCACAATATCTTCTTATATCTTTGTAATACTTGTTGAATCTAGATAAAAAGTGGATTATGGAACTATAGTAAAAAATATATTTTTAGACCTGTTTTTCTTTTACTCAGTTTGTAGCGACTCTACTTGCTGTGCCAGCGGTCGTGGGTTCGAGTCCCGCTGAGGGCATTCATTTGTGTGATGAGCACGAATGTTTATACTCCAGTCATGGGTGTTCATGTTTATAATATGTATGTATGACTGCCTCGGTGGTGTAGTGGCTAGCATGTACGGCTGCACACCCGGAGGTCCTGGGTTCGAGTCCCGGGTCGGGCCAAGTTTAGTTATTGAGACTTTCTGTATAGTAAGTCTCAGTAACACCGGAGTATGAGAGTGATAGGAATAGAGAGTGCACTTGTGTCTGCGCGTACACTTGAGCACTATAATATCTCCTGCGCAGTTGGCTAAGCTCAATGAGATTGGCCGCCGTAGCCGGAATCGGCTAGGAGAACATCATGTATGTATTTAAAGTTATTTATGTGTAGTGTATCAATTATCTGGTATCCATAACACAAGCCTCGTAGCTTACCATGGAACTAGATGCTGCTGTGTGTTAATGTCCAAACAAATAAAAAAAATATTCGCAATATTGAGCCATTTTCTTTTCAAGCTATAAAATTTCTTATTATTTGATACTTTATATTAGTTTTTGAAGCGAATTAAATCTTTTGAATCTTGCAAATTAACTATTTCTATACAAAAAATCATATGTAATTTCAAACCTGCATAACATATCAAGTGGATGTGTTTTAAGGTAATATTTTTATCAATATCTGTTTTTATATATAACTAACCTTTCCACTCGGATTCCCCTGTTTAATTTATTCATGTATAACAATAGCTCCGCTCTTAATGTCATTGCGTTTCCTTACAATAAGAATTTATATAGTCTATAGCCTTTTTCAATAAATCCATAGGTACTTCTATACTAATATTATAAATGTGAAAGTAACTCTGTTTTGTACCTTGTCACGCTAAAACCGCTGAACAGATTTTGATATAACTTAAGAAAGATATAGATTGCATCCTGCAGACAAATTTAGGCTACATTTGATCCTCGTCCCACTTACCATACGAGCGAAGCCACAGGCAAGAACTAGTAGGTTATTAAATGCAAAAATAATCGGATTAAAAAAAATTGTAACCTTTATTTATTTGTATTAATATATAATTAATATATACCTATTTAATAATTAATAATAGGATCAAAGGCTATTCTGCTCCTTAAGCCGATGGTCTGGTCAGGGATTCGAACCCACGATTTCACAATCTGTGGTCGTACATACGAGTACTAACCAGTATAAGAACGAGGCTACATACAGTATGTATCGACGACCTTACATCCACCTGTTTTCACCACACCATGTAAGTTGATAGATAATATTCAATGTGTAGGAAGCAGACTTGAGCGAACATGCGGCACTAATACTTCCTACAGAATGCAACTTGCATGAAATATATGCATTGGGAATTAAAACTAAACTAGTTTGAGTCTTCAGAGTTGCCTGTTATTCATATGAATATAAACGTGAAATTGTGTTTGTTTGTTTGTTTGTTTGTTTGTCCTTCTTTCAGGGATTGTCGTGATTTATTGTATGGAGATAGTTGGAGGGCTGGAGAGCGACATATGCTACATTTTACTGCGGGATATTATCTCATTCCTACGGGACAACAAGTTATACTAAAAGTTTATTTATGATCAGAATTATTTGAAACTTGGTATTAATACTCTTCAATACAATTAATCCCTCCACGACCGCGAATACGCCGGCGTGTCAGTTAACAATAGATTTCTTAGATTTTTAATCCTAAACCTGTAGGTGTTAAATAAATATGTATTTTACCATTTTTCGAAATTCATCCGATAAGGGGTTAAATAGGGTATGAATTCAGTACCTATTAATTTAATAAATACCATATATTTAAGAAAAATCAGTGGTCGTAAAATCGATCGCTGTAATACTTGTGTTAGTTATTCAAACTACTGGCTTTTGCCCATGCTTTCATGCACATGCTATCATGATAATTGTTTGTTTCAGTGACTTCCTCACTCTGACTCGAATAATATATTACAATGAAAATATTTATAAAATTTAAATATATCTTTGACTAAAATTAAATTAACAAAAATCGTCAAAAATTTGTAATTAAAACAAACACAGGAAATACTCGGTTGTTTTTTCTATTTTTTTTCATGTCAGAATTTACCTGAATCAGATTTGAACTCACCGCACTGGGCATATTCGGATCGGTGGACTTCACGTGTCTGCTTTCTCTCAAACATGCAAATTTTCTCACGTTATAATACATGTGTGCATAGTGTGCTTCTGATCGATTTTGGTCACTGTCGCCAATTTTACTGAGGCAAGGCCGTAAGCAGAAGATATTATATATATTTATAATATTCATAAAATATATGTATTTAGAGTTATATATGTGTAGTGTATCTACTATCTGGTATCCATAACACAGGCCTCGTAGCTTACCATGGAACTAGATGGTGCTGTGTGTATTAACACACCAACATATTTATTTATTATTATTATTACAAAATAGCACTCTCTATTCTTTTCACTCTCAAGCTCCGGTGTTACTATAATTATTTGATATTACCGGTAAGAATTAGCACAGGACCGACGTGCTACATATTTATTTCCTCTTCGAGGAACATAGAGGCTCCTTCACCCCCTATTACTAAAGCTTTCTTGATAGAAAATGCCTATTATATATGGCTCGACCTGGGACTCGAACCTAGAACTTCCCAATCTGCAAACGTACATGATAAACAAGACCTAAAGTTTTGGCGTAATAACATTATCAGTTACTGGCGACTCACCCTCGCTTCCTTCGGTTTCGTCTAGGTTGCTTCCCCATACAAACTTTAATCCCCATTTTCATCCCCTTAAGGGCTGATATCTGGAATAGAAAATAATTCTTTGTCCTTTTCCGGGTCTCAAACTATCTTTTTACCAAATTTCATCTAAATCGGTGCAGTAGTTACTTCTTTATTATATTACTATAGATACATTACCAATTATCAATTATAAACAGTTTGAAATTGAGATTCGCATTATTATACCATTATTATCGTACCTATTTTATTCAACTTTCAAAACAGTTAAATGGGCAAATCAAATTTAAGTCTTGTTGCGAGTGTAAAATGTATACGACAATACGTGATATTATTTAAAAGAATAATTTTACTTAAATGACCCAAATTACATGCGTCTGTAATTTTACGCTTCTTCACTTGCCCAAAGGCGTTACGATTCCTTTGTAAAACTTTTATTGTGTGCTGAATAACAGTTAATTTTAACTGATGTTAAAAATGACAAAGCAAAAAATGTCGAATCACAATTGTTCTGTTGTAAATGGTTTATAGCCTGTAGTAATTTAATAATTCAAGTTGAGTTTCATTTTAACGTATATCCCTTCCGGGGACAGGTCGAGTGCTAGTGCTTAAGTTTCTGTATACCTCTTCCGGTTATTTTGAAATCATTTTTCTAACTTCCAAAGCGGATGCAATTTTTTTTTTCTTTTTTATATAATTAAAACAAAAAAAAACTTTCAATATTAAGATTATCTTGTATTTCAAAATGTTGTTGAATCTGTACATTAATTTTTTTTTGGAAAATCTTTTTGAAATAGCCATTATTTTCGATACAGAGGCCGAATCTATAGTTTTTAGAATTTTTGTCTGTTTGTCTATCTGTCTTTCTGTCTGGGAACGAAACACGACAAAACCACTAGATATTTTTGTGAAATTTGATATGATGATAGCTGGTTATCCGGGTCAACATATAGGATACTTTTTACTTCAGGAAATTATTTCATCTCTGAGAAATCCATACTAACCGATAAAACGTACGCTAGTTTAAATATAAAAATGAAATAGTGACAGAATTTTACTGCTTAGCTGTTATACAAACCAGTTCGTAATCTCTAACATTAATCGTCATAATTCGGTGTTTCAAAGAACGATTTAAATTAGAAATAGCCGATATGTAAACTTGTTAAGGCATAAAAATTCCGCATATCCGACTGTGGTTTGACGTTAACTGTGGCGGTTCTTTTGAACTTTCAATGTTTTGTTTTATTGCTCGTAAACTTGTGTGAACAGTCTCGACTCTATTGGAGCCACGATAATTGTCTCTATAAGAAATATTTTTTATTTTTTTAATGTTATTAGCCATTGACCTCTGGGTTTCCTTTTAGTAATTATATATTAGTTTAATTATAAACAAATGAAATTTAAAATTTAAAAATTAAGTGGCGTCATTCAAGCGACATCTTTCAGATTTTACAATTAGTATAATGATAACTATAATTGAAAAAAAAAGTTTGAAAAAAAAAATTGTTTCTGTATTATTAAAGACTAGCGACTCAACCTCGCTTCGTTTTGTTCGTTCCTAGGTTGATTCCCCATACAAATTTCATCCCCATTTTTACCCCCTCAAGGGATGATTTCCAGGATAAAAACCATCCTATATCATTTCCAGGGTCTCAAACTATCTTCTTACTAAAATTCATCTAAATTGGTCTAGTAGTTTTGGAACTTATTTGGTACAAACAAACAAACATAAAATCTTTCCCCTTTATAATATTAGTATAGATTATTCACTAGTAGGGATGAGTATAATTGATTTATTTACCTTTAAAATTTTAAGTTTCTTCATTCCTTCAAGAAATTGAGTCAAAATATACTGCGAATGTAAAAACTCTTAACAATATTACCATAAAAACTGTGTATATATTTTTTTTATTTGAGACATTCAATAATAAAAACTTAAAGATAAAAGAGGAAAATGAATGAATTATCCCATTCTAATTTAATTATCTTCTTGAAACCACTAGAGTACTTGAAAAGGTATATCGACTTTAAAACTAGTTTAAAAGTAAGATCTGTATAAACTTCTTCCAAATAATGTATATCATATATAAGGGACAAACAATCTGAAATGAAGTTCGAGAAGTTTATACTTATTACAAAAATGGCTTTTCACGACACGTTTGGCTCAGTTTGTAGTGACCCTACTAGTTGTGCCAGCGGTCGCGGGTTCGATTCGCGCTGGCATTTATTTGTGCGATGAGCACGAATACAAACGTGCTCCAGTTCTGGTGTTTATATTTATAACACGTATGTATTCAAAGTTATATAATTGTGTAGTGTATCAACTATCTGGTATCCATAACACAAACCGTGGCTTACTATGGAACTAGATGGTACTGTGTGTTAATGTCCCAAAATGTCTATTATTTATTTATTTCTTTATTAAAAATCATTAAAATTGGCTCTTAATTTGCAAAGATATCGCAAAACAGGCATAATGAAAAAAATCACTATATACATCGTATTGAGTACTTTTCCAAGTCTAAGAATAATGAAATATCTAAATAAAAAAAAATATGTCAAGCTCTACAATGAAAGATAAAGCACTTGCTTCATTTATACCATAAATAGCGACTCACCTTTGCTTCGTTTGAGTGCGTCCAACGTACCTCTTGAAATTTTGAATTTCATTACTTACATTATCTATATTCTATCTTCTAAATAATAAATTTCATCAAAATCCGTCCAGCCGATTTAACGTACAGGCGTTACATATAACACACATATATACAAACTTTCATATTAATAATAGTAGTATCTATTCCCAAGGTACAAGTGGAAAACACCGTTTACATATTTATACTCTTCGCTAACCAAGTTTATTTGTTATAATAAACAATTTTTGGCTTCTTCAGAAGCCATATTATATTTTTGATGTTTCTTTTAAATGTACTCTTTATAATAACTTGTAATGTTATTTTTTATGATCATTTGGAGAGACGAACGTCTGGCACTTTGCAATTATTATGAGTGTAGGGTGCAAACGATATGAGATTTTCGCGTGAAACAATTTTCTATATAGGTAATATTAGTATACTATATACGTTATATTTCAATGGAAAGGGTATTGTTTTGTTATTGACATTACTGTTAAATTACACTTTCTTGATGATTGATGCGGTATATTAAATATAAAATCTCGGTGGTGTAGTGCCTAGCATGTACGGCTGCACACCTGGAGGTCCTGGGTTCGAGTCCCGGGTCGGGCCAAGTTTAGTCTTTCTGTATAGTAAGTCTCAAGTAACAGCCCGCAGTTGGGAAGTTGGCGGTGTTTCACACCCGTGCCTCGGAGAGCACGTAAAGCCGTCGGTCCTGCGCCTTAACTCTCACCGGTCGTGTCGAGTGGTCATCCCACCGGAGGAGAGTGATAGGAATAGAGAGTACACTTGTGTCTGCGCGTACACTTGAGCACTATAATATCTCCTGCGCAGTTGGCTAATCTCAATGAGATTGGCCGCCGTAGCCGGAATCGGCTAGGAGAACATCAGCATCATAAAATAATAATAAAATAAATATGTTGGGACATTAACACACAGCACCGTCTAGTTCCATGGTAAGCTCGTAGCTTGTGTTATGGATACCGGATAGTTGATACACTACACATATGTAACTTTCAATACATACATATTATAAATATAAGAACTTTTTAAATTTTATTCGCGGTTTTATTTTGAATAGTTCGTCCATTGGTCGAGATTCAACTATAATCATTATTGCAAAACTAAAGGAAAATATATATGAATAGAATTTACCTATCTATATTACAAAAAACAACTGTTTCCAAAAATTATATTGATAAGACCAAAACTCGCCAAAAGCTTCTAAACAAAAAAATTCAATCAATTGAAATACAGAGGATAGTTTTTTTTTTCTAAACATTAACAAAAATACATTTTTTTTGCTAAGTTTGGTAATAAGGCAAAAAGTAGTTAAAATGTCATTAGAATTACTGACTTCTTAGCTGAACTAACGAGTCACACTCATACTGCTCTGGTTCGCCCCTCGTTACGTTTAGTATAGATTTGTCAGAATCGGAAATGAGATATTTTCCTACAATAAAAAGTATCCTATATGTTGACTCGGATAACCAGCTATCATCATATCACAATCATCAAAATCGGTCCAGTGGTTTTCTCGTGATACGTTCCTAGGTAGACAGACAGATAAAAATTCCAAAACCTGTAGATTCGGCCTCTGTATCGATTATAATCACTATTTCAATAAGATTTTCCAAAAAATATTTAATGTACAGATTCCACTCAGAATTTTATTATATGTAGATATAGTTAAATAAAATCAATTGTTTTTAAATATAAGTGGAATTCCTTCGGGTCGAGTTCAAAGAGTAGAAGTTAATTTAAACTGTTTTCCTGACTGTAGAACAATCAGTATTTCTACGAAAGTCTACGTTTTCCTCAAACTTAACTGAAAAACGCTAACGGTTAAACCAATGTCACTTATTGTATGACTCATTGGAAGTACTCGTTGTATGTAATTTTGTAATTTTAATCTGTATATATAAAAGTGAAGTACAGACACGAGTTTATACTCTAACGTTATTATCTATACATATAATAAAGTTGTAACTAAGCCGAATCTGTACATTAAATATTTTTTGGAAAATCTTATTAAAATAAACATTATTATTGATACAGAGACCGAATCTACAATTTTTAGAATTTCATCCGTCCGTCTGTCTATTTGTGATCGCATTACGAAAGAACCGCTGGAGGGATTTTGATGAAATTTGGTATGATGATACCTGCTTATCCGGGTTAACATATAGGACACTTTTTGGTTTTTGGTCATCTGAACGCGGGCGGAGCCGCGGGCATGTCATATAATATACATATATAGTCTATCTATTCCATACTAACCGTTATAACGTACCTAGGGACGAACCCGAGCGAAGCAAGGGCGAGCCGCTAGTATCGTATAAATCACGTATCATATAAAAGTGAAAATACTTAAACGCACGTAAATATACGTGATAGTGCTAGTGTTTATAATATGCTATATCACTATTTGAATTTTTGCTGCACTAACTGATTTCTATTAATATTTTCATAAAGTTTATTTTTTTCCTTTATATTTGATCTCGGTTAATGCATTATTATAATGATATGAGTGTACTTATATATAACGATTTCCTACGATTTTCCCTATATTTTACGTATATATTAGATTTGCTTGGCATCGGCTGGCACCGACTTCGAAAATATCTGATTAGGTATCTATTCTAAATGAAAACCTCCGTTTAGTTATTTTTTACATTTTAGTGCCTGGAAGTCGGTTTTTTTTTTAAGTTTTTATTATATGTATAGATGATTTGTACATGAAATTATCTGAGATTTGAAATCTTGAATTAAAAGCCGCATCACGTTTTCTCCCAAGCAAGCGTGTTACTGAGCTGCGATTATTTTATTAGTACTTATCTATAGCAGAAATCTAAAAAGAAAATTTTGAAGATATACTTTAACTATATAACGGAACAATAATTATGGGTAATACCCAGATAAATGTACGAGTATTATCAGTTTTTCCGCCAACACTGCACCTACATTGTGCTGACAAGTGTCGTGTTAGACGCGACACTAACAGCGTTCACTCTAATTGTACGTATTGTGTCGACTATTAGGCTATTATATTCTATTTATGTTTATATATAAACTAGCAGAACCCACGGCTTCGCTCGCGCTAAAACATTGAAAAAAAAAACACAAAAAGGTAGGTTTCATACAAACTTTCTTCCCATATTTTACCCCCTTATGATATGAATTTCGAAATTTCAAGTAATTCTGATAATAAATAATTTTTTGGGTTGTATTATAACGTGCTTTCCCGTGGGAGTGAGATAATCTCCCGCGATTTATCACGTAAAAGTAGCCTATGTCACTCTCCAGCCCTCCAACTATCTCCACACACAAAATCACGCCAATCCGTCACTCTATTTTGACGCGAAAGAAGGATAAACTAACAAACAAACACACTTTTACATTTATAATATTAGTATGGATATGGATAATATAAAGAGTATGAAAATGTAAGAAATTTGGAAAAAAAGCAAAATAATGTAAATGTACGTATGTTTTACAGTAAAAGTACTATATGTAGTATAAGTTGGCTCTTCTTAGTGCTTCTTTTTCTTGTGGTGCATCAAGTAGTAATAACTATTTGTTTTTGAGGGTGACTGGCTAGTTAGTGATTATAAATGGGCAAGATTGTATGTATGTATGTTTGTTTGTTACTCCTTCACGCTGAAACAGTTGGATGGATTTAGATGAAATTTACTACACAGATTGATTAATTGCACTTCTCTATCCCGCACATTGTTTGAGATTTATTCAAATAATACGTTTCCAAGTAAAATTACACTACACAAAGAAAAAAATAATAATAAGCGAATTCAAACGTTATTAAATAATGAAATTTCGTAGTGTAATATAAATGTATCTTAGAACACATGGGAACAATGTGTAGTCTCAGGACGATTTACGTTGTAATCTGTCGGCATTCACCGCGTCCCAAGCATTCTTGAGACGACTGGGAGAAACGATCCTTGTAAGAAATTCGTACATTCTTTTAACTTTTATAAATTTCAATTTTATTTTGAAATTTTATACTTTTACGTCTGGTTTTTATATTTTTAGTTGTATTTATACTAATATTATAAAGAGAATATACTAATATTATAAAATATTATAGAGAAAATGCTTTCTATACTAATATTATAAAGAGTTAATGTTTGTGAATTGTGAGTTTCTGAGTTTTGACAGTTGTTTTTGAGAGTTTTTGACGTTGTAGGGGGTAATGTCTGGATCTACTGAACCGATTTAGATGAAATTTGGTAAGAAGATAGTTTGAGATCCTGGGAAGGACAAGGACATAGGACTTTTTATCCCGGAAATCATTTTTCAAAATTATAATCAAATATACTCAATTCAACAGAAAATATTCTGTTATTAGAAGTTCTTTCAATGAGAGTCAAAAAAGGAGTGAGTTAGTTACTGAGGTACTACAGTGATTTATTCAGGTTTTAACTTTTACAATATGCTAAAATCAATCCTGTTATTGATTTACAGTTAACAAAAATATAACTTAACATGTACTGAGTCAAAACTGCAAAATATGGTTATTCACTCCTCCCATCCAATTAAAAAAACCATCCATCACTAACCAAAAATCAAAATAAAACCATGAAAAAATCCAAAAAGATAGAACTTAATTTAAATATCAAATGTTCACACCAATGTAGAAAAGTATTACAAAAACAAACAGGTAAATTCAGGGCATACAGCTAGTGTCTCTTCCAGACGATATCACGCACCAGACTAGTCCATAAATAAAAAATTCTACGAGACTAATAATGAATTCCATATAATAGATTTTTCTTCCATTCCAATATACTACTGCTTAATATGCAAAGTGCTCGCGTCGGCATTTTCAAAGAGGTCGCACAGAAATATTATTTTTTAAACAATCGTAAATTAATTTTGTGATGTTTTAATAGCTTTTCGTATGCAACTAGATGTTTTCTACGATGTCGTCTGAATTTTTGGGAGTAACTCATCTTTCGTTTACTTAAAGTTATATTTCTAAAAAGATTGTGTTTTTATTGAACTAGATTATTATTATTACTATCCGTATTATATTAATATTATAAATGTGGGAGTTTGTGAGTATGTATGTGCTCTTTCACGCCAGAACAGCTGAACGGATCTGGATGAAATTTGGTACAGAGATAGATTATAGTCTGTAATAGCACATAGGCTATTTTTTATCCCAGAGAAATATACGGTTCCCTTGGGATAGATTTGTTTTCGTTGGTGAGCCGCTAGATAGATATAAAACGATTGTATGAATATTTAGATTTTTTGATAGCCGAAGTTTCTTATGCTTTATAACAAACATGGTTTTTGGAGCGTACCTTTTAAAATGTGTATATGTCGTGTTGTTTGACGTCACAATTAGCGCTGTTATAATAGCCTTCAAAATTATATAAACATTTTGAAGAAAACAGATATAGCATTGATGAATTTCTTTCTTTTAACCGGTTAATTCCTAATCTCCACAGTATCTTCTTCACTCTATACGACATTGGTGAAGTAAACTGTGGCCAACTGGCACGCCTAAAAGCCATAGAAGAAAGTATTGAATTGAATTGAAATAGCACTGAAGTACATTAGAATTTACTCACTAAGTAATTCTTATTAATGTAACTATGTACAATTAAAAAATTCAATCAATTTTCTATGTTCAACAAAACTAGACCTATTTTGTATCAGATTCATTCGATTAATATTTATATCAGATAAATAACATATAAATCAGAAATATTTAATTAATTATAAGCAAGAAAGTGATAAAATCTCATTAAGTAATTAATGTACAAAAGCAAATACATACATACATACATACATACATACATAGGTGATTTTTTTTAAATGTTTATAAAAGTTTCTTTAGTTTGACACGTTTGGCTCAGTTTGTTGTGTAGTAGTAGTTACTTGCTGTGCCAGCAGTCGTGGGCTCGAGTCCCGTTGGGGGCATTCATTTGTGTGATGAGCACGAATGTTTGTACTCCAGTCATGGGTGTTTATATTTAATAATAAATATGTATTTTAAAGTTATATATCATGTGTAGTATCTGGTATTAACTATCTGGTATCCATAACACAAGCCTCGTAGCTTACCATGGAACTAGATGGCGCTGTGTGTTAATTTCCCATCATATATACATACTAGCGGACCCGACAGACGTTGTCCTGTCTACACGTCTTTAATTTGAAAATTTCAAACTTTTTTTAATAATTTTTTTGATGAATATTATTATTTAAATTGTGAATCTAAACCATTCCCAGATCCCCTTGAACAGACACAAAAAATTTCATCAAAATCGGTCCAGTCGTTTGAGAGAAGTTCAGTGACATACACACTCACAGAAGAATTATATATATAAAGATAACATATTTCACAGTCACTACTGTACTTGTTTTTTTAATTAATTGTGTTCGACCATAATCATTTTTTCTCGCCAATAGCTACGATACAATAAAAATCGGTAGACAAGCAGAGTAGAAAAAGGCACTGAAGTGTTTTGTCTTTGCCTATTTATGTAATGGACCTATGTACATATTATTTTTTTATTATTTAGAGCACGTAAAGCCGTCAGTCCTGCGCCTTAACTCTCACTGGCCGTGTCGAAGCAGTCGTCCCACCGGAGTATGAGAGTGACAGGAATAGAGAGTGCACGTTGTGTCAGAGCCTATACTTGTGCACTATAATATCTACTGCGCAGTTGGCTAGTCTCAATGAGATTGGCCGCCGTGGCCGGAATCGGTCAGGAGAACATCATTATTTTTTTATGTCCTTGTAAATATTTATCTAATAAACAAAAGTAATATAAGCCTCACAAAATCTATTTCAAAGTATGGTGGAAAATAACGTTATGCATTTTACACAGCGATATTATCTTTAACTGGATATAATAATTAAAATAATTATCTTGTATAAAAATCAAGTTAACAAACAAGTTTACAGCATTTACATTTATATTTAATAAATAAACATGTCTATTTGTGCTCTTATTGCAAGATTTTTAAAACTAAATACTACCAAATTAGCCTTATCTCTGAATCATGATACTTAGATAACGAGTTCGATTTCCTTATTTAGAGTTTTTTTTTGGATATTGGTAAATATATTTAGTGATTTTGGGAGTTTATAAAGAGAGAATACATCATAGGTACTAAAACTACAAACAAAATTATAATAAATAAAAAATCTCGACTGCGTAAAAGTGAATTAAAAAGAAGGAAAGAAGTTATCTAGGAAATAGTATTATGCGGTCGGAGACATACATGTTTTATACTTGCTGTCGTGCTAAGTGTATGTCTGTACATACATATGTATAGGTCAAGCATATAGCTCTCCCTTCAACTTCGCCGTAGCCGGGTAAAAAGGTGATAGAAGAGAACAATTTCGGAAATTTTAAAAATATTATATTTAGTGTTGCCATTATTTATATTTATAATCATAAAAAAAAAATTAAAAATATAATACTAATATAATAATAATTTTAATTTTGTTTTCTATTATTTATATAGATAGAGACTTATATATAAATTTCTTTACTACATGAGCGAGACCACGAGCTAAAACTAGTAACAATTAATGTAATACAACACTATAGTCAACGATCTTCTACTTATTTACATTTTAGATGTAGGTATAATAATCATATTACTGAAATAAATCGGAGAGTTTCTATGCGTGTGTTTTTGTTAGTCCTTAACGCTATGATGTCTAAACAGATTTAGATGAAATTTAGTACACATATAACCTGAAGTAGTTTAGAAGGTAGCCGAAATTACTAATTATAACATCAGTTATCAACCAGTGAAAGTATCGTTAAAATCAGGCCAACCGTTTCGGAGATTAGTTGGAACAAATAGACAGACAGACAAAAAATTAAAAAAAAATGTGATTTTCTTATAAGTATCGTATATAATTTCATATGTATTTAGTTAAAAGCTGTTATTTTGAAATTACAAACAGACAGACACTTCAATTATATTTATCTACATACGAGTACGTTATAAATATTAAATATGGAAGACACCTAGACACGCCGAGCAAAGCTATAATAAGTCGCTAGTACTTCGACGTACAAGTTCTAGCTTTTTAGATGTAGGCATAATAATAAGTTAGCACATCTATCAGTTTATTATTCTTTGAGTGAATCATGCGCAGCGCAGCTGTGGTCGGTTCATGATAAACAATTAGAATTTTGCTTTTTGCCTTATAATATTAGGATATGAAGTTTTATGTTACATTGTTACTTAGGAAACAACTTTGTTCTATTTATTGTGTGATTACATTTACATTGTGATGTAAAGATATTATTATAAGTGTGTGGTCACTTTGATCAGATTTATGAGGTAATATTAGGCTTGCTACAATTTTCTTCTGATTTGTGATGAGAGAAGTAATAGAAACGTGTAATATGTATATGTGCATTTTTATATTATACTAGCACAGCCCGCGACTCCGCTCGCGTTCTGAAGACCAAAAACCAAATTCTTAGGTTTTACATATTAGTATACTCTTACATTGCAGTTTTTGTATTTTTTCTCTGTAATGAGATATTTACCCGCGGTAAAAAGTATCCTATATGTTGACCCGGATAACCAGCTTATATATTAAATATTTTTTTTCAGCTAAAAATATTTTTTTGAAAATCTTATTGAAATAGACATTTTTATTGATTCAAAAGCCGAATCTATAGTTTTTAGAATTTTTGTCTGTCTGTCTGTCTGTCTGTTACCGCATCACAGAAATACCACTGGCGGGACTTTGATGAAATTTGGTATGAAGATAGCTGGTAATCCGGGTCAACATATAAGATACTTTTCACCGCGGGAAAATGTCTCATTTCTGAGAAAAAGTACAAAAACTGCAATGTAAGAGTATACTAATATGTAAAACCTAAGAATTTGGTTTTTAGTCATCTAAACGCGTGCGGAGCCGGTGGCAATGCTAGTATTTATATAATATGCAATGACTATTCTGTGACTAATTAATGTCACAGCACTATGTCATAGTTGTAGGTAGTAGGTACTGCCGTAAGCAGCACAGTTACGCGGAGTATTTTCCATGAGTTTTGCCGCAATCCACATTAAATACTGTTTGCCGTCTTAATTGCGTTTCTTGATGTTATTAAATGAAATTATGCGATGATATATACGTAATATTTAAACTTGAGTATAAATCTACTTTTCTTTACCAATATTTGTATAATAATATTGTTAATACGAAATGTTTGTTTGTTTGTAATTGTTTTTATTGTATATAATAAAGGATAGGAAAATGTATATAATATAATGTTTTATACAAACGTACGTACAACATACTCGTAGCCCATTCAAAATAATATCAAAAATGTCATGAAAGAGCGATAGCATCTGTATTTGTTTCTTGTATACAGGCCTTGTTAACGTCCCACAGCTGGGCAAAGACCTCTTTTCAATATGATTAGGCTGTAATCCACCACGCTGGCCAAGTGCGGGTTGGCGGATTTCACATGTCTTTCGAAAACTTACTAGGTTCTCTCAGACCTGCAGGTATCCTCACGACGTTTTCCTTCACTTTACGGCAAGTGGTAATCATATTAGAAATGATTCGCATATGAAAATATCAGAGATGCGAGACCCGGGATTTGAACCCGCTTCACTCGGTTTTCCAAACGAGCGCGTTTCCACTGGACTACCACTGCCTTCAATTTTCTAAAATCGTTAACAAATTCATCCCAAATCTTACAAACAAAATAATCAATCTTAGACTATTTATATCTTTCTAGATCAATAATATGTCATATAAATCACAGGATGGGATATGTAATATCCCAATGACAACATATCATCTACTTACAATCTCAAAACCATGAAATAGAATATATATATATATATATTCATAATTCAAACGCTACGTTTAGTAACTCTGATAAATTATGTCGGTCAACTGTAGCGTTCAGAAGACTGCTTAGGTACTTTATGATATGATTACTGCAAATGGGGCGAATCGAGAGCACAAATTAAGATGCACTGTGCTCTGTAAACGTATAGTGCTATTCATATGTATGGACATACACATGTTTTAGTTTATATAGTTATGCGCTATTAATAGATGTTTTCTGAGAAATGTCCTTACTAATTTAATTTATAAGCGTCCTTCTTATATTATATGGAAAAGAATTAAATCGACATGATTTGTGAGTGTGATTACATACATTACTTTTATAAATGCTAGTTAGTATTTGTGTGTATGTTGTGTACGTGTGTATGTGTGCGTGTGTGTGTGTGTGTGTGTGTGTGTGTGTGTGTGTGTGTGTGTGTTTGTTTGTGTGCGTGTGCCTATATGTGTGTGCGTATATGTGATTGTATGTGTGTCTTTATTACTTCTTTACGCTGTAATGGCTGGATAAATTTCGATGAAGTTCAGTCTCCACCGATAGTTCATGGTTTTGTACAATAATATATTATTTACCAAAATGTCCCACTGTCTGTATATTATAAATACAAATGGCACCTAAGGAAGCACCCGGGAAGTGATGATTTCCTAGCCAGTGACAAAATAAACTGTATTATTAATTGATAATAGAGCTAAGATTCTACTTTTATTGGAAAAGTTTAACCTTTAAAAATTACATGTCTTAGTACTTACTTAATATTCTTTAGTCGTAAGTTTTTAATTATTATTAACGGTTCCAATATCATATATAATAACAAAAAATGTGTTATTTAATTTTACAGAGTTTATAGTCCTCTAGATATAAAAATTACATTGAAACTTCCCAGACCATGTAACATCCACAAAAAGAGACCTGTCTATTTCCTTCTCTTTCTATCTTCCCCACTTCTAGATTTGCCTTAACGGGCAACTCAAATTTACTTTTCCTAAAAAAAACAAGCCTAAGTGTAATAAAGAAGATACCGTATAAAATAGGATGTTTATATTTGTTGGTATGTACATAGTATGTATGGGATTTAGTAAAATGTTAACTAAGAAATGACGAAACTTGCTACATACATAGTCTATATCTAGTATATAATATATAGATTTTTATCCCTATAATGTACTCCTATGGAATAATAGGTTACCTTCTGGCTTCTACATATTATGTAACTCTATCTTATGAATAGATGGCGTTGCTGACGTTAAAACACGTGGATAAAGCCGCCATCACACACTAGTCTATACTAATATTATAAAAGTGAAAGTGTGTTTGTTTGTTTGTTTGTTTGTTTGTCCTTCTTTCACTTCGAAACAGAGTGACGGATTAGCATGGTTTTTGGAGATAGTTGGGGGGCTGGAAATTGTCTACTTTTTATCGTGGGAGATTATCTCATTCCCACGAGAATATACATTATATAACCCCCAAAAACTCATCATACCTATGTGTATATATAATATATAGTCTTTCTATTCCATACTAACCGTTTAAACGTAATTAGGGACGAAGCTAGTGTGAATCGCTAGTAACTTGTAAGAATGAGTAAACACCAAGTGTCCAATGACTAACATATTTACGCTTTATAGTACCCGAACGCATTTCTAATCAGTAACCTTGGAAACTAACAATTACTCGTTGTATGGATCACTCATTATCTATTTATTATTATTATAATATTAATAAATATTAATGTGTTTTATGCCATAAGAATGAACAGATTCTATTTGCTTATTATTAGTAAAAAACTATTTTATTTTTGTCTCAATTATGTAAATTCAACTAACATTATATGGAGTCGCTAATCTCCTAAAATTATAAATCTTCTATCCGCTATCCGGTTCTAACGGGAACTTATATGCCATGAAAGTAGACTGTATCAATTTAGATCAAACCCTCATATCCTTTATCTTGTAACTCATTATCCTTACCGGATACAAAGTAGTCTGTGCCTTTTTCACCAAAGTAATAACTGCTAAAATAAATATCTGCTCTAAATATTAGCGGCAGCTAGATTTCCTACAATAGGTATCTGCTTGAACTCCTTGGCGTAAAAACGAGATTGGAAGTTCGTGTAAAAATCCGTTAGGCGACTCTAATTAAGAGTTTTAATCACATCTTCTGGAGAGAAAAAATAGGGGATGATGTGTAACTAAAGGCTAGAGAAATTATGTATAAATAAATATAAATTACGAGCATAACCACAGGGTGACACTAGTAACGTTTATAGCGCTCAAGAAGGTTTAGATTGAAATAAACGAAATATCCTTGTACTGACTTTAAAGTGGCAGTTTTAACGAAAATGTTCAAGACATCCGCTCAGAGAGTGCCTTGTTGACATTGCACCGTGTCATTACAATTATTAAGAACAGATCGTCGCGTGGCCTAATTTATTCTACACAAGCTTCTGCCACAGGCTTGCATCTATTTCTTCTTAGAAATATATATATTTTTTACTTTACTTCTTTCACCATTATCTAACAGTGTGTTTTTACAGTTATGCTGTTTTATTACTCATTTCTTAAGGAAATTGCCGTTGTCACATATTATTAGACGTGTGTAAAAATTTCAACTAACCGTTGTTAATCTAACGGAGCTCGCGGTATATACCTCAGAGATTAATCAGTTATTATTGTTCGAGATATTTATTGATAAAGTTCCAATTTTTTTATATGAAACTCTCTTCAGTTTCTTAAATAGACGAAAGATTACTTTTTATATTTTTGATGTGAATGTTTTTCTGTTTACCCGACTGCTAAGCAAGTGTTTATGTTTTTGTGCGTATCTTATATGTACATATGTTTGTAAATTTATATATATGTAGGTGTTTAAAAAAATCTAACTGGCGGATTTTTGGCGCTTATTTGTGTCTCGAAAAATTTTTTTTCGTCCGAATCAATTAAGTGGGGTATTAATATACAGGTTTTAAAAGGCAATTACAAAAATATATACAACTGATATATTTAAATATAATTTAGGATAATATTTTTTTAAAGAAAAAAATTGTAAATATGAAAATAATTTACAAAAATTAAAAAAAAAACCGACTACATAAAAAGCGTAAGACTGCATAATACTATGTTTCTTCATCACATATTGTCATCTTTTTAGTTTGCTTTTTATGCAGGCAGGTTTTTTATTTTTGAAAATATATTTTTTTTTAATTTTTTATTCGTAAATAAGTCTGGCATATTCTTGATTATATTAATTGAATTTTTATTCATAAAATATAAGTGAGAAACATATTAAAGACAGATGGACAATTTGATATATGACAATACCAAATGGACTTTTTGGCCTCACAACCGTGAAAACCAATAACACACATTTAACTAAATTTATTATTTTTTACTAAAATTGTGCACCGATTACGAAAGCACTTAAAAACTTTCTTAAATTTGCGCGAGTATTTGACATTTTAAATAAATATTTTCCAGATTTTTTCGCTTATTTATTTTAATTTTTGGTTCTCCAATATAGGTACTTATGCAAAAAAAAACCAAAAAAAAATCAGTTTTACGTAAAACACTTAAAAAGTAATAAGTAATCCCTTCAAATTTAATCTAATTTATAAAAAGATTCTATCTCTGTAAAATCTGTACAATTGAAGATATCGCGTAACATAAATAAACATACTCGTACATAAAACACACATTACCTCTAATTTGCAAAGTCGGTAAAAACTATGATCAGAAAGAAATTATAAAATATATAGGTTAGAAGCACAATTTATTTATTATTAGCCGTACATCATTGTCTTACTGAAGATGTTAGTGATATACCGATAATGTATTGTTTTTTTGGCATCGTCACCGCAAGCTGCCACTTCATGCCATTGACCTGCACTTATCGACTACTAATGTAATAACGTGAAGTGTTATAGTGTACTAATTTCGTTATCACTTTAATTTTAGTAATCTATACTAATAATATGAAGAGAAAAGATTTTTTTGTTTGTTTGTCTGTTTGTACGGAATAAACTCCAAAACTACAGAACTGATTTAGATGGGTAAGAAGATATTTTGAGATCCTGGAAAGGACATAGGATAGTTTTTATCCCGGAAATCATCACTTAAAGAGGTGAAAATGGGTATGAACGTTTGTTTGGGGAAGCAAGCTAGGGACGAACCTAAAATAATGGTATAAGTCTTGAGATGATCTCTACATATTTGTTGAGTTTTTAGGATACTAAGAAAATTATTACTAAGCGTTATTTATTAAATTAAAAATTACAAAAGAGCTGTGTTGATTTGTCATGCCATCTGTGTCTTAATTAAAACCAGAATGTTTAAACATAAAGGTTTTAAAATCATCTTGTCTATCTATTTTACTCTAAAATATCACTTTAAATATTGTTACGAGTATCATCTAGTAAATCCCACAACATATGAGTCATTTTGGAAACTGTTCGTATACACATAAATATCAAAATTTCCAATAATGATTATTGATCGAGTTTCAATCACTGGGCGAACACTAGTTCTTGTAATTGACTAGCGACTCAACCTCGCTCCGTTCGGGTTCGTGCCTAGTTACGTTTTAAAGTTTAGTATAGATTTCTCAGAGATGAGATATTTTTCCGCAGTAAAAAGTATCCTATATGTTGACCCAGATAACGAGATATCATCATACCAAATTTCAATAAAACCTGTCCAGTGGTTTTCTCGTGACAGACAGACAGACAAAAATTCTAATAATTATAGATTCGGCCTCTGTATCGATTATAATGACTATTTCAATAAGATTTTCCAAAAAAATATTTAATGTACAGAGAATTTTATTATACGTATAGATTGATTTTATTAAACTAAATATCTCCGTTAGCACAGATTTTTAAAGTTTTAGCTTGAACTTCCCATTCCACATTTTTAGGTCAAGAAGGTAGTAGTTATATTAGTATGTTATTAATATTATTAATTAATATTTAGTCTCTCTTGAAGCTAATCAGATTTATGTTAAATAAATGTAGCTAGCGTCTTTCTAATATTTCCTTCCAAATCTGTGACTACATAAAACTTTTTTTATTATTAAATTTCAATTTCTAACACTATGTAATATTACTCAAGTATGTATAAAAATGTTATCCGTAAATATTAGAAATAACAACAATTTTTACAACAATTCTTCAAGCAATAACATTTTTTTATACATTGATATAATCTAATAAAACTTCCGACTTTATCAACATATAGGTATTTAAAAAAAACTAAAAAAAAAAGCACAATTTCCTTATCAGACTGAAGCATTATCTCTCAGATATTGAAAATATAATAATATATGTGTTGGGACATTAACACACAGGTCCCATCTAGTTCCATGGTAAGATACGATACTTGTATTATGGATACCAGATAATTGATACACTAAACATATATGTATATAATTTTAAATACAAACATATTATAAATATAAACAGCTATAACTGGAGTTCAAAAATTCGTGCTCATCACACAAATGAATGCCGTCAGCGGGACTCGAACCCGCGACCGCTGGCACAGCAAGTAGGCACACTACAAACTGAGCAAAACGTGTCGACAGTTAAGGAATATAATAAAATGCTAAATCCGTTTGTCTTTGATTAACTTTGCCTTCATGTAGGTAATGTACCTAGTCCCCCCCAACGTGCGTTCACCTTGTCGTGGTGGGGGGGCTCAGTAGTAGTAGCGAAGCTAAGAAACGCACAGGGAGGTTGCCCACTTCGGTAGGCGGTGGGAGGTGGCCCTCTTCGGGGGCGGTGTACCTTGCGGGTTGCTCCTGGTACTTCTCTGATAGCAGAGTGGACCTTGGAGCAACCCCATGGTTGTGGTGGTCTGCTTTGGCAGACCTGCCGTCGGGGCGTCGTAGTTGAATGCGTAAGCGATCTTGCGTCGCCCCATTAAGACGGGGGAAGGTTTTGTTGGGTTTTAGTGGGTAGTACTGGCTTACTGTTTATTTGTTACACTGTTATTATTTATTAGTGGGTATTACGCCGGTGAGTCCCACACGTCGTGCATAAATGCATTTCCCAACGTTAAAAAAAAAAAAAAAAGGTAATGTACCTAGTACCATTTAAAAACAGACAGATATTGCTTTGTTCAATACTCGTATGAGTCACAGGTAATATCATAAATTATAAAACAGTATGTAAGTATATTTCTCACATTAAAACGCATAAACGCTAATGATCATTAAATGGAGACAAAGCCACGTACAAATATAGTGCGCAAGAGTTGAACAGTCGCGAATATTTTATTATCTGTAAACATTCGTGCGAGTGTGTGCTGTGCGTGAGTAATCGTGCACGTCCAATTTTATTATACTAGATAGTGTTCTTGATTTTGATAATTTACATACACGTCATTTATATATTTTTTTTTATTTTGCTTTGAATCCATAAAAAATTGAAGGATTAATAATATAAAAAGTCGATTACGTATTGAATTTTATTGACACTAATATTAGTTTATAACAATAATTTTAGGTACCTTATAAAATAAATGTACAGTTAATTGCTTATAACATATACTTTTGGGATTATGGTCACATCTTAAAACACAATTGTTTGAAAGAAAAAATCTATATCCGTTTTTATTCATTATACAACATTCATAATTTGTGCTCAACTGGCACGCATTGAAGCCAATAAATAAAGAACTGAACTGAACTATGGTATAAGTTGCAATTAATCATAGAAATGTATTTATAGAAATTAAAATAACGAAAGATATATTCATTAATTAAAAATATAAACTATCATATATAATAGAAAAATATATATTATAAAGTATTAAAATTGTTCAATCCAGCTACACTTACACTAGTGTGGATGTAAACATCTGTACATACGTGAACTCGTAGCATTGAGCGAGGTCATGGCACTCGCGCGTGCGCACATTATACTTATTCTATACTTGTGTGCAATGTTGATAAATTGCATCGAGATACCTATAGTGCATGATAGATGTAAAAATTGAGTAATTTATATGAAATCTATGTTGTATACTTATTTTTATGGACTATGGTATATTAAAAATAAAATATATTGGCAACACTGTGATAGGATTAGTAATAAGTTGGATTAATAAAAATCACCCCATTTGGAAAAAAAAGAAAAAAGGCATGTTGTATACTTGTGTTGTATATTAAAAATCAACTGCCGTCGTTGCCATCGGTGGTGGAGTGGCTAGCTAGTACGGTTGCACACCAAGAGGTCCTGGGTTCGAGTCCCGGGTCGGGCCAAGTTTAGTTATTGAGTCTTTCTGTTTAGTAAGCCTCAGTAACAGCCCGGAGTTGGAAAGTTGGCGGTATTTCACTCCCGTGCCTCATGCCTTAACTCTCACTAGTCGTGTCGAGTAGTCGTCCCACAGGAGTTTTAGAGTGATAAGAGTAAAGATAGCACTTGTGTTTGTGCGCATACTCCTGCACTATAATATCTCCTGCGTTGGCTAGTGAGATTGGCCGCTGTGGTCGAAATCGGTAGGTAAGGCATTATTATTAAGACGCGTACACTGTACCATGCACATACATACATACGTATGTAATATGAACAGGCTTAATTGTACTAAAACTGATATCTTTGATAGATTTTTGCCTTAAATATGTATCTTATGATAAAGATTATATACAACACACAATATGATTTAATTTAAATAGATAAGAAATTGACAATAATAACCTTTAAGCCTCAATCTTTATTGTAAATAAGGAGTAATTAGACGTACCGCGTTTCTCAGATCACGTACACACGACTTCTACAAAATATCAAGTCACATGATTTTGCAAACTTCCCTTTGGCTTTTATCTAATTAAATGTGTCGAACAAATGAGGAAAATAATTGGCTTCGAACTGTTGGAAGTTAGAAAGTGATATTTGGATATGTTATGTTCCAAGAGTATTTTAATACACGATGGGACTTCGCTTTGCTCAAAATCTACTAGTCAAAATGAATCAAAAAGAAAGAAACGTAAGCGGAAAGCTTGTAAAGTGTGTTAAGAAAAGATCATTTGAAATATTTGAGCTATTATTAATATGTCAGAATTTCAAAGTGTGTAAATTTTTCGGCTCTGCCATATTTATTTATCTTTGCAAGTCATTGCAGGAAGAGGTTTTCATAGTTTTTGGTTATTATATACATACATTGACTAGGAACCCTTCCTTAGCTCGGGTGCGACTATAAATTCCTAACTCTAACAACAGTAACAGTAAAGTAACAGTCTATCTGTGTACCAAACATTCAAATCCAATCATTTCAGTGTCAAGAATTAACAAACGTTCATCTACAAATAAACATTCGCGTTTATATATTATATGGTAGTGTATTATTATCTAGTAGTCCAATTAACGCCAAGACCAAACCGCTGAATTTGATGGACTAAAATTGTTAATAGCCTATTGTTATAGTACAACACTAAGAAAGAAAGTTTTAAAATTCAACCCCTAAAAAAGCAACAAAGGAGGTTTACGCTACACCTTTTTTGACATTTATATTTACCTAGATATATTTACAATAAAAACGGTAATGTCGAAAAAATAATACTTTGAAATTGATTTTGGAGCCGGTGTTCATTTTTAGTAAAAGGAAAGATCTAGAAAAAAATATTTCCCACGGCAATCCTCGTTATTTCTATGTTCCAAACAGATTACCACTGTTACATGAAAAAAAAACAGTCATGTGACATCTCTTATATACCGTAAGCACCATTTTTTTAAAATAACTTTATATATTTTATTTAAATTATATTTAGATAATATTAGGCATATACCCTAACCGTCTTTTTTCTATGTATAAATAGGTAAAGACAGAACAGTTCAGTACCTTTTCTTCCTCTGCTTGTATACCGAATTTCTTTTTTTTTGTTTAGTATTTAGTGACGAGCTTATAGTGTTATCAGTAAAAAAACAATATTTTTTATGGTCGAATTTCGACCACTGGGTAACACTCATACTAAATCAGTAGTGTTGTGACACATAATAATAACCCAACACTCACCAAAAAACATGTTGGGTGATGTTCTAAACATTTGCCGCATTCCCTTTTCCTAGGTACAAAGCAGGATGACAAATGCACTAAGGCATGTTAAGATTAAATTATTGAGTTGAAATGACCTCAAACGCTTCCTTATACGCAAAATTTGTACTTTCATGGCCTTCCGCGTACATCACCGTTTTTGCAAATAACGCGGTATCACTGTCTTTGCAAGGCCCCTTTGTTGAATGATAAATAATATCTGTAAAAGCAGATTTTTGCCAATTCACATGCCATTGTATATCGTGTACTACCCTTTATTCGCCTGTTCGATTCCCGTGTGTGGCTATTTTCAGCGATTTAATAATGTAAATATTTAAGCCATCGCGTAAAGAAAATATGTGCTTTCTAACAGAGTTAACGAATTCCATGTGGTAAAATTGAGGAAAATTTTGTATGATCCATACAAATATAATATGTATAATACCAGAATATACTAAATGATTTACTTCGGGATATGTATTGCCCATGAAGCCTAACTGAGCCATGGCAATAAGACTCATCTCGCTTCATCTCAACAATCATCCAAAACATATATCGTAGTAACACTAACAAGTTTGTAATTTCCTATTAATTCTGTAAAAAATTACTGTTACAAGAATATAATTGCTAACAGTATTTACTTGTTCATAGAAATAATTATGGGTTTTTAACAGCAATTTTTTATCGAATAATATTATAGCACATTGACAATGTGTCCGGTTTTTTAATTGAGGACACGAGATCGATTCCTGTGCAGAGTAATTAGTTACCTTTCATTATTATTTTTTATATTTTTTATTCTGGTTTTATCACGGCAAATTATAAGTGATACATCAACATAAACATGTCATAAATAATGTCGAAATTTAGAAAAGAATCATTCAAGGAATATTCTTTACCCAGTAATTTTATACAATAAAAGTTTTTTGTTACATAAAATTTTACGTATTTATAAAGAATAAAAGTTAGAGGAAACTCTGTCCAAGTAATATTCTTCAACCATAACAAGTTAGGGAGTTTTGCCCACAAGGCAATTTTAATATAAATACTTTACCTTATTTCTATATATTTTTGCTACGTATCTTTTCTTTAATTGCACAAGTCACCTTAGTTCTAAAGGAGGACGAGTCCAATTTGACTTCCTATAAAATTGCTAAAAATCCTTGAGCTTGACATTGTAGTTTATCGAAAATGGGCACAAAAACAAATTACTAAAATATACTAATACGTTTTACCAAGGTTAGGTGTGAACTGGTTCTTGATAATTTTTTGCAAATCGGTCGTAGATGACATTTAAGTTAATAAAAAAACCTGTTGAAATTACGATTTTATCTATTTTTTACGTTTACGTTTTGATGTTTAGTACCTATAGATTTCTCAGAGATGAGATATTTTTACGCAGTAAAAAGTATCCTATATGTTGACTCAGATAACCAGCTATCATCATACCAAATTTCATCAAAATGTGTCCAGTAGTTTTCTCATGATGCTCTCCTAGACAGACATACAGACAAAAATTCTAAAAACCGAAAAGATTCAGCCTCTGTGTTGATAATAGTGACTCTTTAAATAAGATTTTCCAAAAAATATTTAATGTAGATGTATTCAGTTACAATTTTATTATATGTATAGAAAAACTTACAAGTGTTTGTATCTATCAAGAATCGAATTTGCGACCATTTTTTTATCTATGCGAAACAATAAATATGAAACGAGGTTAATATTTTTCAAAACCAGTTTTAAAGTAATTTGGGATATAATGGAATCTTTTAATTACTTCCTGCCTGAGTGATTTATTTATCACAGATTTCTACGAAATCATCTTTGTTGGAACTTTTTACCATTGTAACTACAACAACCTATCAGCCTATACCACTAACCCAAAAACAAATCTATCCCACGGGAACCGTATTTTTCCGGGATAAAAAAGCCTATGTGTTCTTTCAGACTATAATCTATCTCTGTGCCAAATTTCATCCAGATCCGTTTAGCCGTTTTGAGCTTAAAAAATAACAAACATCCATACACACTCACAAACTTTCACATTTATAATATTATATATAATACAGATATAAATGCAAACGAAGTCGCACACCGTAGCTAAACTAAATTTTTTAGCGAACTTTTGTTTAGATCACTGTTGATATTTTGACATATTTTACCGCATTTCTCATTAAAATGCGGCTTAAACATTATAAATGGGTAGTTTCCGTCATATGACAGGTCTTGTAGGTAATTTAAAATGTAGACACACCATTGTTTATATTACTTCGGAAGAGTTCGAGTTTTTCCGGTTTGTTAGACGTAATTATATTTATACCAGTTGGGGTCTAATTGTTTAAGGACACTGGTTTCTCCAAATACGGGAAAGTTAGTCATAGGAAACCTATATTTTATGATAATATTAGTTATAGTGCTAGTTTGTACTATGAAAATCGTAATTTTATTATAAATATGTTGAGACCTTAGGATACAGAGACATCTAGTTCCATGATAAGCTACGAGGCCTGTGTTATGGATACCAGATAGTTGATACATTACACATATATAACTTTAAATACATACATATTATAAATATGAACACCTATGACTGGAGTACAAGCATTCGTGCTCATCATACCGGCTAGGCTCGAACCCGTGACCGCTGGCACAGTAAGTAGAATCACTAAAAATTGAGCCAAATGTGTTGTCAGATCTTTTGGGAATTGTGCCAGAGTTGTTAAATACTAGCTTTTGCAATTTTATCTTATAAATATCTTATCAACATTATTTTTCATTTGTAAAAGTATATAGTAAAAATAAATATATACCAAAAATCAAAATAAATCCGCGAAATAATCCGAAAAGATAGTTTTATTTAAAATGTCAAATATTCGCGTAAATCTAAGAAAGTATTAAAACAAAGTATTAAAATCAGACAGAATTATTTGCTTGTTATTCTTTAACCAAGTAACTGAACTATTTGATTATTTACATATCAGATAGCCTAAAAGTACAGCTTAAAAAGCTAGAAAAGCACACGATATGAGATTTTGTATAAATATTACGAGCTCTACCTTCTTTCTACCTATATGTACATATAAACGTATTCAGCTATTTTAGTGTCCTACTGCTGGGCTCTGGCCTCCCTTTTATTCGAGGGGGATCAAATATCACCATCAGCATAGTCCACAACGCTGGGCAAGTGCGGGTTGGCGGACTTCACATGTCTTTCGAAAACTTGCTAGATTCTCTCAGATATGCAAGTTTTCTCACCATGTTTTCCTTTACCGTAAGGCAAGTGACAAGTGGCAATTATGTTGAAACTGATTCACACATGAATATACTAGAGGTGTGAGACACTAGATTTGAACCAGATTTACTAGGTTTCGCAAGCGAGCGCATTACCACTGAGCTACCACTGTCTCTTCTCTTAAGTAGACATTTAAGATTTTAACGAAATAAACAAGCCAAGATAAAGCTTGGTCATCGAACTACGTTGCAACACACTATAATATATACATACGTCCTTGCGATGTTTGTTTATACTGTATGTTCAGTGATTATATTATATGCAAAAATGCACGCTACGTCAAAATGCAGGTTTGATTCTTTATTGAGAATTCGACTCTATTGTTATAATTACAATGGTCATATTGGCTCTTTTATAGTTTTTAGGTCTTTAATGCAAGGATAGTGATTGCGTCCAGTCAAATATTGATTTTGTGGTTAAGAACGTTGATTAATGACTCTCCATAAGCAAAGTGTTTTTGAAATAACTTAATAACCAGGTTAAAAGATTGTAGATATTTAATACAATTTCCTTGGAAAATATAATAAAAATGGATGGAGATTATGAAGAAGTATAAATACATAATGATCATATTATTATAAAGTTCTTGTCTTCAAATGTTACTTATTTATTTAGCATTAAATTATTACAGGTTTTTGCTGAACGTCATGAGTTTACTGCCAGTTTGTGAAAAAAAACCCAGTCTGAAAAGAAGTGGCAAAAGAAGAAACTTGGCGGGAGTATAGTTAATTTTATCTTTTTTGTAAGTAAAATTATATATTACAATAATTCTATAACATTGAACCTGGATGCGGTCACATAATTCTCAAAGCCAAACAAGCATCTTCTATATCATCCTTTATATTACCTTCACATAAACTTTAACAAGTTTTTTTTTTTATTTAGTAATAGAAACTTTTTAAGCGTTTTCTGGGTTTCTTTTGTATAAAATGTTCCATAAAAAGTAGTTCAGTAATTATTGATTCTGTGTAAACGAATCACAGCTATTACAAGTTTGTAATATATAGGTATATATAGTAAAATAGTATAACACGTTTCCTTAAATCAATTCTCTGATGGAAATTGTTATTTTACAAAAAAAATGGTTTAGTATAGAAATAAACCACCAAATAGTGTTTTTTGAAAACAATGTCTGTCTCACTGTCTGTTTATTAATTTGTCTACATTTAACGCAAAATGTCCTGGATGAGTTTTAACTAAATTTTGTACAGCAATAGTATGAATACTCAGAATGGATACTTTTTTACTGGAATAAAAAGGTTTCACCGAGAAAGGTCCTTCTCTTAAAAAATTGAATTTTTTGGAAGCTATAATAATTGCGTGTGTCACTAGCTCTCTAACAATTATAATATTTTAGCAGCACTAAGTTTCTACTAATACAGTGTTATTGTAAGTTAACTAGTTACAAGATATTTAGGTCAAAATTTTTGTCAACTCTACTAAAGTTGTTCAAGTAAGAATCAAACTCACGACCGAACGGCAAGTATATACATAGTCTCATACATGTAGTTCCATGGTGAGATAGTTTAGAGATTACTAATCATATATAACTTTAAATATATACTTATTATAAATATAAACAAAAAAAATGTTTTTTTTTAATATTACTTTGGCATGTCAAGCAATGTATTTTTATTTGTCACTGCTAGCTGAAATACAGGTTTCCTAGTTCAGCTACAGGTGCTTCATTAACCTAATAGCGATATTGTTTATTTGGCTAAGTTATTTTGTAAAAACATGTAAAAAAAAATTGGATAGTAAAATTATTATTATAAACCCCAGCGGGACTCAAACCCACGACCGCTGGCACAGCAAGTAGGGACAATACAAACTGAGCCAATCGTGTCGTCAATTAAAAGATAGTAACAGATTATTTATTTGTTTTACTTTTATTTTAAAATTTTCCTCCTTCCTTTAGTTTCTAGATACTGTTACATTCTTAGAATTATAATAATTGTTGATTTGCTTTATACATAATATTCTCATAAAAACATTTAATAATTATCTACTCGCAATGAGGCTAACGCAATTATTGTAAAGAGGAAATAGGTTCAGTATAGCTTTAACAGGCAGTGGTAGCCCAGTGGTAATGCGCTTGCTTGGGAAACGGAGTGAAGCGGGTTCAAATCCGGGTCTCGCACCTCTGATATTTCTAACACAATTACCACTTGTCTTACGGTGAAGGGAAACATCGTGAGGAAAGCTGCATATCTGAGAGAATCGAGCAAGTTTCCGAAAGACATGTAAAGTCTGCCAACTCACACTAGGCCAGGTTGGTGAACTATGACCTGATCCCCCTCGTATTGAAGGGAGGTCCGTGCCCAGCACTGGGACGTTAAAAAGAACAGATTAGCTGGAGCTTTCTTGTGTTTCTATTATTGATTAAATTTAAAAAGTAGATTCTCAAGTATACTACTACGATATAAGTATTTTTTTAGGTATTACACGATATTTATATATAAACTTATTTTCATTCACACTTAATTCATTCTATGTTTTAGTGAACGAATTATAAAAGGTGCTAAATATATGTAAAAACCACCTTTGACGATGGGAAGTGTTTATTTTAAGCATAATATGTCAAAAAATCCAAATAACAAAAAATAACTTAGTCCAACAAAAACTTGCCTCTATCGAGAATAGAACCGCCATTCTCTACCATACTATTGACAGCCGTCTGTATATAATAAAAAAAATTTAAAGCAAAAATCATGGTAGTTATGGCTATAACCATAAAGGTTCAACTCCTGAAGATACTCTTGAAGCTATGCAGACTTATCTTTAACAGAAAACTTCTATTTCCACAAAATCAGAAAATATTGCACTAAATTTAATGCAAAATGTTCTTTTCAATGTCACCCTAAATTTTTTAAAATTCTGATGGTTTATTTGTTACCGAATACGAAATTTTCATATACTTTCACAATAATAAGCTGGGAAGCCATGGCTTCTGTTAGGCTGGTTTTCCATTAAATTACATTTTTATTACAGTGCTATATAAAGCTATAGTTTTATTCTACCAGCTTTTAAGTTGCTTTTTTTTTCTTACGTTTGACGCTATATTATATGATAAGTAACTTTGGATGAGTTATTTTGATCAAGTAGCTTATTATAACCAATTAATATCCCACACGGATAAATATCCTACTTGCTTAACGACCCTATTTACTTTAAAAGAATTATGTCCAGAAAATTTTACAATATAAGGTGTTTATTTTGAAATAGCAAAATTGTATAAATACGGAGCTGATTCTCCCTCTCGTTCTTTTTTGAAAGGAATGTGATGTATCCATTTGACTCCTGTACAGGGCATTTTTAAATAACCTGTTCAGTGTACAAAATACAGATAATAGCTAGGTATAGCGCTATATAATAGACGAACGTTAGCCTTATTGCATCCTCTTGCTATATTTCTCAAGGGAACGTGACTGATAGGTCTTCCTTCGCTTAATGTAGCGTACGCGTGAGGGATTGTACTTTTAGGATAAACTATAATACAATTTCGGGGGCTCAGGGGTTAGAAACCAAGTTTTATGCGTGATTTGAAAAAAATATGTTATAATTTGATGTAAATAAATAGGTTTTAAACTATCTAATACCTGTGACTTCGGTCTCGTTGTTTGTATTAAGCCAAATCAATAATCTTTCTCTTTGTATGGGGTTTCATTTAGTTGGTACAATCAACAGACAAACAGATAACTAGTTAATAATTTTTATTAAAAATATATCACATGCATGAACTGTGGTTCTTTCTTCCGCATACAACGATTTCCATAAAAACAAGCACAAAATTAATGCAGTGGAGCTATTATTTATAATACTAGAACTATTATATACTACTAGCATATTAAGTACCTTCGAGCGCGTATCTAGATGCCTAACAGTAGAATTTGTGTTTTTTTTTTCAGATCATATCTATCTGTGTACTGAAAGTCAGCAGAAGTAAAACAGAATACTTGTTCTGCGACTTTGGTGGTCTCTGCAGTAAGCCCCATAACCCTTTTGGGAATATCCTTAGCAATCTGCTCTGAATTTCGGTATCTCGGAACTCTCGTGCAAGGTGATGGTGATATTGACCAAGACGTTACGCGTCGAATCAACTCTGGCTTGTTAAATAAATGGCGACAGGTCACAGCGACAACTTGCGATCAGCGGATTGCCCCTTAAGTTGAAAGGTAAGATCTATAAATCTGTAATAAAACCTGTCGTTATGTATGGACCTTCTGGTCCATACATAACGACATGCTGGCCTACGAAGATGAAGGAAATCGTCTAAGTTGGTATGGACATGTGAAGAGGAGGGAGGAAACGCGTATGACGAGAAGAGTGTCGATGATGATAGGAATTGAATGTAGATAGATGGAG
This sequence comes from Brenthis ino, assembly GCA_921882275.1. Lineage (NCBI taxonomy): Eukaryota > Metazoa > Arthropoda > Insecta > Lepidoptera > Nymphalidae > Brenthis > Brenthis ino. Next base: position 7,830,157 of record OV170221.1, read on the forward strand.
AGGTAGAGGAACACCGAAGAAAAGATGGATAGAGTGTGTGAGACAGGACATGAAAGAGAAAGGGGTGAATGGTGAGATGATGAGTAATAGGGTAGTTAGGAAGAGGAAGACTTACTGCGCCGATTCCAAGTAATTTGTTAAATTGGCAAATTTATAATTATTGTAGTGAGATATTTCGATATTCCTTAAATAGTAACTTTTCCATGATATCCGTAAATCACATAACATTCACTATTTTAAGAAGATTTTTTATTGGATAGCTACTAAACAAAAAAAAAGAAAATCTATTAGCAAAAAATAATAATTAAATGTATTAAAGTGATCGCCAGGTGTTCAAAAATTAAACCGTAATCAATATTGAATCTTAGAATCTTACTAAACATGTAGAAAAAAGGTGCCTGTTTCTAAATATTTTATTTTATTGATACCACTAAAGCTCGTCAAAAGCTACTAAATAAAAAAAAATCACCTGACAATCAGAGGAGAAAAGCCACCGAACCGTGAAATAATCAATTCAAAGAAAGCTCACTAAATTGGGGTGTTCGAAAGCACATCAAACAAAAATATCTAAAACATCTAAAAAATCATAGGTAAATCAATTTTCTCGTTCATATGCAATTATTAAACAGTGGGCAAGTAAACTCGTGACGAGGGTCGACTTTGAATAATACGCATTTAATAGTGAACGGTACGTGGTTTTATATTTATAATTATATCTATAGTTTTTGTGACTTCAAGCTTGTAATAATGCAATTTATTTTCCTTATAGTGATTATATTTGATCGTGGAAAAAAACAACAATATGCTCTAAAATCTGCTTTTCACTGAACGATTTTATTTATATTTTTAGTTATTTTGTAAATAACCACTTAAAATGAATTAGAAGTCTTGCTTTGTATAAAGTATGTCACAGGTTCTATTCCTGGACGGACCTAAGTTTCATAGAATGTAGCCTTTTTCAGAAAATAGATTTATAAAATTCCATACATACAAATATGGCAGCTAAACTAAACTTTTTGCCAAAAAAATATCAAATAATAATAATATTTGTAAGCCCAAATAATTTCGATGGTATAATTCTTAGAAAGAATATATGTAGAATCTTTAGAAAATTAAGACTAAATTGTCGTATTAAAACAAGTAATTTTCGCAGTCGCAGATTGAATAGCATGCCTTATCACTTGTCTACGTGACTACAGACAGCAAGACGCCGTTACAATCGATAGTATGAGTGCATCGATAAACAATATTATTACTTAATGTCATATAAGATAACTCAATTTATGTTAAATTTTAAGATCTAAACGTTATCTTTTTACGTTGCAAAAATATTATGTATATATTAATACGTGAAGCCAAAACTTTGTACCCCTTTTTACGAAAATTGCGCGGACAGAGAAGTATGAAATTTCCCACACTTATAGTTTATATAGAGAAAAAGTGCAGAATGCTAATATTTTTTTAAGCTTAGGCATAAAAAATACATTAAATCAATAAAAAAATCATTACACACACTACCATGTATTTGACACACACGCATATATTATACCTACTCTTTTGTTTATTGTTAGTCTTTGGTCAAATTAAGAAGAGATTAATATTGTTTGTAATTTGTTTAAAATTTCTTTTCGATTTTATAAGCTATTTAATATTTATTATTTATATAACTTTGAAAAAAGAATCTCAATTTCGATCAAACTTAATGAATTGTGGTTAATTTTTAACCACGAGGCGATCTCTAGTATGTATAAATAAACTATTTAAAACAGACTAGGAAAAATTATCGAAGTCATAAACTCTGAATTATGTCCAATTTTTCGATAAAATTATAAGATCGCAATATTACCGACCAATAAAATATCGCTACAGTTTTGATATTGTTTTTATTAAAGAGTAGAATCCATCCTAATATTATAAATGTGAAAGTTTGTCAGGGTGGATGTATGTTTGTTACTCTTTCAAGCCAGAATGGCTGAACGGATCTGAATGAAATTTGGTACTGAGATAGATTATGGTCTGGAATAAAACATAGGTTACCTTTTATACCGGAAAAATGTACGGTTCCTGTGGAATAGATTTGTTTTTGTTAGTACTTTTATAAAATTAATCAAGTTAGCGTTCGAGAGTTTATTTTATATTTTTCTAACTCTAAGCTGCTACTGTAAGTTTCTTGACAGAAAACCAATAACTCTTTTGGTCCGACTCGAGACCGCATGATCTGTAGCCATGTAAAATCGAATCGTTGTTCCAATTCACATTCATTTGCCTTCCAGAGAGTAACCTATATTGGGAGCACGTAAAGCACATAAGAATGAGACGAAAAAATGTGGTATACTTGTATAAAAGTATTTTTTTTCCAAACGAGAATAGAATCCGCGACATCCATCAAAAATACTGTACACTGCGCCGGACATCTAAAACGCGTAACTTTGTTAGCTTATCAAAATGACTTGACATATTACATGTAAAATCATCATGAATACACAATATTTCTCGTTTCAAGGAAATTTAATCTCAAAAATGATAACTTTTTAACAAATTTAACCATAATTAAGATGTATTAATTAGAAATTCTCCGACGTGATTGCTTTTTATGCAAATTAAGCAGAAAATGGGTTTTAAAAAGTGAATAAATTGCACGTGTTATTGATGGCTGTACTGAGAAATTTATCTCTGTTAGCATTCGACAGAAATGATAAGATATTAATACGTAATTATTGTTATTGGTAAAACCGCAAACCGTTGTGTAAATGTAATTGTAAGTCTGACATTTTCAAAACGTAGCTAGTGACATACAAACATTCATTGTTGATTTCTAAACAAAAGAGAGATATATTGATGATCTATACTCTTATTTTAAGCATAGAAGAATTATATATACTTTAAACAAAATTTTTATGTTAGTACAAATAAGATAAATTTCTATGGTTTTCGAAGGACTGAGTATTGAACGTTTATAAAATCTTATGCCCAAGTATGGATTTTTTATTTGGCGCTAGTTTGTTATCATTTTTGGACATCGTCGCGTGAAACACTCGGAGGTTCTTAATGGTAGAAATGTAAGAAGATGAATGTATGAGTAAATATATTTTTATACTAATATACTGTTATTTTGATATTCAGATAAAACATTATTTATTTAATATTGATATCAGCAGTAGACTTATTAGAAAAATCTGTTCTATTTTTGGATGAGTTTAAACTATAACTAGAATAAGACTTATTTATCCTGCAAGCGAGTGGGATGCAGCGTGAGCACTTATATTTTGTGCACAGTATAATATTGCAAAGTCACAAGTCCAGAAGCCACACAACACAATACGGTAATAAGCTGTGTATCGCGCTCGACGCTAATTTGACAAGCAACGCGACGGCAGCCGTTATGGATGGCATAGACCAAAGATAGAATATGGTCATAGATTAGATTTTAAATGGAACTACTGTTATAAATATTATTGCTTTATGTATGTGTATGTTTGTCCTTAACGCTAAAACAACTGGACGGATTTGGATGAAATTTAGTAGATACCCCGACAGATTGACTTTTTTGTTAATGTTAGTAAATGTTTGCCCATACCATCTGCATTCATACAGATGGTTGTGGGACTCACCAATCAGGAAACCAGTAACACCCAAAGGAACATTCCCCGTCTAGGAATTCTTATTCTTCTTTTAGGAATTAATGAATGTGACCAGAATTTGTATTATACTAGCAGACTCGGTCACGCATTGCTGTGGCACACTTATTTTTTTTTCTTTAGCTTGGGGGTAGAATTTGTAGCTTAGAGTAGCTGTTTCTCAGCGTCTCTCTACTGATATTTTGTTATATTTCTCTCTCTCCGGATATATTGTTCTCTCTGGATATATTGTTCTCTCCGGATATATTGTTCTCTCTGCATAAAATCGTTAATTTTTCAATAAAAAAAGGAAATATTTAGGATAAAAACTATCCTATGTTTTAAGAAGGAACAATTCGCACATTTGAAAAAATATTACGCTAGGATCGGATAAGTGGTTTCAGAGTTTTTCGCGGACCAACATTGTGACATTAGAATTTTATATGTAAAATGAAATAAACTTGATTCAATTAGACTTATTACAAGTGCTTTTGAATAAAAATTGTATAGACTAACGACTCACCCTCACTCCGCTCGGGTTCGTCCCTACTAACGTTTTAACGTTTTGTATAGATTTCTCAGAGTGGAGATATTTTCCCGCAGTAAAAAGTATCCTATATGTAGACCCGGATAACCAGCTATCATCATACCAAATTTCATCAAGATCCGTCCAGTGGTTTTCCGTGATGCGGTCACAGACAGACAGACCGACAAACAAACAAACAAACAGACAAATAAACAAACAAACAAACAAACAAACAAACAAACATACAAAAATTCTAAAAATTATAGATTCGGCCTCTGTATCGATAATAATGTCTATTAAAATAAGATTTTCCAAAAAATATTTAATGTACAGATTCGGCTTAGTTATAATTTCATTATATGTATAGATAATAAATAAAATCTAAATTTTTTCTCGTTCAATAACGTAACACATAACATCTGACATTCTAACATCTAATTTACAAGAATATAAGGTTAGATGTTAGAGTATTTCGTATTTCATTTCCTCAAATATCTTTTACAGAACACTTATTTCTGATTGCTCTGAACTTAAACACTCTGTGTAGAACAATACTGCCACCATTTTGCCGAGTGTTGTAATATCGCTATTGAGGCTTCGACGTGTCGATGTCACCACTTTCTGGAAATCCTGATATTTAAGATTAGCGACTTACCCTCGTTTCGCTCGCTCTCCTAGGTACGCAGATATTGTCCACAATTTCATGGGTTTTAATTTTTTTCGCAGATTTTCTTTTTCTTAAATAAAAGTAGCCTAAGTTACTGCTTATAACACCAGCTATCTGCTAGTTAAAGTCCTGTCAAAATCGGTCCAACCATTTCTGAGATTAGCCGGAACAAATAGATAGACAGACAGAGAAAACTTAATTTATTTTCTAATACGTACCGTAAAGCGTATGTACTTTCATAATATGTATTTAGTAAAAAAACTATTATTGTGACGTTACAAACAGACACTTTTATTTATTTGTATAGATTGCTTGTTGAGTTGATTGTGTGTGTATGTTTATTATTCTTTCACGCTAAAATTACTTGACCGATTTGGACAGAATTTGGTACACAAATAAAATATGACCTAAAATAACTATGTTACTGGCCCGAGCGAAGCGAACGAGGTGAAGGCAAGTTATACTTTTAAATCTAAGCTATATATATATATATATATATATATATATATATATATATATATATAAAAAAATAATAAATCGTTTAAAATGTTTTACTACTTAGCAACTTTAATTTTATTCGCAAATAATGTAAAATAGAAAGGTTTTCATGATACGTCAATAGCCTTTTAACTGACGACCGAAGATAATATCGTTGCAAGAGCATAAAAAAAGAAAAAAATGCTTAATGGCAGTGCTAATTGCGTTGAACCCAGAGCGTACACAAATCCTGCCTTAGGTTGGCTGTTTAAGAATACTTACAATGTACATAGTCGATTTTAATATCATTATGAAATCAAATTACATACTATTTATTATAAATGAGAACGTTTTTATGTGTGTATGTTTGTAACACCTTCCTGATGAAACGGGTGGAATTAAGATATACATGGGACATAATATGACCTGGAGTAACACATAAGCTACAGATACCTCATTCTTTTGCGTAAATCAAGGACGAACAAACAAACTAAGAAACAGTAAAAAAAATTACATATATACGCAAAACCGTAAGCAAAAACTAGTGCAAACATAAAACATCTCGACATAATATTTCATCGTTCCTTTTTTGGTGCGGTTTAAACTTAATTAGCATAATGAAAACCCTTTAAGTGACATATCACTCGTAAATTATATCTTTTATAATGACACAAGACAGTATCTTTTTACACCTTTAATTAGTTAATTACGGTCTTATATGGTAGAATCTGTTCGATAATTTTAGAGTTAAGATGAATGTTTTATTTGAAACCTTATGTTATCTATAAATATATATGTTGGGACATTAACACACAGCACTATCTAGTTCCATGGTAAACTACGAGGCCTATGTTATGGATATCAGATAGTTGATATACTACACATATATAACTTTAAGTACTGACAAACTGGAGTACAAACATTAATGCTCATTACACAAATGAATACCTCCAACGGGACTCGAATCCGCGACCGCTGGCACAGCCAGTAGGATCAATGCAAATTGAGCCAAACTGGTCGTCAAAGGCATATAAGCAATGACAAAACAATTCAGTACGTTTCTGATCTACTTGTAAACCGTTTTTTTCTTATTTCTTTGGTTTAGTAGCTTTTGATATTCTTTCGTGTTATCAACATTGATATACAAAAACTCAAGATACACCATTAGCGTCTCAAAAACGGCCTCAAAAGCAGTGCACAACTTGAAATGAAATTGCGTTTTTTTTCAAATCTCTTCTGCTTTTCGGATGACAAAATTAAAACGCACGTTGTTTTATATATAAAAGTACTTTATATGGTGTGTGTAAGTTTGAATTTGTGTTTAGAGAATTAGAACTATCGATTTATGAATTTTATTTTTTGAAGATATATTTGTAAGGAAATATGTAGGTATATTTGTTTTTAGATTTTAGGTTATCAATAAAAAATTTTGGAAACAGTTTTCTTATGAGCATACTAGCGACTTACACTCGCTTCGCTCGGGTTCTTCCCTAGGTTGATTCCCCATGCAAACTTTCATCCCGATTTGCACCCCTTTAAGAGATGATTTCCGAGATAAGAAGTATCCTAGGTCCTTCCCAGGGTCTCAAACTATCTTTTTACCAAATTTCATTTAAATCGGTTCAGTAGATCCAGAGATTACCCCCTACAACGTCACAAAGACACAAACTCACAATTCACAAACTCATAAACTTTACCTCTTTATAATATTAGTATAGATAGATAGGTTATTCTATACGTATGGTAATATATTTTCCTCAAATTTCAAATAATGATCATGGTATTTTTGACCCTTAGGCGAACACTAGTTTTAAAAGAAAATGTTGTAATAGATAATAATAAATTTAATATAACTTTCCGAGGGAATCGCTCTTTCTGTTTGTAAAAACCGTATGAAAATCCGTACAGTAGTTTCTGAGATTAAACCGAACAAACTCCAAATAATCTTTAATGTGTACTGTATGATTTTCATTTTCTTTTAACGATTAAGAAATAGGTTGTTCGAACCGACAATCGCTATACAACCTATCAATCTAGACTGTAGGCAAAAAAATGATTTTTTAAAAAATGGCCTGCCAGCTGACCTGTTGCTTCAAAGATTTATTACCCAGCTAGGTTATACCCGCGGTTTCATTTATTCAAATAATATTCAGCCGTTTTTGATGTCCCACTGCTGGACACGGGCCTCCCTTCAATACGAGGGAGATCAAGTTATAGTACACCACGCTCGTCCAAGTGCGGGTTGGCGGACTTCACGTCTTTCGAAAACTTGCTAGCTTTTGTCAGAATTGCAGATTTCCTCACGATATTTTCCTTCATCGTAAGACAAGTAGTAATCATGTTGGAAATGATTTGCACAAGGAAATATCGGCGGTGCGGACGCGGGATTTGACCCCCCTTTGCTCGGTTTTCCAAGCGAACACGTTACCATTAGGCTACCACTGCCAACAACCACTGAGAATAAGCAGAATGAAATTGATAATCATTTATACAATATAATCTACTTATATATTATATTTTTTATTGCGCATAAAAAACATATGTATATTACATTAAGAGAAAATTGAAGGCGAAGGTGGACTTATCTCTAATAGTGATCTCTTCCAGTCAACCTATGGGGGTGAAAAAGATTGTTCATTTAGCGGAGCGTAAAAGAGCAAGGTGATAAGGAAATGAAGTTATAAAAAAAAAGAAAAAAATCACAGTATGTATAAAAGTAACATTCTAAATAAAACTATCTTAATATACAGGGTCATTTTTAATTTACTAAAAACCTTTTGGGAATACACTATTTACATCATAACAACAACATCTGTAACAAGAAAAAATAATATTTCTTAAATTTTTATTTTCATACAAAAATAAAAATATTTTTTTGCACCTTCTAAACTTAAAAGTTCTAGCATCTGGCCAAGTTTAAATGAGTAAGCGCGGCTTCCTACACCCCTCCACCCCTCCCCCTCCACCGGACACGCGCTTTCTTTTGCTAATGCTGGACTATTAAAGTTTGGAAGGTGCAATAAAAATATTTTTATTTTTGTAACATTTAAGATATATTATTTTTTTCCTTACAGATGTTGTTATGTTGTAAATAGTGTATTCCCAAAAGGTTTTCAGTAAATTAAAAATGACCCTGTATATTTATTGAAGTATTTGTATTTGAGTACCTGAACTTTAGCCTGCTTTTTAATACTATCTCTCCAACTCACTTAGGTTGACTGGAAGAGATCTCTTCTAGAGATAAGTCCACCTTTGCTAACTAATTTTATTGTTTGTTACTCTCTGTATTTTACATATAAGTGCAATAAAGAATAGTATATATCTTTTGGGATTTTTTGCGGATTCGTTTAAATTTTTGGTTCCTGACGTTTCGAATGCTTTACCAGCAATCATAGCCATGGCCTATGGGGTCTCTCCCATCAAAAATCAAAATAAATCCGCAAAAAAACCGAAAAGATAGTTTTATTTAAAATATCAAATATTATGAATTGTAGGTATTTTTTTTTTGCTTAAGCATCTTCTATCCATTTATACAGGGTTCTTTGTACACACAAAAATACTCACTATGCTGTTCGTCTTTCTTCGTCTTCGTCTCTAGAGACGTAGCTCTCCGAGGTCCTGAAGTGTAAAACCATACTAAGAATTCCTAGACAAAAAACTCATTAACTTTTCTTAGCCCAATCTGGGATTCGAACCCATCTCAGAATCTGTAACTGTTCATTCTAACCACTAAACCAATGAGGTTACTACATATTATTTTTGAATTATGCACACAAAGCCTAAGGCCAAAACTAATTTAAAATACGCCAGTTAATTTCTATAATTACTAACAGAACGAGGCTTAACTTTAGATATAAACGATAAATACTTAATTGTTTTCCATTTCCACCATACAATTTGCAATTAACATTGCAATTTAAAGGAATGCTGTCATTACTCTATGCATAAATTAAGTATGTAGGAACATCTTTGTCTTGTATTCGTCATGTGTACAGAGTAGCTTTGGTTTACATTAAATATGTTGGGATATTAACACACAGCACCATCTAGTTCCATGGTAAGCTACGAGGCCTGTGTTATGGATTCTAGATAGTTGATACACTACACATATATAACTTTAAATATATACATATTATAAATATAAACAATCCTTACTGGAGTACAAGCATTCGTGCTTATTATATAAACGATGCCCCCAGCGGGACTCGAACCCATGACCGTTGGCACGAGATAACATTCTCTTTTGCTTTTTATTATTATGCCATACATTCCGCCATTTTTAGATATAAGTTACTAGCGCCTTAACCCTCGCTTCGCTGGTCCCTAGGTAATGTTTTAAATAGATATAAATAGTTATTGCGAGTGTACCTTGGGAGAAAGACTTATGCTATTGCAGATTTTTCTGTAGGCCTTTTTAAAACCTAGAATTTTCTAGTACATTGTTTTGATGTATGGTTTAGCCAGCGTTAGCCATGTAAATTTCTAAGAACAATTCGACAGAATCATTTATGATGTTTTGCTGAAGAAGTGAAAGATTATCCTGTAGTAAAAGGTATACTAAATATTGACCCAACTGATAAGTCATCCCTACACAAAATTTTGTTAAAATCGGTTCATTTTGCGTGAAATGTACACAAACATATAGACAAGCATACAAAAAAAATATAACTGTTGTTTTGGGGCCTATGTATATTTTGCATACAATGTGTTAAAGTCATTGTTTTAAAAAAAATCCTACTGATTTCGCTATATTACTATTTTACAATATGTATAGATTATTATAAAAAATAGGATATAAACAAACCCCTTATCAGTTACACACCGACGGTTATTACTCTTATCAATAACAAGTTGTTTTTGTTAAATAAAAATGGGATAAAAATATATTAAGTTTATAATTAAATTATAACTAATATTTAACTACATAAAAATATTGATTTAAAGCTTAAAAAACTCTGGCTTTAAACTACTCTGTGTGGTTCCGGTAAATAAGTTCTTTTAACTTAATGATGTTACGAACATTAAGGATAAGGAGTGTTGAAAATTTTACCTTCATTTGTGTTCATTTATGTCATATTAAATGATAAATGAATAATCTATATACATATAATAAATTTCTGAGTCAAATCTGTACATTAAATCTTTTGGAAAATCTTATTGAAATAGTCATTACTGTCTATATAGAGGCCGAATCTATAGTTTTTAGAATTTTTGTCTGTCTGTCTGTCCATCTGTCTGTCTAGCTACGGATACATTATGAGAAAACCACTGAGCTGATTTTGATGAAATTTGGTATGATGACAACTGGCTATCCGGATCAACATAGGGAATACGTTTTGCTGCGAGAAAATATCTAACCTCAGAGAGATTTATACTAACCATTTAAACGTACCTAGGCATGAAAACGGGCAGAGCAAGGGTGAGCCGCTAGTATATACTCGTACACACGTAATATCCTGAAATAAGTTATGAAATCCGTTTATTTATTTATCTAATTATTGCACATATTCTAGAAAATGGCAATTGTATGAAACAAAATAATAAAAAAAAACGCAAAGCACAAGCGTTTTCTTCCATACAACATTAGAGTTAGAAAACGTATACGACAAAAAAACACGCTGTAGTTATGTATAAAGACTTATGTATATTACTTCATTTTAAGTCTTAATTTTTTAAAAGCTCATATTTTAAAAAGCTTTTAAATAAATATGAGTATCAAATTACATAACTTATTTACAGAATCGAACTTTCCATATTTAAGAGTAATAAAAAAATTATGGCCCTTTAAACTAACTCGAATCATTAGGATGTATGGAAAAATTTTTTCCATCTCTTTTAACTTGAAGTGAAGCCAAAAGCACTCTATATTACTTAAGCAGGGTTAAGTTAAGTCAGATATTTCATATTAGCATAAACTTGAGAGCTTTATAAACTTTTGAAGTTTCTGAAATTGATAACGCACTGCTATTTGAAGTCGGCTTTTCTACTATTTATTTTTGTATTACCGAGTTATGAAAGGGCTATCCGTGAACTGTTACTAGTTCTTTCCCTTGGAGTTGCTTGGAAAAAATAACTCATATACGAGATAAGCAGACTAATGTATGAATCTAACTTGAATATAATGCTTACTGGGTAGTTAGCACTATTTTGCACTCGCAATTTATCCTTACTTTGCTTCTACATTATTATCGATACAGATGCCGAATCTATAGTTTTTAGAATTTTTGTCTGTCTGTCTATCTGTCTGTTACCGCATCACGGAAAAACCACTAGAAAGATTTTGAAGAAATTTGGTATGACGATAACTGGTTATCCGGGTCAACATATATATTTTCCCCGGTAAAAAGTATCCTATATTGATAATAAAGTTTATTTCAATAATATTTTCCCAAAAAAAAATCTAATGTACAGATTCGGCTTAGTTACAATTTTATTATTTGTATAGAATACCGCGTAAAATCTGTAAAGATAATTTCTATACGTATACAAAAAATCATGTACAAATATTAAAAAAAACCGACTGCATAAAAAGGGAACTAAAAATTTGACGTAGAAACATAGTATATTATTACGCAGTCGGAGACACACGTAATAAGCCTCGCAGTAAGGATAAATCACGACGCTTTTACAAAACACAGAAATTGGCACTAATATATGGTCCGCCATTTTAATTTTTAATGAAATTTATTTATCCTATAACAATTGCGCTATCAAGACAAATCTAACGACGTATAAATCATCAAAATCGGTTAAACCGTATAGAAATTACAAGAGAACATAGAGTCGGACGTATGTACGTACATACATACAGATCAAATACACAACCCTCTTTTGGGCTTAAAAGTTGGGTAAAAATGTAATATTTTTGCGTAAATCTAAGAAAATTTTGCATACGGCGTACTAATTGTAGGTAAACCCAGATTGATAGACAACTCACTGCTATAACACACTAAGAGGGCAATAAACTAGTTTTTAAATACGTTCAAGGGGTACTATTTAGAAATCAGCGGAATTAAAAATAATGATTATCCATAACTCCGCGGGATATTTCGAGCGATTTATTCTACATTACACTCGAGTGCAAAAGCGGTTTTAAACGTTTTGCGTTTTACCTAATGGCTTTTTCAAAAGTAAGTAAATAAACGCTTTAGAATGCTCCGAGTTCTTTATTTTCTATAATAAATTCTACTAATATTAATTTGTATGTATGTTTTTTATATAGTTGATATACACTTGTTATATCCAGACTAAGTGTATGTTGCGTAAATAAGTCATGCTCTAAACGTCTTTTCACGAGAATCGAACCCGTTACCAGCAATATATAAATCTAGGATCAAAATATTTCCGTGAAAAAATTTGAGAAGATATAGTTTTATTTAAAATTATGTTTTGGTTGAATTGTTGAGCAAAAGTCAAACATCCAAAAAAAATTTTTTTGAACCAGGAACCTTCGTAGACGTATACAGTCTAATCCACCAGAGTTTCATCACAATATGATCAACGTAGTTTAGGAACACATAAAAGACTAATATACGAACATTCATTTTTATTTATAAAGAAGATAGCTTTAACAAATTCGCGTAAATTTACAAAAAGTTTTACTATAAATCTAATTAAATAACATATTATAAATCCATTCTTGCTAAAATAACAAAAAGTTTACCACAAAAACCCACTTTTCCTTAAATAATTAAAAATAAATTTCTACGGATTACAGGAAATACGAGAGAAGCAACGCGAAGGCGGTGTATGAAAGTTGTAGGTAAATTATCTAAATGATCCACATATTTTTGAGTTGAGCTTAGTTCAGTATTTTCTGTAATACATTTATATTCATAATGCTCTTTTAACTGACTTTTATGAACACTTTATTGTTTTAAATGTTTCAGATATAGCGACGTTTGGTGGTTTTGTCTGAGTTTTTGAAATTATTTAACCTTGCAGGTTCAATTGCTCAGATTTTAAACATGTACTTATGAAATTTTTATTATTAATATACATTTTAAATAAAACTATCTTTTCGGATTATTTAACGGATTTCTTTTGATTTTTGGTTTCCGACGTTTCGAATGCTTTACAGCAATCATGGTCACGGGAGAGACTGAGGTTATAGACGTCTCAAACACATACTTGTTACAGACAGTGCTTACCCACTATTTTACAAAAATGATTTCATAAATTCAAAAATGGTCCAAAGTACCTTACAATATTTGTTGATTTTTATTTCTAAACATTTTAAAAAATTTATAAGTATTATAATTAAATATAGCAATATTATTTATTTATATCAGCATTTGAAACTTCGGGAACCAAAAATCAAAATGACTCCGCGAAATAATCCGAAAAGATAATTTTATTTAAAATGTCAAATATTCGCGAAAATCTAAGAACTCATTTAAAAAACTATAACACAGTATTCTTTAGATAAAAGTAAAATAGTTCATATCTAAAAAAATAACTTTTCAATTTTTTTGAACCATTTAAACAGACTGTAAAGAAATTACTAAATAATTATACGTTTAAAATTCTACATCTTATTCAATTAATATTTACATATTACAACTAGTGCTGGGCCGGTAATCAGAAATCTACCAAAATTATTTTTTTATTGATAGCAACTAGAGCTCATCAATAGCAACTAAACAAAAAAAAAAGAAAATCGGTGGACTGACAGAAGAGAAAATTGAACTGTCTTGTGTTTGCCTATTTATACATATATAGCTACTAAGTACTACTACGAGTAGCAGAACCCGCTAACCCTGCGTTCAATCTACAAAAAAGTCTGGCTTTATGTTATACAGCTATGTGTATTTATTTAATATTGTTCATACAAAAATCGCGATTAAAAATTGGGGGTGGGGGGTAGAAGGGTGAAAAATACTTTACGACCTAGAATAATAATAATAATTAATTTTTATTTCAAGTAACCTAAGACTCATATTTTGTTATATCTACCATATAATATACATTTCATTAAAATCGGTCAAACAGTTTCGGAGGAGTTAAGTCCTCAAAATACATATTATGTACCTTCTAAAGAAGCAAAACTTAACTGAATACCCCAATTACAAAAAACTATAATAAAAATAACAAATGAAAAAACCGGAAGCACTCACGGAAACGACTATTGTTGCTGTAACGATACGAAGCGTCATATTCAGGGAAATATGGCGGCAGTTCCGGTGTCCATTTGTAAGGAGTATTTGGGGAACCATAAGGGTTTATGTTGATATATATGATGGAAGGGTATACTCGTATCTTATGTAACTTATTTGCAATAACAATTACGTTCTATTTCAAATATTATCATCTTGGGATAACATTGGCATTTGTAAGTATGATATGAATATTTGATACATTGTTTAATATATAGTCTGTTAGAAAGTCTACATGTGTGTTTGTTTGTGTTTATGTTACAGGAATTAAGATATAGCTTTTATTATAATCTACGGAATTTCTTTAGAAAGGTATATATATATATATATATATATATATATATATATATATATATATATATATATATAAGCGGTCATAACAACACATTAATTATAATCCAAATGGTACTCTTTTACACCCTAGTTTTTTTTTCAATAAGCCACTGTTTACACTGTTTAATATATACATTGACTTTACATATCAATATATATATATATATATATATATATATATATATATATATATATATATATATATATATATAACAATAACACAGTAATATCTCCCCAAACTCCGTATATACTAAATTGAAGCTAGAAAACATACGTTTATAAAAATAGGCAGAGAAAACAGATTTAAGATAAATCTTAGCATATTACTTATATCTTATTTTTTTTAAATAAAACTATATTTTCAAAATAAATCCGCGAAAAAATCAGAAAAGCTAGTTTTATTTAAAGTGTCAAAAATTCGCGTAAATCTAAGAAAGTATTATCTACTCGTAAGTTATTTTTTAAATGAACGAAGTTTTTAAACAAATGGACTCGTTATTTTCGAAATACAGAATTTTAGAGGCATATTTGAAATAAAATCTTAACACAGCCTTAGGAATTGGGTGTTTGTTTGTTTTGAAATTCTATAATTTTTAAGGTATGACAGCCTTATTCAATAGTAATAAAAAAGAGTTTGTAGAAGGATATAGATACTCGAAAATTATTTACAAGTAATTGTACCCGAAAAACTACCTTTACGAATTTTTTCGCGGATTTATTTTGATTTTTGTCTCCCGACGTTCTAATCTCAACGGGTATAAAGAAAAATTCACAGACGAAACCAAAAGCAACGACTAGTTTCTAATAAATTAAAGGAAGTTCTAAACTAAATTCACGTTGCATTCACGTTGCTCGTTTTCTTTACGAGGTGCTAGAATTTCGTTGATTTATACTGTGGTTGCGTGTTGTACCGCTATTATCTCACTCATGTGTACCTTATATGGTCACTACGTGTTACTGTTTGGTACTAACATGGTGTTTTGAAATTGGTTGAAATTTATGTTTAAGGTTCACTGAAGCAGAATAATGGGATGTTCTAGGGTTAAGTGTATACTTTCCTATAGTTGTTCTTTCTGTGAATGTGAATGCTGAATCATAAATGGGTATTGGTGTGGAACTTGCATCGCTTATATATGGAGCTTAATCATTTGTTTATATTGAATACTAGCTACTAGGTACGTCTTATTTTTTGATTTCGCTTAAAATTCTAATTTCTTTTTCTTAAATAAAAGTAGCTTAAATTACTCCTTATAAAACCAGCTATCTGCCAGTAAAAGTCCTGTTAAAATAAGTTCAGCCGTCTCGGAGATTAGCCGAACCAAACGGACAGACTTTTTTTCATTTGATACATCTCAAATATTACGTGTCTGTGAAGGACCTTGATGATTTGAATTTTGTTTTTAGCATCATTTTTTATAATAAAAGATGCTTTACAAATTGTTAACTCTGCAATTAAATTAGCTTCCATGAGCTTTTAATCGTAGATGGTCACATAATACCGACTTTCTTAGACTTACGCAAATATTTAACATTTTAAATTAAAATATCATCTTGGACGTCATTCCCGACGTTTCGAATGCTTTAAAGCAATCATGGTCAATGGAAATATTTATATATTGATTAACAACGTCTGAAAAATATTGCCTTCTTATCATACTATGTAAAAACTCCATAATTTATCCAAATTTTATGAATTTTGCCAAAATGCTAAACTTTAAACGAAAAAAATACAGGTTACATAAGATTTTGTATCATAAAATTATAACAAACTTCGAAGTTCGCTTGTTTACGTTTAAGTATGATTGAAGAGTAACCCAGAATCGTTTTATCATCACATCTCAAAGTGAATCACTAAATCACAGCTTTCGTTTTCGTCATACAAAGTTACATCGATCGTAAATACTGTATTGAATTTAGAATAAGGGAGCACAAGCAAAATTGTTTTTTATTTCTTTATAATAAATGTCAGAATTGTATGCTTGGACATGATATATACAACCTTGGAATATACTGTAGAAATGTTATCAACTCGCGATACTAGGTTATACTGGTATGGTAAAAAAATGCCAGCTGAACACATAACTTCTTTCTTTAAAAGGTGGTTAAAAAAGTTCTTTGTTTACCCCATGATGTAGGTAAATTAATATTAGATTAAAATCGTCTCAGTACTTATTTGTCCAAACGACCAATTTACCGAAAGAGTGTTTAATTCAGAAATATTGACTTTTAATTGCCAATTGTATTGGTATTAAATACACAATTTAATTTAATGTAGCCAAAAATATATATTTAATCTCTATTCGTAAGTATATCTTAGAAATAAAGCTTTATTTTCAACCGACTTCAAAAAGGAGGAGGTTCTCAATTCGACTGTATGTTTTTTTTTTATGTTTGTTACTTCAGAACTCTGTTATTTATTCACCGATTTGAACAATTTTTATTTTGTTTGAAAGGGTATACTTCCAGATTGGTCCCATTTAAATTTCAAAAAAAAAAACACCCCTCAGGGTGGAAAAACAACTAATGATGAATTTAACCTACTTCTAATTGTCATATTGACTTGAAACTTTGGTTTTGGTGTTGGTGGTGTGGATAGGTGGAACTCTTCAACGGCTAATAGTAGATACTTTGAGTTTGGGCTTATTTTGTTTGATTTGACAAGCCTAACACGTTAGAATCCTTACTTTGCTACTACTGTCTTCACTAAAAAGGGAAAAATAAAAACTTTTTAACAAAAAAATAAAAACCGACTTCAAACAAACGCACTAAAAAGTCAAAAATAACTGATTGGTAGTTTTCATTTACTATACATACCTTATCAAATATATTCGAAGTCGGTGTGTTGCGGCGTCGCAGGATTACTTACGCACTCAACGACGACGCCCCGACGGCATGTCTGCCGAAGCAGACCTGCTCCAATGGTCCACTCTGCTGTCAGAGAAGTACCAGGAGCAACCCGCATGGTACACCGCTCACCGAAGTGGGCTACCTCCCAGTGCGTTTCTTGTCTTCGCACCCGGCTGAACTGTCGGACGCTAATGAGCCCCCCCCCCCCACCACGACAAGGTGAACGCACGTGGGGGGAGGGGGGTGTATTGTAGTCGAAGATCTCTAAGCCATCTTTAAAATGATAAATATTACGCTTAAATCACAGGAGTGCTTTTTTTATGATGACACGTTTATCTCTACGAAAGTGATAGCTAATCAAGAATGTTACAGTCTTTTTCTTCTTTTGCTCTTGAATCATGATTTGACACCGTAATAACCATGGGTTCCTCACACAAAAGCTATACAACGTAATTTTATTATCTTAACTATATACCGATACCATTTAGCATGCAGTGGTCTGACCTTGTACCGCCCGTGGGTAGTGACAATTTAAGTAAAGACCTAATAGAATTAACATAGAAATTGATTCACCAGTAGATTCAGTACGCCCTATCATCGTTTAATCCTTTTATGGCCGCCACATACAGCTTTTGTTATTTTAGGAACATTTAAAATATATTATATACTAGCGTCTCACACTCGCTCCGCTTGGGTTCGTCCCTAGTAATGTTTTCACGTTTATCTCAGAGATGAGATATTTTCCCTTAATAAAAAGTATATTATATATTCATATTATCATACCAAACTTCATCAAAATCTGTTCAGAGGTTTTTTTCGTGATTCTGTCACAGACGAAAAATTCTAAAAACTATAGAGTCGGCTTCTGTATTGATAATAATGACTATTTCAATAATATTTTCCAAAAAATATTTAATGAACAGATTCCGCTAAGTTAGAATTTTATTATATGTATAGACAGCGTCCTACGTTGAAACATTAGCATTCAATTAATATAATAACTTAAAATCAAACTAGTTTTTAGTCCTGGCTTTTCCAGTCCTTTGTTTGGATTTGAAACTCAAAAATATATTGACGTTCAAATAAATTATATAAGTTATCATTAGTAATTTTACGGGTAGAGGCGTTAAAATTGCAGCTCTTTAAATTATCCCTTTCGTATAGTCCTGGAAATGATTTTTTTTTATTTTATTATTCTTCTATTATAAATTAAACTCGCCGCGCTGTTTTTGTGTTTGTAGTTAATAAATTTATTCGCTGAAACTACTGTACCATTTTTCATACGGTTTTCATTAAAAGAAAGATGGTTTATCCAACAAGGTTATAAGATACTAGGTTCCTTCCTTCCCTCATACAAATTTTCATCCCCATTTTCACCCCTTTGAGAGATAATTTCCGGGATAAAATCCTATGTACTTCCCAGGGTCTCAAACTATCTTTTTACCAAATCTCATTTAAATCGGCTTAGTAGTTTCGGAGCTTATTTGGTGCATACATCTTTCGTCGTTATAATTATTAGTATAGATTATATTATTTTGCGAAAATTAAGCTACCAATATACTAATATTTGTATAAAAAATCGTCCCTTTTGAGAGTTTATATATATATATATATATATATATATATATATATATATATATATACATACAAAAGGCATCAAGACTGGGACGAATATGTTAATTTAAATAACAATGAACATGCTATTTGTGGGTGAGTGAATCTATCTGTTACTCTTCACACTATCAAGGCTTAACGGATTTGACTACGACTAATTCTAAATAAACATACAAGCTACGTTTTATACCATACTAGCGACTCACCCTCGCTTCGCTTGGGTTCGTCTCTAGTTACGTTTTAACGGTTAGTATGAAATACAAATCTTTGAATTTCTCGGCTTTTCTGTACTATAATATGCATGTATTTTACATATAAACCTTCCTCTTATATCACTCTATCTACTCTATCTATTAAAAAAACCGCATCAAAATGTGTTGCGTAGTTTTAAAGATCTAAGCATACATACGGACGGACAGACAGCGGGAAGCGAGTTTGTTTTATACTTTGTAGTAACTAGTGACTCACCTTGTTTTGCTCGTGTTCTTCCCTAGGTTGATTCGCCATACAAACTTTCATCCCCAATTACACCCCCTTAAGGCATGATTTCCGGAATAAAAGATCCTATGTCCTTCCCAGGGTCTCAAACTACCTTCTTATCAAATTACATCTAAATCAGTCCAGTAGTTTTTGAGTTTATTCGTTACAAACATACAAAAATACAAATCTTTCCTCTTTATAATAGTAGTGTCGACATTGGACAACTATTACATGTTAATGTACACGTATATTCGTTAGTCTTTGACGCTGTAAGGGCTGGATAAAATTTTGTACATAGATAATGTCTGGAGTAACATAGGCTACTATTAGGCACATAGATTCGTACCCTAAGCAAAGCCAGGGTAAGTCGCTAGTAATTTATAACACTTAAAACATGCTATTTATCTCTTAAAAATCCCTTACAAAAGACCCTTATTAAGTTGTAATTATAAACTATAAATAAGTATAAATATAATATCTTGGGACATTACCGCACAGCGCCATCTAGTTCCATGGTAAGCTACGAGGCTTGTGTTATGGATACCAGATAGTTGATACAATAAATATATATAAGTTTAAATACGTACATAATATTATAGATATAATATTAAATACATACATATCATAGTAGACACATGACGTTCAGTAAAAAAATCTTATAATTTAATGCTAAATAAAATATTTAGAATTTGATATAAACACCCATGACTGGAGTACAAACATTTCGTGCTCATCACACAAATGAATGCCAGTGGGATTCGATCCCACGACACTTGATACAGCAATTAGGGTCACAACAACTGTACCAAACGTCAAACAGCACAGCACAGTAACAACAGTTAATAACATACTACATATGTATCATCTATAAAATACTCTATGACGGAAGGGGAAAATACTCGCGTATATCGATTTTGGAGGGTATGAAAAATGAAGTGGCTGAAATGACAAGGATATTGTGAAGCCCTTGCGTGAATGGATGGCATGTAGTACAGGTGCATGTTGTTATAATAATACTTCATATATGAAATATTATGTTGTGTTAACATCTATCGTGTTATAAAAATTGTATTCAGACCCTTGTATATACATATAATTAATTAACATTAATATGGAGGTGTGTCACTAGATGCCAAATAGCTATACTTATAGTACTCCAGGTTACATTTTATCTGTACTCAATTTCATTTAAGTCCGTTCAGCCGTTTCTACGTGAAGGGGCAACAAAATACACAATCTATTATCGATGTATAGACTCAATATCAGCTCAATTTCTACTAACTGTGCAAGCGGTCGCGAGTTCGAGTCCCGCTGGGGGTATTAATTTGTGTGATGAGCACGAATGTTTGTACTCCAGTCATGGCTTTGTCATATGTTCCTTCATTGTTAAATGGATTTTATACCTCCCAAGGAAAAATGCAATAAGATGCAGTGTATAACTTCTATATATTAAATGTTCATATCTCGTAACATAATATATGATAAACACTAACAAAGAAACGAAGGTCTCTATTAACATATTACAATTGTAAAATATCTTGAAATTATACACTAAATAACATTTTTTACCATATTTTCTGCAATATAGAATAAAATATATTATCTTATATGAAAAATAAAGCAATTTAGAATTTAATATAACTTCATAAAAATATATTTAGCTTATATTATGTGAATATCTCGTACAATAATATCCATAAAAGTCGACATTATGCTAAGTAAAGTCAACATTTAACTGTACGAGTGTATCTGTGCTACCATTACCTACTAATATTACCATATTTACTATAGGTACTAGCGTATATAGAATGTTTCTCGAATAAGAAATTACTCAGTAACGTGTTCGTTGACGTCTATCGAACGGAAAGATAGTAGGGGTTGGACGCTTTTAAAAGGGATTACGAAAGGAAAAATAGGTAAATAAGTAAAAAAAATGCTGATGTAAACTGCATTAGCATACAAATGAAGCTCGCATTTAAGTATTTTCAGTATTGGGTTCCGAAGTAGAAGCTGTTTAAATTAAATTAAAAGAAAACGTGTAAATGATTAAGCTCTAAATTGAATAGTTATCTTTTAAAGTAAAGGAAATTTCAGGTAAGACTTAGTGAGTAGTTTTAACCAATAATATATTTTATATATATATATATATATATATATATATATATATATATAAAAAATATATGTAAAAATTTGTATGTTTATATTGAAAAAAATTGTCTTTGACCACCTTTAAAAAGGAGGGATAATACTTTCCTAGATTGACGCAAATATTTGACATTTGAAATAAAATTAATTTTTTACATTTTTTCCCTGTACCATAAGCCATATAGGTACATGTAAACTGTAAAGTTTGATGTGTAATGCAAAATTGTTTCTATAGTTTTACAGTACAAAATATTTTTTTAATTTGACTTTTCTTTTTGTTTAGATTTTTGTTTCTTGACGCTTCGAATGCTATACAGCAGTCGTGATCACGAGAGAGACTAAGGTTTTAGACGCCAAGATATACACACGTACGCGAAACTTCAAGTGCACTCTCTATTTCTTTCACTCTCAAAATCCAGTGGGATCACAATTTGGCATGTCTTAACATGCCCTCCGAGGCACGAGAGCGTAACACCGCCAAGTTCCTAACTTTTGACTATTACAGAAAAGCCAACTATTTTTGGTTCGACCTAAGATTCGAACCCAGGACCTTTAAAACTGCAGTTGTATGCTAGACATTAGACCAACGAAGCATGCACAGAATATAAAATTAAATTCAACATAAATCAACGTTTTCTCTTCTCACCAACGAACTTCAGTACCTTTGCTTTTTTTACAGGCCATTTGGCTCAGCTTTATTCGTTTGTTTTTTTTACTCTCCACTGTTTTATTGTTTTCAATAGGAACCTGATATAAACAATATTAATTTAACTAACTCGTTTTTACAATTCAAAATATTATTTTAAAATCCTTTCTTGTTTGGAGAGCTTTAAAATATTTTATTGCATATAGAATATTTGCGATGGGTTATCGATTTTCATGAAATAGCTATATTTATTGTTGTATTGTTTGTATTAACTAGCATTTGCATTTGACATTGGTCGCTTGGAAAGCAAATATAATGAAGTTTTAAAGATTATCCATAAAAAAATTCAAACGGCTTCCGACAGAAGTAAGGAGGTTTACTGCAAAAAGTATATATATTTTTAATTTAAAATATTATTTATTACTCTAATTAAGACATTAATATTTTTGTGTTTTGCGAATCGGTTTTTTTTAAATTATTTTTCTACATATACTTTCCTTGTTTAAAGAGACATGTCTAAAAAATTCCAAGTGACTTCAATGACTCATTTTACTTCAGTGAGAATCAAAGTTGCGACCTTCACTCTAACAAAATAATATATTATTAAGATCTCTTCCAAATAAAATTATACATCTAAAATAATTTTATAGTAGACTTTATTATTTAGGGTGGACCTTTACTCGAACAATAGTAATGAATGATCAAAAATCAGCGGAGCTTAAAAGTTTCTCAGACTTCTTTGAAATTAGGTTGTTTTAAGAAAAATCACTCGAGTATTATAAAACGTAAAAATAATTCTTTTACCTGTATCAGTACATTTTCGCTCTAACAAATATTTTTTAAGAAATAATAATAGATTTTATCTTTGTTATAAAATGAAAAAAATAAATATAGAAATTCATCAAGGCCGAATCAGAATAGCTGGTTCCGTACATTACCACTATTTATTATGGTTTAAAAACCTACGAATTGAACCTGTGACCTAAGCAATGCTAAACCAGATCTGTCACTGTCACTGCGCCATAACCATCCTATATCACATTTATAGCGATTTAAACGAGAGCTCCGATAACGATTTAGGTGTTTCGATTACGAAATCCTAGTAGCTGGGTCATAAAATTTTTTTATGAGCAACAGCAAAATTTTAACTGCATTTGATGTTAACGACGGCTCGGGCCATTTTTCGATGAAAAATTTCATTGCCGTAATGCATTTGGACTCGATAAGTTGTTTGGTAAATGTCGGTGAGAGAAGATATACCTACTATACGTATAAGCAAAATATATGTATATGGTATATATGGTCTATTTAAAGTAGGAAGTGGGCTATTAATATTATATATTATTATATAATATTAACTATACCAAGTGAGTTCGATTCCCCTAAGATTCTTTCTATTAGTCCTATGAGTAACATTTTTTTTAATTGTTATTTATAACATTATTATAAATGCGTAAATATGTATGTTTGTTATTCATTCGTGCTGAAACGATTGGACAGATTTAGATGAAATTTAGTACACAGATGTAACTATGACGTGGACTAGTACATATACCGTTAGTAATTGTCACCTAGGGCCTAATTGCAAGCGAATATATTATGTACATTATATATAATTATTACTAGAACTATATTATGTACATTACAAGTACTATACAGAAAATTAAAATTGAAGTGTCTCTTTGTAATGTCAAAATAACAGATTTTTACTAAATGCATATGTATATATTTATAAGAAAAAAAACAATTTATAATTTTTTGCGTATTTATCTGTTTGTTCCCGGTAATCCCCGAATCTCTGGTCTAAATTTGACAGGAAATTCACTGGCAGATATCTGATGTTATAAGGAGTAACTTAGGCTACTATTATTTCAGAAAAAGAATTAGGGTTCCGCTGAAAAAAAAATACTCAGCGACACACCAAAGCGAAACGACTTTAAGTCGTTAGTAATAAATATAATAAAATACAAAAAGACCAAGAACACCCAAGAAAAGCCGCTAGTATACAAATAAACAAGTAAGCTTTGAACACAATATAAGATATCATGCAAATTTCAAGACAGTTCGACATATTGTGCATTCCTCTAAGTAAATACACTGTTGATATGAAACATCATCCGTTTGTAATGGAGTATTGGCATATTTAGAGCAGTTAGACGTTGAATGCATTAAGCTATCAGACCATCGCCGATCACGTTAGTTGTGCTAACAATATCATTTGGTACATCGATACTAGCTTTTAACAGCAACCCTTTGTAATTTCGAATTAAGTCTATTTAATTTAATTATTAACAAAGGGTTGGTTAAGTACTATTTCGTAGTAGGGTATGCTTAGTTATCCAAATAGTATTATTATTATGAGTTTGGGTTGTAAGGTTGAAAATTAAAGCGGTATTGTAGATGTTTTAAGTAAACTCTTGATATATGCATAGTATATGGTGGGATATTAATACAGAGCACCATTTAGTTCCATGGTAAGCTACAAGGCGTGTGTTATAGATAGCAGATAGTTGATACACTACACATATATAACTTTAAATACATATATATTATAAATATATACACCCATGACTGGAGTACAAACATTCGTGCTCACACAAATGATTGCCCCGAGATGGACTCGAACCCGCAACCGCTGGCACAGCAAGTAAATTTACTACAAGCTGAGCCAAACGTGTCGAAATTGTGGCCTAATTCAGCTAAAATTTTAATAGTAGCTACTAAGCATTACACACTCCTTCGAGCTCCACAATTTCTATCACTTCAGTCTTTACTTCTTCGTTTATCTTCTCAATCATCACATAGCTCCGAGCTCTTTTGATTACTCGACAATTTATCACCACTTTATGAATATGATAGAAAAATCATTTGTTGTTTAGTTGTTACACATAATATCATATAATTTTTACCCACAAATATATATGATATTTGTGGGTACAAATTATACAATAAATTTAGGAAATAGAAAAATGACACCCAAGTATCTCACAATATTTGTTAACTTTAACTTACATTTAAATAAACTTATTTATTATTTTAATTTTTTTATTAGTTGAACATTAAATATAATTTATTATTTTTAGTACGTACTATAATCTTAGTTTCTCTCGTGAGCATGATTGCTGTAAAGCATTTAAAACGCTGGGAACCAAAAATCAAAAAATAAATCTGCGAAAATATCCCAAAATATAATTTTTAATTATTATTTGCAATTTAATATTTTATATTAATTATTAATTTATTATTTTTAATTATTATTTGTTTATTAATTTAATTATTAATTGAAAAATAACTATTTGCAATGTCAAATATTCGCGTAGATCTAAAAAAGTATTATGGAAAGGAAAGAACAAAATAATCATTTATTTATATCTAAGTTATGTCAATTGATTTCTTAAATCGTGCAAATTAGTTGCAATTACTGTTCAGAAATGGAGTGTAGCTTTAATAATAATAACGAATTGCACTCAATTACATCGATATTATCCAGTCAAAATCTTGCAAATGTCTTAAGACTTTAATAAACTGTCCAGACGCCGAGTCACTGTTAACTCAATAGGTGAATTAGTGTTGTGAAATGTCGATAAATTAATATATTACTTTTTATTTAACTTTTACAATAAAAATAATGAGTATAATGGTTTTTTTTCCATATTTATAGCACTTATGCGCTACGGCTTCGCCTGAGCTTTTTTCATCCTTACGGTTTCGTTTGTATGTATGTATGTTTATTTGTTGGTCTTTTCTTATTTTGGGATTATATATTTTAAATAGTACTGGAGTCCGTTCAGTGGTGCAAATTCACTTCACACGAAAATTCGTCCATAGCTACTAAAAATATCGGTGGACAAACAGAAGATAAAAAGGTCCTGAACCGTTTTATCTTTGCCTATATAGTAGCTTAGATAGCCGCTTTTATTTTGATCGAATTCAAAAAAGAGAAGGGACGAACTCGAAGAAACTGATGACTCTTCATAATTGTTTTTTAATGAATATTTTATATCTTATTTAAGGACAAAACTCGACTCCATTTATGGAGGGCTCCACATATGGTATATATATATATATATGTATAAAAGATCCTGTATTTAATATATATATATATATCTACAAGGTCTTTTTTAATTTACTGAAAACCTTTTGGGAACACACTATTTAAACGTAACAACATCTGTAAGAAAAAAAATTAATATATCTTAAATTTAACAAAAATAAAAATATTTTTATTGTAACTTCTAAACGGTAATAGTCCAGCATTAGCATAAGAAAGTGCCTGTCCAGTGGAGAAGGAGGGGTGGAGGGGTGTAGGAAGCCACGCTTACTCATTTAAACTTGGCCAGATTCTAAAACTTTTAAGTTTAGAAGGTGCAAAAAAATATTTTTATTTTTGCATGAAAATTAAAATTTAAAGACTATTATTTTTTCTTGTTACAGATGTTGTTGTTATGTGTAAATAGTATATTCTCAAAAGGTTTTCAGTAAATTAAAAATGACCCTGTATATATGTATAAGATTAATTATCACAGAATATAAATGTGTCACATTTAAATAAAAAAATACCGGAATTTTTTATTTAAAAAAATAGTAATACCATTCGTCAACCATGTGATAGTAATATACGTTCTTTAGTAAAAATAAAATTTGACTCTTGCCTCGTTATCTCCGAAATCGGTGGACATAAAATAATAATATTTTTTACTAAGATATAATTAAAATACCGCGACATTTGCTTCTTCATTTCATATATATATTATATATATATAATTCAGGCGAGTCTTGGCTTATTTCTATATTGTATTTGAAACCCTTTCAAATCATGGAAATTAATTTATAAACAGATTGACTACTCATAACTAAAATATATAGTATTCGTATTATATTTTTCAGAAGAAGAAGACAGCACATCACTACGCACGTATCAAGAGTGACTCTCAAACTTAACGCATTACCAACTGCATTCACCTCTAGTCCAAACTTATGTCGTTATTCCACCATGTAATTACCATATCTTATAACTTTTCATTATATTTAATTATTATACATATATATTTATTTTAATAATCATATTTTTCTTGTTTGCTTATTTAATTTTCAAGGCTGTAGCAATTTTGATGAAGTTTGGTATAAAAGTTTAAAGAATAATCAATCTCTAAAAGGGTTCAATTATAAATGGGAAAATTTTGTATGAGTTAATTTTATTGCCTTAAATGCCAGAATTTTTTATCTACTTTTTCTATGAATATAGCTTATAATAAATGTATTTACGCTAGTATAAAATTAAATGGCGCTAGTACATTATGTTTGTACATAGATATTTGAATTACACATCTAACTTAGAAGCTAAGCTATGAATTCTACGCTTGCCCAAAGCTTAATTGTAATGCTATTATTGATTTTGGTACCAATAAAATGCTTTTAAAATAAAACACCTTAAATATTAGATATTCTCACTATACACGGTCATAAATAAACAGTACGATAAAAAAGCTACAAAATTATATATTAAAGCATACAAACTGTACCTAATAGCGAAAAAAGCTCTAATTTATTATATTTTACAAACAATCCAAAGCTCGAACCCGGAAGCGTATAAGCTTTTTCTACTATCCTTAAAAGGAAAGCTCGAGATAGACTGCACGGCGACCATGAGATGGTACAACGCGTATAAGGGAGCAGGAACTTTATGTGTGAGAAAATACTTACTTGCTGACATAATTCAAAATGCCAATTTTTAATTAATTGAATAACTTGTAGCTGATGTAATCTGTTCATTAGTATTATAGTTGCGGTAACTTATTTATGGAAACTTAATAATATAAATGAATAAATAATAAAATATGTTGGGACATTAACACACAGCACCATCTAGTTCCATGGTAAGCTACGAGGCTTGTGTTATGGATACCGGATAGTTGATACACTACACATACTTAACTTTGAATACATATACATATATTATAAATATATACACCAATGACTGGAGTACAAACATTCATGCTCAACATACAAATGAATACCCCAGTGGGATTCGAACCCGCGACGACTGGCACAGCAAGTAGGATCACTGCAAACTGAAATCACTACAAGCGTGTCGTCATAGGTTTCTTAGTTAAATTATTATCTTTTCGTATTTTTAGTAGATTTATATATATATATATATATATAGATTTTTGGTTCCCGACGCATCATGAGAAAACCACTAGACGGATTTTGATGAACTTTGGTATGATGATAGCTGGTCAACATGCAGGATAATTTTTACTGGAGGAAAATGTCTTATCTCTGAGAAATACCTACCTATATACTAAACGTTAAAACGTACCTAGAAACGAACCCAAGCGGAGCGAGGGTGAGTCGCTAGTAAAATATATTATTATCTGTAATACGAAGATTAATCATAAAATCGCTCGCAAAAGTTATGCTAAAGATCTCTATATTAAGAAAAGAATTTGTATGACTCAATAAAACATTCTATTACTAATAACAAGGAAAATAATGAAAAAGTTGTTTCTCCATACATGTTTATGCCATTTTGATATCGAGTAATATAGGGTCAGACATAACATTTTTATAATTAATCACCATACATATAATTGACTTGGACGAAATATTTTAAATACTACGTACAATTCTTGTTTGTTTCAAGTAAGACTTAGTATTGAAATAACTAATAAAAATATAAATATGAATGTGCGTTTGTTCGTTTTTAATTTTTTTATAGTACTATACGGAACTAAATCGGTGGTGTAGTGGCTAACATGTACGGCTGCAGATCCGGACGTCGTAAGTCCTTCGAGTCCCGAGTCGGGCCAAGTTTAGTAATTAGATATTTCTATTAAGAAAACATCGTGGCCGAAATTTACCAGGAAGACATTATACCATCAGCCGTACAAAATGTACGGAAATGCCCTATTTCTTATATACTGTTTTTCCGAGTTTTGGTAACTTTCTGTAAACCTAATAACCATTGGGAATAATTAAGAATGACAGCATCGCGATGAAATATCACTCACTAATGAATAAAGTATTATCTTTTCCTATTTTTCTTATAAGTCCTTAAAGTGCTTAATTACCTTGATACTAAAAGTTACTGTGAGAAGTAATCGAACCTGTTAGATCTACCTTTTTAAGACTATGCACGCATGTTACCACTACGCCATACGTTTAAATGTAGAATTTAAATTAATAAAGTAAAAAGCATTATCGCACTCCCCCATTAGTTTGATAAACTTTTGATCTTGTTTAATTATTTCTATTCAATATCTAAATGAAGGAGCTGTTATACGTTTTTATTTAATAGTAGTAAATAGGTTACAACTTATCGCTACTACGCAGTGCACTTATCAGCTTCTGAGAGACAATTTGGATGGTTTTATGCAATGTAATTAAATAAATATGTTGGGACATTAACACACAGCACCATCTAATTGGTAAGTTACAAGGCTTGAGTTATGGATACCAGATAGTTCATACACACATATATATAATTTTAAAAACATACATATTATAAATATTAATAATAATATAAAGTTTGTCATTTTATATATATATATATATATATATATATATATATATATATATATATATATATATATATATATAATGAAAGTTGAAACTTAAAAGCTTCTGTTTATATATTATCGATAAGAATTCCCATCGAATTCACTGCTTTTTCTGATACTCATCGATATTTCAAACGATAAATATATGTGACAAAGTTTATACAAAATATATAATAAAATTTTAATTGAGTCGGATCTGTACATTAAATTTTTTTTTGGAAAATATTATTCAAATAGTCATTATTATCGATACAGAGGCCGAATCTATTAGTTTTAGAAGTTTTTTCTGTCTGTCCCTCTGTTTGTCTGTGACCGCATCACGAGAAAACCACTGGACAGATTTTGATAAAATTTGGTATGACGATAGCTGGTTATCCGGGTCAACATTTAGGATACTTTTTACTGCCGGAAAATATCTCACCTTTGGAAAATCTATACTAACCATTGAATTGTATCTAGGCACGAGTATCTAGGCACGAGGCTAATTTTTAATGAAAATTTGTAGTCTTTAATGTGTAATATATTTCATTTTAATTAATAGAAATATTTTATGTAAAACTTAAACATATAATGGCATATTGAATAATATCAATTGTGTTTTATAAAATTGCGTTCATTTGATAGCAATAATTATAATCAGGTCGAATTGAAAAATGTTGAAAATATATTACAACTAACACTGCCCGCGGCTCCGCCCGCGTTCAGATGACCAAAAAAATAAAAACTATTGATTCGGCCTCTGTATCGATAGTAATGTCTATATCAATAAGATTTTCCAAAAAATATTTAATCTACAGATTCGGCTTAGTTACAATTTTATTATATGTATAGAAATAGATATATCGCTCGAGCACATTACTCTTAAATAAAGCTTTGAACTCTGTTTCTTTTTGATTATCAATTAAAAATGAACATAAAGTGTACTTATGTACCTTGTACACTATAATATCTCTTGCGCAGATAGCCTCAATAAGATTAGCCGCCGTGGCCGAAATAAGACAGGAGGAGAGGACAGGAGGAGGAGGAGGACGATATTTATTACTATTAAATATATTATTTACTAGCAGAACCCGCGGCTTCGCTTGCGTTAAACTACAAATAAACTCTAAAAATCTATATTTCATACAAACTTTCATCCCTTATGTGATGAATTTCGAAAAATGCTTCAGGTATTTATTTTATTGTATTTAAAAACATTAATCCAAGTTTTAAGTAATTTTGATTATAAATATTTTTTTTGGATTGTCTTATAACGTGTTTTCCCGTGGGATTGAGATAATGTCCCGCGGTAAAAAGTGGCCTATATGTCACTGTCCAGTCTTCCAACTACCTTGACACAAAAAATACGCCAATCAGTCCTTCCGTTTCAACATAAAAGTAGGACAAACAAACAAACACACTTTCATATTTATAATATTAGTATGGATTACACAAACAAATCCCCTATATAACATCAGCCTGGATACGTGACTTAAGTCACAGTTCACATGTGTGTATCAAAGATTAGTGCGTATTAAATAATACATCTGCTAGGGTCAGGTTTGATAACCTACGAGTCAATACTTTACACGAGGTGAAAATTGATGGATGGGTAAAAAAATACATAAATTGCTTGTACAAGTCATTATTTTAACTAGCTTTTTAACGTGGTTTCATTCACTAATAATATTTTCTGTAATTATTATAAACTAGCAGAAATCGGGGCTTTGCCCGCGTTCAAAGTACAAAAAGAAACTCTTCTTGCCCTTCCCTTACAATAATGTATGGAAGTCTGCCCGATTTGTTGACATTTATGATTGCTGTAGCAAGATGATATATAGCCTATAGCCTTCCTCAATAAACGGGCAATGTAATTCAAAAAAAAATCAAATCGGATTAGTAGTTGCTGAGATTAGTGCGTTCGAACAAACAAAAAACAAAGTCTTTATAATATTAATCATATATATATATATATATATATATATATATATATATATATATATATATATATATATGTAAGTATAGATTGTATACGTGAATATTTGACATTTTAAATAGAACTATCTTTTAGTTATACTTTTAACTATCTCAGATTGTTGTACAGCATTCGAAAAGATTTATTTTTTATTTGACTTTTAAGTTATCATCATTTGACATAATATACATATATTATATATAATTGGTAAATGCTATTTGCCAGTCAAATAGAACATTAGCGCACAGCTTAAAGTATTAGATCTAGCTATGAATTTGAAATATAATAAAAGCATCTACCAAAATCGACTCTTGAACCAACCTGACAGTTCAACCACTGAGCCACTCGGTGCATAGATCTGATAACGATATACTGTACATTTGAAGATAACATCTAATTAGTATATTATAGTAATGCCAGCTGCATTTATGCAATTGCATAAAAACAGATGATTGTTACGTACATGTCAAGAACGTTCTACTAGTGGTTATCTTGATTAAGTTATTTTAACACGCCTCGTTCCACGGCTTCTTTTACATTTTACGATATAAATAATCTATGTGTAACGAACAGTCTAGCAAAAAAGAAAAAGGTAGAATGGAAATGATTGACGTGTAAAAATATAAGTATATTTTGAATGAAAATGTCTTCCTGAATTTTTATAAGCTTTTTTAATGAACAGGTTCTATTCAAAGGTATCAAGTAAATAAAGTAGATATTCTTGGGGTATATAATATATGTATATACTAATATTATATAGAGGAAAGATTTTTTGGTTTGTTTGTTTGTACTGAATAAGCTCCGTAACTACTGAACCCTGGAAATACATAGAATAGTTTTTATTTCGGAAATCATCCCTTAAAAGGATGATAATGGGAATGAAAGTTCGTATGGGGAAGCAACTTAGGGACGAACTTGAGCGAGGCGAGAGTGAGTTGCTAGTAGTTTATATTTAAAGTTATTTAGAAGTTGCTTTATCATTTCATACTTTTATTTAATAGGTAATTATTTATAACACTCTAATTCTAATTTCCTGAGTAAACAAGAAAATCAGTGCAAAACGTTTGAGCTTTGAGGTATTTATTATATCAAGCAAATCTCATTAGCTATTTGGAATCACAGACAGACAGGATTTTATTTATTAGTATAGATATGTGTAAATATAGATATCTACGCATGATAAGCGGAGTAGGCCTCGTGGACCACGTATAATGGACACTGTCAAGTTGACCTTTGGTCAGGTCAAACATCTGTAGTATCATTTTATTACTAGCGCCTATATCTGACTTCGTCTGAGTATATGTATGTATATGTGTATATAGTATGTATAATATGTAAGTTCTTGTATATTTATCATTATATGTGTTTTTTTATCTTATTTAATTGTATAATTATTTATAATTTTATCTTAAATCAATTGCACTCTTTTAGCCCCGTCATATAACACTATTTCTCACTTCCATAGGTTCTAGAGATAAGTCCACCTTTGCCCACATTGGTCTCTGTGTTATCTGTGTTACTCTGTTAATATGCAATAATATATATATATATATATATATATATATATATATATATATATATATATATATATATATATATATATATATATTTATCTATGCACTAACTTTATTATAAAAAAAATTATACACGATGAAATTAAAGATATTACTTTTTATTATTTTTAACGAATAATTAACAATATTAACAATACTAAAATAAATAAGAGAAGCGATGATGTGAACGTCCGTCCGTTCCGGCAGCCACGACAAAAGTAAAGTTAGCCGCTCCAGTGTCGGCGACTCGTGCGTTGTCAAGCGAGCCACCACGCCACCATCACGCCACAAATTACGTCACTCAAGCCACGCCCCTATTCTTGAGCATTCTCCGCTAACACGGCCTCTCCTGACGGCGGAGCGCCCTCGCCCGCTCTTTCAGCTAAGGTGACGTCACGTAGGTGCGACGGGCCAGCGATGATGCTATCGTCAGAGCAGCTCTCACTCTCATCACCTGGAAATATAATGTTTACGATGGAATTATGCCAACAAAATAAACCATACCAGCAATAAAATACTGAAAAATTGTAATTCAACAACAGAGGCCGCAGCATGTTCTTAAATACATGAATTTTAACATGTGTCAGAGCCCTCAGGATGACCGAGACAGTGACCGCGGTATATCTCAAAATAAAACAATTATACATAACATGTTATGTGTCAGAGCCCACAGGATGACCAACATGTAATAAAGTACTATTTTTATTATATCGCTTAAGTGATACAATGCAAATAGTCCCTATTACAGTTACAAATATACTCACACTCGAAGAATACGGCGCACACATCTGGTGTCCATTCTCCGTGCCAAGCACTTATATGCTCAGCAGCAGCTTCTGTGGTCTTCCCGAGTGAGCCAGAAATAAGCTTCAGCTCGTATCGACCATGAGGCAATGCGCGCACAACTTTGTACGGACCGCGCATGCCAGAGTCAAGTTTGCCCACAGATTGACTGTTCTTATGTACGAAGACCATGTCATTTTCATGAAAAACATGTGGGGGCTTGCGCCGTTCATTTACTCGAGTGTCTTGCTGTTTTCTGTTTTGATCCAGCAATTGAGATGCTCTTTGCCTGGCCAGCTCACGTAAGGCCTCGCGATTGCCACTTGTTCCCTCAAGGGCCACATCACGCACAACTGAACGGATAACGGGCGTCACACCATCGCTGCCAATTAACAAAAATAAGGGTGAATATTGAGTGGACTTTTGTTTCGTAATGTTCAGAGTGAGCTGCAGTTTCCATAAGACTTCTGACCAACTTTCATTTCTAAAATTAACCTCCACACGAATCATATTCAGAATTGTCCTGCAATATCGCTCAGCCTGACCATTACTCTGATGCATCTCAGGTGTTATAAAGAATAAACTACTGCCACGTCTGACACCCATTGTTTAAATAATCTACTCTCGTACATTCTACCTCTATCGACTACAATCTGCCTAGGTGTGCTAAATAAGGATATAGCATTCTCAAAGACACGCTTCAGTTCATTAGCGTCTTGTTTATATATTGGATACAACAAACAGAACTTACTATATGCATCAACTATTAATACAACGAATTTGTAGCCGTTCGACTCGGGGAGAGGACCTAACACATCACTATGTACCGTATCAAAAGGTACGTCAGGTTTTCTCCACGACTGGATCGGCTGCAAAGGTTGACGTGGTACCTTTTTATGTGAAAGACATACTATGCAATGACGTATATATTTGCGGACAAATTGTCTTAAATTAGGGAACCAAAAATGATTTAGAATTAAATCAATTGTTTTATCTGCACCAATATGATGATGCTCATCGTGAAACACACGCAATAGACTAAGGCGGTGACCTTTAGGGATAAAACAGAGAAGTTTAGTAGGCTGACCAGCAGAATCAAACTTATAATACAGAATATTATTTTTTAATACATAACGTGTCCCATCTAGTACACCGTCCTCCAATTTTTGTATTAAGTTTTTGGTTTCCTCGTCCGCATTTTGCGCTACCTGTGCCCAATTACAAGGTCTTCTAATCTCACAAATATTTATCGGATTACGACTTAAATAATCGGCATGAGGTAACGCAGCGCCTTTGCGATACTCTAATACAAAATCATAGTCTTGCAAATAGATCCACCACCGAGCAACCCTCGGTAATAAATCTTTCTTTCGCTGTGTGAGCTTCAAGGCGTTGCAGTCCGTAACTACTTTGAAATGTATACCTATGAGGTAATGTCTGAAATATTGCAACGCCTTGACCACTGCCAGCGTTTCAAGCTCATAAGAGTGGTAACGCGGTTCAGCACCCTGAGTAACTTTACTAAAGTACCCAATCACCCGCTTACTACCACTCTCATGAGTCTGGATTAAGACAGCCCCATAGCCTAGTGACGAAGCGTCAGTGTGCACTTCCGTAGGTAATAAGGGGTTAAAAATGTCAAGAACTGGTTCGCCAGTCAAACGTGTAATAATATACTGGCGAACTTGCTCTTGTTCGTCACTCCATCGAAAATCAACACCCTTTCGAAATAAATTGGATATGCACATTGTCTTTAATGAATACTCAGGAATATAACGTCTAAAATAACCCGCCAAGCCTAGAAATTGACGTGCTTGTTTTACATTACTGGGCCTCGGTGCCCTTTTCAAGGCTTCTACTTTATGAGCGCTTGGCCTAACCTGACCATTGCTGATTGTTCTCCCCAGATATTCTATTTCGTTAGTAAGGAATTTACATTTCTTTAAATTTATTGAAAATCCGGCTTTAGTTAAAACTTCTAAAACTTCACGCAAAATGAGGAGTCCTTCATCAATAGTCTGGCTAGGCAAAAGCACATCGTCAATATACACTAAGGCCCTTCCTGTTTCAATGAATGTCTTTAGGGTATTTGTGATAATGCGTTGGTAAACAACCGGGGCATTCGCCAACCCATAGGGCATCTTGAGATATTCAAAATGCCCCTCAGGTGTTACAAAACCAGTTTTGTGAATGGAGTCGCTAGCCATCGGTATCTGGTGAAAGCCAGTAGCCATATCAAGACTCGTGAAATATTTGGCATTACCTAATCGATCCACGTGATCATCTATCAATGGCAATGGGTAGCGATCCTTCACAGTATTTGAATTAAGTGCCCGGAAGTCCACACACATTCTGTCGCTACCGTCTTTCTTCTTGACTAGTAATATTGGACTCGAGAATTCTGATTCTGACTCCCTTATGACCCCTTTATAAAGAAGGTCCTTAATTATATCCCGAACGCGGAGTTTTTCACTATGCGATAGTTTATAAGGCCTATATACAATAGGAGTTTCATTGCTGAGACGAATTTGCATAAATCCGGTAGTAACAGTACTGATCGCGGTACCAGTAATGAAATATTTTGAATATTGTTCAACCAAATTCAACAACTTGTCCTTGTTTTCACCTATCAAAGGAGTATTAATAACGGAGATCAAATTTGACTCAGTCGTCTCAGCAATAAATACCCTTTCCATACGAGTTAATCGTTGAATACCCTTCTTCCTTATATACGTAACCCCTTCTCGGTTCAAAACATCGGTTCCAATTATTATCGGGGTATTCAAAAATTTGTCATGTACTATTTGAAAATCAATTTCTAATGTGATTTCCGGAAACTCTACTGTTAAAGTACTAAAATAACGGGATTCAATATCACGATCACTAATACCGCGTAAAACACAAAAAGAGGGTACTTGCTTGCATTTAAAATACTTCGATACAGAGTCTGACATAAGCGAGATCGTGGACCCACTGTCTATGAGGATATCGACCGGTATACCCTGTATGACCGCCGTAGTTATATCGTTCTTTCTATAGTTATCTACAGTGTCACGGCAAAAATTAACATTAGATTTTCCATTAGCCTCGACACGTTGCTTGGCAAAGCAGTCCTCTGTTTTGTGGCCTATTTTTTTACAAAACGAGCAAATAACAGACTTTGACTGAGAGGAACTGCTACTTGTTTTTGATGTTGTAGGTTTATCATTTCTAGTAGGTGAATTATGTAATCTTGCACGCTTCGAACAATTTATCTGCTTATGACCAAAGGATCCACACGAAAAACAACCCGTTCTACTAGAACTATGTTCCCTTTTACGCGATAAAGTCGGTGTATTATGAAAACGACTAGAAATGTTGCGGGTATTATGATTTACTTTCGTCTGAGAGGGTTTTACATATATAGACAAGAACTCGACCAGATCATTGGGCATTAATTTTGCATTGGTAGCAGCCGCACGGATCTGTGGATCAACTATACCACGGATTACGATCGCCGATATTAATTCGTCACTAAGTCCGTTTACTATACGAAGACGTAACAAAGATCGCCTAGCATACTCCGCATATGTAGGGTAGTTATTAGAATCAGTTTTCATAGTGTCAAAAAGTATATTCGCTACGTCTACCTTCCGCGGACACAAAGGTTTGAACTCACGTTTAAAATTAGTCCAGCTACGATCGCTAGTAATCCAGTCATTTAACCACACACGAGCGTCCCCCTTTAAGCAGTTACCAATACGCGCCAAACACTCCCTATCGTCCCATTGATGAATGATTCGTAAATGGTCGACCTCGTCACACCAAGTATTAATATCATTTATATTAGGATCAAAATTCGATATATAAACATTATGATTAGACCTTACCGGAATTAGTCCATTGATTGCACTTACAATCTTGTCGGCTACCTCAATAGCAGCGCTATCATTGGCGGAGACCTGCGAAGCGTGCACAGACGGCAGTGGAGGCGTCACACACGTCGTTCGCGATGTAGATGGTGCACGCGACACTATGGTGCCAACCGCCGAACCCGGCGACTCCACTACGGGCTGCCCGCCAATGGTAGCCACACTAGTTGAACCTAACCTGGAATTGTCTTCCAACACATTCAGACGAGAAACAATCGCCTGGAGTTGTTGGAGCAGCCCAGGGCTCGGAGAACGTTCACATGTCCTACTTTTATTTTTTCGTTGACTTGTACTTGATTTCGGCATTATAAAAAGCTGACGAACTTTCACTCAAAACTAAAAAGATTTACAAAAACAGTTACATCAGAATGCCACAGCAGGCTTAGGGACACACACCAAGCTATAGAAACTTAATGCGTATCCCACTTCTGATTTTATCTATGCACTAACTTTATTATAAAAAAAAAATTATACACGATGAAATTAAAGATATTACTTTTTATTATTTTTAACGAATAATTAACAATATTAACAATACTAAAATAAATAAGAGAAGCGATGATGTGAACGTCCGTCCGTTCCGGCAGCCACGACAAAAGTAAAGTTAGCCGCTCCAGTGTCGGCGACTCGTGCGTTGTCAAGCGAGCCACCACGCCACCATCACGCCACAAATTACGTCACTCAAGCCACGCCCCTATTCTTGAGCATTCTCCGCTAACAATATATATATATACATTTTATTTAGTCAGGTAGTGGTAGCCCAGTAGTGAGGCGTTCGTTTGGAAAACCAAGTGAACCGTGTTCAAATCCCAGGAGAGCATCTTTGATATTTTCATGTGCGAATTATTTCCAATATGATTACTATTTGCCTTACGGTAAAGGAAAACATCATGAGGAAACTTACATGTCTCTGAGAACTTAGCAAGTTTTCGAACATTTAAAGTCCACCAACTTGCACTAGACCAGCGTTGTGCTATGACCGGATTTCGAAAATATCTGATTAGGTATACCTATAGTAAATAGAAACCCCTGTTCAGTCCCTTTTTCGAAATAGTTCAGTTAGTTTCTAAAAAAAGGTTTTTGATTTTATTTTTTTAAGTCTCTACTATTAAGTGTCTGGAAATTTAAACTGGAAATAAAAGGTTTTAATATTTTTGTCGGTTTAATTTACTTTTTAATAGTTACGTAATTAATTTATTTATATGTACTTAAATTCGAACAAAAATTATACAATTAATGAAAATTTCATTAATGTAGAATTAATTTCCTAAAACAACATTTAAAGTTAATGATAAGAAAAACATAATAAAAAACATTTACATGTAATATTTGAGTAATAATATTACAGACTAGCATTGCCCGCGGCTCCGCCCGCGTTCAGATGACCAAAAACCAAATTCTTAGGTTTTACATATTAGTATAATCTTACATTGCAGTCTTTGTATTTTTTCTCAGAAATGAGATATTTTCCCTGGGTAAAAAGTATCCTATATGTTGACCTGGATACATAGCTATCACCATACAAAATTTCACCAAAATCGCTCCAGTGGTTTTTCTGTGATGCGGTAACAGACAGACAGACGGACAAAAATTCTAAAAACTATAGATTCGGCCTCTGTATCGATAATAATGTCTATTTTAATAAGATTTTTCAAAAAATATTTAATGTACAGATTCGACTTAGTTACAATTTTATTATATGTATAGATATGTTCAAACGACTAAAACATCTTTCTTTCGCCTACCAAAAGCGATTTGGCTGGAACGTGAAACTTTTTATTCGCCTGTTGATCACTGCCTTTATGGGCTATTAGCTACATTTGAATACCACATGCTTCCTTAAGGCATGCCTCAATTTTATTGGTTTATGATAGATTTTACCAGATAAAGGAGAAAATATACGATTTTGCATACATTTTTCATTTGCTTCGTATTTTAAATGAAATATGTTACCATAAGCTCAAAATATACTTTATTTAAAAAGATTTTTGTAAGCGTTTTTATTTTTTACTAGCAGACTAGTCAGTAGATATTGTACTGCCGCAAATTTCATTTGGTTGGTAAGTGATAAAGATATCTATATATATCTACAACAGCATCTCCTAGTAATTCTAAAATAGAAAGAAAGAACTATTTAGATGACCTAAAAAGTACACAAAATAAGCGAAACACTCAACAGTTGCTCATTTAATAAAAATAAAAATTTTTAGTAACCCCCGACACAAAAAAAAACACTAAAAAGTAAGAAAATAAAATTATCATATATATAGATATCACTATCAATTTCCTTTTTGCTTGTATTCTCGTTTTTTTTATTTACTTATCACGTCAAAATTTCAAACAAAAAACCCTCTTTTTGCGTCGGGGGTTAAAAATACCATTTATTCGATGAATGTGAAAAAAAACATTTTATTTCCGTTTCCTCAAGTATTTTCCGTAGAATATTACTATATTTCAAACAGGTACTTACAAACACTGGTACGTAATACTTTCTTAGATTTACGCGAAAATTTGACATTTTCAATAAAACTATCTTTTCGGATTATTTCGCGGATTTATTTTGATTTTTGGTTCCCGACGTTTCGAATGAATTGCACTAATTTTCATTTTGTTAATTGTGGGTAGGCTGTCTGTAACAACTATACCTTCAAGACATGTAACACCTCAGTCTCTCCCGTGACCATGGATGCTGTAAAGCATTCGAAACGACGGGAACCAAAAATCAAAATAAATCCGCGAAATAATCCGAAAAGATAGCTTTAATTAAAACACTAGCACGTTTTCAAAACTAAAGTTAAAACGTAAAATAACTAAGCGTCATCTAACTTGAGTATAAATCGTTATAACGAGACAAAAGGATTATAAAACTGATTTATTTAGAACCCCTATCCGTTAAATACATTAAAACAGTCATTTGTAAACCACAATAGAGCAAGTTAAGCAGACCTTGTCAATCCGTCTGTCCTAACATAGAATAAGGAATGTGGAAATGCTATCATATATATTCTGAAGGGATAAATTATATTATACTAGCTGGCTGGCTTCACTTTCATAGTTTATTAATTTATATTTTCTCCACTTATAAGGATCGAAACGTGATCTTAGGCCTACAAAGTTTCAAAATGATATTAAATGCAAAAAGGTGTTTTTAAATCGCGCTGATAGCTTCAACAGAGATTAGCGCGTTCAGTGAAATAAAAATACTTCAGAAAAACCAATAACACTGTATACGTGTATGTTAATTCATTGAACACAGCTCAAAGCTTACTTCAAAACAAATTTGCGTGTTTGGAATAGAAACACCTTACGTCCTAAATGAATGAAATGTCTCTGAAAAATGTAACCGAGACCCTGAAAAAACCTAGTTTTATATTACAACGCTGTATACATAATGATCCATAAAACTCCAAACCACAAGAATTACTTATAAAGTTAATAAAAATAAAAATAATTACATCAAGCGGGACTCAAGCGGGAATCCCCGTTCCGTTAATAATACGTACCACTTCTATCAATTATTCTGTGGTCATCAAACTTATCCGTCGGGTTGCGGTGACGCACCTTCCAACAAAACTATGAATGGATAGGTTAATTAATTTAACCAGTTTTCTATCCCCAAACTTTATATCTACGTGTATTTTGTGTGAATTCGGTTTGCGGTTATTCCATTAAATGATAACAAAGAACTGTGGAACTGATATTATTACATTTTACAGAATGTATGTAAATCTCATATAATCATTGTATCTCATAACCCATAATCATGGTATTCACCCCATATCATAGTTATGGAATATGAGACTATAACTTTGATACTTAATTACACTAGTTTTTACCCGTGGCTTTTCTCGTAGTGAGTGGGGAGAGATAGAATTTGGGGGAGTGTCTTAAAATTCTGAATTGACTGGAATCCTGAACTCGTTGAATTGCACAATCTTTTTGACCAAAACGCACGACCATGATGCCTCAAATGAAAGTCAGAATTTTATAAATAGTAATAAAGGTAATATATTTTGATTAATCTAAAGCATTTATAGGTCATAATAAAATAAATCCAACGTTGAACAACAATTATCTAATTTGAATGTTTTCTTCAACAAAACCATTAATCTGCTGTGTATGGCAGGCCTCCAAGTAGAGAGCTACGTGTTCAGACTTACAACGACATTGCTTAAATGTATACTACTTACTAGACTAATTAAATATACATATTATTATTTATCTAGTGGATTCTTGCTTCAGTGCTCCCCTGCATGCCTTATGGAACTACCTACAAAAACATCGACTATTCTTTATATGTAGGTATTCATTTTTTGTCAAACAATTAGCGCCATCTTTTGGCAAATTTTATTACTAACATTAGCCTGTGTGTGTATTTTTACTTCTTTACGCTGAAATGGCTGAGCTTTGGATAAAGTACATACATGGATAGATTATGACTTGGAGTAACATGTAGGCTTAACCTAAGAATGTACCTGTGAATCAAAATCAAAATATACTTTATTCAAATAGACTTTTGCGAGCACTTTTAAATCGTCAATTTTACATTTTAAATTAAAATTAAATTCAGTCCGAGAGGAATCTACCACCGGCTCGGAAGGCAGTTCTGCTGAGAAGAGCCGGCGAGAAACTCAACAGTTGTTCGTTTAAAAATAATTGTTTACAATATTATAATATAATAATTATCTTATCATCCTACGTGAGACCCAAACAGACAGAAGTGAGATAAATCGCTGGATACTAGTAAAACTCTAACAGTGAGAGACGAAGTGTTCGTCGTAAAATAAATCAAAGTATTTTACAACTTAA
Organism: Brenthis ino; assembly: GCA_921882275.1. NCBI lineage: Eukaryota > Metazoa > Arthropoda > Insecta > Lepidoptera > Nymphalidae > Brenthis > Brenthis ino. Next base: position 7,873,236 of record OV170221.1, read on the forward strand.
CTATAGCGCTATTAAAATATGACGAAACTCTTAGCTGAAGCACAAAAAAAGTCTCTTTAAGCAATATATAAAAACATTAATTTTACATATTAACACTTATGTTTACATTATATTATTATTATTTTTTAAATATTTATGTTTCTAAAGAAAAAAACATTTGATTTCAAGTAAAATATAAGTGCTATTAGAATATTTTACTCTTCCTCTAGTTGAATTGTGTGAACTAGATGGTGTTGTGTGTTAATGTCCCAACATATTTATTTATTTTATTGTAATCGAGAGATAGAAAATATAATCAAAAGTTGAAATAAAAAGTTTTTCAACCGACTTCAAAAAGGAGGAGGTTCTCAATTCGACTGTATTTTTTTTTATGTTTGTTACCTCAGAACTCCGACATTTATTAACCGATTTGGACAATTTTTATGTTGTTTGAAAGTGTATACTTCCAGATTTGTCTCATTTAAATTTCAAAAAAAAAATTGCACCCCTAAGGGTGGAAAAATAGCTAATGATGAATTTACCCTACTTCTAATTTTCATATTGACTTGAAACTTTGCAAGTGTTTCTATTTCCGTTGATAGTATAGTGGTTCGGTATTGTTGACCTGATCTGATGGTAAGGTCAGGCCAAGGTAGATAGGTGGAACTCTTCAACGGCTAACAGTAGGTACTTTGAGTTCGGGCTTATTTTGTTCGAGTTGACGAGCCTAACACGTTAGAATTCTTACTTTGCTACTACTGTCTACAATAAAAAGGGAAAAACAAAAACTTTTTAACAAAAAAATAAAAACCGACTTCAAACAAAAGCACTAAAAAGTAAAAAATGCTTTGCTTTGTATGGGCTGGCACCGAATTCGAAAATATTTGATTAGGTATGTATTTAATAGGTAGGCTTTAATTACTTAGCCAAAGCACACCGACTTCGAAAATATTTGATTAGGTAACTACCAATCAGTTATTTTTTACTTTTTAGTGCTTTTGTTTGAAGTCGGTTTTATCAACGACGATGAAATTTGGTATAGAGATAGTTAAAGAGGTATAGAGATATAAAACTAATATATGTTTTGTATCCCGGAAATCATCCCTTAAGGAAGTGAAAAGGGAAGTGGAAGTTTGAATGGGGAATCAATTATTTCTCAAATAATGTATATATTTTTTATCTTTTAAAGTACTTATCTACTTTTCTGTACCTTTGTACATATAGTCTATCTATTCCATTTTAACCGTTAAAATGTACCAAGGGACGAACGAAGGATGAGTCGATATTAAATTATAAGTTACATTCTCTAGATAATATGTATTTATAAAATGTAGTTTTATATTTGACTAACGAATTAATTAGTAATGAAATATATTAACAATACTGATTTAATAGAGCCATTTTGTGGTTTTGTGGTCAACAGCCGATGATCATTATAAATATGAGAATGTACTACAAAATGCCCTTATTATAACTATAAATGCCTATTTATTTACTTGTATACTTCCTTTTTATTTATATAAATTATTTTTCTATTTATATTCTGTATTTCACTTAAAATATGATACAGAAAAAAAACAAAGTAAACATAGTTCACAAAGGTGGATATACCTATATAGTTTTTTAATGATGGGAAATACCAGTACTACCCAATAAAACCCAACAAAACCTCCCCCGTCTTAATGAGGTGTCGCAGGATCACTTACGCACTCAACCACGACGCCGACGGCAGGTCTACCGAAGCAGACCACAACAACCATTGGGTTGCTCCCACGGTCCACGTTACCACTAAGTGGACCACCCTTCCGTGTGTTTCTTGGCATAGCGCCTGGCTGAACTGCTGGAAGCTAATGAGTACAGTAATACCTTAACTCTATAACGAGATTTATGAAAACTGACCAACTAAAACTTTACCCAGATTTTTACACCATTTTTACTTACAGGCATTTCAATTTTATTTTAAAAATTAAGTACACTACGAGTATAATCTATTCTATATAGTCTACGTGATCGAGTAGCATTATTAACTTCTAAGCCCACCGTAATATCATACAATTAGACTCAAAAGACCCTTTAAAGTTTTCCGGACAGATGTATTATAAACAAAAGATGTAAATGTTAACAAAAAATACAATTCAATCTATTAGCTTTAAGGAATCAATATCAGATAAAGCACCAATAATCTCATTACAGTCAGTATTCCGGATAAAAGTTAAAATTTAATTAATCCGAAGTATTTTTAGCGTTTCAAATTAGCACTCGATACATCCCTTTTTAATTAAACATTTCATTGAGATTCCTGGAAATACTATCTGTATAAAACTGAAACCAAAGACTTTAAAATAGAAGTGACTTCAAGTTGTTGAAGCAATTTTATATTAGTTTAGTGAAATAATCTCGTTTTGTAAGCTAGCAATTAAGCTTACGAGTAAATGTTTGTTTGCTATAATATATAATTGTTAGTTTCCTATATTTCAAAACTATTTTTAACCAGCCCTTTTTAACGTCCCACTGCTGGGCATGGGCCTCCCTTCAATACGAAGGGGATCAGGGGTTAGTCCACCACGCTGGCTAACTGCGGGTTGGTGGACTTAACATGACAGTCTTTCGAATACTTGCTAGGCTCTCTTAGACACGCAAATTTCCTTACGATATTTTCCTTCACCGTAATATAAGTGGTAATCATGTTAGAAATTATTCGCACATGAGAATGTCAGGGGTGCGAGACCCGGGATTTGAACCCGATTCACCCAGTTTTCCAAGCGAGCGCGTTACCACTGACTTACTACTGTCTCGAATTAAGTAGAATGGGATTAACTTAATGTTTTATACATGCCACTCTCATTGCCGTTTATTCTATGGTATAAAATGACAGAAGGCAGGAATGCGAATTAAATGCAGGTACTAAACATCGCTTTGAGTGCTTTCATTTAAATTTTAATACCGTTTTAGGAACTATTTCATCTGTTTTCGGAATGCATGTTATTTGTTTTGAATGTGTTGGCTGAAAGAGTCAATCGAATTGGACAAAACGAGAAGACGGAAATTGATATTAAATCTATAATCTATAATAATATATTAATTACTAATATTTATGTTTGTCAGTGTTGGCAAAATAGCTAAACCCTTTAGCTCCTATGAATTTTGTAATATTATTAGGTCTTATCAGTACGTTAGGCTAGCAGGCACGATCGGCAGGCGTACATACGCCGGCAGATCGTGAGACCCTGAGTTCGAATCTCAGGTCAGAAAATAGTTACTGTGTTTTTCTACCACTAAATACCTAATAACAGGCAGAAGTTTGGCAGTTGGCTGTATATTGATCCTTGAGCCTTGAAAAGCTGTAAAGCTGCTGGTCCTGCGTCTTAGGTCTCATCGGTCTTGTAGATATCTCGTCCCATCGGAATATAAGAGTTAAAGGAATAGAGAGTGGATCTATGTACTGTAATATATCTGAAGCAGTCAGTCTTAGTGAGGTGACTAGACTAAGTCAAAGATGAGCGTTAAATATATTTCGAAAAAATATATTTATTCCTAATACTAATATATAATTGACGATTATTTTACATTTTTGTCTGTCTGTTCAAGCATACGCCACTAGAGATCTATATTATTTTACTTAAGCTTGGCTTATCATACTTTTTTCAATTTTTCATATTTAGTCAATAATACTAGTTAATATACAGCAACTCGCTTATGCTATCGGGTAAAGTCGCTGGCAATAGTATGTTAAACGTCAATAAATTTTAAGATCCACTAAGATATATGGAAACCTAGTGTAGAATCCACTAAATATTTACACGCATTATAAAAGCAAACAGTTCTCAGCACTCAACAACTTTAAGCCCTTGACACGGTAACCTATGAAAAGCGATTGCCCTACCAGACCTATAGCCGATCTTCAAGCAAACACCCATATATGATAAATATGCGATTTTTCAACAGAAAATACATATATGCATAGGAATCAAGTTTTCTGTTTTAATTTCAAATAGTAATCAGCCCTTTTCCATAGGAATTTGGCTTCGGCTATATATGCGAAAGTTCAAATAAGAAAATTTCTAATTTTGAAAATGAATTATTTTTATCATCTGTTACAAAAATACTTCTTTAGTAGTAGAAATCTTGAGCAACTTTTTTTTTGTAAGTCAGTGATTGAATTTCACTTGAATTAAGTAAATCTTATAATATTAAGTGAACAATTCTTGTATATACGAGTATGTATGTTTTATTTCGTTTATCTCAGAAACAACAGTTCTAACAATTTAAATTAATTTTTATATTTAGATAAGGAATTGCTTTTTAAGTTCATCTTTATATGTGGTTTCTGAAGAAACGTAATTTTTTACAAAAATAAAATTTTTGCAATTATTGTTAGATCCTCTTTCTATCTGTTCTCGTCATTTTGTGACAATTGCACTAAATGGATATATAGATAACCTACTGCACGCGCCAGTCGCCCAGATGCTAGTACAAAAGAGATTATTTTTATGTTTGTTTGTGTATCCTTTTAAGTCTACATTTAGACTAATATCACGAATGTAAAGAGGAAAGATATATGTATTTTTATATGAATAGATATAGGCACTTTTGTATGTATGTAACGAATAAACTCAAAAACTACTGGACCAATTTAGATGAAATTTGGTAAGAAGATAGTTTCATATGCTGGAAAAGATATAGAATATGTTTTATTCTGGAAATCATCTTTAAGGGGGTGAAAATGGGGATGAAAATTTGTATGGGGAATCAACCTAAGGACAAACCCGAGCGAAACGGGTGAGTCGCTAGTTAGTTATAAATTTTGATGCTATTTTTCATTATTATTCAGAGATTTTTTATAAATAAAGTTAATTATGAAACATACAGAAGTTTAGTACTATTAAGATATGAAAATTGAGTAAAAATCTGGAATTATAAAAATATTACGTTATAATTCTTTCTAATTGGATATTAAATCAATTAAAAACTTATCAACTCTAAATAAGATTATCCTCTAAATAAGATATTCTGTAGATATATTTGTTTGCTTAAAGACTGTCGGCATAATGGTATGGTCAAAGAACAAATCGCCAATTCATTAAAATATACTAATTAGTATAGGTATTCCTAGTGGAGTTCTAAGAATCTTTGCGAATAATATTAATATTAATGCAAGATAGTTTGTCCTATCCTCCTATAAAATTTGTAATTTTTTTTTATTAAAAAAATATTATATGAGCGTGACAATGCATAAGCTATATTATGTATCGGCATATACTCGTATGTCTCGTTAGATATCAGTTTATTCTAATTTAAAGAAAAACAATCTCTAACCAGATCTTTAACCAGAAAAAGATGGAAAATAAAATTCAAAAGTGAATTTATAATTTTTTTTATTAAAAATTATATGAAGATTGCTTCGCAATTCGTGAAATAGTGTATACGCAAAAAAACATATCTCCTCTTTGAGTGTTTCTGCTTTTTTCCTTCTTTTTTGAGGTCAATCATAAAATACTTAAGGACATGAATAACAAGAAAAACACAAAAAAAACGTACTTCACGAAATATTCTCGGATCATTTAACCTTTCAACACCCTGCTAGTATTTGCACTAAGAGGTCATTTATAGATAAATAAATAAATATGTTGGGACATTAACACACAACACCATCTAGTTCCATGGTAAGCTACGAGGCTTGTGTTATGGATACCAGATAGTTGATACACTACACATATATAACTTTAAATATATAAATATAAACACCCATTACTGGAGTACAAACATTCGTGCTCATCACACAAATTAATGCGCCCAACTGGACTAGAACTCGCGACCACCGGCACAGCAAGTAGGGCTACTACAAACTGAGCCAAACGTGTCGTCTAATAGTCAGATACCCTAGTATATAATTATAGATATGTCAATCCCTTTGACACAGACCCGAATTCGGAAGATAATTACAGTAATCTAATAATCTAATTAAATTACCATTAATTAATCTCGGTATGAAATAACAATACGAGATGGAAAGCTCATTAATATATACATTGAAAGTATATGATTACCTTTGGCGTATGAATTTGCTTGAATGGCAAAGGACCATCTGGTATAGTAGTTGCAAGATCTGTATGTCGCGGATTTGATTCTTGCTCCAGACAAATATATACAGTCGTAGTAAATTCAATTAATAATAATAATATTACTAACTCAAAAACTACCAAACGGATTTTCATAGAGTTTTCACCAACGGAAGGAGTATAATACTTTCTGCATTACAGCAATCATGGTGACGGGATAGACTAAGGTTTTAGATGTATCAAAGGACAATATATGGGTGTTACAGTCAGCATCTATCCACAAAAAAATGATTTAAAAAAATACAAACATGATTAAATAAAATATACATCCTTTTGTGTATTTTCTCAAATGAATTTGTGATTTTGTTGATGGGCACTGTCTGTAATAACTATTTAATCTTAGGAGTTATTTATGAGGTTTAGTTGTACAATTTATTAAGGTTTCATATCAAATGACTGAAATATGACGATGATTGTTGAGATGTCGGAAAAAATCATACTGACTGGGAGATTTACTGGCGTGCCACATCAACTAGAAGAGTAATATGAAAGCAATGTATTACGGATTTATTCGTGCTAGGGACGCACCCGAGCGAGGCGATGGTAAGGCGAAGCTAGTTTAAAAAAATAAAAATATGTTATACTAAATTACTAAACAGTGTTTTTTTTTATCAAAAGTCTAACAGTTTTGCAATTTGTTTCTAGCTGGAAATTACTTTTAGGATATAGAATATTTTTATATTCTGGAAATCATCCCTTAAGGGGATGAAAATGGGGATGAAAGTTTGTATGGGGAATCAACCTAAGGACGAACCCGAGCGAAACGCGGGTGAGTCGCTAGTTGGTTATAAATTTTGATGCTATTTTTAATTATTATTCAGAGTTTTTTATAAATAGAGTAAATTAGGAAACAATTTGTTTCTAGCTGTAAATTATTTTTATTTGACAACACATAATTAAATTTAAAGTTACTAATATATAACGAATTATAATTATTAGTCATCGGAACCTTTGTAGAGCTAATACTCGTATGTAAATGTGACCAAAGATGCTATCAAAAATTACGACATGAGTTTCTACGAAAGTATAATAAAGAATCATAATTTAAAACGTTTCTGGAGAAAGATTTTTTTTTTACCTTTAACTGTTTACGCGTTTTTAATAGATATGAAAAATCGATTTTTAAACGACTTCCAAAAAGGTAGGCACTGACTTTAAAAATATATGACTAGGTATTTATAATAAACTAGCGACCCACTCTCGCTCCTTTCGGGTTCGTCCATACGTTTTAACGGTTAGTATAGATTTCTCAGGGATGAAGATTCCGTTCCATTCCATTTCCTAACCATATGTTGACCCGGATAACCAGCTAACGTCATACAAAATTTCATCAAAATCTGTCCAGTGGTTTTCTCGTGATGCGTTCCCAGACACATAGACAGACAGACAAAAATTCTAAAAACTACAAATTCGGTCTCTGTATTGATAATATTGACTAATTTAATATATTTTTTTTTCAAAAAATATTTAATGTAGAGATTCGACTCAGATTTTTCTTATATGTATAGATGGAAGCGTCCGATCAGTTATTTTTCACTTTTTAGTGTCTGAAAATAGATTTTTTAAAGTTTTTTTAGGAGTTTAGAAGATAATTTTACATATAATATTAATTATTATGTATTTTTGCTGTATGTTAGACGATATCTTTACTAATTGTGCACCAGTAAAGAAGCTTAGCTATTAAATAATTCTTTTTTTATGAAGCTTTAAGTTAAACCATGTAAATTTTCTAAAAAAAAGTAAATATAAGCTCTTCATATGGAATAATTATTATTAGATTTAAAAATCGATAGTAACTTTTCAATTTAATTAACCGACATTAAATTTAAAGTGTAATTATTATTAGACCAGCCTTTCGAAATGGTAAAAAGTGAAAAAAAATAATAGTAAGATGAAATCCATTGGAAAAGGAAGAGAATATAACAAAGATGAAAGGAAAAATAATTTACGGGCGATCTGAGGTCGGGAAGTGGAAGGGGGTGAGTTTTTAAGGGTAAAAAACGGTTTATTTCGATTTCCGGCAAAACTACAAGTCCTATGGAAAAAAAATTATATAGCAAAGTTGTAGGTTTTTTGGTATCTAAAATTATCGAACCTGGTCTATATGTATTTATTTTGAATACCGATAATAGATAATAAATATGAAAATAACTGAATTAAATATGTTGAAATCATAGACAACAATACTTAAAGAACGTGTATAATTACTTTCGGTGTCACTTAAGAGGTCATAGGTTACGTTCCCGTGTATATTAAAAATTTGCTTTCACTGAGAAATATAACAAAATTAAATTATTTCCATTCAATTTTTTCTTAAATAACTTACAAGTGTAAAGTGCCCTATAAGTGTAGAAAAATATCATCAAAATCGACCAACCCGATTAAGGAGGAGGGTTATTACAAACAAACACCGGAATTTTAAATATTTAGTTCAAAATATAGATTTTTAAGCCACCATCTTATTAAGACGTATTTGAGTTTGAGAGTTTAACCCAATATACCTCAATATCTATGAAATTCATTTGAACTTTACTATACATGAAAAACGGTTATTTTATAAAAATAAGGTTTTCTCATACTTTAATGTGTTAATGGTGTAAGTACATAAACTCAAATTTCTTTATAAATATTTAGAGAGCAGTTTGGAGAGCAAATTGTCTTTAAATAAGTCGTTTTAACTTCGAACTCAACTTTCAGGCAAGTTAGGGTTCCGTACAAATTTACATACAGCTTTGAAACGCTTTGACAGAACTCTAGAGGGGGTTCAGTTAAACCTGTACTTGATGTAAATTAGCATTACAAATTGTAATGAATTTGTTCTTTATACATAATAATATTATAATAATATTTTGAATTTCAACGCTCAGTTGGTAGTGACCTTACTTGATGCACATTGACAGCGGTCGCGGGTCCGAGTCCCGCTGGGGGCATTCGTTTGTGTGATGAGCACGAATGTTTGTACTCTAGTCATGGGTGTTTAACGTTTATATTTATAATATGTATATATTCAAAGTTATATATGTGTAGTGTATCAACTATCTGGTTAACGTCCCAACATAAAAAAAATTACTTCCGAACGGTATTACTTATTATTTTGAAGGTGACCTAACTGTAATTTAGATACTAGTATAGATCTACATAAAATAAAATAATGTCTTTTTGACAGATTTCGGCCACCGCGGCCAATCTTGTTTAGAACCAACTTCGCAGAAAATATTATATGTAGTGCACAAGTGTACGAGTAGACCAGAAAAGTTCAATAACTATACGTGGCCAGATGTCCTGGGTTCGAGTGCCGATCATAGACATCTGGATCTGCAGCAATACTAGCCACTAAACCACGGCTGTAGTATAGATACAGTTACGGAAGCATCAGTAGATATAATTCTGTATCAAACCTCAAAGAATACAAAAGCTAAATATGTTATATTTGTACATGTACGAGTATATATTAAATATGTGGTAAGTCTAAAACCTATCTAAGACATAAATTATCTGTGGTATTACATAAAAAAAATTTAATAAGATTATTTTAAACCATCTTCTTACCAAATTTCATCTAAACCGGTTCAGTAAATCCAGAGATTACCCCCTACAACGTCACAAACTCACAAACTTTACTTCTTTATAATATTAGTATAGATAAATCAACATAAAAAAAATTGGAAATAATTTTTTGTAATATAGATAGATAAATTATATCTATACATATAATAAAATTGTAACTAAGCCGAATCTGTACATTAGATATTTTTTGGAAAATCTTATTGAAATAAACATTATTATCGATACGGAGGCCGAATCTATAGTTTTTAGAATTTTTCTGTCTGTCTGTCTGTTACCGCATCACAGAATAACCACTGGAGGGATTTTGATTAAATTTGGTATGGTGATAGCAGGTTATCCGGGTCAACATATAGGATACTTTTTACCGCGGAAAAATGTCTCATTTCTGAGAAAAAATACAAAAAAAAAGAGTATACTAATATGTAAAACCTAAGAATTTGGTTTTTGGTCACTTGAACACTGGCGGAGCCGCGGGCAATGCTAGTTCATATATATGTTTTCCTCAAATTTTCAATAATGACTTTCGTCAAATTTCAACCACTGCTTCAACACTAGTGTATAGAATTATACGTATAAAAATCAACTATAACTGCTTGTATCTATACAATAAGCAACCACAAAAAAGCATCACTTTAATACTACTTAAAGCGTCTCGATTGAGAAAAATATACTCATAATATGTGGAGCGTAACAATCGTATTATGAAGCACTCAAATATTTATAAGAATGTGATATCGTGTTATGACAGCTGAAGTATTAGCTAGTATTAGCTATATTCTTTTATTTGGAAAAGTCATAGTATTATGAAATATATATAAATATTACTAGAATATTATTATTTTCTGAAAGAAATTAATAGTTTTTTTGTATATATATATTTTGGATAGGTTTTGTACATCTGTGTTGACATTATATCTTAAGTTTAATAGTAAATTTAAAAAAGTCATAAGTTTTTAGGTTACTTGGAATCGATCTGCATGATTTCCATATTAGATTAAAATTTAAGTGTGTGTGTACGTGTGTGAGTGCGTCTTATGTGTGCGCATGTGTGTGTATACGTATGTGCGTGTGTGTGTGTGAGTAACACATAGGTTAGTGTTACGCACTAATGAAAGTCACATAAGAGCCGCGGGTCATGCTAGTATGTGACAAAAGAAATATTACAAAAACCTCTCTCTGTTGTGTGTCTCTCTCTCTTTCTCACACACACACACATAATTAATATTTCATTTACAACGTATAAAGTTTTAAAATTAAACAGTAAAATCTCAAATATCATTTAAAGGGAACGCTAAAAATAAAGTACATTTAATATTGAAATATTTCAATTTCAATAAAAAGCGTCAATTTTCATACAGCTCAGCTCTCAATTTCAGCTCTTAAATGAATTAAGTGACAGTAATTAGCAGTTTGACGAAATAAGACGTGATATTACTTGAAGGTGACATTAAGATAATATCTACTTTGTGTAAGACTCACTTTTTCTGCAGATTTTGCTCGCGTATTTATTTCTATTTAGGGATTTATATATAAACTACTTGCGACTCAACCTGGCTTTGCTCGGGTTCGTCCCTAGTTTGTTTCCCTATACAAAATTTCATCCCCATTTTCAACCCCTTAAGGGATGATTTCCGGGATAAAAATGTATCCTGTATCCCAGGATCCAATAAATGTATCCTAGGGTCTCAGACTATCTTCCTACCAAATTTCATCTAAATCGGTTCAGTAGATCCAGAGATTACCCTCTACAACGTCACAAACTCACAAACTTTACTTCTTTATAATATTAGTATGTAAAGATTAGTGAACCTTTCAATAATGCATCGAACACATGAACTAAATACTACATCTCGGTAGAGATCCTGGCTATCTACCTAATATAAGTGGCTATATTATTAAAAAAATCGAAGCGTATTTAAAATCTCCATATAACTTTTACATATTATATTGATATTTTTATTACAATAACCAGCTTTATTATGCATTAATATATATTACCAAGAATTCGTTAGTTCGTTAATGCGATTATGAGCGGAAGCCCTGGTCTGATGTGGTTTTGTATAAACAATATTATTGTTATAGCAATATTATATTATTATAGTAGCGGCTCACCCTCGCTTCCCTTGGGTTCGCTTCTAGAAAATCAAAAACAAATCTATCCCACGGGAACCGTACAATTTTCCGGGTTAAATAGCCTATGTGCCATATGTCTCTGTGCCAAATTTCATCCAGATCTGCTCAGCCATTCTGGCGTGATTGAGTAATAAATATCCAAACATACATCTAAACTTTTACATTTATAATATGTGTAAGATTGATATTTATAAAATATTTTATAATAATCTTGCTAAAGTCTTAGTATAATATGTGACTTAGTGACATAATTTATATATTTTAAAGTTTATTGTTATTTTATTAATAAATTTGACACCAGAGTTCTATATATTATTTATATTTATATGAAGTATTTTTTGGAAGTTTGTTCCCGATGGACGGGTAAAAAACATAAAGGGAAAAAGTTTATATGGAAATTCGTCATCTTTGAAATTAGATACTTGTATATAGAAATTGATGCTTTAGTTTATATTGCCGATAGGAAATCCCATCAGGCTCACCACTTGCACTATTTAAGACTGATGTATTGAGATGTGTTTAAACTTTAAAGTCTTCTCACTTAACTGTTGAATAGACGTGTATGTACACATATATCTATGTAAATATATTTTCCTTATTTCACGCAGTAAAGGGGTAATGAGTTGAGGTATTTTTTTTACATAGAACTATGGAATTGGAGAGATCGGATTTTTTCGCGAATTTATTGATGGATTGGGATGACGACACGTTTGGCTTAGTTTGTAGTGATCCTATTTGCTTTGCCAGCGGTCGCGCGTTCGAGTTCCGCTGGGGGTATTCATTTGTGTAATGAGCACGAAAGTTTGTACCCCAGTCATGGGTGTTTATATTTATAATATGTATGGATTTAAAATTACATTTATGTGTAATATATCAACCATCTGGTATCAATAACACAAGCCTCGTAGCTTTCCATGGAACTAGGTGGTGCTAGAATAATATATTTATTTATTTTGTTTATTTATTTTGATGTTTGGTATTTAATATTCTTTAATCAATTTTTATTCCTATCATCATTATTATTATTACAGTAATTTTAAAAAACTTCATTTTAATTTACATTAGCTTTAAAACTAATTTTAATCATAAAGCAATTCACATTTCAACTTCACCCATGAATTGAAAATTCAGACATTCAGAATCAAAGATTCCATCGCAGGAATAGCAAAAACCTTTTAAAAAGTTGAATATTTAAGTCGAATTACTATTCAAATTAGAAGTTGGTGTAATAAGCTTAAGTAAAATTATGGCATGCCACCAACCCGTGCACGAATGTCGGCGAGCAAGACGGTAACAAAGCGGCCTCATTAACTGCTCCACCGTCAAGTTTCTTGCATAGAATAAAAAGAAGTATGGAGAAGATGTTTTTTTATTGATATTTTAGGTTATTACTACTCGTATATATGGAGGACAAAAAGAATAAAGTTTAGAAACTTTATAATTTTTTTTGTCCTCTATGTAATATGCTATTTTATTTTTTTATATGTTTAGTAAATAATGCCTATATTATATATATACATATTAATAACAATTTATACCTGACTGATTTTGGTAAGGACAGCAAAACTCTCAGGGAACTAGTGCGTGGGTTGAAATATACTGAACTGCATGTATGCATAGACGCATAGACACAAGTGCACTCATTTTACTCTCACAATAAAGTAACAGTACGTTTCCTCATAACCAGATAGAGATAAAAGCAAGATTTTCGTACTCTCAGTGATTCAGTCCTTATTCTCCTCCAGACATAAGGGTGTAATTAATAATACACCAAAACAATGATATTACTGAGTATTTAATTGTAGTGAAAAATCGAAAATTATAATCTGCTTGACTTGGATTCGAAGCTAGGACCTCCGGATTTGCTTATATTTCTCATAGCTGCTAGACTAATGAGGTATAGAGACGATATTATAGATATATTCATCTATCAGTCTTATATTAACTATATAAAGAAATTTCGTCCATAGATTTCGAAAAATATTTTTTTTAACTTTAGATATACCTACATAAGTTTATACATATAATAAAATTGTAACTAAGCCGAATCTGTACAATAAATATATTTTGAAAAATCTCATTGAAATAGACATTATTATCGATACAGAAAATCTATAATTTTTAGAATTTTTGTCTGTCCGTCTGTCTGTCTATCTATGAACACATCACGAAAGAACCACTTGAGGGATTTTGACAATATTTGGTATGATGATAACTAATTATCCGGGTCAACATATAGGATACTTTTTACTGCGGCAAAATATCTCATTTCTGAGAAATCTATACTAAACGTTAAAACGTAATTAGGGACGAAACCGAGCGGAGCGGGGTTGAGTCGCTAGTACATAATATTATTTCAACTATAACGATCATCGAATGTTAAGTTACTTTGAAAGCTGTATAATATCTGAAAAAAATCTATTCTTTGCAAGCCTTTGAACATAGCCGGGGAGATGGAAAATTTTAATAAAATATGTTTTCCCGCGTAAACTGGCATCTACGTCACGTCCTTACCAATGCTTTAACCACTCTAAACGCAAACACCCTTATTTTAAAAGCCTTAAGAACTATTTTCGCACGTTTTCATACGATAATATTTGCCTCGATAAACTATTCAACAAAATAAGGAAGAGATGTGCCAAGATTATGAAGCACGTTTTAAAATATTTGTACTTGTTATAATTTATTTGGATGTTTGTAGTTTTCCTTTTACATAATTACGTGTTTTGCTTTGAGTTTAATATGTTAGTTGTACAATGGTGTTATATAAAAATGTTATATTTTTCTTATATAGCATAGAAATTAACGAGTAAAATAGTATGACAAGCGAGCTTATTTTAAAACTAGCCACTCACCCTCGGGTTTGTCTCTAGGTGATTGTTTAAACTGACATAGCTTTTTTCGTTTATAAACCGATTGAAATAAATTAAATACTAAATTTTAAGTACAGCTTACCAAATCTGTTAAGCTGTTTCTGAGATTAGCGCGCACAAACGCACAGATAAACAGACAAAAAATCCAAAAATCATTGTTTTGGATTATATTGCATTAATAAAGACCTCCAATAATAGTTTTTCTCAAATATATGCCATGTACAGACAGCGATCAGTTATATTTTTATTATATGTATAGAAAATCTTTCAGTAAGCTACACTGTGCTTGTGTAATATAAGAGCTTTTTATCGAGACAAAAGCTTTTCAAGTGCTAGCAAAAGCTAGTATTTTATAAGGATTTTTAAGAATTACGCTATTTTTATTTTTTTATAAGAAATGTTATCGAATTTAACAAGTAAAAATTGTAAAATATGTTTTATAATAATATGTATAAAGTTTTCTTTAACTAACTGGACCGTATGGACCTAAATGTACTTAAGTTATATTTTTTATAATACTTTCTTAGATTTACGCGAATATTTGACTTCTGATTTTTGGTTCTAATTTTAATTTGGTATATATTTTTTTTATTTAATATATATATATATATATATATATATATTTTATTTTAATATAATATAAAATATCAAATTATAAAAATGTTTAAAGTTATAAAATACTGTAAGGTACTTGGTGCAATTTTTCATTTTGTTAATTGTGGGTAGGCTGTCTGTAACAACTATACCTTCAAGACATGTAACACCTCAGTCTCTCCCGTGACTATGGATGCTGTAAAGCATTCGAAACGTCGGGAACCAAAAATCAAAATAAATCCGCGAAATAATCCGAAAAGATAGTTTTATATTTTTTATATGCATAAAAAAATTTCTTGGCCGAAATTCGTGATAATCAACAACAGATGCATCTTATATGTAATTATCGTTACTTTAATAAATAAATAAAATTATTTATAAATTGAAATTGATTTACACTTTACAGACTGGATAGATAGATATATTTGTCTCAGGCTGAAAATCCATAATAATCCATCCATTCCACGCTAGCAATCTGCACAGGAGATATTATAGGGTACAAGTGTAAGCCCAGACACAAGTGCACTCTCTATTCCTGTCACTCTCATACTCCGGTGAACCAAAATTGGACGTTTTGCGTGTTCTTTGAGGCACGTGGGTAAAACACCGTCCACTTTCCAACGCCGTGTTAGACTAAGAACTTCTTGACTGAAAATCCCACTAACAAAATACACCGGAAACTCCTTATCTGCTCCTACATACTAGCCACTAGTGACTAGATCAAGGCAGTTAAAAACTTTTCATGAAAATACAATGAAACTTTAATCATTTAATACTGAAACAGTTCAAAAGCATATAAAAGCAGTGGGACGTAAAAGTAGCATTTACATCAAAGTGCATTATATGTGCAGTCAAGTAGTAAATATTTAATTTTCAACTCAGATGGTGGAAATAATTACTTTATAATGCGTTTGCAGAATGTTGCTACAGTGAATTAAATATTTCGAATGGTGTATGATGATGGTGTACGAGGACTAGCACCCAACACGCCGGTTTTGGTCGAATATTTCGATAAATAAGTGTTCTATAGCATACATTACTGTGCTCAGAAGACTATAAGGGCTTATAAAACTTCATTTAGATATTGTAGAACCTACTAATCTGAGGATGGATGGATGGATAAAATTGGTATAATATTATAAATGTAAAAGTTTAAGAGTATAGATGTTTGTTACTCTTTCACGCCAGAACGGCTGAATGGATCTGGATGAAATTTGGTACAGAGATAGATTATAGTCTGGAATAACACATAGGCTTCTTTTTATCTAGGAAAAATGTACGGTTCCCGTGGTATAGGTTTGTTATTGTTTTCCTAGAGGCGAACCCCAGCGAAACGAGGGTTAGCCGCTGGTCCTAAATAAGGATGGATGGGTGGATGTTTGTTACTCAATAACGCCAGAACGGCTGAACGGATCTGGATGAAGTTTGGCACAGATATAGATTATAGTCTGGAATGGAACATAGATTACATTTTAGGGATAGATTTGTTTTTGTCTAGAGACGAACACGAAGCGAAGCGAGTCAGTCCTTAGTATTACATAAATAGAAATGAAAAAATAGAATAGAAAAGGCAGTGGGTAGTCCAGAGGTACCGTACTGACTTGTTAACCGAATAAAGCGAGTTTAAATCTCGAGTCTCGCACCTCCGATATTCCTAGATTCCTACTTTTTTATATTTACATATATGTATTCAGCCCTTTTTAACATCCCACTGCTGGGCACGGGCCTCCCTTCAGTACGAAGGGGATCAGGCCATAGTCCACCGCTGGCCAAGTGCGGATTGGCGGACTTCACATGTCTTTTGAAAACTTGCTAGGTTCTCTCAGACATGCAGGTTTCCTCACGATGTTTTCCTTCACCGTTAAGACAAGTGGTAATCATGTTGGAAATGATTCGCACATGAAAATATCAGGGGTGCGAGACCCGGGATTTGAACTCGTTTCACTCGGTTTCCCAAACGAGCGCGTTACCACTGGGCTACCACTGCCTATAGATATTATTACTAACATTGTATAACGGATCTTAAAAATAATTTTATTTAAAACTAGCATTGCCCGCGGCTCCGCCCGCGTTCAAATGACCAAAAACCAAATTCTTAGGTTTTACAGATTTTTATACTATTACATTGCAGTTTTTGTATTTTTTCTCAGAAATGAGATATTTTTTCGCGGTAAAATGTATCCTATATGTTACGCGGATAACCAGCTATCATCATACCAAATTTCATCAAAATCCCTCCAATGGTTTTTCTGTGATGCGGTAACAGACAGACAGACAAAAATTCTAAAAACTATAGATTCGGCCTCTGCATCGATAATAATGTCTATTTCAATAAGATTTTCCAAAAAATATTTAATGTACAGATTCGGCTTAGTTACAATTTTATTATATGTTTAGATAATATTTGACATTCATATATTTACATATAATATATTATAGCAAATAAAAAAGAATCGTAATACGACTCTTGATTGATTGGTTCAGACATAGCTAAGGTAGAAACTAGCGATGTCAGCGTTTACTGTTCATTGAACTAAAACCTGTGGTGAGTTGTCAATCACATTACACAATACCTTCATATTGCGACGCTGTTTGTGATTTGATGAATTTCATTAGATTATGGATTGGGTGGTAGATAGCCTAGTGTAAAGATAATGAAGCGGGTTCAAATCCCGGGTCTTGCTTTGATATTATCGTGTGCGAAACATTTTCATTTTACAACATGGTTGCTATTTTCTTTACAGTGAAGGAAAACATCGTACGGAAACCTGCACATCTGAGAGAGTCTAGCAAGTTTTCGAAAGATATGTAAAGTCCGCCAACCCAACTTGACCAGCATTTTG
Source organism: Brenthis ino (assembly GCA_921882275.1). Classification (NCBI taxonomy): domain Eukaryota; kingdom Metazoa; phylum Arthropoda; class Insecta; order Lepidoptera; family Nymphalidae; genus Brenthis; species Brenthis ino. The sequence goes on from OV170221.1 coordinate 7,891,344, forward strand.
GACTATGGCCTGATATACTTCGCATTAACGAGATGCCCGAGCCCAGCAGTGGGACGTTGAATAAGGCTGAATGGTAGGTATGGGTATATAAAAGTGATGGGTGAGTGATTGAAAGAATACTTAACAAACATAAGTATATAGCAGTAGAGTTAGTGAAAGTCGAAGTAATTATAATTATAGATCTGAAGGCCCTAGGGCACGAAGGATTTTATACATTACAAGATCGAACCCACGACCTTCATAATTTAAATCACTAAGTTTCATTATTTTTGCAATATTTTTTTAAGATATAGTGATATCATAATTTCATTGCAAAAAAATATCATTTCCAAGAAAATATAATCTTACAACGCTTGATAAAATATTATTTCCTTTGTCAAAACGTGGCCAGTCCTTGTAATTGAGCAATTACCCATAATCCTTTGTTACGTTACGTCAAAGGTTTTTATTAATTCTACATCATCGTTATATTAAGGCCAAACAATTTCGAAAAAACATAAAAGGTTCTGTAGTGAATCATTATATTATCTTTATTTGACTAAGACAGAATCTGTACAATATATAATCATTTTTTTTGCGGATCAGCAGTTTTAAAAAAATGGGAAAAACCCGAAAAAATGGTTTTACTTAAAATGTCAAATATATAATAAAATTATATATATATAAAATAAAAAAATATTAAGTTATACACAAAATACACAACAAATATTTATTGTTTAAATACGGGATTCTAAAGAACAGTTATTTAATTAGGCATTTGATATTTTATAAAGATACTACTTACAATATAAAAATTAGGTAAATTTAATATATTTTTGTCTTTATTTTACAATTTGTTTGAGTCAACTGTAATAAAATATAACAAAGAAAGTTTTTATCTCACTTTATATTATATATAAAATTAACGTGTTCATTAAATTTTATTTAATAGGGAAAATTATGTATGATTCATCACTATAATTTATTTTTTTATTTAACTAATGACTTATCCCCGTTACGCTCGGGTGCGCTTCTGGGTCACTTTTATGTTTATATGAAAATATAACACATAATATTGACGACACGTTTGGCTCAGTTTGTAGTGACCCTACTTGCTGTGCCAGCGGTCGCGGGTTCGAGTCCCGCTGGGGGCATTCATTTGTGTGATGTCGAATGTTTGTACTCCAGTCTTGGGTGTTTATATTTATAATACGTATGTATTTAAAGTTATATATGTGTAGTGCATCAACTATCTAGTATCCATAACACAAGCCTCGTAGTTTACCATGGAACTAGATGGCGCTGTGTGTTAATGTAAAAAAAATAAAAGAAATAAAAAGGAACTGTAGAGTTTCTCGCCGACTCTTCTCAGCAACTGTCTTCCGAGCCGGTAGTACATTCCTGGCGGACTTATATACTAACATTTCATTGAAATTGAAAAATGTAACGATTCAAAAGTGCTTGTAAATTTTTATTAGAATAAAATATATTTTAATTTGAAAACCTTTTGCTTTCGAAGACCTACATGAAGGAATTTTAGAACATAATATTCTTTACACCATAAGTAACATTAGCGTTCAGGTAAATGGTTGAAATTCAAGCATAACCATTAAAAAACAGATGAGAAAAAGGTACTGAACTTTTTTATATTTACCAATTTATCTATACTATGTATACTTAATATTCTAAAGAGGAAAGATTTTTGTTGTTTTGTACCGAATAGGCTTAAAAACTACTGAACCGATTTAGATAAAATTTAGTTAGAAGATAGTTTGAGACCCTAGAAAGGACATAGGACATAGTATTTATTCCAGAAATCATCCCTTAAGAGGATGAAAATGGGGATGAAAGTTTGTATTGGGAAGCAAACCGAGCGAGGCAAGGGTGAGTCACTAGTTTCTGGATATAGAGATATATATTCGTATATGGAAACGTCGATTTTCTTACATACTCCTGTAAAGTGTTTTAGAATAATTCTAACTAATGAATCGCGGTAAAATGAACTAATATAGAAATAAAGTTTGACACTTCTAAAATTCACTTCTAGTGAAGCTAAAGTAAACACAGAGTCACAAGAAACGTTCAGTTTATTCAACCTCCTTGTCCCCAAACTTCTCAATTCCAAAGCTCTTACCCAAATTGAATACCAAATCTATTAACTAATGGAAGCAATCGTACATATTGAATACTGTTTAACGTTTAATTAGAGTGAAGCGTAACTGGTTAAAGTTAACTCAATTGGTGAAGATACTAACCATTGGTTGAAACTTGCTTCTGTAATATACATATACGTATTCATATAGAATTTTTAGTAGTTAATATTTTGAGCGTCTAATAGATTAGGGAATAAATATTGGTAATAAGAACTATGTATATTTATTGTATTAATATCTTCATTAAATAAAGCTTGCCTAGTGGTAACGTGGAAATTAAATGAAGTGGGTTCATACTCCCAGTCTCGAATATTTTAATATGCTTATCATCTTCACTTTTCAACATGATTACAGGGAAGGAAAACATCAAGAGGAACCTGTATGTCTGAGAGCTAGTTTTCGAAAGACATGTGAAGTCCGCTAACCCGCACCTAGCCAGCGTGGTGGACTGTGGCCTGATCCCACTGGTATCGAACAGAGACCTGTGCCCAGCAGTGGGACTTTTGAAAAGGCTGTATTCTAAATACATAATGTCTTCATACCTTATGTCATGTTCCTTTGGTTTACAATATATTAGTTATTGACTGGAGAAAAAAGACAAAAGAATCTAGTATTATTTTTATATTATTTAATAATCTTATTTTACCGACCAAACTTCTTCGTGTCTTCTCCATTCTACGTGAAATTGTTCAAGTAATATGTACTCAACTTCCACGCTTTGAAGCCATTAACAAGATAATTGAATTGAATAAGTCTTTAGTCTAAGACTTTAGTATATAAAGTTTTTTCTACTTGCCTTCATAAAATGCAAGAAGAATCACGGTAAAAGCCAGTAGGATACAAAAACAACAGTAGGTAGCTCAACTAGCAATTACCCTATCATCACTCGATCGATATCAAACTTCCAGCGAAGGGTGAAAGGACACAACTTGCACCGCTAATGTTCTACGAGTTTCTACTTGATTAATGAATTTTAGTTTAGCTACAACCAAATCGACTTCACTTGTTTGTGAGGATAGACTAGCTTTCGAACGTGACTTCGTTTGTTATATTGAAATAAATAAATTAAAAGTAAATTAAGTATAGCGTCTCCTTCATACAGATTTACATATTCGTATACTTCAAATTTTTCTATATAAATAAAAATGAATGTTCGTATGTTTGTCCTTTATGCGATTCTAAAACAATAATCCGATTGTGATAAAACTTTGGTGGGTTGTCCTGTGTACGCCTGCGAAAGTTCCTGGCTCAAAAAGAAAAGTTTTTTTTTATATGTTTATCTTTTATACGTTCCTAAACCATTCGAGCTTAGAGAAGTATCTGATAGAAGCGAGAACAAATCGTTAGTTTTAAATAATACTAATTACTCCAGAATCTCCTTCTAAGATTAGTTATAGGCGCCCTTAAATGACTGAAAGAATTTAAATTTTGTACAAGTTTTTTTTAGTTTTTACTAAGAAAAGCACTTTTGCAGTCGTCGATAAGCCGTAAGGCAGCGACTATCGACTAGGAAAACAGTTCCGCTAAAATATAGTATGACAAAAAGAGCACTCGAATCAAGCATATTAAAAACCAAAAATGAAAAATCTTTACCAATATTTCAAATACAATTTTCTTTAAATATTTACTACATCTAACTTTGAACTCACTAAAATCTATAGGTACATATAATAAAATTGTAACTAAGCCGAATCTGTACATTAATTATTTTTCGGAAAATCTTATTGAAATAGACATTATTTTCGATATAGAAACCGAATCTATAGTTTTTAGAATTTTTGTCTGTCTGTCTGTTAACGCATCACGGAAAAACCACTGGAGGGATTTTCATGAAATTTGGTACGGTGGTAGCTGGTTATCCGGGTCAACATATTGGATACTTTTTACCGCGGGAAAATATCTTATTTCTGAGAAAAAACAAAAACTGCATTGTAAGAGTATACTAATATGTAAAACCTAAGGATTTGGTTTTTGGTAATTTGAACGCGGGCGGAGCCGCGGGCAATGCTAGTACTATTACTATTTTTCTAAAATTAAAATTGTAAAATTGTATTTATAATCTAAGTTTCTTTTTAAACATAAGTTTAGAAAAAATGTATGTAATATTTATGGATGTGCAAATTAACTGTATTGTATTAAAATATTTTAATTACATGAAGAAATTTGCAGTATCGCTGATATATTATTTTGAGATGTATATTGAGATTACGCCAAAATTTAAAAGTACAGTCGGAATGAAAAACTTTATAATTTAACAATAGTAAAATAAAAGCTTTGTTGCTTATATGTATTTGATAATATAATAGTATCTTATAAATATAAATACTCATAAAAAAAATGCAGTGGTAGTCGGTAGCCCAGTAGTAACGCGCTCGGGAAGGAGTGATGCGGGTACAAATCCCGGATCTCACACGTCTCATATTTTCATTTCCAAATCATTTCTAACATGATTACCACTTGCCTTACGGTGAAGGAAAACATCGTGAGGAAACCTGCATGTCTGAGAGAACCTAGCAAGTTTTCAAAAGACATGTGAAGTCCGCCAACCCGCACTTGGCTAACGTGGTGGACAATGGGTTGATTCCCCTCGTATTGAAGAGGTGCTCAGCAGTGGGACCTTAAAAAGGGCTGAATACAAAAAAAACAAACAGTTTATACTAAATCTTTTATACGTTAAAATAAGAATTTTGAAAATTCATTTACATTTGGCGATAAAAATACACCATTATTGATACTTCCTTTTTTTTAAAGTCAGACATTTTTTTTCCTTTTAGGAAGCTACTATTATTATATAATAAAGGTTGCTGTTGACTAATAAAAATAAGAACGTTATCAAAAATATGTTTTGTTTAATATATTTTGTGATAGTTCAGTGGTAACGCTCTCGCTTAGAAAAAGAAGTATAGTGAATTCAACTCCTAGGTCACGTAGCAATAATTTTCATTCATCACAATTCGTCTTACGTTAACGGAAAATATCCTGAGAAAGCCAGCATATCTAAGAGGCCACCAAATTGCAATTTATCAACGTGGCGAACTTTAGACTAGCTATGTATGTAAAATCAGATTAAATTAATATAATACTTTCTTAGATTTACGCGAATATTTGACATCTTTACATAGTATAAAATGAAGTCACTTCCGCTGTCTGTTCGCACGTCTTTTAAATTACTCAACGGATTTTAATGCAGTTTTCAGCAATAGAGTGATTCAAGAGGAAGGTTTATATGTATAATACATGCATATTATAGTAAAGAAAAGCTGGGAAATTCAAATATTTGCATTTCATACTAACCGTTAAAATTTATCTTCTATAGTATCTTCTATAAGTATGTTTTCGGATTTTTTCGCGGATTTATTAATTTTTTTAAAATGTTTAGAATCAAAATCAACAAATATTATAAGTTAAGTTATCGCCTTTTTTGAATTTTTGAAATAATTTTGTAAAATGAAATTACCTTTAAGACGTCTACCTCAGTCTCTCCCGTGACCATGATTGCTATAAAACATTCGAAATGTCGGGAACCAAAATTCAAAATAAATCCGCGAAAATTCCGAAAAGATAGTTTTATTTAAAAGGTTAAATTAAATTAATATTATTTATTATAACAAACATTTGTGCATGGTGATACCTATAGAATGATATCAAAAATGCGTTCGAAGCGGGCGTCACACGCGATAAGCACGCGACGGACCGTACAGATTTTTGTACATCTTCAATTTGGATACGGCTGCAGTCACAATGAAGGGGATTTGGACTGGTTATTACTCCGATTTAAATAAAAGACTTCAAAGTTTCAAGATCGTCCAGAAAATGTCTGAATTTAGTTTAACAGAAGGTGAATGAAACACTCGTATATATTCGAATTTTCATATAAGGCATTTAAAATTAGGCAGCAATTATGGCTTTCCGAAAAAATAGCATTTCCTCTTACATATAACCATAGAGAATACTAATAAAGTTTATTTAGAACTTATTTTTTATATAACCTTATTGTCATCTGGGTTGCGATATGCCATCCGTTCTACTCCTTTAAAGATATTTACAGTTAGTGTTCACTGTATACTTAAAACATCTAAGTTTCACCAAAACAGCAATTTGCCATTATAAATATTAAGTATGTCCATCGAATCTTTTGCATAGTATACTTAGCTCTTTCCTCTATACAATAAGTCCTTATAATCCATACTAATATCACTATAAAAGTGAAAGTAACTCTGTCTGTTACTTTTCATGCTTAAATCGCTGAACAGATTTTGACAAAATTTGGCATAAATTGTATCCTAAGTGTATCATGGACTAACTTTGATCGCCGCCCCATTTACTAATCGAGCGAAGCCGTAAAGAAAAACTAGTAAAGAATATCGTGGTCTAGACGTATTTCATGGACCCTCATCACACACTGTTAAGAATGTGGCTTTAAAAAATCTATCTCGAATGGACCAAACGTCTTAACGCGACTTATTTTCCGGATTCTGCTAAAATTTTATTATGAACGCAGCCTAACACCAGTCCCACAAGACAATGCGAGTTTAAAAAATGCAATCTGCTTCGCGAACCGTAACATACACGGCCCTACGTGTAAATTATACACTACAATTCAGCTCAAACCTATATAATAAATAATTAAGGTTCTCTGGAAAAATAATTATACTACTCATCGGTCTTTCTGATATAAATGAGAAAGTTTGCATGTTTGTGTATGTCGGTTAATCCTTCACACCGAAACGGCTGAAGGGATTTCGATGAAATTTGGTACATAGATAGACTATGATCTGGAGTAACATATAAGGTAATCTATACATACATATAATAAAGACATCGTTGAGTCGAATCTGTACATTTTTTTTTTGAAAATCTTATTGAATTAGTCATTATTATCGATACAGAGACCGAATCTATGGTTTTAAAATTTTTCTTTACCTGTCTTTCTGGGAAAGCATCACGAGAAAACCACTGGATAGATTTTGATGAAATTTGGTATGATGATAGCTGGTTTATCTCTGAGAAAACTATATCAAACGTTAAGTTAGTAATAAAATTGCCAAGGTAGCGCTGCCTATATTTTATAAAAAACATAAGCACCTAGGACGTACCCGAGCGAAGCGAATGAAAGTCATTAGTTTCAAAATTATTCAAAATTACTCACAATGCATTATTGTAAGTGTAGGTACAATGTATATACAATATCTAATAGCAGAGAAAATACTTAAAAGTGAATAAAATTACAATAACTTACAAGTTGTACTGAATAATTATAATACAGTTATCACCTCCATTTATAAGAGCATTGTTTCAAATTATAATGCGATTACGGATTAAACATGATTACTGTGGTAATATACAGGTCAATTAACTTTTATTGTTTTTTAAGGATAATATATAATTTGTCATCTGGTTATTAATCTTGAGATATGTTTTATGTTTTGAGTTCAATTAGTTACAGTTAGAGCGACCAAATTACGGTAAATCGTATTTTTCAAACAACAATTAATGACTCCATACGCTCTTTAAAAAATAATTTATTGCAAAGATAATGAAATTTTATATGGAAACTAGCGGATCACCCTAGTTTAAATAGATATAAATAGTTATTAGCCAGCGTTAGCCATATAAATTTTAAATATTTTTTTTCTGTAATTTTTCTGATGTTTTAATTCTTATTTCCTATTCCGGACTAAGAGAAATCCAAAAAATCTAATATCATAAAATTTGGTCAGACGTTCTTGCGTTATAAACGGTGTAACTAACACGAATTTGTTTTATATATACGTATTTACCTTTATTTTATATTTTTTCTCTTTATTAAAATTTTCCGTGTACCTTAACGAACACACGAAAAAAAAATTGCTGAATTGGTCGAACCGTTCTTCAGTTTTGCACTTAGCAACATTCATTTTTATTTATATAGATATTGACATTAATATTTATACGATACTAACGTCACTCAATTGTTTTGCCTTCCCGGAACCTCTCCACTAACACTTAAACTTTATGGTATGGTATTAAAGTTCAAATTGACTTTTAAGTGTATTCAGCCCTTTATAACGTCCCACTGCTGGGCACGGGCCTCCCTTCAGTACGAGGGGGATCAGGCCATAGTCCACCACGCTGGCCAAGAGCGGGTTGGCGGACTTCAGATGTCTTTCTAAAACTTGCTAGGTTCTCTAAGACATGCAGGTTTCCTCACCAAAAAAACAAAACTAGAGATAAAAAGAATCTGATAGTTCGTTACCATCGAGCTGATCTGATAATGGAACCAGTAGGTGGATAGGAGACTAATGATTAATCTCTCTCATTTAAAATTAAATAGTTATTTTTTCATTTAAACATATAATTTCGCAATGCCTCAGCTAATATACATTTTTCTCAGTAACAAACATACACACAAGTCGGCAGACCGCACAGCGCCAGACCTTGGACAGACAATAGGTGATAAGGGAAGCCTGCGGTCAGACGGGGAAACCAATGTTTTTGCATACACGACACGCATTCAAATGTTCTTTTAGCGATGAAAAAATAAATTTTGTTAACGTATTCTGATATTGTATTTCATATTTTGTATAAGTATGGCATCGTGTTAGCAATAAAAATTATCGATGTAACCGCAAGTAATTTAATATGGATCTAGAAATTTAAAGTAATATTTTCTTATCAAATTAAGACAAAACAAACGATATGTTCCATTCTATTTCCAGTTTTTTTCTTACAGGCTGTATTTTTTGTCAATATAGGTATGTTCCGTGAGATATATTCTCGCTATTTAAATTAATATTTTTAAAAACATTAATAGGTCTCAAAGATAGCCCCCATATAAATTAAAAAAAAATCACTTTTAAAGATGAAATAATATCCTTATGCAAGATTCATAGTCGGTGATGAATCTCATCTAACATTTTCATAGTAGCATAAATTACTGGATAAAATATACGAATATATACTTCATTTGGATACTTGTAATAATAAATAAATAAATAAATATGTCAGGACATTAACACACAACACCATCTAGTTCCATGGTAAGCTACGAGGCTTGTGTTATGGATACCAAATAGTTAATACACTACACATATATAACTTTAAATACATACATATTATAAATAAACACCCATGACTGCAGTACAAACATTCGTGCTCATCACACAAATGAGTGCCCCCAGCGGGACTCGAACCCACGACCGCTGGCGCAGCAAGTAGGGTCACTACAAACTGAGCCAAGCGTGTCGTCGGTACTTGTAACCTTAGCTTATCGAAAGGGAAATTGGCGCTATGCCAATCGCTTGACAGACGCTAATTAATTTATCTATAAATGAATATTTAAAACCATGTCCGCATAACTTTTTATAAATCAACACTGACATTTACTCCACCCTTATAAGCCTTTGTCAACTAATCATCGATGTTGGCTTCTCGCCAGGTAGAAAAAATGAACGGCTAACGAACACCGTGTCAACTTTCTCGATCAAATTTTTTTTTTTTATAAGAAAATTGCTTTATAAGTTGACATTTTTGTGGCAATTTTAGTTGGAGTTAAACTAGTTCCAAGATGTAATATGTGGAAAAGTTGTAGTTGGTGTTTTAGTTTCCAACGATGAATTGATTTTTGGTTCCCGACGTTTCAAATGCTTTACAGCAATCATGGTCACGGGAACGACTGAGGTTTTAGACGTCTCAAAGGGATTATATATTCGAAACGCCAGGAACAAAAAATCTTAATAAATCCGCAAAAAAACCTGAAAAGATACTTATATTTAAGATTTGATGATCTTAATCAGATCAATGCAGGCATCACTTACCAAAAATAAAATATTTACTCAATATGGAAATCGAACCTGTCACTAACAATGTAAGCCACTGCTAATCAACCTCTTGACTCCTGTTTAGTCTACATTATTAAGATATTAAAAATTAAATCTTTCTATACTTTCTTCACTCCTCGAATAAACATTGTATTACAGCGATATTATGTGATTTGTATGCTACGTGCAATTAACGCCAGTGCGAGAGTACGTTTACCACTGAGCATATAAACTGCTTTTACATTGTAAATACCCATTTGATACAGAGGATCTCAACTAGCAGTACTCATTCGATTTTAATTTTCTATAAGCGTCTAACATTTCTGTACACATATAGAAGGCATTGGTGAGAAGTAAAACAAAAATATAATATCATCTCAGATTTGCGCGAATATTTGACATTTTAAATAAAAGTATCTTTTCAGATTTTTTTGCGGATTTATTTATATTTTTGATTCCCGACATTTTGTATGCTTCACAGCAGCATCCCGTGACCACGATTGTTATAAAGCATTCGAAACGTCAGGAACAGATATATGTATAGAAATGACATGTTCTGACCACGTGACATAACGCTCAAGTGTATCCATAGAGCTAGTTGTAATTTAAATATAGCGGAAAAGCGAGAAAGAGAGAGTACGAATTTGCGGCCAATCGTTGTGTGACTTAATTGAAATACAATTAATTGGAAGATAATATATTATATTGATATGTTTATTAATTAATATGTTCTTATGTTTACATTTTTAAATATTTATATATTTAAATAAAACCAATCAATAAACTTATATCAATTAGCATAATACTTATTTCATTTTGTTTTTTTCATGTTCATAAAGTATTAATCTTTGAACTTTAATAAATATAATTAAATGAGGCTATCAAGGCTTAAAATACTTACTTCGTAAATTATAAAATGAAATTTTATATTTTTAATATCGAAAAAAATTGTTTTCATTATTATTAATAATTCTAAAATTTAGAAATAATTAGTTTTTTTCTATGATCCGTTATTATAATTTTCTATTTCTAATATATTATAGAATATTGGTTACGGCTGCGTATCCAGAAGTTCTGGGTTCGAGTTTCGGGTGGGGCAAAGTTTAGTTATTCAGTCTTTCTGTTAAGAAAGTCTCAGTACCACCATGGAGTGTGGAAGTTGGTGGTGTTTCACCCCCAAGCCTCGGATATCGCGTAAAGTCACGATCCTGCACCAAATTTCTCACCGGTTGTGTCAAAATCTATTCTATACATATAATAAAATAGTAAATAAGCCGAATCTGTACTTAAATATTTTTTGGAAAATCTTATTGATACAGAGACCGAATCTATAGTTTTTATTATAGCTGGTTATCCGGGTCAACATATAGGATACTTCATACTGCGGGGAAATATCTCATCTCTGAGAAATCTATACTAAACGTTAAAACGTAAGTATTTATTAAAGGACAATCATACTTCGTATCTTAGACTAGAGACTTTATTGAACGAAAATATTTTAAAGCAAAAAGTTTCATTAAAAATGATACGTCTGAAAGAGTATAAAACCAACCCATTTATATAGGTATAAGTTTTTGTTGAAAATGTTTTTAAAACCTAATTAACATAGTTTCAGTGGAAAATTCACACTGTTCTTGGCAAGAAAAATTTTAGGGTATTTTCCTTATAGAATACCCAGAACCGCTGTAAATCGTAATATAGTTTTCTTTACAATATATTACAGTATTTCTTAGGACAATTAATTAGTATCTCAAACATACGGCGTAATTGGTTTAGCACAGGAAAATATATAACATGTACGTAAGAAAACTCCGTAACAAATCAGATACCTATCTGCTCAGTACACTGTAAAAGATTCGATTTTGTGTACATCAAATATTTAACTAAAAATATTCTCAAATCATATATTAGAAAAAGAGGAAAGATAATTTTCTCTTTCTATTATCATCTAGACGCTTCTCTTTCTCTATTTCTTTACATTCAATTATTTAGGTGCACAATACAGGCAAATCTGCAGTATAGAACTAGTGCTATAAAAACAAATGCCAAAACCCACTGCACTCACTATATTACAACAGCTGCGTCCAGTTTATGTTCTATCAAACAACGCCGATAACGACGCGAGTGCGCCGCTCGTAAAAATATCACTTTGAATTTAATAGTGCAAAAAGATTATAAAAAGTTGTTTTAACACTAAATCTATGGATCTATATAGCAAATTTTATGGGGTATAATTATAAACAATTAATTTTCTATCCTTTATCGGTTTTTTGGCGCAGTTTAGTTTATATAGGATATTCAGCCCTTTTTAACGTCCCACTGCTGGGCACAGGCCTCCATTCAATACGAGGAGTATCAAGCCATAATCCACCACATTAGCAAATGGTTAATCATGTTGAAAATGATTCGCTCTTTAATCTCAGAAGTCTATACCAGGAATTACAAAAGTTAGCAAAGGGTTTCAACTGCCTATTGCGAATGTTTTACTAATATTAACACCTTCAGGTAAATTTCTAAGAAATTAATTGAAATTCTAAGAAATTGTTAACTGACACGCCGGCGTGTCCGCGGTCGTGGAGAGAATAAAGATTTTTACCACCTACCAATTAGTTTTGTCGTCAAGATGTCAGCTTAATACAAGTACCATAAATTTTTCTTTGGACTTTTTATCCAAGTATCAAACACAATAATAAGACTAAAATCTACTTTCAATATTTTACTACATAGTATAAGTCAATCTAATAAAAGCGTGATAGAAACTTGTATTTTGATACCTTTCATATTATTAATTATTTTATGGTATTGATAAAATAGTGTACTATAGCATTTTGCTTCAAGTTAGAATGTGTTCTATACAATTAATATAATTTTGTTTCAAAATTATGCCTATGATTATAAAATAGTTTGTTGTTCACAAAGACTCTTATGTAATTATTCCGTTGTTCTTCTTCGACATTTTTCTTGGAATATTATTTTTCCATAAAAAATAGACAATGTGAACATTTTATTACCATAACTTTATCTATTGAATTTTAAAATATATATTACTAGCATTGCCCGCGGCTCCGCCCGCGTTCAGATGACCAAAAACCAAATTCTTAGGTTTTACATATTAGTATGCTCTTACATTGCAGTTTTGTATTTTTTCTCAGAAATAAGACATTTTCCCGCGGTAAAAAGTATCCTATATGTTGACCCGGATAACCAGCTATCACCATACCAAATTACATCAAAATCCCTCCAGTGGTTTTTCTGTGATGCGGTAACAGACAGACAGACAAAAATTCTAAAAACTATAGATTCGGCCTCTGCATCGATAATAATGTTTATTTCAATAAGATTTTCCAAAAAATATTTAATGTACAGATTCGGCTTAGTTACAATTTTATTATATGCATAGATCAGTACGTGCCTAAACATAACAAGTCTAAGAATAATTGATGACAATTTTGACTTACAAATCGACATACACACGATATTAATTTCAAAATTCTAATTATAATATGTTGTTTTCTAAAATACACTCATTGCTTATCAAGAAGTCTAACAGCAGCTTAGGACTGGTCTAAAAAGTATTGCTGAAAAATGTTCATCAGAACTATAGATCTTTTGAACTAAACTATACAATCTTCTTGTTTTTTTAACCCCCAACGCAAAAAGATGGGTGTTATAAGTTTGACGTCGATGTCTGTCTGTCTGTGTGTGTCTCTGTGGAATCGTAGCTCTCAAACGAATGAATCGATTTTGATGCGGGTTTTTTTTATTTGAAAGCTAGTTTCCTTGCGGTGGTTCTTAACTATGTTTGGTTAATATTGGTCCAGCAGAGTAAGAGTATCAGCTCTTTTCCAAAATGAAAGGCATATGATTACTCGATTAAATGCTTCACGCGTGCCAGTGTAATCGTTAAATGACAATTAATTTGCGTAGGGGGTTTTTAAATTTTGAATTTATACTATACAATTTACATTCAAAGGCATTCCTAAGAAAACCCTCCAGATTCAATTTGAAAAGCACGTAGGTTTAAATTAACCAGTTAAAGCACTAAATGTATTTACTGAAGAAGTAAGGAACATATCCCTAACAGGTATGTATATTTAGAGCTATGAGCCAGCAGGAAGTAAAACAAGAGCACGATGCGACGTGTTTATAAATACGACACTCTCACCTTCGCTGTTGGCCGAAATTATCACGTTGGTATGACTTAAGTGATAAGCGAAAGCGATTTTTAAAAGGAAGAAAAATCGAGGGTACTGACCAGGGTTTTTGTGTTTTATATAAATTATTATTTTCGTAAATTATTGATAGAATTTAAAAAAATAATAATATGAATGTTAGTTTGTCTTACGTCAAAGCAGTAACATAGAAATGGATTGTTACGCTGGTATTGTATAGTTATAAATAACGGAGCGACTAAAGTATAATAGCTTTAAATGAAATATTAATAATAATTTAATTTAATAACAATAATTTGTTTAGGTTATAAAATCTTCAGTCGTACAATATTCTTTTTCTTATAGCATGTCGTCATATAAATACTTAATATGAGAATCTATAAAAAAATATAGGAGATATTTATTTTTTTACTAAAAGGTAATTTAATTTAGTAGGAAACTATAACTTACAAGTAGGAAATTTAAACGGGATCATTCAATTCATCAAGGTATTGTATTATTCATTAAGAAATATTTAGATCAGTTCAGGATTAGTTAATACTAGTGACTCATCCACGCTTCGCTTCGGGTACGTCCCTAGACAAAAACAAATCTATTCCACGGAAACCGCACATTTTTCCTGGATTAAGTACAGTATGTGCTATTCCAGACTATAATCTATCTTTATGCCAAATTTCATCTAGATCAGTTCAGCTGTTCTGGCGTGAAAGAGTGACAAACATTCATACATGCTCACAAACTTTCACGTTTATAATATTAGTTTGGATATAATTAATTAGTAATACAAAAGAACGAATTCAAACTTGGAAATCAAAAAGAGTTAATGTAATTAAATTGATATAAATTTAATTAATCGCTATCGCTTATTATTTAGTTAAGTAGAGTGCAACATACTGCACTGCGTGGCCCTGAATCCGTTGAGGCCAGTCGTCTCAGGGCATGCACTGTGTCATAAAATTTGCGAAATGAGATTTATATCATTCTTACATACATATATTAAAATGTCACCCAGCTTAAAGAAATACAGCTATGTTTGTATCTACACTGATATTATAAAAGTTTAGTTTTTTGGGGTTTTTTTGTATGCACTAACTAATCTATATGGCTATATATAATACGACTGGTATTTAAAAAAGCTCTTTGCATTTTATTGCAATAAATATAAAAGAAAGTTATAGACTATTTTACTTATATCATATATTAGCGATCCTGCGACGCCCCATTTGGGTTTAGTGGATAGTACTGGCTTTTCTATCCGGTGAATTCTACATAACCACCTGTAAATCTACAGGTGGTATGTGTAAATGCATTTTACAACATTAAAAACTATAGATTCGGCCTCTGTATCGATAATAATGTCTATTTCAATAAGATTTTGTAAAAAAATATTTAATGTGCAAATTCGGCTTAGTTACAATTTTATTATATGTATAGATTTATATATATTTTTTATGATTCTAGCCCATATAACAAGAATACCTGATTATTTAGATTTTATGAATATATCTATAAGTACTTAGATGTTATTAAAGTCTGAAACAGAGCTAATTGTAGCTAAAAATAATGATCTAGTTGCTCTGCGTGTTTCTATACGAAGCGGAGATCATGATTATTGGTCAAGGAAATATTTACCAGTCATAAAAGTATACACGCAAGGAAAACCCTCAGGCAGAAGTTAGTAATTTGTTAATACGAACAAAGTACAGATTATTTGAGATGTTCATTTAACGTTTCTCAAAGAAAAACGCAGGTTAAAAGAACAACGCTAGTCCTAATGAATAAATTAGAGGAATGTATTATTTTTATTTGTTATTTATATATATTGTTTATTATTTATCTGTTTAGTATTTTTGTCTGTTTATCGTACTCACGTATTGCTTCACCTAAAATAAAATTCATTTTGAATTTAGTTTGAAATTGTAGCGAGCTATCTTGCACCGCCATAATCCTAAAAAAATTACCATCTACGCACGACAGATGGCGCGAGTTATGTCGTAAAAATTCTTACTAATTAGTAATTAAATAGCTTATGTCAAAATTAATAACTTATTTATATGTGTTACTTTATAGTTGAGCAAAACCAGGTAGTATTACTTGTAGAATAATAAAAAATATTGGTATATTAGCGTCGAATGCGTCGAGTACAATTATCGTGTATTATCTTCAAAGTGCAAGGCCTGCCCTTGACTGTACACTCACTGCGCATTTACAAATACTTTCTTCAAGGTTGCCAGTACAAATTAGCGTTTGTTATTTTAGCAGCTATAATACGACTGATTTCGCATTTAACATCTTTGAGTATAATAAAATCGTGTTCCTGTTTGTCTTTATGTTTTATATCTTACTTTCAAGAATGATTGAACAAATATTAGTAGAACTATTTATCTATACATATAATAAAATGTAACTAAACCGAATCTGTGCATTAAATATTTTTTGGAAAATCTTATTATCGATACAGAGGCCGAATATATAGTTTTTAGAATTTTTATCTGTCTGTGTGTCTATTACCGCATCACAGAAAATCCACTTGTGGGCTGTTGATGAAATTTGGTATGGTGATAGCTGGTTACCCGGGTCAACATATAGAATACTTTTTTCCGCAGAAAAATGTCTCATTTATGAGAAAAAAATACAAAAAGTGCAATGTAAGAGTATACTAATATGTAAAACCTAAGAATTTGGTTTTTGGTCATCTGCGCGTCTGAGTCGCGGGCAATGCTAGTTGTACATAATATATTTAAGAAATATACACTATACAAAGCTTAGTTTTATTCCTTCTGAACTCCTTGACCACCTTATAAAGAGATGTCATAACGTATGTAAAATGTATTATATTACATACACTTATAATGCCATCTGTATATATAAAAAAATCTATTGCTGTTCGTTAGTCTCGCTAAAACTAAAAATTGGCTCAGGGGTTGCTTAGTACAAAATAAATAGAGAAAACCCAAAAGAACAGTTGGAAAATCGAAAAGTTCAGAACTGTTTATTTTTAACCGATTTCCAAAAAGGAGGAGGTTCCCAATTTGTCGGAATATTTGTTTTTTTTTAATGTATGTTCAACGATTACTCGAAAACGCCTGAACCGATTTGGATTTTTTTTTATTTCAAAGTGGTCCCACATAAATTTTATCGAAATCGGTTGAGCGGTTTTTTAAAATATAAACAATAAATATATTTTTTAAATAAATTGTTAAATCGACGTTATACGTTATTAAAAAAACTTTCTTCTTACAAATTACCTCCATAATACGTCTACACTAAAAATGGAATAATAAAAACTTAAAAAAACCGACTTCCAGGCACTAAAATGTAAAAAATAACTAAACTGAGATTTTGATTTAGAATAGATACCTAATCAGATATTTTCGAAGTCGGTGCCAGCCGATGCAAAGCAAATCAAATATATTTCTAAATACCTATAAGATATTCATATCTTAAAATATTGTAGGTAGCGGTACCACCGCTTTTACGTATGGAATTACTACTTCACATTACTTTCTATAGTAATGGACCTACCATCTACAACAATGCGTCAAGTGTAAGATGGATAAATATTATACATATTATGTATATATGCTTAAACTGCCTCGGTGGTGTAGTGGCTAGCATGTACGGCTGCACACCCGGAGGTCCTGGGTTGGAGTCCCGGGTCGGACCAAGTTTAGTTATTGAGTCTTCCTGTATAGTAAGTCTCAGTAACAGCCCGGAGTTGGGAAGTTGGCGGTGTTTCACCCCCGTGCTTCGGAGAGCACGTAAAGCCGTCGGTCCTGCGCCTTAACTCTCACTGGTCGTGTCGAGCAGTCATCCCACCGGAATATGAGAGTGACAGGAATAGAGAGTGCACTTGTGTCTGCGCGTACACTTGAGCACTATAATATCTCCTGCGCAGTTGGCTGATCTCATTGAGATTGGCCGCCGTGGCCGGAATCGGCTAGGAGAACATCATCATCATCATCATCATCATGTATATAATATATACAGTCTAGTCTATCTGTTCATACTATCCGTTAAAACGTACGTAAGGTCGAACCCAAGCGAAGCAAGGGTGAGTCGTTAGTATACAATCAAAAATTTAAGCTTAAGTTACAGTGTATTTATTATGAAAATTTAAGTAGTACAAAAAATGAGTCAAGCATTCGACAAGCATGCGTTACCAAAGGCTTAAAACTTGTTTTTTTTTAATTATAGTAATATGAGTAAGTTGTGTTGTTATAAATAAGCTTAAATCTTCATAATATAATGTAATTCTAAAAGAACTGGAAGATAATCATATACCTATAGTAGGTTTGGTTGCAAGCATAATTTCCGCATATGCATGCCAAATGGCAAGAATCTAGAGAAATTATTTCTAAAATATATTATGATTTTCAGAATAATACTATTTAATTTTCATGTAGAACAAACTGCATATAAATTTATATTATAAATTCAAATTTTAAAATTTTATCTTATTTAGGTATGTTTATAGTGTCCTTTGCTCTATAAGTGTTTTATCGGTTTGAACGATATTCGAAGTAGAGATATTTAAAAAGGCTACTATATTATAAATCTATTTCTATACTAATATTATAAAGAGGTACAGTTTGTTAGTATGTGACATTGTAGGGGATAATCTCTGGATTTACTGTACTGGTTTAGATGAAATTTGGTAAGAAGATAGTTTAAGACCCTGGGAAGGACATAGGATACTTTTTATTCCAGAAATTATCTCTTAAGGGGGTGAAAATGGGGATGAAAGTTTGTATGGGGAATCAACCTAGGGGCGAACCCGAGCAAAGTGAGGGTGAGTCGCTAGTCTATATACTCGTATAAATAGGTAAAGCCAAAACAGGTCAGTACCTTTTCTCCTCTGTTTGTAAACCGTTTTTTTCTTATTTAGTACCTATTGATAAGCTTTATGATATCAACAATAAAAAATTGGAAGTAGTGTTTTTTTATAAAAAGGTTATTTCTATACATATATAATATTTTATTCAAATTTTCAATAATGATTATAAACTCAAATATCTACCACTCGGCGAGTACTAAATACTAGCTTAGACAAAATACTCAAGCTAAGCTCTTAAAGGATAACTTAAAATATGGAAACCAACAGTCAATAACACTTGTAGAAGAATTTCTTGTTCATTTATTATGTTAATTAAGAAAAATAATAATTGAAGTCGCGATGCAACCAGTAATTATAATTTCAAATTAACATATCGCATATAGAAATAAAATGTCACTGCCAGTCAAAGTTGTCGAGCATCATAAAATAACAATCGATTTAACTTAAATAACATCACGAAAGGAGTAAAAATAAAATAATAATAATAATAATAAAAAATAAACTCTTTTTAAATAAAAGTGAGAAGCTTTTTAATAAACTAGACCATAAAATCTCAATTGACGTAAACAAAAATAAAACGGCAAAGCCTTGATACTGACTTAATTTCCTAGCTGTAAAATTTAATTAGACACATAAAACTCCATTGTTTTTTGTCCCCGTCCCGTCCCCGTCTCGTCTCCGTGCCGTTGCAGTTATCACCTCATTTGACCTCTTCACAAAATGACATTTCCCCCATCCGCCATTTTAGTACGGCAAAGGATGACGTTTTTTATGCCTATTTGCTTTTAAATACATTTTTTGTTTGGTTATGTTTTTAATTAAGTAAAAGTGCCAATTTTATATAGAAATTGTTTTTCTCATTTCAATGGGAAGTGTAATAAAAAGTTATGTTAAACATTATACAGGATGGGTGTTTAAAGACTTCACAGTATAAGTTTATTGCTATTTTTTTTATATTATATTTTATATTACTAAATATGACTTCAGCAGATTCATGTGGGTTTTATTTTCGTTAATTATTTGCTTATTAATACATATTAGATCTACAGTATACAATATGGTCAGAGTACTTAATTGTATTTACAATTAATATTTGATATTTTAAATATCATCATATTTTCTTTTTTTTTCGCGACTTCGTTTAGATTTTTTTCAAAATCTTATATGTAACCTGCATGTCTGAAAAAATCTAGCAAGTTTTCGAAATCGCTTTGAACAGCGTGGTGGGCTATGGCCTGATCCCCCTCGTATTGAAGGAAGGTCCGTGTCCAGCAGTGGGACGTTAAAAAAAAGGATATACATAACGAAAACACTAAAAAACATTTTTATATGTCATTTATATATTTATATATATATTTATATATATATATATATATATATATATATATATAATATTTATATATATAGATATATATATATTTATATAAATATATATAATATGTCATAATTTCCGGAACATTAACCCGAACAAAACGAGTAAATATAAAGTATTATAATACAATGATAGCACACCTACCGTACAGAATATTATTCCACAGGGAATTAAGCAGTTAATATGAATGCATCGTATGCACGTTGCAACACTTAAGTAATTAGTACCCACACTTCATCCACTTCTATTAATTTTTCTATATTATTTACTATATTGTAGTACTAGCTGCTCACCCTTGCTTCGCTCGGATTCACCTCTAGGAAAAAAGAACAAACCTATCCTACGGGAACCGAACATTTTTGCGGGATAAAAAGTAGCTTATGTATTATTCCAGACTATAATCTATCTCTGTGCCAAATTTCATCCAGATCGGTTCAGCTGTTCTGGCGTAAAAGAGTAACAAGCATCCATACATACAAACTTTCACATTTATAATATTAATACGGACTAGTGGTAAACAGAAGCATACCGATGTCACTCTCAAACCCTCCAATGCTTGAAGATGAGAAAGGATCATCACCATGCACATTACCTCACCACATCCCTTATTGGACCCCCTTAATGTTTTATTTTTGTTAAAAAAGGCTTGTCCTTGTCCAAAATCCATTCTATCTCTAAACCAAAATTCATTATTTGCTTAAGAGGTTTGCGCATCAAACGTAACCAACAGACAGACAGAAAGAATTACTTTTGCATTTATTATAATATATCAGAATGGAAGTATAGATTTTTGGTCAGAAACCTATGTATATAATTCGTGACCCAAAAATTCTTAGAAATCATATTTTACTCAAACGATAATTTTTTAAATCTTAAAAAAGGTACTATTTGATTATATGCAAGAGTAAATTAAACTTTTCGCAAGAATATTTTTTTTTTAATTCATTTAAATAATTTTTGCTACAGACAATATAACAATCTACGGCTAAGCAACAAAAAACCTTATTGAAAAACGTCCTGTTAGAACTACTTGTTATTCTTTTGAAAGTTGACGTAAACAAACCCCTATACTTCGCGTACATCATAAGGAGAATTATAATATTCGAGCATGCACTCTAAGGTTCAAATGAATTTTTTTTCTGTTTGTAATGTAAGCTTTTATGTGCTTGCATAGAAATAGGGTGGCATTCAGTTATGTACATAGATTAGTTTGTAGACATTGCTTTTTATGTTTTGAATTATATACAGTACAAACTTGAATAATGTGATCTATCAATACACTTAAATTATTTATAACTAGCGACTCACCCTCGCTTTGCTCGGGATCATCCCTAGCTTGCTTCCCAATACAAACTTTCATCCCCATTTTCATCCCCTTAAGGAACGATTTCCAGGATAAAAAGTATCCTATGTCCTTCCCAGGGTCTCAAACTATCATCTTACTAAATTTCATCTAACTCGGTTCAGTAGATCCAGAGATTATCCCATACAACGTCACAAATTCACAAACTTTACTTCTTTATAATATTAGTATTGATTATGATAATTTTTTGGGGAGTCAAATAATGCATCGTATAATTTTCTAAAAAATATTAAAAATGGATCTTTGACATGATATTAACTTAAGGTAACAAAGTGACTTACACTTACTTCTTCTTAATTACCTTCGTCTGTAGGTGGCTTTTGTATTTATAATATTACATACAGACAGCGCCATCTTTTGACAAATATTTTTTATTTATATTTACAAATATAAATAAAAATATGGCTGTAAGTTACCAATAAATAATAAGTATTATTTATTCGTAGGGCGTAAGTCCAGCTATTTCAGCGTCAAGAAATAACAAACATACATACTTTAGCATGTGATTATACAGTGCACAAATAATAATTTGAATACAACATTTTAGACGTAATTTCGCTTGTCGTTTATAAATAGATATAATGAAATTTGGCAATTTATTCAGATTTTTAAAGACAAGTCAAATTCTTTTTTTTTTTTTTTTTAAAAATAAAAATTTGCTCTAACTTAAAGTGCCTATAATAATTTACAATATCGTAAAAAAACAAAACCCAATGTGTTTTTAGTCTATTAATTATTTCTATGCCGAAAATAATTTAAATTGGTAACTGAATAATTAATATTAATATTAAGTTATAATTAATTATTGCAAATAACATTTTACTAATTTTATTAGACTTAGAGTTTGTTTGTGTAATGGATAAACTAAAAATTCGCTAAACCGATTTAGATTAAATTTGCTATGAAAATAGTTTGAGACCCTGGAAAGGACAAGGTTTTAACCCGAAAATCGTCCTTTAAGGGATTGAAAAAGGGAATGAAAGTTTGTATGTAGAATCAACCATTTTTCAAGTAAAAGATATAAAACTCATCATACTTATGTATATATAGTAATATATAGTATATATATTTCATACTAACATTAATAAAATAAGAATGCTACAGTAAATGTACTGCATATTGGTTAGTCTATGTCCAGAAGCAGTATATGCGCTTGCTAATCTATTATTTAGAAGAGAGTCGTCACGCGACCGCGATATTTCACTACAAAAATTACTTCATACATTTTGTTACAAAACGTTATTTCTATTGAACCACTTTTTAAAGCCAAACGATTTGTTTAAATGAATACTTACTAATATTGTAAATATGCATTTTAGTTTGTTTAATACTCCTTAAGTTTTATAGATTATTCGATATTGTCATATTGATAACTGATATGTACCATCGCTTCGCTCGGGTGCATCCCTAGTTGATTTTTGTAATAATATTAATTACTGCTTAGTTAATATTATTTAAAAAAATACCTAGAGCGCCATCTTTTAGCAAATTTTATTACTAACAGTAGCCCATGTGTTACTTGAGGTCACTAATAGACTACGAGTATCTACAAATTCGTCACACACGTTCGCAGTTATACTCGTATTAGTTATATGATATATGGAACTTATGCGATTGAAATGATTATAGACATCTTTTTCTTGAAGACTTTCTTGTTTACTATAGACTTCTTTTCCTATTTCAAAGCCTATGTGCCTACAAAATTTTATTAAAATTAGCTCAGTAAGAAAATAATTCAGGCGCAGGACAGCTGATGCACAAGTATTATAGTTCGGCTGTAGGTAATATGTTTCAAATATATGTATGTACCAAATTAGCTTTATAAAATGTAAAGGAAATATCTATTTGTACTACCTTTTGGAAAAAAATAAGGATTTTCAAAGTTATGGAACATGTCTATAAACGAGCAAACAATAATGCAAAACCAAAATATAGCATAACACTTCAACGTCGCGTGTGTCACATAAAATAACCAGGACAAATGCTCTTACATCTCAAGTTTTGAGACAAACAGCATAATAATTTTGAGAAGCACATTAACTTACAAATGTTTCTTTGTTTGTGAATTATTAAATTATAAATGACCCACACTTCTCCTTAACAAATGAACACATTTTATTCCCTTTACTTTATGAGTATATTCGGAATTGTTGTATACTAGTGTTTGTCTGCGACTCCGCATATATACATATATATATACTTATTATATATATATATATATAATAAGTGGAGAGGGAATAAAAGCTATGCCCGTCTCCATCATGCAACATCGAAAGTTTAGGAATTCAATTGTAAAAAGGCAACAAACCGTTAGTTTCTTTCACAATTATAATTCTAACAAGTTGTTCTGGCTTTACTTGGGTGCTTTTTTAGGTGCCTGTGTTTAGGTCATAGTCTATCACCCTCATGTGTCGGTGAACCCCCCTTCTCCCACTAAAAGCGTCATTAGCGTAATTAGCGCTGGGCAATTTAGCCGGGCGCGAAGCCAAGAATCGTACTGGGAGGCGGTTCACCTCGGTGGTCATGCCCATGCGTGTTGCTACAGGTCCTTCTCTGATAGTAGAGTAGACCGTTTGAGCATCGTCATGGTTCTTTTGGTCTACCTCGGCAGGCCTACCGGTTCAGCATCATAATTGAAGACGTAAGCGATCTTGTGACAACCCATTAAGGGTGGGATTTTCGGGGTTTTAATGGGAGTAGTACTGGTTTTTCTAGGCGGTAAGTTTCACATAACCACATGTATGTATACAGGTGGTACTTGTAAATGCATTTCCTAACATTAAAAAAAAGGCCCTAGTCTATTTGTGTAGTAAATTTCTTCGAAATCTGTAAAGCCGTTTCAGCTTAAAGAAATACAACCCAGATAAACACATACAAATTTTGACATTTATATTGCTAGTCGGATTATTATTAGTATGGATAGAGTATGCCAGCCGCGTCGCTTATTAAGTTTGCGATGACCGCTGTTATTAACTTTACCTTGGCAAATTGTTTTTGGCCCTATTGTTATGTTGTTGGAAAGCTTTTATATACTCTGATTTAGATAGGAATCTTTGGTTTAATTAATTAGAGTAAAATAAGCTAAATAGGTAAAATAACTAGTTTTATCTTTAATCTATAATTGACGATACGTGTGGGTCAGTTTCTAATGAGCCTACTCGCTGTGCCAGCGGTCGCGTGTTCGAGTCCCGCTGGGGGCATTCATTTGTGTGATGAGCACGTATATTTGTACTGCAGTCATGGGTGTTTATATTTATGTGTGTGTATTTAAAGTTATATATGTGTAGTGTATCAACTATTTGGTATCAATAACACAAGCTTTGTAGCTTACCATGGAACTAGATGGTGCTGTGTGTTAATGTCCCAACATAAGATTTTATCCTTTTTTTTTCAAACAAATAAATAAAATAATTTATTCAAAATATGTTTCTTCCTTGGAAACTATTATATTATTATTGCATGCATTTTCATAACTTTAATTTCCACTCTAACTTTGTTCTTTGCTCTTTTGTGATGATGAGACAGTGTGACTTTTTACTTAGTTTTCTTTATTACTATAAAAGTATTATTATTTAATTATACCTACTCCGTGGAATATTATTGAAATAAATTAATTTATTATTTTTGTATATCTTGACCTAGTTTTCGTCCACGGTTCTACTCGCATAATTATTTACAGTTTCTCCGCTATTTGTGTACAGTGATGTTAGATAGCCTATAATCTTTCTTATTTATAGATTATCATATCTGACTGATAGTATCAGAGATATACAATAATAATAATTCTGCCCTTCTTCCACGGGCTCCCAATGAGAGGGAGAGATCAGGCCATAATCCATCACGTTAATCATATGAGTTTGAACCTGCTTCACGTGGTTATCGAAACGAGCGCGTTACCACTAGGAAACCACTGCTGAATAAAAAATGAACAATGATTTCATTTATATTATATTAACATGGAATTATAAATAAACTGAATTATTTCATTTACATCTACAAACTTTAAATCATCCTAGCGACTCACCCTCGCTTCGCTCGGGTTCTGCTTGCTTCCCCATACAAATTTTCATCCCCATTTTCACTCCTTTAAGGGATAATTACCGGGATAAAGTATTCTATATCCTTTCCAGGGTCTCAAACTATCTTCATACCAAATTTCATCTAAATCGGTTCAGTAGATCCGGAGATTACCCCCTACAACGTCACAAACTCACAATAAAACATATTCAAGACATGTGACGGTCAAACTTTTCAAATTATATACAAATTCGCTGGTCAACTGTCCAATAAAGTAGGTGAAAACGCATTCCTGTCCTTTCAGAAACCCTTTGACCCTGCATTGAATGTAATATAAAGGGTTACATGATTCACTTATTTCCGTAAAACTTTCTTTTTTGCTTTTCCTACAAAATCGTAGCGATGTTTCCGCTACATTGTGATATGAATAAATATGTCCCCTCACGTTAAAATCAAAATGGTGTGATTTTGTATGTTATAGTTTATAGGAAGTCAACTATTACTATATAATTTGCAGGATTATATTTTTGTTGGTTTTGTTTTTTAAGCGGAAATGGAAGAACATATCGACGGGGCTATTTGCAAACAGTTTATAAGTTATAATATAATACGTATATGTATATATATATATATATATATATATATATATATATATCGCTTAGCGACATTAAATAATATTAAGTAATAGCGGCTCAACCTCGCTTCGCTCGGGTTCGCTTTTGGAAAAACAAAACAAATCTGTCCCTCGAGAACTGTACATTTTTCCGAGATAAAAAAACCTATGTATTATTCCAGACTATAATCTATCTCTGTGCCAAATTTCATCCAGATCCGTTCAGACGTTCTGGCGTGATTCAGTAACAAACATCCATACATACTCACAAACTTTTACATTTATAAGATTTATATACTGATTATGTTTGGATAAATAATTAGTATAAGTACATTTTACCTGAAAAGCTATTGTGACTAAAATGTCTCTTTATATGTAAATTTTCAACATCAAGGGATGAAATTTATTTTTAAAACTTAACTCAGAACGGGACCAATTATAATAATCATAAAAACGTATCACAAAAAGTATTTGCAATGAAATAGGTAGCTGTTCATTTTTTCAAAAATGGCCAAACAAATCTTATTATTTCAAATATACTGTAGCTACAAGTATCTACTAGAAATACCATTTACAAAAACCCTTCACTAAATCCTTTTCAAATTATCGTTCTAAAGACGTAATAAACTATTTTTATCTATCTCAGTTAAATCCCACACTCGGTAACTCATAGGGTTCACATTGTGATATATCTTCAAAAATTTGGCAATCGAGGCGGTTTAAAGAGAATTAAAAATCAAGAGCAGGTCCATACTCCATCCCCATGATATATCGACTTGGCTTATTATTTTTGACCATTAAAATTACAAATGGCGGATTTTTTGTAGGAATTTCTGGCATCATGCCGACTCCTGTAGCCACTGTGTGATTTTATTTTGACCGTCGCACTAATAAATCAATTTTTGCATTAACTTATTCAATATATGAGCTGTTTATTGCTTTGGGAAATTGTTGTTAAACGGCTATTATATCGTACTGTTTGCCTTTCTGTTTTTCCGATAGAATTAATTTTCATGATTTACGTAAACTATTTGTTTGCGGATTGCATGTACAAGTGTCGATTAAAATGGGGTTGGGGGTGTTATGAAATAAATGTAAATAAATATGTTGGGACATTAACACACAGCACCATCTAGTTCCATGGTAAGCTATGATGCTTGTGTTATGGATACCGGATAGTTGATACACTACACATATATAACTTTAAAAACATACATATTATAAATATAAACATCTGAAGAGTGAAGAGTATCAGATATCTGATACTCTACACATAATATATAAGTTTTAAATACATATATATTATAAATATAAACACTCATGACTGGAGTAAAACATTCGTGCTCATCACACAAATGATAGTTCTTAGCGGGACTCGAACCCACGACCGCCGGCACAGCAAGTAGGGTCACAAACTGAGCCGAACGTGTCATCATTTATTGTGTGAGTGTTATTTTTTTATAATATTTTGTAACTTTGAAAGGGTGAAATTCCCTACCATTAGAGTGAAAACAATAAGACATAAAGGGAGGTAGAAGTAAATATAGCGAGCGATACAGAAATACCATTTCAAGTGAAACACTGGGTGGTGATGTTCCTCCTTGAACGTTAATCCTGGCCAAGATTGTTATAACATTTATTACATACAGTATAACTGCTGCGCTTTCGTTCTTATTAATTGGATTTTTTTTATTTATATACTAGCTAGTTATCCTAACTTTACTAGGGCACCTACGTCCCTAGGTGATTTTTGTACTTATAATATTAATCTATATATAAAATAAAATTCTAACTCAGGGAGTAAAATCTTATGAAATTCACATTATTATCGATACAGAGGAGAAATCAGTAGTTTTTAGAATTTTTGTCTGTCTGTCTGTCTGGGAACGCATCACGAGAAAACCACTGTACAGATTTTGATGAAATTTGATATGATGATTGCTAGTTATCTGGGCCAATATATATAATACTTTTTAGTGCGGGAAAATATCTCATCTTTGAGAAATCTATACTGAACGCAAAACGTCATTAGGGATGAACCCGAGAAGCGAGGTTGATTTCACAAGTTTCAAAATATCACGAGTGTCACAACCCCTGAAATTTTCGTGTGCAAATATCGTCATCGTGTGGAAACCTGTATTTATGGAAAGACCTCGGCCTCTGTATCGATATTAATATCTATTTCAAAAAGATTTTACAAAAAATTTGCATGTACGGATACAGGCTTAGTTACAATTTTATTATATGTATACATAGATGAAAACTGATAGCAAATTTATAATTTGAACCGATCGAGCCATCTTATTCTAAAATAAAGAAGCGTAAGTTACTCCTTATAATATCAGCTATCTCCCAGTGAAAATCCTGTCAAAATCGGTCCAGCCGCTTCGGAGATAAGCCGGAATAGACAGACATATAGATAGACACAAAAAAAATTAAAATAGTTTTTTCTTATCAAGTACGTACCTACTATATATATACTTAAATATGGATTTATTAAAAGCTGTTATTTTGACATTACAGACACTTGAATTTCATTTACATACATTACATTTTTTAAACTATAATTATACTTCCAAAAATATGACACCCAAATAGAGTAAAATAAAACTTTTTAATGACAAAAATAACAGTAAAATTCTGCCAAAAAACATCGCACACCATGATCATGTCACAGATGAAACCTATTTTTTGTTTGTGCAAATATATGAAAATTCAAAAAAACACAGTCGATATTTCAACGTGGAAAGTAATAAGTGCTCTCCAGGTCGTCGTACCGGAAATTAGGGCGGATACGTCACATATGTATGAATTGCAAGTGACGTTGATCCGACTGCATTGTTTGAGAGCTTTTGACTTATTTCTATAAAAGAGAATTTTTTGGCAAGCTTTTGAAACGTCGGATGCAGGGAATGTGAATTACAAAATGTTTGTTTGGGTCGTCTATCGCATTAGTGCGAGTGGGTTTGATTCTTGGGATGTGAATGTTTGTTTTGGCAAAGGGTTCTCCTTTGCTATTAGATAGAAATATAGCGTTGAACTTAAGAATAATCAGGAAATAATAATATGGAGATTGAACTAAGGTATTGAATTAGCTTGAATCCAATAGTGAACTTACATAATGATATACATTAACTTAACAAAAATACTTGATTATACAATGGAGGTCTAAATCCAAGTGCTATCATACTTATAGGTAACTAGCAGTACCCGCGGCTTCGCTCGCGCTAAAACTACAAAAAAAACTCTAAAAAAGTAGGTTCTAACAAACTTACACCCCTTATTTTACCCCTCATAGAATGAATTTTGAAAAATGCTGACACGTACTTATTAAACACGTATTTATTTTATTATATTGAAGAGCATTATTACCAGTAAATCTGATCATAAATATTTTTTGGGTTGTTTTATAACGTGTTTTCCCGTAGGAATGAGATAATCTCTCACGGTAAAAAGTAGCCTATGTCACTCTCCAGCCTTCT
The DNA here is from genome assembly GCA_921882275.1 of Brenthis ino. NCBI lineage: Eukaryota > Metazoa > Arthropoda > Insecta > Lepidoptera > Nymphalidae > Brenthis > Brenthis ino. The sequence goes on from OV170221.1 coordinate 7,921,131, forward strand.
AACTATATCCACACAACAAATCAGGCCATTCTGTCATTCTGTTTCGACGCGAAAGAAGGACAAACAAACAAATGAACAAACAAACACACTTTCACATTTGTTATATTAGTATGGATACATAACGACATATATAAACAGTTACACGAGCAATTAAAAAATCAAAAATTAACAGTACTATAAATTATTAAAAAATATATTAAAGACACTATTACAATTACTTAAAACAAAAAAGAGAAAAGAAACCAACACGCCAAGGTCCTATCCATCTCTATACCGAAATTCATCAAAATTGTTTAAGCGGTTTAGGCATAAAAACGTAAAAGACATACAGACAGAGTTACTTTCGCATTTATAATATTAGTATGGATTGTAGTAAGACTATCAAATTTTGTTATTTCCTACCATTTTATAAGCTAAGAAGAACTTCCAGAAGACTAAAAAGATGTAGAGTTTTAAAAGGAAACATTCAATTAACTTTTGTTTATGTACATTTCATACAAAAAATATTATTTAAAATACAATATCTATACTTAATACTATAAAGAGGCCGAGTTTGTTTGAACGCACTAATCTCAGGAACTACTAATCCGATTTGAAAAATTATTTTTGAAATAAATAGCCCGTTTATTGAGGAAGTTTATAGACTATATCACGCTACTACCCAAGGGAGCGGAGCAGTAATATAATAATACTAGCGACTCACCCTTGCTTCGCTCGGGTTCGTCCCTAGGTTATGTATACAACTTTCCTATTTGAATCAGATATTATTAATTTTTTCAATGGTTTTAATTTTTTTCAACCTACTTCAAAAAGGAGGAGGTTCTCAATTCAGCTGTATTTTTTTTTGTATTTTTTTTTAATGTTTGTTACCTCAGAACTTCGTCATTTATTAACCGATTTTGACAATTTTTGTTTTGTTTGAAAGTGTATACTTCCAGATTGGTCCCATTTAAATTTCAATAAAAAATACCACTCCTAAAGGTGGAAAAATAGCTAATGATGAATTTAACCTACTTCTAATTGTCATATTGACTTGAAACTTTGCAAGTGTTTCCATTTCCGTTGATAGTACAGTGGTTCGGTATTGTTGACCTAATCTGATGGTAAGGCCAGAAGGTGGATAGGTGGAACTCTTCAACGGCTAATAGTAGATACTTTGAGTTTGGGCTTATTTTGTTTGATTTGACAAGCCTAACACGTTAGAATTCTTACTTTGCTACTACTGTCTACACTAAAAAGGGAAAAATAAAAACTTTTTAACAAAAAAAATAAAAATCGACTTCAAAAAAAAGCACTAAAATGTAAAAAATAACTGATTGGTAGTTTTCATTTACTATACATACCTAATCAAATATTTTCGAAGTCGGTGTGCTTTGCTTTGTATGGGCTGGCACCGATTTCGAAAATAGTTGATTAGGTATGTATTTAATAGGTAGGCTTTAATTACTTGTCCAAAGCACACCGACTTCGAAAATAATTGATTAGGTATGTATAGTAAATGAAAACTACCAATCAGTTATTTTTTACTTTTTAGTGCTTTTGTTTGAAGTCGGTTTTTATTTTTTTGTTAAAAAGTTTTTATTCGTGCAACCCTATTTTTTTCTAAAATAAAAGTACCCTTAGTTACTCCTTATTACATCAGCTATCTGCCAGTGAAAGTCTAGTCAAAATTGGTCCAGCCATTTCCGAGACTAGTCGGAACAAACAGACAGACAGACAAAAATTGTAAAAAATGTTGTTTTGGTATATGTATCGTGTATACATCCATATGCATTTAGTAAAAAGCTATTGTTTTGACATTACAAACAGACACTTCAATTTTATTTATCTGTATAGATATATTATATAGTCTATCTATTCCATACTAACCTTTAAAACGTACCTAAGGACGAACCCGAGCGAAGCAAGGGCGAGTAGCTAGTCGAGCAATATAATAAGAGTTTCGTTATTTTTAACGTCCATCGGATTTTTTTTTGTATAATAATTATATTTTTTGCCAGTTTGCCTCATTTTTCACACTTTTGCGTTATTTTTTTGTTGGTAACGATGTATCCTAATTGAGGGGCGCGGGTTGAACGGTATTCGTAACGTTAATGATTTGCCGTCTTTGACATTTAATGAACGTATCATGATGCAAATATTTAAAATTTTCATTTTAAAATTTTTATATTTTAGTTTGTTTATGTGTTTAGTTTTATTTGTATTAAGCACTTCTCGTAATATTCCTTTGATTTTCTCTAAAACGGATATAGAACACAAAATAAATTGACATAATAATGTTTTTTTTATGGTGTTCAGTGACAAACGAACAGACAGATCACCTGATGGAAAGCGGTACCTGTAGCCCATAACACCTACGGTTCATGCACTTAGGTTTTATGTTACAAACATACAGAACCGTAGGTGCGCTGTCGCTGTGAGGACTAAGATGATATGCCTCTTGCTACTGTATTATATATTTTACTACTTATAATTGCGCTGGCTACCTCATCCTTCAAACCGGAACACAACAATGTAATCATTGTGCTTTGGTATTTTATATGAATAGTTTAACTATTTAAAATAAATTAATTAGTAAGAATTATTATCATTACACATGTTACCTTCTATTTTCATTAAGTAATATAAAAATAGATCGGCCATAACACAATGAAATACTTGTATTAGAAGATTTTTTTTTGTATTTGGTGTCCTGGGTTTGATTCCCAGGGTTGACTCAATTCTATAAACATTTTTATAATTTTATTATATTATATATTAATTGTTTAAAGTTAAAAACTATTGTAAGGTAATTGGTACAATTTTCATTTTGTATTTGTGGGTAGGCTGTTTGTAACAACTATACCTTCGAGACATTTAACACCTCAGTCTCTCCCGTGACCATGAATGCTGTAAAGTATTCGAAACGTCGGGAACCAAAAATCAAAATAAATCCGCGTAATAATCCAAAATGATGGTTTTATTTAAAATGTCAAATATTCGCGTAAATTTAAGAAAGATAGAAGATTATGATATACAATATTTTTTGGATATCATCGATCTTGGGGCTGCTAATTGGATCATATTTTCTATTTTACCCTTTCTACAATCGATATTCCTATTAGAAAACAAAATATGAAATACGGAAAAGACGAACTCATATTAAGTACACTTAACTATTTGAAAAATGACATATCGAGTTATGTTTTCTACTCAGATTTCAGATTTGTTCTGTATTTTGAGATTTCTATTGGCTTTAACGATCTTTGTAGTTCATTTCGATTATGGTATATTGTAAATAATTTATTTTTGCATGCCTTTACAGTTGCTTCTATATACATACTTTCATCGCCATTTTCTCCCCCTTAAGGTCTTTGAATTCCCCCTTAAGATAAAAACTATTTTACGTCCTTTCCAGGCTCTCGAACTACTTTCTTACTAAATTTCCTATAAATCGATTCAGTAGCTTAGGAGCTTACACGGTAAAAACAAACAAAAAAATCTTTCCTCTTTATAATATTAGTACAGATGATATAGTATACATCTACGATACATTACCTTTGAAGAAAAAGTTTTAATTCCTATGCTTTTATAATAATTACTCAGCAAAAGTACAACAAGTTTCGATGTTTACATAATATTAGATTGGATAGGCAGTCTTAGCGCAATGGTAGCGCGCTCGTTTGGGAAACCTAATGAAACGGGTTCAAATCCCAAGTCTCGGACCTATAATATTTTCATGTGCGTATTATTACCAACATGATTACCATTTGTCTAATTTGTATAGAAGGGAGACCCGTGCCCAACAGTGGGACGTTAAAAAAAGGTTGAATACATACATACATGATGATGGTGATGATGTTCTCCTGACCGATTCCGGCCACAGCGGCCAATCTCCTTGGCTTGAGACTAGCCAACTGCGCAGGAGATATTATAGTGCACAAGTGTACGCGCAGACACAACGTGCACTCTCTATTCCTGTCACTCTCATACTCCGATGGGACGATCACTCGACACGACCGGTGAGGCGCAGGACCGACGGCTTTACGTGCTCTCCGAGGCACGGGGGTGAAACACCGCCAACTTCCCAACTCCGGGCTGTTACTGAGACTTACTATACAGAAAGACTCAATAACTAAACTAGGCCTGACCCGGGACTTGAACCCAGGACCTCCGAGTGTGCAGCCGTACATGCTAGCCACTACACCACCGAGGCAGTTAGATATATACCGTATAACTCGATACGTCACTTCAAACGTGAACAAAAAAAAACGTTCCGCGCCACTTATCGTCTACCTTGTCGCAGGACTTTGACACAATTTCTTTTTGTTACTGCATATTTCCGAGAACAAAATGACAAAGGCGATATGGCCGTGCCTAATTAGATGAAAAACACGAGTGTGTATTTTGTTTGGACACGTTAATATAGCAATAAGATATACGTACATAAATATATACATATTTTTTATAATATAGATAACGGTTAGATTTTAAATACTAATATATAATAAATGATAGATTTACGTGAATATTTGATATTTTAAATAAAATTAGTTTTTTACAGTTTTTGCGCTTACCATATTTAGGTACCTTACAGTTTGATGTGTAATGCAAAATTGTTTCTACAATTTTACAGTTCAAAATAAATTTTTAAATTCACTTTTCTTAATTATTTTAAAAATGTAAGGTACTTCAGTGCCATTTCTTTATTCTTCCAAATTAATGTATAATTAATTGTTTGTGGAAAAAAAAATGCTACTTAACAATAACAACCCATAATACAAAAATATTGAAAATATAATCAAAAGTTAAATATATTTTGTAGGCATCCATAAATTTCAAACAGAGGTAGCCCATTGGTTATCGCTCGCATGGAAAACAAAGTGATAAAGTTACAAATGGGGTCTCCCATCTCTGAGATTTACATAATATTCATCATAAGACCATATATAGTATTTTATATTGTACTATAAGTTAATATTATACTATAAAATATATAAAATACTAGCATTTCCCGCGGCTCCACCCGCGTTCAGATGACCAAAAACCAAAGTTTTAGGTTTTACATATTAGTATACTCTTACATTGCAGTTTTTGTATTTTTTCGCAGAAATGAGATATTTTCTGAAAAATTCTGCTACCATCATACCGAATTTCATTAAAATCCCTCCAGTGGTTTTTCCATGATGCGGTAACAGACAGGCAGACAAAAATTCTAAAAGTTATAGATTCAGCCTCTGTACCTATAATATCTCAATAAGATAATGCCTATTTCAATAAGATTTTCCAAAAAATATTTAATGTACAGATTCGGCTTAGTTACAATTTTATTATATATATAGACTACATATATTTAACGATATTTTGCAAGTTACTGTTTTGCGAATAAGCGTTCGTATGTTTCATAAACTAAAATGATGTGATATTCGGAATATGACAATGCATTTTCAAGAATCGTGAGATGCATTTGACGTAAGTGGGCTGTAAAATTACCAGGTTTTAATACAAAAGATATTTTTGTTTATAGCTTGTAATATATGATTTTAAATAAAATTATATTTTTCGATCTTTTTGGGAGATATTCTCCCGTAACAATGGTTGCTGTAAAGTATTCGAAAGGTCTTTAGACAAAAATTTAAATAAATTTGCGAAAATCTCCTAAATGATAGTTTTATTTAAAATATAATATCTATATAATTAATCGATACTAATTTATAAAGAGTAAAGATTTTTTGTTTGTTTGTTTGTATCGAATAGGCTTCGAAACTAAACCGATTTAGACGAAATTTGGAAAGAAGATAGTTTAAAACCCTAGGAAGGACATAGGATAGGATTTTCATCCCAGAAATCATCACTTAAGGGGGTGAAAATGGGGATGAAAGTTTGTATGGGGAAGCAACTTAAGGACAAACTCGAGCGAAACGACGGTGAGTCGCTAGTATTTTTACATACTCACTTTTCTACCGTAAGAGCACTGATAACAGTTACTCGGAATGTAAGAGAACGTAGATATTCTTTGATTCTACAACCAAATTGATTATTATTTTGCATTTTGTTTTTAAATTAAAGTTTAAAATCTAAATTAGCCATTGTTACCAGTAAGAATAAAATTTAGAAAAATATAATATTAGCCTTTTATAGGTTTAACACCTGTTTATACCTGTTGTATTTTAAAAAATACAAACTTTCAACCCCTATTTCACCGTTTTTAAGTTTAATTTTTGCAACAAAAAGCATCCTATGTCCTTTTCCAAGGTTCCATTCCTCTCTATACTAAACTTAATCAAAATGGTCCAGCGGTTTAGGTGTCAAAACGTAACAGACAGACAGATGTAGTTACTTTCACATTTATAATATTAATATGGTTACTTGTATATTTGGTGATGTGTCGTTTGGATCATCTATCATCCAGACAGACGCAGAGTTTCTTTACGCACAAATGACTTGAAGGCTAAAAATGACATTCTTGGAATTTTTGTGTAACATCCAGTCTGAGTATTACCCTTGAGTCGAGAACACGCAATTACTGTTATTAGATCATCAATATTTATACATATATTTTTTTAAAATTGGCTGCTTGTCTGTGACCATTAGGCAACCACGACCACGATTCCATTGTCGTGGTCATGGTTGGCTATCAGTGACCATTCACTGTTATCAAATATAGGTAGAGGATGCTGAGACAGTTCATGGTCACGTTTGCGCTTCTATTGGGACTATGCGCCGACTGATCTGCTAGGTGTTAATCTATCAAGTACTAGCAGTATCTGCGGCTTCGACCACGTTTAATCATCCGATCGCATCCCTTCACGGGATCACCAGCCGATAATCTGAAGATTGCCTGAAAATTTCATCATAATCATTCCACCCTTTAGAGCTTTATTGGGAACAAACCTACACATATTTTTATATATCTAAATAGATTTTTATATAGGCCATACAAAGTTTAGAGCGTTTGAAGAATAAAACTTGATTCGATGAATAATAAAATTAAAGCATTTTGGATATTAAATTACCTTATCGATTCAAGAAGCATTAGTTTAAAAAGAAAGATTGAGTATATTGGGTACATATTTTATTCGATTGCATTACTATACATAACAGGAACTCAATAATGCATAACAATTGCAATTAAATACAAAATCCAATAAGGTAAAAGTGTCAGCGCTGCCTTGAACTGTTGTATATACACGAGGAAGTCGTCATGAACGTATTTAATATATTAAGGTTAAATCACCCTTAAATGTATATGCAAAGGGATTAATATGGTTTGAACGTTTTTGTGTGTTGAATCCATTGTTAACATTAATCATTGTCACGTATTATAAAATATATATGATTGAATGTACTTATATATGTCTGTTCAAACTGGTGAGTTTGATTATATTATACCATATCCGGGATTCAGGCTCTCGTTGCTAGTTTTGAGTCTTTCAGACTAGTTCGTCCAGTGATCGAAATTATTGAATATTTGAGGAAATCATACATCTATACAGTATACATAAAAGCCACTTTTTAGTCTTTACTGCGGGAAAATATCTAATTTCTGAGAAATTTATACTGAACGTTAAAATGTACCTAAGAACGAACCCGAGCGGAGCGAGGGCGAGTCACTAGTATATAAAAATTTACCTATCCAATATAAAAAAAAAATCTCAAAAAAAATATATTGATAACACCAGAGTTTGACAGCTAGGAAACAAATAAAAAAGAAAATCAATTGACAAAGAGAAGAGGAAAAGGTTTTTGTCAACTGTTATCACTTTGCCTGTTTATATATAGACAATTGAAATAGCCTAATATCCCACGGGATTTCCATGCAATGGGATATAGAGTAGCTAAAAAATAAACAAACAATAAAAAACATAGAAATCTTTGGAACATTAACATGTAAGCACATTAATATGAAATTTTGTCGTAGACATACCTACAGCATGAATAAGGAATAATTGCTCTTAAGTAATTTTAAAGTAATAAGCTACTGGTAGCTCAGTGGTAATAGGATCGCTTGGAAAATGAAGCGAAATATACGTAGGTTCTTACCTGGTTTGGTACCTTTAATGTTTTCATTTTCAACATGAGGTAATTATACCCAACGGTGAAGTAAAACATAATAAGCCTGAATGTCTAAAATAATCTAACCATTTATTGAAATATTTGTGAGTCCGTCAACGCTCTTGGCCATCGCAGTGGACTATGACGTGATCCCCTTTAAATTGAGAGGAGGTCTGTGCCCAGCAGTGGGAAGCTAAAAAGGCCAAAAACAATTTTAAAATCCGTGTACCAACATCTAGTAACTCGAATTTTTACATTAAATACAAGACATATGTACATATATACATACATACTAGTGGCTTACCGTTGATTTCCCTCAAAGGCGACCTAGGTACCTCTTGAATTTACAACATTACGTACAGGCAGCATCACGTTTTGGCAAATATTAGTACTAACTGTAGCCTACGAGTTGATTTTATTTGATTATATGTCACCACGATTCAATAACAACGCTACGCTACACTCGCAAAATTTTCCCCAATTGTAAATAAATTGTCGTGTTTTTAAATTAGGCATACATAAATATAATAGTTATATAATATATACATATATTTAACTGTATTGCCCTATTAAAATCTTACCACATCTATAGTATGGCTGGAAGAGATCTATTTAGAAATTGATTTTTTTTAAATTTTCTAACTATATTTTATTTCCAAAGCATTTGTATATACATAACAATAAATAGTAAAAAAATACACTCACAAGTCATTTCAAGATTATTATGAAGACAGTAAGTATAAATTTTTACTTAATAAATAATTATCATAAAATGAAATGAACTCTATATTAAAATCCATTGTCCGATGTAACGGCGCATAGCAAGCGAGTTATTGACAGAAATTATTGACATATTATGTTTTATTTATGGGGCATACAATACAATGGTAATTATGATTAAAATAGATCATTGACATACATAAGAACTTTGTTGGGTTAATTTCGATGTAAATAGGTTAAGTTACATACATTTTCTAGTAAGTTTGATGATTCATACAAAATAAAACAGATTTACATTGTACATTGTATTTTTAGACTAGCGACTTACCATCGCTTCGCTAGGGTTCGTCCCTAGGTTCGTTTTAACGGCAAATATGAATGTAATATGCATGTATTATACATATAAACCTTCCTCTTGAATTATACTATCTATTGCTGAAAACCACATTAAAATTCGTTGCGTAGATAGTTTTAAAAGATATAAGCGTATAAACAACGGGAGCGATTTTGTTTTATACTATGTATAGATATTTTCATGATTATAATATTTAAAGTATATTTATTGATAAAATACCTATTTTCAATCGCCTTCTTCAAAAACGAGGAGGTTCTCAATTTAGCTGTATTTTTTTTATGTTAGTTACCTCAGAACTTCGTCATTTACTAATGATTTGGACAATTTGCCAGCCACATAAACAAAGCAAACCGACTTCGAAAATATTTGATTACGTATCTATAGTAAAAGAAAACTACCAATCAGTCATTTTTTACTTTTTAGTGTTTTCTGAAGTCGGTTTTTGTTCTTAATAAGGTAAATTAGATTTTATGTCTTTCTGGTAAAAATAAAGGAAAAATTTCCCGGAAAATGTGAAAACTCTGGAAAAACTGATAATTATTTTTTTTCTATGTGATTTTTGATGATCTCAAAGATCAGAAATAATTAAATAACTTATCGGCCAAAGTTGCATAAACAAATATATAATTTCAATAAATTAATTACAATATTATATTATTGACTTTACTTATTTATTTTACACAATTACACATAAAATTTATTTTCATGATTTAAACTAATATTATAAACAGACAAAGTTTGTTTGTTTGTTTGTACGCGCTAATCTCAGGAACGACTAATCCGATTTGAAAAATTCCTTTAGATAACCCGTTTATTGAGGAAGGCTATATATGATATATCATCATGCTACTACCAAAGGGAACGGAGCAGTAATCATAAATGTCAACAAATCGGGCAGACTTCCATACATTATTGTAAAACTGATGTTTATATCGGAAGTATGAACGCGGGCGAAGCCACGGGTTCTACAACTAAATTATAATTGAATTATTCATTTTTAACATAAAAAACACTAACAATTTCAAAGAATTTGTTGGAATAATTATAAAATATTCTCAGTATTAACATTGATATTTTAATAACAGTACTTTAGCGTATGTTGAATAGTAATAAAATTATTTTAAATGTGGGTTTTTTATTGTATACTTTAAATATATTGTATTGGCGACTCACCTTCGCTTCACTTCGGTTTCGTCCCTAGACAAATAAAAATCGATCTCACCGTATATTTTTCCGGGAAAAAAGTAGCCTATGTGCTATTCCAGCCTATAATCTATCTCTGTACCAAATTTCATCCAAATCCGTTCAGCCGTTCTGGCGTAAAAGAGTAACAAACATCCATTCTCACAATTTTTACATTTAGGTATAATATTAGTATACACTAGCGACTAACATTAGTATAGATTTCTCAGAGATGAGATATTTTCCCGCAGTAAAAAATATCCTATATGTTGACCCGGATATATAACCAGCTATCACCATACCAAATTTCATCAAAATCTCTCCAATGGTTTTTTCCGTTATGCGATCACAGACAGCCAGACACAGAGACAAAAATTTCAAAAACTCTATAGTTTTTAGAACGGCCTTATCTATATTCGGTCTCTGTATCGATAATAGTGTAGATCTATTTCAATATGATTTTCCGGCTTCTAAATCTTATTTGGCTTAGTTACTACTTTATTATACCTTTAGATTTACATGTAACAGAGATAACTTTTATTTATTTTGACTAGTCAGTTTCGTTTCATTCGTATGCATAAATAAATACATTTTTTTATTTCTTAATATTATATACAGGCGCCATCTTTTAGCCAATTTTATAACTAGCAGTAGCTTATGTGTTCACGTCATTTTTATATATTAAACTTCTACCGAATCCGCTCAGCCATTTTAGTTAGAAGGACTAAGAAACATACACATGCATATATACTACATATATGTATATAGGTATAATCTTTGACGTTTAATTAAATCATATTTGATTTTAAACTACTTTTAATTTATCAATTCATTGATACTTTAATCATGAGAAAAATAGATAATACGACTTGATATCAGCTATCAACAATGGCTACTTTTTTTTGTGTTGTTAGCTCATAAAATATAGATAAAAGCCAAAAAACAAATGGAAAATCTATTGCATACTAACAGATAAAACATACCTAAGGACGAACGCGAGCGAAGCGAGGGTGAGTCGCTAGTAAAATATAATTATCAGACTCGTTACTATTATATATGTAAGACAATTAGATTAAAATAGGAATAGTAACATATTAAAGAGATCTTATTTCTTAACATATGTAAAGAAGCGTTTGTGTTGTTACTGTTTCAGGCTTATACAGCTGAACGAATTTAGATGAAATTTAAGTCAACAGATAGACTATGAATAGAGTAGACATATTAAAGTACATAGGCTACTGTTACTAACAAAATTCTCCAAAAGTAGGTGCTACCTGTATATAATATTATAAATAAAATATAAAAAGACCTACGGACGCACTAGAGTGTACCAAGGGGTAAGAAGTAGCTGTTTATAAATAATTTTGCCATTAAATAATAAACACAAATAAAATCTCTTATTTACTTTTATTTTACAGTAATATGAAATTACTGAACAATTTATTTGTAAATAAATATAATAAGCTTAATTTCAATCCCTGAAAAAGAAAATTATCAATAAAAACCATCAAAAGCGTCGCCATTTTTAATAGAATAAACATAAAAAACAGCCTTAAATTATAACAGCAGCTATTCAAACAAATTATTTCATTCATTCATTCGTTCAATACAGAATTACGCATTCGTAAGTCCGCTTTGATCTTTCCACAGTGATTATCTATTGAATTATTCATTTGACCGCGTTGTCACTGTAACAGACGGATGTTTTATTTATCCCCTTTCGTTTATCGTACCCAATAACAGGACCCTTAGACGCCATTCAATCATTCACATTCATTCTTAGATGAAATTCAATGCTTCTTTCAAACTACCATATTATTTTTAGATTGCAGTTTAATATACTAATTTTCGCTAGCGGCTCGGTTTTTACTGTAAAAAAAAAGATTATAACTCAGGAAAGAAATTTTTGAATATGATTTTTAGCGCTTATTTTAGTTCTAGATATTATAATATTTAGGTAATATTGATACAAAAACAGCTTAAATTCTATTTCTTTTTAATACGTCATGCCATAAAATGATCTGATCTTCGTAATGGCATCTATTCAGAGGAGGCCCTTGCTTAACAGTGGGATCTCAAGAGGACTGAGTTATTAAATTTTTCAATTAGGCTTTGCCCGCTGAGCATATGCCTTCTCCAAATTGAAGAATACGAAGGAAATCTTGTCCTAGTTCACCACACTACCTAAGTGTGGATGGCGGACTCCACATGTCTTTCAAACACTAGTTAGGTTCTCTCAGACATGCAGATGATAGGTTTCCTCACGACTTTTCCCTTCACCCTAAAACAAATAGTATGTTGAAAATGATTCGCAGATGAACTATCAGAGGTGCGAGACCCAGGATTCGAACCCGCTTCACACGGTTTTCCAAGCGAGCTCGTTACAATTAGGCTGCCATAATTTATTAAGTATATTTAATGTATGTATATTTAAAGCTCGTTAAAAATTAAACACTTTTTTACTAACACTTGTACGACTTCACCTAAATCTCATTAAATAGCTTTCAACAAAGCAAAATCAAATTAATGTCGTGTGTGATTAACAGTCTAAACGAACTGTTACAGAGACTGGCTCTATTGTAATTGTTTTGTTCATTATAAAGATGTTTGTCCACTGATTATGAGTTATGTATGCTATTTATATAATATACTAGCAGAACCTGCGGCTACGCCCACGTTAAATCTATAAAAAAAACTCTTAGACTTTATGTAGTACAGAGCGTATTTATTTATATATGTATTGTTTTACAAAAATACTAAAATCATGGTGAAAAATACTTTACGACCTATCCAACTCATACCTACCACATATACAGAAAATAATCATTAAAATCGAGCCATTTCGAAGTAGTCCACAAACATCGAGATTTTTATAAATTAGATACGAGTATATTATTTAATTATATTATTGTTTGACTTCATGTTTAAATCTATGACCTTACCTTATATAGACAGATATATATCCCAATTTTTATTATATTTCGTTATATTATACAAGAATTATAAAGGATTTTACGCGAATTTACGCTTCGAACTATCCACTAGTGGCCACTCACCCTTACAAACTGTGCCTCTATTGTAATTGTTTTGTTCATAATAAAATTAGTCTTTCATTTCACACCTCGCTACTCACGCCGCTTGTTTACAGCCCTTTGTGATGTATTACACACGAAAATAAACTCTATTATATAGTAAAACAGTTCAATTTAGCCATAAAACGCTTAAAAGATGTTAACGATTGGTTAAAACTAATTTGAATGTATTGTATTTCGATTGGCATCTGACCGTGTACTGGAAGAAGCCTAGATTGCTCTAATTTAGTGTAATATACTATACAGTACTTATGTAATTGATGTTATATAATTGCTATGCATAACGCTTATGGCGTGTTTATTTTAATTTTTAATATTTAGCCTCCAGCATCGCTCATAATTACTGCATGCTAATATTACGTGAAAATGTTTAACAGCCTCGGTGGTCTAGTGGCTAGCATTTACAGCTGCAGACCTGGAGGTCCTTAGTTCTAGTGAAATAAATGATATACATTAATAAACTTAATGATAGTGATATTTTATTCACTACCTTAATTTGCTGCTTTTTTCGTGTATTGTCGTGAAAACTGATTAAAAATCTTGAATTGTATCCCTTACGGTAAAAATGAGGTTAAGATTTAAATAAAAACTTTTTAACAAAAAAATAAAAACCGATTTCAAACAAAAGCACTAAAAAGTAAAAAATAACGGATTGGTAGTTTTAATTTACTATATATACCTAATCAAATATTTTCGAAGTCGGTGTACTTTGCTTTGTATCGGCTGGCATATATATTTTTTTGTTAAAAAGTTTTTATTTTTCCCTTTTTAGTGTAGACAGTAGAAGCAGAGTAAGAATTCTAACGTTAGGCTTGTCAAATCAAACAAAATAAGCCCAAACTCAAAGTATCTACTATTAGCCGTTGAAGAGTTCCACCTATCTACCTTCTGGCCTTACCATCAGATCAGGTCAACAATATCGAACCACTGTACTATCAACGGAAATAGAAACACTTGCAAAGTTTCAAGTCAATATGACAATTAGAAGTAGATTTAATTCATCATTAGCTATTTTTGCACCCTTAGAGGTGGTTTTTTTTTTTTAATTTAAATGGGGCCAATCTGGAAGTGTACACTTTAATAACGGAGTTCTGAGGTAACAAACATAAAAAAAAACTTGCAGCTGAATTGAGAACTTCCTCCTTTTTGAGGAAGTCAGTTGAAAAAAAAATGTGCATATATAGGTACATCAATGTGATGATGATTTTTATTTGCTTACAAATTGATATATTTTTAATATACTATTCTAAGTCTAGACCCAAATAGTACTAGAAATGTTAGCATTGACAACACTTTACTTCATATTAATCCATTTTTTACCCCTTTACACCAAGAATTAAAAATATAATTTGATGATACGTTTGTCTCAATTCGTAGTGACCCTCCTTGCTGTGCTAACGGTCGCGAGTTCAAGTCCCGCTGGGCATTCATTTGTGTTTAAAGTTATATACGTGTAGTGTATCAACTATCTGTCTATATGTCTATCTCGTAGCTTACCATGGAACTACATAGATTGTGATGTGTGTTAATGTCCTTACATATCTATCTATACATATATATATATATATTTAAAACGTACCTAGTTTATTTATAATCTTCGGAACACTAACTGCTAATGGTACTTTTGTAGAAGCTTTTCAGAATTATTAATTTCATTAATAACTTCACGTAAACATTTCATCACGTTTATCATCTCTAAATCTCTAACGTCTTTATAAATAGATACCATATTTCCTTGGAACATCTGCACGCTTACGTCTTGAGTTGATCATTCTGAATTCTGACAACAGGCTCATAAGTTGGACACGTTTTAATTTAAGTAAAATATATATTTTTTAGTCTATATAAAAAAAATATACTTGATTAAACTACTGAAGGACAAAAATGTTGACAGCCTTTTTCTGTTATGACATTTAAGAAAAAAAAAGGTAAAAATGGTGGTAAAAGAGATAATAAAAAAAAATTGAAAGTGAATTTGATTAAATGCACCCACCATGTGTATAGCCGCGGGCAAATCTAGCTTTCAATAAATAGAAAGAGCTTTATTTATATTTTTAATAACAATCTTAAATATGAGGAAGATTTAGAAAATATTTAGTTAAAAATAAACATAAATGAACTTCTTAGAATTCAATAAAATAAAAACAATTAAACGATGCCTATGAAATCTATACATATAATAAAATTGTAACTAAGTCGAATCTGTACATTAAATAAATGTTTGTCTGTCTGTCTGTCTGTTAACGACTGCAATGTAAGAGTATACTAATATGTAAAACCTACGAATTCGGTTTTTGGTCATCTGAACGCGGGCGGAGCCGCGGGCAATACTAGTTTTATATAAATTTTTGTTTAAAAAAAGATAAACACTCAAATTCTTTGATAATGGTAACATATAGATCCTTTTGAGTTTTATGTTTTTCTACTCTTACTCGAGTAATGTAATGCAAATATAATACAAACAAAGCCACCGAACAAAAGCTAATATATGTACACCAAAAAATAATACAAAAGCTTATCGCTGCCTTCATTATATTCTCCTTTACCGTCTCAGGAACCTCTAAACTCTATGAATTGTTCTAAAAAACGAAAAAGGTTTACCGACGCCCTATAATTTAGATTCACCCCTGCGGTCTGATTTAGCAAAATCTGAAAATTTTAGGGTGCCTTGTAAGCTAAAATTAAGTTACTTCTTTTTTTCAACAATGGGGTAGATACCCCATCGACTGGAGCCTGATACTGTTTTGTTTTTCAAATGAACTATAGGTATATTGTTATAGTCAGTATAATATTATTTGTCTTGCTCAGGCATCGAACTCTTGACATTCAGTGGAGTAATGTATGTAGAGTCAAACTCTTAAATTTTGTTAAATATTGATAGTAGGAATGTCCAAAAGAGAAAAACGCGTCTACAATAATTTAATTTAAGCTTTCAAGTAAACCTAATTGATAATGTATCATTATTTTTGACTTTAGATTTTATGTAAGTCACTTTTTCTTGAGCATCTTACGAACACACAACACATATGAAAAAATAGACTAGTTTTTGAGCGCGTTTTCACTCGCGGTGTAAGTGTAAAAGGTCGAGTGGTAGCCTATATTATTCCCAGTGAAAAAATCTTTATCCCTACAAAATTTTATCACAATCTGTTCAGCAGTTTTAACTTGAAAAAGTAACAGACAGATAATTTCACATTTATATAGCTCTAGCGATTCACCCTGGCTTAGCTCGGGTTCGTCTTTAGGTACGTTTTGCGGGGTAAGTGTAATGGAAACAAAAGGTTGCTACGTCCATTCCCGTGAAAAAATCTTGGTCCCTACAAAATTTTATCCCAATCTGTTCAGCAGTTTTAACTTAAAAAGGTAACAGACAGATAATAACACATTTATAGTATTAATACTCGCGACTCACACACGCTTCGCTCAGGTTCGTCCCTAGGCACGTTTTGACAGTTAGTATGAAGTAGATAGACTATATGTATACATAGGTATAGAAAAGTAGATAGGTACTTTAAAAAATAAAAAAAAATACTTGAGTGAGTAATTATTGATTCCCCATACAAACTTCCATCCTCTTTTTCACCCCATTAAGGGAAAATTTTCCGGGATAAAACTATCGTATATTCTGTTTAATATATCTATTAAAAGGTTATAAACAGACAGACAGAGTTACTTTCGCATTTATATTATTATTATGGATAGAATAAACATTCACTTTAATGTACAATATTATGGAATAATTAAAACCAGTACAACAAATTCTCTGGACATTCTAACTGAATATACGAACCGGTACAAGGAAGCGTTCCAATGCACGTTCTTAATAAACTCGTTTAGTTTTAAAGCATTACTATTGAAGTTATGTGAGTTTTATTTACATTAAGAGATAACATCGTTTCATTTACATATTATATTATTATATAAACTAGCGTCTAACTCTGGCTTCACTCGGCTGAGTCCCTAGAAAGGTTATAAATTTTTTTCAGCGGAACCCTCTTTCTAAAATAAAACCAGGCTAATGCCCGATTTCACCAACAACCCATAAGCTACTACCTACGTATGGGATCCCTAGCTCAAAAGTCCCCTAAACTAGCCTATAAATTAAATTTCGTTTTACGATCGTCTTTAAGCACATATTTCGAGCACCTAAATTTAGGGCCGTTTAATATTTAGATGACCCCTAACTGTCGGTGAAACTGTCCCCTAACAGCCCCCTAACTATGCTTAGGGGATCCCTTAAACTTAGGTGACGTTGGTGAAATCGAGCATAAATTAGTCATTATAACATAAGCTAAACTAATAAAAGTCCCGTCAAAATCAATCCAGCCATTTTGGAGATTAGCTGGAACAAACAGAGAGACTGACAAAAATTAAAAAAATGCGTTTTTATTATAAGTACCGTATACAATTACATATGCATTTAGTAAAAAACTGTTACTTTGATATTACAAACAGACAATTCAATTTTATTTATCTATATAGATAGAAAGAACATTAAAATATGTTTTATATGTTTTTAGTTCTAATATGAAGGAGTTTTTAAAAAAATATACACATTAGGTATACTAAAATTTTAGGCTAAGTTTGCCTGTGTCTTTCTCTTTGTATGGTTTAACATGATCATATTCTTCGCACTCAAAATATTTATGGCAGTAAATTGAATGGTGTATTCAATATACTGCGTCGCCATCTAATGGCGAAGAACAGAAAAAAACAGTACAATCTGTTTAAATTTAAATATATATATATATATATATATATATATATATATATATATATAATATTTAACTATAATTTTAAAGTTTTAACCGATTGGTAAAGAACTTTTGGTGCGATTTTGCACAAACAGACATTGATATTTTTAAATATAGATCCATGAATGGTTACAGTAATAAATAAGTGTACATATTTTGTCTTGAATAATAATATAATTAAGTATATTTGTAATTTTCTTGTATTACTTTTTTGTATAATAAATGTTATATAATCTATACATATAATAAAATTGTAACTAAGCCGAATCTGTACATTAAATATTTTTTTTGGGAAATCTTATCGAAATACACTTTATTATCGATACTGAGGCCGAATCTATAGTTTTTAGAATATTTGTCTGTCCGTCCGTCCGTCCGTCCGTCCGTCTGTCCGTCTGTCCGTCTGTCTGTTACCGCATCAAAAAAAAACCACTGGAGGGATTTTGTTGAAATTTGGTATGGTGATAGCTGGTTATCCGGGTCAACATATAGGATACTTTTTACCGCGGGAAAATGTCTCATTTCTGAAAAAAAATACAAAAACTGCAATGTAAGAGTATACTAATATGTAAAACCTAAGAATTTTTGATCATCTGAACGCGAGTACATGTATTACTTTCTTTGAACAGCTTGACTCTTATCAAGACAAAAGTCACGAATAGTTTAGAATTAGAATGTCATATATGAACATGCACTCAAACCTGAGATTTCCAACGTATAAACTTCTACTCTCTCCACATCATCTATTTCATTTAATCAATTAATTAACATATATATTTAAAATCTCAAATTTTATGTTAAAACATATAATTTTAAAGAAAAACAAAATATATCCATTCTAATTTACAACTGAAAACGTGTACATGACACTATCCTAACTAAAGTAACTCAGTCTTGAATTATGCCAACAACGTAAGCTGACGGGTCCACAGCTGAGTTAAGCTCCCCATATGACAGTGGCGCTTAGAAACTGAGGCTATCTAAAATATTGCTAGGTCAAAAGTACTAAGCGGTTTCAGTATATAAAGATAGGAAATGAAATAGAGTTGCTAATCTTAGGGCTTAGATAAATTGTCATCTATACATATAGTGATATTCTGAGTCAAATCTGTACATTAAATATTTTTTGGAAAGTCTTATTGAAATAGACATTATTATCGATACAGAGGTCGAATCTATTGTTTTTAGAATTTTTGTCTATCTGTCAGTCTGGGAACGCATCACGCGAAAACCACTGGACAAATTTTGATGAAATTTGGTATGATTATAGCTGGTTATCCGGATCAACATATAGGATACTTTTTACTGCGGAAAAATATCTTACATCTCAGAAATTTAAACGTTAAAACGTAACGTTGTACTATAAACATTGTAGAATAGTAATAAATTTTAAAACTAGCGTACGTTTAGATATGTACGTTTAAAAAAAAACACCTTTCAGCTACTTTGCTACGCTATAACTTACCATAAAATTTAAGATTAATATATGCTTTACTATAAGTAATTTCTATTTAACTAATCGTATTGCACAATATATATACAGACAGATTTTGTATATCTATGTACATCGTAAACGAGGCATATCTGAAGAAGTTAGACGACGGACTTCGTGGAGTTCAGCATGATCTATGCGTCGGTGTTAATTACTAGAGGCCAGTTTCTACTTAGAATATGTAGATAAGGTAGAAATGTTATATTTATGTTTAACGATGCTTGGCTCAGTTTCTAGTGACACTACTTGCTGTGCCAGCGGTCGCGGGTTCGAGTCCCGCTTGGGGCATTCAGTAGTGTGATGAGCACTAATGTTTGTATTCCAGTCAAAGGTGTTTGTATTTATAATATATGTCTGTTTTTAAAGTTATGTATATGTAGTGTATCAACTATCTGGTATTCATAACACAAGGCTCGTAGCTTACCATGGACCTAGATGGTGCTGTGTGTTAATGTCCAAACATATTTTATTTAGAGTAATTCTCATATTATTACTTTCTTGACTAGTCGTTCATATTATTAAAATTTCATATTCCATATATGATAAAAACTGAAAAGATATATCTATTTACATCTGATCTGATTTTACTCTCCTTAAAATATGATTTTTATACTGTACAAGTCTACTGTCTATGGTAACCTTATAATTTTTTTTAAATACAGTCTATGGTCTTAAAAAAATTAAATAACAATTCTCCCATGACCATGCATGGGCAGGTGTACACTAAGAACAATTAAAACTAAAATAATACTATTAAAACAAAATACTAGAATAGAACGTATACGAAAATTAACAGAAACTAATAACTACTGGAAAACAATATGAAAAAGAGCAAAAAATATTAAGCGATAATCCGTTGTATCCTGAAAGCGGTATATAAACTAAAAATTGACATTTTTGTCAAAATTTAAGATTACTTTGTTGAGGTTATTGTTTTTATTGACGTTATCAAAATATTAATACTAAGGCTAATATAATATAAGGCCTTAATTGTTATGAAAGTATGGATTTTACACGAAAAAGGATATTTACTATTCGTTAAAGGTATGTTTATCTTTTGTTATGTCTTAGGTATAAAAATGTATGGAAATATTCTAAGTTTAAGTCTCCATAACTTTTGACTCCTTCGCATCTTCAAAATATTTTTTATATATTTGAACTCCTTATCACCGCCCACTTCTCCACGGGCCGCGTCCCATATACTAAACTTGTGCCGCTGCGTGGTGCGTAAAGCGTGTTATAGACGTATGTCTGTAACACGCTTCACGCTAAAACGACTAGATAGATTTAGATGAAATTTAGTACATAGACTATGACATGGGATACTAACATAGAGGCTAGCATCTAGGAACAGGAGACACTCGAGCGAAGTAATGGTGATTCGCTAGTAATGTAATATTAAGAATCTAAATCTAAAGGAACTCGAATGAAACGAGAGTACATCACTAGTTTACAATATATATGTACATATTTATTACGTTACGTTTCAAATCGAATATCAAGATGTCTAAGTCCATCAGAAACAGTCTAAAGCCTGAGTTCAAGTTTCAAGAACTTGTGAATTCATTTGTCTGTCTGGAAGTTTGGATAGTTATGTATCTAATAAAATGTACACACGGTTCACAAGTTTGACTAAGTTTTTTTTTAAATAAACATATTATTTCCATACTGGTACTTATTTCAATGGAGATGTCAATTACGAGATGCACGATGTAGCATTTGAAACCATCAGAGGATATTTTGGACTTATAATAATAAATATATAATACATTCTACTACTATAAACATTTATATGTATGTATGTATATACATATGTGTATATTTGCTTCCCTTTCAGGCTGAACAAATTTGCATTAAATCTAGTTTACTGCACTGTACTGCATCTGCTGTACTGCATCTAAAAGGTTAATATAACCCCTTAAATCTCATTAACTGCCTCAGTGTTGTAGTGGCTAACGTGTACGGCTGCCCATTTCAAGGTCTTGAGTTCGAGTTCCGGGTAGGGTCAAGTTTAGTTATTGACCGGGAAAGAGGTCAAGCCCGAAGTTGGGAATTTGGTGGTGTTTAACCTTCTTACCTCGGAGAGCATGTTAAGCCGTCGATCCTGCGCCTTAACTCTCACTGGTCGCGTCGAGTGGTCGTCCCACCGTAGTATGAGAGTGACAGGAATAGAGAGTGCACTTGTGTCTACGCGTATACTTGTGTACTATAATATCTCTTACAAATGGATTATAAATTAAAAAAATAGGTTTATGTATTAGCTATAACATTGTTTTATTCGTTACAGAAATATGTGAAAGCTAAACAAAATCTAGATCTTCTAAGTTTCTATCTTTTTGACTTTCTTATACTCTAAAACATATGAAAAAAGGAATTATATTTACCATTTTCCATTGCAGTATGTCTCGCCAGACCGGAGTGACTGACCCGACGGGGCCTATTCTGCACTAGCCATTCACCCCGACGACGGCCAGACGACCTGTTACACAGTTCACTTGGTTGATGTTTATACACTCAGTAACACGTGGCTGACTAGATGAAAGTGTTTAAAGTACGTCTGTTGGCAATAATATTGGTAAATTAAGGTAAATAAAGCTTTGAGTGGAACCATAATTTCATTTTGGTAATGTGACGAGGAAATTAGATTTGGGCTCGAATTTTTGTATCAATATTATTTTAAATAAAGGTCTATCTCAATTACATCAAAGTTATATCATCAGATATTTTTTCTGTACATTGTTTCTATCAGACGTATAAATTATAATAATATTAAATATTTCATATTATTACCCACATAAAACTTCAACTCCATAATGATAAAAATAATTATATACTCGTTCTCTGAGAGTGGCACAGTGGTAACGCGTTTGCTTGGTAAACTAAATGAACCGGATTCTAGTCCCGAGTCTCGCACTATTCTACTCGTATGTATCATGCTCTAATATTCTCATCTGAGAATCATTATCAACATGATTAACCATGTCTCGATTTTTACAGTGATGGAAAATATACTGAGGAAACCTGCACGTCTGAACATAGAAAGTCACAATAAGCCAACATGGTTTTGACTATAGTTTTCTTAAACTATAACTTACCTTCTGGAATATGGCTTAAATTCAGTAAAAATTGCAAACGTCCGGTTACGATTAATTTACAGTGAATATACGAGTATGATATTTTTTATGGATACAAATATACATTATGATGACTTTATACATATTAGTGTTTGCCCACTAGTCGATATTTAACTACAATAATTATTGTATGTGTGGAAAATATACGATATGAATAAAATTTACCCATCTTCATAAAAAGTTTACAAATTATGTTTTATTAATAACTCTAAAGCTCGCCAATATCTACTAAACAACAAAAATTGACAAACAGAGAAGGAAAATTTACTGAACTGTTTTATGTTTGCCTATTTATTTATAGATATAATAAATTTTCATAAAATGTCATTTTCAACATTTTATAATTAAAAATGCTTTACTAATTTACTTTCTCACAATTTTTAAAAAACTAGCTATTCACCCCCGCTCCGCTCGGATTCGTCCCTGTTACGTTTTAAGGATTAATACAGATTTCTCAGGGATGAGATATTTCTCGCTGTAAAGATTATCCTATATACGGATAACCAGCTGTTGTCATAGCAAATTTCATCAAAATTTGTCCAGAGGTTTTCTCGTGATGCGTTCCCA
Source organism: Brenthis ino (assembly GCA_921882275.1). NCBI lineage: Eukaryota > Metazoa > Arthropoda > Insecta > Lepidoptera > Nymphalidae > Brenthis > Brenthis ino. The sequence goes on from OV170221.1 coordinate 7,944,461, forward strand.
GACAGACAGATATAACTATAAATTCGGCAAACTATAGATTCGGCATCTGTATCGATAATAATGACTATTTCAATAAGATTTCCCAAAAAATATTTAATGTACAGGTATGACTCATTGAGAATTTTATTATATGTATTATAAAAAAAAATGTAATATAAAAATATGTAATACGGCAGATAATTTATTACGTTGTATTAAAAATATTGTAACACTTAAAAAAGCAACTGTTAAGTTTATCGTTGGCCCTTCTGAGCAGAAATCCTGTCTGGTCTCTTAGTGTCTTACGAATCGACTTTCTATAAATTAAGTTGAAAATTGAAAAGTTCTTATAAAAATCTATTAAATTAAAATAAATTTTGAATTCGATTATAATTTCAAAGCAAGAAACTAATTGATAGACCATCATCAGGTCCATTAATTTACATTATTTTTGCAAAGATCGTCTCAGTAATAACTCGGAGGAAGAAAATTAGCAGCAATTCACCCTCGTACCTCAGAGAGCACGTAATGCTGCCGGTCTTGCCTGATCTCTAACTGGTTATATCGAATTGTTGCCCACCTATACTTGATATCTCATCCACACATGACTTGTTAGAAGGAAGGTTGGGAGCCATGACCGAAATCTGCCATTAACATTAACCACTGATCAGAGCAGGATCAATCAGATTCTGATACAAGAATTCCTAAGTTGAGGATGACATATGAAACCCTCGACTCACAATTGCTAAAACTAGTACTCGATAGTACTTTCTTAGATTTACGAGAATACTTGACATTTTAAATAAAACTATCTTTTCGGATTTTTTCGCGAATTTATTTTGATTTTTGGTTCCCGACGTTTCGAATGCTTTACAGCAATCATGGTCACGGGAGAGACTGAAATGTCGGGAACCAAAAATCAAAATGAATTCGCGAAAAAATCCGAAAAGGTAGTTTTTTAAAAAAAATAGTACTCGATAGAACAAAATATAAAATGCTTGTTTGAACTAAAATTACCTTAAAACCTGCTTCAAACACATGTTTTAAGCCCTTTTGTTCCGCGTGCAGTCTACGTCCATAAATTAAGAGATACGCTACAAAGAGACAAAGACTTGAGTCATCTTTTTATTAATTATGCACTGCAATTACGATGCATTGTGTTCAAACATGCGGACAGACATATTAGGGTACTGTTTGCTTTTTAGAGTTTTAATTGAAGAGGGATGTTAGTTTGCCAGTTAGCAAATATGTGTTTGCTATAAAAAAATATTGGAAAAATATTGTTAGAATATGTTTATGACTATGTATTATTTATTTTTGGTAATACAATATGTTAGAAGTACAATAAGGGATCTAATGAATGTTTATTTGATTTTTTTTATTTTTATATTTTATTTTGTCTATAAATAGTAGGTAATAATTATTAAATTGGAAAAATATGTAAAGAAAACTTTAATTTTACATTATTTTTATAAAAATGACATTAAATAGTACGTCAATTATACAAGGTTTGTCCAGTGATCGAAATTGTATTATAATCGTAACTGAAAACTCGAGGAAAATATGTATGTAGATATTTACCAATCTATATAAAAAACTAATAGTTACCATTTTTGTACTGGTAACATTAAAGTTCAAAATCTTTCTACTAAGCAACAAAAAAAAAAAGAAAATCTGTTGACAAAGGAGAAAAATGTACTGAATTGTTTTGTTTTTGCCTATTTATACATAACTAGCATTGCCAGCGGCTCCGCCCGCGCTCAGATGACTAAAACAAATTCTTAGCTTTTACATATTAGTATACTCTTACATTGCAGTTTTTGTATTTTTTCTCTTAAATTAGAGATTTTCCCGCGATACAAAGTATCCTATATGTTGACCCGGATAACCAGCTACCATCATACTAAATCTTATCAAAATCCGTCCAGTGGTTTTTCCGTGATGCGGTAACAGACAGACCGACAGACAGACAGACAGACAAAAATTCTAAAAACTATAGATTCGGCCTCTGTATCGATGATAATGTCTATTTCAATAAGATTTTCCAAAAAATATTTAATGTACAAATTCGGCCTAGTTACAATTTTATTATATGTATAGATATGTACGTAGATTTATAAACAAACAATAGTAACAAAAATATAAACAAACAAATAATATCAAGTTACATTACATTATATTATGCGGAACTCAGACTTTAACTATAAATTACGCGTAAACGTCCCACTTACAGTAAAACTGCGTAAATGCGTTTAATTTTTCAAACCAACATGATTCATGTCATTGTATGAAGATTTTCTTTTATCATAATTAGTTAGCTTCAGGTTTTATTTCTGAATGTTATTTAGTCACTTTGTTGCTTTGATGGTACCGTGAGAGCTGAAATGATTCGCTAATTATGATTAACTAGTGACTCACCCTCGCTTCGCTCGGGTTCGTCCCTAGTTTGATTCCCCGTACAAACTTTCATCCCCATTTTCACCCCCTTAAGGGATGATTTCCGGAATAAAAGTATCCCATGACCTTTCTAGGGTCTCAAACTATCTTCTTACCAAATTTCATCTAAATCGATTCAGTAGATCCAGAGATTACCCCCTACAACGTCACAAACTCACAATTCACAAACTTTACCTCTTTATAATATTAGTATAGATTTACTTTTCGCAGCGCACGCCAAATAACAACTATTATATGTAAAATATTGATACCTTAGGTAACATTATCGCAATTCTCACGGGAATCCCTATTTTTTTTGAAAAAAAGGGCCCATGTTACTCCCTGATAATGTAACTTTTGAGAGGTGAATGAATTTTAAAATTTTTTTTTTCTGTTTATAACATTAGTATAGATTATATAATAAATATAAATTAAACTTTTTTAGCATCCAAAATTTAAAAAAAATTACTTTGCACAAACCTCCCTTAAACGTGAAAGGGTGTCCACTACACTGGCCAGTTAGTGTGATTTGATAGATTTGACATGCCTTTAGAAAACTAATTGGGTCTATCCATAAATATAGATTTCCACACGAAAATTTCAGGGGTTGTGACACTCGTGATATTTTGAAACTTGTGAAATCACCCTTGCTCCGCTCGGGTTCGTCCTTAATGACATTTTAGCGTTTAGTATAGATTTCTCAAAGATGCGATATTTTCCCGCACTAAAAAGTATCCTATATGTTGACCCAGATAACTAGCAATCATCATATAGAATTTCATTAATTTCTGTCCAGTGGTTTTTTTGTGTTACGGTCACAGACAGACGGACAAAAATTCTAAAAACTATAGAATCGGCCTCTGTATCGAAAATAATGATTATTTCAATAAGATTTTCCAAAAAAAAACATTTAATGTACAGACTCGACTCAGTTTCAATTAATATACATATATCTATACATATAATAAAATAGTAACCAAGCCGAATCTGTACATTAAATATTTTTTAGAAAATCTTATTAAATTAAACATTATTATGGATACAGAGGCCGAATCTATAGTTTTTAGAATTTTTATCCGTCTGTGTGTCTGTCTGTTACCACATCACAGTAAAACCACTGGAGGGATTTTGATGAAATTTGGTTTTATGATAGCTGGTTATCCGGGTCAACATATAGGATACTTCTTACCACGGAAAAATATCTCATTTCAAAGAAAAAATACAAAAATTGCATTGTAAGAGTATACTAATATGTAAAACCTAAGAATTTGGTTTTTGGTCATCTGAACGCGGCCAAAGCTGCGGGCAATGCTAGTATTATATATATATATATATATATATATATATATATATATATATATATATATATATATATATATATATATATATATATATATATATATATATATATATTATTTTATTGTTTGTGAATCTCTGTATTTTACATATAAGTGCAATAAAGAATAGTATATGTATAGATTAATTAATCTGCGAATCTCTTATTCTTTTTATTAACCCAAGTACTATTATGGGTAACATATTAGTCATAGTCAACTAGAAATATTCGCGGCTTTGTTTGAATTATATTTATTTTTTGAAAAAACTGAGGTGTATTTTAGAGGTTTAGAGCTTAGAATTACTAAGTTTACAATTTTGATCAAAAAAATATTTCCAATATAAAGCCCACCCTGTACTCACCCCTTAGATGTTCAATCTCAAAAAATCTTTTCTTAGAGACCGATCCATGTCAATGATGTATACAATACCAAATCCCAAACAACCTTTAGAAAATCTTTATCCATGTATCTATCTACATATACTATATAGCTAATCTGCAAAATTGAGGAACAGATTTTAATGGGACTCTCACTGTAGGGTAGAAAATTGGGGTAAAAGTTCATTTGCAGTAAAAAAACTATTAATAAACTGCAACAAAACTAGTGAAAGTACAAGCAAAAAGTAAGGCTTTTAAAAGGTTTAAAACATGAATAAACAAGAAAAACTAGCTATGAGTACTTTTCTCCACATTTTATGAATTTTTCGTTTGAATTATAATTTTGCTTGAAGCTCCTTGATTATCTGCAAAAGCAACTATTATTTCAGCAACTAATGAAATAAAGTTTCAAATAAAAATTGTGGAGTTGTTTCAAATTCATGGAAATCCAACAGTTTTAAAAATATTCGATGAACTCAGTGTATAGAAAACAGGTAATTTTTGCACAGTTTTCATATTTTCTACTATCATAAAACCTATTTTATGAGAAAAATCGATAGTAATATTGATTTTGCTTACTCCTTATTTATGCAAACGGCCATTTTCATACAATTAAGAGTCAATTATTGTCACGCAAATGTAAAAGTTAGTGTAGCGTAGCTTAAATATATTATGATAAAGTTACTGACAATTATGAAAGTTTATAATAATAAGATTACCAAGTTCGACCAAAATTTAGGGGAAAAATATATATGGAGGTAACTAATTACCAAACATTAATATTACCAAATGTAGTATATAGGTATCAAATTATTGTATTTTAGGATTCTTCTCTTATATATGCTTTTGACATATACTTATAAAACTTCAAATGAGTGTGACAGAAGAAAATTAGAACTTGACTTAGAAATCGAAAATCGAAAGATTTGAATGCATAGCTAAAAAAAGCCAATAAACACGAATTCAGAACATTGCATCGATTGCTGTGAAAACTTTTTTTTACAACTACCAAAAAAGCTCTCACAAAAGAAGTGTGGAGGCATTCATTAATAGAAAACTATTACGTAAGTAAGCGCACTGTTATAAAATATTTCTTATAAATGTCAGAACAGATTCTCGCGTCGGCAGCCGGCATCGCTGAACAAAAGACAAACACACAACACCCTCTTGTACGGACAGAAAATAAAGAGAGATTAAAAGTACGAGCTGCGAATGTCTGGGTAAGGGTTGTGATTTTAGGGTTTCAAATTTTTTTTTAAATATACCATACTGATGCTTTTTTTTCATAAATAATAAATATATATGTTAGGATCTTAAACACACAGCACCATCTAGTTCTATGGTTACCTATGAGGCTTGTGCTATGGATACCAGATAGTTGATACACTACACATATATAACTTTAAATACATACATATTATAAATATAAATACCCATGACTAGAGTAAATCATTTGTGTGATGAGCAAAAGATGAATGCTCCCAACAGGATTCGAACAAGCGACCGCTGGCACAGCAATTGGGGTTACTATAAACTGAGTTAAACTTGTCGTCATCGTTTATTCTTTTACTCTTCCAGACTGTAGTGTCGGGTGCTAAGATCAACTTTGATCTTCTTTTTTTCATATGATTTATCTCAACACAATCAACACTTTATCCGTGACTTTTTTAATTTTTTTATTTACAAAAGGATTTGTTATTGTTGACGGCTTGAAATATTTAACAATTTATCGTTATAAATAGTTAAATTACTACTGACTAGATGTAGTCTTCAAGAGATTTCAGGGGTTTTGCGTGGTTGCCTCCTCTAATGCGTATAGTAAATTGGTGTAGAAGCCAGAGAAAGTTGATGAAGATGGAGAACTAGAGTGAAGTAAATCGAAGAAATTCAAATATTATCTTTACATAAAGACATTTTGTTCTTCAGTTGCCTATTCAGTAACAAACATAAGTATTGTATTGTACTTTTTCATACATTCTTTATAAGTTGGTAAGTTATTAAATTTCAGATTCAAATTTAATATATGTTTATTTTATAATTTAAATATATTCTAATATTTCTATAGATGTGCATGTATTAAGTAAAAAAATATTAAAAAACTTTTAGAAAATAAAAAGTTAGGTTATAAATTAAATTATTTTAATTTTACATTTTCTTTTCTACTAAAAAAAAGCGGCAACCCTATCAGAGAACAGAAGGCCGGCGCGTCTACATCGCACTTATTGAGACGTATTTGTCACCGTCCGAGAAGCAGTGGCCTTTTGAAATCTCAATAATAACATTAGTGCTTTTCAATTTCTGCACTCCAATATTCTTTGCACGTATTGTAATATTATGTGAACGAGATTCTGTGAAGATTGAATTAGAATTTATGTTTGGAATAGTTTTCTATTCGAAATTTATGTTTCGTTCTAGATTTATCTCGGTGTAAGTTAGCAAGTTGATTTTTGAATTCGTAATAAAATATTAACACCATATAATGTTACTGTTTGTAAAGAATAAGAAAATCTCTCATATAGTTAATATAATAATGATTCTGTCTCTTTTCTACATCTCTCTCTTTCTTTATCTGATGTAAGCTTCGGGTCTTCCCTAAAAGCTTGAGGGTGTAGGCCACTTCGTTCTTGCTTACTTCAGTTTTTCGGACTTTAACATTAAAAAAAAAGTTTGTTAGGTATGTATTTATAGATATGTAAGTTTTCTAAGTCTTTGCTAAGTTTTATCGAAATCTGCTCAGCGGTTTAAGCGTGAAAAGGGAAGAGACAAAGCTACTTTCACATTTCTAATATTAATATGGATTTTTGATTTGAGTAGAACAAACTTATAATTATTTCTAATAGACACCTCTAAATAGTGCATTTTGGCATATTTATCAATTTTATCAAGATTATATGTTGTATATAATTAGTCTTAAATAGTTTCAGAGATCCTTAATAACTATATCGCAAACTTACCACTATTCAAGTCAAAGCTCCTCCCTAGTATATATTTATTCACAATCAAACTTCATCCGTCCATACTAAACTAAACTGTGAAAGCTCAAAGCTCTAGGAATTCATATAATTCAAATTTTACCTGTATTTACCTAAGCGAGCTTTGAGTCTACCTTGTTTCAAATTAGGTAACTATTAAGAGATCACTAAATCGACTGCCTGCGGTACTCTGCCTAATGCTTATAACGGAGGATCATTTAAATTTCAAAGAAGCTAGCCCAGTCACAATTATATTACTCTGAATACAAATCTTTGTGGATGTGTTTGTTATTTCTTTACGCTGTACTAGCTCTATGAGTTTGAGGAATATCTTTTTTTTCTTATTCTCATTTTAAGAGCTGAATCACTTGGGTGACTTTATTGCTCTGGTAGGTTAAACAAATACTCTAATATATATATTAGTTATAATAAATAAATATGTTGGGATAATAACACACAGAACCATCTAGTTCCATGGTAAGCTACGAGGCTGGTGTTATGGATACCAGATAGTTGATATACTACACATATATAACTTTAAATACATACGTATTATAAATATAAACACCCATGACTGGAGTATAAACATTCATGCTTATCACACTAATGAATGCCCCTAACGGGACTCGAACCCGCAACCGCTGGCACAGCAAGTAGGGTCACCACAAACTGAGCCAAACGCGTCGTCAAATATCTATTATTATACCTATCTATAATCTATACATTAGTTATAATAATATTATATAGTATCTCTTACTTTAAATAATATGTTTATCTATATTATACATAATTTTGACTAACTCTGAAGTAGGATTTGCAAGATATATATTACATATACCAATTGATTTATCTGTTAATTGTGATAGAAGGGGTTCGCTACGAGCACGTTCCATTAAAGTGTGGTATACATCCCCTACAACTCCACAATCGGGACAATTAGAAGAAAGAACTTACTTCGTTAAATATTAAAACTTATTTAATGGAATGTGTCCGGAGCGCAATCTCAAAACCATCACAATATCTTCACGTTTCAGGAATATCAGTAAGGGAAATGTAGAGTACAAGTACTAGATATATATATATATATATATATATATATATATATATATGTAGTAATAAAATTTGACAAAAGTTGGTTCTACCTGTATATAATACCCCGCATTCTGATGAACCAAATTCTTAGGTTTTACATATTAGTATACTCTTACATTACGGTTTTTGTATTTTTTTTCCCGCGGTAAAAAGTATCCTATATGTTGACCCGGATAGCCAGCTATCACCATACCAAATTTCATCAAAATCCCTGCAGTGGTTTTTCTGTGATGTGGTAACAGACAGCCAAAAATTCTAAAAGCTATAGATTCGGACTTTGTATCGATAATAATGTCTATTTCAATAAGATTTTCCAAAAAATATTTAATGTACAGATTGGCCTAAGTCACAATTTTATTATATGTATAGATGCATAGATGAAGGGTATAAAAGAAATAGGGTACTTTTTGTTAAGTTTCTTAAGTTATAAGTTTTTTATTGACGACACGTTTAACTCAATTTATAGTAATTGTGTAGTGACCCTACTTGCTGTGCGAGTGGTCGCGGGTTCGAGTCCCGCAGGGGGCACTCATTTGTGTGATTAGCACGGATGTTTGTACTCCTGTCATGGATATTTATATTTATAATATATATGTATTTGATGTTATATGTCACACCTATATATAGTGTAGTGTATCAACTATCTCGATCCATAAAGCCTCGTAGCTTACCATGAAACTAGATGGTGTTGTGTGTTAATGTCCCAACATATTTATTATATTTATTTATTATTATATATTTTTTATCGAGCTACTATTATGTACTATAAATATTGGTGACATCTTCACGCTTAAACTGCTGGATAGATTTGTATTAATATTTAGGTCTCAAATAGACTATGTCCTGGAGTAGCACATAGGCTTCTGTTAGGTACCAAAGGAAACACTCGAGCGGATCGAGGATAAGTCACTTGTAATTTGGCTACTGACATATCTATTTAAACCATTTAACAACGACGTTACTTAAATAATATTAACAAAATAAATCATACATAAGTCCTAAAAACCTGTATAGTCCATCCAAAAACTCAACAGTCCACTAGAAGCACTTATTGAGACCAAAAGCCCCGTTCGAAAATATACCGCAACCGTTCATGAAACAAAAGCAAAATAAAACACCAGAGTGCAGTTAATACCCCTCAATCGAAGCTCCATATAGTAATTACACACATGCATCGACCATGGCACAGTCATTAAATTCCATATTGTTGACTTCCATTGTGAAATTAACAAAGCGAAAATGTAAAAAATCTAGATTTTTTATATGATTTTTAAAATCGAGGAGATTCTAAGATAAGCTTATGTCTATACAAATATCATTAAGAGGGAAAATTTGTTTGCTTGTTAGTTATCTAAAAAATCTACATCCATATTAAATAATAAAATATAATATTTTTTATATTATTAATGTGAAAGTCTGTCTGTCTGTTATCTTTTCACGCTTAAACCGCTGAACAGGTTTCGATAAAATTTGGCAAGGGCATAAATTGCACCCTAGGGACGAAGATGGGCTACCTTTGATCCCTGACCCACTTACCGTGCGAGAGAAGCCACGGACAAAGTTTAGTATTACATAACACTTCGGCTGTCCTGTCTTTAAGGAACCACCCAGATGCATTACCTCTGCCTAGAATTGTAACGTATTCATAAAATTTTAATTTTTACTAGCTTTAGGTTTGCTCATAAATATATGTAAAATTACCAAATTTTTTTCATTGGTCAGTATTTTGACTTTTGAGACTGATATTCTATGCAATAAATGTATGAAAGAAATGGTTTTTAATATTTTATACATATGATTACATTAAATATCATCAAGTTTTGGTACACACTTGTTTCTAATCATATATCTGTATCTTTATAAGAGGGCCACATAGGTACTAAAATTTCATCTATTTAGATACTACCCTAATTATATGTTGTAAAATATTGCCTCATAATACGCAATGTAGGCCGTAATAGGATGGAGTTATAATATCTAGATCTATTCTCACTATTATCTATTTCTCACGTGGATAATTTTTTTTTTCTTTTCCTTACAAGAAAAGGTAATATTATTTTGACCTCAATTTTCGTATTTTTTTTTTTATAGTTCATATCTCAAGCAGTTTGTAGACAACTCATAAAATAAAAAAAAATAACACCTACAAATCCAATTAGTAGTTTATAAAGTCTGTGTGCTTTTGACATAAAATAATTAATTATCAAACCAAATATTCCCAAAATGTACGATTGCTTCAAAACTAACACCACTATAATACCTGAATTCAATACCTGTATTGAAAATATAATTATATAGCAATATAGGGTTGGATTTTGCGTCAAAGTGTTGTGCGCATCAATGACATTCGATATATCCTTTGATGTACCCTTTCAGGATCAACTAAAGGATACATCTGCCAAATGATTTTAGTACCATAATATTGACAATGAAAAATAATCTCTATTGCAATGGAATAGAGTGCTAGTTGAAATAAATTCGTTTCATAGATTTGAATTAATAGGCGTTGAAATAATTTGAATTACATTGTTAATATGGTTGTAATTCGGCTTAGTTCAATATTTGTTTATAATGGCTAAATAAATGCTTATTTTAGTATAATCCTAAATATGAATTGTGCTATTAATGACAGTATGTTAATTATTATCTATATACATATTATAATAAAATTCTGAGTCGAATCTGTACATTATATATTTCTTTTAAATCTTATTGAAATAGCCATTATTATCGATACAGAGGCTGAATCTATAGTATTTTGAATATTTGTCTGTATGTCTGTCTGTTTGGGAACGCATCACGAGAAAATAGTGATGAAATCATAATGATATATCTTAATTATAATGGTCTTTCGAATTATACCTATTTGGATGTTTCAATTCGCTAACGATTGGCTCAAATTAAGTACTTTTCCAGGGATGTTTTCCATTTCACGCATTCGGCTGCAGAATTGTCGCTCAAAATAATTCTATGAAAATTAAAATACATAGATACTTATTTAGAAAATTTACAAATTAGTTGTTAAAACAAAACAAACATTTAACATTTCATACAACTGTACACCCTCCTACACCATATATCCTCCGTGCGCGAATCAGACTCGGGCTTATTTTTATTTATCATATTCTATCGAGATACACTCAAGCGAAGCCAGAGGCGAAATCTAGCGTAAAATATAAAAAGAATTTTGTATGTAAATACAGAATATAACAAATTTTACGTATAAATGCTTTACTTACACGTAATAATGCAAGGAATATGTTCAGCTTATTTACACTCGCTGTGTAAACGTGGAATTGAATTTTACAAAAAATTATCATGTAACATGAAACTGTAATTCAAATAGCGAAGTAAAATAACTCTAAGTTAATACAAATATGTTAAAACGTAAATACCTTTATTGAGTTAATATTATGTTATTTTTTATACTTTCTTCCTTGTTTGATGGATGCTTGTAAAACGTTATATATAAATATATAATATATATATAAGACTAATCTATACATATAATAAAATTGTAACTAAGTCGTATCTGTACATTAAATATTTTTTGAAAAATCTAATTGAAATAGACATTATTATCGATACAGGGTCCGAATGTATAGTTTTTAGAATTTTTGTCTGTCTGTTACCGCATCACGAGAAAACCACTGGACAGATTTTGATGAAATTTGGTATTATGATAGCTGGTTATCCGGCTCAACATATAGAATACTTTTTACCGCGGGAAAATATCTCATTTCTGAGGAAAAATACAAAAACTGCATTGTAAGAGTATACTAATATGTAAAACCTAAGAATTTGGTTTTTGGTCATCTGAACGCGGGCGGAGCCGCGGGCAATGCTAGTCATCAGTATAAAAAAATCAAATTTGACATAACGGAAAAAAGTTTTCGAAAGACGTGTGATGTCCGCAAACCCACATTTGTCCACCATGGCAGACTATGGCCTGATTTACCTCGTATATAAAGGAGGACCGTACCCAGCAGTGAGACCACAAGAACTAATGATGATGCAGGGTGCTGAGAAATTATTTTGAATATGCATCCCCTAAATGGGTCAAATAAGGAATTTGTTGTTCATAATCATGTTTATAGCAATGGAAAATCATCATAATTCATTTCTTATTATATAATAACATATTACTTAAATATTCATTGTGGCTTAGTTATTAGGATCATATGATAGAGATACGAGTATCTTTCATCCCTGAATTTAATCTTTCAACACGCGTTTATAAATATTATAACGAAGTACTTAGTGTACAGTTTGCAAATACCGAACCTTCTTCGAGGCCTAAACTTTGACATCGTTGTACAACAGTAAAGCTATTACAGACCTATACAACAAGTAGAATAAACCCGACGATTTTAAGTGGTAAACATTTCAGAAGCTGGATCGTTAGAAAACAATATAACATAATTACGCCGCATCAACTCGTAAAAAGTTATATATGACCCATCAAATATTTTGCACCTCTAAGGGCGTTACAACAGAATAAACTCTTAACTTATGTATACACGTATTATAACTGTCTTGTTGATATTGTAACTATTATGCGAATACTAGATTATATGAAGGATATGAATGGTGATACCGGGTTTGATTCCTGGCTTGAGGCAAAAAAGGTACTGCGTCTGTAAAATATAATTTAGTACATGACTGGAGCTAGAAAGTTGGTGGGAGTATCTTTCAATTCAGCTCATGGAGCCTTTAATCCGTAGGTCCCACGTGTGATATCTCCGTCAATTAGACTATGAAAGTTATTGTATGTTTGTGCGCATAGATCAATCTAATTTCTGATGTTTGTTTTGGCTAGCAACAGAAATTGTGGCTGAACCCAGACTAAATTCTGTCAGAAAAAAGCCATTATATTATACTAAATGCTCTATTTCTTATTATAAAAATAAAAATTTTCCACACAAGCTTTCACCCTTACTAAACATATTTAGAGCATGTATTTTAACATTTTTTTTCTTACTTTTGTATTATAGGTGTAAGTAATTCCTGTGTGAGGTTATAAATTGTTTGTTCAGTTATAAAAGTAAACGTTTTATTAAGTAAAGGTATGAACATTTATGTATGTATGCATTGTATTTATGCATGTATGTATTATGTTTGTATGTATGTATGTATGTATGTATTTATTTATGTATGTCTGTATTTAGGATATGCAATTGTGTGTAGTAAGTACACCGCCTACTATTTCATATAATTTCTCCTACGCCCTAAGGTTGCCTGGAAGAGATCGCTTATAGCGATAAGGCCGCCTGCTGTGCATCATCTATTGTTTATATCTACTTTTTGTATATTTCTTTGTGGTGTACAATAAAGCATCTATCTATCTATCTACATAATAAATAAGCTAAGTCCATATCCGTTACTGCATTTTCAAAGGCGCTTTTTGATGGCAGTATTTCAATGTATATTGCACGAATGATTAGTGATGTATGCAACGACTAAGGGGACCCATTTTATTACGGCACACTTTTATAGTTCCGTCAATGGCCTGTGGGAGCGCTAGTTGTAAGTTTTAGGACTTGGCCACTAAACAAGCGCGCGGCATTCTAATAATAAATATTTACCTACCTTAAAAAACGGCGATAGTTATTTCTACAAACACTTTGCGATGTATTGTGGACGTGTTCAACTATAAACAAGCAATATTTATGAAAATTATTTAAAAACAGTTTTATCAAGATAATACTTGACATCAGTTTTTGAATATTATTTTTTTTTACTTTTTTTAAACTAAAATAATGTATTTTTATAGCTTTTTTCAACAAACTAATGTCCTACGGCCATCACTTAAGTTGTTTCTAGATAATATGTTAATCATTAAATTATAAAAATGTTCCAAATTAAAATTAACAAATATTGTAAGGTACTTTGGTGCCATTTTTTATTTTTTTGAATTCAATTTGTTATTTCTGGGTGTCTGTAACAACTTTATAATGGCTTTGAAACATTTGAAATCTTAGTCTCTCCCGTGACCATGATTGCTGTAAATCATTTGAAACGTCGGGAACCAAAAATCAAAATAAATTCGCGAAAAAATCCGAAAAGATTCGCGTATATCTAAGAAAGTATTATGAAAATCGCTAAGTTAGAGACCACGATACTACGAAAGTGTGTCCACCCTAATCCTACTATTTTATGACTCGCTCCTACCGTTCAACAGTGAATTCTTAGCCATTCTCATTTATAGCTAACGATGAAAAAACGGTAAACGCTATTCATCGCAAAGGAAATATAGCTATAAGCATTTGTTATACGCTTTTGATTTTTATTGTTATGACATGGTTTTTATATGGTCTTCAGACGTGATCATCAGATGGACGTAAATAGTTTTTAGTTCAGTGATCTAGGTTTTAGGACGCCATTATTGTTTATTATTTGTTTGTTAAATTATTTATTGTAATGCTAGTTTAGATTATAGATGGATATTTGACAAACTATTATTTCGTTTCGAATGCTTTAAAGCAAAATTAGTTACGAAAGAGACTAACAGGCTTTGATGTACAAAAAGGTCATAGTTTTTTTGAAATGAAATTTCTCAATCGTATTGTGAATCTATATTTTTGGTTTTAATACCTATTTGTGCAAACTTGTAACTTTGTAATACATATAATAATGTAAATATAATAATATTTAATGTCATTTCAAGGTCCCTATGGGATAAACCTGTCCTTATTACGAAAGCGAAAAGGCCGTGATAGTCCATCACGCTAACCACATACGTGTTGGCTAACTTCCCGTGTCTTTTGAAAAATATGTAGGCTCTCGCAGGCTTTCAGAAATTCGTGATTTTTGAAAATTAGATTTGAAAATGAATATCTTCATTCGAGTTTGTACAGGCTTAGAGTGGATTTTCAAGCAAATGTGTTGGCAATGGTATACTATGATTGCTTCTTCATTCAATAAATTTAGTGGTTTTTTCTTTAACTATGCTTAGTAAGTACTCAAAGTAAGAATAAAAATATTATTTGAAAACAATTATACACGACCGTATCTTATAATATTTATTGAGCAATTAATGATAAGATGATAAAATGAACAATTCTTATATATATGTACTCGTAGATATATAAATTTGTTTTGTGTATCTCGGAAACGACTTCAACGATTTGGATCAATTTTTGTATTGGTTTTGCCTTTAAAGTTTATCTATATAAATGTCTTTTCTAAAAACACATTTTTTTATTATTTACAAAAAACATCAAATGATGCTGGGTACGTGTTATTAATATTTGTGTTATGCTGCAAATATCAACTACTCGTATAAAGCATCTCACGTTTACAAAATAAGCACTTCACATAATATTTTGCCACCTATCCCCCAATAAAAACTTACCAAAACGACTTGATAGATTACGATATATATTTATTGTTTCATTGTGCTAAACAACTCACTTTCATAAAATTCCATTATAAGTTATCCGTCTTGGGATTTATCCTAAGAAATTATTTGCCAGGATAAATTTCTCCCTTTCTTTTAAGTTTCCGGTCCATTCCATTTTCTACTGACAATCAAACCATTTGAACGGAGGCGTAAGTTCAAAACATATCCCCAAACCCTGACCCTGCCATCAACTAATATGGTTCACGTTTAAGTCAAAGGAGCAAAGCGATTACACAAAGCTTGAAAAAATCTTAATTTTT
Organism: Brenthis ino; assembly: GCA_921882275.1. Classification (NCBI taxonomy): domain Eukaryota; kingdom Metazoa; phylum Arthropoda; class Insecta; order Lepidoptera; family Nymphalidae; genus Brenthis; species Brenthis ino. The sequence goes on from OV170221.1 coordinate 7,960,316, forward strand.
TTTCATTCATATTTATACATACAACTTACAGCCTCAATGACTGGATCTAGGACATTTTTTCTAAAGCGAAGGCAGAGTGCTCGTCTTTTAAAAAATATTATTTATACAATTTTTCCATAAAAAATGTAAGAAAACATCAGAAACAGACAAACGCTAATTTTAGTGGAAAATATTAGTATTACAATATTATCTAATTTATTTATGTATTAATTATATATTTTTTATAGAAAGAAATTTAGTTAACTTATCTGTAGTAATTAATGGCAGAAAATTAGCCAACTTTGAAGTTTTTTTTATGCTTCGAAATATATGAAGATTTGATCTAATAATTACCTACCTTAGAAATAAAAAAATAAAATTAATATTTAACAGTTACTTAGAAATCTATATTCATACTAATATTGTAAATGTGAAAGTTGGTGAGGATGGATGGATGGATGTTTGTTACTCTTTCACGCTAGAACGGCTAATTGGATAGTCTGGAATAGCACATACATTACTTTTTATCCCGGAAAAATGTACGATTCCCGTGGGATACATTTGTTTTTATCTAGAGACGAACCCGAAGCAAAGCGACTATTAGTACTTAGTAAAAAATAAAGTCAATATTTAATAGTTAGAAAAAATGAACATGTTATGACTTGGGCCATTCTAACAGGCAATCCCTTCCACTAATGGCGCGCGGTAGAGAGCTGGTGTTTACTTTTATTGTCAAAATAAATCTATCTTAACTGTCTCGATAATCGCTACTAACTACTCGCCTGACAAATCGCTCTCTACTGATTGCGATTAATAAAATTGCCTTATCTTTTAGCTTCTTAGGCAGAATTCTATTTTAAGCATTGTTATGTTACATACTAGCTTTTGCCGTGGCATCGCTTGTTTTTAAAGGTAATAATTATTATATAACACTACGGTAAATAACACGTATGTATATATTTGTAAGTGACAAAAGACTGAGACAGCGTCAGCCTTTTGTCACTTACAAATCTAGTCGAAACGTCAGGCAGAAGGTGTTTTGCCACTGAAAGGTATGTATGTACATATATACGTTTTAATTTATTATACATATGTAAGTATCCAGCCCTTTTTTATGTCCCACTACTGGACAAGGGTCTTGCTTCAACACGAGGGTGATTGGGTTATTATTATTTTATATAGGTAATTATGATAATGAAAGAATCAATTATTCTTCTATCACCATACAGTTAAGTTAGCACGCATTTAGGCTAAAGGCTTTAAAAGGTTTTACTTTAGATGCCGTGTCCAAAAGTGGGAAGTTAAAGGCCTAATTTAATATTATAGTTAAGATAGTCTCAAATTGATAAGTCATATCTTTCAGTCTTATACAATCTATACATATAATAAAATTCTAAATGAGTCGATTCTGTACAATAATTTTTTTTTGAAAAATCTTATTGAAATAGACATTATTATCGATACAGAGGCCGAATCTATAGTTTTTAGAATTTTTGTCTGTCTGTCTGTCTGTTACCGCATCACAGAAAAACCACTGGGGGATTTTGATGAAATTTGGTATGGTGATAGCTGGTTATCCGGGTCAACATATAGGACATTTTTTTACCGTGGGAAAATGTCTCATTTCTGAGAAAAAATACAAAAACTGCATTGTAAGAGTATACTAATATGTAAAACCTAATAATTTGGTTTTTGGTTATCTGCATGCGGGCGGAGCCGCGGGTAATGCTAGTCTTAACTTATTATAACCTAATTAGTTATTCTCGCAAGTAAAAGCTAGTTTAATTTATAATACAGCCCCTAACTCAAGTCGACGGTTAAATTTTAACTGCCTAAGTTTAGTTTACTGCCTCTCCTTCTAGGTTTGAATTAAAGTGAGGGTATCAACATAAAAATAATTATACACTAACCTAACTAAAATGGATGTTCAGTTAAAGTTTTATATAGGCTTGTACTAAATGATCGTCTTACATAATTTGGATTATGCAGCGCTAACATTTGTCTATACTCATATTATAAACAGATTTTATTTGTATGTCTGTTTGTAATGTATAAGCTGAAAAAATACTAGACCAATTTTAAAAATTCTTTCACCTATCAAAAATTTCATTATCAGCGAGTAGCATGGGCAATATTTTATTTTAGAAAAAATTGAAGATCCCCACGAAAATTGCAATAATGTAATTTTAATTAAAACTATCTGTTCGGATATTTTTGGTTCCCGACATTTCGATTGCTTTACAGCAATCATGGTCACGGGAGCGTCTCGGTCTCTCAAAATATAGTTTTATATAAAATGTTAAATATTCGCGTAAATCTAAGAAAGTATAATTATGCAATAATGTAACATAAGCTATTAAAAATTTGCCTATACATATAGTCATTATTTGGAATGCGCTACGAATCTATGTCCCTAGTCTATACATATAATAAAATCGTAACTAAGCCGAATCTGTACATTAAATATTTTTTGGAAAATCTTATTGAAATAAACATTATTATCGATATAGAGGTCTAATCTATAGTCTTTAGAATTTTTGTTTGTCTGTTTGTCTGTCTGTTACTACATCACAGAAAAACCACTGGAGGGATTTTGATGAGGTATGGCGATAGCTGGTTATCCGGGTAATATATAGGATACTTTTTATCGCTGGAAAATATCTCATTTTTGAAAAAAAAATATAAAAACTGCAATGTAAGAGTAAGTATACTAATATGTAAAATCTAAGAATTTGGTTTTTGGTCATCTGAACGTGGGCGGAGCCGCGGGCAATGCTAGTATATAATAAACTATGTATACGCTTAGAAGATATACTAGGATATAAAAAGGAAAAGATTAAGAGATAAAGGTACATGGATAAAGATAAGGTATAAATATATCATTTAAATGATTTTAAATTATTGTAAAAATTAAAACTTTTTCATCTTATTCTTTTTTTAAATGACGACGAAATTAAAAGAAGGGTTTATGTGTCGTCCTATATGTATGTACACCCGAACTTATTTTCCCTCATAATTACTAAACGCCTAAACTGATTTTGATGATTCATACGTTTTTAGTAACATGTATTTCGTCTTGGTGACTCGAGTCTTAAAGGATATTTTAAAATTATATATTATAATGTAAAATAGCTAATTTCAGGCGCTAATTTGTGAATCTTCAGAATATAAATCTTCCAGATCTAACACCTACCTATCCTATCGAGTCGGGTGTCAAAAAAGTTTTTATGAGGCAATCACATAAATATAAAAAAAAACATAGATAAATATAGCAAAAGTCGCAGTAAGAACAAGACATGTATGTATGTCTCAGACTGTATAATACTGTTTCTTCATCAAATTTTTCTATCTAATTAATTAGCTTTTTACGTACAAGTGACATATCTTATTCTTTTTGGCAAACCAAAATTTTTTTGGATGTACGAGTATCATTTTAAGTATAATATAAATCCATACTAATATTATAAATGTGAAAGTGTGTTTGTTTTTTTGTCCTTCTTTCACGTCGAAACGGAGTGACGGATTGGCGTGATATTTGGTGTGGAGATAGTTGGAGGGCTGGAGAGTGAAATGGCTATATTTTGACCGTAAGAGTTTCCCTAATTTCCATGGGAAAATACTTTATAATACAATCCAAAAAAATGTTTTTTATCAGAATTACTTGAAACTTGGTATTAGTTAATGGTCTTCAATTCAATTGAATAAATACGTGTTTTAGTATTTTTCGAAATTCATCCTATAAGAGGGTAAAATAGGGGATGAAAGTTTGTATGAAACTACCTTTTTAGAGATTTTTTTGTAGTCTTAGCGCAAGCGAAGCCGCGGGTTCTGCTAGTAATTAATAAATGCTATAGATAGATATATATTTTAGTGTATTATTACCCTTAAGCCGTAAACAGTGTCACAGTTCACAGGTTTACGCGCAATTCAAACGTTACTGTCGAAATAGAGTGCGGTTTTAATACTGTTACAGTTCTATTTATAGGTTGACACTACTCGTAGCATCCACGCGTGAGTTTCACACCATTTGTTATACAATTTACTAAGCCCATAAAGTTAAATGAGTAAAAACTATACTTAATATTAAACAATTCAAATATCTATATATCCATGTTCGCATGTTTGTTTGTCTGCTTCGTTAGTACGCTTAAATGGCAGAACTAATTCTAACCATCCTTATGCATATATAACTATCCTTTTTTTAACATTTGGAAATGCATTTACGCATACAACCTGGATACCTGCAGGTGTTTATATGGGACTCACTGGTTAGAACAGCCAGTCCTATCCACTAAAACCCAACAGAACCTCCTCCGTCTCAATGGGGTGTCGCAGGATTGCTTACGCACTCAACCACAATGCCCGATGACGACCGCAGGCCTCCTGAAGCAGACCACAACAACCAAAGGATTGCTCTCACGATCTGGGTTCGAGTCTTGCCTTGGGTGTGATTGGATTTTGGTTTATGAAATTCTCGATCCCACCAGACTTTAAGAGTAAAAGGAGTAAAAAGTGCACTTTGTTTAGAATTTGGGCGCATACTTGTGCACTATAGTATGTTGTGCACAGATAGTAGATGCAGGCTAGTCTTGGCCGCTTTGGGCAAAAGTCACTTGCACTCGCACGATTAGCGAGATAACGAAACAAAATTAAGCTATATCCGTCCTCATTATCATCCTTTTAAAATTTTATCAAAATCTGTTCAGCGGTTAAAGCATGAAAAGGTAACATACAGACACACAGTTACTCTGGCATTCATAATAAAATTAGTATAGACTAAATCAAAAAGAACATTTTGAAGCCATTTAAGTACAAAATTACTTTGATATACTGCTTCAGTTAACCGCAAAGTTAATAAGCGAGGTTTCTTATAGCTCGAAAGTAAAGTAAATAGTCCCGTCTATGTTTGTTTTTAATTAGTTGCTTATCCCCACACTAGTACTGAGTAATGGACGACTGTACTTAGAATGAATTTTTAAATAACATTCGACGTGCATTTAACTGTTTTAAAGGAGAATTGTAAAATGAATGCTGTTATTATTTTGCACAATTTTATATAAATCTCATTTTTTATTATGTATTTAATTTTGTATGGGTTTAAAACATTGCAAGTACAGGTTTACTATGTGATAATACAATTCCCCTCAATGTGCATTCACCTTGTCGTGGTGGTGGGGTCCGGCAGTTCAGCCAGGCGTGAAACCAAGAAATGCACCAGGAGGTGGCCCACTTAGGTGAGTGATGTGACATGTGGGTTGCTCCTGGTACATCTCTGATAGCAGAGTGGACTGTTTGGAGCAACCACATGGCTGTTGTATTGTACTCGTACTTCAGCAGACCTGCCATCGAGGCGTCGTGGTTGAGTGCGTAAGCAATCCTGCGACGCTCCATTAAGGCGGAAGAGGTTTTGTTGGATTTTATTGGGTAGTACTGGCTTTTCTAGCCGATCAGTCAAATATAACCAGCTTTATATCATATGATATGCGAAAATGCATTTCCCAACACATGTATACACTTTTCCAGGAGAAAGCCTATGTCCTCTGTGCCAAATTTCATTCGGATCCGTTTTACAGTTCTGGTGCGATTAAGTAACAAACATCAAAAAACTAAGTTTATTAAAATATATGACTAAGAAATCATAATTATTGATAGTAAACTTGGCAATGTCAAGTTCACTTTGGAAAAACGACTTTGACTTGAAGTTACTACTACGAATCTCACCCTTAGTCTAGGTTATAATCTACACTAATATTATACAGACGAAAAATTTGTATTTTTGTAACGAATAAACTCAAAAACTATTGGACCAATTTAGATGAAATTTAGTACGAAAATACTTTGAGACCCTGGGAAGGAGATAGAATAATTTTTATTCCGAAAATCATCCCTTAAAGGAGTGAAAATGGGGATGAAAGTTTGTTTGTTGTCTGTTTGGGGAATCAACCTAGGGACGAACCCGAGCAAAGCGAGGGTGAATCGCTAGTGCCCTATAACATATTAAGGAGTTACTAAGCCCACAAATGGAAATACCAATCCTGAACTTTCCTTAGTACCAAATAATTAGATCAAGAAGGGTAGTCATCCTCTTGATCTACGAATGTATTACATTCTCCCACACTACAAAGGGCTATGAGCTTCATTGAAACAAAATTATGAAGCCGATCAAATTAATTCCAATATAGAAACTTGGAAACCGCTGACTTCAGAATTTATATATTAGTTTCACAATTTGCTTAAGTGGAGGCCGTTATGCGAGGCAGGACTCGATATGAAAATTGCTAAAGCCTTTTTCAGTTTTACATATTATTTTATATTTAACTAGCTTATGTTTATGGCTTTGTGCATGTTTGTATATCTATTTAACCAAGTACCTGGGTGACCGAGCTACGTTCGGCGTTTTTGAAAAATATATAAAAATTACGTTTTTTTATTTAAAAAAGACCTATATAGATAAACTTGAAAAGCATAACCTTATCTAAATACAAAATATGATTCAAATCGTATGAGCCGTTTAAGAAATACACGATATACATCTATTATTCTTGTATACATATATATAAACTAGCATTGCCCGCAGCTCCGCCCGCGTTCAGATGACCAAAAACCAAATTCTTAGGTTTTACATATTAGTATACTCTTACATTGCAGTTTTTGTATTTTTTCTCAAAAATGGGATATTTTCCCGTGGTAAAAAGTATCCTATATATTGACCCGAATAACCAGCTATCATCAAACCAAATTTCATCAAAATCCCTCTAGTGGAATTTTTTTTAATGCAGTAACAGACAGACAGAGTTACTTTCGCATTTATATATTAGTATGGACTTAATGAGAATGGCTATAGCTAATTTAACATAGCGCTACGACTCTTTGGAGCGAATTGATACATATATAAATCTCGGTAAAAGCTATAGTCTGATTTTTTATTCGACGGAATTCTGACATTTCAGAAGTGTTGTCAACTTTGTAACATTGTCACTAAAAACGGAAAGCATTTAAGAACAATAAAAAAATAAACCTTTCTTGAAGTTAGGTTTCAAATTAGAAAAACTAAAACTTAAAAATTATTGACAACTCTAGAATGGTAATTATTTTTTTTATTTTCATATTATTGAAGTTGTTATATAATAATTATTAAGGAAATTATTTTTCTATTACAGGAATCCCTGTCCAATAATCCATAGGTTGCAAGCCTCTTTTAGGAAAACGCCTTTGTTTGTAAAATATTTTGTTTTACTCTATTTTATTCATTTAACCAGTAAAAATTTACATTAAAGTTAGCGTGCATTGAATGCACAAAACAAAGACCATTTACAATATCATACATAATAATAGTTTACATGATCTAATTCTGTTTCATATTTTTTGTTATTAAATATTAAAAAAAATCTGAATTATATTTCTGAATTATTGTCAAAGAATGACAGCTGTCACATTTCTGTGGAATTAAAAATCAGACTTTAGTATTATTATATCTTCAATAGATCAACCAATATAAGACTAACTAGTATGTCCAATACTTACACTTGAGGTAAATCATACTAATTAAAAAACTTTTTAACAAAAAAATAAAAACCGACTTCAAACAAAAGCACTAAAAAGTAAAAAATAACTGATTGGTAGTTTTCATTTACTATACATACCTAATCAAATATTTTCGAAGTCGGTGTGCTTTGCTTTGTATGGGCTGGCACCGATTTCGCAAATATTTGATTAGGTATGTATTTAATAGGTAGGCTTTAATTACTTAGCCAAAGCACACCGACTTCGAAAATATTTGATTAGGTATGTATAGTAAATGAAAACTACCAATCAGTTATTTTTTACTTTTTAGTGCTTTTGTTTGAAGTCGGTTTTTATTTTTTTGTTAAAAAGTTTTTATTTTTCCCTTTTTAGTGTAGACAGTAGTAGCAAGTAAGGATTCTAACGTGTTAGGCTTGTCAAATCAAACAAAATAAGCCCAAACTCAAAGTATCTACTTAGCCGTTGAAGAGTTCCACCTATCCACCTTCTGGCCTTGCCACCAGATCAGGTCAACAACACCGAACCACTGTACTATCAACGGAAATAGAAATACTTGCAAATTTAAAGTTAATATGACAATTAGAAGTAGGTTAAATTCATCATTAGCTATTTTTCCACTCTTAGGGGTGGTATTTTTTTTTGAAATTTAAATGGGACCAATCTGGAAGTATACCCTTTCAAACAACACAAAAATTGTCCAAATCGGTTAATAAATGACGGAGTTCTGAGGTAACAAACATAAAAAAAAAAAAAACAAAAAAAATACAGTCGAATTGAGAACCTCCTCCTTTTTGAAGTCGGTTGAAAAAGAGGAATGAAATTCGCTCAAAATTAGCGAAACTTGCATTAAAATGAATCGAATTGATTACCATCTTTTTTTAAAGTCAGTCAAATACTTAATTAAGAAGAGTTCTTGATTGCAATTTTCTTATTATCACTGATTTTATTACATTTTATTAAAAAGAATGAGAGATTCAAAAATTTGAATCAATAAAATTTTATGACCTACGTATATTGTATATGTACGAGTATATTAATTCATATTTTTTTTCATATAATTAAACTTTATTTGAAAGTACTGACTAAATATATTTTATCAAAATTTTGTATTTCAATACATACTTTTTAATTTTTTTATAATTTTACAAATTACATCAAATAGAGCTAACTAGATATTGATTCTGCATATCTTTTATGTACATCTAGAAGTAGGGGGATAAAATACAACAGCCAAAAATATTTATACCTATTTGAATAATAATAATAAATATGTCGGGACATTAACACACAGCACCATCTAGTTCCATGGTAAGCTACGAGGGTCGTGTTATGGATAACAGATAGTTGATACATTATACATATATAACTTTAAATACATACATATTAAAAATATAAACACCCATGACTGGAGTTTTTTCTTTTATAGTTGGGAAATCCTATTACGGATATCACCCGACTTCCGTTATGTGGAGACTCTCCGGCTAATGAGACCGGCATACCCACTAAAACCCAATTCCCCCCCCCCTGCCGCCATGTGGGACGCCACGGGATCGCTTTCGCATACAACCGCGACGAACCCATGACTGGACACAAATGAATACCCCAGCGGGACTCGAACCCGCGACCGCTGGCGCTGCAAGTAGGGTCACTACAAAATGAGCCAAACGTTTTTGCAATAGTTGCAATAATAGTTTATCTACTTCACTACATTTGTTTATTTTTTTAGAAGATATAATTTACATCTATATTGATTATACTTAGAGGCTGAGACCATTTTAAATAAAGTTATCTTTTCGGTATTTTTCAAGCTCTATTGACTTTTTACTGTTCCTGACGCGACGTTTCGAACGCTTCACAGCAATCATTGTTACTGGAAAGACTAAAGTTTTGACGTATTTAAACTTATTACAGATGGTGTCTACCAACAAAATCATAGATAAATTTAAAAAAACAGAAATATGGACCCAAAGTCCTACAACCTTTGGAGCGGAGCAAAACTCAAGGGCGAACGGGCGAACCCAAGAGAAAAGCTTGTACGTATTATTATATTTTTATTAAATTAACCAATATTAGTATATGACGAGCAGAAACAGGTGTTTATATATATATATATATATATATATGTATATATATAGTAACAAGTGGTCAAATTTCGACCCTATATCACTTAGATAAAACATGACAATTTAAATTTAATCATTTATAGTTATTTTTTACTTAAAATTGATATTATTTTTAAAATTTTTTTTGAAGTCGACTTGTAAATTCTTATTAAAGCTAATTGCTTTTAATGGTGCATACGCAAAGGAATGAGATGGAGGATAAGATAACTTATAAAAATATCATTTAATTTATGGTAGTAATGATTTTTAACGCAAACATATTAAGGTCAGGTATAAATTATTCACTGTAATAATAACATTTTAAATTATCGACGAAATTTATTTTAGTTTTTTAACGTATTATATGCGATATTTTCGCAAATTATCGGGAATAATTAATTTTAATAGTATTCAGACCTTTTTAACGTCCCACTCATTCGCAATTGAGAATATCAAAGGTTTGGGTTTATGGAGAATATCAAAGGTAAACCGGGATTTGACTTAACTTGTTTTCTCAAGCAAGCGTGTTACTAATTTACTAACACTGTCAAGAGAAACACCGTCAAGTTCCCAAGTTTGGAACATTATTAAAAAGTTTTCTTTGAAAAACACACTAACTGAACTTGGACGCAGAACTATAACCCAGAATCTCCGAATCTCTCCGTGCATATTAGGCAATAAATCATCAAGGCAGTTAATAATAATTCCTACACCGAAGTAAATATTAGTACATATATTAGCTCTATGGCATATAGATTCATCGGTGCCAATATAGATACACAACCAATAAGATACTCCTAAAGCATAATCCTGAGTTTATTATATCGAATTTATATAACAGCCCCGGGCGTGACATACTCAAATATAGCATATAGGTACGTTCCACTTGGGTTCTTTATAATATCTTTAGTAAATTATTTAGATGGTCTAGTTAGGTTTGTACTCCTTTTTCTACTCTATTCTAGATTCAACGGATATAGGAACCATTAATAATATACTTCAATCAAAGTAGTTAATGTCAAAACTCTTTGTTTATTATTTACAAGTGGCTTACCCTCGATCTAGGTGCAGATTTTATCCAAATTTATCTAGCCATTATAGCGTGAAAAAGTAGATAATAAACATCACACACATAGCCTATCTTATTCATGTTTGAATTTTCTATCTGACTGTAAAAAAATGTGTGTGACTTTAACCATTTCGAAAATTGTTAAAAATAGACAGGCAGACAGATTTTTAGTGTTTTTTGGAATTTCGAACTTGTGAAAATGACTACTGATTTATATATTATTACGAAATAACATACTACCATATCAATTTATAAGAGTACAATCAAAAACAATTTCATATATAAATTACGTCATATGTTTCAGGAACAAAATGCAACAAAGCGACTCATCATGGCACAAGCTATCGAATAGGCAACTAATTTCACAGTCGCGTTGCCCTTTAAAGGCTTTGAATTTGATATTGATGTGTCATGTGGGGTTCCACTACCTGTCTTTAATCATCACTTTTCCACGTGACAGAGTGCTGGGGAAATCCCTAAAATAAAGCTGTGTTATGAAAGATAAAAGAGATGGTGTAGCCATACTCGTATTTCCCAGTAAATTCCCATATTAATAGATGTATTTGATTTGAAGATTATTATGTACCTTTGACAAACAAATGAGTTTCTATATATAAATATATGTCAATATTTATTAAATCTTGGATTAAAATTCTAATTTTAATATTAAATTAAAATTAATAGATGCAATAATATCAGCTAGCAGCTAATGATTTTATTAGGTTGGTATTTCCTTGTTCTCACTTTTCTTGTAGCGTTTTCATGAAAAAAATATTTTCTACAGTAATTTTAGCTAGATAAAAAATATAATTCAAAGCCATTTAAGAAATATATATATATATATATATATATATATAAGACGGAGGAGGATTTAGTTACCTTTTTCTGTTATGAAACCTTATTATTGTTTAAAGTCACTATGTTCTTTAATTTACTTTTTATTGCTTTTAAATTGATTATGAATTTCGAGCAGAGATTTAGTCTCGAGCGGGGTCGAGACGCCATCACGATATTCTTTGCAGATACGCGGCTTAGTAACGTTGGTTGATCATTGTGGATCATAAAGAGTTATGTTTGATATTGTAGTTGGAAGTCGATAATCGGTGACTGTGAACCCGCTAGCTCTAAATAATTAGAATTATCGTTTCAAGTTTGTAACATTGTGACTTCCCTGATTAAATTGTGTATTGAGCACTGAATACTTTATTATTTGAGCCCTGATAACGCCCACAAGATGAGTAACCACCAAAGATGATGTTCGTAGTATATGGATAACACGACATATATATTAATGAATATTGTATATTATGAAAAATATTGTTCATCTATTTTATCCTTTTAAGGGTTAACGTCGATTTTTATTTTATTTAAACAAGTTGTTTTTTTTTTGTGAAAGTAATAGTAGCAAGAATAAAGAGGTATAAATTAACATGCCTCGTAGCTTACCATGGAACTAGATGGCGCTATGTCCCAACATTTATTATTTATATAGAAATATATTTCGAAGTTATTTTATATTTACATACCAGTTACATTTGTATTCAGCCCTTTTTAACGTCCCACTGCTGGGCACACGTCTCCCTTCAGTACGAGGGGGATCATGCCATAGTCCACCACGCTGGCCAAATGCGGATTGGCGGACTTCACATGTCTTTTGAAAACTTGCTAGGTTCTCTCAGACATGCAGGTCTCCTCACGATCTTTTCCTTCACCGTTAAGACAAGTGGTAATCATGATGGAAATGATCGCACATGAAAATATCAGAGGTGCAAGACCCGGGATTTGAACTCCCTTCACTCGGTTTCCCAAGCGAGCGTGCTACCACTGGGCTACCACTGTCTATTAAATTTATAGATGTTAAATTAAAATAAGACCGCCTTGCAGCAATATCACATACGAAAGAAATTTTATACGTACGCATACGAATCAACAAGCTCTTCTATTTTCTAAAGTAAATTAAAAAAATAACAAAACAAGCTATGACATCAGTTATTTATTTTAGTTCAGTTTTTAGTTCAGTTATTTTATATTTTTCTTTCTTAAGAAAACGTGTTTGATTCTGTAAAATAACAGTACCTAATCGTAAATGTTGAATTTAGTAAAATAATATTTTCCGAAGATACATTTTCCACCCTATTCTTGTCCATCCCCTAGGGCCTAGGGCATGAAGCCAAAAGACATATAGGAAACTAGCCCAATTCGGTGATCGTTGTACCATGCAGGTTGCTTCTAGTACTTCTGATAGCAAAGTGGAAGATTGTTGTTGTTATCTATCGTCGGAATGTCGTGGTTGAGTACGTAAGCGATTCTGTGATGTCCTAATAAAACAAGTAACCATTGACTTTTAGTTGATAATACTAGCTGGCTAGTGAGTCAGGTGGTATGCGTAAATCCCAGCAAAAACCAAAAAAAGATATGTACTCCATAAATCTATACTAATATTATAAAAAGGTAAAGTTAGTGCGGTTGTGACCGGAGATACCCCGTACAACGGTAATGTCCAGATCTACTGAATCGATTTACATGAAATTTGTTGAGAAGATAGTTTGTGATCTTAGGAAGGACATAGGATATTTTTTATCCCGGAAATCATCCCTTGACCGGGTGAAAATGGGCATGAAAGTTAGTATTGGGAATCGCTAGTTAATGAATAAATTAGTTAATCAGTCATGACGTATACGATCTGTACAAAATTATTGAGCTTGCAACACATTATCCCGTTTTACAAATGTAATCTTTCTTGCGATTCTAGATCTTCGAGGCTCCTATAAAATACAAAGCCTGATAAATGCCACCGATAAACAAAATATCTTACAATAGGTACGAGTATAAATAAATTTGCATTTCGCAAAGGGTGACTAAACAATGTGGAGATTAACCCGTCAACGCGCATTCCCTCATTAGGCCTAAAGACGCTGAAATGCGACACGAGGAGAAAATACATAATTCATGATCAAAATAGTTCCTAATTTTGTAAATTTCAACGAATTCTGTTGCAAATGATAAATTAGGTCAAGTGTGATTTTGCTTGTTTGTTTCTCATAAACAGTTTTATAGGCAGTGGTAACACGTTCGCTTGGGAAACCAAGTGAAGCGGGTTCAAATCCCGGGTCTCGCACATCTGATATTTTTATATGCGAATCATTTTCAATATGATTACCACTTGTCTTGCGGTGAGGGACAAACATCTTGAAGTAACCTACATGTCTGAGAGAACCTTGCAATTTATCGAAAGATATGTGGAGTCCGCCAACCCGCACTTGACCAACAGTGAACTGTGGTTTGAACCCCCTCGTATTGAAGGAAGGTCCGTACCCAGCAGTGGGACGTTAAAAATGGCTGCTCAAATTATTTCTTGCATTGCATTACGTTATCCAATTAAGGGTCCGTTCTACCTAGATCATTACCGTATCTGTCTTTATATCAGTATAGAATTACTGGTAATGAAAAATTATAACGATCAAAAGACGCACAGAAATAAAAAAATACTATAATTTTATTACATTCGTCTGAATTTAGAAAACGATAAGCTCACGGCGTTAAATTACAAACCAATTGAATTGCAACTTATATATTACATATAGTATCTCCAAACAAGTGATTATTTTTACGTGACATATTTTATAAACATGTATCAACGAGCATTTGATACGATTTGTTAAAGTGTTTACTATCTTACCTATGTGGAGAATATGCCTATCATCATGTTAACCTAACGATCCAAAATAACTTTGCCCAAGGGTAAAGTGACAGACATACAAACACACAAATATAAAAACAAACGAACTCTGGAAAAATCCAATTGTAAGCAAGTATGCGCACTAAAGAACTGAATTTTCAACGCATTCATATAAATGTCATTGAAACAAACATTCATAAATAAATTAAATTATTAAATAAATTAATTAAAAGATTATGTATGTAAGTTTATTTAAAAAAACTATTTCATGAGTAAATTGAATAGTAGAAATGAACTCATTACCACTTTTTTTGGTTATACTATCTTCATTACACGCAATAAGTGAATGCTGTTGCCATAATTTCAAGTATTTTATTTAGCTAACTTGCATTTTGTTTGATAAAGACTACAGATAGTCATTTATAATGACATTACCTAAGTAAAAATAAAGCAAAAACAAAATGAAAAACCATGAAAACTATAATACTATAATTATACTTTCTTAGATTTAGGCGAATATTTGATATTTTAAATAAAACTATCTTTTCGGATTTTTTCGTGGATTTATTTTGATTTTTACTTCCCGGCGTTTCGAATACTATACAGTTGCGCATGAGCGCATTATGAGTTGCGCGTGACCATGAGGTCACGGGAGATAGACAGTACACCCATATAGATAGTTTTATTTACAATATAATATTATTTCTTATGTTGAAATTTATAGGACCCTTTGGTTTTAACTATTCATTAAAAATTATCATGTAAATACTTTTTTGGTTGGTGGAGATATTGCATATAAATCATTGTCTTTTCTCTCTCCTATGTATGAATCTCAGTATAAAGAAGTATTAATAACTATATTACTCTACTCCACCTATATTACCTCCACTTCGCTCGGGTTATCCTCTAGAAAAAGTAAAACAAATCTATCCCTCAGGAACCATATATTTTTCCGGGATATAAAGTAGCCTATGTATTATTCCACACTATAATCTATCTTTGTGCTAAATTTCACCCAGATCCATTCAGCCGTTCTGGCGTGAAAAAGTAACAAACATCCATACATACTCAAAAACTTTCACATTTATAATATTTATACAGATATATATCTCCCTAATATATTTAAAAAAATAATTTAAAATTTAACACGCAACTATAAAAAACACCTATTTTTTATGTAATCTATACAAACATGTATCAGCAATTTAATCGAAGTAAGTTATTATATCAAAATGGTCACAAAAAATGATGGACAGACATTAAAACAAACAAAACATACCGCATATAACTTTAAACGGCATTTACATTGTTAACAGACAAACATTTCATACTATTTATACGTGTATGTCAGCGATTAGAATCGTTAAGACATTTTATTATCAAAGGAAAAACTAAACTGCCGGCCCGATTCCTGACTATAATGAAGGTGCAAACATGAATTAACCAATCAAGGGCCCGTTATGCCGCTAGATGGCGCCGCTGATCATTACCGCGTCTGCCTTTACACCGGTTAAGATGGAGAGAAGAAATAACCACGTACGCTATACATTACTGGATTTTTACATGTTTACAAAAAAATCTACTGTTATAATTAATGTGAAAGTTTGTTTGTGCGTATGTTTGTTGTTCATGCCGAAAGGGTTAGATAGATTTGGATAAAATTTTGTATAAAGATAAAATATGATCTTGAGTAACACATTACTGTTAATAATATTGCTAAATGAATTGCTAAAAGATAAATAGATGCAAATAAGATTAGTAGTTCCTAAGATTAGCGTATTCAAACGAACGAACAAACAAACAAACAAACAAATAAACTGTGCCTCTTTATAATATTAGTATAGATTTAGTATAGATTGAAAATACAAAAACACATCCAAGCGAAGTAAAGGTGAGTGCCTAGTATGTATATTGTTTAAAAGGTTTGGAACTTTAGATGACAGAAACTTTAAAACCACATATGTTGCATTTTTTTTACGTATAGTAAATAACCTATGCTTGTATAAAAGTAACATAAGATGTTTTTTCTAACTTCATTTTTTTTCTAAGTATTATATTTTCAAACTTTGTAAGTATGAGTAGGTAGTATGTAATTCGGACATCCGAATCCGTATAATTTATTACTTATGGAGTCTGGATGTTAATAGTGGAAAATATTTCCATTTCACCTATTACTTCGAATTTTTACAAGGTAAAAGATCTAAACACGAAATCAGACAATTCTGATCAAATCTGAGACTTAAGCCCAGTATCTTAAAATCCACAGCCGTAAAATCTAACATATAGAACAACAAACAAATAGTTTTTTTTTTTGACAAAAACAGCAATGTATCACAAGCATTTGTACATATACTCATACCTTAAGTGTGCTAACCGTTAAGTCATCGCGGCTTATATGGAACATGCAGGTCACCTACTTTTATTACAATTGATAATAAATATCACTAAACCATTTCTGAATACCATCCAAGCATAAATTAATTTAAACATACAACCGTGAAACAGTGGTAGCTCAGTAGTAAGGCGCTTGGAAAACCGAGTGAAGCGGGTTCCAATCCCAGGTCTCGCACCTCTGATATTTTCATCAAATCTTCAATCACTTCCAACATAATTACCACTTGCCCTATGGTGAGGCAAACATCGTGAGAAAACCTGCATGTTTTCGAGAACCTAACAAGTTTCTAAAGATATGTGAAGTCCACCAACTCGCATTTGGCCAGAGTGTTTGACTATGTCCTGATGAACTATGCGCCGTTGTATTGAAGGGAGGCTCATGCTCACCAGTGGGACATCAAAAAGGGCTAAATATAACACAATACATTATACAAATTGTATGACTATTTTAAATGCAAAAGTTTGTATGTGTGTTTGTTCTGGTCACGTTGAAACAACTGAACGAATTTTGAATGAAATTTAATATACATACTATCTGAATCTGAAGTAAAATATGGGCTAATATTAAACGCCTAAGAATGCACCCAAGCGAATCGAGGCTATATTGCTAGTATATAGATTGTAGAAGGATTCTATAAGGAAGTACATATGTTTGTAGACTTTAAAAATACTGACAAAATAATAAACGTAAGGGGTTTATAGTAAAAGTATTTAGCACTTCATTATCGATAAAAATCCAGCAAGAGTTATAAATATAATTATTTGTTGATTGAAATGAAATTGTCTGTATATATAAGATAGCGGAGTCGTAATTCTTATCCTCAATTTAGAAACTTGACCTATTTTGATGATTTTTTATGTGTTGGTACGTATGGAGTGAACAGGTTGGTTCTTAGTTTGGTTCCGGTAAATGGCGCGGCTGTCGAGATCCTATTTTTTTAACTTTCCAAAGGTCAATGGCAGGGAGTCTGCTTAACTTCACTTTACTAGTCTATACTAATATTATAAAGAGGTAAAGTTTGTGACGTTGTAGGGGGTAATCTCTGGATCTACTGAACCGATTTAGATGCAATTTGATAAGAAGATAGTTTGAGACCCTGGGAAGAATACTTTTCCCGACAATCATCCCTAAACGAGGTGACAATAGGGATGAAAGTTTGCATTGGGAAGCAAGCTAGGAACGAACCCGAGCAAAGCCAGGGTGAGTCGCTAGTATTTAATAAGATAAAAGCTTTAAAGATTATCAGAATATTGAGCTACGTAAATATAAATTATATTTACCATTCCATCGCTTCGCTCGGGTATGGGCCTCTTGGTACGTTTTAATTTTTTTGAGCAGAATTTTTGGCTTGTTCTTTTTCTAACATATAAAAAGCCTAACTTACTAAGTTACTCCTTATAGCATCCGCTATCTGCCAGTGAAATTCCCGTTAAAATCAGTCCAGCCGTTTCGGAGATTAGCCGGAACAAAGAGACAGACAAAAATTTAAAAAATTGTGCTTTTCTTATAAATACCGTATATAATTTCATATGCATTTAATAAGAAGCTGTTATTTTGACATTACAAACAGACACTTTAATTTCATTTATTTGTATAGATATATAAGTTTTTCTGTATTAAGAGTAATTTCAATTAAATGCACCAACATATCATTTCGTTTTTTCTAGTTTTTTTTTTGTTGTAAGAATGCAAACAAATTATAATTATACAGCGAAATAAGCTGCCACACGCCCGACATCTTGAAATAAATCAACTTTCAACTCAATCCGTGCTCTATCTCCCAGCAATATTTGAAAATAATATGAAATAATTTTATGTAATCTAAAATCTGTACTTGATTTCAAATAAAACGCGAACATTTTATTAGATAACCAGTTTTCACTCATTTAATCGTGTTGTGTTTCAGTGAAAAATAGTCCATATTCCTTGAAAATAAAATCTATTTTCATTTGATAAAACTCTAACTCAGACTGAGTGAAAATCAACGTACAGCCTTAACCACTGATTCTCATAAAATTTTCCAAAATATTTTATAATATAGCGCAAGTAACGTAGACGACGCGTGTGGCTCAGTTTGTAGTGACCCTACTTGCTGTGCCAGCGGTCGCGGGTTCGAGTCCCGCTGGAGGCATTCATTTGTGTGATGAGCATGAATGTTTGTACTCCAGTCATGGGTGTTTATATTTATAATATGTATATATTTAAAGTTATATATGTATAGGTTATCAACTATCTGGTATCCATAACACAAGCCTCGTAGCTTACCATGGAATTAGGTGGTGCTGTGTCAATGTCCCAAAATATTTATTTAAAAAAAAATATTATTTATTTAAAAAAATATTTATTTAAAAGTAAACACTTAGAAAGAATTGTTAAAAATGTATACCTTAAAAGGGATAAATGAAGAAAGTTCATACTTTTAAAAAGTTCGAGAGATGAAAATTGCTGATGATAATTTCCATCAAGACACTACGTTTTCGAATTTTAGCCAAATATTTTTCAATTTTTTTTTAAACAACCACACTAATACTCTAATATTTATTATCTTTAAGAAAATAGTCGGTGCTTTCGTAGTCAGTACCTATATCCCTTATAAAAGTACGTTTTGTACAAAAATTAACTTAGAACTCAGATAAAGGAACTCTTTATCGATAAAGGAGAATTTATTTACAAAACCTAAGATTAGTTGTCGAAACCCAGCCATAAACATTTTTTTATTAATAACACCAAAGCTCGTCAATAGCTATTAAACAAAAAGAAAGAAAACCAGTTGACAAACAGATAAAAAAAGCACTCAAATATTTTTTCTTTGCTATTTATATATATATATATATATATATATATATATATATATATATATATATATATATATATATATATATATATATATAGATTTATATATGCATATAAGATGTTTACCTCAATATAATTTGAAACGTATGATATAGCCATAACCCTTTTACAAAGTCAGGAGATAGAAAAAGACGAGAACGATTGCAGGTTTTCTAAAACCACTAATTACTGTTTTAATTCTATTGAAAGCTTGAGAAATCTCTAAGGACCCAAGCTTTACACTTTTCAGTCTTTCTTGCTGAAAAGTCATCATCTGAATAAAACTTCCACTCCCATTTGCATTTGGTCGTATGTTTTATTTTTGTTTAGAATTAGCTTTGCGTATTGCTAAGGATTTAATTAGAAATGGTCGTGTGGTATAAAGTTTTTATAGATAGATAAAATTATTTAAAAGCTTTTTTGATGAAGTTTTTATACAATATAATGTATGTATATATTTTATTATAATAAAAATAAATGTGGTATTATTATGCTATGTTGTGCATACGATATAAGACATAATTTGACCTTTAAGAAGCTCAATATAAAAAAATAACAAAAAATATGTAAACAAACCGACGGGAAATGACTAGTAATTTATATAATAATAAAAGATAATAAAATGAAACAGGTTATATATATTACCTCGTGCCCTCACTCCCAGAATCAATTCTATTTTTTAGACTGCACCTGTCATTCCAGGAGCAGGCGTGACATGAATGAGTTATCTGTACATCCAAAGCAGCGGTAAAGCGCTTTATAAATGAATTTTAAAGCGTTATTGTATATATTACTTAGAAAAATCATTTTTTTAAATAGAAATGAAATTCTTATATGGCACTAATTAGAGCTGAAAAGAGCTTAATTTATTTTTAAGGTGTTCGTTTAGATCTTAGTGATAGTTAAAGCGAGTTCACTATATTCAAACGCTACAAAACGATAGTCCGACGACTACTATAAAAGATAAAATAAGTATTAACAAAAAAATCAAAAATTCAAAATAAATCCGCTAAAAAAATCCGAAACGATAGTTTTATTTAAAATTATTGAAAAGAAAATTTAATTCACCTGAAATTAAATAACTGTTAAAAATTTTACTCCTTTAAAATTAAACTGAATTATATTCTAGAAATAGCTTTACCAATTATTAATATTAATATATTAGTAAAAAAATACAAATAAAACATAATACAAAAGCGCTGTTAAAGCGCTTGAAATTTCTATTTGTATTGAGATGCGCCTGGCATAGAAGATTCTGACGAGAACTAAACGCGCTGATTCCGCCGATTTGTCTCGACATGTTACAGATTATAGTCAATAAGACCTTTCTATTGTTAGCTATTGCTTTTGGCGCTGATATAAATGCTAATAATTTAGTAAAATAGAAGATTTTAAAGATTTTTTCTTTTCTTTACGGTTTTATTATTCGAATGTAAATATGAAAAAATACGTATTCTGTAAAAATACTTATTTTCTTGTATATAAAAAAAATAATGTTCGTATGTTGGTCTTCTATGCGTTCCTAATCTACTGATCCGATTGTGATGAAAATCTAGTGGGTTATTTTTAACAGTAAGAAAAAATATTCAATTTTTTATGTTTATTTTTTCTTTTATCCATACCCGAACCATCCAAACTTAGGGACGCACCCGAGCGAAACAAGGGTAAGTCGCTAGTGTTATACAAAAAAAACTTAAGGTTGGAATGTTTTCTCAAAAATTTAAAATTCTTGAGTTGGAGCATTATAAGTTATAACATATTTATTGAAACCTCGCAACATACATGATAAATAATTACACACTAGACTTAAGTAAATATATATATAATACTAGCGGACCCGACAGACGTTGTCCTGTCTACACGTCTTTAATTTGAAAATTTCGAACTTTTTTTAATAATTTTTTTGATAAAAATTATTATTCAAATTGTGAATCTAAACCACAGAAGAATTATATATATAAAGATATATAATATATATATATAACATGAAAGGTTATTTTTTAGTATAGAGTGTGAGCTTGGATGATTAAATTGCATATAACTGAATAAATGAAATTAAAAAAAAGTAAGGTAAAGGAGTTGCAGCAAAAAGCTAGTAAGAAATAAACTTACATGTAAATTGGCATACTTATAGTATGTAAATTTATCAAAGCAATGTAATGAATTAATTTTCAACGTTTACCAGTTTTGCACAGCCGTCGCCATTTGACCCTGTCTATTAGTTACGTCTTAATAAGGAAATTTTAATCATATGAATGATCATTGATAGGATCAACTTACAAACTTTGTAAATAATCTTGCCTTCAATTAAGTACGACAAAAATATGTGAAATCGTTTAATTTTATGGTATCCATAAGAGAAGTGTGGATAAATGTGTACTACAATATTATTATTACAATGTATTTTAAATTCGAAATTCAGATTTCGTTGAAATACAACTTAGTTTTAAGCATTTGGTAATCATTTATATATGCCTCTTTTTTACTCTCAAATTTGTAGCAGCATACCAAAAAATCTGTCACGTTTTGGACCAAAAGACGTTTTGGAATGGTTGATAAAAATAACTACTAAAAATTTATTTAAGAAATTACATAGTAGTTCATTTACAATGAAAAATTAGAAATTGTTATAAAAAATATTTTATTTTTATTACATTAATAGTAATGAATTATCTAAATTGTAATTTTCTGCTGCGTTAGATGACAATTTTTTTCACCTCCATTGTTCAAAATCTTTTCTATTGGCAAGTTCACGAGTTATTTTCATTATATAATTTTAAGTGCAACAAGTTCCAAACAAGAATCAAATTAGTGACTTTTTGTTGGTTTAATAGCTATAGCCAATAGCTATAACTAGCCATTTACACAAAAACAGTAACAAAACAAGTATGCTGTAAATGAAAAATTTCCAGATTAAAACACCAACGTATTGTGGTCTGCTCTCGCACCAAAGTTGCCAACTTTTTTAACTCTACCACGCTTTAATGAAGTACGTTGGTTAAGGTGAAATGTTTACTTTGTATTTGTAGTGTATGACTATATAATATGTATGATATTTGATAGAATTTAACCGTTAGAATAATTGTTATAATAATTTTACTGATGACTTCTACTTAGTAGTTATTTTGGATGTGACTTTGTGTCATTGTGTTTTTGTTTGGTTTACAAGTATTAAACTTATCATCTTCATTATACCTAGCAATTTCAATTAGACCTAGAAACCTTAATTTCATTTAAAGTTTTTACAAGTACAATGATTTTATTAAAACCCAAACAACTTTTTTTAGAGAAAAGATAAAATATTATTTACACAGTCTATACATATAATAGAATTGGAACTAAGCTGAATCTGTACATTAGATATTTTCTGGAAAATCTTATTGAAATAAACATTATTATCACTACTGAGACCGAATCTATAGTTTTTAGAATTTTTGTCTGCCTGTCTGTCTGTCTGTCTGTTACCGCATCACAGAAAAACCATTGGAGGGATTTTGATGAAATTTGGTGTGGTGATAGCTGGTTGTCCGGATCAACATATAGGATACTTTTTAACGCGGGAAAATATCTCATTTCTGAAAAAAAAACAAAAACTATAATGTAAGAGTATACTAATACGCAAAACCTAAGAATTTGTTTTTTAGTCATCTGAACGCGGGCGAAGCTGCGGGCAATGCTAGTTAATTATAATTGTTTAAGCCTTTCAAAAATAGACAGAAATAACTTCATCATAAAATTATGCAAAACTAAGTTATTGTATCGGCAATTCAAGTATCAAGGATTCGAAACTACAACTTCTACTTGAGATGAATGTGACTTTAAAGGCGCTCTTTCTTACTTTGTAAACTATACAAAGATGATAGCAGATATCTCCTTATTCTTTGGAAACGGGTTAAAAATAGCAATACGTTGCACAATCGACGAGATCTTCCGAGTCCATTCGCTTTTCTATCTGTTTCAATTCCCTCATTAAGCACAATAAAATTTCCTCTATCAATTTGGACTCGCGATCCGCCTTGACGATGTTAAAAATGCTTACCTTTGTACTCTATATTTATTGGAATAAGGTTTAAAATAGGAGAATGTAGTGTTAAAAAAGTTGGTAGTGCTTGGAGGCTGTCCATTCATTGTGGAGAGCATAGATTGATGGGCGGAGTTGGCGAAGGTATGTGGTTCACCGCGAAGTTAAGGTTTTTTAGCATGGACGACTACTGAAATCTGTCGTGGGCCCTGATTTTAGACTATATAATTTGCTAATGTAGCATGCCACAGACAAACCTACACCCAGTTGTCTATGATTAAGATAAGCCGGAAAAATAGCCCAGTCTTAGATTAGAGGAAAGAAAATTAAGTGGGAAATAAAATAAGAAATCAATATATTCAATTCAATTCTTAAGTTCAATAATTCTAGGAGCGCCTTTTGGGCAAATCTATATATGATCACTTGTTGTCACGTAAAAATATTTATACAGATAACATAAATAAAATTAATTACCAAACAGATTATTTCTTAATTACAAATACTTCACATTTAACTTAAATTTTACAAAAATAGCCGACAAAAATACGCTACAATATAGATAATATAAGTAATATTATCTATATTGTAGCTTATGAGATAAAAAAATATATTAGTTTTGTATTAATATCGTATAGTATAAAAGTCGTTATCGTTAGGATATATCATGAGGCAAAGCTAACTGATATATGAATTGTAATAAAAAATCCTATATGAAAGTCGCTTGCAATTTCAAATATTATTTCAATGCAGTTCATTTATAGGTTTAAATGATTATAGTTGTACTTTGCATATACAATGACAAATTACAGAAATAAAATCAAAATAATTTGCATCATAATTGAAGTAAAAACCAGCTATAAAGTTTATGTGTTCTAAATATGAGGTTATAAAATATAAAATCGTAAATATTTTTAATAATTCTATTAAAAATCAATAGTAAAATTTAATATTAAGAAATAAAATATATCAATTTTGCACTTGAAATGATTTGATTCAATTCAATTCTCTTGTTAATGGCTTCAAAGCGTGCCAGTTGAGCACAGATTACTTCACCAACGTCACGTAAAATGGACATAGGTCTTGAAATAATAAAAACACGATCAATAATCGTAAAGTAATATCGTACGGTATAAAAGCCAGGCAGTTAGTACAGCTCATGAGGGTAAGTTAACTTGATATATAGAGCGTACTCGAAGAAGCGTAGGTGAAACGCTAGTTGCAAACTCGGTCGTAATCTCAACGCATTTTACACTACATCTAATGTATTATATTCATGTCTTTTTAAACGTATATTTAATTAGCGAGTAACGATTAGACATACGGTGGCTATGAAGCGTTTGATCTTGATTGTGATGTTTATTATATAAAAGAATTTAATGTAAAATGTTCACAATATGCTTAAAGTAAATATTATACTTTTTAAATATTGATACTGCTTGTCTTGACGGAAAACATGGTGAGGAAATCTGCATGCTTGAAAAAACTAGCAAGTTTTTGAAAAACATGCTCAGTCCGCCACCCCGCACTTGGCCAGCACGGTGCACTATAGCTTGATTCCTCTCGTAATGCAGGGAGGCGTGTGCCTAGATGTGGGAAGCTAAAAAGGGCTCAGTAAAAAAAAGAAAATAAATAAATAAAATATTTATATAACAATGTAAAAAATAAGCATAAATAAAGAGTAAATTATACTAATACATACTAATAAGTAAATTCGTGTCGTATCCGCATCGAATATAGTGAAAATCATTTTAATAAAGCCAATATAGAATGACCGTTAATTAACGATGTGAGGTATTTCAATTTTGTAGCAAAAATGCCCTTTACATTTTAATTTTTAAAAGATCTCGCTTTTAAAATAGGGTTCCATAAAAAGAGCGAATATAATATTGTAATATATCTTCGCTCTATAAATAAACCAAAGTCAAATAATTTGTTATGTTTGCACTAACAGCTCTCGAATTCTAGTTAGATTTTAGGCACATTAAAATTTATTTCACTTATTTACACTAAATATTTATTATAGATGGTGTTTGAATAGCTAGAAATGTAATAAAACTCCCTAAAGTTGTATGTATTCAGCCCCTTTTTTTAACGTCTCACTGCTGGGCACGGGCCTCCTTTCAATGCAAGGGGGATCAGTCCATAGTCCACCACGCTGGCTGAGTGCGGGTTTGCGGAATTCTACGCAAATTCTAAGGAAATTCTGCGGAAAACTTGCTAGGTTCTCTCAGACGTGCAGGTTTCCTCACGATGTTTTCCTTCACCGTAAGACAAGTGGTAATCATGTTGACACATGAATATATCAGAAGTACGAGACCCGGGATTTGAATCCGCTTCACTCGGTTACCCATGCGAGCGCGTTACCATTGGACTACCACTGCCTGATAAGCTTAAATATTGAAAGAACAAAATTTCATGCAAAAGTTATTTTAAAAGTCTCACTGAATAAAGTTAATTTTCATTTTATTAGTCATATTATGTATAGAATGGACTCAAATCAAAAAAGAAATATAATCACTCAGAAGTATCAGGCCCTATAAAATTCATATATTCAATAGTACATACATTAAATAATAATAAAGTATGCAGTAAAAACGTTTTATTTTAATTAAAAATTTTATTATTTAATTTAAAATATTATATAAAACAATAATTTTACAAAAACAACTTCCAACATTTTGGCACCATCACAAAAATTGGTCACAATTCTCTTCTACAATATTAACACTTCCTGTATAAACTGTATACAAGTTTTCATTTGCTGTTCAATTAATAAAGTGTGACTCTTATTTTTGTTGGAATAAGGGTTGAATTTAATTGGTAAAGTGTTGAAAGGCCGTTTGTTAGCCCTAGTTGTAGAATGGCTGCCAGCAGAGATGGTCACTCGGGAGCTAGTTGCTCTTTGCGATTCAAACTATGCATATATGGGCTTGAGTCCAAACGTTATGTTTTACTTACATTGCGTTTAATTCATATTTGTTATAAATAATTTTTTTTGTTGCATTTTGATTAAAAGTAGCATCTATATTAGCAATCAAGACATTAAGCTATTTCTAGTTAGATTTTCACTCAAAAGTCGTTGAGTCAATCAGAATAAGTACATAGTAAAAACACGTTTTTACTTTTTTAACAATTTTTTATATATTTGTCAAGATTTCCATGTATTATATTACTAAGATTTGGAAAAAAGCTTGAAACATTAATTAAGCTATAAGAGAAGATATTCATACAATATTATATTTTTTTATAGGTATACTATATACTATAATTTTAGAAGGATAATGAGAAATATATCAAACAACAGGAACTAGTAATGCAATATCTTCAGATATTTAATGATTAGCTTTCAGTTAATTATTATTATATATCAGACATCAGTTTTTACTTGGGACTGCACTCAAAAATGCAGGTGTTCTTCTGAGAAAGTCTTTTTTTTTACATTAACGCACAGCACCATCTAGTTCCATAGTAAGCGACGAGGCTTGTGTTATGGGTATCAGATAGTTGGTACTATACACATATGTATGTAACTTTAAATACATAGGTACATATTATATGACTGGAGTACAAACATTCGTGCTAATTACACAAATGAATGCCTCAGTGGGAGTAGAACCTGCGACCGCTGCCACAGCAAGTAGGGTCACTACAAACTGATCCAAACGTGCCGTCTTTATTAATGAATAAACTCTTAGATTACCAGATTACCCATTACATAAAAACATGATTTTTTTTAAATATTTAAATCTAATTTATAAAGTAAAATAACGCGGCAATGGATACCAACCAGCTTGTACCTCTCACCTCGACCCGATCCCTACACTCTAGGTGTCAATTTTTGCCAATTCACGGCGCCATATTGAAAGAATGCTATTCGGAATTTTTTCAATGGTCATTTTCGACGGAGTTACGTTTTTTGAATGGAAAATCCAGTGATTCTTGTTTCATTGTTTCAATTCGAAAAAATTTCGATCGCATATCGTTAAATTTCATCGAATACTCGACTAAGCATATCTGGATATTTTAATTGGGAAGAGACGTTGCTCTGTGAATGATGACTGCTTATTATATTTATACTTACTAACTTTTACCCGTGGCTTTACTTGTTTAAATAATAATGTATTTTTACTTCTGTTTTCATCAGTGTATTCAGCGCTGGATTTACACTAGGGGCACTTGGGGCCCAGGCAAATTTTTAGGGGCGGCAAAAGTCGAAGGATAAATAAAAAAAATTCTTCGCGTTATCAGAAATGTTAGTTTAATTTCCAAAAAAATGAATTAAACAAACTATTTTTATATATTTTATAATAAAGTTTTTTTAAAATTGTAATATTAATAATAATAACAGCAAAAAATTAAATAAACAATATTGCTATATTTAATTATAATACCTTTTTATTATTATTTTCAAAATGTTTAAAAATAAAAATCAACAAATATTGTAAGGTACTTTATTGTCATTTTTAAAAATGTTGAAATCATTTTTGAAAAATAGTGGGAGGCACTGTCTGTAACAAGTATGTGTTTGAGACGTCCATAACCTTAGTCTCTCCCGTGGTCATGATTGCTGTAAAACATTCGAAACGTCGGGAACCAAAAATCAAAATAAATCCGCGAAATAATCCGAAAAGATAGTTTTATTTCGATGTCAATTATGTAATAAAGTCACTTAAGTGAATCGACTGCAAAACTTAATATTGAAAATGCGAAAAGCACGCAGGAGCACCCAAACGAATCAAGGGTAAGCTATTAATAAAAAAAATATTTAGGGATACTAGTATGTGAATATATAAATATAAATAAATAAATATGTTAGGACACTAACACACAACACCATCTAGTTCTATAATAAACTACGAGGCTTGTGCTATGGATATTAGATAGTTTATACACTACACTTTAAATACGTACATATTATTAACATAAACACCCATGACTGGAGTAGAAACATTTGTGCTCATCAAACAAATGAATGCCCCCAGCGGGACTCGATCCTGCGACCGCTCGCACAGTAAGTATGTATATGTAGGAACAAACAGCCAAAATACTGACTTGGTAGGTTCAAGCTATCCAAGGTATCTGTAAGGAAAACAACTTAATATATAATAAAAGGTTACTCGTATGCATGTATATGTATACATATATCATAGTTCTGACAATCCGACCTAAATGATATTGCGTAATGACGCGGTCACAGACCGTTTAAACTTAAACTGCTCAAGTTTTACCGTGCCCGGTAAGTTTTGATTAAAATAGCCCCATATTTGTCCTATGGGTTTATACACCATGAAAATTGTTTAACCCATTCATAATCTACGTTTATGTTGCTTCTAGGTCAAACTTTTTTTTATGATGGGGAGAATTTTTGTTAAAAATGCAAGCGTTACACTTAATAATAATATAAACTATACATAAATATTATTAACTATGTAAAATTAAAATGTTTTATATGTATAACTATACATATAAAATATTTATATGTACAATTAGTTGTCATTCTGATATAATATACTTATTTGAGTTTTCTAAAGTTGTCACCTCGAGTGGAAGAAGGGCGGGAAAAGCGTTGTTTTATGTTTTATGATTAACTAGCGACTCACCCTCACTTCGCTCGGGTTCTTGTTTCCCAATACAAACTCTCATCCCCATTTCACCGCCTTAGGGGATTGTTTCCAGGATAAAACGTATCCTATGTCCTTTCCAGGCTCTCAAACTATGTTCTTATCAAATTTCATCTAAATCGGTTCAGTAGATCTAAAGATTACCCCCTACAATGTCACAAACTCACAATCTCACAAACTCACAAACTTTACCTCTTTATAACATTATTATAGATGAAATACATCATTCTTTTTCATTGTTTGAGGCTTTACTCTGACTCTGTACAAAATAATAAAAAACTGTGTGCCATTACATTTACTTGGCCTTTATTACCTACTCCTGAGATACTCGAGTAACACTAGCGAGCTATCATCGCTTCGCGTCGGTATATCCTGTATTGACGTTTTACTCCGTCATAGTCTGACGACATGTTGTCGCGGGTTCGAGTCCCGCTGACATTCATTTGTGTGATGAGCACTAATGTTTGTACTTCTCTCATTGGTGTTTATATTTATAATAAGTATAAATATGTGTAGTGTATCAACTATCTGGTATCCATAATACAGACATCCTAGTTTACCATGGAACTAGATGGTGCTGTGTTAATGTCCCAACATATTTATTTATTATCTGTGTATTAAATTTCATTTAAATCAAATAAATTACGAGGCATAGCCATAGGCAAACGTTAGTGTTTTAATAAAATTAATAAAGAAATTACATCAGGAGTTAAACAGCTATGACTAATCAGGAACACGTGTAGGACCTTGATGAAATGACGGGCGGGTGTGATTCACCCATAGTTTCAGGATTATTTTTAAACTGAATATCACAAAGCTTTAACTGAGAATTAAAGCTTTAAGTTTCTAAAACTTTTGTTTATATTATTGTAGTAAATTTTAGAAGATATGAATTTATTTATGTACTGACGACTCACCCTCGCTCCGCTCGGGTTCGTCCCTAGGTGATTATTTAAATTGACGTAATTTTTTTATTTATAATCTGATTGAAATAAAACAAATACTAAATGTTAAGTGAAGCTAACCACAATATATTAGTGGAAACCGCATTCAAATCGGTTCAGCCGTTTCTGAGATTAGCGCGCACAAACGCACAGACAAACCGACAAACAGAGAAAAATTCTAAAAATCATTGTTTTGGGTTCTGTTGCTTAAATAAAAACCCCCAATGATGGTGTTTCTCAAATATCTTCCATGTACAAACAGTGATCAGTTACACTTTTATTAATATACTAGCGGCTCACCCTCGCTTCGCTCGGGTTCACCTCTAGAAGAGCATAAACAGATCTATCCTACGGGAACCGTTCATTTTCCCGGGATGTAAAGTAACCTGTTGTTTGACCGGCAATATAAGGTATCAGCATGCCAAATTTTACTAAATTAGGTGCGTAAGTTTTTGTGTACTAAGCTGTATAATTTGTTATAGTTTTTTAACTATCCCACGGGAACTCTATAATTTTCCGGAATGAAAAGTATTTAAGATGTTGTCTGGGGATATAAGGTACCACCATGCAAAATTTCATTTAAATCGGTCCAATACATTCGGAGATTAGCCCATACAAACAGAAAAACAGACAAACAGCTCGCTCGGGTTCGTCCATACCTACGAATATGTTGTATTATCTCTTTAACCATTTGTCCAAATTATATGCAGTAAAAGGGAAAAGTCTTTTGTTTTAAACATTTTAGACGATAAATTTACTTATTTTGATAAGAATTCATAATTGTTGATAATATGACCAATAAACATGACCTACCGTTTTAAATTATTTTTTTAATATAAAAACTACTTTTTGTGACTTAAATATAAAAGTTAGACATATGCTGTCGCTGACTTTTTTGTAGGCATTATTAAGCTCTACAACTTTTCTCTAGAACATAATCATATATCTCTCATCGTTAAGGCAGCGTTCGTAAGAAACGTTTTCGTTCGACCGTTTTTTCTCCGACTTACTTTGCAAATCCGACTTCCGCGAAAAAGCCTTTTCATTTTTCGGGTTAATATATAGCCTATGACACTCAGAAAGAACGTGGCTTTCTATTGGTAAAAGAATTTTGAAAATCGGTTCAGTAGATCCAGAGATTACCCCCTACAACGTCACAAACTCACAAACTCACAAACTCACAAACCCACAAACTCACAAACTCACAAGATCACAAACTTTACCTCTTTATAATATTAGTATAGATAATATGTATAGATTTATTTTGTATTTAACTAGGCTACGATTTTGGAAAATGGAGGTCATAGATTCTAGCACTGTAGATATTATCTAATCCATAAATAAACAGATATTATATTTTCAGATATTATATTTATTAAAAAAACCGTTTTAAATAAAACTATATTTTCAGATTTTTTCGCGGATTTATTTTTATTTTTAGTTCCCGACGTTTCGAATGCTTTACAGCAATCATGGTCACGGGAAAGACTAAGGTTTTAGACGTCTCAAAAGTCATTATACACATAGTTGTTATAGAGAGTACCTACTTACAAAATTACAAAATGAATTCAAAAATACAAAAATAGCACCAAATACAATATTTGTTAAATTAAAAGACAGTGTACTATATCCTAAAGCTACGAGGCTTGTGTTATGGATACCAGATAGAATACATACATTCATGTCTATCACACAAATTGATACCCCCAGCGGGACTCGAGCCCGCGACCGCTGACAGCAAGTAGGGTAACTACAAACTGAGCCAAACGTGTTGTCGTATAAAAGAAACTATTTCCAAAATTTCTTAACGATAACACTAAAACTCGTCAATAGCTAAAGAAATGAAAGAAAACCGGTAGACAAACAAAAGAGAAAAAGGCTGAACGTTTTTGTCTTTGCCTATTTATATATAGATTATACAATTTAACTGAGTTAGTCATCAGTGAGTCAGTGCTTTATTATTGATACCGTGTAACGAGTGACATGTCGCTTTAACATGTTCCTTGCAGTTTACGCCTGATTTACTTTAACTTCTAAATATATAATTACTAATGGCTCACCATCGCTTCGCTCGGGTTCGTCCCTAGCTTTCTTCCCAATACAAACTTTCATCCCAATTTTCACCTCCTTAAATGATGATTTCCGGAATTAAAAAGTATCCTATGTCCTTCTTAGGGTCTCAAACTTCTTACCAAATTTCATCTAAATCGGATTATGAGATTTAAAAAAACTTGTTTTAGTAAAAAAAAATTGTTTGGTTTTTCTTTTATACAAAACTTGTGCAGACAATATATAAATAAATAAGAAACATAAA
Organism: Brenthis ino; assembly: GCA_921882275.1. Taxonomy (NCBI): domain Eukaryota; kingdom Metazoa; phylum Arthropoda; class Insecta; order Lepidoptera; family Nymphalidae; genus Brenthis; species Brenthis ino. The sequence goes on from OV170221.1 coordinate 7,992,796, forward strand.
AAAAGTATTATCAAATTTGATGCAGTCCAGTGTACATTTCGGTGATTCATTTTTATTTATACTATAGATGAAAATATGAAATTTTCTAAAACATTTTCTTAAATAAAACTACCTTTTCAGAAATTATTTGCGCAATTTTTTGCGTAGAGACCGCTCGTTTTAACTATTAAGTATTCGAAAGGTCGGGAATCAGCAATCAAATTAAAAGTATAAGATAATCCGTATGTCCGTATCCGTATGTTTTATTTAAAAGTTTTAAATATTCGCTTAAATCCAGTAAAGCATAACATTTTCTAAATTACTATTTGCAATCTGTAATAATAATATATTATTATAAAGAGCTTTCCTCTTTAAGTATAATAGTTTATATGTAGGCTGTAGCGGGTAAACTCTAAAACTACTGACACGAATCTGAAAATTCTTTCACTTATAGGAAACTACGTCACCTCTAAGTGCTAAAGGCAATTTTTTTATTACGATAACAATGTGCTTACTATCAGAAATCATGTAATAATAACATAATTTGAAATATTTTTTATTAGGAAAATGTGATGTTTATAGAAAAAAGAACGTACGTTTAAGAAAACTGACCGTTTAGTTACGAGTACTTTATCTATACTAATATTATAAGGAGGTAAAGTTTGTGAGTTTGTGATGTTGTAGGAGTTAATCTCTGGATCTACTGAACCGACTTAGATGAAATTTGGTAAGATGATAGTTTGAGACCCTGAGAAGGACATAGGATAGTTTTTATCCCGGAAATCGCCCCTCAGGGGGGGAAAGTTTGTATTGGGAAGCAAGTTAGGGATGAACCCGAGCGAAGCGAGGGTTAGTCGCTAGTCGACGATAAAGTAATTCGCTATCCAAATAGTTTGATATACAGTAGTAATAAGTATTGCAAAATAAACTTTGGGACGCACTAATGATTTCATAGAAGATGGCACGTCTTGGGAACGATGTGATCTCCTCCAGTCTCCTACACTTCAATTTTTGTAGAATAAATATTGTAATTTTAACAGACAAAAGAAAACAAAAAAGAAATGAGTCCCGCTGAGTTTCTTTCGCCAGTTTTACCATTGTGTTATTTGAATAAAGTCTGTTTTTTTTGGTCGGAGGCTTCTTATTTCTGAACTGGTAGTAGACATAAAATTCAGTAAACATTTAATGCTGAATGAATTTTGAATTGAACTTGCATCTGAGCGTGATAGCTTAAATCGCTAGTGAGAAATAAAAAAGATGTAACTAAAGGTATTATGACCATTTTTTTTTTTGTATAATTTGGTTAAAACCCTTCGATTTAGAGTAAGACGGGTTCCACTCAAAGTAATAAAAATTCATATTCAGCATAAAAATATACAATTTTTGCACATTACTGAATATACCATCAGTCTAGTAACGGAATGCCTCAGGCTTATAAAGAAATAGCATAAGATATTCAACAAAAATGTTGGTATCTTTCCTGCAGCTTCGCTCGTGTGATAAGCGGGACGGGATAGCCTATATACGGATATAGGCTGTCCTGGCTGTATAAAACATTGGAAAAATTAACAAAAAAATATTGAAAAAAAATCTATTCCATACTAAGCGTCAAAACGTACCTAGAGACGAACCTGATCGAAGCAAGAGTGAGTCATTAGTTAGTATATACATAAATATGTTCATATATCGTATATAAAATTTCACGTATTGAGCGTATCAATCGAGTTTAAAGTCACTCCCTGTTTTAATTATTTACGTTTGAAGCATTTCGCTTAATAACGCACTAATGACTCATTACGCTTATCCACCTGCCGTGATGCCATCGATCATTCTTTATGCAAAACTGTCGTGTACTAACCACAAAATAATAATATTTTATTAGATTTACGCGAATATTTGACATTTTAAATAACATTTCTGTAATAACTATAATAATTCTCGAAACGTGTAAGATCTTAGTCTTTTTCATGACCATGATTCTTTTCGAAGGCATAATATGAAAGCATTCGAAACATGAGGAACTAAAAATCAAAATAAAAATGTGAAAAAATGCAAAACAATATTTTGAGTTAATTTTAGTTTATATTCAAGTAGTCAAAATTATTGTATTCATGAAATGCTATTTTTAGAAGAGCAATTGTTATATTTTTGTTCGATCTTTTCAGCAGAACTGTCATCTTTTGAACCCCCGACGCAAAAAGACTGTCGATGTCTATCTGTGTTTGTGTGTCTGTCTGTGGCATCGTAGCTCTAACACAGATGGACCGATTTCGATGCGGTTTTGTTCATTTGAAAGCCAGTTTCCTTGCGGTGGCTCTTAGCTATGTTTGGTTAATATCGGTCCAGCAGTGTAAGAGTATCAACTCTTTTCCAAAATGATGTAAGGCATTTTGGCCTTTGATTACTCGATTCATTGCTTCACGTTTGCTAGTGTAATCGTTTAATAACAATTAATTTGCGTAGGGGGTTTTAAATTTTTTAATTTATAATTATAATTAATTTGTTAAAATTGAGTCAAAAATGCTTGTTTTAATCTATTTGGATAAAAGAGAATAGGAGTTGAAATTTTAAGCCCATGGAATCACATTCTATGTCCATCGGCTCAACTCAATCAATTCAGTTATCTGTTTTAATTTAAACTATGATTTCCATTTGAATTTACTCATCCGTTCTCGCGTAGCTATATTAAACATAAAAATACTCTAAAAGGTTTTTATTGATCAGAATTAGTTTGTAGAGTTGCAGATTCTGACAACCTGTCCTGACAATAAAAACCAACCTGAAATTCGAGTCCCGGGTCGAGCCATTATTATCGATACAGAAGCCGAATCTATAGTTTTTTGAATTTTTGTCTCACTGTCTATGCATCGCATCACAAAAAAAATCACTGGACAGATTTTGATGAAATTTGGTATGATGATATCTGGTTATCATACAACATATAGGATACTTTTCATTGCGGGAAAATATATCATTTCTTAGCTAAACGTTAAAAATCTGTTTGTATAATACTTTCTTAGACTGTATTTTATGCGTGCCTAATAAACCATTCAACTGATAAACCGACTTAGTGGTATGCTGTAACAGGAAAAACTTTTCTCTTCTTGTTCTCTATCTCTTCTACTTTTTACTACAAGAATACTAAAACGTCATACGAATTCTTTTCGTAGTATGCACGATATCTCATTACATTTGGTACAATAAAATATACACTGAAATTGAGTACTTTCCACTTATTTAAAGCAGGCCAAAATTTAAAAAAAAAGAAAAAAATCAATTAGCTATATAAAAGCAAGCTCTAGAATACAAATGAACAAAACAAATGTAATCATGAAATTATAAAAATAAAACGTAGGTACAAAATTAAAACTCTTCACAGATAAAAAATATAAAATACATTGAAAATAAGTTCCAAATGAATATTTTATTAATTCAATACAAACATTCAAAAGCTTTTAAAATATAAATAAATGATTCATTTTCCTTTCATTATGGATCTGTTCAACAAAATATTGATATCAAAAATGAAATACGATGAAAATTATAACTAAATATGCTTGTATTGCTGACCGCACATCATTAATTACTGGAAGCCAAAGTTGTTGTATAAAATATAGGAAGTAGCGGAAGCGATATATGGAATATTCTACACTACTTTCAAAGTCTCAGGTTCAAATACGTTTGGGGTATTTTTGTTTTTTTTTTGTATGTTATAAGTTGTTTTTCCAATAACTGTGAACCGATTTTATGAATAGATTAAGCCCATACTAATTTTAAGAAAAAAATCACTTTCTAATGGTGGAACGGAATAACAATAATTTCTTTTTGAAAGAAATTTTGAAGTTTTTGTAGTTAAAAAATAATAATTCGATCCATTGAAATAAACATTGTGTTAATAGTAAAATAGCTGCGTTTTTATTAAAATCCACTATAATCCCTTTAGCTATTTCCTCCTATAGTAATTATGGCAGTGATAGGGCATTTGAACAGTCAGTCAAGCTTACAAAAAAACGATATAATTTGGTTCTTGTTATTATATATTACTAGCGACTCGTCCTCGCTCCGAACGGGTTCGTCCCTATTTACGTTTTAACGTTTAGTATAGATTTCTCAGAGAAGCGATATTTTCCCGCCGTAAAAAGTGTCCTAAATGTTGAACCGGATAACCAGCTATCATTATACCACATTTCATCAAAATCTGTCAAGTGGTTTTCTCGTGACGCGAGAAATCGATCTCTAAGAAATCGATACTAAACGTTAAAACGTAAGTAGGGACGAACCCGAGTAAAGCGAGGGTGAGTCGCTAGTCCATAATATATTCATATAAAATTGTAACCCAATACTGTTTATGCGTTCAAATTTTTTTGTAATCTATAAATATTATATAATATAAATAGGCAAAAATTAACAGCTTTTTCCGTTTTTTTTTTGTTTTGTAGCTATTTTATTCACGGGCTTTAATGCTATCAATAAAAATATATATGTTTTTGTCTATATATATATACGTAAATAGACAAAAGAAAGAGTTCAGTACCTTCTTCTCTTCAACCGTTTTTTTTTTGTTTTATAGCTATTGAGGAGCTTTAGTGTTGCCAATAAAAAAAAAATTGTGGGAAATGGAACGTAAAATTGAGTGAAAGGGATAAAAATATGGGAAAGAAAAGGATAACAGATAAAAAATCAAGATCGAGAATCCTACGTAAGGCGGTGTGAGCGAGTTATGCGGAAGAAAGTTGAATAAATAATTTATTAAAAAAAATCTTTGTTTTATTTTAAATAAATTCCCATATAATTTTGACAAATAACTTTTGATAACTCGATGAACACTAATAATGACAATTTTGTATTAAGCCACCCCCAAAATTCAAGTCAACGCTCTGATTTCTAAAATCCCTTAGTAAGCTAAAATGATGTTTGGATAAAGCAATTCGCTACTAATAGCAAATATTTGCATATTAAGTTTAGACTTATGCCTGATTTTGTCTGATAAATATGTTTCTAATGTTTAATCAACCGACTTCCGAAAAGGAGGAGGTTCTCAATTCGTCGGAAGATATTTTTTTATATTCATATTATGTTCAGCGATTACTGGAAGACGTCTAAACGGATTTGGAAAATTCTTTTTTTTTTCAAAGGGTTCCCAGGTGGTCCCATTTAAATTTTATGGAAATTGACGAGCGGTTTTTAAAAAAATCAACAATTCATTTTTTTTAAATAGATGGCTCAATCAAATATGTTATTAAAAACTTTTTACTTCTAAATGGAAAAATAAGAACTTATAAAAAGGAAATAAAAACCGACTTCCAGGCACTAAAATATAAAAAATAACTAAACGAAGGTTTTCATTTAGAATAGTTACCTAATCAGATATTTTCCTAGTCGGTGCCAGCTGATACAAAGCAAATCCAATATATTTCGATACGTAAAATACATATTTATTATTTACCTATTAGATATTCACATCCTAAAATATTGTAGGCTGGCACCGACTTCGAAAATATCTGATTAGGTATCTATTCTAATTGAAAAACCTCGCTTAGTTATTTTTTACATTTTAGTGCCTGGTAGTCAGTTTTTTCTACAAAGTTTTTATTTTTCCGTGTTTAATGTAGACGTAATAAACAGGTAATTTGTAAAAAGAAAATTTTTAATAACATATTCGATTAAATAATTTGTTTAAAAAAATCATTTATTATGGTTTTTTTTTTAACTGCTAGACCAATTTTGATAAAATTTTTATGGGACCACCTGGAAAGTATATTCTTTGAACATAAAAAAAATCCAAATCGGTTCAGGCGTCTTCGAGTAAACATACATAAAAAAAGTTTCCGACGAATGGAGAACCTCCTCCTTTCTCTCTCTCCGGGTTAAAAAGTGTGGTGGGTATATTGGGTCCAATAGGGTAAGTAAACGATATCTGATATACAGTGTTAATTTTTGGGGACCAAAGTAGAATTAACAAAAGTTTTAAATGAAACCATCTTTTAGGATTTTATTGGGATGAAAGAGACTCCATGACCATATTTGCTGTAAAGCATTCGAAACGTTGGGAACAAATATTAAAATAAAAACCGCGTTAAAATCTGCTAATATAGTTTTATTTTAAATGTTCAATTTCCTATATTATTCAATAAATGTACTGAAAATGCCATTTAATAAGAACAATGAAGAGTTTATTTATTATAATTTCTACTAAACCATGAGTCAGAAAACTATCAAAAGCCCTTAGTGTTCTAAAATGCAGTACATGAACAGCACGATTCGTTGCATCGTCAATATTTGCACAGTTGTCTGTCTGTGCTTGTTAAGCGCACCGTACACTGTGAAATAATATTATTGTTGTTTATTGTCGTATAATATATACCAATAAAAAAATATTCTGACAAATATCCGCAATTTTTTGCGCATTCTCCATTTAATAAAATAAAGTAAAATTGAACACGTGATATAAGTCTATATTTATTATAAGTCCGCCATTATTAAAAATAATCTAAAGAAATGATCCCATACAAAATAAACAGTTCTGACCTTTACAATTTTCTAGCTGTTCTTACCTGGTTTCCCTATTTTTTTTTATACTTATACCACCCCAAACACACGCGCAACAAAACAAAAATAAAATTGAAATCGGCCGGGAGAGTGACGAACGGCAATTGATTTTTATATTATTTAAACGACGTAAAAAACACAAGTGTACGGTTATATTTACCAAGTTATGGTGGAAAAACTTGACAGGTTATTTATGATTATCAGTTCTTTGTCTTTAAATTGGTCAGGTGACTGATAAAAGGTGTTTTATCATTACCACGCCGTATGCATATTATAGAGTAATTTTATAACAAAGAAATTTTCTGTCCCTTGAAGTTAAGAAAATTCCTTTGTTACACCACTATTATAAATGCGATTACATGTATGTGTGTATGTTTAGATGAAATTTAGTATACATATTACATATACACATTTTATTTTACACATAGTACAATTACTTACATATAGGCTACTGTTAGTATTAACATTTCATTGGCTTACTATTACAAGGTTCTATGTTAATTTTAATGAAGTTTAGTAAGTTTTACATAGAACTTCGTTATTTTGTTATCGTAAAAAAAAACAACATAGAACAATATAAAATTGAATATTTTGTAGTTATAGTGCCGCTATCTAGTGGTTTGTTTTTGCAAAACTGTAGATAATGACACATGAAACCTTGTAGCATTAATAACTAAATAAGTACTAAAATTGTAACATAGAACCTTGTAATTGTGAGCCAACGAATTTTGTCAAAAGGTGGCGCTGTATATATATAAACTATTCTGAACACTATGTACATTAAGGAAAACACCCGAGCGAAGTGAGGTTAAGTCTTTTAGAAGTCTGTAAGTGAAGCTGAGACTCATCTTTTTCATTACTAGCCATATTATCTTTTGAAATTAAATATACCATTATAAATTTTCAAAAGACACATATTATACTATATTACTAATATTATGAGATTATTTCTATAGCTTTATCTATACAAATAATAAAATTATGAGTTTAATCTGTAAATTAAACATTTTTTGTCAAATCTTATTGAAATAATCATTGTTATCGACACAGAGAACAAATCTATAGTTTTTAGGATTTTTATCTATCTGTCCGTCTGTCTGTCTGCGTATGAACGCATCACGAGAAAATCACTGGACAGATTTTAATGAAATTTGGTATGATGATAGCTGGTTATCCTGGTCAACATAGGGGAGAGGGGGGCATAGTAGGGTACTTAACGTTTAAACATTCCTAAAAACTAAAATAATGTGATTAAATTAAATTTTTTAACTTAGAATCATAGCTTAATTCATTGTGAATGCCCATGGATACTTTTATGTTGATAACGTAATTAATCTACGAGATGTAAATACTTAAATGAAAAAAGGCATTTGACCCGCTATGCCCCGTGCATAGGGGTAAAGTGGGGTCTCCTATGGGGCATTGTGGGGTGGTCATAATAAGGAACGAAACATAACTTCCAAACGAAATAGTTTTATTTCTTAGCAACATAACGACAGTTTAAAAAAATTAAAAATAACAACAACACTTTACCATAAGAAAATCACTACAAAAACTTCTCTTTATTATTATTTTTATAAGTTAAAGAAATCACAGATCACACAAAAAGCTTTAACACGTTTCTTTAATCTTTTATAAAACTTACATATTAAAAAAAGGAAACATAGAACTTTGGTACAGTTAACGTACGTAATTATTTTACTTAACTGTATCAAAGTCACATCTCCTTTAAAACAAAACAAAAAAGAAGTTTAAGAGTTTTAGTTTGAGTTTAAGAAAAAAACTTTCAACAGCTACTCTATTGAAACCCATAGCTCTAGCTGCTGATGTTGGTTGAGGTTTTCTGTCGCTAATATTTTTGGATGTCTTTTAAGGAATCCTTTTAACCAATCTATACCAGCCAAACCACTCTCTGAATCAAATTTATGAGGAATTCCATTTTTTTGAGTCACTTCAAATGCAAGTTTGCGTAGGTCACGTGAAGTCAGTCCATGAAACCGTGCTTCCATCAGTTTTATGTAATTAGCAGAGGGAGAAAACACGCTTTGGAAAATGGCCCAATTTCTTTTCAAAGATGCTGTCGTCTGGACTGCCCCGATATTTAGAAACATAACGTTCTAATGTTGTTTGTGGAACGTTTTGTATATTTGCATATATTTGCTGCTTTTCTGTAGCCCATTACTTCGGACACAACACTGTGTACAGCTTGTTTCATAGCTTCCACAGACCATGAATGCTGTTCAGTCTTTCTCTTGTATGTGAGGACCATGTTGGCTAAAAACGTAAAAAATTAATATATTACAACTTAGAAATCTTTAAAACGGGGCAAAGTGGAGCACTTTTTTATAATACAAAACGGGCACAGTGGGGTGCCCCACTTTGCCCCAGGTGCCATACCCCACTATGTCCCATCGGCTTGTTCAAAATTAAACACAAACTGACGTCATCTTACCGTTGATTCAATGACCTTGTGCTTATTGATTAAGAAATGCGCAAGAGTACTGATTCATAATAAACTATAAAACACCACAGTACACAAGTACGTTTAAGAAAGGTTTGCTGTTCAATTTCACTATTTTTTTTAAGAAAAACACTGGTTTTGATATTTTTGTTTACAACACACAAACGCATACCGAAATGGCGTGGCTCGCATATAGAGGTCATGCACCGACTAGTGACCAATCAAAGCGAGCCATTTGATAGTTTGCACAGCTTTCGTTTCGAGCTGCATAAGGCTCGCCCCGCTATGCCCCGTGGCCCCGCTATGCCCCCTCCTCCCCTATAGGATACTTTTTACTGCGAGAAAATATCTCATCTCTGAGAAATCTATACTAAACTTTAAAACGTAACTAAAATTACGTAAAACAGAACAAACAATCACATGACATGAAAATTCCCATTCTTTTCATTAGCGAAGGCAAGTAGCCGTGAAATTAGGCCGATTTTCGAAAAACAATTTCGACGTAATGTTTCCATTTTCTTGTTCACGCGAATCTTTTTGTTAAGAACGATGTACTCGTATATACCTGTAGGTACAGGTAGTGCACATATATTTTTATCTGTATTTTCATTATTTACGTGTTTTAAAGCTGTTATGCTTATAAAATTAACTAAAAATAAATACTGGTCTTTATAACTTCAATGATTTGATTTATTATCATACAATTTTATTATTTTGTATAATAAATACCACTTGTTAATACGATGCAGGAGAACATCGTGAGGAACTACACATCACATATACAGTTTTAGAAAGATGTGTCAGTTCTGATAACACAAATATGACCAGCATGGACTAGACTAAAGATTACTGGCCCACGTATTGAGTCCGTGCCCAGCAGTGGGACGTTTTATAAGGTTTCAATTATTATTATATTAAATTATTTATATATGTTTAAACATAAGTTTTAATTCAATAATCTAATAAAAAATATATTCTAATATAAGATGATTTAATATTCTAAAAAAAAGACACGCTAGTTGAAAATATTTTACAAATCAACAGTAACATTACAATGTTAGTGACAGTATTGAGACTCATACATATAATTCATATTAATTCGAAACTCGGGAACCAAAAATCTAAATAAATCCGATTAAAATCAGAAAAAATAGTTTTATTTAAAATGTCAAATATTCGCGTAAATCTAAGAAAAAAACTTGGTCTTTTATTAACTTTTTCTCGTAGAAAATATGTACCTGCAAATATCGAACATGTCATAATAAAAAATACATACTTGAAAACAAAATCAAAAATACTTGATAATAAATAACTTAATAAAATTAATTATTTTACACCCAAAAATATAATACAAAAATAACTTTCAAAACGCGAACAATACATCACAGCTATTCAGATCAAAGGCGCGTTAAACTCTGATTTACTGTAAAAATGTCAACTCATTCGTTATTTCTAAAGAAATATCATGTAAGAAATTAAATTTACGTGTTAATTATACTTTTATAAAAATGCCCTTTTACTGTTAGAGGCTTTGGTTTGGTTTTATCTGTAAAATCTTATGTCGGAAGTCAGATAGCTATTATGGAGTTATAATACATAATTATGTATAAAATAGATTAATTTTGCTTTTTCTTTTTTGTATCAATTTTATTTTATTAGAATTATATATAGATACTTAATAATAATATCTCGACTGGTTTCGGCCAAAGCGGTCAATTTCATTGAGATTAACCATCTTCGCAGGAGATATTATAGTGCACAGTGTGTGCGCAGACACAGATGCACTGTTCTTGTTACTCCCATACTCCGGTGGGACGACTACTCGACACGACCGGTGAGAGTTAAGGCGCGGGACCGATGGCTTTACGTGCTCTCCGAGGCACGGGGGTGAAACACCGCTAACTTCCCAACTCCGGGCTGTTACTGAGGCTTACTATACAGAAAGACTCAATAACTAAACTTGGCCCGACCCGGGACTCGAACCCAGGACCTCCGGGTGTGCAGCCGTACATGCTGTCCACTACACCACCGAGGCAGTTGAAAATATTTCATTATATTAAATGTCATTTATACCTTCATTAGAAATACCATTCAAGCTGTCATTCATCTTTTAAATTGTGTTGCTTTTATATACGTCTCACATCTATGATAAGTCATTTTGTAATATGTTAAGGTTAACATTGAACGAAGTTGGCCTTGGACTGATGAAGTAATGTTGGTGTAAAATATAAATAAAATATGTTGGAACATTAACACACTCATCTAGTTCAATGGTAAACTACGAGGCTTGTGTTATGGATACCAGATAGTTATTATGCTACAGATATATAACTTTAAATACAAACATATTATAGATATAAACACCCATGACTGGCGTACAAAAATAACGTCCTCATCACACAAATAAATGCCCCCAGCGGGAGTCGAATCCACGACCGCTAGCACAGCAAGTAGAGTTACTATAAACTGAGCCAACCGTGTCATCAAAATGTATAGAAAATTTTAAAGGGGTACCGCTCGCAATATTTTATTATCTATAGTTTGTGCAATTTTGCTAAGTTGAAAACAAACGAATTTTCTCTTATCTTTTTATTTTTATTGGTTAAATAAGAAATTTATTTAAACGAAACATAATAGCTGAAATATGTAAATAGTAAAAAAGCTATCTTAGTGATATATCCGGTCTCCCATGTATAACTCTATTTTTGTCACTCCCAATTTAGTGATATCAGGTGCAGACCAACATCTTTACAAGCGCCCAAAGGCATGGGGGTGCAACAATACTAAGTTCCCGATTTCTAAGAATTTCTTGATAGATAAACCCAATGACTACAGCTACCTGACTAAATCCGGGACTTGATCTCTGGACCTTCGGATCGACAGATGTACATGTTATTCATATAAAATATGTATACACTGATGCAATTACATATAATACTAGCGACTCACCCTCGCTCGGGTTCCTCCCTAGCTTGCTTCCCAGTACAGACTTTCATCCCCATTTTCACCCCTTTAAGAGATGACTTCCGGGATAAAGAGTCACAAACTATCTTCATAACAATTTTCATTTAAATCGGTTAATTAGATCCAGAGAATACCTCATACAACGTCATAAACTCACAATCTCAAAAACGTACAAACTTTGCCTTTTTATAATATTAGTATACATTAATAAATAACGCTACATTCTTAATGTTCCTATAGATTGCTTTTGATGAAGATAATATAAAATATACACATAATACCGCACCCCCAGAAATATAATATGGCCAATATAAATATTTTTCCCGAGCGAGATTCAAACACACTACCTTCGTTTTAATCATATCAACCATTACACTACTTACAGTAATATTATTACTATGTTTTTTTTATTTGTTAAGTCTAAGCAGTACAAAAACTGTACATCAAACTTAGAACATAATATATGTATTTGAGCAGAATATGATATCCTGATTTTTATCCTGAAAAACGTAAAATGTATTGAATTTAATAATATAAATAATCTGTATAATCTGTATAAGTATTATAAATGTGAAAGTTTGTGAGTATGTATGGATGTTTGTTACTCTTTCACGCCAGTACGGCTGAACAGATGTGAATAAAAGACAGCACTTTCTCATTCTCTTTGGCACAGAAATAGAATATAGTCTGGAACAATACATAGGCTAATTTTTATCCCGAAAAAATATACGGTTCCCGAGGGATAGATTTGTTTTTGTTTTTCTAGAGGCGAACCCGAGCGACGAGAGTGTGAGCCGCTAGTAAAATATATTTATTACAATATTCATATTAACAATTAAAGTGTTTTGTAGTTTTGAATCAACATCTGTTTTTATAACTCATCTAAGACCTTCGTGGTTTCGTTCATTATGTAATAGATAAGCGACAATAAACTAAAAGGACGTATTTTTTTCACGTGCATACAGCTAACGAGGGTTCCACACTGAAATGTGGAACATGGAATAAGTATATTAATCATTCACACGGTCGCACGAAAACGATGTTGCTACACTCGCGAGCATGGTGTGGTGTACACAAAAAATATATATTATAAATGAAAATTACCAAATTCTATAAAACTTCATCTATAATATAAAAATGAATCGCTGAATGTGTTGGTAAGCGCAAATCTCGAGAGCAGCTGAACCGATTTCGCTAATTCTTTTTTTAGAATATTCCTTGAAGTATGAGGATGGTTCTAACGGAGTGAAAAAATTAAAAAAAATGCATGAAAAAGTCTAAAAACACACTTTTCTATACTCCCATACAAAAGATTCTTAATAATACTTAAAAGTCAATTTGAACTTTAATACCATACCTTAAAGTTTAAGTGTTAGTGGAGAGGTTCCGGGAAAGCAAAACAATTGAGTGACGTTAGTATCGTATAAATATTGATATCAATATTTGTCAATATTATTAACAAAAATTAAAATGTATATGGCTAACGCTGACTAATAACAATTCTATCTATTTAAAACGTACCTCGCGACAAACCCGAGCGAAGCGAGGGTGAGCCGCTAGTTAGAATTAATATAATGTTAATCATTTATCTCTCTTTTATAATTTTATAATTTTTAGTATAGTCTATTTTATACTGTTGCTATCACCTTTATAGTAAATGTGAGTCTGATTATAAATTACGAAAGTAAATAGTAAAAAAACATTTTTAAAAACAAGCTTTTATTTAAATGCTTTAAATAAATTAAAAATTTAAAAACCCCTGACCATCTTGGACAGACTTTCATCGAACATCAGACAGGTGAAAATAAATAAAAGATTGTAATATTCAAACACTTTACTCGATCTCTTTCAAAATATGAAAAATAGTTCTTATAATCTTCTAGCCTTTCACTATTTCTTGGGTCGAGAATGTAAAAAATTTGTATTATAAGAAATCGAGCATCCAAATCATTAGTCATATAGCAAGCTAACTTCAATTAAGCCTATATTAAATCGATATTGTTATTGACTTTCGTTAATTGAGATTATCCTTAGTCTAGAATAATTAAAAGTTCTTAAGCTCTTTCTATTTACGAACTTAACTTAAATTTAATTGCCTCGGTGGTGTAGTGGCTAGCATGTACGGCTGCACACTCGGTGGTCCTGGGTTCGAGTCCCGGGTCGGGCCAAGTTTAGTTATTGAGTCTTTCTGTATAGTAAGTCTCAGTAACTGCCCGGAGTTGGGAAGTTGGCGGTGTTTTACCCCCGTGCCTTGGAGAGCACGTAAAGCCGTCGGTCCTGCGCCTTAACTCTTACTCGCCGTGTCGAGCAGTCGTCTTACCGGAGTATGAGAGTGACAGGAATAGAGAGTGCACGTTGTGTCTGCGCGTACACTTGTGCACTATAATATCTCCTGCGCAGTTGGCTAATCTCAATGAGATTGGCCGCCGTGGCCGGAATCGGCTAGGGAAACATCATCATCATTATTTACGACTGAAAAAAAACAATAATCAATATAGCTAATACTTTATTTTCTTAAAATCAATAAAAAATCTTTCAAATTGTACAAAAAAAGATAAACAAATATACATACATAAATACATACATGGTTATAAAATTTAAATATATAAAATCTATACAGTTTTTTGTCACGGCGATGTAATTTTTGTATAAAGCCCCATTTTTACATGAAACTACTAATTTATGTGTTTGCTGTTGGACGCGTCAAACACATAAAATTTATATTTTAAAATGGCATTCGATTAAAATTTACTTCATATAGAAAGTAATTTCATAGCAAAATTGTCTCGTTTTCTTTAAGTTCATTATATATATATATATATATATATATATAATTCAAGAAAAGACATATTTTTATATATATTCTATTTAACTAGTGATAATCTCTCGCTTCGCTCTGGTGTGTTACTAAATACCTTCTTCGCAATTAACAATCAATGTTCTATGGAAATCACTCGATCGGTATTTTTTCTTTATTAATTTAAGCTTTAGAGCTTTGACAATACATAGTTCGAATCTATAGTTTTTAGATTTTTTGTCTATCTGTCTGGGAACGCATCACGAGAAAACCACTGGACAGGCTTTGATACAAATTGGTATGATGATAGCTGGTTATACGGGTCAAAATATAAGATATTTTAGCTGCGGGAAAATATCTCGTCTCTGAGAAATCTATACGATCAGGATCGGGATGAACTCGAGCGAAGTGAAGGTGAGTCGCTAGTTTATTTATAAAACTTTCAGTTTTTTTCATTCTAAGTATACTACATGTTAATGTAAACAATGTAAAGACTTTGGCTTATAATTAAAGCCTTATATTTTATTTTACGTAATATTATCGGTGTCGCTTTTGTGAAATCATTACATAAACACTATTTATTTATTATTTTACGTTTAAATATTTGCCATATTGAGCTATGCTCGTATAACCTAAAGTTAGTTTTGCGTTAGTCTTACAGAGACCTAGTGATAATCATACTTTCTTACAATTGAACATTTTAAATAATACAAATTATTAATTTTTCTCGATTTCATTTCGATTTTTTTTTGTTTCCGATGCTTATTTTAAGGTTTATAAAATAAAAACCTGTACACGGGTTTTTTATACGTAATACTGTAACAACAGACTTTTGAGACATCAACAACCTTAGTCTCTCTGTCTTGTGCTGACTTTACCTGTACTTAAGTACTTTAATACTTTTATAAGCTGATTTATCACTCATTACACTGTACAAAAACATTTAAATACACATTGTGTTTCATAATATAGCTATCCAACGTTTGACAACGCATATGTGTTATTCTCATATTAAATAAATAAAAAATAAATTATAATAGATATTTGTATTGAAAATTTTATGAGCTTTTAATAGCTAAAAGCTCCAGAAATTCAATAGCACTGATTCGTAGACTCAAAGTGGGGAATGAATTAAGCACTTTCAGTCTTTGTAAGTGGGCTTACTATCGGGTGGCCGGGCGCTCGTTAACAACCACGTAGATAAGGCTGGTGTTAAACTATGTATGGTAATTAATTATCCTATTATTATTTTACATGTAAGAGTAGAGAATATAGTGAGGAAAACTGTATGACTGAGAGAACCTAGTAAGTTTACGAAGAACATGTGAAGCCCACTAACCCGCACTTGGCCAGCATGGTGGACTATGGCCTGATCCCCCTCGTATTGAAGGGAAATCCGTGCCCAGCAGTGGGGCAAAAAAAATATATAAAAGTGGAGACCTAAGATAACTAGACAACTTGTGAAGGAACTACGACAGCAATAATTCTGCTGAGAAGCATGTCGAGAAGATCATCACAAAGTTTAAAACATAAATGTATCATTTATTTTTAATTTCAAAATGTTTCAATTTGAATAAATTTTAATATTCCTATTAGAAATTTAGTTTCTTTCGCCAGGTTAGGAAGTATTGATTAAAACCAAATAACACTATTTCCTTAATATAATTAGCTTTCCCAAGTTTTACTTATATCGAACTACACCCCACTCAAGCTTTTCTTTTGTGTTAGAAAGCTTTTCATAAGCTTAACGCTCATAATTTCCCCATCAAGTTTTGAAAGTTTAACAAACTAACAAACAATGTGATATTTACAGTATTACTAAGAACATGCTCAAAGATCTTTCACGTTCGAGCTTCAACCTAATCTTATTCCCGCACTAAGAGTATATCGTAGACATAAGAGGATTATAATATTGAGTCCGCCTGCTCCAACTAAGTCTAGCTAATGCAAAATTGTTTAATAAACATTTCCTGCCAGCCTCGTAAGCTGTAAGCATTTAGATCAGACGGTTCCTTCTTTTATATATGTACATTTCAGAATTTTCCTTGAAATAAAACTGAAGAGAATTCATTGACAGTTCTCTAATTGTCTAAAATTTTCAAAATAGTGACTCACTATTTTCTTTGCTTTGCTTTGCTAGGGTTCTATCCATCCATCTATCATCATACCAAATTTCATCAAAATCTGTTTAGTGGATTTCTCGTAAAGCGTTCCCAGACAGACAGATAGACAAAAATTCCAAAAACTATAGATTCGGCATCTGTATTGATAACAATGACTATTTCAATAAGATTTTCCAAAAATATTTAATGTACAAATTCGACTCAGAAATTAGAATTTTATTAGTCATATATAAAATATATTTACACATATTTTATTATATCTGTTATCATGTACGAATATATTTATAATCATTTTTAATTCATATTATTTACAATATTAGTTAGGAAAGTAGAAAGTAGACAGAAAGCAGCATAATTAAGAGGCATGTCTGCTTTAAATCAAATAGCATTTGACATTGCTTATATACTAGGTATTACTAATAATAGTAATCATGTCTTTCTGACCAATTGCTGCCAAGGTAGTTAATCTAGCTTAGATTAGTCAACTGCGCAGCAGATATTATATAGTACAGATGTGTACACTCCCTATAGCTTTTATTCTCAAAATCCGATGGGACGATACTTCGACACAACCGGTGAGTGTTAAGGCGCAGGATCGACAGCTTTATGTGCTCTCCGAGTCATGGGTAGTAACGCGGCTAACTTCCCAACTCCGAACTACTACTGATAATTTTTTGACATAAAAAAACATTAATTAAACTTGGCCTGATCCAAGACACGAACCCTATACCTCTGGATCTGCAGACGGACATGCTAACCACGCAAATCACGTTTCATTAACGTGCCAAAAACACGCGTGTAATGAAAGTAAGTCATTCGCGCATATTCGGCTGATAATTTTAAAAATATTATATATTACTTGCTTTTGTATCGATACAAACGCGTCGATATTGCGTCCGCGCCAAATCGAACAAAGTTAAACGTTGTCGAGTGCATAGGCCCTTACATAATTTAAATGGTTAGTCGAACGACCATGGTTGCTGCCATGGTCGTCAAGATGGTGTAAAAACCATAATAAATATGAAAGTTTAGATGTTTGGATGGATGTTTGTTACTCAATCACGCCAGAACAGCTGAACGAATCTGGATGAAATTTGACACATACATTATAGTCTGGAATAGCACGTAGGTTCCTTTTTATCCCGGGAAAATGTTCAGTTCCCGTGGGATAGGTTTGTTTTTGTTTATATATTGCTAGTTAAGTAATAAGGTTTGCTTTCAAGTTATCATTATTTTATATTTAAAAAACTCACTCTGTTAAAACCGTATAATTGCTAAAGGAGATTACTACAGTAAAAATTGCGAAAGAAATGTAAGAAAATAATTTGTTTCGTTCGGAGAATGAAATATCACGAATAAAGTTTTCATTGTACTTCACGTTTAAGTGGAAAATATTCATGAATAATATGCAAATAGAAGTTGAGTTTAAAAGTGAAATTTTTATTTTCATTCGCATTTAATTTACCCTTTAATTTAGTTTTTTTATTCTAGAATACACCCCTTATTAAAAAAAATAATAATTGATTGAAATTCTAGAAGATATAACGAAATAAATTAAAAATTAAAAAAACTCCCTACGCAAATTAATTGTCATATTTTAACGATTACACTGGCACGCGTGAAGCACTTATCGAGTAATCATACGCCAAAATGCCTTACATCATTTTGGAAAAGAGCTGATGCTTTTACACTGGTAGACCGATATTAACCAAACGTAGCTAAGAACCACCGCAAGAATAGTGGCTTTGAAATAAAAAAACCGCATCAAAATTGGTCCATCCGTTTAAGAGCTACGATGCCACAGACAGACACACACAGACAGACAGACATCGACGTCAACTCCCCTCTTTTTGCGTCGGGGGTTAAAAACTACAACAAACATAACCGAATTGAGAGCCTCGTTACGTTTAAAGTCGGTTGAAATATAATTAATTCATTACTCATCCCTTACGAAATGGGAATGTCACTTAGCAAATCTACCCTGATTTGTGTACATATTATGTTTACAACGTAAGTATATAATATGTTTCTATTACACCACAATTACTTATCATAAGCTCTTATATATAAATAGCAGTCGTAGTCTATTAGACGTCTGCTTTAAAGTCCAAGTGAAACGGGTTCGAATCCAGAATTGTAATTGTGAAATTTTCTCGTAAATGTCATCCATATTATAGTAATAATAATAATACACTAACACACCACAAAAATACATCAGTGCAGTGAAGTGACAACGTGGAGAACTTTGGCTTGATAAGTAATTTCCGTCCCCAGGATGCAATTTATGTACTTGCCAAATTTTTATCAAAACCTGTTCAGCGGTTTAAGCATGAAAGGTAACAGACAGAGTCGCTTTCACATTTATAATATTAGTAATTAGTATGAATATATTAATGAGCCATATAAAGAATATTTTTTAATGCATATCTCTATGCAAAATCTCATATGGATCATTTTTTCCATATAGAAGAACAAATTAACAAACAAATAATAATATATTATTTATAATAATAAAAGTAATCTATACATATAATAAAATTCTAACTGTGTCGAATCTGTTCAATAAATAGTCATTATTATCGATACAGAACCCGAATCTATAGCTTTTAGATTTTTTGTCTGTCTGGGAACGCAATACGAGAAAACCACTGAACAGATTTTGATGAAATTTGGTATAATGATAACTGGTTATCAGGGTCAACATATAGAATACTTTTTACTGCGGGAAAATATCGCATCTCTGAGAAATTTATACTAAACTTTAAAACGTATTTAGGGAGGAAACCGAGCGGAGCGAGGGTGAGTCGCTAGTAATATTTAAAATTAATTAACTTGATACTAATTCCATTATAAATTTATAATTATTAAACGCATTTTTCATACATTTATATTTGAATATAATATAAAATTTAACGTTTGACGTGACGTCTTAGCAATCCGTTCGTTAATCCAGCAAAAGGAATTGCTAAGTGAATAAAAACCATTATATCGTAACGTAATAAGTCCTCGAAAGCATTCTAAAGTGCATAATTTATAGTAAACTAGTTGAAAGAAGCAAAAGCTCTTTGTTTACATTTCTATGAGCTTTTAAAGTACTCTTGTAAAAGGTTATTCTGTTTGCTACATTTTTTCGTTATAATTTGAACTATCTTCATTTTCATCCTCACTAGGTACTAGTCGCTAAAAAATTTATATATATATATATATATATATTATATACTAATATTATAAAGAGGAAGGTTTTTTTGTTTGTTTGTTTGTACCGAATAGGCTCTGAAACTACTAAACCGATTTAGATCAAATTTGGTAAGAAGATAGTTTGAGACCCTGGGAACGACATAGGATAGTTTTTATCCCGGAAATCATTCCTTAAGGTGGTGAAAATGAGGATGAAAGTTTGTATGGGGAAGCAACCTAAGGATGAAACCAAGCTAAGCAAGGGTGAGTCGCTAGTGTTATATAAAACTAATATACATACGCACCATCTTCTTCTATTTATATACATATATATAAAATTCAAAGCCCTGACTGACTTACTTATATATATATATATATATATCGACGCACAGCCTAAACCGATGGTCTTAGAGACAGAGAAAGGAGGGTGTGTTCTTTGTGAAGTGTAGGTTTCCCAACTAAGAAAGGGTGTTGTTTTAAATTGCACCCCTAAGAGGGTAAAAAATGGGGTTGACTTTTCTATGGAACTTTTTATTCTCTGAGTCGACTGATTCGAAAATTAATAATAAATATGAAAATATAGTAATAAATATGAATTGAAATTGTAAAAATGTCAATATGTGCGTGCTAATATTGGTGTTAAGTAGAGTTATCAGGATACTTTCGTAGATTTACGCGAACATTTGACATCTATACATATAATATAATTGTAACTAAGCCAAATCTGTACATTAAATATTTTTTGGAAAATCTTATTGAAATAAACATTATTATCGATACAGACGCCGAATCTATAGTTTTTAGAATTTTTGTCTGTCTGTCTGTTACCGCATCACAGAAAAACCACTGGAGGGTTTTTGATGAAATTTGGTATGGTGGTAGCTGGTTATCCGGGTCAACATATAGGACAGTTTTTACCGCGGGAAAAAATCTAATTTATGAGAAAAAATACAAAAACTGCAATGTAAGAGTATACTAATATGTAAAACCTAAGAATTTGGTTTTCGAATCTGAACGCGGGCGGAGCCGCGGGCAATGCTAGTTTTAAATAACACTATATTTTTGAATTTTTTCGTGGATTTATTTAGGTTTTTGGTTCCTGACATTTCGAATGCTTTACAACAATGACATTAATACCTTCTTAGAAAAGTTGGGAACTTTGGAAGTCAGGTAAAATCACTAATAGTTATTAAAAATATTCTAGCTAATGGCTTTCCTAAAAAGACTCTATAAAAATTTATTCAAATAAATTCCATGCCCACTTTAAGGCATGAAAATTTTAAACATCGAAATCAAATTTAAATTTTAAATTTTCCTAGAATATGATAGGTTCAAATAATAATAATAGGTTTGTAGTGTAAAAATCAATCGCAGTCGCGTGCTACTGGTCAGTGGCTGCTTGACTTGACGTTTAGCGATAATTACAGGAGGATTTTACACTTGCTTCGATTTTTTACATCTATTACATATATACAAATAAATAAAATTGAAGTGTCTATTTTGACGACACGTTTGACTGAGTTTGTAGTGACCCTACTTGTTGTGCCAGCGGTCACGGGTTTGAATCCCGCTGGGGGCATTCATTTGTGTGATGAGCACAAATGTTTGGACTCCAGTCATGGGTGTTTATATTTATAATAAGTATGTATTTAAAGTTATATATGTGTAGAGTACCAACTATCAGATTTCCATAACACAAGCCTCGTAGCTTACCATGGAACTAGATGGCGCTGTATGTTAATGTCCCAACCTATTATATTCATATCTGTAAAGTCAAAATAACACAAAACATATTTATACTAAAATCATAAAACTTGGTTGTGTTACACCCCCGTGCCTCGGAGAGCACGTAAAGCCGTCAGTCTTGCGCCTTAACTTTCATCTGTCCACCGGACCATCGAAGTATCAAAAAAGGAATAAAGAGTGCACGTTGTGTATATTATATATAATATCTCTTGCGCATCTGGCTAGTCTCAGTGAGATTGGCCGCCAAGGCCGAAATCGCTCAGGACATTAATTTTTTTTATTAAAAATCTTTTATTTCGACATTACAAACAGGCACTTCAATTTTATTTATCTGTATAGATGTATGTATGAGTATTTTTGTGCTGAACGCTTAAGCGCCTGGACAGATTTGGAAGAAATTTTGTACCCAGATAGACTGTACTATCTGGAGTACAATGTAGACTACTGTCAAGCAACTAGAGACGCACTCGAATGAAACAAGGGTAAATAGATTGTAGTTAATAAAAACTACGCTGTAAACGTTTTTTTTATAATGTGCACATCCCTTTACAACAGCAAAGTACCACGTAGCTGCACCATTAGTCACATGTAAGCTTGGCGTGGCTTGCTTTTTAAATTTTTCCAACGCGAATGTGATAACGAAATATGAAATTAAACACTCGTCGCTACAGATACTGATAATATACTAAAAGTATTTATAACTAACGGTAAACAATATATTTTATATGATAATAATAGATGTCTATAAGAAAAAGTAGCATCCCTAATTGTATTTTTTTAAATATACTGGAATCACGGGATAACGGGATCACAAACCGAGAATAAAATTTAGCCTATAATTAGATCCGGCTCATTAATTATGTAATGCCAAAATATCAAGCAAATCCGTTATTTTATAGCTATGTAAATGACAAACCAAAAAACACACATATATTTTACTATGCAAGCCACTTACACTCGTGTGTCCCTAAGCTTGAATGGTTTAGGAACACTTCTTTTTTTGCACCTTTTTTTGCCTTTGAAGACATATTCAGAATAACTCATCAGAGTTTCATCATAATCGGATCAATAGTTTAGGAATGCATAGGGGACAAACATACAAACATGCATTTTTATTTATATAGATAGAAGATAGATTTTTATCCATGAAATATACACTACTGTATAAATATATGAAAGTTATAACTTGTATTTAGCCCTTTTTAATGCCCCACTGCTGGGCACGGGCTTCCCTTCAGTACGAGGCAGAATTATAATTTACTTAATAGATTTTTTTTATCTAAGATATAAAATTGATTCAATAAAAAAAACCTAAAAATTTGCAAAATGATCAGTTCAACTGATAGAATACAAAGTTCCCATAGTACGTTACCATAAAAGCGTTGGTCATATAAATAACTAACACAAAAGCAGACAAAACCACAAACAAACAATTATTAATATTATAATAGCTTGTGTCTCACTAGTTCACAATTTATTTATTTTAATTATACTGACAGACAAGTAAAAGTATAGAAAGACAGACATACAGACAGCAAAATTATAAGAGTTCCGTTTTAGACTTTCAGCTACGGAACCCTAAAAGCGTGGTCAAACAGTTAACAAAATCAACCCACAAAAACAGACAAAACCACAAGCATAAGCTTGTTATTTTTAATATAGAAAATGTGCAATTGTATGCTATCATTAGCTACATATATATAATGACTTATGTCTGACCATTCGCAATTTAGACATTTAGTGCAAAACTGTTAGCGTGACCGCGCGTATAAATAATAAATCGGGTTCTATCGACCACAGAGCAACTGAAATCGCTTATAATAACAGATTTCAATATAAAAGCAATATACATACTATACATTATAACTAGACTAACTAGAAATCTTTGATAACACGTTTGTCTCATTTTGTAGTGACCCTACTTGCGTCGCGGGTTCGATTCCCGCTGGAAGCATTCACTTTTGTGATGAGCACGAATGTTTGTACTTCAGTCATGAGTGTTTATATTTATAATATGTATGTATTTAAAGATATAGGTATATGTGTAGTGTATCAACCATCTGGTATCAATAACACAAGCCTCGTAGCTTACCATGGAACTAGATGGTGCTGTGTGTTAATGTCCTGACATATTTATTTTATACATATTTACCTTCTATATGCGCACACCGTTGTGCACTACGAGTATAATATTCTTCGCATATGGCTGGTCTCAGTAAGATTGGCTACCGCGCCGTGACTGAAATCGGTCAGAAGGCCTATTATTTAGGGCGATATCAACAGTAGATTTAAATTTTAAAACTGACATAATAACATTCGCGTGTTAAGTACATAGTAATATAAAGCTCAATTACCACTTTAATTACAATTATAAACATTAAAACTTATTCGGTTTTAAAAACATTATGGCGTTTTATTTATTCATTAAAGTAATTCAATTTCCAAACCTAAAACAAAAGGTAGAAGCGATAAGGACGTCACAATTTGTATGAGGTATCACGTATTCTCACGGGTACGGATTGTTTGAAACTAGTAAATGTATATGAATTTATTCATAAATAATTAATTTTATACTTTCTAATATTAAACATTCGATTGTATGTTTGTCTGTCCTTGTCAAGACAAACAAAACATCTTGTATGTAAATAAAAATGAGTGTTTGTTTGTTTGTCCTCTGTACGGTCCTAAGCCATTGATCGGATTGTGATGAAACTTTGGTGGATTATTCTGTATATAACTTCGGAATTTCTGGCCAAAAGCTTCTTTAGACGTTTGTCTTTTATGTGTTTCTAAACAATTCAAACTTAGGGACGCACCCGAGAAAAGCGGGGGTAAGTGGCTAGTATGTATAAAAAACAGAAAGGTAATTTAGTCATTGACTAAGCATCTAGAAAATTGTTTCTCGAATCTTTTCTTTCTTCTCGAATCCACTTTGTAATATAAAGCTGAGGCTACATTTTTAAAAGGTATGTAAGCTGGAGACAGCTAAGAACGGATTTTGTGAAAAAAACCGAATCGAAAAGTTTAACGCCGTCATATTTTTTTATGAAAGTACTACGGTTTTTTTTCTGTTAGAGACATAAATATTAGTTACTTTGGTTATACAAACAAAAGTTATATAAATTAGTTATATTTATAAACACGATTTTTTTAGATAGGGCGATTAGCGCACGAAAAAGTATTTTCTTTAAAAAAGAATATTGAAATTAGTTCATTGTCTTAGATATAATAAAAACTTAAAAAAACTGACTTCCAGGCACTAAAATGTAAAAAATAACTAAACGGAGGTTTTCATTTAGAATAGATACCTAATCAGATATTTTCGAAGTCGATGCCAGCCGATGCAAAGCAAATCATATATATTTTGATACATAAAATACATATTTACCTATTAGACATTGATATCTTAAAATATTGTAGGCTCAAATTTTCAATAACGATTATGGTCGGATAGAGACCACTAGGTACTAATTAATGATGTTCTTCTAGCCGATTCCGGCTACGGCGGCCAATCTCATTGAGACTAGTTAACTGCGCAGGAGATATTATAGTGCAGCGCGTGTACGCGCAGACACAACGTGCACTCTCTATTCCTGTCACTCTCATACTCCGGTGGGACGACCACTCGACACGACCAGTGAGACTTAAGGCACAGGATCGACGGCTTCTTACCGGCCGCTTACAGAAACACCGCCAACTTCCCAACTCCGGGCTATTACTGGGACTTACTATACAGAAAGACTCAATAACTAAAATCGGCCCGACCCAGGATTCGAACCCAGGACCTCCGGGTGTGCAGCCGTACATGCTAGCCACTACACCACCGAGGCAGTTAATATAATAATATGAAATATGAATAAACATAATATTCTAAAACAGTAAATATTTAATGCAAACATTCATGAATTAAATTTTCAACAAATTAATCTACATTCCCACCATTTGATATACATATGTGGCTGGACAGCTACATACAAATATTTTTCATGTCCAGTCGCACCTACAGTAATTAAGTTAATGAATAATATATTAAAAGAGTAATGAAAGTCCATTTTAATTTTTCAAAAACTTTTACACGCTTAAAGCTCTTAAAAATTAGATTTATTTTTCTATTAAAAGTCAAAATGAATTGTGTTTGAAAATAATTTACGATTATTGCTAAGATTATTTTTTATACACTCAATTTAATAGCTTTAAAGTAGCTTATCTCACATAATAACATACTTCTATCTGGTATATAAAGTTGAAATATCCGGCTGAGATTTCGATACAACCTCATGTTATGCTCACTTGGTTATGTAAAGGGATGTTAAGGTGCTCCGTAACCGTAACCAAACTTATCGGATATCCGAAATAAAAATGTATCCGAAACCGTAAATTAATCTGATATAAAAGTTTCGAATGATTTCAGATAGGGGTGGAGTCATGACAAGTTCTCGTCCAGCCAGACCGAAAGATTAGCCACGCGCGTCCTTTGCATTGTATAGATAGTTTTGTTTATCTTTTGCTTAGCTATATTATATCAGTCATATTATTGTACTAAGTGATAACCTACAAATAAAGTCAAATCATCACTTATTTGTATTTTCCTTTAAAATTCTTTAAAAATGTAATATCCGTAACTGAAACTATCCGAAACTATCGGATAATTCAAAATAATTTCATATCCGTAACCGTATCTGAAACCGATAAAACGTTATTCACATATCCGTATCCATATCTAAATCCGAAATTTTATATCCATAACGTGCCCGGTTATTTGCAGTAAAAATATTCATTACCGTTTTATAATATTTATATATCCAACAAGAGTTTCACTGGCGGTTAGAGTATTTACGGTCGAGTGACGTCCTGCTAATTGTCCTGGGGAAAAATATTTGGGATAAAGGATTAGTTCTTATTGATGAAACTTTTAATGGCTAATACAGATAAACATATTTTTATCATCATATAGCGAGAGAAGGCGGTGGTAGGACTCTGTCGAGCCTAAGGAGTCCGACTGCATAAGTACCACCCCCTTATCTATTTCTCCCGCCAAGCAACAATGATGACATTGTTGTGTTCCGGTTCGAAGGATAAGGTAGCCAGTACAATTACAGGCAAGACGCATATCATCTTAGTCCTCACAGTGAAAACGCACCTGCGGCTCTACAGTTTTGTAACATAAAACCATAAATTATTCAATTTCGACGCTATAAAGCTTTTAAAATTATTCAATATTTTGGTATTGCCTATGCTTTAACTAATAACTACTATTAAAGAATAACAAAGAGCTGGATGAGTATTATTTTATTACGCCTGATATAAAATGATTGCAATTTCATTATTAAAAGTTTTGCTTTACTTAATTTTAAATATTATTTAACCATTTATTATGGCTGTAGGATTATTATTATAGGTGATTTTATTCGTTACAAGATCAAACCCGCGACTTTACACGCATTTAATAAACCAAATGGAACAATTTTTTAGAATAACTTATAATTTCAATATTTTTTATAATATATAAACGTTTCTGTCAAGGAGATTCTTATATTAGCGGAGAAAAAGTATTTTTAACTAGTAAACATCCCTAAGCCGTTTCTTAGCCACCGAACTAAATCTCACGGGAATCAACTTGATTTACTGAGATAAAAAATTACCTGAGTAATCATTATCCGCTAGGTAAACTATTTCATAAAATACACACAACTGACTCTAAAACTCATATATATTTCAAAGCAATTTATCAATTGTAAAGATTTTTCGATGATGTTATTTTGAACAAAAATTAATTTATATTTTTATTAAATTACTAGCCGTACCCACGACTTCGCCCACGTTCAAACTTCCGATCGCTATCAAACTTCACAGGATCACCCGCTAATCTGTAGATTTCCTGAAAATTTCATCAAAATCGCTCGAGCCGGTTTGCAGTCCATAGGGAACATACATACACACATTGATTATATATATATATATATATATATATATATATATATATATATATATTGATGATGATGATTTTGATGTTCTCCTAGCCGATTCCGGCTACGGCGGCCAATCTCATTGAGATTAGCCAACTGTGCAGAAGATATTATAGTGCACAAGTGTACGCGCAGACACAAGTGCACTCTCTATTCCTATCACTCTCATACTCCGGTGGGACGACCACTCGACAAGACCGGTGAGAGTTAAGGCGCAGGACCGACGGCTTTACGTGCTCTCCGAGGCACGGGGGTGTAACACCGCCAACTTCCCAAATCCGGGCTGTTACTGAGACTTACTATACAGAAAGACTAAATAAGTAAACTTGGCCCGACCCGGGACTCGAACCCAGGACCTCCGGATGTGCAGCCACTACACCACCGAGGCAATTATATATATATATATATATATATATATATATATATATATATATATATACATGTATAGATTCGTATCTAACTTTCTTTTAAGTATAATGTTATATTCTAATTCTGATCCTGTTAAAGAGTAACAAATCGATTCAAAGAAGCCGGTTTGGTAATTTAAAAACGTAGCTTTTACCAATAGTTTGCAGACGGAGTAGCGTCAGCAAACAAGTACTATTGGCTACTGCATGGATTTATCTGTGGTTTGTGTACTGTTGAGAAAAAAATGTTATTTAATTAGCTTCATTATATTACTAGCGACTCACCGTCGCCCCGGTTGAGTTCGCCGCTAGGTACGTTTTAACGGTTAGTATAGATTTTTCAGAGATTAGATATTTTCCCGCAGAAAAAGGTATTCTAATATGTTGACCCGGATAACCAGCTATCATCATACCAAATTTTATCAAAATCTGTCCAGTGGTTTCCTCGTGACGCGTTCCCAGACAGACAAACAGACAGACAAAAATTCTAAAAACGATAGATTCGGCCTCTATATCATTAATAATGACTATTTCATTAAGATTTTCCAAAAAAATATTTTATGTACAGATTCGACTTAGTTAAAATTTTATTATATGTATAGATTTTGTTTCGTTTTAGCATTATTATATTCATCTATAATAAAATACATACATATTGATTATCACTATTATACTATGATGCACCTTCAGATTAAACGGTCATTGTCTCAAACTTTGAAGAAAATTTTATGTCACGTAAAGATGCATCCTTTACACAGGAAGGGATAGCGAAAAAACTAGAAATGTTCACATATTATATTTTAGTACTCCATGTAATTTTAATACTAACACTATAAAATGAAAAATTTATATAATTAACTAGCGTATAAAAAAAATCAAATATAATATTATTACTATTTTTCTGCGAACCGTATTTCAAACTCGACGGAGACCAGATTCCCTTTCGGGCAGGAAATTGAGTGAATGTTTTCCAATTTAATCGCATCTGCGCTGATACTTCACTGTCTGTGCGGGGCTTGTGCGGGACGTGGCGAGAATTCGACACAGTGTTCCACTGTCTTGCGTCTGAAAGGAATATTATGTTAACAGCCGATAGAATGTAGAATATAAGTTACATTTACTATTTTAAAATCATAAAATAAATTTTCAGCCACCAAGAAATGCTGGAGCAATATTGACGAAAACGACCAAATCTCTGTACAGAGAAAACAAACCAAGACAAAAGCGTGATGCTATAAGGTATAGCGATTAGGAGAATGGGCTGTGATAGACTGACATACAGTCATATATGCACGTAATCCTAAATAATATCAAATATAAAGTCGATACAAATAGCATCTTAGTAGGTAAAGAATTTATTTTTTCTTATTAGTGTATATATACTGTGTTACATATTTACTATAATATCTTTACGTAATTATATAATACTTAAGAAATTTCTTTTGCGTACATTTTATTTTGTTGATGTAACTGAAGCATTCATATATCTATGTAGATAGTTAATCCAAAGGATCCAAAACTAGGGGGGACAAACTAGATGATTAAGTATTCTCTCCCATGATCATGTTTGCTGTATAGCATTTGAAACGTCGGGAACTAAAATCAAAATAAATCCTCGAAAAAATTCAAAGATAGTAGTAGTTTTATTTAAGCAAATATTCGCGTAAACTTAAGAAAATATTAGGTACTAGCGACTCATCCTGGCTCCGCTTGGGTTCATCCCTAGTTACGTTTTAACGTTTAGTATAGATTTCTCAGAGATGAATTATTTTCCCGCAGTAAAAAGTATCCTATATGTTAACCCGGATAACTAGCTCTCGTTAAATTAAATTTCATTTAATTCTATTCGGTGGTTTTTCCGTGGTGCGTTCCCAGACAGACAGACAAAAATTCTAAAAACTATAGAGTCAGCCTCTATCGATAATAATAACTATTTCAATAAGATTTTCCAAAAAATATTTAATGTACAGATTCGACTCAGAATTTTATTATATGTATAGAAGATATATTACAGAGCTTAAAGCCAAGAATTTTTTGCATAGTTCTTTACATTAGACAACTCAAACAAACATACAAGAGAAAACTTGATTTCCCTCTATCGTGTAAGTTTCATATTATATTAACTAGCAACTTTTCCATAAATGAGGTTCAATTTAGCCTTCAAGTTTTATAATTACATGTTAGCAACGTGCACCGTATTAAATAAATATTTTTCCTCTTTGAAGTAAAGCTTTTGAATTCATCATGTTAGTGAATATTATTTTACAACATTATTTCTGCATGAAATATAGAGAATTTTACACAGAAACTTGATTTTTAAATTATATAGTCTACATTTTACAATTATACACGTTGTATGGTAGATTGTGTATATTTATAGTACTTGAAGAGAAATGTGTCCTTTTTAAGCATATTGTGCGTATGAAAGAGTATGAGGTTTGGTATAGTTAAAGTTTATATGAAGAAGGACTGAATAAAGGAAAAAATTATTGGTTACTTCTTTGTGATTTCCAATCACTTATAAAATTATCATCAATTTTATACTAATACATAAAGCTTAGGTATATTTATTTATTTCTTTTCTCATGCTTGTCAATGGAATAGGGGTCGGGTCCGATTTGAAAATACTTTTTGCATTAAATAGTCTATTGAGAAAGGTTACATATTATGCAAAAAAATTAAAAAAAAAACCGACTTCCAGGCACTAAAATGTAAAAAATAAATAGAAGTATATATAGGTACCCTTTAAAACAAAAGAAATCCAAATCGATTCAGGCGTCTTCGAGTAATCGGTGAACATACATAAAAAAAAGATTCCGACGAATTGATAACATCCTTTTTGGAAGTCGGGTAAAAGTTACATATCTATAAATAAAAATAAATGGCAAAATGTGTTGTTAAGCGCAAAACTCGAGAACAGCTGGACCAAGTCGGGTATTTTTTTTACAAATATTCGTTGAAGTCCAAAAAGGTTTCTTTGAAGAGAAAAATTGTCTATATATTCCATACTAACCGCTAAAACGTCCTGAACGAACTCGAGCGAAGCTAGGGTGAATGGATAGATAATAATAATTTTAAATTAGTAAAATGTTGTACATACAAAGATTCTATAGTTGATAATATCCATGAGTCTATTATTAAAAATATTCTCTGCATTTTTTTAAGGATTTTAATGCCATTTTCTTTTAATGTGATTCTCTAAGATAGATCACTAAGAAAGCAAATAAGAAGTGGATTCATATGAATAAATTAGAAGAAATGCGAGCCACGTATTCAGCTAATTTGAACTAAAGCACGTAAAAATATTGTATTGATAAGGAGCTGTAAATCATATTCTGGGTTATAAAATATATTTATTATATAATTATCTTATACTATAATATCTGTGTATGTGTGTCTGTGTTTGTATTTGTCACTCCTGTATGCTGAAACGACTGAACCAATTTAGAAATTTGGAAGAAAAGTACACATATCTAACTATTACGTCCTACTATAAAAAAAAATTATTTAAACTTTCTTTCCATACAGAAGTAAACAATTACTTTATTAATTAGCGCCACTCCATTCTAAACAGGACGGGACTGAAGGATATGTATAATTTATAAAAAAATAAGCTACAGCGAGAATCGAACCCATAATAATATTATTAGACAGTAAGAAAAAAAACAATTATAATTTTAATACGATATTATCAGCTCTATGAACATATATGCTGTAGAAATATAGTAATGAAAGTAGTAGAAAGCAGGCGCAGTTTGAACAATATTTCAAGTGAACTATCCTTGTATTTCACGTGCTCTGACTTCAAGTGTTTGCGTTGAAAGATTGCAGGAGAGCGGTTAAAATAACCGAAAATTTTAAATGTACGCTTTTCTTTATAATGCTTGAAATAATAATAGACACTGATAAAAAATAAATATGTTGGTACATTAACACACAACACCGTCTAGTTCCATGGCAAGCTACGAGGCTTGTGTTATGGATACCAGATAGTTGATACACTACACATATATAAACTTTAAATACATACATATTATAAATATAAATTCGAAAGGTTTCGGCTGTGGGTTTTAGTGAGTAGGAGTCTCACAGTACCTTGTCCGTTATGACGGCGGGCAGGAACCCCATGATGGGTTACCCCAGCGACAACAAAAAAAATGGGTGTTTATATTTATAATATATATGTATTTAAAGTTATATATGTGTAGTGTATCAACTATCTGGTATCCATAACACAAGCCTCCTAGCTTATCATGGAATTAGATGGTGCTATGTGTTAATGTCCCAACATATTTATTTATTTAATCGATAAGGCATTTCGTATTCAGGGAAACAATCATATTTACATACATGTAGAGGATAAAGAAGGTCATAAATTGCGTCCATATGATTTAAGCAGTGTTAGCACCTCGCGCTAACATTTTTATTCTTTCACACATTATCTGGAGTCCGGTACTGGTGAATGCAACTTGGTTTTCGGAAAAAATATTTTTTGTTACATATGCCAATATATAATTTATATACAATATTATATACACATATATATATAGTTATTTACTAAAGAGTTTGTCTGTTTGTTTGTTTGCGCTAACGATGCTAATATAGCGACACAACTGAAACTCAAAATTTACTTTATTTAACCGCATTTTTAAAAGCACTTCTGCATCGTCAATTTTTCTATTAAAATAAAATGTGTTCCAAGAACATAACATTTACATTAAATTATTATTGACTTGCATTTTTTTTATTTTTTTTTCTTAGTCAAACACTTCGTTTTATAAAGTAGGTAAAATAGAACATCATGAACATCATCATTTCTTTTTCTTCCATGAAGTGAAGTAAATTTTTACAAGCCTTGTAGCTTACCATGGAACTAGATGGTGCTGTGTATGAATATCCCAACATATTTAAATGGATATGCAAATTAAATGATAATTTCCATATATGTAATATGCAACAAGTAACCGTACTGTTATACCGTAAAAATATTATTGTAACTCGACGACTGATTTCGCGAACGTAATTCGTGCAAATCACATAAATAAATGAATATAAGAGAAATGAAATAAATCGCTGATTCAGCTATCATCCATACCTAATATTATAAATGTGAAAGTGTGTTTGTTTGTTTGTCCTTCTTTCACGTCGAAACGGAGTGACGGATTGGCGTGGTTTTTTGTGTGGAGGTAGCTGGAGGGCTGGAAAGTGAAATAGGCTTTTTACGTTATTATACAATCCAAAAAATATTTATGATCAGAATTACTTGAAACTTGGTATAAATGCTCTTCAATACAATGAATTAAATACGTGTTTTAGCATTTTTGGAAATTCCCCCCATAAGGGGGTAAAATAGCGGATGAAAGTTTGTATGAAATCTACCATTTTAGAGGTTTTTTTTGTAGTTTTAGCGCGAGCGAAGCTGCATTTTCTGCTAGTATCACATAGATCTTACAAAATAGCACTACAGCTTGCCGTCACTTTTTATTAAAAGTCTTAACACAAAGTAAAAACCTAGGTAAAGGTTCTTAAATAGTGCTTACTATACAAGAACGAACCCACGACCTTTGAAAATATAAGCAGGAAATACTTCAAAAAATAAATAAAATCAAACCTGCACCAATAGTTTTATACAAAAGTGTTTTCTCCCTCAATATCCTCTCGCATATATTTGCCATATTTCGCGGTCTCGGACGTACATTACGGTAGCGCATAATAATGCGATAACTAACGTCCAAACCGTAATCTAAGATCAAATCTGAATAACAGAAGAAATTCGGTGTCTGATTTATATTTTCAATGTTTCTATAAGAAATAATGTTATTAGATAGTATAGAAAATTCGTTAATATAATATTAACGTTTGTCTGTTTGTGAGCTAAAATGACTTAAAGGATTTTGATACAGTTTTCAGTGAACTTTTAGTCATTTTTGTCCAGAATGTTTATATAATATATAAACTAATATGTTTATGCATATTGACGTTATTTATACTTCTCTTGGCACGTTTGGATAAAATTATAAGAGTTAAGTTTTTACGATGCGAGCGCACGTCGACAGCCAAAAAGCGACATGATGAAGTTAGCTGCATACCTTTTATAAACAGAGAGTTGTGACATACGAAATAAAATCTTTAGCCTTTTTTGTTATTTTACGCCAAAGAAGTATAACTTCTTACACGCGTTTTTTAATTAAAAAGCAAATAAAAAAAAGTTAACGTTTTTTTTTGAACCCGAAATTTGAACCCGCTTCATCCGGTTTTCTAAGCACCCACTTCAATCACTGCCTTAATAAGTCACAAGTGAATGATAAAATGAATATAATATTTTGTCATAAATAACAAGCTGCTCAATTCAAAGCGATTAATATCTACTGGTGCTATTAAATTCCTAGCCATTTACACCAAATTGATATAAAGTAAAAACCTTTTTGATATTTTAAAATATTTTCCGTCACGCACGTGCGACTGGACGGTCCATTAGTTAAACTTAGCTTTTAACTCTGCAAGAAAAAAAATCTTAGATTTTACCATACTTTAAGCTGAAATATGTATATAAAAATATCTAATAAGTTTTTTCTTATAGACCAAATGCCAGTTATTGCCACAGCTTTACAGTAACTTTAATTTCTACTTAGCATAAATAGATTAGCTAAGTAATTTTTTGATATGTACGTATATCCCTTGCATTATTTAAAAAAGATAAATGGAAGCTTTTTATAAAAATACAACATCGACCGTTATAACCACATTGTACATATAATTTACAATTAGTCTAATACTTTCTTAGATTTACGCGAATATTTGACATTTCAAATAAATCAATCTTTTCGGATTTGATTTTTCGCGGTTTTTTTTATTTTTGGTACCCGACGTTTCGAATGATTTACAGTAGCATCCCGTGACCTTGATTGTTGTAAAGCATTCGAAACGTCGGGAACCAAAAATCAAAGAAATCCGCCAAAAAATGCAAAAAAAAGTTTTATTTCAAATTTCAATTATTCTGTCATTCTAAACTATTTTTTGTAAATAATCGCTATTTTCACTCTTCGCCGTTATATTAGTAAAGAAAACAATACAATTATAGCATAATAGGCCGTGGCGACCAGTCTCATTGAGACTAGCCATCTGTGCAAGATATATTATAGTCTGTACGCGCAGACACAAGTGCACTCTCTGTTCCTGTCATACTCATACTCCGGTGGGACGACTGCTCGACACGACCAGTGAGAGTTTAGGCACAGGATCGACGGCTTACGTGCTCTCCGAGGAACGGGGGTGAAACACCGCCAACTTCTCAACTCCGGGATTTTACTGAGGATTACTAAACAGAAAGACCCAATAACTAAACTTGGCCCGACCCAGGACTCGATCCCAGTACCTCCGGAGTGCAGCCGGAGGTACTGGGATTAGCCACTACACCATCGAGGCAGTTAAGACCTAAATTACTTTATATGCTCAAAAAATATTTTATGAATGAATATCTTTAGCTAAAATACTTCCAAATACATTAAAAAGTACATCATATAAATATCATCTAAATAAAGTCCACTGTAGGCACGTCCATAGAAATAAAGCATTGTAACGTCATTGGAATATTAATTTTTGCTTTTGGTAGCGTTTTGTGATGAATTTTATTATCAACGTCGTTTCATGCTGAATCCAAATTGAGTCATTAGTTGGAAATTGATAACACACTCGAATGGGGACGCTCGACCGGTCCCAATGATTTAGAGGCTGGACGTTTTTCATTAAAATTGTTAGTGACATTTTCAGTTGTTATAGAATAGTAATATCGTTCGTGAAGCTGTTTGGTAACATATGTTTTACGTGTCGACTATAATATTATGCTTATCAAATTATGGAAGCTATAGAAATAATAGGTATTAATTTATAGGTATTCCCCTCATTCAAAAAGTACCTGGGCATTTTTCACAAAATATTTCAATAGACACCCATATTCATAGACAAACTCAAAAAGCAAAACCTTATCTAAATACAAAATTTGATCCAAATCGTTAAAGCCGTTTCCGAGATATACAAAATTTTATATACATATAATATACAAGAATTGCTGATTGAATATTATAAGATAAGATATGAAGGATGGTATTTATTAGTGCTATAAGTGGAATAAACCGTTTAAAAAAATCAATCAAATCAAACCGTTCCCGACGTTTCGAATGTTTTACAGCAAACATGGTCACGGGAGAGACAGTACAGACAGGAGAGTTTAACCCGTGACCATGTTTGCTGTAAATCATTCGAAACGTCGGGATCCAAAAATCCAAATAAATCCGCGAAAAAGTCCGAAAAGATAGTTTTATTTAAAATGTCAAATATTCGCGTAAATCTAACAAAGTATTAAGAGAATTTAAATGAATTAATTATGTGGCATAATAATCTGGTGCAATAAAAAAATATGTGTTGCCAAATTGCCACTCAGTACCATTCATATTGAGTTTAATAAAACTCAGATCCTAAACACATCATATATTACGGCTTTAGGTACATCAAACGTAACATAATCCAGAGGGGACCCCCAATTACGCGCGTAATGGCTCATAATTTAGGTAAATGCCTGCCCACGATAATTGATATCTCTGTCCTACATGTTTGTTGGAAATCAATACTATGCTTATGGGATACGAAGCGATATTCAAGTGTAAAACTGTTAAATGTTTATGGAACAGTTTTGTAGAGTATCGTGAAATGATATTTTTTCAAAAAAAGTTCAAAAAATGTCGCTTAAACCAAATAGCCTTTCACTTTACAGGAGAGCCAATTTAATGATTTTTTTTGTGAAAAAAAAATCATTAAAATGGCTTTCCTGTAAAGTTAAGAAAATGTCGCTTAAACTAAATAGCCTTTCACCCGTCGCAATGGGGTCCTATTACTTTGCCTACGCAGTCTACTTAGAAACTTCAGAATTACATGTTCAAATTCGAAGCTCTAGAATATTGAATCACTCATTTGTAGATATGTTTAATTTGTTGGCCAGTTGTTGAGAAGCTTGTGTTGTCATATTCTCTAGTTTTGTTGGATTATTGTATCGATTTCAAATTTAAATATGTAAAGTTTGAATAAATATAGAGCTGGTCTCACGATGGAGTTACGTGATGGATATTAAACTTTTCAATAGCTCTTTTGAGCTTGGGCTAATTTGATTCCTTTTGATGAGTCTTATGCGTTATAGTTGGCCAAAAGTGTATTATTTTAATTTATATTAAAAATTATTTATGGTCGAAATACTGTTCATAGGTTCGAGGAAATGTAGATTTAGAATATACCTTAGTATATTTGGAGTAGAATCTTTTTTTTCTGTTTTATTGTGGTTATTTTTAAGATAGTAACTCAGGATTATATTTAATTTACTTATAATGCATTTTTATTAGGCTAGAAGAGCAGTTTATTTTAAATATTTGTCTTTTCTTTTATTACTTAATATCAATAGCGGCACCATTAAATAAATAAAAAAGTATATAAAAGACTAGCGACTCACTCTCGCTTCGCTCGGGTTCGATCCTAGGTCGATTCCCCATACAAACTTTCATCCCCATTTTCACCACTTTAACGGATGATTTCCGGAATAAAAAGTAATCCTATGTTCTTCCCATAGTCTCAAACTATCTTCTTACCAAATTTCACTTAAATCGGTTCAGTAAATTCAGAGATACCCCCTACAACGTAACAAACTCACAAACTTTACCTCTTTATTATATTAGTATAGAATATAGATAATCAAAAAGTAATTTAAAAAAATTCAGTACGTATTCGATCATATGTTAAAGCCTTTACAGCAAAAGTCTTTTGTATTCGCTAACCTGTTAAACTCAATCGTTAACATACCATACGTTCCAACGAGCTGCGTCAAACGTAACTTAATCCAACGTATATTCCAATTACAAGTTAATGATAATTTAGATAATATATGTTCATGTTAATTGATATCATCTATATAATAATGCAAGGAAAGCTTTTGTTTGATAGTGCTATTGGCTGAAACTGTTATACCTTCACAGTTAAGGCTTCTAGATTGATCTGTATGGGTCACAGAACGACACATTTGGCTCAGATTGTGACCCTACTTGCTGTGCTAGCGGTCGCGGGTTCGAGTCCCGCTGGCATTCATTTATGTGATGAACACGAAATTTGCACTTCAGTAATGGGTGTTTATATTTATAATTTGTAGGTATATTGTATGTTATGTATTTAAAGTTATATATGTCTAGTGTATTAACTATCTTATATCCATAACACAAGCGTCGTAGCTTACCACGGAACTTTTTAAGAACTTTTAAAGTTTAGTATATATTTGTTAGAGACAAGATATTTTCTCGCAGTAAAAAATATCCTATATATTGACCCGGATAACCAGCTATCCTAACACCAAATTTCATCAAAATCTTTCTCGTAATTTTCTCTTGATACGTTCCCAAACAGACAGACAGACAAACAGAAAAAAATCTACAAACTATAGATTCAGTCTCTGTATCGATAATAATAACTATTTCAATAAGATTTTTTCAAAAAAATATCAAATGTCAAAAAAAAAAATTCGACTCAGAATTTTATTATATGTTTAGATTTTTATCGCATATACAAGTGTTCAGTGTATAATTTTACTTGTAGCGATTATTATTATTGTCCCCATTAAAAATACCACACTAGATAAGCATTTAGAATACTAATTAATATATAGAATAAATATTACAATAATCCTTCAATCCGCCTAAGTATAGATTACAAACCATTCGTAATTATAGGCTATACCTCTGGTGCATCGTCTAAATAAATAGAAGGCAGGAAATTGACCGCCCGATCAACTGGTATCGTGGAGTTAAGTACATTCGCTAGGGGAAACTTGTCTTGTAGTTTCTGTAATTTTCGATTGATGTTTCACTTTAAGTTATATAATATAAATTCATATGTATGTATGTTCGTTAATCATTAAATCGTTTGATATGTACCATTGTAAATAAAAAAAAGACTTTTTTCAGTTTTTTTTTGTTCGTTGTAAAATATTCGAGACGTCAGAAACTAAATTCAAAGTAAAACTATGAAAAAATCCCAATATATAGGGTCTAAGAGCCGGATACACTACGACCTTCACCGATCAGTTAACCAGATGATTTTTTTTTTTTTTTGTAATGTTTCAATAATAGCTAAATATGTCTAAAATAGCTTGCCTATCGAAATCCTGACCAGGTTATTTTTATAATTTATTTATTTTTTATTTTTCACCGTTCTGTTAACCAGCCGAATTTTGTTCTAACCGATAGTAAATAATATAAAGAATATGCTTAGGTAGCTTTGCCGACTCATTTCTTGACCTGGCAAGCGGGTATAAACAGGTATATTACTATAGGTACTATAGGTAGATGAGATATTTTCCCGCAGTAAAAAGTATCCTATATGTTGACCCGTATAAGCAGCTATCATCATACAAAACTTCATCAAAATCTATCTAGTGGTTTTCTTCACAGACAAACAGACAGACAAATATTCTAAAAACAATAGATTTGACTTCTGTATAGATAATAATGACTATTTCTATAAGATTTTCCAAAAAATATTAAATGTACAGATTCGACTCAGTTAAAAGTTTATTATATGTATAGATTTTATTAATCTAAATAAAACTATAAACTTTAATAATACAAAAACGTATACAAACAATACGGTATCTGAATACAAAGTGGTCTACAATTAATCATAGCTGCTTTCGCAAGTTATAATGGGTGGTGCATATCCAACGAGAGTAATTGGGTAATACGATCCACTAATAACTGTATTATTTAGTTTGGTGAGTGCATCGCTTTGAGATTCGCAGGAAATGTACTAGAAATTTACATGTGTAGCTATTAACTTCAATATTGGCTGGATTGTGGGTAGTTGGAAAATAATATAGCACCACGTTATGTGTCTTATTAGAAAATGTAAGCGATTTGTTGTGGGACAAATGTTTGTGTTAACTAGATGCTTGTCCCGTTAAGTCTGATTATTCACGTTTTGTGAGATGTAGTCAGCATACTCACTATACTCATAATACACTTATAAATGAATATGTTAGGACACACAGCACCATCTAGTTCCATGGTAAGCTACAAGGCTTGTGTTATGGATACCAGATTGTTGATACATTACACATATATAACTTTAAATACATACATATTATAAATATAAGCACCCATGACTGGAGTACAAACATTACACAAATGAATGCCCCCAGCGGGACTCGAACCCGCAACCGCTGACATAGCAAGTAAGGTCACAATAAACTGAGCCGAACGTGTCGACAATTATCAATTATGGTCACGGGAGAGAAATTGTTCTCTGTAAAGCATTCGAAACGTCGGGAACCAAAAATCAAAGTAAATCCGCAAAATCCAAAAAATATAGTTTTATTTAAAATGTCAAATATTCGCGTAAATCTAAGAAATATTATTTTATACAATTATTAGTAATAAATATACATTTTTATAAGTAACCATTATTATAAATAATAATGATTTTAAATAAAACTATCTTTTCGGATTTTGTCGCGGATTTATTTGTATTTTTGTTTCCCGACGTTTCGAATGCTTTACAGCATCCATGGTCACGGGAGAGACATGAGTCATCCATGGTCACGGGAGAGACATGAGTCTCTCCCGTGACCATGGATGCTGTAAAGCATTCGAAACGTCGGGAAACAAAAATACAAATAAATCCGCGACAAAATCCGAAAAGATAGTTTTATTTAAAATGTCAAATATTCGCGTAAATCTAAGAAAGTATTAAATAATAATGATTATAAATATATATATATATATATATATATATATATATATATATATATATATATATTATATAATATATATATATATATATATATATATATATATATATATATATATATATATATATATATATTATAAATAATAAATTTGACTCTCACTTCCGCGACACTCATTTTATCACACTCATAGGGGTATTGACTTACCACTCGGTCACGCCTAAACAAGTTTTACTTTGAAAATAAAAGGATCATGTAAGATCACTATTAAAAACTCCCATACATAGATTAGGCACATAATATGATAAAAATCATAATCATCATAAAATTTATATAAACCGAGCTTAAAATCTACGACAAAGAGAAACTCTCGAAATGCTATTTCAATAGAATCTTACCCTAAATCCTTAGTAAATAGGAAATTTCAATGCTTTTAGTTTATATCGAATAGGTTGTAATAACATTAATAGTTTTACTCTCAAATGGAGTACTTACAGGATTTAATTATGCCTCGTAATTGTAACTCTATGCTTTGTTGTAGTTTCAACACAAGTAATTTCTATTTGCATTCGAATTTAACATGATTCAATCATAATGATACAACCTGTTTGATTATAAAGGATATTTGTATTGGAAAATCTCAATATTCAATGTTTGTTTATGAACTGAATAGGTTTTTGAAATGTGCCTGCCATTTGCTTGTAAACAGTTATGTGGAAAATCGTACTATGTTTGGTTATAACATTTGAAATTTATCTTCCATACAATAAATACAAAACGAAGCAGTGGTAGCCCAGTGATACCTTGCTCGCTTGGGAACCGAGTGAACCGGGTTCAAATCCCGGGTCTCGCACATCTACTATTTTTATGTGCGAATCATTTCTAACATGATTACCACTTGACTTATGGTGAAGGAAAACACCTTGAGGAAACCTACATGTCTGAGAAAAACTAGCAAGTTTTCGAAAGACATGTGAAGTCCGCCAACCCACACTTGGCCAGCGTGGTGGACTATGGCCTAATCACCCTCGTATAAGGGAGGCCCGTGCCCAGCAATGGGACGTTAAAAGGACCGAATACACACGATAATTACATACAATTGTTTATTGTATCAATATCTTTTAATCTCCTAAAACACATATAGAATGAAAGAATGGTCAGCGCCACCTGTTAGCAAATTTTATTACTAATCGTTCGTACTACTAACTAAATGCGAAAGTTTGGATGGATGGATGTTTGTTATTCAATTACGCCAGAACGGCTGAACAGATCTGGATGAAATTTGGCACAAAAATAGATCATAGTCTGGACATAGGTTACTCTTTATACCGGAAAAATGTACGGTTCCCGTGGGATAGAGTTGTTTTATATACTAGGGACGAACCGCTAATAGTAACATAAAAATACCTTTGTAGAGTGCAGTAAATGTCATTCAAATCTGTTTTAGAGTGAAACAAACACACAAACAAACATTCACATTTCGAACAGTAGTGATTAAATCATTTGAAATATACAAACTAGAGCTTAATAAGTAATAAAATTTTCTATACAATACACATGTATGTAGCAAAGTAATTAACTAAGTATAACAAGTGGGCAGTCGAGTTTAGAACTAACTAGTAAGAAACTCGCAAGTCTGACAAAGAAAAGTTTCCGTCTAAACGAAACTATCAGCGCCAGGTATTATGAGATTGCAACGCGGTACAAAAATTGGAGCTCTCTTGTTACAAATTTTTATATGTTTAAATATGCTATACTATAAAAATATAGTAGAAAAAAGATTAAAGACATCCTAATAATACCTATAAAAATAGTTTGATATTTTTATTTAATATTTATAACTTTTCAATTGGTGCTATTTATAGTTGTATTTACAGTTTTAAAAATCGACAAATCTTAGGTTTATCAAATATTAAAATCAATAAATATATTTTGTTATAATCACGGAAATTGAAAAGTTAACAAGTTTAACCACCTTCCTTATTAGGTTCTAATAATAAGAAAAAATCATATTATAGCTACATATATACATATGTATATAAACATAATTACTATTTTTGTCTGTCGGTTGGTTTGCAACGTTATTTATGTTTAATTGTTACAATTGTTTGGTTTTTGAAACGATTGACGAAAATTGATTGTTTGTAACGGCTAGACAGATTTGGATAAATTTAGTATACAGATAGACCACTACCTTGAAAATCATATACTGCTACATACTACTGTTAGTAATTAATTTAACATTAAAATATACACCCCGAGCAAAGCAAGAGTAAGTCATTAGTACACAAAATAAAATATCATCGAATCCTCTGACTTATTACACTACATGTAACGCTATTACCGTATATATACGAATTTCTTTACCAAAACGTGTACCGT
Source organism: Brenthis ino (assembly GCA_921882275.1). NCBI lineage: Eukaryota > Metazoa > Arthropoda > Insecta > Lepidoptera > Nymphalidae > Brenthis > Brenthis ino. The sequence goes on from OV170221.1 coordinate 8,036,119, forward strand.
GTTATCATGAAGACAAGTTTGGATGTTTGAAAGCCGCCGATTTGTTAAACCTACTAGGTGTAAGGCGAAATAAATTGTTCCACAACTAATATCAATTTTACTTCTTCTAAACAGACTCTACTATTTGTTTGTTTCAATTTTATTTCTAACGTTAGCCGTGCTATTTTTGCTTGAATAAATAAATATAAATATGGTATAAATATGGTAAGCTACAAGGCTTGTGTTATGAATACCAGATAGTTGATACACTACGCATATATAACTTTAAATACATACTATTATTTAAAGTTATATATGTATAATGTATCAACTATCTGGTATCCTTAACACAAGCCTTGTAGCTTACCATGGAACAAAATGGTGTTTTTTATTTAACTGTCTTCCTAATTAAATTATTGTTATTTTTGAAGTGCTGTGTTTATTTAATTTTCACAATACTATTATAATTTAGATACCCATATAGTTAATAATATTTAATTCGTACTACCATATATACAATAATTTCGGGATGATCTTCACAAAGACTAAATTTAATAAGTTCAAAATAAACAAAATATACTCGTAGCAGTAACATTCGCAAATCCTAGTCGTCGAGTAGTCCGGCGGTACGGAACCGCTAAGCTCGTCCCGCCTGCTTCGGTTTATAAAACTAAATTCTAACATCACCCCACTAAAATAGAGGTGGCATTCTTTAAAAAAATTGGCATTGCATTCGAAGATATTTTTTATATCTTCATGAGCAAAATTAAGTAATTAGGTATTTAATTGGTTAGCTATAAATCTTATATCTTTAGACGAGCAATTCTTGTATATATATATATATATATATATATATATATACAAGAATTTCCCAGGTCCAAATAAAAGCGGGAATGACAGGACTTAAGACAGATCCTGGTGCAGACACACAAAAATGCTGGACCCCAGATAAAGTTAGGAAAGTGGCATGAGTAGGAAGAAGGAGAAGTTCTTAATAATTGTTATATTTCTAGTACCTGGGCTACCGAGCTTCGCTCGGAGTTTTTGGCCTAAAGTATAATTTTTTTTTTAAACTAAAAACTTGAATAAATATTAAAAAAAAACAAAAGTAAAAACTTCGTATCCGACCGGGATACGAACCCAGACACCTGTGGTTGTCAAACTTGCGCCTTGGCCGCTTGACCACGATGCTCATGTCCTAGCGTGCGAATTACCGACGATATTTTGCGTGGAATAATGTGAAACAAAACTGCATGAAAACTCGATAACAGCGTTTTCCCAGACATAAAAGTAATCTAGATCGATGTATCGCCACCGAAACCCCCTATATACTAAATTTCATGAAAATCGTTGAAGCCGTTTCCGAGATTCAAATTATATATATATATACAAGAATAGCTCGCTTAAATATATTAGATAGATATTTTTTGTAATAAAAATAACCGTGTATTTAATATAAATATATATGTGCATTTAACTCAAGTTTGCGATTTGTCGTTACTAGATTAAGCCTCCTAATATTGCAATACCACATTTATGCCCGATAGGATATTACAAATTTAGACTATTTTAAGGTGACCAACAACCATTTTAATTATTCCCTATTTAATATCCTTAGTAGATACTCACCTGTACAGAACTATAGTACAAAATTTCATGAAAATTTGATAGAAGCTCTAACGGCTTTGTGTCAGTCATTTTTAACCAACAAAAAAAGAAGTAAGTACTTCCTCTTTTCAATTCTTCTATCTTATATCTATATATATTAAGACATTTCTTATTATTAGAACTTATTTTTAATGATTTTCTTAACAATTGGACAACGTAAAAACAACGAAAAATTATTTAAGATACCACGTCCACAGTTTTCTATATCCACCCCGCCCTCAGAGTCCGCAAGCTGAATGAAGTTTCAGTAATTTGGTAAAGCGAATGCAAGGTACGAGCCCCGAGTGGGATTTTCTTACAATCCGCGCTTTGTTTTCAAGTCTATTTCAAGTGAAACGCCCAAACACACTAGACCTCTCTAACCCCTGATAATTTTAGCAAAAATCTCAGAATTCCACAATGTTTAGAGGTCATTAAAACTGGCTTTAGTTACTGAGTCATGCGTTTTATGTACACTTATTACTATTGCAATAGAGTTCAAATTAGACTATTTTTGAGTTAAAAATATTTTGTGGAAAGGATTTTAGAATATTATATTTGGTACAGATTAAAATAATTCCAAATATCATGTTTATTTTATTTTGCTTTATCTTTGTTACATTACGTTTAAGACAATCTTTGAAAATAATCTAAATTTACCTGGAAGGTAAAATGGAGTTTTGTATCACATTTAAAGGTTGTTAATGTTTGTTTAAATGTGCTTTCTAAGATATTAAGATTATTATATACTACCGTACATATTATATGTATACATAGCCCAAAACAAAAGCGGTATGTAATCTTAATCTATACTAAAATTATAAAGAGGTAAAGTTTGTGAGTTTGTGACGTTGTAGGGGTAATCTCTGGATCTACTGAACCGATTTAGATGAAATTTGGTAATAAGTTAGTTTGTGACCCTGGAAAGGACATAGAATACTTTTTATTTCGGAAATTATCCCTTAAAGGGGTGAAAATGGTTTGTATGGGGAATCAACCAGTAGTAATATTATAAATGTGAAAGTTTAGATGGATGTTTGTTACTCAATCGCGCCAGAACGACTGAACGGATCTGGATGAAATTTGGCACAGATATAGGTTATATTCTGGAATAGCACATAGTCTTTTCACATTTTAGTTCCCTTGGAATAGATTTACTTCTGTTTTTTTTTGTTTTTTTTAGAGGCAAACCCGAGCGAAGCGAGAGTGAGTCGCTAGTCTATATATAAATTGGCAAAGACAAAAGAGTTCAGCCCTTTTTTTGTATAGGAGCTATTAAGGAGCTTTAGTGTTATCAATAAAATAGTCTTCTTCATTCCAAGTGACACTGGCGAAATAATCTGTACTCAACTAGCACCCTTTGAAACCATTAACAACAGGTTTTATATGAGTAGAATGAGTAGAATGAGTTTTATTTTTATATAAACAGGTAAATTCTATTCATATATGTTTTACTTAAATTTTCATATAAATAAATACATTAGGTGAAAAGTTTTGTTATTCGTATGTTTGATCGCGCTTAGCTCTAGAACTACCAGTCCTATTTAAAAGATATTTTTGCCTCACACCTATCACCTTTTTGTTAAAAAAGGCTATAAAGGCTAGACAATAACACCCTACGATCCTAAGGACTACAACAATTATATACAAACTAGCGACTCACCGCTCCGCTTGGATTTGTTTCTAGTTACTTTTTAACGTTCAGTATAGATTTCTCAGAGATGAGATATTTTCCAAATTTAGTAATTATATAAAAACAGTTGATACCAGACATAGTTCTAAGCTTTTGTATTAATAAATTTATAACATTTTCATATAAATTAAGCTTTCAATTTACAACTCTCTATGCTATTCCCGACGCGACGATAAATCTATGGTGAAATTGCTTTTATCATTTAATTAACTAAATGTACTTTTTTAATTGAACTCTAAAGTGGTAATAGAATTAAAACCCAGTACTAATTAAAAATATATGAAAATCGGTCAAACACGAATCAAAATAGCACGCCAAGGGTATGACAAAACAAAAGAGCTTACATTTTTACTAATCAATAGAAAATATCTATACATATAATAAAATTCTAACTGAGTCGAATATTTACATTGAATAGTTTTTGAAAAATCTTATTGATATAGTCATTATTATCGATACAGAGGCCGAATCTATAATATAGTTTTTAGAATTTTCGTTGGTCTATCTGGGAACCCATCACGAGAAAACCACTGGACAGATTTTGATGTATGATGATAGCTGGTTTTCCGAGTCAAGATATATCTCTGAGAAATCTATACTAAACGTTAATACGTACACGTAACGAGCGAGGATGAGTCGCTAGTATTTAACATATTGGGAGTATTCTTTCAAAACCCATAGTGTGTATACAACTTGGATACTAGAGTTAATATACAAATGTAGTTAAATCGATTTGAAGCTTTTAAGCTTAACTTTTTTCAAAAGATAATAAATACCAAGAAATTTTTACTTTTTTGGGGTTTCATCTGACGATAAGTAAGTACGTCAACTTCCTTTTTTCTGTTTATTCATGAATAACTTGTAACTTATCGTGCTTCCATGCTTCCAAGCTTGAATTAGTATAGGAAGGAGCACATAAAAGATAAACTTCTAAAGAAAAAAATTTTTTTGCACCAAAAGCTTTCTCAGACATATACAGAATAACTCACCAGAGTTCCACTACAATGAGATTAATGGTTTAGAAATGCATAGAGGACAAACATACGAATATTCATTTTCATTTAAATAGATTGCTCAGTTGTTAAGGTCGTACTATGTTGATTTAAACCTTAGGGTTTTTTTTAGAAAAATAATAACATTATTTTCAAATGAAGCTAGTGCATTTTGAGATAAGTGCATTCAAACAAATGAAACAGCGAACTCTTTAGCTTTACATATTAATATATATTCATGACCCAATTTAGTTTCTTTATAATAAAAAGTTATGTTTCAAAAGACATTGAAGTTCTACAAATGAAGTTTATTCATGCTGATTCAACAACTAGCAAATGCATAATACTTGTAAATAAGCGATAGCATTGAGCAAGTCCTTGATACAGTACAAGGTTTTTCTTTATTCGTTCTATTATCCACCCACGATTGGGGCAAAGATTAAAATGTAGATGTGACAAAATATATGCTTGTCTCGGAGCGATAATTGTGCCTTAAACTTCCAAGACGTCATTACCTTTAATTTTATTTTATTACAATTTAATTTATAGTCGAAATGAAAAAACATACTTCAATAAATTTTTATTTACTTACTGTGTCGTCATTTATTATTTATTTTAATGAATTAATATTAAGTGAGTAATAAATAGCATTATTTATCAAATAAACTATAAATGGTTCTGTGAAGCTTTTGCAAAGTTTAGTATAGCTTAAAGTATACCTTGCGCGTTTTTAAGAAATATAAACTTTATTCATAAGTAAATAGAAGTCGATATTGAATATTATGTACAGTTATTGTTAAACGCACTAATACGTCGCACCTTTAACGATGGTGAACTCTGAATGTTCAAATTTAAGAATGTATAGATAGGGGGTTATTATTCATATCATATATATCGCAAATTATCGCTATTACTCAATAAACAAAGATATGAAGTCGAAAATTTAATTTCTTCGAATTTATTCGCGATTCTTCCTTATTTTTATTCGCGTCTTTGGCGTGCAAGAGTAACAAGCATCCATCCATCCATCCTCAAAAACTTGTACATTTATAATATTAAGTATGGATTAGTACTACAAATCTTTCATACATATGTATGACCAATGCAACATTATTATTATAAAATTTTAATGCAAATTACTCTTTGACTCAGAAATGACACGAGGGTAGCTAGAACGTTGTAAAATCCAACGTATGGCCTTGTTCTATTTGAAAGGCCAAGGTTTATGTCAAGCTGAGTTAATGTAATCCTAGTAAATTATAAAATATTTACAATAGAATATAGTGAGTGTAAGAATAGTAAAAACTGTCTTGGCCTTCTAATACAGTAAAAACACTGGCAAATTATGAAAGTAAATTTTATTTTCAATTCTGGAGCAATTTTCAGGTCCTTTTGTAGTAACGAAAATGCCAACTTTTGGCGATTAATAATAGTTGTTTATGTGCTTTTCCAGGTCATAGTTTATCCATGTACAAAATTTCATCTAAATCCGTTTAGCAGTTATAGCGTGAAGTAATAACAAACACACAGCCCGAGCATGTCGAAACATTCACATATATAATAATATCAAAACATGGCAATAATTAAACTTCATCTTGGCTAATCTATACGCTAAATAACAGCACTTTTAAAGTCACTTTCTTTCCATTAGCTAACTGCGAACATTTTCGGCACATAATATTTCCTCTCTCCACCGAGTTCGACCCTCGTTCTGTCAAAACAAATGCCTTTTTTCTCTTTTCGCGCGAAACCTCCATCTCATGTGCCCTCAGGTTTTTACTTCAAGTACAAATTAAAAACGGCTCGGGTGAATATTTTCGAAGTCATCAAATTTTTGTAATTGTTGTTTCGTTTAATGATAAATATATGTTCTTTTAACATTTGTTTTATAGATAAATTGTTAAGGACTGTACCTTTAATTAGGTCGGAGGTTAGAAACTATAAAAAAAAACTTAAAAAAAATATTAAATTCAAGGCAAAGCTCTAATGAGTGTTCATCCAAGATATCTTTAACTAATTGATAGTATTCGTTCAATAACATATTTTGTATTATTCCTTATTTAACCAGATAGCGCTTGGCGCAGTTTGTAGTGACGCTACTTACTGGGCCAGCGATCGCGGGTTCGGGTCCCGCTGGTTTTTTAATAATTCATTTGTGTGATGAGCACGAGTGTTTGTACTCCAGTAAAGGGTGTTTATATTTATAATATGTATGTATTTAAAGTTATATATGTGTAGCATATTATCTATCTGGTATCCATAACACAAACCTCGTAACTTACCATGAAACTAGATGGTGTTGTAAATACGAGTAATTAACGTCAATATCACTTTTTGCGATCAATAAAAAAAATACCTTAATCATAACTATATTTTCCAGAAGCTGAAAGAAAATTTATTTAAAATTTGCAATAAAATATAATTTAAAAAAGGCGCATTCGACTTATTTTCATGCAATCTACAGAATAAACCCCTACGGGAGTCCCCCATGTAAGTTACACCCTTCGCTAATGAACGCGAGATTCTTTTTCGATTTTCATTCAAAGCAAAATGGGGATTATTTTTGGCAGACAGCTGCACAAAATGACAGCTTTGTTTTATATCTTTTTATGTGTATTTAAAAAATAATTATTGATATGAACGTAATTTGAGTTCGGTTCATTTATAGGGAAAATTGAATCTCTGAATTGGTATAAAAAGTTCTTATTGAACGATTCAACGAAATCTTAATGTGTATGCCATGACCATTTTTGAAATATTTTATCTATACATGTAATAAAATTCTTACTGAGCCGAATCTGTGCATTAAATATTTTTTGGAAAATCTTATTGAAATAGACATTATTATTTATTATCGATACAGAGGCCGAATCTATTCTATTATAATAGTTCTTAGAATTTTTGTCTCTCTGTCTGTCTATCTGTTACCGCATCACGGAAAAACCACTAGAGGGATTTTGATGAAATTTGGTATGATGATAGCTGATGATGAAAATACAAAAACTGCAATGTAAGAGTATAGTAATATGTGAAACCCAAGAATATGGTTTTAGTTTGTTTGTAGTTGCTAGTAATTTATAATTTTTTGACCAATTTCTAAATGAGTACTGTGTATGTTAAAATATTATTCCCAAATAACGTTTCTTGACATAACTCAAACAAATATCACTATATTTTTATTTATAAACAAATAATCCATAATATATTTTATTAAGAATAAAATAATAACCAATTGTATGATATCAATTTTACAATAATATTAAATAAAGCATTTAGATATATAGCAAAACTCACTTCCGAGCCGGCGACAAGTTCCTCAAGGACTTACATACTGACATTTAATTACATTTTGTAAATGTATAAATAAATATTCAATCAATTAAAATATTTTATATTTTGATTTAATTTATAATTTTACGTAGGTATACCAGAAATAACTCAATCAATAGAATACATATAATCAAATATTACTATATTATTGTGTGTTTGTACCAACAATAATAACATAAAAACTTACAAACCTATAACGATCTATATAAAAATAAAAGAGTCAGCATCGAATATACCCATTAGTTCATCGATTTTCCATTTTTTTCAACGATTTGGGGTTATCCAGTTATCTAACAACATTACCATCATGAGGCCATAAAGTGTGGCTGTTTAGAGTTTGAGCTTAGTACGACGAGTTAACATGCCATATCGCGATAAAAGTAATTTCTCTTATAATGGATCCATATTTTTACAATTACGACAATTATGTTAGATAATGATAAGTTTAGCTGTGAAAGGTTTAGCTAAAACGCAGATGTACCATTTATATACATTTTCATATTGTACTAGCGATGCTAGGGTCTAGCATGAACCCTAATGACCTATAACTTATTATAATCAAAGTAATAAATCTGATATAATCTATAATTAAGCAACAAGCTATTATAAGTATTAAAGTCCATGCTAAAACAACATTTCCTCTAACTATTTCTTGAACAATAATGTCAGAAATTTACTGCACTACCTAGTTCTAACTTTCTAAGTATTTCTATTACACGTGCTTTACTTCAGTGCTTGCGAAGCTAAGCTTACAACTTATAAATTAATGTTGAATTGACATGCGAATATTTTGAACTTTTAAAATAAGATTCTTTGTTATAATTTAGTTTGGTTTATTAATGAATTAATATGGTCAACAAATATATATATATATATATATATATATATATATATATATATATATATATATATATATATATATAGTTTCGAAAATATGTTGAAACCAAAATTTATATTATATTTTTTTATATATAGAACTTCTGTTATTAATGAGAAAGTTATTGTGTGGGTTTGTTTATTAGTTCGCTAAAATTGTTGGACACATGTGGATGAAATTTTGTGCTTAAGACGGGGGAGGTTTCGTTGGGCTTTAGTGATTAGTGCTCACTTTCCCACATAGCCACTGTACGCGTGTTTGTACTCCAATCATGGGTGTTTATATTTATAATATGTATGTATTTAAAGATATATGTGTAGTGAATCAACTATCTGGTATCTATAACACATTCATACATATCATAAATATGACTGAAATACAAACATTCGTGCTCATCACATAAATGAATGCCCCAGCGGGACTCGAACCCGCGACCACTGGCTCAGCAAGTAGGGTCAAACTGAGCCAAGCGTGTCGTCAAAGTTATATAAGTTATTTAATAAATTTTAATTAGTCTGGTCTCTAGATGCATAGCACACTATTTACATACATAGTATTTTAGAATTTGTGAGGTCTAAAATATATTATTTTCATTACGTTCCACCATAAATCTTCTAAGACACGGTCTTACATGTATAAGCTAATCCATGGGACTACCTTCGCCACCATATCATCGCCATTTCTTAATTAACCAGATTGCATTTATATGGATTTCACATAAATCAGGTCTTGCGTTTCGTGTGGAGACCGAATTCCCTCTTCGTATGGCCACTAAACACTCGTTTATGTAATATCACCAAATTTTAATTATTGGGAGTTTATATTTATTATATGTATGCATTTAAAGTTATATATGTGTAGTGTATCAACTATCTGGTATCCATAACACAAGTCTCATAGCTTACCATGGAACTAGATGGTGCTGTGTGTTAATGTTCCAACATATATAATAATATATGTTATAAAAATCTCTCTATCTTTGTATGTACTAATTACATAATAGAACCTGGAAAATGACAAATCATTTACTTTATATTATATAATTTTTATAATTAATATTAATTATTTATATAATTTTTACTTTTAAAAAATTAAACAGCCAGCCCTCCTTATTTTTACTCGTTTTGTAATCCCACAATTACTATATTTTGTATATGAACATATATAAAGGTTTTATCCCTCTAACGCTATTAACCCGCTTCATTTAAAGGATTTACTTGTAGTTACTATCAGTAGACAAGAAGAATGGTTAGAATTAGACAAGTAATTATATTATTTTTGTATTGTGGTCTCTTCACATCACAATTTACACTGTATGTATGACATCAATAACAGTTAAAGCTATTCTTGACGTAATCTATACATATAATAAAATTGTAACTAAGAAGAATCTGTACATTAAATATTTTTTGGAAAATCTTACTGAAATTAACATTATTATCGATACAGAGGCCGAATCTATAGTTTTTACAATTTTCGTCTGTCTGTGTGTTACCGCATCACAGAAAAACCACTGAGGGGATTTTGATGAATTTTGGTATAGTGATAGGTTATCCGGGTCAACATATAGGATACTTTTTACCAGGGGAAAATGTCTCATTTCTGAGAAAAAATACAAAAACTGCATTTTAACAGTATACTAATATATAAAACCTAAGAATTTGGATTTTGGTCATGTGAACGCGGGTGGAGCCGCGGGCAATGCTAGTTTGTATAAATAATAGTTTGAAAATAAAATTAAAAATATTTGGATCCTGACAATAGCGCCACCTACCGCATTCTACTATAGCTAGGTATCGTACAGTAGTCGATCGAATATAAAGTTTGGCGGAAAATCTTATAAATCTTGTCATTGTTTAATTTATTATTGTCACATTTTTTTATTTGAATAAGTCTTAATAAGCTATTGCCATATAAAAATATAGATACACATTTCCAAACAAATATCTGAAATTCCTCTTCAAAAAGTGGCATCGATATATTACGTTTAAGTCAAACCAAAGAATAACACAAAAATCGAAGTTCTAATTGTTTAAACACAAATTCGAAACAACGTGCGTTTTAATTTTGTCATCCGAAAAGCAATAAACAAAAGAGATTTGAAAAAAGCGCAATTTCGAATTCTTCACATCTTTTGAGGACACTGAAGACGGTAATTGTGTATTTGAATTTTTGTATATCAACAAGATAAACGTCTCGCTATTTCAGTGGATCTACTAACAATCGGTGACGTACGAGTATCTTTACGTGATTTAGGTCTATGGTTATTTGTAATTAACACATATTATTTCTTCTGCCAATTTAATCTATACATATAATAAAATTCTAACTAAGTCGAATCTGTACATTGAATATTTTTTGGCAAATCTTATTGAAATAGTCATTATTATCGATACAGAGGTCGAATCTACAGTTTTTAGAATTTTTTGTCTGTGAAGCCGCGGGTTCTGCTAGTATAATAATATTTTTATTTATAAAGCGTCGTGTCGCTTATACTAATTGGCAGAACTTGACACGCCTATTATCGTTCAAGTTCGAGTGTTTCTTCTATCGACTGCTCGGTGAGAAAAATTTCACGAAAATTGCGTTATTGTTGTCCGAAGTTTATGAATGAACGGTGACTAATTTAAAATGTTTTGAGTCGAAATATTTCCAAGTTAATAGGGCAACTTTAGTTTAACTGCCTCTTTGGTGTAGTGGCTGGTGTGTACGACTGCAAATCCGAAGATCTTGGGTTCAATACACGGGTTATTGGTTTTTTTCTGTGAAGATATTCTCATTAACAGCTTGTAGAAGTGGCCAGTGTTGCACCCTCGTGGCAAACGAAGTTGGATTGGAGCTAGAGTTTTGATTTTACGTGCCTAATATAAAAATACTCCTTCTTTAAATAGAAAAAAATGCTAATATTGTAATAAAAAGTTTTTATCTGACTCTTCTTGGCAATACTCCATTTTAATCCCAAGTTATCTTCCTAGAGAGATACATATAATAGATAAATATAAAATCTGATGACGTAAGCATGCATAACACAAACATAAATAAAACTATCTATTGTGCTACACAATCATTTTCCCTTTTGATCAGTAAGGGCTGCACCACACTATAGTGCCGTCACGGTTCGCTCTCGGTCTGATATCGGTGTTGTAAAATATTTTTATACAAGAAGTAATAAGTGCATTCACACTATCAGTAAAAGTCACGTTTCAGTCTAATCACACTCCAGCAACGTTTCTTGTATAAAAAATCTTTACCAGACCGATATCGGACCGAGAACGGACTGTGATCGGCACTATAGTGTGGTTCGGCCCTAAAGCCTACGTTCAAATATATGTAACATTTATAATGTTGAACACATCCTTATCTTAGTTATGGACCAATTCGTTGGAAATCGTAAAATAAAATAAAACGGTCCCACTAATTAACAACACCTAATTTCCTCTCATTATCAGAATTTCTCTTATAAATATTAAAAACGTTCGCGTTTTCCATCATTTGTAAAAATCTTTGAACTTGCTAACTTAATTACGGGACAGTTCATTAAAAAAATACAATTTGTATTACTTACATCTTCTATCCCTTTTCGTTATAGGGTACATTTTGAGTACCTGTATGTCTGTCTCTCTCATCCGCCCTTTACCAAGGCCCTTAATTATCCCCCTAAAGACCCGACTTAATTGTCCTGTTTCTAAGCTGAAATAAATTTTCACTTGATGTTTCGAATGAGCTAATTATTCTGAAAACCGCATGCCGTAAAACGGGACGTATATTTGAAAAATTATGTTTATAACATTCAAGAAAAGAACACATACTGTGTAAGATTTAAATTAATTTAAATTGTATGTTTTCAATTCAATACAATTTTCTAGTTAATGACTTTTAAGGAATTGCATGTTTTGTTTTTATTTTATACTAACTTTCACTCATAGTTGTTGTATGTTGGTGATAACGAATGGCCAAAGACAAATATTTAGTACTTTCTTAGATTTACGCGAATATTTGACATTTTAAATAAAACTATCTTTTTGGATTTTTTCGCGGATTTATTTGGATTTTTGGTTTCTGACGTTTCGAATGCTTTACAGCAATCATGGTCACGAGAGAGATCATCTAACAAGATGCCTCGAAGGTATAGTTGTTACAGACAGCCAACCCACAATTAACAAAATGAAAATCGCACCAATTACCTTACAATATTTATTAATTTTAAACATTTAGTAGTATATATTTAGTGTTGCCATTATTATATTTATAGCCATAAAGAAAAAATATAAAATATAATATTAATTATTTAAGCCATATAATGTTCTATGTGTAATTCAAAAAGTTAAAATTAATTAAGGATAAAAATTTTAATTTAGTTTGCGATTATTTAAAAAAAACAAATTACTAAGCAACACTATAACTATATACTTTTACGAATGAAAAAAGAAAAATATTAATCTGATTAAATCCAAATATACCCGCGAAAAAATCTAAAAAGATAGTTTGGTTTATAAAACTTTTTAACAAAAAATAAAACCGACTTCCAGGCACGAAAATGTAAAAAATAACTAAACGGGGGTTTTCATTTAGAATAGATACCTAATCAGATATTTTCGAAATCGGTGCCAGCCGACGCATAGGAAATCTATATTTTGTTTCGTAAAATACATATTTACCTATTAGATATTCATATCTTAAAATATTGTCCGCTGGCACCGACTTCGAAAATATCTGATTTTCATTTGATGCCACAATATAATATAGAATATAAAAAAAGATGCAGAAAATAAGATCTGTATCGGGCAAAAACCGAACTCATTATAACTACCACAGCTGCTAGAAGGCCGTCAATGCAAAATTAATAATTATAATTAATATTGGTGATCGAAATGTAATTTGGTAGGGAAATGTCATTACACGGTCAGTTGCTAAGCCCTGCCAACGGCAATACGTTGATTAATCTCTGTGATTGTCATAAAATAAAGTACCCGTCTGTCTGTTAGGGTTGAATGGGAAAATATTGAACAGATTTTGATTGAGTTTCTACTACTCGATGTATTATATAAATGGTTCAGGTATGTGTGTGTGTGTGTCTGGTGTGCATGTGTGTTTCAATCTTGCACTCTCTATCTTTTTATATAAATCTGTATATACAATAAGAGGCATATTTTTTATTTTCCTCTTTTATGTGAAATAAATAAAATATCCACAAATCTCGATCTTAAACGTAACGAATATAAAAAATAAATAAAGTTCAACGAATTTTTCTATCAACAAAACGTTGACTTATAAATGCTTTATCACTTCTACAATAAATCCGAATCTAAAAATACCTCATATGCCAAAATTTCTGAAAAAAATTATAAACGTACCAAAGAAGATAGATGCACATACATTACCCTCTTTCTAGTACTCCTTCCTTCAGTTGGGTAAAAGTTAAATAAACATAGCTTTCAAATTAAAAAATTGTTGCTTTGAAAAGTATTCTAGGTGTAATACCAAAGTGTGTAATAACCGAAAAACCCTAGCATTTTAAAATAATGAAAAAGATCAAGGAAGTGCACAAAGGGCATTCATATTAACTAATTAGCGCCAGCACGGGTCGGGGGTTCGATCCTGCTCTACACGTCTGACGTATTGTTCTACCCTACTAGGGGAAGGGTTGGAAGTGTCGTGGTCTTGCATAGTGTAGGTAAATCTGTAATCTTAGGCTTAGTGCATATTTAGAGATTGTAGGTGTTAATTTCTTTTTTGGGGTTCCATAGGAAAATTCATATGAAATAATTATGTGTAAATCGTTTTTCGGTTGCCTCAATATGATCCAGACTTTTTTGCTATTTTACTTTATACAAAGATTTATATATACATATATGTATAGTAATACTAATAGACATCTAACTCCTTAGTCCGGTCTCTCCCGTGACTATGATTGCTGTAAAGCATACGAAACATCGGGAACAAAAAATCTAAATAAATACGCAAAGAAATTCTAAAACATAGTTTTATTTAAAATATGCAGTTATAGTTTTGGAGTTAAATATTTATCTTATACATAATTTTGTCTAGGCTGGACATACTCATTCAGCCATTTTTAACGTCCCACTGCTGAACACGGCCTCCTCTCAATGCAAGATCAGGCCGTAATCCCCTACACTGGCCAAGAATGTGGTGGAATTTACATGTCTTTCGACAAAAACATAAAATTAAGTTCTGCCAAACATGCAGGTTTCCTCACGATGTTTTCCTTTACAGTAAGGCACGCGGTAATTATCTTGAAAATGATTAACACATAAAGATATCAGAGAAGCGATGCCCTCTTCACGATAGTTTGAACCCACTTCACTTTGTCCAAGTGAGTGTGTTACCACTGGACTACCGATGCCTTTATACAAGACTCTACTTCTAAATTAAATTAAAAGTATTCTTTCACCCTTGGGGGTACTTTTTATTTTAATTTATTTAAGAACATTTTCGAGAGATAACTCAATAATTAAATCATCAATCATGAAAATTGGTTCAGAAATATCCACCTGAATTGACTACTTCCTTATTAACGATTCAAAAGACTTTGTAAAAGTCTGTTTGCTTAA
The DNA here is from genome assembly GCA_921882275.1 of Brenthis ino. Classification (NCBI taxonomy): domain Eukaryota; kingdom Metazoa; phylum Arthropoda; class Insecta; order Lepidoptera; family Nymphalidae; genus Brenthis; species Brenthis ino. Next base: position 8,051,209 of record OV170221.1, read on the forward strand.
AGTTTTTTTTTTTTAATTTAGCAATTTTAAATAGGGTTCCATCAATTCAGGGGAAGTCAAGAAACGCATTTTGTTTCACGGCTTACCATGCGAGTTGCTCCTGGTACTACTCTGATAGAGTGGACCGTGCAAACAGGGTTGCTCTTGGTTGTTAATGGGATCATCGTTGTTGTGGTCTGCCTCGACAGGCCAGCTGTTGGGGCATCGCGTCTGAATGCGTCAATGATCCTACGACGCCCCATTAAGATGGGGATGATTCTCTTTCCAATTTCCAGCCAGTGCGTCCCACATAAAAACCTATATGTATATTGGTGATGTTCGTAGGTGCAATTCCCAACGTTAAACAAATGGAGTAGGTAATGTAAAAATATTTAGCAAAATTTAAACCTATTCTTGCAAAATATACTTGAAAATAATTATCAAATGGTTATTTCATACCAATAAATATGATCAAACTATATAACAAAGCGATATAATTAACATAAAACGTACGTGATTAGGGTGGGTTTAAAACGTCACCTTGGGGTGTTATATGGAAAGAGTTCTAGCGATGATTCCGACGCGCTTAAAATATTACTTCGAGCTTCCGGCGGTGCAAAGGAGGGCCTTTTTGCTATTATATTATAACTAAGTGTACTCTTTGTTTTATAAATTGTTTTGTGTGAGAAAAATCATATTTTGGTTTAACAGTTAAAAATAGGAACAATAAACGAAACCAAAAAGAAACTGATTAGTGAATAACTTTTAAATGTATACTTATATTATAAAGTGGTAAAGTTTATGAGGTTATAAGGTGTAATCTCAGGATCTACTGAACCGATTTAGATGAAATTTCTTAAAAAGATAGTGTGAGACCCTAGAAAGGACATAAAATACTTTTTATCCCGGAAATCATCCCTTAAGAGGATGAAAATGCGGATGGAAGTTTGTATGGGGAAGCATTTTAGGGACGAGCCCGATAAAGGGTTAAAGTTATTATAACTGAAAATATAATTTATAAATATGTAGGATCCGAGAATGCAAATAAAAGCATTCGGGAGCACACTGACTATTTATTATATTAAAATTTACAAAAACAATGTTCGTACGTATCGTTGTGGCACCATTATGACAAAATATCATTTTTTCTTTTATTCATCTTTCATTCCATTCCAATCTTAAAATCATATCATACGTATCTTTTTACCCTTAAAATATCATTTCATGCATACTCATCACGCAAACCCCACATTTATACATTTTTGAAACAAAAATATTAAATTCTAATAAAAGAAAACGTCGGTAAATAGTCTATATGCTTATCGAAGATTAATTACTCGAAATCGTATTCATCTGTGTACTAAATTCCATCCAAATCTGTCCAGCGATTTCAACGTAGAGGCGTAAAATTTACAAATTACACACATACTAACTTTTGCATAAACACAGTATCGTGTTTCACAGGAAATTTTAAAACCAATCTAAAAATATACTACCAAAATAGATTTTAAATTTAACAATAAAATAAGTCACTTAGCTCTTAAAAAGCGAAGAAAACTTTTTATTCATTATACTAGCATTGCCCGCGGCTCCGCCTGCGTTCAGGTAACCAAAAAACCAAATTCTTAGGTTTTACATATTAGTATACTCTTACAATGCAGTTGTTGTATTTTTTCTTAGAATTGAGATATTTACCCGCGGTTATAAGTATCCTATATGTTGACACGGATAACCAGCTATTATCATACCAAATTTCATCAAAATCTGTCCAGTGGTTTTCTCGTGATGCGGTAACAGACAGACAGACAGATAAAAATTCTAAAAACTATAGATTCGGACTCTTTATAAATAATAATGTCTATTTCAATTAGATTTTCCAAAAAATATTTAATGTACAGATTCGACTTAATTTCAATTTTATTATATGTATAGATATGGCTTATACAAAAAACTTTTCTCAAAAACTAAAGAAGTCACCCGAAAAGAACTTATAACTTAAGACCACAAACCCGCTTGATCTCGTGGGAAATCTCTTCAACGTCAACGAGGGTAGATTAACTTACTCTAATACTTCAATTCGATGCCCGAGTCATGCATTTTGTATAATCAGACTTGTGCAAAACTTTATTTGAGCTCAATTGATATTAATTTCCATAGATCCGATTTCTCTTTTCCAAATTTTTTGTTTTGTGTCGTTTTATTATCAATAATTAATCTTTAAAAACGAGAAATGTTGAATATTGTCTTAGAAAAGTTGACTTCGAATTCTCTTTTTAAATATTTTTTAAGTGTGGTTTTAATATTATAAAATTATAACTGATCTCAATCGAACTGATACATATAATAAAATTATAACTGATCGTTGTCTGTACTTGGAAGATATTTGAGAAAAACTGTTATTAGGGATCTTTATTAACACAATAGAACCCAAAACAACGATTTTCAGAATTTTTGTCTGTTTTTCTGTAGGTCTGTTTGTCTGTGCGTTTGTGTGCGCTAACTTAGAAACGGCTTAACCGATTTAAATGCGGTTTTCACTAATGTATTTTAGTTAGCTTCACTTAAAAACTAGTAGCGAGGATGAGTCGCTAGTAATCGATATAGCAAAAATATATTTGGGAATGACATATTATGACAGACATAGCGCTTAAATAGTCATTCTCATACAGTTTTCATTTTATTAACGATTGTATTTTGTCATCTGGTCTAATTATGCCGATACTAAGAAGCATTGATTTTTTTATAATAGCTTATAATAAGATTTAAAACTTGAAATTTAACACAAAGGAAATTTATGGGCAAAGCATTTTCAACAAACTAATAATTTAATTACTTACAGGATTTTTAGGAAAAATTAGTGGAACTTTTTCAAATTAAAATTGAAAGAAATTCTTTAAATAAAATAATCAAAAGAGTCAGGTCTGTCAGAATGAATTAGTAAGCATGAAAAATATTTTTCAAATCACACGGCTCTTAGAAATGCGAAGGTTTGTATGTATATTTGTCACTCCTTTATGCCGAATTGACTGAACAGGTTTTAATGGAATTTAGTACATAGAAAAATAATCTGGAGGAAGTAGGCTATTATTAGCAATAAAATTTGACGAAAGGAGGCGATACTATAATATACATAATATATATTAAAAATATTATACAGAGGCAGAGTTTAGTTTGTTTGTTTGAACGCGCTTATCTCAGGAACTAGTAATCCGATTTGAAAATTTCTTTTTGCATTAGATAGCCCGCTTGTTGAGGAAGGCTATAGGCTATATATCACCTATATATCACCAATGCTACTACACAAGGAAGCGGAGCAGTAATATAATAAATAGTCTGTCTATTCCATACTAACCGTTAAAACGTATCTAGGGACGAATCGACGAAGCGATGCAGGGGCGAACCGCTAGTTGTTTATAAAACCGACAATGTATTTCTTACAAGTAGTAAAAAGAACCAAGTGATCCAGACGAAGCCAGAGTAAGTCACAAGTATAGATAATTAATTACTAATTATTAATATTATTATGAAGTAGAATATTTTATAAGAGCTTTAATTTTAAAAGACTGCACTTACAATAAATCCATTAGATCTTAGAGGATTAAATAATACGAAATGTCTATTCATCCAATAATGGCATGAATGGGAAATATATTATTCGTCTGTCTGTTGCTGGTTTGTGATAATAAGTGCGAATTTTTGTGTTTATTTAAAAATCAATCCTAACGTATCGGGCTATAAAGAGTATATCAATGTAAAGGATATGAAATCCTAAAAAAACTTATAATTTAATTTAATTTTTAATTAGAAGAAAATATAAAAACTCTTTTTAGAAATGATAATTTTATATAAAAAAATACTCTTTTCAGTATCACAAATGTTTTCATTACCCAGACTCCCTTGGCAATACCTAACGTACTAAACTTCACAAACAGTGGACGAAATGCACCCCCCAGTCCTGTTAAACCGAAGTTAACAAATAAAACCCCTCACAGTCATTGGCAAATTCTTTTATTTTTCAGCTTAAGTTGCCTTAGGTTTTAAGATTTTTTTTCAATCTATACACATAATATAATTCTGAGTCGAATCTCTACATTAAATATTTTTTGGAAAATCGTATTGAAATAACCATTATTATCGATACACAGGCGGAATCTATAGTTTTTAGAATTTCCGTCTGTCTGTTTGTCTGGGAATGCATCACGAGAAAACCACTGGACAGATTTTGATGAAATTTGGTATGATGATAGCTAGTTATCCGTGTAAACATATAGGATACGTTTTACTGCAGAAAAATATTTCATCTCTGAAAAATCAATACTATATGTTAAAACGTAATTTAAATTAAATGGGAATTTGGACATGAAATTTTATTTGTACATTTAATTAGATTGTCTAAATTATTATATATAAGTGGATTCAAAAAAATCTAAAGTTAATAAAAATATACATGGGTACGTACAAAAATATACATACATACACATTTTATACCATCGGAACTTGTAATTAACAACAGTTAATTAAATAAATTATTCAAATGGGAAAATCATTAAATATATAGTAAGAAATGAATGTAAAACTGTTATAGCTGACTGAATTTATAAATCGTCGTCTCAGTACTTATTTGTCCAAACGGAACATTTTTCAAAAGTTATTTTAATACAGAATTATCGACTTCTAAATGTCGATTCTATTGATATTAAACATATATATAAATTTTAAGAACAAAGCTGTGTTTTTAATATATAGGAAAAAGCTCTCTACTGTAAAGTACAATAAGTATTGGCCGTTTGAACAAATAAGCGCGAAAAACAAATATAGACGAAGAAGTGGCTAAAGGGCTTAAAAATGTTGACAAATGCACTCTAATGCCATACATAGAGACATTGTAAGGTTGCATTTTTATATATCACTAGCGACTCACCCTCGCTTCGCTTGAGTTCATCCCTAGCTTAATTCCCTATACAAACTTTCATCCCCATTTTCACCCCCTTAAGAGATGATTTCCAGGGTAAAAAGTATCCTACATCCTTCCGAGGGTTTCAAACTATCTTCTTACCAAATTTCATCTAAATCGGTTCAGTAGATCCAGAGATTACCTCCTACAACGTCACAAACTCAAAATCTCACAAACATTACCTCTTTATAATATTAGTACAGATGAGCATTTTAATGAAAACATAATAAGATTGATCAATTTGTAATGATTTATTTGTAAAGCATTTATTTATGTGACCTTGGCCGATAGGAATGTATTTAAAAAAATAAAAAGGCTGCGGACGTTCATTTGTTTTACCGCGCTTTTGCAGGGATGTTGGTGTCACCATATAGTGACTAATCATAAATTAGCTGATTTCCGAGCTGTTGGTAGCTTTCGCACGGACAGACATACTGACGATTATAAAAGAACAATGTTCATGTTTCAAAAGTACTGAATACAGCAATATATGCAAGGAATGTCTCGAGGTTTTATTAATGTGATCCCACTAACAGTAGCATGAATATTAACTAAAGCTAAGAATTTCACTTTAAAGAAGTCAAAAACTGGCAATATTTATATGGAAAAAATATATATTTGATTTTTGATTGATTCGATTGTGTATTCAGCCCTTTTTAACGTCCCACTTCTGGGTATGGGCCTCCCTTCAATACGAGCGGGATAAGGACATAGTCCAACACGCTGGCCAAGTACGGGTTGGCGTACTTCACATGTCTTTTAAGAGCTTGCTAGGTTCTGTCAGCCATGTGGTTTCCTCGCGATGTTTTCCTTCATCATAAGATAATATATAATAGAGGTAATCATGTTGGAAAATGATTCGCACATGAAAATATCAAAGGTGCGAGACCCGGGATTTGAACCCGCTTCACTCGGTTTCCCAAGCGAGTGCGCTACCACTGGGTACCACTGCCTTTTCCCGATTATATTTATTTAAAACTGCATTCCTCTTAGAAATAATAAAAATTAACAAAACGAAACCAGGATAAATAGCTTGTGTATAAACTTAATGTGCCCGCTGCATTTCATAAAAATAAAAGGTAGCATTCAACCGTACACGTTTCCATTTAGGACAAATCAAATCATTTCTCATATAACAACAAAAGCTGCAATACAAAAGCTGCACCAAAACAGTACTTCAAATGAGCCCTAAAATTTCACCCAACTCATTACATTAACGAGGCAAGGACCAGTAACTAGCGAAAAACAAAGATTTCGAAATGCACTCGTACATTCCCACGTATGCAACAGTTACAAGACGGAGGGTGCTCGCCTGCGGCTCAAACCTGCACTCCTCGTGTCGAGGACTCGCTTTGAAAGGGATAGCTTTAGACGCCTGCAGACGTGACGATTTGAATATCCTAAATAAAGTTTACATCACTGTGTCACTTTAAGTTTTGAGCGGAATCCTAATTCTTTTGCTAAAATAAAAGTAGCCTAAGTTACTTCTTTTAACATCAGCTACCTGCCAGTGAAAGTCCCGTCAAAATCAGTGCAGCCATTTCGAAGATTAGCCGAAACAAACAGATAGACAGAAAAAATAAAAATTGTGTACTTATAAGTACCGTATATAATTTCATATCCATTTAGTAAAAAAAACTCTTATATAGACACTATAAACAGACACCTCAATTTTATTTATCTGTATAGACTGTAAAGATATTATTTTCTTTCCTTCAGTAATCGAGCATATAGTGTATGTACTGTTATATGCTGAACTGCTGAAAATGTGGAATCGAACAAGGAGTACTCTACATAGATCATAATATACGTTTTGTTCAGAAAAGAGCGACTGTGATAACGGCGATAGTTAACACAGAGTAAATAGCCTTTCATTATCTTCTCTTTGGCTATCTGCAAAAGAAAAGTTAAAATGATTATATCATTATTAAATGTACAAAATTTCAGTTGAAAAGAACAAGATTGCAATGCAAGGCTCAATATTGTATGTTATCGAGTTGGAACATTTTTGAGATTCATATTTAACATTATCTTTTTACATTTTATGTCTATTCTACGTATATATTTCATAATAATAAGTATTGAAGTCCGTTGGTAAGATTCTCCACATCATGATCTACCTAGGCCTTTTGTTGACACATCGCCATTTCGTGATTTGTGCACAAAATGGCTTTATCATGAAATGACAACGTATCGTGAACAAATGCTAGTGCTCACCATCAGGAGAGGTGTAATAACAATATGTAAATATTCGTATCTGTAACTTATATCCTTCATACTTTATACTTTGGCGACACGTTTGGCTCAGTTTATAGTGACCCTACTCGCTGTGCCAGCGGGCGCGGGTTCGAGTCCCGCTGGGGGCATTTATTTGTGCGATGAACACGAATGTTTGTCCTCAGCCATGGGTATACAATATTTATAATATGCATGTATTTAAAATCATATATGTGTAGTGTATCAACTATCTGGTATCCATAACACAAGTCTCGTAGCTTACCATGGAACTAGATGGTGATGTGTGTTAATGTCCCAACATATTATGTCGCAACATATTATACGTTTAAACTGTCGATAGTATGTGCGACGCCTTAATAGAAGGGTTATAAAGCAACTTGTACCGGTATTTTATATGGAACTAGACCCTCGCCCTTAGGGTATCGTTTTTATAATTATGACGTTTGCAAGTTGCGGATACTGTAGGTTATATTTTATGTTTGATTCTGTAAATGTTTTGTTAAATGTAATGTCTAGTTTGGCGGTAATTAGAGGATAAAATACATATTTCCATTGTTAAAAGTTTTTCCCCGAGGCTTGATTAGGTGGAGAAAATATTTGTTGAAACTCTGAATTTCAACTTTTTGATCTAAATTATTATTACGAGTTATTATAAGGATTTTAGCTGGTCCTTCGCGTGAATTATCATATTTATTTCTCAATTTATTTTGATTTAGATGGACTATTGTTGTTATACGCATGTATACACAATTTTCATATACGTACATACATAATCGACCGTTTACATTTTTTCTTCTGAATTTAAAAACATTTCATGATTTGTGATGATGATGATGTGTAATGATGATGATGATGAATGATAGAATAATATATAAATTTCATGGTCTATTAGTATTGGATGATGTAGATTTTATTTTCTTCAGAATAAAAAAATCTTAACATGTTTGACATAATATGTACGTGTCTTCGTGGAATTGAAATGAAAATATTTACGATAGTAAGTGCCAATCAGCTGACAGGTACATCTCTGCTCTACTCTACATATCTTAATCTTACTCGTATGTACCTTTCGTTTTATGTGATTTTTCTGTACGTGTATATGTCACTGAATTCCCCCTAAATAGGTGGACTGGATATTAATGAAATTTTTTGTGTGTGTTTGAGTGAGTCTTTGAATGGATTAGAATCACAACTGGACCCGGTAGGTGGCGCTACAGTTGGATTCTAGGATTTCATGTGAAGGCTATGGTAAATACTGAATATGGTGAAGATCATATTCGGGTAGGACGACGTCTGTCTGGCGCAATGGACCGTGGGAGCAACTCCAAGGTTGTTGTGGTCTGCTTCGGCAGATTTGCCGTCGGAGCGCCGTGATTGAGTGCGTAAGCGATCCTAGGACTCCTCTTTAAGACGGGGGAGGTTTTGTTTGGTTTTAGTGGATAATACTGGGTTTTTTAGCCGGTGAGTCCCATAACCTATGAGTTCCATAATGTATGGTACTCGGTATGGTATACATAAATACATTTCCTGACATAAATAAAAGAAAAGATCTGTCAGGATCGCTAGTAATATTATAAAGAGATAACATATTTTGTTTTTATGGAACTTTCTTCTTAACTTATTTTAATATTTTTTAACAAGATAAAGCTACACTTATCTTGAACGTAGGCTATTTTCAGTTAATAAAACAGAAACTCCTAATAATAAAAGCATTACTTTTACATTTATATAGATTGTTAAGACAGTCACGGCTTATTTTTCTTATTCAAGGAGACGAGAGTATACGGAGATACGGAGCTAATAAAAACAAGCTCGCTGGATACACGACCTTAATCGAATTTGATATTTACAGCAACATTAGTGCTTCCATACACGACAAGATGGTTACAAAATTATAGCAAATTATTTTTGTCTAGCATGTATACAAAGAGATAACTAAAGACATTGAAGTAACCACATACTTACAATGCTGATTTTTTTAATATGTGTATTTGTATATGTACTGCATTACGTTAAAACGGCTGGACAGATTTCGATAAAATTTAATATACTTATAAACTACGAAACAAAAACTACAGTTAGATAAAAAATCTTAAATTAAAAACATATAAAAAAACTATATTTTAACTATATAATATTGTCTTCTACATCACAACTTTACAGAACTTCGCATAAGCCTAATTTTCACATTTGCGATTTATGACTCACATTAGTGCATTAACAATTTTAAATCTGACTTTCAGTAATATCTTCAAAAAGTTCATCACAAATTCCACTAACCCAAATTTTAAAACTCCTTAACCTACAATCTCTTTTGCGTAAAAACATTATATTTAAAAGCCAGAACAATTATACCGCAGTACTATTCTGTTAGATTTTTTTATGTAACTCGATAGTTGAATCCACAAATATGTACATATACAATTTATATACGTTGCATAATTTCAAAATATATAGATAAATGTATTGTAATTAATTACAACAAATCTATTTTTATTCCAAAAAAATAAACAGGTATATTTAAAATTTATTAAACTCAAACTTCAAACTCAATTTTTATTATAGAAGGACGTAAGATTTTTATTTCAAATTATTATCCAACTAGTGCAAAATAAAAACAAATCTACCCGCTTTTTCGGGATAAAAAGTAACCTATGTGCTATTCCAGACTATAATCTATCTCTGTACCAAATTACATCCAGATCTGTTCAGCCGTTCTGACTTGATTGAGTAACAGACATCCTACCATCCAAACTTTCATCTTTAATAAGCTAACTTTTATACTCGTAATAAATAACATATTTTGTTTAAATATGAATTTATAAATCTAATTAGAATCGTTTTTATCATTTACTCGGAACTTCGCACACAGAATTTACCCTTAATTTAAAGTTGAGCAACTCATATAAAACTTGAATTGCCTACAGATGGCTATTTAAAATGTAAATACAGCAATCAGTCCGTGAACAGCTCGCCCTAAATATTCAGACTGATGAATCGACCCGACGGAGTCGTATCTGTTTCATTTTGCACTCTACAATGACGGATGAAGCTCGCAGGCCACTAGTTAACTTGAATGCATAAGTCGTTTGTCAGCAACGCAATGTCGTTAACTTTTGGTAAATTATTGCCTGAAGTTGGTTTGGACACGAAAAATCACTTTTGTTATTGTCATTAAATTTGTCGGAATGGGGTTGATGGAATATTGTTTTAGTCGTCAGTTGTTTTGGTAAATTTTGTTATTTCTGTATTAAGAGATGGTTATCTATTCTATCTGTAGATTTAATGTTATCTACTTTATCTAGGACATTTCAGAATAGTATAATTGTACTAGCGACTCGCCTCGCTTCGCTGAGTATCCTATAAAAGTATAGTAAAGTATCCTGTATGTTGACCCGGATAACCAGCTATCATCATACCAAATTTTATCAAAATCTTCCAATGGTTTTCTCGTGATGCGGTCACAGGCAGACAGTCAGACAGACAAAAATTCTAAAAACTATAGTTTCGGCCTCTGTATCGATAATAATGTCTATTTCAATAAGATTTTCCAAAAAATATTTAATGTACAGATCTGTTACAATTTTATTAATATGTATAGAAGATAAGTCCTATAAATAAAAAGTGAAATTGCTACTTATTTAACTGACTAAATAAAACATTGTTTCACAACACTAAAATAAGCAATAACACACACATACACACAACATAACAGAATATTATTTCTATACCACCAATCTATACTAATATTATAAAGAGGCAGATTTTGTTTCTTTGAACGTGCTAATCTCAGGAACTACTAATCCGATTTGAAAAATTCTTTTTCCATTCGATAGCACGTTTATTGAGAAAGGCTATATGTAGTACGAGTATTATATAGACTATCTATTCCACACTAAACGTTACAACTTACCTAGAGGAGAACTCAACCGAAGCCAGGGTGAGTCTCTAGTATATTATAAGGATTAGAATGCTAGTTCGGTCGATATGTCTATATTAATAATTCCATTATTCTTCTCTTTGATATAAGTCGTAAATTGCATTATTTGCAAACAAATATAAAAGTCGTAGATTCAATTCCTTGAAAAGATATACTAGGTCTTGAAAATATACTCTAATCTAACCTATCAACATTAAACGTCTTGTGTAGTTCATCCTCCAGACCAAAGTATAGAAGTTAGAAATCGGAATGAAACATATAAAAAATTTAAGCGGCAAAATTGTTTGAAATCACACCATTTAAAAAATATATTTTGTTTATTAAAATACAATGTTCCCATACATATTACATATTGAACGGTCAGTTCCAATTTATTCTCTAAAAGCAGTACATAGTTTGGAAGTCATAGGGCAAATAAAAATTCCACACAAGTTTTACCGTTTTCCAACGTATGGGATGAAATAAATCATGGTATGATTTAAGCGTGTTCACACTGCCCCTATTTTTTCCTCGATATCTTATGGACCTATCTCTTACATATTTTGTCCATTTTACGATAAGAAAACTGTTTTTATGATCACATGGAGGTGGTATGTTAAAGTGTTTTAGTATTATAAGTAATATTTTACTTATTAGAAGCAATATATATGTATATAATATATATACATGTAATAAAATTGTAACTAGGCCGAATCTGTACATTAGATATTTTTTGGAAAATTTTATTGAAATAAACATTATTATCGATACAGAGGCCGAATGGTTTATAGAATTTATGGTTTATGGTTTTTAGAATTTTTGTCTGTCTGTCTGTTACCGCATGACAGAAAAACTATTGGAGGGATTTTGATAAAATTTGGTATGGTGTTAGCTGGTTATCCGGGTCAACATATACGATACTTTTTACCGCGGGAAAATATCTCATTTCTGAGAAAAAAACCACCAAAAACTGCAATATAAGAGTATACTAATATGTATACTAATAGGTATGGTCATCTGAACACGGGCGGAGCCGCGGGCAATGCTAGTATATATATATATATATATATATATATATATATATATATATATATATTTATATATATATATACGAGTATATATATATATATATTGTGGGATACAGATTAATAACGAATTCTCAAAAATTAAAGCTAGCTTCATGAAAATCGATCATGTTAATTTAATTAATAAAAATAATATCCTGACCGATTCCGGCTACAGCCGTAAATCTCATTGGAACTAGCCAGAGATATTAAAGTGCCACGCGTATACGCGCAAACACAAGTGCACTCTATTCCTGTCACTCTCATACTACTCATACTCGCAATTACGCTATTAGGTAGATTTCATAGAAATCTGTTTTATTTGTCCTCATGGTGGGATTTTCACCTATTTTTTTAATTTTTCGAAATAAATGTTCACTCGATGAAATATACTCAATTTTTTTTCTCCGTGCATGGGGCGGGGCTCCTAGCCGGTGCGGGGCCCATAGGCAGTTGCCTAAACTGCCTTATGGATAATGCCGCCCTGGGCAGAGGGGTGGAAACCGCCAATTTTCCAACTCTGGGATATTAATTAGAATTTCATGACAGAATACTCCATAACTAAACTAGGACCGACCCGGGATTGAAACCTAGGACCTTCGATCTGCAGCCGTACATGCTAGTCACAAGACCATAAAGACAGTATCAAGATTAAAATACGTAGCAAAATTTACAGTAAGAATAAAACATGTACGAGTAGGTACATACATAATATAATATATACCTCCGACTGTATTATACTATTTTCCTAAGTATCTTATTCCCTTCTTTTTAGTTGGCTTTTTTACGCAGTCGGGCATAATATTTTTATAATAATCATACAAATATGCCATTATCAGTCGACGAAAGAACGACGTCGAGACGAGCACAGATAGTCATATTTTATCAAATTTTAATATGATGACAAAGTTTTAGTTTGAATGGTTTTTTTTTTAATTTATTTTTGTTTCTAGTTTACATTATTTATGCCGACCGCGTATGAAAAAATAACTATATATCTAATTAATATTATACTGTATCTATGTATATAATTAAATATTATACTGATTTTTTTTTGTTTAATTATTTAATTTACCGTATTACTGATTCATTAATTTATATTTAAACCTTTTATACCTGAAAGTGTTAAAGCTAAAAAATAAATAAAAAAAAAACAAATACCTTCTCTATTGGGATAAAATATTCGTATCTCCTATATGAATAATACGGCAATAACTTACTCTGTGTCAAGTTGGCGCATTATAATAGTCTAAAGCTATATACGTTGTAGGCTGATTTATTTTTTATTTTATGATATCATAATAAAATAACAAATTTATCTCAGTAACTTACAGATAAATATAAAAATGACACATAATCTATCAAAATATTACGGACTTGGCCAGCGTGGTGGACTTTGGCCTGATCTCCACCGCATTGAAGAGAGACCCGTGCCCAGCCGTGGGACTTTAAAAAGAGCTAAATAGAAATAGAAGAACAAAGGGCAAAATATATAAAAAATATGCATATTTGATTTTTAACGGCTCATATAGCTAAAAGCGGAAGAACAGCATCGATACTCTACAAAAGGAACTTTGTAAATAAACTGGAAAACCCGTTTCGTATTCTCCTTTCAGATGAAAAGTACATATTATACAGACTCGTCTAAATTGTTAGTCGAATTACTAGAGTTGTTTCGAGCGAGTGAGTTACAAAGCAAATCTCAGTTTTCAAACAGTTCACTGTAAAAGATACATATTTGTTTTTAATTTACACACGAACTCCTGTATCTCTTTCAGACTTGAAAGGGACGCCAATTAATCGTAGGTTTTGTATCAAAGGCCGTCGATAGAGGCAAATAATAATATAAAAATTCAGTCGGATTTTTTAAACGAGGAAATACGTTTCCACTACTATTTGTTATTGGGAATTTTATTCGGGTTTAGTTTTATTTGACGTTTAGTATAGATTTCTCAGTAAAAAATATCCTATATGTTGACCTGGATAACCAGCTATCATCATACGCTCTGGAACTCCCTTCCCGATAAGATTACAAATGACAATCCATCACTAAAACTGTTTAAATCTCGCTTAAAAAAACTTTATCTAAGTGACTCCATATGATTTCCTTATTATATATTTCTTGAAGTATGTGTATGTATGTATGGATATATATATGTAATATGTATGTATGTAATATGTATGTATGTAATATGTATGTATATGTATATATGTATGTATGTAAGTATCTATGTAAACATGTATGTATGTATCTATGTATCTATGTACGTATGTATGTATGTTTGTATATATGTATATTTATATTATAATTGATGTTTGTAGTTTGTACCTACACCGCACCGCATTATTATTTTTATATTTTCTCACACTTGGGGGTTTCTGGTAGAAATCTCTTAAAGAGATAAGTCATCCTTTGTACACATGGCATCTGTTTTAACTTGTATGTTTTTTTTTCTGGTACATAAATAAATAAATAAATAATTTCATCAAATCTATCCAGTGGTTTTCTCGTGATGCGGTCACAGACAGACTAGAAACTTAACTAACTTGATGTATACTTCATTCAAGCAAGGCTGTGGTCTCGTTTAGTTAAAAATAGGTATCTTAGAGATTGCTTATAATAAAAGTTTACAATATTAATAATATGTATGTATGTATCTATTATATACTAATATTAAAGTTTCTGAGTTTGTGGCGTTGTAGGAGGGTAATCTTTGGATCTACTGGACCGATTTAGATGAAATTTGGTAAGAAGGTAGTTTGAGACCCTAGAAAGGACATAAGATAGTTTTTAACCTGAAAGACATTCCTTAAGAGGATGAAAATGGGGATAAATATTTGTATGGGGAATCAAGCTAGGGACGTCGCTAAAGTTTATATATATATATATATATACATATATATATATATAAATATATATATATATATATATATGTATTAACTACCTGGTATCCATAACAGAAGCCTCTTAGCTTACCATGGAAATAGATGGTGCTGTGTGGTAATGTCCCAACATACACACATATTTATCTACATAATATATAGTTTCAGAATATACCATCCATATTCACTTGAAAAACTTACCTTATATATTCATGTGTAAATACAAAATTCTATCGAAACAACAAAAGTAAGATTAATTCTCATTTAATACCTGCTCTTCATGTAATTTAAAGCCAGCAAGAAGAAAAGGTTTTTCAAACAAAATTTACGGATAAATGTATGAAAGCAAATATGTTCGATACAATTCCCCGTAAATTCTTTTTACATTTCATACTTTTTGTTGATGTCGGTTCAAATTTAAAATATTTTCATATATATGATATAAGCTTGTATAAGCTCTTGTAAGCTTTCTTTACTGAAATTAAATGTTATTTCGTAGTTGATTAAAATATATAAAATAATATTATATTTTTTGTTTATGAAAAAGGTTTTTATATTAAAATATTTTTATTTCAAACTAGTTACTTTCCCTCACTTTTCTTGACACATCCCTAGGTACCTTGCATGGTCTATAAGTCTCAATCTATCTATGTAGGTAGTAAATTTCATGCTATTGCGTCCGGCTGTTTAGTAAAGAGAAACAAACATATACATTTACGCATGTACACACATACAAACTCATATCAATCAAAATATCTCATTTATGCCGTAAATGGAAAACGTCTACAAAAACAATTTGCGGAAATCGAACTCCTAACTTCATTCAAAACGCTAAGTCAACTATTACAATACCACATACATATTATATTATGGGTCTCCCTTCAATACGAGGGGGATCAGGCCATAGACCACCCTGACCTAGTGCGGATTGGTGGACTTCAGATATCTTTCGAAAGCTTGTAAGATTCTCTTAGACATATAGGTTTCTTCACGCTGTTTTCCTTCACCGTAAGACAAGTAATCAATCATATTGAAAGTGATTTGCACATGAAAACATGAGAGGCGTGAAACCCGGTATTTGAACCCGCTTTTGGTTTCCTAAGACAGCTAGTTACCACTCAGCAACCACTGTCATTCACTAGTTATATATTTACAAAACTTTCATTTTACTCCTCTCATATCAAGCGCTTACATGTTTATACTGAAGTGGGACAATTAAAAAGTCACATTTCCCTTACATTATATTAAGGAAGGCCTATTGTGAGTCTAATTGCACAACTCCACATCGCATTAGCATGACGTTACCAGCTTCCCACAAAACAATGCTTTGAAAAAGGTGCTTCAAAACGATTTTTATCTATTGTAATGTTTTGTTGCTGGTAGCATTGTTGCTGTTGTGTACTACTTTGCCTGTAACAGCCTGCTCTTATGTGGCTTTTTATTTTGACTTATTTATTGTTGTTTATAACACTTTATTTCACATAGATAGTACTTATTGCACAAATATATTAAATGAAAAACAAAAACAAGTCTATCCCACGGGAAAATATCTGGGATAACACTATAATCTATCTTTTTGTGCCAAATTTCATCCAGATCCGTTCAGCGGTTCTATCGTGAAAGAGTAACAAACATCCAAACATACTCACAAACTTTTTTTTATTAGTATAGATTCGGACGAAATTTTTTAAGGCACAAATTATTGCGTAGAATCCGCTATTTTGGTAGGTAATAAAAAATCAATCCAAGGACAGAAATTAGCTGTATTATAATAAAAAATATGTATTCAGCCCTCTTTAACGTCCCACTGCTGGGCACGAGCCTCCCTTCAGTACGAGGGGGATCAGGCCATAGTCCACCACGCTGGCCAAGTGCGGGTTGGCGGACTTCACATGTCTTTTGAAAACTTGCTAGGTTCTCTCAGACATGCAGGTTTCCTCACGATGTTTTCCTTCACCGTAAGGCGAGTGGTAATCATGTGGGAAATGATTCGCACATGAAAATATCAGAGGTGCGAGACCCGGGATTTGAACTCGCTTCACTCGGTTTCCCAAGCGAGCGCGTTACCACTGGACTACCACTGCCTGTATATATAAAAAATATGCTAAAAAGAAATAACCACTAAATCACTAACTAATCAAGACCGATTTAATTAAATGACTACATAATTAATACTAGAGATAGATCTCTCTTTATTTGATTAAAAATCCATAAAAAGATAAACTAAAATGTAAAAAACCATTTCAAACAGAATCTACATGTTTGGCTCAGTTTGTAGTGACCCTACTTGCTGTACCAGCGGTTGCGGGTTCGAGTCCCGCTGGGGGCATTCATTTGTGTAATGATCTCTAATGTTTGTACTCCAGTCATGGGTGCGTATATATTTTATAATACATATGTATGTATTTAAATACATATATAAATGTGTAATGTATCAACTATCTGGTATCCATAACACAAGCCTCGTAGCTTACCATGGAACTAGATGGCGCTGTGTGTTAATGTCCCAACATATTTATTCATTATTTATTTATCTACACGAGCCTTAATTAATTAATCTGTAAAGAGTGCTAATGACTAATTCTCGCCCCGTGGGTTGCATCGTAATGAGAAACAAAGATTTTTTTGGAATTTGGAATTCTACTTGTATTCGAGCATTGTCTTTTGCTAAGGAAATTTTAGAAACTTTCAATTTCATTTATATATTACTAGCGGACCCGACAGACGTTGTCCTGTCTACACGTCTTTAATTTGAAAATTTCAAACTTTTTTTAATAATTTTTTTGATGAAAATTATTATTCAAATTGTGAATCTAAACCATTCCCAGAACACACACAAAAAATTTCATCAAAATCGGTCCAGTCGTTTGAGAGAAGTTCAGTGACATACACACTCACAGAAGAATTATATATATAAAGATTATATTTAATTTAGTTGATTAGATTTACATAGTTTGATATAGGGTATTGATATACTGATATCAATTATTGTACTTAATTGTATATTAATATGTTGCCTAGATGTGATGGCAGAAAGTGAAGTAAGGTGTCAATAAATTAATTTTGACGGCACGTTTCGCTCAGTTTGTATTGACCCTACCTGTTGTGCTAGAGGTCGTGGGCTCGATTCCCGCTAGGGGCAATCATTTGTGTGATGAGCACTAATGTTTGTACTCTAATCATGGGTTTTTATATTTATAATTCGTATGTAGGTATTTAAAGTTATATATGGATAGTGTTTCAACTATCTATTATCCATAACACAGGTCTCGTAGATTACCATGGAACTAGATGGTGCTGTGTGTTAATGTCCCAACATATTAATTGATATTTATTTTAAATGAAACTATCTTTTCTGATTTTTTCACGAATTTATTTTGATTTTTGGCTCCCGACGTTTCGAATGCTTGAAAGAGGGAGAGACTAAAGTTTAAGATGTCTCAAAAGCATTATATAGTTATTACAGACAGCCTACCCATAAATTAACAAAAATGAATTCAAAAAATCCAAAAATGGTATCAAAATACTTAAATAAAAATTTAAAATTAAAATTAATAAATATTGTAAGGTTACAATGTTTATTAATTTTAATTTTAAATTTTTTTATAATTTTACCTAGGGATCCTTCCTAGGTACGTTATACGTAGATAAATAATGTAATCACACACGAGCGAAGCGAGGAAAAATTACTATATTTTATACATAAACTGAGTTATTCTCGAAAGAAAAAATAAATATAGCTGTAAAAGAAATGTACTACATTAGAAGTAGCATCATTTTCAGGGGACAATTCTTAAAAAAACTTTAGCGGAAGATTTGAAAAGGTAATCTTTTTAGTTTTTCAAAATTCATAAAATCCAAAATCAGCCAAATCCATTTATTATAACTGGGTTTTGAGTTATAAATCTAATTGCACTCGACTATAATCTCATAATATAAGCTATCTAAAATTGAAATTTCACTCAAATCAGTCGAGCCGTTACAGCATATACCTAAAAATACACGTACAAACATTCACTTTAATAATATAGAAACGTACATATATGATAGGGTAAAACCAGCCTTACAATAACCTTCCCCTACAAGGGCTAGGTTCAACGTGCTGGAATTTATAACTTAATTACTGTTCTAATTAAGCAGTGCTTCAGACCTCGCTGAGATTGCATAAATAAATTTACTCGTGATTTTGAGACAGTGGAGTCGGAGGGCTTGTAATTTTTCCTGCTGGATGTATTAGATATTAGTTTTAGCTTACAGTTTTGGTTTTAAAACCAAATGATTTTTTCAAGTGAAAGTCTTTAAATGAATAGAAAAATATATTTAAACATATTATGTACATATAAAATTTTAAAATGATTAGTATGTTAAGTTGAAGATTTAGGCGGATAAATAGTGGATCCGGTAGGCAGACGTTGTCTTGCCACAGACTTCTTTTGTTAAATGTCTTTTAAGAAATTAAAAAAACTACCTTTGGATCTCGGCAACAATGCCATCTACCAGGTAAAATGTAAGAAACATCCAGGTAAGAAAAATAAGTACACAAAAAATACATTAAAATCTATCAAGCATTTTAGAAGGAGAAGTATTATTTCTTTATTTATTAGTTACTACATACACCAGAATTTTATAAATAAAAAATATTTTTTACACCAATATTACATAAGTTCAAAATAAGTAATACACCACACAACTTAATTTCTAAAAATACAGAAAATGAATATATTTTCATTTTAAATGTAAATCAAGATATAAGTATATGCAATATACATTAAATTGTAGATCCTATATATTGATATGAATTACCAGCTATCATCTTACCAAATTTCATCAAAATCCCTCCAGCGGATTTTCCGTGATGCGGTCACAGACAGACAGATAACAATTCTAAAAACTATAGATTCGGCCTCTGTATCGATAATAGTAACTATTTCAAGAAGATTTTCCAAAAAAATATTTAATGTACAGATTCGGCTAAGTTACAATTTTATTATATATTATGTATAGATAAATAATATAATAATATGAACCTAACTTCTAAAGCACAACTAAAGTTAGGACCTTTCATAAAAGAATAACAATAAAAGCTCGCAATCAATATCATCAAGTACAAGACTTAAAAGCTAACAGAAAGCTACGAAATTTCCAATTGACAAATAGTCCGCGTGAGATTCACAAAATAAACTCCATTCACTTCCATTCACTCTTTCACTTTCCTTGAAACGTCGCTTTTTACCTGGATCGAGATTGATTCTCCTACAGTTGAGCTCGAGTCAACTTTTCAACTTATTTGGTCGAATCTTCACTAAGAATTTAAAAGCATTGAGCTTTGGCTTTACTCTCAATAGTTTGTTAAGTGCTTTTATTTTTAATGTAGAAGTCTAGATTTTAACCGATTTGAAAAATGGTAAATTGTTTTAGTTTAACATCATATTTGGGACATTTGAGATATTATATGATTTTAAATAACACTTTCATATTCACTCATAGAAGCTAATAAAAGTTATTATAAAAATTGTTTAAAATTCAAATTTACAAATATTGTAAGGCACTTTGGTACCATTTTTGTATTTTTGAAATCGTTTTGTAAATTTGTGTCACAAACTATATTCTTACCAAACATCTAATCGGTTTAGTATGTCCAGAGATAACCTTCTACAACCTCACACACTTTACCTCTTTATAATATTAGTATAGAAAAACCGATAAATACTATACTATATATGATTGTAACAACATATATATATATATATATATATATATATATATATATATATACGTATATATATATATATATATACGTACATATATATGACTTCACATGTAATCAAAGAGATCTCTATCTCGATCTCTACATACATTCACTTCTTACATTATATAATCTATAATTATTATTTTTTTGTAAATCATAACATATTATTCTATTATTTTTTTTGTATTATAGAATTGATACTATATATATATATATATATATATATAGTTTATCTATTACATACTAACCGTTAGAACCCTACCTAGGGACGAACCCGAGTAAAGCAAGGGCGAGTAGCTAGTATCAGAAAATAAAATATGCACATTGCACATTAAGAAAGTATAACTACGTATACGCTCGATCTATTAATACTTATACCCAAACATCCTTTTATCTATCAAATAGCTGCCAACTATAGTACTCGTCTATTATCATAATTTCCCAAGCGAATTTCCCAAAACAATCTTAATTTTGCCATTAACAGGCCCTTATACATATTGTAAATAAAGTTCAATTTTGCTTAGTGCGAATCTCTAGTATTTGGTAATTTAAAGACAAAGGAAATAAAACTTTAGCGTAAAGGAATAAAGTATATAATTTATTGATTTTCAAAGATAATTTCAACTTTCTCAAAATGAGAAGAGTTCGGTTAAGGCAAAACTTGTAATGTAATCGTCACATAGAGTTTTCAGTTTTAGAATATTATCAATTAGAGGTGATATACTTAGCATACAATCTATACATATAATAAAGTCGAATCTGTACATTAAATATTTTTTGGAAAATCTTATTGAAATAGACATTATTATCGATACAGAGTCCGAATCTATAGTTTTTAGAATTTTTGTCAGTCTGTCTGTCTATCTGTCTGTTACCGCATCACGAGAAAACCACTAGACAGATTTTGACGAAATTTGGTATGATGATAGCTGGATATTCGGGTCAACATATAGGATACTTTTTATCGCAGGATAATATCTCATTTCTAAGAAAAATACAAAAACTGCATTGTAAGAGTATACTAATATGTAAAACCTTAGAATTTGGTTTTTGGTTATCTATTACGCGGGCGGAGCCGCGAGCAATGCTAGTGTAGTATTTTTTTTTAAAGGTAGTAAAAAATTTAAATTGTTTATCTTTTAATTTCTAGACATTAAACCTTTTATCTTTTTTGTTTACTTATTATTTAAATTTTAATTGTCTCGAAAGTCTTGTGACTTATTGAAAGATTAGCGACTCACTTCGCCCCGCTGGGACTCGTCCCTAGGTATGTTTTAACGTTTAGTATGGATTTCTCAAAAATGATATATTTTCCCGCAGTAAAAAGTATCCTATATGTTGAGCCGGATAACCAGCTATCATCATAACAAATTTCATCAAAATCTGTCCAGTAGTTTTCTCTTGATGCGTTCCCAGACAGACAGACAGACAGACAGAAAAAAATCTAAAAAGTATAGATTCGGCCTCTGTGTCGATAATAATGATTATTTCAATAAGATTTTCCAAAAAAAAAATTTAATGTACAGATTCGACTCAGACTTTTATTATATGTATACATTTTAAACAGAAAAAGCAAGTCCCACCATGGAGATGGAATAAACAATTACTTCTTTCACCTTTGTAAAAATGTGTAAAAATATATGGTAATCCACAACCATAGTAAAAACAATATTTTAGCAAAATTTCATTCATAAATAACCAAGACAACATATAAAACTGTTATTTAGTTTAAAATTTTAAAGTAATAACCAAAAAGTTCATATTTCCAAAGTTATATTTAATAATAAGCAAGACATAACTCAATCTTTTGTCTCATACGTGTCATCATGGCTTCTTGCATCTACTTGCATCTTGCAGACGTAGCTGTCTAAACTTAGGACCCCTCATATTTAGCTCGAGCTTAAAACTTGGATGTAAAATTCGAATATCATATTTTCGCAATTTTTACCATACATTGCTTAGTTTGTTGTTGTTGAATTATTTATAAAGGAACAAAATAAAGCAATGGAAAGCAAAATTTTTGGTTATATTTTCCGAAGCACATAGTAAAGGTCTTCAACCTTTGTAATAAATTTTCCACTTCACTTTAGGTTAATATAATATGCCACCTTTGTTAACATCTAACCAAATATTAGTGTTAGTAAGTTTGGAGTGATGGGTGCTTTCATTAGAATTTGACGCGTCTGCATCATTAAGAAGATTTTGTACGAAGTATTCTAAAAGATACTATAGATAGTTAGTTAGTTAGTTATTTTATTAGTTTGATCGACGTCCATTATCTGTTATCTATACTATAATATTATAAAGAGGCAGAGTTTATTTGTTTGTTTGTTTGTTTGTTTGTTGGAACCCGTCTTATGAGCTACTTTACTTTTACTAGATTTGAAAAATTCTTTTTGAATTAGATAGCCCGTTTATTGAGGAAGCCTATATATGGGCTATATATCATCATGCTACTACCAAAGAGAGCGAAACAGTAATTATAAATGTCAACAAATCGGACAGACTTCCATATATTATTGTAAAGGGATGGGAAAGAAAAGTTTGTTTTTTGTGCTTTGAAAACTGCAAAAAAATCCTAATTTGTTTTTTGACAATTAAATAAATATGTTAGGACATTAACACCCAGCACCATCTAATTCCGTGGTAAGCTATGAGGCTTGTATTATGGATACCAGATAGTTGATACACTACACATATATAACTATAAATACATACATATTATAAATATGACTGGAGTACAAACATTCGTGCTCATCACACATAGCGGGACTCAAACCTACGACCGCTGGCACAGCAAGTAGGGTCACTACAAACTGAGGCAAACGTGTCGTCAATTCTAAGAACCTTTTTCTTTTTAACGTTGGGAAATGCATTTACGCACGAAGTGTGGGACTCACCGGCGAAGCCAGTACTACCCACTAACAAAACCTTCCTCCGTCTTAATGGGGCGTCGCAGGATCGCTTACGCATTCAACTACAACGCCCCGACGGCAGATCTGCCGAAGCAGACAGCCCACAGAAGTGGGCCACCTCCCTGTGCGTTTCTTGGCTTCGCGCCCGGCTGTATTGCCGGGCACTACTGACACCACCACGACAATCAACGTCAACGGCGCGATGTCGTGCTGAGCAAGTGTAATTCCGTTTGACCCTTATATTTATCTCAAAATGAAGTATTGAAACAGTATAAACTTAAAATTAAGTGTGTTCTTGCAGTTACTAATATTTAAACTAGATATTTTAGTGCTATATTATCTTAATGTATTCAATTTCGAAATTTAGTGGTTAATATTGTTGTGCGGTGACATTGTGTGTCCTCTAGCTATTACGTTCAATGATCTCAGCTAGTGTTAGTACAGTAATGCAATATTAGTTGCGTTAATTCACTATCTTCACGTAAGACAAATTGGCGTTGCGGTAGACTGCACTGCCTTTACTCTTGAACGAACTGATATCTCGGGTTCAAATTTCGGCTGTGAATTTCTTTTAATAACTTTATTCATTTTAATTTATTATTAAAATACATAAATATGAAGTTTGCGTGTTGCAAATCGACCACAGGTGGCAGTAGTGACATTATTACTTGCACTAAATGCCGACAAAATTACCATGTTCAGTGCCTCTTCGCAACAGATAGTAAAAAAGAATTAAAACATGAGTTGAAAAAACATTGGATGTGCCCGGAGTGCTCTTTACTGATACCGAGGCAAACAAATAATGATAATACCCCTATACGTAGTAGTGGTGTCAATACTAAGTCAAATGAAAATATTAATTTTAAAAGAGGTGGTAGTTCATTGTCAACTATTCAGGTGGACACCTGTGAAGAGGCCGGGATAAATAATAATAATCTACTTGAGTTAATTAGGTCGGTTGTTACTTCGGAAATTTCTAGCTTGAAGGATGAATTTAAATCAGCATTCGTTCCACTCAAGGAAGAATTAATTTCGATTCGCCAGGATTTCAATTTTATAAAGGAATCCTTGAACTTCTTTAGTTCAAAATATGATAGTTTAAATTCACGTATTGAGAAATGTGAAAAAGAACTTCATCAGTATAGTGAAAAGGTATCTGAGTTCGAGGAAATAAAATCTACAATGCAATCAATCCTTACTGAAAACAATAATCGTGAGCAATGGGCTCGTCGATCGAATATTGAAATTTATGGAATTCCAGAACAAAAAAATGAAAATCTCTATTCTATTTTACAAAACGTTGCAAGCAAAACCTCAATAAAAATTGATCCTGGCACTGACATTGATTTTATCACCAGAGTTGCCACCAAAAACAAGAATAAAGATGGTAAAAAATGTAAGCCTATCATAGTTAAATTTTTATGCCGCTGGAAAAAAGATGAATTCCTCGCACAGGCAAGAAAACTAAAGATTAGGTGTAATGATTTAGGATTTTCTAACAACTATAATAACATTTACTTTAATGAGCACCTAACAAGCACAAATAAAACCTTGCTACTATCTGTAAAAAAAATAGCAAAGGAGAAGAATTATAAATATGTTTGGATAAAGAATTGCAGCATAATGATAAGACGTTCTGACAACAGTGCTGTGCTGAATATATCAAATATGAAGGATTTAAACAAAATTGTATAAGGACAATTTATATCTGTACCTGTGGCACTTCCTGTTACGGCGTTTTGGTGTTTTCTGGCTATAGTTGTTTTGATCTTTGTAATGCAATTTGTTCTTTATTGGTTTTTAACGTTGGTGAAGGCATTTGTGCAAATAAGTTAAGTTTTAAATGGATTATTCGTTGCGATATTTATTTAATGGATATTATTGCAGTCATTTATTACATTTATCATTTAACATATATTTTTTCTTATAATATAAATCAAATGCGGAATAGTGGAATTATTATTGTTATTATTATTATTATTATTTTTGTAATGAATTATATTGTACGTATAATTGCATTAAACTTATTTAATCATGGAATATAATTTAAACATTTTCTACCAAAATGTACGAGGCTTACGTACCAAAACTGATACGTTCTTCAGGGCTGTGATGCAGGGGGAGTATGATATCGTCTGTCTTAGCGAGACGTGGTTGTATGATGGTATTTTTGATTCCGAACTTTTTGATTCGAGATACACTGTCCATAGATGTGATAGAAATTATAATGAACGTGGAGACACAATGGGTGGCGGTGTACTTGTCGCCTTAAAATCTAACTTAACAGTTCGTTCGTCGACATCCATACAATTGAGCAACTTTTCAGCTGAAATAGTGAAAGTAACAATATCGTTGGTGTCTACTGCAATAACTGAGTCACTTCATATATATTGCTGCTATTTCCCTAATATTAACGGCCATTGTGATAGGCTTATTGATTTTTTTGAATTGGTTTCCGATGACAAGCTAAATTATCCTAATGACAGTTTCTTGGTGTTAGGTGATTTTAATGTTCCGACTGCGCAGTGGGTTAAGAATGACAATATCATGATCCTGAGTAATCGTGGTGATGATAATAGTCTAGTGTACGCCTTGGCCAACTTTGTGAATTTTACTGATCTGAGGCAATTCAATTCAGCTCATCATATTAATAGCAGACATCTAGATCTTATTTTTAGTGACTGCCACTGTACCGTCAGTCGTTGCCCTCAACCTCTTGTTAAAGAGGATGCACATCACCCAGCTCTGGAGATACTATTTGCTATACATAGTTTACGAATAATTAAACCGACTCCTAGAATGATTCGACTTTTTCACCGTGCTAACTACGAAGAAATCAATAATGCACTGTCCAAAATTGATTGGATTGAATTATTAGATGACCGTGAAATCTCGGATGCTGTTAATGTTTTTTATGAAACTATATTTAAAATTGTTAATGATTTTATTCCAATTAAAATTGTAAAATATAATAATAATTATCCCTGCTGGTACCCTAGATCCTTAATAAAAGTTATTAATGAAAAATTAAAGTATCATAGGAAATGGAAAATTTATAACAGAACTTCTGATTATGATACGTTTAGTCTCTTGCGTGATCGTGAGAAAAGGTTACAATCTAAATATTATGATTTGTACATTTCAAATTCTGAAAGTAAAATTAAAGAATGTAGCAAATTCTTTTGGTCATTTGTCCGGTCGAAAAATTCTTCCTCTAATATCCCTGAGATTATGCAACTAGGAGAAATAACTGCCTGTGACGGAAATGAAATATGTTCTCTTTTTAGTAATTATTTTGAATCCGTTTACGAGTCACCATCCTTAATCAACAGCAATAATCGTGTGAGTACCTCAAGTGTGAATAGTTTTGTTAGCATAGGTTCGGTTACACTTTCTCCGTTTATTGTACATAAATACCTCAGTAAACTAGATATAAATAAGGGATACGGGCCTGATGGCTTGCCTCCTATTTTTTTGAAGATGTGTCGTTGCTGTTTATCCCTCCCTATTTATTTATTGTTTCAAAAATCTATTTGTAGCGGCGAAATGCCTCAACTGTGGAAACAAAGTTATGTGGTACCAGTTTTTAAATCAGGTGATAAGCACAATGTGAAAAATTACAGACCTATATCTAAATTATGTACTATCGCTAAACTTTTTGAGAAAATTATTTATGACTGTGTTTTTCCTATCCTACGAACCGTTATAATTCCTCAACAGCATGGCTTCATAAATAAAAAATCTGTAGAGTCCAATTTATGTGAATTTGTTCATCAGGTTACTTCCGCTATGGATCAAGGTTTACAGGTGGACGTGGTGTATACCGACTATTCAAAGGCATTTGATAAAATCTGTCATGTAACCTTGATTCGTAAAATTGAAGAACTCGGTATACATGGCGACCTCCTCCGTTGGCTTACTTCATACCTCAGAGATCGTAGCCAGGCGGTTACAATTAAAGGTTACTGCTCTACGTTTGTGCCTGTTACTTCTGGTGTGCCCCAAGGTTCTCATCTTGGACCCCTTTTATTTAATTTATTCATTAATGACATTATTGCGGTATTTAAACATTCTTCAATTCTACTCTATGCTGATGATATGAAGATATATAAAACCATAAGTAAACCTTCTGATTGTAGTTTATTACAGGATGATCTGAATGAATTGTGTAAGTATTGCAATGATAATCTCTTAAAACTTAATATTAAAAAGTGTAACGTAATATCATTTTCCCGCAAAAAAAATACTATTAATTTCAAGTACACTTTAAACGAAAATCTTATTGAACGGGTTTTAGGGGTGAGAGATTTGGGTATTCACCTTGATTCCTCGTTAACCTTTAGTCAACACTATAGATATGCGACTGCAAAAGCCTATCGGATGCTTGGTTTTGTTCTCAGAATTAGTAAGGATTTTAAGAATAATACCACCCTGATTCTTCTCTTTAACGCATTCGTTCGCTCTATACTAGAATTCGGTTCGGTGATTTGGAATTCACATTACAAAGTCCACATTAATGAAATAGAGAAAATTCAAACAAAATTCTTAAAGCATTTAAGATTTAGATGTTCCGCTACTGATCAAGTTGTTCCTAATTTGACCTCTCTGGAAAAACGTCGTAAGATAAAGGACCAAACATTTCTGTTGAAATTACTACATAATGTTATTGACTCTCCATTTCTTCTTAACATCATTAACTTCCGATGTCCAAGACAATCTTCGCGAATTAAATCTTTATTTTATTTAAATACTACACGTACCAAATATGCACAAAATGCCTTCATTCATCGTTCTTGTTTATTATATAACAAAGAATACTGTTCAATTGATTACTTTACGGGTTCGTTACAGAAGTTAACTCAACAAATTAAGAAAATGACCTAGTTTAAATTATTTTTATTTGTATTAAATTATATTTGCGACTCTTTATTAACTATAATTATGTAATTATTACTAAAACATTAATTATTTTCTATTAATATGATTATTATTTTATTTAATGTTAATTTTTTTTTAATTGTAATTAATTTGCTCGCATTATTCTATGTACTATTTAATTGTGGAAACTTTATTGGTCAATGATTTATATTTTATGTTTTGTTTTTTAATTTGTATCAATTTGTACTGTTTGTTTCCCTAATAAATAAAAATAAAAATAAAAAAAGACAAGGTGAACGCACGTTGGGGGGGGGGGGGGTCAATTCTAAGAACCTTGGTAAATCAACATTATAACAAAATACTTATATCAAAGAATCAGAGGAAATCGAGCTTATTAAGCACACGTAGGTATCTACTATAATAAGAGCGTGAAATAAAATGAAAAACTTTTATATGCATATGAAATATATGAAGTATATAATTTTACTCAGAAAACCACAAAAAATTGAAAATAAAATATTATGAAAATTATTCAAAGGGCTTCACTTTTAATCAATCAACATTCTAACTAACATACGTTAGATACAGAAAGCTATGAAACGAACGATAAATACAAATATTAATATTCTGTACACATTGAAAGGTTATTAAAATGAAAATTTCAATTAAAACCGAACTGGTAATGAAAACATTTTCATCCGCAATACCAATGAAGTAAATAATTGTGAACGCGCCGCATATTGAGCGAGAATTAATGAACTTTTATATAATAACTGGTATATTTTCTAGATTAGCTTTAGCCAGGAGCTTTGCTTATCTATACTATAATAAAACTGTAGAGGTCGAATGTCTGTATATATAGAAAAAAAATGGTAAAAACCGAGTCAGGGGGATGTAAGTAGACAAATAGAACATATCCAAATTTTTTTCAATTTTTTTGTTTCTCTGTCTGTTTGTCTGTTTGTACAGGCAAATCTCCGAAACTATTGAACCGATTTAAATGAAATTTTGCATGGTGGTACCTTATGTCCCCGGGCAACACCTGAGATACTTTTCATTCCGGAAAATTAAAGTGTTCCCGTGGGATAGTTAAAATACTATAGTAACTTATACAGCTTAGTACACAACAACTTATGCACCTAATTTAGTAAAATTTGGCATGCCTTATATTGCCGGTCAAACAACAGATTACTTTTCATCCCGGAAAAATGAACGGTTCCCGTGGGATAGATCAGCTGTTTGTGCTTTTGCAGAGGCGAACCCGAGCGAAGCGAGGGTGAGCCGCTAGTATTATAAATAAAAGGGTGCGTGTAACCTTTACGCGAAGTAAAACTTTCTTTA
The DNA here is from genome assembly GCA_921882275.1 of Brenthis ino. Lineage (NCBI taxonomy): Eukaryota > Metazoa > Arthropoda > Insecta > Lepidoptera > Nymphalidae > Brenthis > Brenthis ino. The sequence continues at coordinate 8,081,129 of OV170221.1, forward strand.
GCAAATAACGCAATTAAATTAAAACAAATCTATAATTAAATAAGGCATGTTAGACATTTTGTCGAATTCGCACACGAAGGGTTCTGTACCATCATACATGTACTTTTTATTCATATGAATTTAACTGTATGTATGTAGTATATTAACTTCAATGATTGATTGCGAACGTTAAAAAAATCTTTTTTTTAATTGTTTGTTGTTATTTTTTTTTACAATTTATAATTATTACACTATATGATATACTTTTAATTTTGCAATGGACCCACAAAACTGTTTGCACGGTTTGTCTGTGGGATCAGAGTCTCACAGTTATTAATCTTACATTATAATATTTAAGGATATTTATATATATTTTATATATATATTAAATTTACATACAGTAATAGAAATACGTACTTTGTGAAGATTTCAACTCTCTATCTTTTTTTTATTCCAATCTGAATTAGTGCTTGACTACGTTCCACCTGATGGTAAGTGGTAATGCAGTCGTAGATGGTAAGTCGCACTAATTCAGTAGCCACCTATTTACTCTTGCCTTGAAGACACCCATATTATAATCGAACGGAAACACCGACGCAGGCAGGTTGTTCCAATCCTTAGCCCGTACGTATAATAAATAACGTAGCGAAACGCTTCGTCCGGACGGGTGGAATGTCCACGACTTAGCCTTCCTCAATAAACGGGCTATCTAATGCAAAAAGAATTTTTCAAATCAGATTTTAGTAGTTCGCGCGTAGATTAGCGCGTTCAAACAAACAAACAAAAAAACTAACAAACAAACAAACTCTGTCTCTTTATTAGTTTAGATTAATAATAGCCTTTATCTATTTATTTTATTTATATTAATGAAGGTGACTATTAGAAGGTGTTTCATTTGAAGAATATTTATAGTTCACCAAATATACTTACAATGTACATATTATGTAAAGAATTTTATATGACGACATTGTTACGCGAAACGCTTGCCTATTGAATAGCTTTTCACGTATATTTTTTTTACCCGACTGCAGGAACCCCAAAAAAAGGGTTATGTGTTTGGCTTGTATGTATATATGTATGTATGTAGCAAGATTCGTTATTAGTATAAAACATGTATGTCTCCGACTGCATAATACTATGTCAATTTCCAACTTTTTAGTTTTATAGGCAGTATAGTTTTTTTTTACTTTATAATTTAACTTTTTTATAAATAGATTTATAGCACAAGCATTACTTATCAATTCTTAAAAAATCACCTCTCAAGAAAATTATTACTTTTAAATCATTGTATCTTTAATATCAGTTTATCTTAAATGTGTCAATACAGATATTATGGTGGAAAAACTATATATTGCCATTATTTTCGATTTATAATAAATATGGGAAAAATTAAACATGAAACCGGTTATGGACGAATCTAGCGTGAAAAGTGAACTGACCGAACACGCGTGTGCTTCATATTTCATATTTTAAGACAGATTTATACTGAACATTGGGAGCTATTCTTATAAAATACTATTAACTACTAAGCTATTGAATGTAATTCTTACACTAGTTTTGGCTCATCTTTCATGTTTACACAATTAATTTTAATAATATTAAAAAATGAAAAAAAAATAGTATAATATTTATACAATTTTTTTAAATGGAATATTAAAAAAAATTGTATAATATTTATACATTTTTTTAAATGGAATAGATGTTATTGAAGGCATATCACTCTTATTATTTTTTAAAACCAATTTATCTAATTAATTCAACTAACTCAAATCCGTCAAACTGTTACTGACACACTAAAAAACTTTAACATTTATTATTTACATAATTAATATCATAAACTTATACAATATACATATAGCAATCTATCATCGCTTTTGTGTACTAAACTACATCTAAATCAGACCAGCTAGCTGTTTAAGCGATTGACAAACATAAAAACATTCAAACTTTTACATTCGCTATAATAGTTCATATATCGCATAGAGCAGCACATCCAGTGGACACGCTTCCCCCAACAATACCGCCTCAGGGCCACTCATTAAAATTTCACCGTTTCCGTTTACACCCCGCGCTGTGTCTGACGCGAATAAGTTGAGTTATTAAGGGAATAAATACCGATTTTATGCGTCATTATTAAATTTGTATAATTCCACATTACTATACTCATTGTATTAAATTGTTATCATTGTTTTATTACAATTATTTAATGAATTGACTTTCTCGTTTCGTTTTTCTGTGTTATACGATAGTATATAATATATAGTACCTGGGTTACCGAGCTTCGCTCGGAGTTTTTACCCTGAAGTACAACTTCCTTTTTTTTTAAACTAAAAACTTTAATAAATAATAAAAAAAAGAAATGTAAAAACTTTGTATGCGGCCGAGATTCGAACCTGGACACCTGTGATTATTGATCTACCACCTTGGCCACTTGACCACGATCCCTTCACCAGAGGGTGCATATTACCGACGATATTTTGCGTGGAATAATGCAAAAGCATACTGCATTAAAACTCGAAAACACGCGTTTTCTCAGACATAAGACTAATCTTTTCAGATTCAGATTATATATATATATATATATATCGGCGCGAGCATTTAATCGATGATTTATAGAAAAATAGATGTTTAATCGATTATTATTATCTGTCGCCCCACTCTTATATTTTAATATAAAAGTCGGATTGCATCGTAGAGTGACACATTCGTTTGTCAGCTCTCTAGCTGAAAGCTCTGCCCAAATTGATAATTATTTGAAGGCTAGATAATTATATTAAAATTATATAGTTATTTTAGTAAAATGTTAGTTTATTTGAATATTATTTGTTTTAAATTATGAGTTTATTGAATTAAATATCTTTTTAAAAGGAATTGTAATTTAATGAAATTTATTTTATTTAAAAGTTTTCTTTATAATTTTGTGTCGTTTTACAAGTAAATGAATTTGAATCTATTTATTAATTAATGCAGTTGTTCATATAAGATAAGTTGTTTTGTTATTTATATCAGCTTTAATGATTGCTTGAGATCCCTATTATCAATTTTATTGTTATGAAATAATCTAATAAATAAGTGTATGTTTCAGTGTTATAGAATAAAAATATGGAAGCTAATGGTGGTTTGAATCCTTCCGACAACCCTTCTCTTACATCAGAAGAGGGGACGAGTCAACGCCAACCAACCGCAGGCCTTTCTCAAAATATGACTATGACGCTCTTGGCGAATACGTTTAAAGATACAATGTGCGAGATGATGTTGCAGATGACTCAAGAAAATCGTACAGCACTATCAGAAATGATAAAGATGCTCCAACCTAGTGAAACACGAATTAGGATATCTGATATTTATTTTCCAAGCTACGACCCTGACCAAGGCATGGATGTAAAGGAATGGGTTGACCTGATATCACGCACCCAAGATGAATACAAATTAAAAGACCACGAAGTTCGACTAAAAGCAGCAAGCGTGCTTAAAGGAAGAGCGCAAACCTGGGCAGACGAATGTTTGTTACGAACAACAACTTGGGCAGAAATGAGGGAAGACATGCTTCAGACATTTGAACCCGAATCAAGATATTTCTCTGATGTTTTGAAGTTTAGAAAGTACGCTATAGAAGATGCTGGCAGTATTCAAGAGTATATCTCAAACATGTGGAAAATGTTTAAAAAAATTGTGAAGCCCAATCCTACTGAGCAAGATGCCGTCGAATTTGTGATTGGTAGTATTACTGACGACAGTCTTAGGACAGAACTTCTTAATAGTAAATCTTCTTCTGTGCCAGAACTAATTGCGATTGCAAAGACCATGCGCAAACGAAAATTAACAACTACCCGGGATCACGTGGTACAAAATAAAAAGACCAAATTTAATGAGAATACACCAGATAAAATGACATGTTTTGTGTGCGGAAAACAGGGACATAAAGCTCGTTGGTGCAAAATGAACGCCATTGCCCAAGCTCGTTCAGATACTACAGATGTGAGTAAAACAAAAGATGAAGATATGAAGAAAAAGGAGTGTTCTTTCTGTTCCATCCAGGGCCACACTTATGAAACTTGTTTTAAACGGTTACACGGCCAAAAGAAGATAAAACTTGTGCCAAAAAGGTAACATTTATTGTAATATTTTTACAATTTCAGTAGACAATAAACAATTTCGGGCTTTATTCGACAGCGGTGCTGACTGTTCTCTAGTGAAGGAGTCGATAGCTGCAAAGCTCCCTGGGCCTAGGGCCACTAAGACAACTTATCTTAAAGGTATAGGACCCATTCCAGTCATATCATTTAGCCAAATTTCTCCTGTTTTAAAAATAGACAACGTTCACATCAAACTAACATTACATCTCGTTTTGGATCATGAGCTACCTGAAGATCTTATTATCGGAAAGGATTTATTAAGCATTCCAGGCATAGAAGTTACCTTGACAAATTCTGGAGTGGCCCTTTCAAGAAGCAAGGAATGTTTTAAGCAGATGGATATTTGTCAGCTATCTTCGACTACCATTGATACGGATTTAGTGGACAAGGAACAATTAGATCATCTTCTCAATATTTTAAATAAACATAAAAACTCATTTTCGAACGACATACCAGAGTCTAGAATAACTACGGGAGAACTATCGATAAGACTGAAAAACCCAAACAAGACAGTCAATCGACGCCCTTATCGATTGGCACCTGTGGAACGAGAGAAAGTACAAGAAATAATAAAAAATCTTATGGATAAGAACATTGTACGTGAAAGTAATTCACCATTTGCAAGCCCAATCATAATGGTAAAGAAGAAAAATGGCGAGGACAGACTATGCGTGGACTATAGGGAATTAAATGCTAACACAGTACGGGACCACTACCCATTGCCGCTTATTACCGAGCAACTTGATCAATTAGCCGAAGCAAAATACTTCACATGCCTTGACATGGCAGCTGGATTCCATCAGATCCCTTTGTCTCCTGAATCAATAGAAAAAACCGCGTTTATAACACCTGATGGACAATATGAATATTTAACAATGCCATTTGGTTTAACGAATGCACCATCTGTTTACCAAAGAGCAATAAACAAGGCTCTTGGAGATTTAAGGGGGAAAGACGCTCTTGTTTATATGGATGACGTGTTGATACCAAGTAAGACAGTTGCCGAAGGGTTACAGAAACTTGAAAGAGTATTACAGGCTTTAACTAAAGCAGGGTTTTCAATTAAACTTAATAAGTGTTCATTTCTTAAAACCTCGGTCGAATACCTTGGATTTATTGTTTGTGATGGTACAGTGAGACCTAGTCCAGCTAAAGTCGAAGCGTTAGCGAGATCGCTGCCTCCAAAGAACGTCAAGCAGCTCAGACAATTTAATGGCTTGGCAGGTTATTTTAGGCGTTTTATACCAAACTTCTCCACAGAAATGGTACCTCTCTACAATTTGACTAAATCAAATGTGAAATGGGAATGGACAGCTGAACATGAAAGTGTAAGATCAAAAATTATAAATTACCTAACGTCTGCACCCTTGCTAACCATTTTCAAAGAGGGACATCCCATCGAACTCCACACGGACGCTAGCGCCATGGGACTCGGAGCAGTTCTTATACAGTCACATGAAGGTGTTCGACGTGTCATTGGCTACTTTAGCATGAGAACAACACCTGCTGAATCTAAATATCATAGTTACGAGCTTGAGACGCTCGCAATTGTCAGAGCTATTAAGCATTTTCGGCATTTCCTTTACGGAAGGAAGTTTACAATAGTAACTGATTGTAACGCTGTTAAAGCATCACGTTATAAACAAGAGTTACTTCCCAGAATTTACAGATGGTGGGCGTTCTTACAAAACTTCGATTTTGAAGTGGAGTATCGAAAAGGAGAAAAACTTAAGCACGCTGATTTTTTCAGCCGTAATCCTCTACAAGTTGTCATGAATTTAAGCACTAAAGATGATTGGTTAGTAATGGAACAACGAAGAGATCCTGAGTTAAGCAAAATTATTGAAGATCTTTCTAAAAATAATGCCGTGAATGTCGAATATGAAGTCAAGGATAACATTTTATATTATAAAATGAATGTAAATGGCAAAATGAAACTCGTTAAAGTTGTACCGCAATCTTATCAATGGAGTCTTATTAACACTTACCATGAAGCACTCAAACACATGGGATGGGAAAAAACTCTAGCGAAACTTAAAGAAAACTTCTGGTTTCCTAAAATGTCAACAGTAGTAAGATACTTTGTTGAGCACTGCATTATTTGCAAGACTATGAAAGGACCCTCCGGAGCTTCGCAGAGCCGACTACATCCACTCGAAAAAATAGCAGAACCATTTCACACGATACATATAGATATCTCAGGGAAACTCAGTGGAGCTGCAGCCCAAAAAGAATACGTATTTGTAGCAATTGACGCTTACACCAAATTTGTTATATTACAGTATGCCAACAATAAAAATCAATCTAACGCTCTGAAGCATCTGCAGGAAGTGGTTTTCCTCTTTGGTGCTCCTAAAAGAATAATAGTTGATGGCGATGGTGCTTTTACTTCCCACTATAAAGCTTTTTGTCAAGAATATGGAATAGAATTACATCAATGTGCTGGATACACAAGTAGAGGGAATGGACAAGTTGAAAGAGTTATGAGAATCATAAAAAACGGCCTTACGATTATCAAAAATACCCAGAAAGCACATTGGGAAAAGTCGCTCGGAGCTTTACAGTTAGCAATAAACTGTACGTTTTCAAAATCGACAGGACAAACTCCAATAGAATTATTAACAGGCAAGAAAGGATGTGTACCCCCACAACTACTGAATCTTATTGATGATGAAAATGAACGAATAAATCCAGAGGCTATGAAAGATATTATCATTGGAAGAATGGCCGAGCAGGCTGAAAGGGACAAAATACGTTATGATAGCGGGAAAGCAAAAGTAAAAAGATTCATGAAGGGAGAATATGTTTTATTAAAAGAACCAATGCGACTTGGTACAAAATTGAGCCAAAAATTCGATGGGCCATATGAGGTGATAAAGGTGTTGCCGCATGATCGGTACGAAATTCGTCGTAGTAATCACCGTGGCCGATCAAGGAAAGTATGTCATGAAAACCTACGCAGTGCTCCAAAGTTTAGTGTACAAAGTGATGTGGCCGTATCGGCGATGAATAGAAGTCTTGATGAAGAATAATGTGATGTGTGACAGTGCTTATGACATGTGTGAAATGTGTATAAGACAAAGTGGTAAAATATGTGACGAAAAGCAATACTAAAGTTAGTGAGTTTATTAATTTTATAATGTGAATTGTTACGTGGTGCATGTGTTTTACGAGAAAGCCAAAATGAGCGCCGTGGCTCTGAGGCTGGACCAAAATTAGCGCTGAGGCTATGAGGTCATAGAGATTTTAAGATTAATTAATCATTTTTATGTGGTTGCTACGAGATAGTTATGTGTTTAGATTTTTGTGCTTAGCTATTAGGATTTTTATTAAGGTAAATTAACTGATTATTTTATTTTTCCAGATGAAAATTAATCATAGACGCAGGGACGCGCCTGATGTCAGTATGGCCGTATCGGCGCGAGCATTTAATCGATGATTTATAGAAAAATAGATGTTTAATCGATTATTATTATCTGTCGCCCCACTCTTATATTTTAATATAAAAGTCGGATTGCATCGTAGAGTGACACATTCGTTTGTCAGCTCTCTAGCTGAAAGCTCTGCCCAAATTGATAATTATTGAAGGCTAGATAATTATATTAAAATTATATAGTTATTTTAGTAAAATGTTAGTTTATTTGAATATTATTTGTTTTAAATTATGAGTTTATTGAATTAAATATCTTTTTAAAAGGAATTGTAATTTAATGAAATTTATTTTATTTAAAAGTTTTCTTTATAATTTTGTGTCGTTTTACAAGTAAATGAATTTGAATCTATTTATTAATTAATGCAGTTGTTCATATAAGATAAGTTGTTTTGTTATTTATATCAGCTTTAATGATTGCTTGAGATCCCTATTATCAATTTTATTGTTATGAAATAATCTAATAAATAAGTGTATGTTTCAGTGTTATAGAATAAAAATATGGAAGCTAATGGTGGTTTGAATCCTTCCGACAACCCTTCTCTTACATATATAGTGCCAAAAAATGACGATATTTTTTTTTCTTCGCTCTGACCCCAAAATATCTCAGATAATATCCCAACAAAGCTCCTGTTAAAAGCGGAGCTCAAAATACCAATTCTAAGAGGTTCTCCATCGAACTTTAAGGTTTCCCATACAAATTGTATGGAAAAAATGATTTTTAACAATTTTATGTCCTGCAAACTGTTACGAAAATATTTTTCAAAAAAATGAATGAACGGACCGTTTATAGTATTAAATTTCTATCTTCAATATTTGATTTGTTATATGGCTTTGAAGTTCAAATTTACGGTTTGTTGCATTTTTTAGCTAAACTGTAAGAGTTAGAGAGAAATGTTAAAGGGCAAATTTGTAGTACGTTTAAAATCCTATAAAAAATATTTGTCAACTTTTTCATATCATCAATAACAACAAAGTTACAGACTCACGAATATTTATTTTTAATGATATTTCATGTCCTTTATTAATATATTCCCTCATGGTTAGATTTTTTTCTTTGTTTTTTTTCTACATGGGATTTTTAAGGTTATGGGACCTATTCATAAAGCAAGAATTTCGAAACTCAGTACACGAAAAAGTAAGTAGCTGCTAGAAGTAAGCCAAATATAAAGTTTATGAATGGCAACAACAGAAAATAAATATTTTATTCAAGAACTTCTATAATTATTACAAGTAAAACAGTATTATAGAAAGACTGCAGTGCGATTCAGGTAAACTGTGGGTTTGCATCTAATGAGGTTTTTCATATTAAATGAGTACAGCAATAAAAATATTCCTAACGCGGTCGTAATGACAATTTTAAACGAACATAACGTGAGCGTATGTATTTAAAAATGAGGATTTTTAAAGCGGAGATTTTAGTGAACGTAAGAAAAGCCTTGCTTTGTTGTTACACTCAGACGGCCGACTGTTTACTAATTAATGTTGCCCGCATGTTAACGTGTAGGGTCTGCATAGCTTTCTATACTCTAGGAAAGCTTATTTATTCATTTATACAGCACCATCTAGTTCCATGGAAAGCTAAGAGGGTCGTGTTATGGATACCAGATAGTTGATACACTACACATATTAAATTTTAATTATATACATATTATAAATACAAACACCCATGACTGGAGTACAAACATTCACTCAAATGAATGCCCCCAGCGGGACTCGATGACCGCGACCTCTGGCACAGCAAGTATATTACATTGCAAGGGTCATTACAAACTGAGCCAAACGTGTCATCACATCATCATTTCGACGTGAAAGAAGGACACAAACAAACAAACAAACACACTTTCACATTTATAATATTAGTATGGATTACATGCATAAGTTCAGATGGTCATTAGTTATCCAACGTTAGTTTAAGCAAAAGCATGGCCACTGTACAATTTTCCCGCACACTCGACGCCCGTTGTTTCCACTTTTTATTTGTAATTACTTGATGTATTTCAGATTGGAATTAAATCTCGTCGCTATGCTCAGGCCCATTAGTGGCGTGAATGCAGCTCTTAAATGCAATAAGCAAGCGATGTGCAAACATAATATGTACATATATTAAATCATGAATAACCATTACTGTCGAAGTCGTGAACTGGAATTGCATATGTATATATATATATATATATATATATATATATATATATATATATATATATATACGTATATATATATATATATATATATATATATATATATATATACATATGTTGGTACATTAACACACAACGCCATCTAGTTCCATGGTAAGCTACGAGGCTTTTGTTATGGATACCAGATACTTGATACACTACACTCATATAACTTTTAAATACATACATATATAAATATAAACACCCATGACTGCAGTACAAACATTCGTGCTCATCACACAAATGAAAGCCCCCAGCGGGACTCGAACCCGCGACCGCTGGCGCAGCAAGTGGAGTAACTACAAACTGAGCCAAACGTGTCGTCAATATAGTTACCTCTTGTATGACGCATTATCTTTGTATGTATGCAGCCCTTTTTAGCGTCCCACTGCTGGGCACGGTCCTTCTTTCAATGCGAGAGGGATCAGGCCATAGTCTACCACGCTGGACAAGTGCGGGTTGGCGGACTTCACATGTCTTTTAAAAACTTGCTAGGTTCTCTCAGACATGTAAATCTCCTGTCGATTTTTTCCTTTACTGTAAGACAAGTAATAATCATATTGGAAATGATTCGCATATGAGAATATGAGAGGTGCGAGACTCGGGTTTTGGACCCTCTTCACTCGGTTTCCCAAACAACGGCGCTTCCACTGGACATACCACTGGCCACAGTGTAATTTTTTTTATAAGCTTACGTACATTCACAAATACATTTATGCAGCTGATTCATTCTGGTTACTTACTTTTTATATTCAGACTGATAGAAGATACAAGTTTTACATCAATGATACATTTTTTCCCACAATACTTCACTAAAAGTTTTATTACAATCAAACAAACAGTTAAGAACGAAAACAAACATATAGACAAAAAAGCAAAAAAATATATTGAAAAAGCTTCAAAAGATCTGTGAAATATATCTTAATACAAATTACTTAAAAAGCTCGAGCACAACCAATAACCCATTTTTGTATTATCATAAATTTCAATCTTGTTTTTGTGAGAGCGAATTTTTAAATTTACGATTATGCCCACGACTATCTGCTCTAATAAATCAACATTGACCATTCAAAGCGATTCCACTCGATTTCCCGACGAAATTTATCGATATTACGATCTCTTTAGTTATCTGCGTAAAAATATGAAGGTGAGCGGTAAAAAGTTATATTTTTATTTATAATTTTATTTTAAAGACAATTAGATAACTGGCTGTTATAGATAACAAATTAAAGGGGTTGGAAAAATGAGGTCTTATATTTATCTTCTTCCTGAAATTTTAATATCACTTTCAAATATTTATGAAAGCTCTACAGCTAAATACAATAATATATAATGACGTAATAAATTGATACTCTTTATAAAAAAAAACTTATAAATAGGAATATAATTTATCAAATAAATTATCAAATAAAAAAATATTTGATTTAGCTTTCCGCTTCTCGATTTTTTTCGTATGTTAGAGCATTTATTATTAGTTCTGAATCAAACATCTGTAAAACAAATAGAAGTGTTCAAAAACATTTGACACATTCATTTTATTACAATAAATAACTAAATAAGCGAACAAATATGGGTTAAAAATAAGCAGATAAAATATAAGCTTAAAAAATTAACTAAATGAACATTTTTATATATTTCTTTAAATGACAGCATAAAATTTTACAAAAACAAACATTTTGGCTAAAGGACCTAATCTATACATACGAATATACTAAAATTCTGAGTCGAATCTGTATATTAAATATTTTTTGGGAAATCTTATTAAAATAGTCATTATTATATATACAGAGTCCGTCTATGACCGCATCACAAGCAAACCACTGGACAGATTTTGATGAAATTTGGTATGATGATAGCTTATTATCCAGGTCAACATATAGGATACTTTCTACTGCGGGAAAATAACTCATCTCTGAGAAATCTATATTAAATGTTAAAACGAACTGAGGATGAAACCGAGCAGAGCTGAGATGCTAGTATATAATATATATGTATGTACATACACTCAAAAGTCATTACCCTCCTTCTAAAACGCACAATGGGTGCATTAAATTAATATCAATCCAACGTAACTTTGAAGCAGTATTTCATGAATTAGTTTAAACATCCACACGATCAAAACTTCACATCTAACTTAACTGTCCTACCATAATCATATTTAAAATAAAGAGGGCTTCATCGGGACCCATTCATCAGATGTAACGAGAACATAATTTGATTCCACCATAATCTACCCCCCATGGGCCAAGGGGACCGATATTGCATATATATTAGATCGTCAAACGATGTCTAATATTAAAATGCATGCATTCTAAAATTATTACAACGTACAGACGATTTTACGTATAATTATGTATAGTAGGGACTGGTAGCCCAGTAGTAACGTGCTCGCTTAGGAAACTGAGTGAAGCAGGTTCAAATTCCTGTCTCGCACCTCTGATATTCTCATATGCGAATCATTTCTAACACAAAGGATCATGAAAGAAATGTTCAGCCCGCCAACCCGCACTTGGCCAACGTGGTGGAATATGGCCTGATCCACGTCGTAATGGAGAAAGGCCTGTGCCCAGCAACGGGGCGTTGAAAAGAGCTGAATACATATGTATGTATAGTTAAAGAATACTGTAAATTTTAAAATAATTTATACTTGGTATATAGCTAATACTCTCAACTATAACAAGTCGGACGTACTAGTTAAGATAAAAAATGATTATGATAGACACTTTTCTATACAATTCAACATTTTACTAGCAAGCACACCAAGATTTAGATAGATAGAAGCATCTTTAAGTATCTACAAGGACAAAATGAATTTCTTAGATTTACGCGAATATTCGACCTTTTTAAAATAAAACTATCTTTTTGGATTATTTTGCGGAAATAGTCTCTGTTTGTTGTAAAACATTCGAAACTTCTGGAATCAAAAATCAAAATTGATCCGCGAAAAATAGTTTTATTTTAAGATTATAGAAATGAACCTATAAAAAAATATATCATTCAATTATCCATTCAAATACATTTGTTAAATATTCAATCTAAAAGAAATATCATTAATACTTCAAACTAAAACAAGTAATTGCTCTTCTCTATGATAAAGCATTATCGTACATGACTTAGATTTTCAATCACATATAAAATTCCATTGCGTAAAAACCTTATAATTATTAGCAGGTGGGATTAATGAATTCGTGCTAAGGGACCGATGTACGCAAAAGCGTGATTTGATTGCACTTCCGTGCACAGTACTCCGAAGGGACGGATGTAGGTCACCTAAATACGTTTAAGGTAAACAAGCCTATTAATGACTATATCCATAAGACGTAAATTTAGATATAGTATCCCACGTAGCTTTAGAAATTTTTAAAGTAACGTGATTTTTTTAATTAAGCTATTTATAATAATACTCTTAATATGAGAAATATTATAACTTAAAATTGTTTTGTTTCCTAAGAATAATACTATATTAATTAATTGATATCTTTTAAGTAGCCTTTTTTAACTCCCACTGCTGGGCACGGGCCTCCCTTCAATATGAGGGGAATCAGGCAATCACTCTGGGCAAGTGCGGTTTGGCGAACTTCACGTGTCTTTCGAAAACTTGCTAGATTCTCTCAAACGTACAGATTTCCTCAAGATGTTTTCCTTCACCGTAAGACAAATAGTAGTCATGTTGGAAATGATTCGCATCTGAAATTATCAAAGGTGCGACAACTAGGATTTGAACTCGCTTTACACGATTCTCCAAGCGAGCGCGTTACTACTGAGCTACCACTGCCTAATTGATATCTAATAACATAGAATTTGCGATTTCTAACATATTAAGCACAATACAGGCATAATAATTCAAAAATGCCCAACATTCTTAATAATTTTTATATGATATAATATAAATATGTATATTTTTCCTTTAACATGTAAGAGAGATACCCAATAATTTAACAAAAAATCAAATGCTATATTTGCTACATTACTATTCACATTGAAAAAGAAAAATTCTTCCATTGTAATTATATTGATAGTAATGTGGAATCAGAAACACTCCAATTCAATCGAAAGTACAAATAAAAATGAACGTATTGTTAAGAGAACCTTTTTTCTTTCTCACTTTATTGATTTCATTTTTGATATAACGACGCTTCATTGAGCACAATAGCGCTCGAAGAATACACGTATTTCATATCTATACTAATAATAACGTTGACTGAGTTTTGTTTATACGAGGAAAATATGTTACTAGCTTACTGTTGGATTTTTAAATCTGCTTAAAATATGTGAGAGACATATTTGAATTATTATTTCATTTTTAAATCATTTAAAGGCAAATAATTTAGGTTTTTGTAAAAAATTCTAAAATGGAAAAATTTAAATATCCCTACTGTAATAATACGTGACTTACTTTTGTTTACGTACAAATACGTGATTTACTTTTTTGTAATTTGAGTTTAAAGATTTTTTTTTTAAATGTATATATTTTTTATACTGGATATTTATTACATTTCATTTAGAAAAAATATAACCAAAATTTTTTATCGTCCCCCTCGTTCCGATTTGCAAATAAAAAATACAAACTATCATGCACTATTATAAATATTACATGTACATGTACATTAACTTAACTTTCGTCATTGTAAGGAACATGCTATAAAATTTTTCATTTTCCATAAAAAACCTCCTCGACATGAAATTCCAAACATTAACCCAGTCATATTTTGGCCTTAACTCAAAGACTTTCATTCATCGTAGTAGATAATTTTAATTACACCACAACATGCTAATTACAGCCATAGCAATCAAGGTAATAGACATTATAATTTTATTTTATTCTCAGAAACAAATATCTCCCATGGAAACTGTAGCACATGAACATGGAGCTATTCCAGACTATAATCTATCTTTGTGCCAAATTTCATCGAGATCCGTTCAGCCGTTATGGTGTGATTGAGTAACAAACATCCAAACATCCATCTAAACTTTCACTTGTATAATATTAATAAGATGTAATACATAAACAACAAATGTGAATGTATAATACTAGTATATAAAAATCCAAACACAATTACTAAAAAGCTCACGAGTATCATCTAGCAAATATATTCGACATAATATTTCACTGCGTTTCGATTCCATTATGATTCAATACTTTATTCAAAGTCATTGAAAATGAAACAATAAATTAATATATTTAATAATATTGTTCGCTGTAGTTTTCTCTGCAATTGACGTATTTAATTGAATTTATTTCTATTCATTTGGAAACAAAACTTTAACTATTTACATGGTTTTCATGTATTTCAAGCTCGTTTTTATTTGTAAAGGAACACTTAGCTTCAATAGGATCTTCTGCTCTATTATTTGCATATTACAAACTTGGTATTTCTCTTTAATCGAACATTATATAAAAGTATACTAGGTTCTCAATTTTTATTTCGAGAGGTACAATCTATACTAATATTTTAAATGTGAAAGGAACTTTGTCTATTGCCTTTTCATGCTTAAACCGCTGAACAAATTTCGATTAATTTTTTAAAGAAATTAAGCATCCTGATATCGTGCATAAGCTAGCCTTAAACCTTGTCACTCTTATCACGCTAGTGGAGCCGCGGGCAAAAACTAGTTAACAATATATTTTAGTAGATTTAAAAACTATTAACATCGACAAATTATTTAATATTTGAAATTAGCTGTTTAATTTGCATTAAATCTTACATTCCGAATGCGTCAATTTACACGCTTCCTAACTAAAACTTTATCTTCGATACAATTTAATTTTATAACAAACAGTTTTTCTAAATATTAACCAAAAATGATATTTAATATTACTTGAAGAAGATATTCATTTATTAAAATCTTATTTTTCACACTATAACTGTCAAAAACAGGTAGCATTTACCCTAAAATCATATACGTTGTAACCCTACAGGGGTCTTCAAAACTGCGCAATTGCAGCATCCACGTGCTCAGTTCGTTCACCCTATAAACACCATAAGCCAGTCATTTAGAAGCATGGTAAACAGTGTTATGGTATACATACGTACACTTGTTATGATGTTTTTGGTATCAATATTAATATTGCAAGTGATACCATCTCTAATATTTCTTAGGGTTACAAATAGTTGTCAATAAACAATTTTTATAGATATTTTCGCGATTTATTTTCAATTCTTTGATTCCTGACGTTTTGTATGCTTTACAACAAAGTTGGTCAGGGGAGTGACTAAGGAATTAAACATTTCAACTGTATAGCAATATCAAACTATATGCAATAATCTATTATATACATATGTATGTATGTTTGTATGTATGTATGTATGTATTTTTGTATGTATGTAATCGGTTCTATCTTCGATTTCGATTATTTTTTAAAGACATTAATTAAGCATCCTGATATCGATCGAATCTAACTTATTATTTTATCGATTATTATTTCATTTACGCAACGACTAAAAGAATTATTTGATGGCGCAACTTTTTGTTCAAAGGCTGTATAATCCTTCAGGAATGATTAACCCGCTTTTACGTTTTACCTACTACATAGATTTTACATGTTGCAAATTCAAGAATAGCTTCTGCTTGTTAATTGTTTTCAAATTAACCTTAAGAAGAATTAGTGAAATATTTATATTCAGTTACCTTTTAAAGATAAGGCAATTTTGATACAAAATTGAAAGTATCACTCTTTGACTGAAAAGCATCGATCAAAAAAGTATTAGATACACAATCAGCAATTAAAAAGGTCCTCACGGAATGAGCGCTCACTTGAACATTTGAGCGGCTTTTATTTGTGCAAACAACTTTAGGCTTGCATTTAAGGTTCAATTTACATTGTTGTATATTTATTTCAACTAGAATAATAGTAATAATTATCTTAACACAATTAGTGACATTTTTAACAGAACTTTTGCATGGGATTGTGTATTTAGTACTTTTTTAATCGATGCTTAAAAGTGATCAAATCTGTGATTTTTTATTCCCGTAGTGTTATAGTTACTTCTACCTGGCGGTTATTTCTGAAAACACTTCGAATCATATTTTTGGGAATTAAAATCTTTTTTTAAATACGGAAGGAAGTACCTACGTAATTTATTATTAATGTCGAAAGACGAAAAATATGATTATTCAATATTGACCAGAAAACATTATTCGAAAATAAGCTTAAACTATTGCCATTTTTTATACCCCTCAGAAGGGATATGATGATCCCCTATATCATGATATAGGTTTGTTATGAGCGTTGATACATCAATTAGACCATGTAATTTATATTTATTTATTTGTAGTAATTTTATAAGTTAATATTAACTTAACATTTTTAAAGTACACATACTTTGCTTTCATAAAAGTAGCAATTATTTCCATCTTTAAGGGTAAAAATTTTCTCAAAACCTCTTTTTTCGACCATTTTAATTGATTCTGCTCTATTCATTAAAATATATATCCAAATCAATTTTGCCGAAGATATCTCTAAGCGGATTCGTATTCGTACCCTTTTTAACGTTCCACTGCTGAGCATGGACCTCCCTTCAATACGTTGCCGGACTTTACGTCATCTCTTTCGAAAGCAAATAAATCAATATCTATGTCCACTTTTTTGAAATCAGTGATAAACAATATTTTATTTACTATAAAACATATTGTTTAACATAATAATATATTAAAAGCTTCAATTAAATCACAAATTTTCAATTCAAAAATGCTTCATTTAATAATACTGCTATAAGAAAGTTAGATGTACGAATAATATTGAAAATGGCCAACTAAAACATAAACTAGTTTAGAAACAAATAAGTTTAAAGCTAGTGTCCACACGACGCAAATAAATCACATTCCGGCGACAATGGTTGCTGAATTTCAAACGTTGCGAGCCAAAGTCCCTATAAATAATATGGATGATGTTACAGAATAATAAATATAATAAAACGTCTAGTATTGAATATTGTAGCGAATAGTGTAGGTTCGATTCTCGTTGAAAAGTATTTTATAACATCAATTCAGCTTTACTGATTGACTATGGATTTAGAACTAAAGGATGCACTGTTTCTAATCAAACTTTTACTGGTGTATAGAGAGAGCATTCAGGTGATAGTTTGTTTTAAAAGTAAGTACGTTTGCTTATAACTTCTTATCGCTGTAACGATTTAACAGATTTAATTGAAAGTCTATATATATATATATATATATATATATATATATATATATATATATATATATATATATATATAATCAAATATAATATATATATAATATTTTGGCCGAATTTCAACATCTGAATGAACTCTAATATTCTAACACTGATGTAAATATTCTTTCGTGTTCCAATAAAGATTTTTTTACTAGTAATATAAGTTTAAATTGTGTATATGAAGCTAAATACAAACATATATACATACATACATACATCTTCGCATAGAGAAAGCCGTATCTCTATTAATTACATAACATAATTTAGTTAGCAACTTTTACAATCCACATAAGAATATATCCCCGTCATTTCAACTAACACTTACTGAATACGTAAATTAATTTGAAATCCCTTGCATTATAGTTTTATAACCTATAGCTTTGCTACCATTACTAGTTTAAAGCTATTCAATTATCGCCTCTATCGCCTTTAAATGGGGTATAAAATCGTTTAAATTTGTAATTTTCTCACTCACACTCGATTCCGTAGTCCACACGCGCTTTGCCTGTCTCCGAGCGGCTTCATAAAATATTTTACGATTGCAATAAAACTAAATACTACCTTACATTATATACTGTATGATATAGCAAAATGTCGCTTAAATGAAAGCTTTGCGAGGTTTGGAAAGTCTGAAGTTGGAGGATATTTAATGATCCCATCCTTATATGTTCGTGCGACACGCAATAATTACTTGGAGGCTCATGTTTTAACTTTATGTTTGTGTAATTTTGTTAATATATCACACTTATTTTAATAAAAATTAAAATTTTTGTAAGAATTTTTTATTTTTAGTACGTGAGTCATGACGTTTTTAGTTCTAACGTTTTTTTATGTATTTATAAATCAGTTACATGAGCCCAGTCGCCGCAATTCGGCTATGTATTTTTGTTACTGATAATACTAAAGTTATTAGCTATTAAATAAAATAAATAATTTCGGTTGACAGACAGAGGTGAAAATGACTCATAACATCCATACTAATATTATAAATGTTAAAGTGTGTTTATTTGTTTGTTTGTTTGTTTGTCTGTTTGTTTGTTTGTCCTTCTTTCACGTCGAAACGGAGTGACGGATTGGCATGATTTTTTGTTTGGAGATGGAAGGAAATTATTTAATTTCCACGAAAAAACACATCATAATACAATAAAAAAAATATTTATGATTAGAATTACTTGAAACTTAGTATTAATGTTTTTCAATAAAAGTAAATAAATACGTGTTTTAGCATTTTTCAAAATTTATTCTATAAGAGGCATAAATAGAGGATGAAAGTTTATATGTAGCCCTTACTTACCTTTTTAGAATTTTTTTGTAGTTTTAGCGCGAGCGAAGCCGCAGGTTCTACTAGTAGTCTATATATAAATAGGCAAAGACAAAACAGCTTAGTACGTTTTTCACCTCTGTATGTTCACCGATTTTCTTTTTTTTTTGTTTAGTAGCTATTGACGATCTTTAGCGTTATCAATAAAAAAAACGTGTGTGTGTACGCAACTAAGAAGTAATACTTCCTTGGCATAACAGAACAAAAATAGCTAAAGATTTCATCCCGTATGTCACAACTCTCTGTTTGTAAAAGAAATGCAGCTAACTTCATCATGTTGCTTTCAGCTAACTTCATCATGTCGCTCTTTGGCTGTCGGTGTGCGCGCGCATCGTAAAAATTTTATTCTCATAATTTTTTTCAAACATCCCAAAAGAAGTGTAAATTCAAAAGTATCGAAAACAGTTTGCTTATTTTTTTATATCCATAGATAAAGGTAGGAAAGGCAAAAAAGTTAAGTACTATTATTATAATTTATAATTAAAATTGTGAATCTGGTCCAATTTCGCCCACTGGGCGAGCACTAGTTATAATAACTAAGTCTTTTTATCGTCCCATTTACCTCAATGTGAGTTACGAAACTATCTACCACGCTGTCCAAATACGTTTTGACAGATTTCACACGTCCTTTGAAACCATGTCTCACACATACGTATGATATGAAGATGTAGAGATATGGGAATCGAAGTTTGAACCCGTTCTTTTGTCTCTAGTTAAGAGCTTTGTCGTTAAAACAGCCACGTCGCTCTGTTAGCTACACATACAAAACATATTAACTAATTATACGGTTACTACAATTATTTTGAATTGTTTTAGAGTTTCTTAGCTACTACGGAATCAGATCCCGCAAGTATTGAATTTAATACACAGCACAATCAGTGATAAGCTACAAGGCTTGTGTTATGGATACCAGATAGTTAATACAATACAAATATATAACTTTAAATACATACATATTATAAATATAAACACCACATGACTGGAGTACAAACAATCGTGCTCATCACACAAATGAATGCCCCCAGCGGGACTCAAACCCGCGACAGCAAGTAGGGTCACTACAAACTAAACCAAAGGTGTCGTGTATGTTATATTGTTATATTCCCCTATATTCAGATAAAAAAAAGTTTAACCCGCTTTTAAAGCTTGCTTCTAATGGACTATGTACTTACATATAACTAAATACGTAAAAACCTTGTATAAATCTCAATCTTCATATGTTTTTGTTTCTAAAAACACTCGCAAAGCACCGTCAAATGAAATAAGAATCTTCAAATTACCTTTCTCCGTATTAAAGTAAAAGGAATTGTTGGAAATCATTTCTTTTCCAACCAACTTGTTCAATGCCGTGAAAAGTATAGAATTTATAGGAGCTTTTTTTATACTTTTATACAGCTTTCATGTTACTTTATTTACGCTATATGCTTTAAGACGGCTTTTGAAAACGGTAAAGCGTATAGGCGTGAAGGAAGCCTGCGGAAAACCTTTGGTATTTCATTTATCATGTGCATTTTTATGGCAACACTAATGGTGTTTGAGTTTGGTTTTATTTGTTTTTTTATATATATACATATATTTTAAATAATTATAATTTGTTATATAAATTAAGAAGTTTATAACGGGAGTAAAATAACCGATATAATATATTCCTAATGAACTTTTAAGACTTATTTTTCAAGCTTTTATTTTACTTGCAATGTTTGTATGTTTATTCGGGTCAAATCGTGAAACTTAATTATATAGGAGTTATATAAAAATAACTCTATAGTAAATCTATTTACAAAAAGAACCAAGGCTGCCAAGCTACGATCGGCGATTTATTTTCAGAAAAAATATAAAAATTGCGTTTATTTCATAAAAGACACCTACATATTTAGACAAACCTTAAAATCAAAACTTTATCTAGTAAATACAAACTTTGATCCAAATCATTCGAGAGGTTTCCGAGATACACGAAATAAGTTTATATACAAACTAGCGACTCACCCTCGCTTCGCTCGTGTCATCCCTAGGTGCGTTTTAACTTACCTACCTGCCTACTTCTTTTTCTAAACTAAAAGTAGCCTATGTTACTCCCTATAACATGAGCTATCTTCCAATGGAAGTCCCGTCAAAATCAGTCCAGCCGTTTCAGAGATTATCCAGAACAAACAGACAGACAAAAATTTTAAAAAATGTGTTTTTCTTATAAGTACCATATATAATGTCATATGTATTTAGTAAAACGCTGTTATTTTGACATTACAAATAGACACTTCAATTTTATTTATCTGTATAGATATACAAGAATTGCTAATTTAATATAAATAAGACAAAAACTCACACAAATTATTGCGTAACTTACGCACATAATAACTAAATTGAACACCTATTCTTTTAAAGTCTGTTAAATAGCAAAGGCTACAGCGCTAACTTTCATAATTTATCAAATACTGTAGACCCTCGTAGCGCTCTACGAAACAGCTACGAAGTAATAACTAAATATACACACAGTGTTAAAAATCATTATTTTATATTAGATTAATTGATTTTGTTATTGGTATAACTTTTTACAAGCTTTTTACAATCTTTTATTTAACTTGCAATATTTATTAGTATGTATGATTGTATGGGTCAAATCTTGCAAGTTATATTAGAACTACTTCCTCTTATACTACACAGTTGAACTTTCACAAGTAGATTAAACAGAGAGTTCGACAAGAGTTTTTTTGATAAATATGACCTGATTCTCCATCTAAGATTGGCTTTAGAATTAACAAAATTTTATATACACATTTAATTATTACAGCCCGTTCTAAAATCTACCATGACTTGGCTGCTGCGTCCAGGTTTAGCTCCAAATGAGAGATTTCCTCAGCGGTTAACAACACAAATAAATTTTTTTGTAAACCCATTCAACTATGATTCGGCTGATTTAAAAATCGCACCCACACCACGACATGTAAAAAAATAGATAAACAAATAAATAAAAAAAATTAAAACCTAGTTTGTATTTTAAAAGAAACTAAAGAAGAGAATATACCTACAAGAGCTAGTTTTTAAATATATTTTATTTTTACTATTAACTTACTAGTTCAAAGATAAAATATACATTTATATACAGCACCAAAGTTTTATATACATACGTATTTCGGTACGTTTCTACTCAATAGAAAAGAAACTTAGCTGCGTTTTAATTTAAACTGTACCACTGTAAATATATCCATACTAATATTATAAATGTGAAAGTTTGTGAGGTCGGATAGATAAATGTTTGTTACTCTTTCTCGCTAGAACGGCTGAACGGATCTGGATGAAATTTTGAACAGAGATAGATTATAGTCTGGAGTAGCTCATACGTTACGTTTTCCCGAAGAAAAGTACGGTTCCCGTAGGATAGATTTGTTTTTGTCTAGGGACGAACCTGAGCGAAGCAAGGGTGAGTCGCTAGTATAATCCATTTTTCCCTTTAATGTCAGAATGCATTAGATAATTACCATATAATACATATTGTATACAGTTAAAAATAGCTAATAATTAGTAAAAAAAACTTAATCAACGTAATTTATAGCTGAAACGAAGACATAAACATGTAAATGAACGGCACGAGTACACGGGACCCTGACAGATTTATATGTGTCCGCGAAGCGCGATTGTTTCTATCGCGAGATATATGACTGGGTACAATGTTGTGCGGTTTCATTGCATTACGGTTCAGTCAGATAACTCAGCAAATGCATGAATCATCATATAAATATTAACGTTTAATAAGGCTGTTGATGAAAATGGATAATTGAACAGATTTTGATGAAAATATGATTATATTTTACTAATGCTAGGTAATTCTTGCGTAAGACCCTTGCTTTGAACGAATCTTAGGTGCCCAAAAGTAGCCTATGTTACTTCAGGTTATAGTTTGTGTACTAAGTTTCATCCAAATCCGTCCAGCCGTTGAAGCTTGAACAACGAACATATATTTAAAATTTAAATTTGAATAACTTTAAATTTCTAAATTTATATTAGTGTCTAATAAAAATTATGGTATTATATTCTTTATTTTTTGAAAAACAGTTTTGTACTTGTAATAATATAATGTTTTTTTTTTTTTAAATTGGTGTAGCTCTGGCGTCAGGTATGTGAGTATGTATATAAATATATATTTACCCTTAATAATGTCCGCCTGACCGATTTCGGCCACTGCGGCCAATCTAATTGAGACTAGTTAACTGCACAGAAGATTCACTACGCACATACTTGTGCACTGTATGCACAAGTATGCGCGCAAACACAAGTACACCCTCTATTGCTATCATTATCCGTTGGAACGATTACACGACCAGTGAGAATTAAGGCGCAGGACTTAGCGCTTTATGTTCACTCCGAGGCACGGGGGTGGAACACCGCCAATTTCCCAAGTCCAGGTTGTTACTGCAAACTTCCTGACAGAAATACTCAATAAGTGAATTTGGCCCAACCCGGGACTCGAACCAAGATCTACGGTCGTACATGCCAGCCACTAGAACAGTGAGGCAGTTTATTATATATACATATTTATATTTATAGCACTGGTCTCCTTGGTTACACCCATATATCAAGTGGCACACATACATATATATGTAAGTACTTAAATGCTGGCTATCTAAATGTACTGTGCCTGTTATATTTAATTACAGTGTTCATCTTTCTTCATACATATGTTCTTACATCTTCTCGTCATCGTCTTCGATATACCTATCCCAATTCTTTTGTTTGGACTTAGGTACTTTATGTGTAAGCTGATTGTATAATCTTCACCATAAATATTGTAAAATTTCTGTAAAAAATATTTTATTTAACTTTTCTATGAAATATTAACTGTAAAAACAACTATTTAACACTTTTCTTCACAATGACATTGAAATACCGAAACCATTTTCACAAAAAGCTGTATAAAGCAACCAAGGACTTACAAAATAGTTTTATTTAAGCAATAAAATAATGTAAAGTAAAATCGCAGCATAAGCTCAGAATATAATATTTTACAAGCACAAAACATACCATATAAATTTCAAGCACAACCATTCAAATAAACGTGAGTTACGAGACTCTATAGTAAGAACTTCTATGAAAGACGTTTCAAGGTACGGAAGCCGTTGTCAACGAAAGGAGCTTTGTGTACAATCTGACACCCACTTCGCATAACTACGTATAAATATATGTATATATTAATAAATATACATGTAATGTTATACTGATATAATTTTGTGTTTGTTTTGTTAAAGTAATTGTATTTAAGGGTCTCGTACTCAAAGGTTGGGTCGAAACCTTACTTAAACTTTTACTGCCCTTCTGACTTAGAACGACTAATTCAATTAAAAATTGTAATTTTACATATAAACACACATACACTATACTTTATTGGGCACCCAAAAAAAAATAAAAAAACAACAAAAATACATAAACACAAAGAAAATATGTATAGAAGGTGGCCTTATTGCTAATTTTTTTTATAAATGTTAGAATTTGGTTTGTCTGAATGTTTGTTTAGGCATTTTTTTTTAAATAATAAAGCCGATCACTTGCTATATAGTACGTATGCGAGATTCACTTTGAACAGTTCAGATAACTTTTTTTTAAATATATATTTTCGAGTTTCGGGTTTTGTGCGGATTTATATTGATTTTTATTTCCCGACATCAAAATCCCGTCATATTTTTATTTCTACCCGATTGATTTCTATAAATCATGTCGCGATAGACGTTATATACTTTAGTCTCTCTGTGAAGAAATTATTATGTAAAGACTAGCATTGCCCGCGGCTCCGCCCTCGTTCAGATGGCTAAAAACTAAATTCTTAGGTTTTACATATTAGTATACTCTTACAATGCAATTTTTGTATTTTTTCTCAGATATGGGATATTTTCCAAGGATAAAAAGTATCCTATATGTTGACCCGAATAACCAGCTATCACCACACCAAATTTCATCAAAATCCCTCCAGTGGTTTTTCTGTGATGCGGTAACAGACAGACAGACAAAAATTCTAAAAACTATAGATTCGGCCTCTGTATCGATAATAATGTTTATTTCAATAAGATTTTCCAAAAAATATTTAATGTACAGATTCGGCTTAGTTACTATTTTATTATATGTATTGATGTATAAGAATAAATAAAAGAAATAACAGAATTAAAAAGCTAGAATCCCACCGTGTTCAAATAAAATCGGCGTTAAAGCACGTGCTAATAATATTTACTCGAAATATTTGCGGAGGCCTCGCCTCAAATAAGAATTTACTAGACAAACAAACAAATAAACATTTACGCTGCGTATCAAAGAGGTTTCAATCTGCAATAACAAACAGTTCATGGCTGAGTCAATATTAACTCAGATGGTTCCTTAGTTATGTGAGTGCTCTTTTGTATAACATTTGTCCTTTTACTTCACTAAACTGTGTATACTTGTTATTGACGATAGAAAACTACTGAAAGTATCGATTCAGTTATGGAGTTTCACCCAACATGCTATTTTTGGGGATTTCTAAAAAGTAAGTACTTTTGGGTAATGTATCCATTGTGTTATTAAAGCTATGCGATGTTTTCCTCAATTCTAAGCGCAGTGTCATTTATCGAATCAAACCAGAAAGAGAATTATTATCTATAACTACAGATAAATAAAATTGAAGTGTCTGCTTGTAATTTCAAAATAACATCTATTTACTGAATACATATGAAAATATAATACTTTCTTAGATTTACGCGAATGTTTGACATTTTTAAATAAAACTATCTTTTCGGATTATTTCGAAATAATCCGAAAAGATAGTTTTATTTAAACATATGAAAATATATATAGAGTGCTTATGAGAAAGACACATTTTTTTAAATTTTTGTCTGTCTGTCTGTTTGTTACGTTTAATCTCCGAAACGGCTGGACTGATTTTAACGGGACTTTCATAGGCGGATAAGGAGTAACTTGGAGATCTAGAATTATATTCTTGAATAGTACATAAGTTACATGTTAATTGTTATCCCGGAAATTTTTATATATCTTTGTTATATTTTTTACAGAGCAAGGGATCAAATATCTATACTCTTTGGGATCAACTATCTATTCCATAGTAACCATTAAAACGTACCCAGAGACAAACGAACCCAAGTGAAGAAAGGGTGAATCGCTAGTAAAATAATTTAAAGTTACTTTAAAATCGGTGCAAATTTTCATTAAAAATTAATTAAATAATATAATAGCTATTGAGAATATGTATATTGTTTATGTTATATCGTAGCGAATCAGTGTCAAAAATATTTTCACACACTTTTCAACAAAAATTACTTTAAAACGGCTGCACTGATTTTAATATGACTTTTTTTATTATAAAGGCTTCAATTTTTTTCTATTGGCTATATAAGCTGCTCACAGGCAGTGGTAGCCCAGTGGGGTAACGCGCTCGCTTGGGAAACCGAGTGAAGCGGGTTCAAATCCCGGGTCTAGCACCTCTGATATTTTCATGTGCGAATTATTTCCAACATGAATACCACTTGCCTTACGGTGAAGGAAAACATCGTGAGGAAACCTGCATGTCTGAGAGAACCTAGCAAGTTTTCGAAAGACATGTGAAATCCGCCAACCCGCACTTGGCCAGCGTGGTGGACTATGGCCTGATGCCCCTCGTATTGAAGAGAGGCCCGTGCCCAGCAGTGGGGCGTTAAAAAAAGGTCTGAATGCATAACATTATGTAGGTATATAGGTGGTATGTAGGATATGAATAGATTCGACTTTTTGTTTTCTGCGCTCCATAAAGAAAACAAGATAGCGTAATATGTTATTATCTCACGCAATATTCCTCATACTGTAGATTGATCGTTTTTAGCTCCATTTCCCGCTCGGAATACGCCTGCTACTGATTTTTAACCGACTTCCAAAAAGGAGAAGGTTCTCAATTCGTCGGAATCTTTTTTTATGTATGTTCACCGATTACTCGAAGACGCCTGAACCGATTTCGAAGCCGACAATATTTTAAGATATGAATATCTAATAGGTAAATATGATTTGGTATGACCTCTAATTATACTTACAATAACCTTAGGTATCCATTCTAAATGAAAACCCCCGTTTAGTTATTTTTTACATTTTAGTGCCAGGAAGTCGGTTTTATTTTTCTTTTAAGTTTTTATAACACCTTTATTATTAGATTCATTTGTATCAACTAGGTATATTATAATTTCAATTTTCAATTGTTGTATCGATTTGAAACTTTGTAAGCTTGTAAAATCCAGTTACAACATAGTCGTCTATTTGTATATCTACTAATATTATAAAGAGGCAAGTTTGTTTGTTTGTGTGTGTTTGTTTGTTTGAACGCGCTAATCTCATGACTTAAAGAAGGTTTAAATTTAAGATATTTTATTCATCATCAAATTATTACATTTTTTTAAATGGGTGTCATGAGTCTCTTAGCAATCCGGAAAGAAAAAGCTCTAACAATTAATTAGAACTTATTAATTAACTATAAAAAAGCTTTAATTTTTTTTGGTGAAGAATTGGGTTTTTTTTCAGATAAAGACACCTATGTAGATAAACTTAATAAGCAAAACCTAATATAAATACAAAATTTGACGCAAAACGTTATAGCCGTTTACGAAATACACGAAATAAATGTTTTTACAAATATATAGAGGAATTGCTCATTTAATATTATAAGATGAAGAAGTGTGTGACTCAGTTTGTAGTGACTCTATTTGCTGTGTCAGCGGTCACGGGTTCGAGTCCCGCTGGGGTCATTTCATTCATTTGTATGACGAGCACGAACGTTTGTATTTATTAAAAGTTACATATAAGTAGTATATCAACTATCTGATATCCATAACACGACCCTCGTAGCTTACCATGGAACTAGATGGTGCTGTGTGATTATGTCCCAACATATTTATTTATTTATTTAATATTATAAGAATGCGCCCTAAGCCTAAACACCAATAAATATTTTTTTACACTAGATAAAATATGTAGACCTAGACTTAAAAATGTTACCTAACGGCACGATAGCTGGATGTCTATAACGAAAAACTCCTATCACACAGTTCACATCATATTGACGTAGATTGTTTACTTAATATTTTCTTTATCCTTCTTATCTTTCCAAAAACATACAAAATGAAAAACTTTACTTATAATCTACTAACTAGGCACCAAATTGTTAAGCCGGAAGTCAACTAAAATAACAAAATGCGTTTAACTTTGAACGTTTCTGTTTGAACTTACGTTAAACAGAATCGACACGTCCGTAAGCACGCTAACGCGAAAGCCAATACAGCATTAACAATGCGGCCCTTAAGCCAAACCCAAGTTAAACTTCACTCGCTTACAATAGCTTACACGAAGACTGATGTAATATTCTAGATGAGCTCATTTGAAATATTTACTAAAACATACGCTGCCCAGTGCTTGAAATTATAAATATAAGTATGTTACTCAGCACCATCTAGTTCCATGGTAAGCTACGAGGCTTGTGTTATGGATACCTTTTTACCGCGGGAAAATGTCTCATTTCTGAGAAAAAAATACAAAAACTGCATTGTACGAGTATACTAATGTGTAAAACCTAGGAATTTAGTTTTTGGTGGTGGGATTTTAATGACCTTTCTTCTTTGTTGGACTTGTCTTCACTCCGAATAGCAGAATAACTAATAAAACATTAGGAAAATTCACGAAAAAAAAGTTCTAAAGTGTAGAAAGTAGTGCGTTACTAGTTTAGAAATAATTATTACAAGCGATTTTGCAAAGAATTGGCAAACACATCGCGCATACCCCCAATAAATACTTCATCTTTCCTGGAACTTGGTCAAAACATTTCAATTTACTTTAATCTATACTAATATTATAAAGAGGTAAAGTTTGTGAGCTTGTGACGTTGTAGGGGGTAATCTCTGAATCTACTGAACCGATTTAGATGAAATTTGGTAGGAAGATAGTTTGAGACCCCGGGGAAGGACATAGGATACTTTTTATCCTGGAAATTATCCTTTAAGCGGGTGAAAATGGGGATGAAAGTTTGTATGGGGAATCAAGCTAGAGACGAATCCGAGCGAAGCGAGGGTGACTCGCTAGTATTTATGTAAAAATAAAATCACACTCCCTATATTTATACTTATATCTACTACAAATTTAATTTTTAATACTTTCTTAGATTTACACAATTTTAGTTTCTCACGTGACCATGTTTTCTGTAAAGAATTCGAAACGTAGAGAACAAAATATAATCAAAACCGCGACAAAATCAGAAAAGATAGTTCCATTTATAATACTCGCAGTAATCTCTTCTATAACGGCGTAGGGACTGAGTTGATAGGCGTCTGTTAGTACGTACCACGTATCGGCATCTGTTTCTAACATCTCTCTCAAAATTATTTCTCATTCTTATGAATTTTGTAACCTAAAACTTGTATATTAATTTGCAAGGCATAACTGCAAATAATTTAATGTAAATCTATACTAATATTATAAAGAGGCAGAGTTTGTTTGTTTGAACGCGCTAATCTCAGGAACTACTAATCTGATTCGAAAAAATCTTTTTGCTTTAGATAGCCCGTTTATTAAGGAAGTTTATAGACTATGTACCATCCCGAAACAATTCATGTTTCCTGTGGGATATTTGTTTTTGTCTAGGGATGAATGAGTCGCTAGTGTTGTAATAAAGAGGTATAACGACTTGAAAATTACAATTAAAATAAGTATTTCGACTATTATTATAAATGCGAAAGTATGTGTGTGTATATTAATATGTATGTACGTTTGTTATTAATTCACGCTCAACAGCTAGACGAAAATTAATAGCTGGAATTTAGTAGATAAACGATGTGCTAGAATAACATTTAAGCTACTTTTAGACACTATGGAAACTACCCCAACAAAGCGAGGATAAGCCCTTAGTATTATATATATATATATATATATATATATATATATATATATATATATATAATTTATTTTAAAAGCTCATCCAGAAACTTTACATCAAAGCAGTTAAAGTCGGTAGCCGTCAAAGCAAACTGAGTGAAAATATTCCACAGCGAGGAAGCTTAAATCGAACGGAGGTGATGAGCTTTTAATCGAAATTCAATACTAGACACATCCTAACCCTTTTTCTTTTCAGCACTCCCCAGATTTTTACGTCCTCCGTTTAAGAACGGTTTAAGAGATTATATGTAGTTAAACACTTTATTAGTAAAAATATAACTTTAAATTTAAAAAAATCATGTTTTCAATAAATAAATAGTATGATATACTCGTACATATGCCCTGAAAATTATTATTAAAATTGTACTATTTATTAACTAGTGTCTACATTGGTCGTAGCTTCGATTCTGGGTAGAGACATTTTTTTTTAAATTGGAACAAACCTTTCTGTCATAATACATTAATATGTCAGCTATATGTAATGGGAATACTATATTAAACGTAAATGTTTGTATGTGTGTCTGTGTATGTATAATTGTTACTCTTTGATGCTGAAACCGCTAAACAACCTAACACATCTTATTAGGTAACTAGCAAATTACTAAGGAAAAGGGTAACAAATTTAGTTTTCTTATAAGCATAATCTATATATTAGATATTTTTTTAGAAATTCTTATTGAAATAGTCATTATTATTTACAAAGAGGCCGAATCAAATAATAGTTTTAGTAGTTTTTAAGATTTTTGTCTGTCTGTCTGGGTAAGCGTTACATGAAAACCACTGGACAGATTTTAATTGATGATGCTGGTTATTCAAGTCAACATATAGGATACTTTTAAGTGCGGGAGACTATCTCATCTCTGAAAAATCTATACTAAACATTAAAACGTAACATATATACGTAAATAGAACAAACATAAATACATCACTTGATACAGCACTTTTTATATATTTACAAGTCTTAGAAAGTATATGAGGGTATTTTATGCCATTTTCTTTCCCTAATTTTGTAAGGGAAACAAACCAGACTAACTTCGCCCAAACTCAACGATGCGTTAATATAATAAGCGGTTGTCATGACTATTTGCTCGCTACATTAGATGTTGTCATTAACTAACGTCCCTATACTGGATATTATTATGTTTTTTGCTATCCCAAGTAAATATTAGTTTGTTTGTTTGTTAAAGAGAAAAGGAAATTAGACAAATATATATACAAATTATGGATATTAAATATATTTTATATATAAGCTTCGAACCTCTTTTTTTGTCAAGTTTCTTAGAAATGGTGCATTTTCTTCTCGAATAGATGAAGCACTTTTAATTTTCAATATTCAAATTCAAAACATTTTATTCAGCATTAAATTATTACATTTTTTTTTCCTGAACGTCATGAGTCTACTACCAGTTCGGAAAGAAGAAGCCTCAGACCTGAAATGAACTGGCCTAAGAAAGATAATAAATAAATACTTCTACAATGAGTAGACTTCTAAGCTTTTAATTTTTGACTTTTGATGGCCTTAGCCAGGAATAAAAAATTCTTGGCGAAATAAACGTATGCGACATATGTATATTCCTTGAAAGCCTATTATTTTTCAAGTAAACAGTACCCATATAAGTTTTATTTACATTGTACAAGTAACATGAGAATTTGAAGAAATAATATTTATAGTTAAAAGCTAGTTAGTAAAATAATGCTTTTAATTAAAAGCTTCTTTGGATAAAAGTGCAATAATTAATTAGATAATTGACATTTCAAACTTTTCAATACAATTCTTGCTTGATATTATTGTTTTTATTGCCATTATCATAATTTTGTAAGTTTCTTTTCGTCTAATAGGATTTTTCGAAGTCTCATATCCATACTTAATCTTGTTTACTTAATCTTGTATACTATTATAAATATGAAAGTGTGTCTGTTTGTCAAAACAGAGTGAAGGATTGCTATGATTTTTTGCTTGCAGATAGTTGGAAGGCTGGAGAGTAACTTAAGCTACTTTACCGCGAGAGATTATCTCATTCCCATGGGAAAACACATTATAATACAACCCAAAAAAATATTTATGATCAGCATTACTTGAAACTTTGTAAGTATCAATGCTCTTCAATACAATAAATACGTGTTTCAGCATTTTTTTAAATTCATCACATAAGGAGGTAAAATAGGGGATGAAAGTTTGTATGAAACTTCCATATTTGGAGTATTTTTTGTAGTTTAAACGCGAGCGAAGCCGCGGGCTATGCCAGTTACCTATAAATTCAGTTTAACACTAATAACATCGATATCCAAACAATACTATTTGTTTAAACCAAAAAAAACCTATAACGAATGATAACGCCCGAGATATATTACTTCCGGTGCAACACAAACATGTCTGCATTTCCGTTGAATGTCAATAAGGATGAAAGCTGTAAACAAAATTTAATACCAGCCAACAAAAATATTTACTTTTATAAAATTTCAACGTTTACTGTAGTATATAAGGTTTTTTTATTAGCTTTTTGCCTGCTGCTCTATTTGGATGAGGGAGAAATAACGCAGAAAAAATGAAAAATGGAGAGGGAAAACAATCTGTCAAATAAACATACAAAATTTCCAAACTATAGATTTGGCCTTTATTGATAATAATGCCTATTTAATTGAGTATAATGTATAGATTCGATTCATTTATAATTTTATTATATGTATAGATTCAGGATGGAGTGGGCGTATATAAATTTCAATAAATGTTTTAAATATTGACTTTTAATAATTTTTTCGATATACTTTACTTCATGAAAATTAGTTACTAAAAAAATGTAATTTATCATAATACTATAAGAAGATATTTAACTTGATATTTATATTTAGAAATCTAACTAATCAAAAAACTTTTGTCATACAATTACCATACAATAAATATATTTTATTATCTTCGATTCTAATAAAGTTATAATGGCAACAATGTGATATGAAAATGAAAAAACATGGCAATTTCATCGGTTTTATGCAGATAATAAAAACTTATTTAATCAATTCTTATCGCCCTACCCATCAGAACAGTGTGCTAAGTAACTGTAAGAATAAAGTTGTCACATATAAAACGATGTACGGGGATATAATAAGAACATATATTGTTACTAAACCCGCGACTACGCCCGCATTCAATCTACAAAAAAACTCTTTGGCTTTATGTTGTACAGTGACTCACTATAGCTATGTATTTATATAATATTGTTCATACAAAAATACTAAAATTGCGATTAAAAAATGGAGATAGGAGGTACCTCAACTAAATTCTTAATTTTAATTTGAATGTGTTAAATATGTTTAACAAAATAAGCCAATCTATTGAGTTTAAAAAAAAAAGATTATTGACGAGCGTTCTCATATTCTAAAATCGTTTTTACAGAACTTCTTATTACGAAGTCGGTAAAATAAGTTTTTTTCTCTAACTCTAATATTCAAGGTATTTGTTTATAAAGCTTTTTAACTTTTATGTAAATAAATTAAAATTATATGACAACAATGAAATGTTTTTATATAATACTAGCATTGCCCGCGGCTCCGCCCGCGTTCAGATGACCAAAAACTAAATTCTTAGGTGTTACATATTAGTATACTCTTACATTGCAGTTTTTGTATTTTTCCTCAGAAATAAGATATTTTCCCGCGGTAAAAAGTATCCTAGGATCGCGCGCTACATCGCCCGGTTTATATAGCTTGAGCAGGCGGTCGAGCGATGCGGGGCAGAGGGGATGGACTCGCCGTAGGCATCTCAATGCTCGCCAAGCATTAAAAATGTTTCGCTACTAATTACTTCTAACAACGATATCTCAAAAACTATTCATCTGATTGATTTAGTGTAAAGAGCAATTTTAATCTGCATTAAATGACTAAGCTAACTAAAATATTCATTTGGATAAGGATTAATACCGAACTAAAGAAAATAACTTTGAAAATAACGTAATGTTTTTAATTAAAAATGTTAACATAAAAGTGGTTATTGTAAGTCAACCGTAAGAGATAGAGATATGCTATCGCGGACTTTTTTGTAGCATTTTTATAGATTTTGAATTCTCTAGTACATTACTTAACTGTATCTTTGCTAGTTTACGCGGCGTTCGCGTGGAAAGTCCCCATTTGGCGAGATTTTTTGCGACCTCTTCAACATTTGTCGCCGTATTTCAGCTAATTTACATAAAAGCATAATAAATTATATACCTAAACCTTCCTCAAGAATTACTCTTTCTATTGTTGAAAACCGTATAAAAATCCGTTCAGTAGTTTTCGAGTTTATCGCGTACAGACAGACAGGAGGACAGACAGGAGGACAGAAAGACGCGGCCGGGGGACTTATTTTTATAATAAGTATAGATTAAGCAGGACCGGATTTGAAAAAGTCCCTTTTCTTTTGACTTTCCTTTTTTTATTTGCTATGTATATAAAACCGCTAAAATCGCTTCATAATATTAAATTCACTATAAAACAAATAATTTAGTATACCTGACATTGTTTATTCTAGAAGCCCTAGGGGAGCAGTTCCAATTCCTTCTGCTAAATCCGGCCCTGGTTCTTAATAATTTTTTCCTATATTAAATATCTGCTGAGTACCATAGACCACGTAATGTACTAGATTCAAAAAGTTTAACTGTAATACTCATTGTATTCAGCCCTTTTTAACGTCCCACTGCTGGGCACGGGCCTCCGTTCTCTACGAGGGGATCAGGCCATAGCCCACCACGCTCGCCAAGTGCGAGTTGGCGGATACTCCAATACTCATTGAATGTTAGTAAATGCTTAAAAATTCATAATATCAGAGTTGAGTGAACAAGTGACACATCACTAGTATAAATAAAGCATTTTCAATTGAGCTTGATGTGCAAAACCAGCAATAGCCTATTAAAAGTTTCTTCAAATCTAAGAATCCTGTAAAAGTTAAAAGTAAAACACTGTACAAAGTTTTTCAAACTGAGCTTATAAGAACTCGGTCACGTGACCGATTTAGCCGTCTGCACGTTTAAGTGCAAACGTGTGGGGGTAGTTAATTATACCGAAATATATCTTATTTTTCCATACCTTTTAAAGTAGTTTGTAAGCAAAATTATAAAAAATGCGCCATTCTAAATGCATTATTGATGTAATATTTTGTGTACATGTTTGGATAATACTTTCTTAGATCTACGCAAATATTTGACATTCGAAGCAAAATCCTCTTTTAATTTTTTAAATTCAATTAGACTATATCTTAATAAAATAACTATATTTTATCTATATGGTATCATTTTTGTATTTTTTAAAAAGTTGCTTAGTTTTGTGGGCAGGCACTATATATACTAACAACTATATCGACATCTAAATCCTTAGTCTCTCTCATGATCTTGTTTGTTGTAAGCATCGAAACGTCGAGAATAAAAAATCTAAAGGAATCCGAAAAAAAATCTAAAGAGTTAGTTCTATTTAAAGTAGATTTTTGGATGTTTATTATGCTTGTTTGATATTTTAATCAAAGTAGCGGATTATCAAATGAAGCGAAGATGGGCTACTAAACAAAATAAACAGAAACAATCTATATATTTAGAATAATATATTTGTTTTATTTCAATCGGCTTATAAAATATGTATCATTTATTTACAATATGATAGCTGGTTATCCGGGTCAACATAGAGAATACTTTTTACCGCGGGAAAATATCTTATTTCTGAGAAAAAATACATAAACTCATTGTAAGAGTATACTAATATGTAAAACCTAAGAAATAGGTTTTTGGTCTCCGGAACGCGGGCGGAGCCGCGGGCAATGCTAGTTATATATACAAAACAAATGTACAAGTCAAAGAATCACCTAAGAATGAACCCAAGCGAAGTGAGGGTGAGTCGCTAGTGTCAAATATCTTCCTTGTAAGATTTGTATGTTTTTAGTATACATACTATAAATAAGAAATCTCCTGATTAGAGTAAGCAAAATCTATCTTACTTTTCCCATACACAACTAATCAATTTAAATTTCATTAAGATCAGCATAAACCAATTTTTCTTACTTGTTCCTGCCGAAATAAAATATCACTTGCACAAGATTTTCCAATAAAACTTTGCCAAAAGTTTATAAAGAAAAAAAACACAAATTTAAGAAAAGAAAGTAAAAAACGGACTGAAAAGTAATTAATTTTGTTATAAAAGAAAAATTGTTCTGTCTAATTGATTACTTGCATCGATGATCGCGAGAAAACCAGAGCACGGTATCTAATTAACGGGTAATTAAAAGTTTAGTGAAACTGGCTAAGAATCTGTACTTATTCTTGTTATAATGACCAGAGAATTAAGTTTTTATACTTACTAAATTATATAAATTAGAATTGAATTCTTTTATTAGATTCGTGAACCAAATTCAAGAAGGATCAACTTGATTTGGCCGAATTTTATTTGTTGTTTTAATTTATATATATATATATATATATATATATATATATATATATATATATATATATATATATATATGAGAGAGATATGAATTTGCCAAAAATATTTTCTTAGATTTACGCGAACCTTTGACATTTTAAATAAAACTATATTTTCGGATCTTTTCTCTCTCGTATGTATGTATGTATGTATGTATATATAAATATAGGCAAAGATAAAACAATTCGTGGAGTCGAACCTATTTCTCTTCTGTTTGTCAACCAATTTTCCTTTTTTTTTGTTTAGTAGCTATGGACTAGCTTAATTAAGTATTATTAATAAAAAAAAATTGGATACACTTTTTTTATATAATTATTATTATCGAATATCAATCATAAGATGTTTACTAGTTTATATAATTATCCTTAAGAATGATCAAAATGGATGCCCAATTGGAAAGGACATGCTGTAACAAATACAAATATTTTATAATACATATATTCTAATTGACCTGACCAATACTTTCATTATATGTAATTAGCAAATTAATCGACCAGCAACCTATCCAGGCATAACGGTTCATGTACGATAACTGTCTTCAATAACATACAATTGAAGAATTATATAATCAACTTTATTACCATACGTTTAAAGCTTATAATAGCAAAACATAATACATACTGAGCGAATTATTAACTTTGTAATGATATATGTGACAAAGTTACACTAAAATTGGTTATCCCAAAATCATCCTTATTATGGTAAAATAAGAGTGGTGTAGGATGAAAGTGGATTTTTGTCTGGATAGTTTATGGTTGTAGTGGGTACAATGTTTAGAGGCAGTTCAAGGGGCTGTTACACGCGTCTGTGGGTTTTATTGTCAAAAGTCAATTACGGTGTCTTGTAGTTTTTGTACTTTATGGTGGTTTAGGAGATATGTGGTATTTTGTAAATAACCCTATAATACACTATGTCTATAGTCCAAATTAATGGATGTTTTGCCCAATTTTATGGGTCTTTACTTATGATGAAAAATATCTATGTATACTCGAGTATCTGTCGTTCATTTACAGTCTATTTTTTTATATAACTCGACTTTTTTTATTATCGTGGCGCCTTAATGATAGTCCAACTCGCACTTAATCTTTAACATCAAGGCAATAATTTTGTTGCATCGGTCATTAATATAAATGAAAAGATAAAACACAATGATATACATTTAGTACATTACACCTAAAACTAAAACATTTATAAAAATATCAGGAAATGTGAGACTCATCGGCTAGAAAAACCAGCACTAGCCACTAAAACCCAACAGAAAGCTAACCTTCCCATCTTAATGGGGCTTAGTTGTTAAATTGCCAAACCATAAAACCAAGGCGTTGCTCCCACTGTCCACTCTGCTATCAGAAAAGAACCAAGGGCAACCCGCATGGTGCACGCCTTTTAAGAACTTAAAAACAAAACATACCTTAAGCCAAAAAAATCTATAAAAAAATGAATATGATGAAACTTTTATTAATATTTTGTATGCAATCCTATAATGGCATTAACTATTTCTTTCCAGCACCTTTGAAAATGTTCTGACAATATACTATACTTGACAGTATATCGGTCTCAAAGCATGCAGCGATCAGCGCCTCCTTAGACCAGACTTGTTGAGTCAACACGCCTTTTTAATGCGCAAGACCTGTTAGGGTTGTCACAATAATAGATATAATTTAAATATTTTATATGAAAGGTTTTATAATATAATATGTTAAATATTTTATTGAAAAAATGTTTAGAGGATGTAATATTTTTTTGATCTATTACCTGATTTTGAGAGATGCTTTGTATTGTATATGAATATATTATTTGAATTAAAGGCAGTGGTAGCCCCAAAAGTAACGCTCTCACATTGAATCACATCTAGCAAACAAAACATTTACACCCGAATTGAGCACATTCGTCCTCTTAAGTCGGTCAAATATTGTAATTGTAATGTTACTGAGTTTGAGTTAAGCCAAGTGTACACTTGTACGTTAATCAGACCATTTCCTACATTTAGCTCTGTGTAAAGTGTATTGAAAATGATTATATATATATATATATATATATATATATATATATATATATATATGTATATATATATATATATATATATATATATATATATATATATATATGTATGTATATATATATATATATATATACAAGGTCCAGTCAAATATAAAATATCTAGCAATATAGCAAAGATAAAAACGAATCTTAGATTAAGAGGAAACTTAGATTTAAATAAAAATTAGTAAAATTAATAATAGATTTAGAATGAAGAAATACCAACCCTAAAAAAGAATTATCGCTGAGCTTCGACCGAATCTGAGACCGTCACGAATCCAACCGGAGTCTTAAAGCTACCAACATCCCCTACTAAGTATCGACTATGTTACTTTTTAAAAGTATCTACAACATATATATTAATAAATATACTAGTGAATTACTCTCGCTTCGCTCGGGGACGTCCCTGCCAATTTAGAAATATAAATTCGAGTTATGCGTAATTTTTAAGGATTTTCAATTTACGTGCTCAACTCTAAAGATTTCCTGAATAAAACATACCCTATATTTAACCCCCATAAACTTTTCTATCTATCAGTAAAATTCCCATTACAATCGGTTAAGCTGTTTCAATGATTACCCCGGATAAACAGAAAGACAGACAAACATCAATTGTAAAAAGGGGTTACTTAAGTACTGGTATCATATATATAATTAACTCTATGTACTAGACACTTCAATTTTATTTATATTATGTATAGAGTATAGATATTATCCATTTAGTCTTTAATTTGGTAAATTCAAATCATTCTTCAGTTTAAAAGACTTTACTCTCTGGTGTAGTGTAGTAGTACTATACATATTTAGATTTGTATTTTAAAACAGTACTGTTTTATTAATTTATTATATTTTCCTTATTTTAACGTAACTAAATTAAAATAGAAATTAAAGTCACTAAAATATCTCACGTAACTCGCATCTAGAAGCAATTTGCTGATCGGATGCCTTTGAGCATAAGATCGAATGCACTCACTTCCAAGCTCGTTAGCACTCTTTTTATCATTCTACCTTTGCGCTAACCTGTTTATTTTTGACTGGACCCTTTCAGAACCATATAATGACGGCTTAGTCGTATAAGCCATTACTTTAATGCAACTGGACTACTTTTAAAGAATTTCTGAATAGGAATTGTACATAATGTATGTATTTGCAAAACATCTAATGTCAAATGAACGGGAATCGAACTTGCAACTCTCCAAAGTATAAAAAGTTAAGCACAGATAAACCCTTTATACCATAAGTATAAAAACTATTCATTTTGTTCAGATTAT
The DNA here is from genome assembly GCA_921882275.1 of Brenthis ino. NCBI lineage: Eukaryota > Metazoa > Arthropoda > Insecta > Lepidoptera > Nymphalidae > Brenthis > Brenthis ino. Next base: position 8,121,020 of record OV170221.1, read on the forward strand.
TGTAACTAATACACTGGACGTACCCTATATTAATAGAAGCTTTTTTGGAAATTATTAAACCAAAATCTTAAATAAAAATTTATTATAATTTATAACTTTTACTAGCAACCATTGTTTTACAAATTAAAATAATCTTACAAAAAATTCAAAAGTTAATTTACTTCAAACAAAAATATCACTAATGTTTCTAAAGTACTACATCAATATACAAAATCCTTATACTTCAGTTCGAACTTCTGACTACGAAAATGCAACTCGCAAAACACTCTAGTCGAGTGCTGAAATATCCACCAAAATTCTTTCTTTATCCGTCGTTTACAAGGACTAAAGGGTCGAAACTACTTTCAGCTTTTAGCGTAAAGGGTTCCGTACCTCATTACGGTCGTACTGAGTCCACTTTGGTCGTTTTTTTTTTCAGAAAATCGTGGATGGTAGTGTAGGATTGAATTTCAGACTTTGCCCAAATTGACTGCAGGAATATAGTTGTATAGATTATTCTATGAGACTATCGGTTCATGTACTTTGTAGTAAAATGGAATATTTTTTTATATTTAAAGCTAAGATATACCTAGAATTATCTTAAAAAATCCTAATACAAATTATGTATAATACAGCGTCTGTAATCACTTTGATGTAAGAATTTGTTTTTGCATTTTATAACCGTGAAAATAAAAACTTTTTGCTAAATTCAGCAAGTCTTATTAAAGCAGTCTCTAGTTGATAGAAGTAATTGAATATATGTATGTAAAAAAAACACCTTTAGATTTTAAATAAAACTATCTTTTCGGGTTTATTATTATTTTTGGTTCTCGGCGTTTCGAATGCTTTACAGCAATCATGGTCACGGGAGAGACTAAGATTTTAGACATTTCAAATTCATCATCTACTCATCATATATTTGCTATAGGCAGTGTCTACTTACAAAATTACAAATGATTTCAAATATACAAACATCTATACATATAATAAATTTGTAACTAAGCCAAATCTGTAAATTAAATATTTTTTTAGAAAACTTATTGAAATAAACATTATTATCGATGCAGAGGCCGAGTTTATAATTTTTAGAATTTTTGTCTGTCTGTCTTTCTGTCTTTCTATCTGTCTGTCTGTTACCGCATCAGAGAAAAACCACTGGAGGGCTTTTGATGAAATTTGGTATGGTGATAGCTAGTTATCCGGGTCAACATATAGGATATTTTTTTACCGCGGGAAAATATATCATTTCCGAGAAAAATACAAAAACTCCATTGTAAGAGTGATACTAATATGTAAAACCTAAGAATTTGGTTTTTGGTCATTAGAACGCGGGCGGAGCCGTGGGCAATGCTAGTATATACATAAAACTTTAGATTGCATACCACTATGAAGAAGATCCTCGTACAGTAGGTATATAGCAGATATAGTACTTCTATATTTTTTTACAGCAGGAAATCCATGAGTAAACTGACACAAATAAAATAGGTTTACGGGCATTTTTATTATCAACAATTAAATAAATCCTACTTTGACGATAGCTTCTTTATCAGAGGCTGTTACAACTGTTTTTATCAAGACGTGAGCAGATTACGTCGAGTTTGGCCAACAATTTTACGACATCATTTATGACTTTATACGTATCGCATAGTTATTACTAGTGAGCGTGTACGGCTTCGTTTTCATTTAAATATAATATTTTGTTAGGGATAAAACAGACATATTCACGTTTCCCGCAATTACATATAGCTCTTCACGTTTTGTCGATCAAAATTTATTGACAACTAGCGACTCACCATTGCTCCGCTCGGGTTCGTCGGTTACGTTTTAATTTTAAGTATAGATTTCTCACAGATGAGATATTTTGTCATAGTAAAAAGTATCCTATATGTTGACCCGGATAACCAGCTATCATCATACGAAATTACATAAAAATGTGTCCAGTGGTTTTCTCGTGATGCGTTCTCGGACAGACAGACAGACAGACAGACAAAAATTCTAAAAACTATAAATTCACCTCGGTATCGATAATAATGTCTATTTCAATAAGATTTTCCAAAAGATATTTATGTACAGATTCGATTCAGAATTTTATGATATGTAAGTCTTCTTCTTCCTCCTGCCCATTTCCCAAGAAAAGAAGATAAAACGAGCTCTTGTACTATAGATAAAACTGCGACTGGAAATATTTCATTCTTTTCTCGCGTGATTTTTAAGAAGCTCATACTTTGTGATATGAAAGCACTAAACTTTAGTTATTTTACTACAATTGGTATGATAAAGCTGACCAAAAAGCTCCATAATAGAGTCCAACACCATTCAAACTTCCTCAAAACTAGAGCACAGAATTTACTAGCATACACGAAATGAACATACATCCACGTCCTATTTTATTATTACGTACCACAGATACGAGACCTCGTTCCAGACTATAAATTATAATCGAAAAAGCAACCTCTCGGATCGCTAAAAATGTGAAAATTATTGCACACTCCAGCCGTCAGTTGCCGCTATATATTATTTATACCATTTACGACGTTTTCAACCATAAAAACTTTTAGTGGGTGTCATAAAAGTTACATTTTTTGTTCCACAGCTGATAGGTTCGGGATATTTTATTAATAAAGTGATTGTATGGTTACGTGTGAAGTTTGTATTTATATGCATATTATGATATGAATAATGGGTCAAGCGTGAGTTGATGTCACGTATCGAGGGTTCTAAACTATTTCAAAATATATTTAGCTATGAAATGTCTGGAAATAGAACATTGACAAACCTCTAGTGCGAATCCTACTCATACTTGATAAGCTTTTTTTCTGCATTACTTTGTACTAGTACATATTATTTTATATTATATTTTTTTACAGAAAACCAAACATAAAAAGAACCCTAAAATATAAGTGTCTTATAAGGAAACGAAGGAGACCGTTTTTTACTTACGTATGGACTGCGTAGTGCGTAGAGCGTAGGCTTCATAAGCAAAGCAAATGTTGACTGAAGATAACCCTAAAAAATAGAAGGTATATCGCAGTGGAAGCAACTATATTGATATACTAATAATTTTTGTCTGTCTGTCTGTCTGTCCGTCTGTTACCGCATCACGGAAAAACCACTGCAGGGATTTTAATGAAATTTGGTACGATGATAGCTAGTTATCCGGGTCAACATATAGGATAGTTTTTATTGCGGGAAAATATCTCTAAGAAATCTATACTAAACGTTATAACGTAAGTAGGGACGAACCCGAGTGGAGCGAGGGTGAGTCGCTAGTTCTACTATATTCTAGTATTATCTACACCAATATAATAAAAAAGTTTTATAAGTTTGTACGTAGGCTGTAATCTCTAAACGATTGATCTCATTCTAATAAAAAACCCTACTGGGAAGGTACCTTACCGCCGAGATTACCTATAGGTAATTTTTATACGATAAAAATGTGTTTACTATCAGAAATCCTAAAAACTTTAATTAAAGTCAGAAAAAATCGTCGTTAAGTTACATATAGTATGTTATATACAAATCCACACATTTGATTTGACGTCACATTTGGCTCAGTTTGTAGAGACCCTACTTGCTGTTCGAGTCCGGCTAGGGACATTTATTTGTGTGATGAGCACGAATATTTGTACGCCAGTCATGGGTGTTTATATTTATAATATGTGTGTATTTAAAGTTATATATGTGTATTGTGTAGTGTATCAACTATCTGGTATCCATAGCACAAGTCTCGTAGCTTACCATGGAACCAGATGGTGCTGTGTGTTAATGTCCCAACATATTTAAAAAAAATTACATCTAGTATGTAATATACAAATTCGTAAGTTTACAAAGGTCCTCTACAGAACGTATTAAAAAGTGTTCATTATGTTACTAAGCCCTATAACTCAGGATATATTTTCTTTCCCCCCCAACGTGCGTTCACCTTGTCGTGGTGGGGGGGCTCAGTAGTGCCCGGCAACCCAACCGGGCGCGAAGCCAAGAAACGCACAGGGAGGAGGCCCACTTCGGTGGGCGGTAGGAGGTGGCCCTCTTCGGAGGGCAGTGTACCATGCGGGTTGCTCCTGGTACTTCTCTGATAGCAGAGTGGACTGTGGAGCAACCCCGTGGTTGTTGTGGTCTGCTTCGGCAGACCTGCCGTCGGGGCGTCGTAGTTGAATGCGTAAGCGATCCTGCGACGCCCCATTAAGACGGGGGAAGGTTTTGTTGGGTTTTAGTGGGTAGTACTGGTTTTGCCGGTGAGTCCCACACCTCGTGCGTAAATGCATTTCCCAACGTTAAAAAAAAAAAAAAAAAAGGATATATTTTCTTTGTCTGGGATAAATTTAGACTAATCTCTATCAATTAAATATTTTATCATGTACATATCGTCTAAAAAATACCGCTATAAGTAAACAGACAGATTATATGTTAATGTTTTAATTAACTTTTAAATTAAAAGCTTATCACCATGAAAAAAATAAAAATGGACCTGTTAAATTAATAGAAGCTATCTCAATTCTCATAAAATGTGTAATAATACGTGAAAATATAATCGTATTGTTATTTCAAAGGCTACAGATAGCGTTAATTAAACTGCCATGATGACAGATGACAAATAAAAAAGTAAAAAATCTGGCAACAACACGCAGGTGACAGTCTAATCATCGATTTGCGTTTCATTTCCGAAAAAAACACACTAGCGTTTGAAAAACGCTTTATTATTAAAAAAATAGACTAATTTAAGAGGATGAAGTTGTATTTTGTGTATAATATTCTAGTTAACTGGTTTTATAATGAGCCAAATAAGAAAGCTCAATGCATGGAAGAAAAATAAATAGTCAGTAAAATAGTACCTACTCAAACTTACCTTATACTGTTTGTTAGGTCCTTACGTCTTCATGTCTACACTACTGAATCAATTTAGATGAATTTTGGATGGTGACAGATGGACGGACATATGTTACAATTTAACTTTAATATATTAACTTTTGTCACAAAAATAAAACTTCTGGGTGTGTTTTGTTTGTTTGTTTTAGGTAAATAGACATATTAAATCATTTCTCAAGTTCAAGCGTCCATCGGAGAGCTTACAGCTTTTGTCTATCCAGGGACGAGCTAGGGTACATGATGTTCTCCTAGCCGATTCCGGCTACGGCCGCCAATCTCACTGAGATATTATAGTGCACAAGTGTACGCGCAGGCACAAGTGCACTCTCTATTCCTATCACTCTCATACTCCGGTGGGATGACCACTCGACACGACCGGTGAGAGTTAAGGCGCAGGACCGAAGGCTTTACGTGCTCTCCGAGGCACGGGGGTGTAACACCGCCAACTTCCCAACTCCGGGCTGTTACTGAGACTTACTATACAGAACGACTCAATAACTAAACTTGGCCCGACCCGGAACTCGAACCCAGGACCTCCGGATGTGCAGCCGTACATGCTAGCCACTACACCACAGAGGCAGTCAAGGGTAGGATACATCACTAGTGTAGTATATATATCAGAATATTTAAGAAGACAATCAATTTACAGACCATGAATTTGAGTAAAATCCAACACAAAACGTCACAAAAACGTTAGTGTGTCGTGAAATTTTTAAATGGGTCCTCTTTAATTCAACACTCAACCCTTCATAATGACCAGAGCCGCAATATGAGTTTCAGACATGTACAAAACACCTATGAATAAGCCTGATTTATGAGGTTATAAATTTGAAAACGGGCCTGAACGGAATGCGTCTCTCGCCATATTTCAAAGTAATGCCCTGTGTTTAGGTTTCTGAATGTTGACTTAGAATATCGAACTGTGAAAATTTTGAGCTAACTTCTGCCCGTGACTTTTTAACTTTACGGATGATGATCAAAGTTAGATGTAACTGACGTATTTGCATCACGTATAAAAAAGTATTATTTATTTTAATTATTATTTACTAGTTTCTCTTTTCAGCTGAAATAGAATTATAATAAAATTTTACAATTTTCAAAATTTCCGTCATTCTTCTTAAGACTTCATGTTTTTTTTTTTGTTTTTTATTATTTCTAAACAATTAAATGAATAATTAAATAAATATGTTGGGACATTAACACACAGCACCATCTAGTTCCGATTCGTAATACGTTTAGTGTTACGGATATCAGATAGTTGATATACTACACAAATATAACTTTAAAGACATACATATTATAAATATAAACACCCATGACTGGAGTATGAACATTCGAGCTCATCACAAAAATTAATACCCTCAGCGGGACTCGAACCCACGAACGCTAGCACAGCAAGTATGCATCACTAAAAACTGAGCCTAACGTGTCGTCCATTAATATTTAAAAATTTAAAAACATAAATACTAATCAACATATATAAAACAAAAGGATCAATACGAAAGTAAAATATACCGTTTACAAGCGCTATAAATGGCAACATTCATAACCAAATGTGGGTAGTTTACACTGGAACCAAATGTACCTGCGAGTGCAATATCCGTCCCTAGCTCATATCCGCTGCTCACTCCACATCTTGCGTGCTTGGTACAAGTGATGGGAACATGACTGCATTAATAGACATAATATTATGTCGTATACATATAACATAATATTGAATTTGATATAATAATGTGTAAAATTGAGTACCTATTGTACACAGATCACTAGCCACTCACCCTTGATCCTCTCGGGTTCGTCCTTAGTTACGTTTTAACGTTTAGCTCAGAGATAAGATATTTCCCCCAGTAAAAAGTATCCCATATGTTGACCCGGATAACCAGCTATCGTCATACAAAATCTGTCTAGTTGTTTTTTAAGTGATACAGCTATAGAGAGACAGACAAAAATCCTAAAAACTATAGATTCGGCCTCTGTATCGACAGTAATGTAGGTATACAATTTTCGTTCAAGATATTTCATCCTTACCATAGACTCTATCCATTAATTCGATAAAATAGTGAAGGTGTACCTTTTTGCATTTTCAGTTGGTTCGATTACCGGTTTAGGTCACCTCTTTAAATTTTTTTAAATGCAGGTAATCTTATTTCAGTGTTTAAACACTTTTCTTCCATGTCCTGTGCGTTTGTTCCACAATGTTAGAGTCGGTATGTATAATTTGTAAGATTTCATCAATTTCTTCAATTCTAAGACGCAAATAATAAGATGCGATGTTTTTAATAATTCTTTAGTTATCTAACTCGAGTCTCTTATGACTTGAACCACAAGTAGCGAGATAGTTGAAGTACTGTATATTAAGGAAGGTAGGCATTTCAAATGTATTTGCTACGAGCGGTCTCTGCTAAAGGATTCACCGATAATACATCATGTTTTATACTTTCAATAATATTTCTAACATTGTAAAAGATTGAATTACTTTTCTCAAACATAACGTTTATAAAAATATAGATAGACTTAAAAAAAATTTGTGCTTTTTTTTAATACTTTTGATTTTAATATATATGTGTTAGAGATGTAATTGAAATTATACTTAAGAATTTACTGTCACTTATAAACAGATGGATGCTTTCAATGGTTTTTTTATTATATAGTAGGTATTATTACTATATGTTATTATTATATTGTTTGGATGGAAAACTTCGCAAGTTTTATAGTTTTATTTAAATTGGCCAAACAAATCGAACAGAAGTATGATAAACATGGTTTAGTAATAGACTTCCAACTCGATCCTTCCTGTAAAACTCTAAAAAAATACATTAGAATATCAGAGTTTCGAACTAAAAAATCTAACTTTCAACGTTTAATGAAAATTCGCAAATTGCAATTCTTACACAGTCGAAAAAATGCTCATAAGAAAAAAGTACGAGCCTATTAATTCTTGTTGGCGGGTAGATGTTTATAGCGGCAGTTTGCGGTTTCTGAGACGCCTCGGGGGAAATTAGAGAAGACGGTGCACCAGACACTACAAAATACCCAATTTTGAAGTTTTAAACAGCGAACGAATGGCCGGCCGGTGTATGCTTTCTTTTTAATGGTCAGATGAAAAATAAAAAGTACTTCTTTCCGTTATTTCTTCGGCTAGTTTTAAAGATTCTACCTGAGTTTTAATATTTTTTTTTGTTTGAGTAATGTTATGAATTTCTCAAGTCTAATTCCTATCTATATTGGACAAAATTCTTTAAAAAGAACACTGACCTACAAATAACTTTAGTTAGTACTGCTTAAAATTACTGAGAATTTCTTGACAGAAATATTCAATGACTGACCTTGGCCCAATCTATAACTCGAGGCCAGGACCTCCGAATCTGCAACCGTACATGCTACCACCGAGGAAGTCAATTATGGGTTATATAGAAAATAAAACACATAAAAATATAAGAAATGAACATAAAAAAATTACAATAAAACAAACATCAAAATAACATTTTATTAACATTACTAAAAACATTAACATTATTAAAAAATGCAAAAAATTCTGAAAAATTACGTACATAACGATTACGTATAAAACTGTATGTTACTTTTCATCGTTTTTAGAAACAAGTATATATTATAATTATATTATAATTTTGTATTGATATATCGATCGAATGAATTTTAATAAGAAATATCTCAATAGACTAAACTAAACAGTTAATTATAACTAATCACAGAAGTTGAGGATGGTTAAAAAGAAATTGCCTAAGATAGGATCGCCTAAGCCATGCGTGGAAACAAATTCGTGGAGGTTGAACCAAGTAATGTTTGTTGACACACTGTAAAATAAACAAAAAAAATCATACTGGATGGTTACGATTTGCGGTGACAAAGACGCACGAATGCACGCACGCACGTCTACACGCACTGTGTATGTAGTGTGCGTGTGTGTGTGTGTATTGACCGAGAGTTAATATGGAAGAAGCTGAATCGTTGCCTCCACCAACCCAATGACTAGACTTATAACAAAATGGGTTAAATAAAGCGTGTTAGTTAAGGAAGTTAGTTAACGAAATAAAAAGTCACTTGACGGCACGTTTAGCTCAGTTTGTAATGACCCTACTTGCTGTGCCAGCGGTCGCGGTTTTGAGTTCCGCTGGGAGCATCTATGTGATGAGCACGAATGTTTGTACTCCAGTCATGGGTGTTTATATTTATAATATGTATGTATTTAAAGTTATATATGTGTAGTGTATCAACTATCTGATATCCATAACACAAGCCTTACTATGGAACTTGATCCGATGCGACAGATTTAGACTACACTATGAAGTTACTCTATATTGGGTACAATGTGAAGTTAGTCGTTAAATCCACCTTTAGTATATTACAATGTCTATATTCAAGATATTTATTTCAGTATTTCTACATACATAACTTGATGAGTGAGACACAATAAGCACAGTGACGTCATTGTACATAAAACCAATATGGTGATACAAGAGAGCCGTAGGCAAACTTTAAAAACGGAGATATAATTTTGTCACGTCCGTCTGCTCTTATGGCACCGTAATTTTACTCCAAGGCTAAATTAGAGCTATATTGTTAAACTACGAATTAAGTCCGCGTTTTTTTCGCAATTTCTCCTAATCCTTTTTCTTAAATAAAAACAGCCGTAGTTACTCTTACTTAGTTATAACATCAACTATCTGCCAGTGAAAGTTCCATCAAAATCGATTCAGTCATTACTGAAGTTAGCAAGAACAAACACACAGATAGACAGATATTTTTTTACATCTGTCAGTGAAAGTCCCGCCAAAATCGGTTCAGCCGTTTCGGAGATTAGCCGGAACAAACAAATAGACAGACAGACAATTTTTTAAATTGTTTTTATTATAAGTACCGTATTAATTTAAAAATGCAAAAAGTATACCGTCACTATTTTGATATTTTGATATGGATAAAATCTTTCGAACAAACAACTTACAATTAATGAAACCAGTAAAATATTACAAAAATTTTGCATTTTTAATTTGCCTGCTTACTGATTCGGGTAATCTCTATAAAAAAATATTAAATGCAGTTATTCTTATTTTAAAAATTTAAATAAAATTATGTTTTCTTTGAGTGATTTTTTTTCCAGTATTTAAGACACTTTCCTTTGATGTCCCATACATATTTTGTTCCACAATGTTATAGTCGAAATGCGTAAATTGTAAAATTTAATGATTTTCTTAATTGTATCATACAAACATTGTGTCTAACAATTAATGAAGAAAACGAGAGATTTTATCCGTACCATAGACTATATCGAATGTTTTTAGTTGGTTCGATTACTGGTTCTGCTAAGCATAATTTTTTTTAAATGCAATTTTTATTAATTTTCAAATAAAAAAATATTTCCGTAGAGTTAAACTTGATAACTTCAATATTTAAGTACTTTTCTTCCATGTCCCATCGATTTGTTCCAACCTGTTGGCTTGATAGTTACCTAACAAACAAAACTGATTTACTGAAACTAACGCACTGGAGACTTATTGTCCCTTCGCTAACTAAATTAATTATAAAGTATAATAGTAGTACGATATGTATAACAATTCCATAACTTCTATTAAATTTAATTTTTTAACCGACTTCAAAAAAAGGAGGTTATTAATTGACTAATATATACGCACTACGAGTATACGCACGTACTAAGCCTCATTTTGCAAATATAATTGCAACTATGTGTAACGCCGTAATCACAGTGTAGTGTTAAAAATAAAATACTAATAAATCTGTAACACTAGCGACTCACCCTCGCTTCGCTCGGGTCGGCTCGTCCCTAGGTACATTTTAACGCTTATCTCAGAGATGAGATATTTTCCCACAGTAAAAGCTATTCTATTTGTTACTCAGGATAAACAACTACATCATTCCAAATTTCATCACAATCTGTCCAGTGGTTTTTTCGTGATGAGGTCATAGACATACAGACAGACAAGATTTCTAAAAACTATAGATTCGGCCTATTTCTATATTGTTTATTGTTACTATTTTGTTATTATATAATAATGTCTATTGCAATAAGATTTTCAATATTTAATGTCCAGCAAAAATTCTAAGCTGAAGCTTAGAATTTTATCATATTATGTATAGATAACATAGCACAATATTAAAGGTATTAAATTTTCCTTACGAAATTCGTTCTTTGCTTCGTATTTCGAGGCAATGCAAACACCACTCTGTCTTAGCCAAACCAGAACAAACACGTGTATGTCCAACATAAATATAGACCTTGTGCAAGGACTTAGACTTTGCTGTCTCAGGCTATGTTTTTATAAGGAACTAGTCACTACCCGCAGCTCTGCCTGTAATACTCTTATACAACTATATATACCTCCACCTGTGTCCACATCATTTTCTATGTATTTTTTTATTACTTGTTTAGTACAATAAAGAATATATATATGTATGGTCTATTTTTCAAGCTGTTATATTTACAAAAATCAAAATTTGAAATACTTTTATTAAAAATGTGTTGTTAAGTTTGTTCCTTTAAATCTTAAAAGTCTGGCAAAACAACCTCTTTAATATTTTAGTTAAGGGCCATCACTCCCTGATTGCCCCTTAACTTGAAAATCCGACCCTGTCCATCTTTGTGCAAAGTTTCAAACCAATCTGTTCTACGGCTTACAAGAAATTTTGTAACAAACATCCAAACATCTTGGCAAACTTTCGCAATTAATAAAATTTACAGAATATTCATCCAAAAGAAGTTATGATTTAAATGTGAAAACATCTAGACATGTAAACAATTTTTTTGAAAGATAATAATGACATATACATTTTTATGTTATTATCGATCTTTTATTGAGAAAGAGATTTTGGGCTGTGACGTTTATTAACTTTTGGGTCCTCTAATATCATTTAATTTTAACTTTTTAACTTAAAATCTGTTAGAATAGATTTAAATAGCACACTACATTATTATATTTACGAGAATATCGCATTTTGGATTTATTTTGACACTGTCTACAACAACTACTTTTGAGCTATAAAGCATTAAACTCGACAGGAACCAAAAATCGAAATAAATCCGCGAAAAACTCCGAAAATATTATTTTATTTTAAATAAAATAACGTAATATGATTCTATGAAGTACTATTTAAAGTTATTTCAATACTATGTTATATGTCTACTCTTCAACAATTGGCCCCGATCTTGTAAAAATCAGGATTTTCCAAGAGGAAAACTAAAACATCAAATTGATACACCATACATTTTTGTGTATAATAACATCGCCAACTTCCCAATTAGTCAGGAAGTTTATAGTTTAGCTACTACTGAAAACATCTTAAAAAAAACTCAGTAATTAAACACAAGCCCGACCCGGGACTCGAGCCCAAAACCTTGGAATTTGCAGTCGTACATGCCACCAATACACACCAAACCAGTTCCACACATAACGATTCAGCAATACATTTAATAATACTGTTTATTAATTGGCATGCGTTGCTGAAAGCTATAATTTTCCATGGTAATTTGAGGACTAGTAATTATTCCTCTTAAACCTTCAAAGTTCGAACGTCAATTATGAGAAACCCTTTATAATACAACTAATCAACAAGAACAATTATATGAGGTTAAATAGAATATATTGGATCTAAAGTTCTAAAGAACGTTTAACAATCCTACTAGCGGCAACTACGTGTATACAAAAATGTTCGGTTTAAATAATAACATCTCTATACGTACGAGTATATCACTTAGTTCCATTCATCTAAGTTGTATGATCCATACAACTGTCGAAATCTATAAAGCCCGATCCACACTATAATGCTGATCATGGTTAGTTCTCGGTTCGATATCGGTCTATGTTTTTATACAAGAAACAATGAGTGCATTCACACCTTCAATTAGAGTAAAGTTCCGGTCGAATACTCTGCAACGTTTCTTGTATAAAAATACTTTAATACTACACGACGACACGTTTGACTCAGTTTGAAGCGACCCTACTTTTCGGATTTTTTCGCGGATTTATTTGGATGTTTGGTTACCGACGTTTCGAATGTTTTACAGCAATTGTGGTCACAGGCACAGATTAAACATCACGGGAGAGACTGAGGTGTTAGATGTCTCGAAGGTATAGTTGTTACAGACAGCCTACCCACAAATAACAAAATGAAAATTGCAAACCTCAGTCTCTCCCATGACCATGATTGCTGCAAAGCATTCGAAACGTCGGGAACCTAAATCCAAATAAATGCACGAAAAAATTCGAAAAGATAGTTTTATTTAAAATGTCAAATATTCGCATAAATTTAAGAAAGTTTTATGCGACCCTACTTGCTGTGCCGACGGTCGCGGGTTCGAGTCCCGCTGGCATTCATTTGTGTGATGAGCACGAATGTTTTTACTCCAGTCACGGGTGTTTATATTTATAATATGTATACATTTAAAGTTATATATGTGTAGTGTATCAACTATTTGGTATCCATAAAACAAGCCTCATAATTTACCAAGGAACTGAATGATGCTGCGTGTTAATGCACCAAATATGTAGATATTTATTTATATTTACTTTACAAGACCGAAATGGAATTTGAACGAATTGTGATCAAACGAATAGACAAACAGAGTAAATATGACTTAAAAAGAGATCTAATTTCATACGTACACAAAAAATTGCTTTGATTTGTATCGACTGGCATCGACTTCGAGAATATTTGATTAGGTATCTATAGTAGGTAAATAAAAACTACCAATCACTTATTTTTTTACTTTTTTATATTTTCTATTGATTAAAGTCGTTTTTTTTTTAATTTAACCCACTATATTTATGTAGCAGTATCATCGTGAGATATAAAATGGATGCCAAAAGTATCCTGGTGAAAGCATTTAGTTTTAAATATTTCAAACTTAATAATCGGTTCGTATATGAAATGAAGAAGTAACAGTTCAATTCTTCTTATAATTCAATAAAAGTCTTGAAAACTAATTTTCAAGTTTGTAACTTCAATACTAACAAAATCTTCCACAAATTCTTTATTATGCGGGAAAATTCACGTTTTTCGCGATAAAAATAAAAAGTATATCTTACAAAATTTTAGGTTTTAAGTTATTTCTGTTATTGAGTGGTTGGTTACCGAAAAGATTATTTTTTTTATCTACTTTTAATAAGCTACAAAATTTGCACATTTCAAGTAGCACTCTATTTTATGTTTTTATGAAAAGATAAATTATTATTATCAAGGCATTATAATAAAATTTTAAATAATATAAGTATTTTGTAATTTACCTACTAAAAAATATGATTAAAATTGCAAATATCATTTGAATTGATGCATAATTATTCAATTTACAATGTTGCTACACCAAAATATTCGACAATTTTGGCTCAGTTTGTAGTGACCCTACTTTCTGTGCCAGCGTTCGTGGGTTCGAGTCCCGCTGGAGGCATTCTTTTGTGTGATGAGCATGAACGTTCGTACTCCAGTCATGGGTGTTTATATTTATATGTATGCATTTAAAATCATATAATTGTGTAGTGTATCAACTATCTGGTATCCATAACACAAGCCTCGTAGCTTACCATGGAACTAGATGGTGCTGTGTGTTAAAGTCCCAACATATTATGATTATTAATCCAATGTCGACCAATTATTTTACATATGGATATACATTTAAATAAAAAGCGCTAATCCTTTTAAGGACCAGATAATTAATAAAAAAATAAATTTTTGCATTTTATTTCCATCTAATATCATGATATGGCTTTTAGAACCAAAGTAATTATGTCTACTGATAAATAAAATTGAAAGTGTCTTTTTTGTAATATCAAAATAACAGCTTTTTACTAAATGCATATGAAAATATATACGGTACCTAGTAATAAGAAAAAACAAACAAATTTAATAATTTTGTCTGTTTGTCCCGGCTAAACTCCGAAACGGCTGGACCAATTTTGACAGGACTTTCACTGGCAGATATATAGCTGATGTTATAAGGTGAAACTTAGGCCATTTTTATTTTAGAAAAAAAAATAAGAGTTCCACACGTAAAAATTAAACCCTATGACATTTCAAAAAAATCAGCGTACGTGTCTTTGTGATTTACATTGCATTTACATTGCATGAGCTCTATGCTTATAATATTATGGTGTTATTATCACGATACGAAAACCGAATCAACCATTTGATGTATTTATCTGTCTAGTGTCTAGGACTTATGTAGTGTGTAGGTACATTTTTATAGGTGTATCTCCGAAACGCATTCTTTTCCAACTCTCCAACTCTCACTGGCCCGTAGGAGAATCCCGGTGTCGGGCAAAGATTCCCCCGAGATCGAGATTACAAGAAATTACTCAACTGCTTTCATTAAGGCCTTCACTTGTGAGATTTTTTTAATAGATAATCTCAAATATTCTATAATCGGACTTGGGGACTGAAATTCAGAAATACTTTTAAAAAGCAGAGTAATTTCACTTTTAATTCCTGTAGTGCTATTTTGTACTTTATTATACTTCATACAACTGTATGGAAAACGTTTACGGATTCAGCTGTCGAATTACATTAAAGTTCTTACGGAATAATCTACTGAATCGGAAAACAGAATAAAGTATATATCGTATATAATATATGTGTTTAACATAATATAATATATATTTAATATAATATATATTTTATCTCTATAAATATTCAGCTCATTAGCTTAACCAGTTTTTTTATAAAATAGTTGACTTTTTTTTTGATAAGCCATTGTTTTATTAAAGACTATCATTGCCCGCGGCTCCATCCGCGTTCAGATGACCAAAAACCAAATAAAATAGCGCTATTGTTTTTTTTTAAGATAAGCTATTTTCAATAGTTTTTGCCTTATTTAGTAAGTTACCTTGCTAAAATATATATACTATCATCGTGGTTTTATTCTAACCAGTTTTTGTTTATTTTCTCAGAAATGAGATACATATTTTCCCGCGGTAAAAAGTATTCTATATGTTGATCCGGATAACCAACTATGACCATACCAAATTTCATCAAAATCCCTCCAGTGGTTTTTCTGTAATGCAGTAACAGACAGACAGACAAAAATTCTAAAAACTATAGATTTGGCCTCTGTATCGATAATAATGTCTATTTCAATAAGATTTTTCAAAAAATATTTAATGTACAGATTCGACTTAGTTACAATTTTATTATATGAATAGAAGTACAATTGTATAATATAATTACTGGATATTTAAGTGGACATTTAATTATTACGCAGAGTACTCGACGTGACATTTCGAGTAAGTTTTATAAAAATTTAAACTCAACATGATTTATTTACCAAATTACATATATTTTTTAATTTTATCTTGTTTTATGATTTTTATTTTGAACTTTCTTTCGAAAAAAATCGCAAATGATATTCCACATAATATTACTCCTGTGACTCCATTCTTTTTAAGAATGTACAACGCGTAATAAAATTAAAAACTCCTTATATTTTATTTTAATGGATTTTTTTGTACAAGGGATATTAGAATGCTATGGACGCCACATTTACAGCCTTTATTTCACACCGCCCTATTTAATTTAAGCATTATATATATCATCACTAGGCAACAGCTTGGCATAATATAATGAAACTTCTCAACACATGATTAATTTATATAATTACACCGGACACACAAAAAAGCGGTCTGTACATTTCACCAAACCCACCCAGCTACGTATTACCTAATACCTATTATATAGCTAGTAATATTTTGACGTGCTGAATCCGAATCTGAAGTTCTATGGCTCATACACCCTCAAAATTTCGAGTAAATTGCGAAAAACCGAAAAAATGCAAAAAAATAAAAAAAAAATAAAAATGAAAAACATAAAATTGAATACGATTATATATGTTTCTTATATAGTTTGACGCCTAAATGCATGTTTAGACATCTGATAGTCTTGATAATAGATAAATTTATCAAAAATCGTAAAAAATAGCATATAAAGAACGTCCTACTGCTGGGCACGGGCCTCACGGGGTTCCCTTCAATACGAGGGGGGTCAGGCTATAGTCTAACACGCTGGCCAAGTGCAGGTTTCATTTCAAATTTACTTTTATTAAAAATTTTCAGTAACTTCCAAAATGAAGGAGTATTTGGTGATACTAGTTGTTCTTGCATCTTTTGCAACTTTGACGCATACTGCACAAGATTTGACCGTTCTAAAAGCATTTGAGGATGGTGGAATTGCACTAAAAAATAATTCCTAAAGCTCCTAAAGATGAACTTAAAGTAAGTTTTTAGTACATTTTTTTCTTTTTATCCATACTTATTGGCAAGTCAAAGAATTTATAAAAATTTTGTCTTCTTAAAAATAAAAAAATCTATTAATGATCTGGCAAACTTTATATGGTTAATTTTTTTTTCTTAATATTTACCAAGTAATATAGTCATAAGTAGATAAAAGCACACTGTTTTAGCCGAGACCAACGTCAGACAAACATATCGCTAATGACATTGTACAGCATGTTAACTGTCTGATCTCATGATGATAATAAATAAAAGTTTTAGTTTTACCAATTATCTCAAGACCTAGTGTTAGCTACTCGAAATTCGTGCTAAGTGATAATCCCATGAGAACAAGTAGTAACTTATTGCCAGTCAAATCTACCAACTAACTAACTGTCTGTCCCTTGACAGTCTGCAGCAGATCTAGTGCCTCAAAATATATTCAAGAAATTAAACCTATAAACGACGTCTACCATATATTTTTTCAACAATACTTAATAAATAATTGACAATCGACCCTTCCCGGCTTTGCTGGTTAGTATTTTTTTTTCAATTTGATACCCGAAAAAATTTAATCAACCCATATAAAATTTGAGCCAAGCATATGGACTTCTTTGAGTATTAGGAATTTTAAATAAAATTATCTTTTTGGGTTATTTCGCGAATTTATTTTGATTTTTGGTTCCCGACGTTCGAATGCTTTACAGCAATCATGGTCACGGGAGAGACTAAAGTTTATATGTGTCAAAAGTCAGTATATACTTGTTATAGACAGTGCCTACCCACAATCTTACAAAATGATTTCAAAAATTGCACCAAAGTACCTTATAATACTAGTTGATTTTAATTCTAAGCATTTTAATTCTTTAAAGTAAAACTTCTTTAGCTTAATATGATTACACCCTATTAAAAATTACCTCCTTATAAATAAACTAGCGACTTCATTCACCCGGATCAGTTAGATTCGTCCCTAGGTTGATTCCCCATACAAACTTTAATCCCGATTTTCATCCTCTTAAGGGATAATTTCCGGGATAAAAACTATCTTATGTCCTTCTCAGGGACTCAAACTACCTTCTTTTGTACAACTTTTGTACAACTTCTAAACAAACAGTTGTTATTTTTGTATATTCAAATTAATTGTTTGATCCTAAATTAAAAATGTTATATTAAAACTGTTTATATTTATCTGGTTTTGACATCTATCGCACTCTTGAGTGTTAGCGTTAACATGTCACGTGACCATGTCGATGACGACTTACATGAATTTACTACCCATCCAAACCTGTCTGTAGAAGTTTTCACTTCAAAGTATGAAATAGGAAGAAGCGAGTCAATTAAAATAGAACATAATAATACTTTTAAAATCATCCAGATTATTATTCGCTCTAATGCCTAAAAGCTCGCTCAGCAAATTGCGGTTTTCAATATTGTAAAACTGTTATTATTATTGCTGATTCCATAACTGTTAAGGGGATGGCAAATATGTATTGGTGGAGTAAATAAAACTTATTTTTAGTTAAATTAACGTATTTTCACTTAACTTTGACTTTTTTTTGTTTTGATTATATTCTATTGACTAGAAAAACTTAGTGGTGTATACAATTTTTACATATATTAAGTCCATAAAGTGTATACAGAAAAAAATAATTGTCTCGCTGGTCTAGTGGCTGGCATGTACGGCTAATGATAAGGATATCATGCGATTGAATCCTGAATCAGTCTAATTATAATTAAAACTAGTATTGCCCGCGGCTCCGCCTGCGTTCAAATAACCAAAAACCAAATTCTTAGGTTTTACATAGTATAATCTTGCATCGCAGTTTTTGTAAAAAGTATTCTATATGTTGACCCGGATAACAAGCTACCATCACCAAATTTCATCAAAATCTGTCCAGTGGTTTTCTCGTGATGCGGTAACAGACAGACAGACAGACCAACAGACAGGCAGAAAGACAGACAGACAGACAGACAAAAATTCTAAAAACTATAGATTCGGATTCTGTATCCATAATAATGTCTATTTCAATAAGATTTTCCAAAAAATATTTAATGTACAGATTCGACTTTTAGTTACAACTTTATTATATGTATAGATAAATCGCAATATTTTTAATTTTAAGCCTATTACATTTGTTTACAGCCAGCTTTACCCGTAGAGCTTATAACTTAATACTTTTTTTTTAATTCTTGATCTTGCAATCAGTCTTTTTGACTGTGAGCAGATGTGGTGTCAGGGGCAGGGGACGGTATTCCTCTTCCGATTTTTTGCCTTCTTTAATTACAGTGGCTTAGTTGGTGTTACCGAGCTCAAGGATTCTATTTTTAACCGACTTCCAAAAAGGAGGAGGTTCTCAATTCGTCAGAATCTTTTTTTAAATAAATTATAGAAATAAAAAATAAACACTTATCCTACCCTTAACACCAGCAAGTTTGAAGCAAACTGACTTGGCAGTAGTAGCAGTAGTTCGGGTTAATTCGACGATTTGTCTAACATACGGCCTCTTACCCGAAGTCTCGTGCTTATTGTCTCAGCATTCTCACTTAATTTACTTATTGGAATCTATTTTCATGTTAATAGCTTTTGATAATTTGTTTCTAAGCACCATTTGAAAGCTTATAAATCTAGTAAATACATTTCTAAAACTTGTCACATTGAATCAATATTATGTCTGAAATTGTTATTTTTGTTCATTTATGTAACCAATACAAATATTTTCTATCTACGGTAATCGAATTGTTACGTCTATCTTGAAGGCTTAGATAGACAAGATATCATTCTACAACGGCTTATGAATAGAAATTTTAAAAATTGTATTGAATAATTTTAATTCTTATGTAACCGGCATAAATTTTTATAATAAATTTGATGTAAATACTTTTGTGAGCACAATTTTTAGTAGGTACACTAATTCATAGAGGTAAGATTTCTGAGTTTGTAGTATTCTCTAGAACTACTGACCTGATTCTAAGAATTCTTTCGCAGATAGAAAGCTCCATTGCTGGTATTATAGCACAAAGCCAATTTCTAATTTTATTAAGATGATTTTTAATAATATTTCAAAAGCTACTATTTATTCACTTCCGTTACAACCGTTTCCGTTATAAAAATCGTAATGCCTCCTTTTTCCCCTCATGGCGCACCTAAAGAAGTTTAACATCAATAAATAAATATCATCTAGAAAACGGACTTAAAAATTTTACAAAACAGATCGGCTTATGTATTAACTTTTATAAGAAGATTGTTATCTTAATCTCAAATTTCTATAAAATTATCGTTTTTATAGTCAACCAATTCCCAAAACCAACTAAAACCAACAAACCATTGGGGACTAGAAAAAACACTTCAACTACATTCCACTCAGCAATTATTGCATCCTTATAAACTTTCACTCCATTCATATTGTAACAATAAAAATACTAACTGCGATTTATATTTTAACTAGCAGAACCCGCGGCTTCACTCGCGCTAAAAGTACAAAAAAGGTCTAAAAAGGTAGGGATCATACAAACTTTCAACCCCTATTTTAGCCCCTTATGGGATGAATATCGCAATATGATGAAACACGTAATTATTCAATTGTATTGAAGAGCATTAATACCAAGTTTCAAGTAAATATATTTTTTTGAGTTGTATCATAATATGTTTTCCCGTGGGAATTAGATAAAATCCCGCAGTGGAAAGTCTATGTCACTCTCCAGTCCTCCAACTATCTCCACACCAAAAACCACGCCAATGCATCACTCCGTTTCGACGTGAAAGAAAGTCAAACAAACAAATAAACAGACTTTCACATTTACATTTACTAAGTATGGATATACATTTACTACTATGTCATTAAGCATTGTATTGTAGACGGGGGGCTATTAGCGCTAGTGCTTGTTAAATTGTCACGCTTCATTCGATAGCTCCCCTACTCTACAGAAACCTAGAACTGAGGCTTTACATAGACTGGTATATAAGAAAGTTATCCCTTTAAATGTCAAGAGTTATATATAAGTATATGGAGTATAGTTCAACATTTTCTTTAAAGCTTTTGCAAAAGTGTTATTCAAATTCATGCTCTACCTCTTATAAAATGATGCGTCCAAGAACGATTATAGTGTATATGATGAGAAGAAATAATAATACAATAAAAAAATTATGTCAATTATACATATATATGATTTAATCAGGTCTATTAAGATTACATATATATATATATATAAATTTTATTTTTTTTCCGTTAATTTTTCATTTTTTCTCTGTATTAAAACCTTCCGTGGACCTTAAGGAATATACGAAAAAAAATAGCCGAGTTGGTCCAGCCATTCTTGAGTTATGCGCTTGCCAACATTCATTTTTATTTATATACAAGATATATATATATATATATATAGTTAAACGTTAAGTAAATAATAAAAGTATAAAAGTCAGTGCCAGAGTTCTAACCAAATATAAAATGTATTTGCCAAAAGTAAAAATATTATTGATGTAATAAAAAAGACACGGGTAATTAGAGCCTGTGGATGTAGTTTTCATTAAAAAAAGAAGCAATAATTATAAGCAACAATCGACCCGCAATTATTAAAAACTTTAAGGAGTTTTATAATAACTAACGTTTGCTTGTGGTTCCGCCCACGTAAGGAGGAGATAATCTCCAAAACTAGTGACCAAATTCTATCACAGGTTAAAAACTTAAAGCAGATTATAAGATTTATTTCCAAGTGTTGCACTATAGATAATTTTTAATGATTTAAGTATTTAGAAACAAGTTTATGTGTATAGGATCCATTTTATTATCCGTATTACGAGTATAATATTATAAATATGAAAGTTAACGAGTATGAATGTTTGTTACTCAATCACGCCAGAACGGCTGAACGGATCCGGATGAAATTTGGCACAGAAATAGATTATAGTCTAGAATAACACATACGCTACTTTTTATCCCAGAAAAATTTACGGTCTCCGTGGGATAGGTTCGCTTTTATTTTCATTTCGCGTATGTTTGCTTTTATTTAAAATCTATTTTTACATATTTTTTTGAATGAATTATTTATATTATATACTCTGGGACTATCCCAAAAAAGTTGAAAAATTCCTTATCTAAAAGAAGAATTATTAGGTTTAGCTGAAATTAATTATTAATTGTAACAGTAAATAACTAAATCGAAATCCCTTTTCAATTTAAATGAAACAAGGATCGATCACTAGTTCCAGCCATTAAAATAAAAACCATTTAAAAGTTCATATTCAGCAACGAAAATATTGAATAAACAGCTATATTTGGCGGCGAAACAAAAAGTAAATAACGCTGGCGTAAAGCCTACATAGTAAATATGATATGAAAGAGAAAATAGAATATTTATCGAATCGTTCGAACGAGCCGAAATACTGTTGAAATAGGCAAAAATGTGGAATGAATTTTTATATGTAATTTATTTGATTCAAATATGTACGTAAAAAAAATTGGTTAAAATATACAGGATCGAGCTTCTGCTGAGCTTTCAGTGATATAGCTTCGATATTTTTTTACATATTGGAAATATTTAGTGAAACTAAGCATAATATAATAATAACATACATAGTGACAGTATATCACAAATTACGGTTACGGTGGTCGCAGGATCGCTTCCTACGCGAGATAAATTTTTATATAACATGTTTCCTGGTAGTATGACTTAATGTAGATAGATGGATATATAAATACTTTATTGCACACACAAAAGAAAAGTACAGAAGATGAAAAGAATAAAAACTTAAAAAAAACCGACTTCCAGGCACTAAAATGTAAAAAATAACTAAACGGAGGTTTTCATTTAGAATAGAAACCTAATCAGATATTTTCGAAGTTAGAGATTAACGCGTTTAAATAAACAAAAAAAACATCTCTTTAGATTTATTAAAATAGTAGTCTATATAATTTTCGGGAGAGATACACAACAAGACAAATATGCTTTTTACATCCGTCCAACTCTTGATTATTCGTATTCTAATCCGGTCAAAAGTCAAAGTGGACATTTCAAATAACTAAAACTCCGACAGAGCTGAATATTAGTAGAGACTTTGGATACACTAGTAGAAATAAAGTGCCAAAAATCCCCATCGACCCCATGTGTGCTAAAAAACTTATTCATCAAAGGTCAACATTTTCATTTTTTTTGGATTTTTCTCGGAATCGGTAAGTTTTATCAAAGATGTAGTCCAGACAAAAACTAGATCACAAAATTATGTACAAAAATGGTCATAATACTTATTTTCCTAACAATCACTATTCCTAAGATATCGAGATTCTAAAAGTTGAAGGTGTTATATTCTACATGATATGAACACAAATGCCACGTACAGTCAGACATTTAATATAAATAAAAATGCCTATTTGTATATATATGTATATATATATATACATATATATATATATATATATATATATATATATATATATAAAATATACAATTCTCAGAATATATACTCAAAAGGAACTCAATCTAATTTGACCGGACTATTCCTAAAACTAACAATTTAGATGCGCTAGGTAAAAGTCTTCGTCAATTTTCGGCAATTGAGGAATGCTTCGTAGATGTTATCTTATCAAATATTTTACAAATCTTTTCTTATTTCATAATACTCAAGTTATATAGCTATACTAGTGACTCACTCTCGCTCTGCTCGGGTTCGTCCCTAGTTACGTTCTAACGTTTAGTATAGATTTTTCACATATAAGATACTTTCCCGCAGTAAAAAGTAACCTATATGTTACTAACCTATACCCGGATAACCGGCTATCACCTTCTAGTGGTTTTTCCGTCACAGACAGACAAACAGACTGACAAAAAATCTACAAACTATAGATTCAGCCTCTGTATCGATAATAACGTCTATTTCAATAACACTTTCCAAAAAATATTTAATTTACAGATTTGGCTTAGTTACAATTTTATTATATGTATAGACTGTACAGTCAATATCCATCACTGTTATCAGCATATTGAAATGATCATACCAGACCAATTGACTATATAATTTTAAAGAGAAATTTTTATCTAGCAAAATTTCATGCACGATATTAAAAATTCGCAATTTATGCTCCAATAAAGTCTATTTACTCGAAAGATGAAACTAGCGTTATATATTTATGAGCTATTCCCCCAAAAAAAACCTGTTAAATATCTAGGTGGAAATTCTCTTTGAGAAAATATTGAGAAACCAATTTTCTATTCTCTTCATACGCTAGGGATGTGCATTTTATATTTTTATTTCTGTAAAAACTAATCGAATTGTATCGTATCAATATTAGATTCGCAATTGTTTAAGTCAGCTGTTCACATTATAAGTATATTAATTTTAAAAGATTAGTCGTGAATGCAGAAAAAATACTATCTTTCAGTACAAAGGATACCCTCTCTTTATACTACCGGTTGAATCTTTCTCTAGATATTGAATTTAAAAAAAAATTTTTAGCTGTCACCAAAGTAAATTAATTTCAACAACTCTGATCCAGTAACTCATAACCGACTAACGGTTATGAATTACTATAATCAGCTGTTAGAACATTCCCAGTACAAGTATGTTTGAAAATTGATAATGTCCGACACTACGCCTTTATTTTAACCAGATAGATAAATATTAATATATAGTAGTGGTAGACCAGTGGTAACGCGCTTGCTGGGAAAACCAAGTGAAGTGGGTTCAAATCTCGGGTCACGCAACACTGATATTCTTATGTGCGACTCATTTTCAACATGATTACCATTTAAATTACGATGAAGAAAAACATCGTGAGGAAACCTGCATTTCTGATAAAACCTAGCAAGTTTTCGAAAGATATGTGAAGTCCGCACTTGCACTTGCACTTGACCGCATGGTGGACTATGCCTCACCCCCTTTTGCACTGAAGGGAGGTCCGTGCCCAGCAGTGAGGCGTTCAAAAAGTTCTGAATACAATTACAAATATATATGTACACTCTCTTCATATAGCCATCGATCCCATGCCATCAGTCGTTATTCTATTATCAGTCAATATCATCTTCCAGAAACAATATATTATTTTATATGTAGACTAGCATTGCCCGCGGCTCCGCCCGCGTTCAGATGACCGTAGCCGGAATCGGCTAGGAGAACATCATCATCAGTATACTCATACATTGCAGTTTTTGTATTTTTTCTCAGAAATGACATATAAAGCATCCTATATGTTGACCCGGGTAACCAGCTATCACCATACCAAATTTCTTCGAAATCCGTCCCATGGTTTTTCTGTGATGCGATAAGACAGATAGACAAAAATTCTAAAAACTATAGTTTCGGCCTCTGTATCGATAATAATGTTTATTTCAATAAGATTTTCCAAAAAATATTTAATGTACAGATTCGGCTTAGTTACAATTTTATTATATGTATAGATAAAAATTTGATATCATATTTTGCTAGAGGCATCCCTATATGTTCGGTAATACCTATTTACGATAAGAATATTCTGAATTTATTATTGAAACAAAATATGATAAAAGCTAGTAATATGAGTACACAATTTCCAGGCTGCCATTTAAACAATTCTAGACAACGATATGTTGTAATTTTAGTCTGAAATTAGATAATATGTTTATATTCATAATACGATTGTCCTGAAACATTAATTTATTTACAAAAAAATCCAAAACAATCTAAATCAATAACTCGAAGATGGCATTTATATATATTTAAGGTTTAGTATAGATTTCTCAGAGATAAGATATTTTCTCGCAGTAAAAACTATCCTATATGTTGACCCGAATAACCATCTATCACCATACCAAATTTCATCAAAATCTGTCCTGTGGTTTTCTCGTGATGCGTTCCCAGACAGACAGACAAAAATTCTAAAAACGATTGATTCAGTCTCTGTATTAATAATAATGACTATTTCAATAGAATTTTCCAAATAATATTTAATGTACAGATTCGACTCAGAATTTTATTGTACATATGTATAGGTTTCTCATAATTTGAATAAATGTGTGATGTAATTTTTACTTGACACACTATCTTTCAATATATACTTTATAGGTTTAAGCAATTAACTAAAGGTTTTAAATTACATATAAAACAATAATATTGCTTAAGTAAATTATTAATATTTTTCAATTTTAATATTCTTATGGTAATACATAATTAATATAATAATAGCAACACTAAACAATATTAGTAATTAATAAAGTTTTACAAAAATTGTAATATTTATTTATTTACTTTATTTTTTATTTTATTTATAATAATAACAGCTAAAATTAACTAAATAATCTTTATATATATAATTCTTCTGTGAGTGTGTATGTCACTGAACTTCTCTCAAACGACTGGACCGATTTTGATGAAATTTTTTGTGTGTGTTCAAGGGGATCTGGGAATGGTTTAGATTCACAATTTGAATAATAATTTTCATCAAAAAAATTATTAAAAAAAGTTTGAAATTTTCAAATTAAAGACGTGTAGACAGGACAACGTCTGTCGGGTCCGCTAGTATTTCTATATTTAATTATAATACTCATATTTTTTTTAAATGTTTAGAACTAAAATCAACAAATATTGATTGTAAGGTACTTTGGTGCAATTTTTGAAATTATTTTGTAAAATTGTGGGTAGGCACTGTCTATAACAAGTATATACTGACTTTTGACACGTATAAACTTTAGTCTCTCCCGTGACCATGATTGCTGTAAAGCATTCGAAACGTCGGGAACCAAATTCTATACTAATATTACAAAAGTGAAAGTTTGGTAGTATGGATGTATGTTTGTTACTCTTTCATGCCAGAATAACTGAACGACTGAACTAAATGAAATTTGGCACAGAGATAGATAATTATAGTATGGAGTAATAGGCTAACATAGGCTACTTTTTATCCCGAAAAAATGTACGGTTCCCGTGGGATAGGTTTGTTTTTGTTTTCCTAGAGGCGAACCCGAGCGAAGCGAGGGTGATGCGCTAATTCAAAGTAAATCCGCGAAATATTCCAAAAAGATAGTTTTATTTAGATGTCCTTCTTCACTTTGACATTTATTGCAATCAACATATATATTTTTTTGTAATTAGGTTTCATTTTAATCAGTATAGAACAAACAAAAACGTGCGATAAAACATTGACGCAATACCATTAAAATTACGAACGGTGACATAAATTAAATGATAATAAAAAAAACTTAATTATATATAATTATATTATCTTAATATACATACATATATAATTCTTCTGTACGTGTGTTTGTCACCTTACTCTTCCTAAAGGGCTGGACCGATTTGGATTTCGATGAAATTTTGTGTGTATATATGTATGTGTATGGTTTGAAAATACAATTGGACCCAGTAGATAACGCTGCAATCGGTGTGTCAAAAAGTTTGTTTTTTTAGCAGTTTAAACGCGGGCAAAGCCGCGGGTACTGCTAGTATTTTATATGTAAGTATGTTAGTCTTAATTAAATAATTATACAAGCACTTTGGAAACGTTAATTAATTTAAAGATAGTAATTAAATTTTAATGTTGGATATTTTTGTTTACAATTATATAACGATTTAAGCTATTGTATAAAAAATCACGCATATTCCCTATTACTTAACTTTGTAATTTTGTTTACATTATAAAATATTGAATTAAACTTAGTTACTACTTCCATGTGTTTCTTCTTCTTGCTGGGTGTGCTTGTGCAGAATGGTAGAAAACGGACAAAAAAAGGGTGTTTTCTGCATTTTTGTTTTAATTTTGCTTACTTAGAGGGCTGAAGAAATAGATTAAGCTGCTGGTGGCAAGGGATAGTTAAATATCTCTATGATGCACAGCAGAGCAAAGTGTGGAGAATAATTGAACCAAGAACCTCCTTCATAGTCGGTAGTGCTAATCGAATACCATCCACTGAGTTTCTACTCTCGTAATATGTCAATGAGTATTTCTACTTGTTGTTTATACGCTTCGAAACCTCAAACGACGTATTCTGTACACAAATAGATTGTGACACCGCGACGGTCGCAGGCTACTTTATATTCGGATCGAACAAGCACTTTGAATGAGAAAACGTTTATTTTTCTTTATGGTTTCTCGAACGAGCTGAGGTATTAGGTGAATATGATCAATAAATAAATTTTAGGTATCATTTCCTGGAAGTAAACTAAATTCGTCTGTATTTTTTATAGTGTGTATAGCACGTGATATCTTCACAAATTGGACGTAGTTATGCAAAATGGATTCAGCCCACGAAAACCATTTTTTGAGTTAATGTCATAAATGGCGCCTACATATCAACTTATATACAGAAAGTAGATAAAATATCCAATATTTAAGAGGAATTAAAAAAAAACTACGATTTCTTACTAAAACTCCTATTTTCTCAAAAGTAAGTTTTTGTGGTTGGATCTATTTTGCATAACTACGCCCAATTATGAATCAAAATTCTTCAATTCAATTCAATTCTCTTCTTATTGGTTTCAAAGCGTACCAGTTGAGCACAGATTACTTCGCCAATGTCACGTAGAACGGAGAAGACACGAAGGAGATTGGTGAACTTTTTTATTAATAAGTTAATAGATTATACCTTAAAAGTGTTTCTAGACAGATTAAAAAAATAAATCCACTTCTCCGAATCTAATACTTTTAAATCATTTTAAAGACGATATATGGTGAAAACAAATTCCTTGAAAAATTACACTAACATTTGTGCGAGACTCGCTCAGAGTGTACTTTTGTCACATATACGCTGTAACGAATCAACCCGTTTAATATATATGGAAGTCAATTATTTAAAATTTCTCGCCCTTACTTTCTTCACACTTCTTTACTTCGCCACTATTACATTCTTCACACTTTCTGAGATCAAAGTACCACTTGACAAACAGTGCCAGCTAAAGTGCGCAGTCATAAGAACAGGTGGCACCAGAAACTGTAATTATAGTCCATCGTCTTTGGTGTTCAACTATGGTAAGAAATTAATTCAACATGTCGCCTACATAATTGTAAGTTTTGAGAGAATAATTTCCCAATAAATCTTCATTATGGGTAGCCACACTTGCATCAACTGTAATTTGATTTAAATCTCCTAAGCATGTGTAACAAACATCGAATTGTAAAATCTGATTGGTTGATGATTTAAACATATAGATATGTTTATATAAATATAAATATAGGCAGTGGTAACGCTCGCTTGGGAAACCGAGTGAAGCGGGTTCAAATCCCAGGTCTCGCACCTCTGATATTTTCATGTGCGAATCATTTCCTACATGATTACCACTTGCCTTAACGGTGAAGGAAAACATCGTGAGGACCTGCGTGTCTGAGAGAACTTAGCAAGCTTTCGAAAGACATGTGAAGTCCGCCAACCCGCACTTGACCAGCGTGGTGGACTATGGCCTGATCCCCCTGTATTTATGGGAAGCCTGTGCCCAGCAGTGGGACGTTAAAAAAAGGGATGAATACATATACATACATGCTACTTAAAGAAAGATTTATTGATTAGAGTATGTTATTTCTTATGGATTCTATAACCAAACCCTCTTAAAAAAAGGAATTAAAAAGTAATGCATAAATCGATTTCAATTCAAGTTTTTTCTTAATCATGGTAGATTTTTCGTAACCCCATTTTATATTACTACCGCCGAAAGTAATTTGTTTTGTGAAGTGGTTAATGACATAACGTAATCAGAATTGTTCATTTACAAGGACAGCCAAAGCGAAATTAAGAGAGAAAAACAATAATTATTTGCTACTGAACTGAATTTAATTCCCACAGCCGCGGACCTCGCGCTGAAACTGTAATTAATGGTCTTATTTTTTCAGCCTTAATTAAAATATCCGCGAAACTGCGCATGTTCGAGATGTAGTTGGAGTGCTGTACTACTTAATTCAGATTTTAGTTATCAGAATTTTACTTTAGAAAAGGGATACGTGTACGAATTACTTTGAGTTGACATTGACATAAATAATTTTTGTTTTTTTTTTATTTGAGTAAGTCTAACACCCACAGACATACGTCCATGGCTTTTTTTGAGCATTTTTATATTTTGTTGTTATTTTTATTTTATTTTATTTTGAGATGTATTCGTGAATAAATTTTGTTTGTGGTATTTGAGTTCATAAAAAACACCTAGAGAAAAATGTTGTAGCGTTTTCCGAATTTCCTAACTTTCCTGACATATTTTCCATTCTTACCCCCTAAAAATCTTAATAGGACTATTTCGAATAAATAATAAAATAATCAAGTCAGTCCAGCTATTCTTAACGTGACTGGGTTTGCCTGAAGGCTATTTTCAAAAGGATATCAAAGATGTAACTAATTACTTTGTCCTCTGAAATACTTTGATGTATACGTATATTAAATCATAACAAAAAATCGAATTGAGCACACAGACGGAAGTGTTCGTCTTAATCGACCAATAAACTATCATAATATCTTCAATTATGCACAATCTTACGTCGATTCGTCAAAACCTTTATGTTTACCTTTTAAGGAGGACAGCCCTATATACACTCTTTTACATTTAAAATACTAGCAAGGAAATGAGAATTTCGATTACATTATGCTTATTTTTGTGATTTAAATAGATGTACTTCAGCATAATATGTTCAGTTAAATCTAAACATATAATAAAATTCTGAGTCGAATCGGTACATTAAATATTTTTTGGAAAATCTTATCGATATAGTCATTATTACGAATACAGAGGCCGAATCTATGGTTTTTAGATTATTTTCCTCTTTGTCTGTCTATCTGGGAACGTATCACCAGAAAACCATTGGACGGATTTTGATGAAATTTGATATGGTGATAGTTGGTTATCCGGGTCATCATTGAGGATAATTTTTAGTATAATAAAATATATCATCTCTAAGAAATCTAGTTATACTAACAGTTAAAACGTGTAAATAAATCAATAAAATATTTTCTCATTTTTGTAATTCAATTAAATTAAACCAACAATATTATTTGTTTATATATAAAGCAGTATCATATATTATTTGGAGCACTTTTTTTTCGGCTGATAGCTGCCGCTTTCACAGATGACGAGATGCGCACGGAAGAAGTTACCAGCGATCGGGACACCCAAGTCGTATTTTTTTGCAAAATCAGATATAGAGAACCCAGACAAAGTGGTCGCTAGTCTGAAAAACATTCATACAGTTAATTATTTCATGGTACATTAAATCAATTCATGCTTTAATATTTTGCAAATATAATTAACATCGATCAAAAAAGTACTAGATACACAATCAGCGACAACTAATGTCCTCACCGAATGAGCGCTCATTTAATCATTTGAGCGCGCTTTTAATATATTTTTTTCTGAAAACAACTTTAAATATTACATTTACATATTTGTATATTTATTTCAACTAAAATAAGTACCTAAACACAATTGGTGACAGTTTTAAGAGAACTTTTGCATGCGATTGTGTATCTAGTACTTTTTTGATCAAAAGTTATTAAGTTTTATTTAATAAATAATATGTAACAAACAGTTTTTTTTTGTAAATTTTGATAAGTGCAATTTAGCTTTAAAGTGTTAGAGTAATTGTTAATATGATAGTTAACAAAAACTAATTGTAAAAAATTATGTGTCTATGAGTACTTTAAAATAGTTATCTCATATTGAGCTCTGCTTATACCTCTCAACTTTCTTACTAAGGATCAAATACAAAGGGCTAGAAACAAATTGTAATTCAGTACAAAGATAATTAAAAAATAAAGTTTTATACTTCATATAATCCAGATTCAATTTGCCAAAATTACAATTTTGTTTTTCCTTGTAGGAAAATGATTTTATAGCATAAAACCGCCAATCACCTTCAGGCTATTTTAAAGTTGGAGAATTAATGTGTTCTCTGGGCTCTTGATATTCAGTAAAAATTTAATACTCTATATATTTTTAATATGAAGATATTATGGTCGTTGCAGCAATAAGATTATTTAAATCTATTTGATTTAAAATAGAAATAAAAATCGTACATTTTTTCAAAATCTGTCAAAAACGTAATATAAAAGGCTATTAAAAAGGTCTTAATTAAAAATAGAAAAATATTAAAAAATCTGTGTTACATTTGTTCTTACAACATAATGAAAATCAAATAAAAATATACTTTATTCAAATAGACTTTCATAAGCTCTTTTGAATCGTCAATTTTACATTTTAAATTTAAATTAAATGTCAGTGTGGTCAGTCCGTGAGGAATCTACCACCGACTCGGAATGCAGTTCTGTTGAGAAGAACTGGCGAGAAACTCAACAGTTGCTCTTTTAAAATAATAATTAACCAACTTCCAAAAAGGAGGAGGTTCTCAATTCGTCGGAATCTTTTTTTTATGTATGTTCACCGATTACTCGAAGACGTCTGAACCGATTTGGATTTTTTTTTTCAAAGGGTATACTTTCCAGGTGGTCCCATATAAATTTTATCGAAATCGGTCAAACGGTTTTTTTAAAGCAACAAATATATATATATAATATAATAAATTGCTTAATCGAACATGTTATTAAAAAACTACGTCTACACTAAAAATGGACAAATAAAAACTTAAAAATTTTTTTAGAATAGATACCTAATCAGATATTTTCGAAGTCGGTTCCAGCCGACAAATTTTAAGATATGAATATCCAATAGGTAAATATGCATTCTCATATCTAAATATACGATTTACAGCGACTTTCTGAACCTTACCACTAAGATATGAAGCAATGAGTTCAAGAGCAACGCCACGAATACCATAATGACTTAGTTTAAGCAGGGGGTTTCATGTTCTACGAAATCAAAGGCCTTAGATAAATCACAAAACAAAAAACACCAATTGCATATTGTGAATTTTAAATGTGTTTAAGAAGAACAACTCACGCATCGGCCGTACCTACCTTTGGTAAAACCATAGTGCTCACTATGGAAGATACTATTAATATTAAAATGAATTAACAATTAGTTTAGAATAAGTTTTTTTTTTTTATTTTACTCATAGATGAAAATATAGAAATAGGTCTATAATTGCCAATATCATTTTTATCTCCACTTTAAAAAAAAGTATTATCTTACTAAATTTCATAAGATCAAGGAAAAATTGAAACTTACTTGTTAAAATATTTAGTTTTAACATTAATGTGATATGCTTGTCTAAACACGAGGAAGACGTATCTATGGTAGCCAGAACCCGGGTAAGGAGTGGGAGCTATGTAGTTCACGATATCATTTCCACCGGTTATATTTGTACCGGAAATGTTCAATATTAGTGTGTGAATACGTTCTTTATCATAGTTAGACCTCTTGGATGGCGTATCTGGATCTGTAAGTATACAATAAAAATAAACTCCTAAATGATTTTAGTTACGACCAATCTCATTGAGAGTCGCCAACTGTGCGGTACGCGCTACATATATATGTGCATTGTGCAGCATATGCAGTATATGTGCACAGGCACAACATAGAAATAAATCAGCTATAGGTATAGCATTTAGCACAAATTAGGGCGACATCCTACTAATATTATAAATGCGAAAGTTTGTGATGATATATGGATATCTGGGTATGCATGTTTGTTACTTTTTCGTTCATTGTTCATTAAAATTTAGTCAACTTGAAATCTAAAAATACTTTATTATTGCTGTATAGATCGCAGATTCGACTTCCAGGTTAGGCTTTCACTCTTGTAACTATTAGACTTATATCTTTTATTAAATTTAAATGTACCCACAATGGTGTCAAACTTAAAATAAAGGTGTTATGGAGATATCATGTAATTTACCTACAGTTATTTGTAAAGTATTACGTACAATTTTAATAGATAATTATTGTATTGCAATATTGTTGAACAAATATTAATTTAAAAGTGCAACTGTTGAGTTTCTCGCCGGCTCTTCTCAGCGGAATTGCAGCCGAGCCGGTGGTAGAGTCCTCATGGACTTGCATACTGACTTTTAATATAAATTTAAAAAAATTAAAAAGTGACGTTTAAAAAATGAATGTAAAATTAAATTTGAATGAAGTATATTTTGATTTGATTTGATTTTACGTGTCAAATGTTAGAAAAATTTATTAAGTTCGGTTTTATTCGGTAAATATTTTTACCGGTAAATATTTTCTTTCACTTTTAAACGTCACAATACTTACCTACTATGGCCAAAGTGTACAGGCCATTTGGACTAGCTTCATACGTAACGTAAGGTGGCATTATAGCATCGTATGGAGATATTATATTACCCAAATTTACTTTCTCCTGATAGTTAACCTGCAAATAAATATTTATTTTTGTGTAGAATAAGTAATCTATACTAATATTATAAAGAGGAAAGATTTTTGTTTTTTTGTTTATACCGAATAAGTTCCGAAACTACTAGGCCGATTTAGATAGGTAAGAAGATAGTTTGGGACCCTGGGAGGGATATAGGATAGTTATTATCCCGGTAAACATCGCTTAAGGGGGTAAAATTGGGAATGAAGGTTTATATGGGGATGAACC
This sequence comes from Brenthis ino, assembly GCA_921882275.1. Lineage (NCBI taxonomy): Eukaryota > Metazoa > Arthropoda > Insecta > Lepidoptera > Nymphalidae > Brenthis > Brenthis ino. The sequence goes on from OV170221.1 coordinate 8,155,533, forward strand.
TAGAGACGAACCCGAGCAAAGTGAAGGTGAGTCTCTAGTAATATTATATTTTTTGTAATAATGAAAATAAAATAAAACTATATTTCCGATACTTTTCGTGAATTTGTTTTGGTGAGAGAGTCAGTCTGTCCCGTGAACATGATTGCTGAACTTAAGCATTCAAAACGTCGGGAACCTAAAATTAAAATAAATCCACAAAAATTTGAAAAGATAGTTTTACTAGCAGAACCCGCGGCTTCGCTCGCACTAAAACTACAAAAAAACTCTAAAAAGGTAGGTTTCATACAAAATTTCCATACCCTATTTTACTCTCATAGAGGATGTATTTCCATAAATGCTGAAACATATATTTATTTAATTCTATTGAAGAAAATTAATACCAAGTTTCAAGTAATTTTAATCATAAATATTTTAATTTAAAAAACACAAATTAATATAAAAAAGTAGAATTTGTTAAAGAAGCTATTTCAAAAAGCAAGGTTTTATGTGACTTTAACAAAAAAAATGGAGGAAAAAAGTTATGTTTCCGCCCGGGATCGAACCGGGGACCTTCTGCGTGTTAGGCAGATGTGATAACCGCTACACCACGGAAACTACGTTGAGTATCCTTAACTAACTAAACAAATTTGGTGTACATCAGGACTATAAAAACGAAATTTATAATTTAATCTAAATCACATATGAAAAAATATAATGCATAATGTTAACTGAATTTAATTACGAACATTCTGTACGTGACGTTTTTCGCTAGGAAAAAAATACTACCTTTTGAGGGATAAAAGAGATTTTAAATCATATAAATATAATCTTCTATCTATATAAATAAGAATGAACGTACGTATGTTTGTTCTCTATGTGTTTCTAAGCCATTGATCCGATTGTGATGAAACTCTGGTGGGTGATGCTGTATACGTCTGCGAATATTCTTGGTGTAAAAAAGAAAGAATTTTCTTTGGATGTTTGTCATTCAAGCTTACCCGCACCTGATCGCAACAAGGGTAAATCGCTAGTGGCAATATAATTTTCATTTAGCTAACTATGATGCATTCCTACGATTATAATGGTTAACATTTTTTATACAGTCTTCTTATATCGGAAATATATAGAATACCCATAAATTTTTAAACTACAATGTCCGATGTCATCACTTTTATGTGATATCGACTCGCACTTGACTGTTGTATAATATAAATCAAAGAACTACTTACAGAAAGTTCCGTAAGAGGCACATTCGACAGTACATCAGGAACGATTGCAAATGATTTAAATGCTTCTTCAAAGTGATCAGAAGTGGAAAGAGCTCTTCCTCTAGCAACTAACAGAAGCAAGATATTGATAATGTATCGCATTTTCACCTGCAATACGATACGCATTAATATTATTCAGTTTCTCGTCAGCTTCTTTTAACATAACTACCTTAGGAATCTGTGGGAGATCAGTGCAAGATCAACAGCTTTACGTAATCTCCGATGAAATGAGTTGAAACAGCCAACTTGCAACAGGGCTATTACTGAGAATTTCTTAACAGAAAATCTCTATATCTAAACTAGGCGTGACTTAGGACTCGAAACCAGGACCTTCAGTGGTGCAGCCGTACATGCTAACTATTAGAGTAATGGCTAATTAGTAATCTGGATAATTCTAAAATAATATATCATCGAACTTATTTAAGCAGAAATCATTGTCATGGGAAAGATTCCATGATTGATGACCCGGAAAACATAAAACAAGATAAATTCGGGAAAAAATCCTAAAAGGTAGTTTTTTTTCTGACGTAAAATATTCACGTAAATCTAAGGAAGTACACCAGAAATAATTTGATAATGGAACCAAGAGATATCCTACTATTGTTATAAAATAGCGGCTCACTCTCGCTTCATTCGGGTTTGCCTCTAGAAAAACATAAACAAATCTATCCCACGGGAACCGTACATTTTTACGGGATTAAATGTAACCTGTGTGTTATTCTGATGTATGAGTATATTATTCTAAAGCTTCATTAAAATCCATTCAGTAGTTTTTGCATGAAATATCCAATCATCTATATGTACATCCAGACATCCAAACGTCCTCACAAACTTTTGCATTTATAATATTAGTAGGATTTAAAGGTTTGTGAGAATGAATGGATGTTTGTTACTCTGTCACGCTAGAACGGCTGAACGGATCTGGATGAAATTTGGGACAAAGATAGATTATAGTCTGGAATAACACATAGGTAACTTTTTACCCGGAAAAATGTACGGTTCCCGTGGGATAGATTTGTTTTTTTTCTCGAAACGAACCCGAAGTGAGCTAGGGTGAGACGCTAGTAGTAGATATTGGAACTCTAAAGAGTTGGCTATCCGAATAACTATAGCCAAATCTAATATATTCCGATAAGACAATACATCGAAAATTGATGTGTAATTATTATATTTTAATTATAATTAGGGTTCACCTAATCATATTTACTGTCTTACTTAAAATACTGTCAGCTGGCACCGACTTCGAAAATACCTGATTAGCTATCTACTCTAAATGAAAACCCCCGTTTAGTTATTTTTTACATTTTAGTGCCTGGAAGTCGGTTTTTATTTTATTTAAAAAAAATCCATTTTTAGTGTAGACGTAATAAGCAGGTAATTTTTAAGAAAAACGTTTTTTAATAACATATTCGACTAAGCAATTTATTTAAAAAATATATTTATTGTTGATTTTTTAAAAACTCGACCGATTTCGATAAAATTTAAATGGTCTTCGAGTAATCGGTGAACATACATAAAAAAAAGATTCCGACGAATTGAAAACCTCCTCCTTTTTGGAAGTCGGTTAAAATGACTAACATAATCTCCCAATTTTTAGTTAAAAACAATACCATACTATACTTCAATAGCACAGTGGTGATAAAACTGACATCTCAACGGTTGCAGATTCGATTTGGTACATAGCAAATGTCTCTATTAGTTTTACAGGTATTTATAGTGGTCTGAGGGTTCATGGTGGTTTCCTAATTATTTCTAACCCGAAACAAGGTACCAACCCTCAGTAAATAAAAAATATTCTATATAAATCTTACCAGAATTTTAGAAGATTCTAGATATCTATTAACTTTTATAAAGTATTTTAGCTTTAGAGAAACTTTTAAGCAAATGATAATATTTTAAATATCCTACCTTTTATACAAAGTGTGTAGTAGATAATAATCCAGTTCTGCATTTTCTTTGCGTCATTGTTATCTAATTATTTAATAAAACATGAAATACTTGGTTGGTGTTGAAAATGTTAAAAAATATATTTATATATTTATGTCTTTTCTTACTAACTAGCTTATACAATTTATTATGTTATGGATTCGAGTTCCGGGTAGAGCCAAAAGGACATAGATTTTTCTTATTGAGATTTTCTATTTAGAATCCTGAGCTACTCAATTTTAGTCTAGCCTTTACATGTGTCGATTACGTAAAGCCTTTAAACCTATTTCTTAATCTCTTTAGAGTTATGAAGTAATGTGTTCCATAGGATCATTTATTTATTTATTTATTTAGGATCGTCAACAGAAAATACATTATTACATGCCAATATAATATACAAATGCTATAATTATAATGATTAAATGTTTTTCCAATTACAGACAATCACAACGTGCGCAATAATAAAAAGAAGAGTTAAAATAAAATTATGATTAAATTTAGTTATTAGTTAACAAAATAATGATAATTGTTGTAAATTAAATTATTTTAAATGTCACATAATAATTAATCAATAAAATAAAATTTGATGAAATATAATTAATAACAAAAATTTCCATCGTCACACTGAGTCATGAATTTACTTATTTTATTTTTAAATTTATTAAATGGGTCATGGGCAATGTCTAGGTCACAGATTACATTCGTCAGTTGGTTGTAAATGCTTTGAAGCTTCGCTATTGGAGAGTTCTTGCCTAAGTTGGTTTTGTAAGCTTTGGTGCTAAACAATGGTTTTTGATATCGTGGTATCACTGACGGTACGTTAATATTTAATTCTTCAATGAGAGCGCTGCTATCAATCTCATTATTGAAGAGCTTATGCAGAAATGACATCTGTAGCAATGCTCTTCGTTCTTGTAATGAGTGGAGTTTGAATCGCTGCAGTTTCTCTTTGTACGTTCTGGATCGAGGACCACCAATTCGAAATTCGAGATGTCGTAATATTATCTTTTGAATTTTTTCGATTCTATTACTATGAACATTGTAAACAGATGACCACACGGGGCAGCAATATTCGAGCTTACTGCGAACATAACAATAGTACAGTTGTAATATAGTTTCTACTTTTTTAAATTCTCGGGAACATCTTAAGACAAATCCGAGAGATTGATAAGCAAAATCTATCATTTTGTTCACATGGTGGATAAATCTTAACTGACTATCGATAATTATACCCAAGTCACGAATATGGTCAACCTCATTTAATTTTTGTTCACAAATCTTATACGCTGTGGGAGCTATATTTCTCTTTCGAGTAAATTTTATATGAGTACATTTATTTATATTTAATGTCATTTTATTTTCTTTACACCATTCCATAACATTATTTATATCTTTTTGAAGGAGTACACTATCATCATATTTATATATCGTTCTATAAAGTTTCAAATCATCAGCAAATATATGAAAGTCAGAATATTCAATTTTATCACAAATATCGTTTATAAATATATTGAAAAATAGAGGTCCTAAATTAGATCCTTGAGGTACTCCAGAACTAGATGTAAATTGTTTAGATGTCCTTCCATTCAAGACGACAGTAGACTGACGATTCATTAGGTAACTTTTGCACCAATCTAAAAGATATCCTGTTATTCCATAAGCATTTAATTTGGCTGTCAAGATGGTATGATTAACTTTGTCGAAAGCTTTTGAGAAGTCTGTATATATTGCGTCTATTTGTAGATTTTTATCTACTCTTTCAGATACATTGGCGACAAAAGATAATAAGTTAGTGCATGTGGATCTTTTAGTCATAAAACCATGTTGGTTGCAGTTAAGGTGTTGCTTAACATGCCTATAAATGTGTGTATAGACGATCGATTCAAATACTTTTGACATATTAGACAGAATAGAGATTGGTCTGTAGTTTGCAATAGAATCCCTTTTTCCGCTTTTAAAGATTGGTACTATTCTAGCCACTTTCCACACTCTTGGGAACGTTCCACAACGTATAGAAGAATTATAAATTAGTGTAAGCGGTAAAGATAGAGGGTCCGCACATTTTTTCAAAAATATTGGTGGAATATCATCGGGTCCGCGACCTTTATTAATGTTAAGTCCTTTTAGTTTCTCGGTGACATCTTTGCGTGTAATAATAAGGTGATCTATTTCTTCAATGTCAAGTTTTTTTGGATATCAATCATCAAGTATTTTATGGATCGGAGGATCATTAATGAGAGTTCAGAAAATCAATTGAAATATTAGTATCAAAAGTGACTTTTGATACTGTTCGAGCCATAAATTATCTCTATATAATTATAATAATAGCTAATATAAATAATAATAAATAAATAAATTATTATTATTATTTAATATAAGTTTTTCTTTTAAGTACCGTATATAATTTTATATTATGCATTTAGTAAAGAACTGTCTTGACATTACAAATATACACTCGGGTTTTCGGCGAACTGGTGTTAAATTAAAAGCAATAAAAATACAGACTATCTTTAGACTATTTAAATTATTACAAATCTTTTAAATAATAAAAAAAATATATATAATAAAAAAAATTAGTGTCGTCCAAACATTATTCTTCGTAATCTCTATCCAATTAACAACGCTGTATGCAAGCACTTATCACAGATATGCAAAATCCAAAATAAATATAAAAGCCCTACCTACCTGTTGCACAGTATTAATTACGTTGAATTACAAGATCCCCATTATTTTACACAAAAATGGACATAGTAAGTACACTCTGCTTTCCTTATACTTTGTTGGCTTAGCATGCATAGTAACAAAAACTAGTTTCTGTTAGTATGAACGCTAATTAAATTAAAAATTACAATCTATACATATAATAAAATTGTAACTAAGTCGAATCTGTACATTAAATATTTTTTGGAAAATCTTATTGAAATAGACATTATTATCGATACAGAGGCCGAAACTATAGTTTTTAGAATTTTTGTCTGTTACCGCATCACAGAAAACCACTGGAGGGATTTTGATAAAATTTGATATGGTGATAGCTAGTTATCCGGGTCAACATATAGGATACTTTTTACCGCGGAAAAATAACTCATTTCTGAGAAAAAATACAAAATTATTACTATAGTATTTTTTCTCAGAAATGAGATATTTTCTCGCGGTAAAAAGTATCCTATATGTTGACCCGGATAACCAGCTATCATCATACCAAATTTTATCAAAATCTGTCCAGTGGTTTTCTCGTGATGCGGTAACAGACAGACAGATAGACAGACAAATATTCTAAAAACTATAGATTCGGAATCTGTATCGATAATAATGTCTATTTCAATTAGATTTTCCAAAAAATATTTCATGTACAGATTCGTCTTAGTTACAATTTTATTATATGTATAGATAACTAACTGTTTATCAATAAAATATTGCATTTAAATAAAGTTTGTCTCTTCCTAATAAAAGTCTGTTGTTAAAATTATGACCAAATTATTTTTTTAAGGGAAAATAAAAAATAAATATTATTATATTATATTTAAATATTCTCTAGAATAATAGGTTCTAAATACTTATATGCTTTGACATTATTTAAAAAAAAACATAAAAATGTTTCCGCCCGGGATCGAACCGGGGGCCTTCTGCGTGTTAGGCAGATGTGATAACCGCTACACCACGGAAACGTTACGCCTTAAGCCGTAGTGAAGCTACAGTATTTACTCTTTTAAAATAAAGAAAATTATCTCATATATATATATACTTATACTATTAACTATACCTCCTATATCTATACATATAATAAAATTGTAACTAAGTCGAATCTGTATATTAAATATTTTTTGTAAATCTTATTGAAATAGTCATTATTATGTATACAGAGGCCGAATCCATAGTTTTTAGATTTTCTGTCTAACTCTCTATCTCTCTGTCTATCCGTCCGGGAACGCCTCACGAGAAAACCACTGGACAGATTTTAAAGAAATTTGGTGATGATAGTGTGTTTAACCAGGATTTAACCCGGGTTTAACCCGGATAATATCCGGGTCAACATATCGGATACTTTTTACTAAAGAGGAAAATATCTCATCTCTGAGAAATCTATACTAAACGTTAAAACGTAACTATTGACGAACCCGAGCGGAGTGAGGGAGAGTCGCTAGTTGTAAATAAATAATTTATAAAAAATATAATATATATTGTATAGCTAGACAATTTTGGATAAAACTTTTTTAAAATTACTTTAAAATAACTAATGTTCATATTCTTAAATTTTTTATGGATAAATCAAATTCAAAACTGCTGCAGCATACTTCTTACTTCTAAAACTTATACTTTATATGAACAAAATGAAAATACGTAAGCATCGAAAATGGTGTATGAGTCTGTCTCATTTACTTTCTATACCATTCTTTCAGTTACAAATAACTTTAATTCTTGGAGTTATATTTATAATACCTGATGCACTCGCCAGCAGAGACGTGAATGTGGAATCTATTTTTAAAGACTACAACATCGTTCCCGATATTGTTTCGGTTGCCCCAGAAAATGTACTAAATGTAAGTATATAGTATATGTAATATTTTTTAATTGTATCAAGTAAAACTTCTATGTATCTTAATTTAAAAGTTTAAAAAAGAATTACAAAAGTATAATAACTTCATATTTGCTTACTATAAGTCTGAACTATACCTCTGCAAAAAAACTCATTATCATTCAAGTACCTATTAATTTTTTTTACGGTAAAATTATGTAGTACAATTTTATACAGCCTCAAATATCTAATAAATACCTAAAAGGCCAATAACTATAAACAATTTCCACGTAACGATTGGCTCAGTTTGTAGTGACCTTACTTAAGTGCCAGCGGTCGCGGGTTCGAGTCCCGCTCGGGGCATTTATTTGTGTGATGTGCATGAATGTTTTTACTTCAGTCATGGGGGTTTACATTTATAATATGTATGTATTTAAAGTTATATATGTGTAATGTATCAACTATCTGGTACCATGACACAAGTCTCGTAGCTTACCATGGAACTAGATGGAGCTGTGTGCCAACATATATTTTTTTAATTATACAAGCCTCAGACTAAGATGAAGTCCGCCAAAACAAATGTCAAAGTAAAATATTAGCACGATTTAGCGAAATGGTAGCACAAACAGCAGTTTATGCTATCCTCGATTTTTTCATACGGATCGTTTTATTTTCTATGAATAAGGAAAACTTTATATAAGTATTAGTCGATTATTTATAATTTTTGAGAAGAAAATATGAATAATTAATAATTTTTTTTAATATTCTTTTGTATTTTTTGAACATTAAATTTTAAAAAATTAGCATAATATTAGCTTCATTTTTTTTTCTTTATAAGAATAAAATCTGTTAATTATTTTTATTTAATAACATTTATTAGCTTGTTACAATACCGAGTATTAAATATTTGTATACTGTTGTAGAACAAAATATATTACTTTAAAACATTATTGTTGGACTTCAAGCTTAGTTCTATGACACTCTCTCTATATTATTTCTTAGTCTGAGATTAAAAGCCAAAATCTTCAAGTATATGAGCATACTAACATAATTTTCGTATATTTATTTATTAATTTAAATAAATAAATAAATAAATAAATTTTCGTATAGCTTTACTTTCCTATCATGGAAAAAAAACCAGCTTATAATATACTCTTATATATTTAATTATCGATCCTTCAAAATATTTGCTGTTTCTTTATCAATATAAGCGACGCATTATATACGCGACGCACTATATAGTAGCTGTTTTAATATTAGTACCTAAGGGCAAACGACGTATTTAACGATGTATGCAATGCCGGATTCAACCTTAGCGCCGCCCCTGGACAATATAAGAAATGCCACCCATTATCGAAATTTTGCGTAAAATTGATAAAGTCTCGATAAAGTTCAATATTTTTAATTTTTTGATCTATCCTTCGAATTTTACCGCCCCTGAAAATTTGCCGCTCTGGGCACTAACCCCGAGTGCCCCTAAAGTAAGCCCAGCGCTGGATGTATGACTCATCAAAATCGATTAATCCCTTTATTAATTATGAGGGAACACAGCATCGGACTTATATACATATGTATGAATGTACATACCTATTATGTTATTTACTCGTTTTTATTTGTAATCTGTGCAGACAATATATGAAATATAAACCTAATTTATCCGTTACAGGTTTTCTATAGTTCTGCAGAAATATGCCCCGGAGATGAGATCGTTCAGACACAATCTATAATGATGCCAAGCCTGACGTTCGAAAGCCAATCTAAAGAAAACTACACTTTAATTATGATCGGTAAGTTCAGAATTTTTTTACAAGCTACTTAACCTCACTTCGCCCTAGGTGCTTTGTGTACTTATAATATCACTAGTGACTCACAAAAACGAAAACAAATCTATCCCACGGGAACCGTACATTTTTTCGGAATAAAAAGTAGCTTATGTGCCTTTCCAGACTAAAATCTATATCTGTGTCTCATGCAGATCCTTTTAGCCGTTCTGGTGTTATTGAGTAACAAACTAAATATATAAATAGATAGAGCACTATGTCTATGGACCACTGTTGCTATTGTAAGATGTTATTTGCGTTTTTCTCTTTAACCCTAAAAATGTTACTACTTTTAGAAAATTGTCATCAGAGAAAATAAAATGACAAAGAAAAATGAATGATGCGACTTGTATTACTTTAGTTAACCGATTCAAAATAGGTTTTTTTTTAAGTAACGACTAATATTAAACAGCGTATTAGGACGGAATCTATTACAAATAAACAAATTTGAATTGTCTGTTTGTATAGTAAAAATAACAGCTTTTTATTAAATGCATGTGAAAGTATTGACGGTACTTAAAAGAAAAAAACATTTTTTTTATTTTTGTTCTTTTATCTGTTTGTCTGTCAGTATGTCCTGGTCAATCTCCGAAACGGTTGAACCAATTTTAACGGGGCTTCCACTAGCGCATAGCTTATTTTATAAGAAGTAACTTAGGCTGCTTTTATTTTAGAAAAAGAATCAGAGTTCCGCGCAAAAATATTAAAACCTATGAAATTGTGAACAAAACACCCGAACAAAGCGTCTAAAATAAGTCTTTAAAATAAAATTATATAATCACAAAGATGTAGCGTAAAATATCTTAACCAGAATAGTTAACCCTCTAGTTATCCTATTAATGTTGTTTTAGTAATTTCCTTTCTACGAATATAACTACGTTATGAACAAAATGAATTTCCGTTTACTGAAACACGTATAATTGAAATTCTGCTGGTAAAAAATAAAAATGCAACGCTTTATTGTATACATAATGCAATATTATTTTTAATCGTCAGTCTGATGTTTTTATTTTGCTGATATCTTGTAATGTATATATTTACAATGTTATGTTTATATGAAGACTAGCGAGTCACCCTCGTTCCGCTCGGGTTCGTCCTTAGGTACGTTTTAACGGTTAGTATAGATTTCTCAGAGGTGAGATATTTTCTCGCAGTAAAAAGTATTCTATATTTTGACCCAGATAACCAGCTATCAACACACCAAATTTCATCAAAATCTGTCGAGTGGCTTTCTCATGATGCGTTCCCAGACAGACAGACAGACAAAAATTCTAAAAACTATAGATGCGGCTATCGATAATAATGACTATTCAATATATTTTTTTCAAAAAATATTTAATGTACGTAATTGCGTGAGTTAAGTAATTGCGATATGCAAAATAAAATACCTTATCAGAGATCCGACTGTACGAGTATAAAAATTAAAAAGTAAATTAAAAAAGTAACAAAATATACAGCCGGAAACATGTATATTTAAATGTTTTATAACACCTCTAGGTAAATTTCTAAGAAATTAATTAAAATTCTAAAAAATCTATTGTTAACTGACACGCCGGCGTGTCCGCGGTCGTGGAGGAATTAAATACAAGTTTTATATACATCTATAAATTTGAAATAATTTGTTGTTCCAAATTATTTAAATGAAAGTATTAAGTATTTTGGTAATCCCTTTTTAAAATCCTTCATTTTTTTACCTCACTCGATAGATTTAGAAGAGAACAACTTTCAAAACGCCCAAATTGACGCCTAAAATCCGCCTTTTAGATTTTTTTAAAATGTAATATATCCCACACTTGCGATTTCAAGACAAATCTAGCAAAGTATAAGAAATCTATACAGATACAAAGACTAAAAAAACTACTTCCAGGCACTAAAGTGTAAAAAAATAACTAGATGGGGGTTTTCATTTAGAATAGATACGTAATGAAATATTTCTCGAAATCGGCTTAGAAGAAACGGCTGGACTGATTTTGACGGGACATTCACTGGCATATAGCTGATGTTATAAGGAGTAACCTTTTATTTAACCTCTTGCCTACATCTGTACTACAGCCTGGATATAAAAATTTAAAAAAACATACCACCGGTTTCCAAATGGTAACCCCAAAATATTTGAGTGGTGACATCTATCGACTATCTGGGTTTCAAAATAGAGATAAATGTCAATTCCCATGACGTGGTCCTCTTTTTTCAAAATGGCAATGAAAGACAGACGTGCGTCGATGCGTGTGCGCAGGTAAGTTAATCGATTTAAATCTAATTTATTATTGAATTTCTTGCGCTAGTAAAGTAATTAGAAGTATAATATGATGATATGCAGCTTTATTTTCGCGTAATTGTATAAAACATGCAAGACAAATGTGGGCAATAAAAGTTTTAGTACTTAGACGTCCGATTTACTGTATAAAGTACATTGAAAGATATTTTATCATATTTATGTTTGTTCTAGGTTTAACGAACGATGGGACAGCGGAGGCTTTAAATGATTCTGAGTTTGAATTTTCAGGAGATGGTTCAGGTGAAGATCCAGAGTTTATGCCGCCAGAACTTTATATATAATAATAATTGTTTTATTTGGAACAAGAAAGGAACCAGTTTTGTTAGTACACACCATGTTAAATTTTGAAAGGTTTATTTAGAAGAAGTTTTCTTTTTATTATTTTTTTCAGAAACTTTATGATGCCTAAATATAATATAAAAGAACTATATGTTGTATTTGTGTTTTATTTCTTTTCTAATCGCAATTTATATCTATAAACTATTTTATGTCCTATACAAATCACATAGTAATATAGTCACTTTGTCCTACATATAAGACATAGTGAAAAACCGTTTTTCCAGATGTAGGATTTTTTTACTATTTTTTCAGTATATCATACCCTATTACCGATATTATACTAAAATCTCAAAAACGTACTCCAGAAAAAGTGTCTCTGGTAGGCAGGAGGTTAAATAAAAAAAAACCGACTTCCAGACACTAAAATATAAAAAATAACTAAACTGAGGTTTTCATTTAGATATATATATATATATATATATATATATATATATATATATATATATATATATATATATAGAATAGATACCTATCTTCTTCGACTTCGAAAATATCTGATTACGTATCTATTCTAAATGAAAACCTCCGTTTAGTTATTTTTACATTTTAGTGCCTAGAAGTCTTTCTTTTAGTTTTTATTTTTCCATTTTTAGTGTAGACGTAATAAGCAGGTAATTTGTAAGAAGAAAGTTATTTAATAACATATTCGATTAAACAATTTATTTAAAAAATATATTTATTGTTGATTTTTTTTTAACCGCTCGACCGATTTCGATAAAGTTTATATGGGACCACCTGAAAAGTACATTCTTTGAAACAAAAGTTTTTTAAATCGGTCCAGGCGTCTTAGAGTAATCGGTGAACATACATTAAAAAAATCCGACGAATGAGAACCTCCCTTCTCCTTTTAAGAAGTCGTTTAAAAAATAATTAGGCCGCTCAAAAAAATCTTACCTCGACACGCACCCGAGCGAAGCGAGGGTGAGTCGCTAGTATTAATTCATTATAATTCATAAAAATGGGTTCAGCCAGGCGGAAGATACGAGGACATTTAGAGGTGTTTTATTTGGGGGACCCGCTGTAAAAAAGTCGTTAAAATCTTTGTTTATTTTATTTATATTGTACATTTAGATGTTTTCCAAAGTAGAAGGCTATTTTTTTCTTTCACGAATGACAATTGTTAAAACCCGGAGCTCCGAGAGTTAGCCATGCTAGTTAGGCAATTCATATTCTAAGTCGTTATCCACAGAGTATGTGTAACACTTATCGACAGGTGACAGCTTATCGACAAGTTTAACTATAAAGCTCTTCAAAGCTTATTTGTTCTGAGACTACTTATCTTTCCTGATTGTTTGATAAGTCCTTCTACTGACTTCTACTGACCTTATACGTCCCTTTTATTATTTAGGACACATGTAATTTTGCTGTTGATGATTTAAAAGCTCTTGGGCGTGAATATTACTAATTATATGATTCTCTGCCTAAAAAACAAACAAAAAAATTGAATAAATACAAAAAAAAACAAAAGTAAAAACTTATACAGATTATATATATGTATATATATATATATACAAAAATTGCTCGTTTAAATATATTAGATATTTTGTTTTCCACATTCTCTTTTCCCGTACTTAGAAATAAAATTTCAGTAACAAAAATATTCTGAGATAATTCCGTTATAACATTTTCCAATTCGCATACTGGCTTTAAGTTTTTTCTATAACGAATACAATGTTTTTGTCCAGTAAAGTGAATAATGCCACAAAGTAAGCTCTATAATGTCACATAAAAATTTTGAAGCAAACTTGCAACACAAAAGACAGCATCAAAGGCACATTTGTGCCTTTATAAAAGCAGTAGTGACTGCTTACCTCAGGAGGTTTAACTTCAAAGTTCAAACTTTTAAAAGATTTGAACAAAATATGTCTGCATTTGTTACGATATATGTACATATCTATCCCACAATAAAATGGAAGATAAAAGATAGATTGTAGGGTGAATATTTTCAAAAAGATAAGACAAACTTAGAACTCTATCAACGTTCTTTTCTTTATTATGCAAACTTTAAACTTTACAATCGGTGGAGAGTATGTAAAATTAGTATTAAACTAGCGTCTCACCCTCGCTTCGCTCGGGTTCATCACTAGGTACGTTTTAATTTTTTTGAGAAGAACCCTAATTCTTTTTCTAAAATAAAAGTAACCTACGTTACTCCCTATAACATCAGCTATCTTCCAGTAAAAGTCTCGTCAAAATCAGTCCAGCCGTTTCAGAGATTATCCGAAACAAACAGAGACAAAAATTTGAAACATTGTGTTTTTCTAGTAAGTACCGCATATAATTTCATATGCATTTAGTAAAACACTGTTATTTTGACATTACAAACAGACAATTCAATTTTATTTATCGGTATAGATTTTAATAATTTACACTATTAATAATAAAATATTAATTTTATATAATTTTATTATTAACAGATTATAATAATTGATTTCCAAAATTTAATTATTTAATTGCAAATGCATCTAAAAAGCGGTATTAATATTGAACACACCCAATCCTCGCACATCACTACTAACACTAGGGACTCAATAAAACTAAAGATTTCCACAACACTTTAATTTTGGATTAATAAATATGACAATAATTCTCTATCTATAAAATCTAATTGTACCAAATGAAAGCATCATTTAATTCAATACTTCACCTTCACCATCAATTATCTCAAAACAAAAAAATAAACATAATTTATATTCCTAACTAGCAGTACTAGCAGTACGCAGCTTCGTCCACGTTCAAACTTTCAATCGCTACCAAACTTCACAGGATCACATTGCCTGAAAATTTCATCAAAATCGCTCCAGCCGTTTTAGAATCCATAGGGAACCTACATACATACGATTTTACTATAAATAGATAATGAAAGCGCTTTAACAATTATACTCTAATATTACAGATGCAGATGTGCCCTCACAGCAAACTCCGGCTTTACGCTCCGTCCTATACTGGCTAATTATCAATATCCCTGGAAACAACATTAAAGCCGGTTTCACAGTCACGCCGTACGTACCGCCCGTGGTATACCCGGGCTCCGGATATCATAGATTCGTCTTTCTCTTATATGAGCAGAGGAAATATATTGATGAGTCAGACTCTGCTTTGTTAAAGTAAGTTGACGAACAGATAGACAAATGGAGAAAATATAACCATTTAAACTCATTATGAAAATTAAAGTTACTGTACATATTTTTGGAGTGTCAGAAATAAATTTTATATTAAACAAAAGAAAACGACCTATCTTATATAATTATACAGTAATTATTTATATCTATAATCATTATTTGTTTTGTAATTAAGATCTAAGGAACTTGACGTAACTGTGAAATTTCTATAAAATGAGTTTGCTGTGACGATTCCCTTGTGTATCGTCAAAAACGAAATATAGCTATTTTAGTCTACTCCCGAACTGAGTGTCCTTTGTCAACGTGACCTACGCTTCAACAATATTATAACTTTAAATTACTTATCTTGTTAATTTCACATTTAAGAGTTTCTTGACGGAACATTATTGTTTTGCATTTCTATGTACAAAGTTAAAGATAGAAGAAAGGAGGGTGGTGGGATGGTTGCTATGGTATTGTTCAGGTTTATACCAAAACTGGCAAGTTCGATTTTCATATTTGTTTGTTGAATATTTGGCATATATAATAGAGAAACAAAAACAAATCTATCTCACGGGAACCCTACAATTTTCTGGGACAAAAAATATAAATAAAATTTTTAAAAACCCCCTACACAAATTAATTGTCATTTATAATCGTTAAACACTGGCACACGTGAAGCACTTAAACGAGTAATCATACGACAAAATGCCTTACATCATTTTGGAAAAGAGCTGATACTCTTACACTGCTGGACCGATATTAACCAAACATAGCTAAGAACTACCGCAAGGAAACTGGTTTTCAAATGAAAACAACCCGTATTTAAATCGGTCCATCCATTTGAGAGCTACGATGCCACATACAGACACACACACACACACACACACACACACAGACAGACAGACATCGACATCAAACTTATAGCCTAGGTATGTACTTATATTTATACTAGTATTTTCTTAGATTTACGCGATTTATTTTGATTTTTGGTTCCCGACGTTTCGAATATTTTACTGCTATCATAGTCACGGGAGAGACTGATATTTAAGAGGTCTAAAAAGTCATTATGTAAGTAGTTGTTACTGACAATTCACAAAATTACAAAATGATTTCAAAACGACGAACCGTCGGGAACCAAAAATCAAAATAAATCCTCGAAAAAAATAGTTGTATTTATATATTGTTAAAAGGATCCTTTAATTTACCAGCCGTCTAAACTAAATATTGAAGTACTTACCTTATCTATACTAATATTATAAAGAGGCAGAGTTTGTTTGTTTGAACGCGCTAATCTCAGGAACTACTAATCCGATTTAAAAACCTTTTTGCTTTAGATAGCCCGTTTATTAAGGATGGCTATAGGCTATACATATATCATATTTATATACATAACTGCCTCGGTGGTGTAGTGGCTAGCATGTACGGCTGCACACCCGGAGGTCCTGGTTTCGAGTCCCGGGTCGGGCCAAATTTAGTTATTGAGTCTTTCTGTATAGTAAGCCTTAGTAACAGCTCGGAGTTGGGAAGTTGGCGGTGTTTCACCCCCGTGCTTCGGAGAGCACGTAAAGCCGTCAGTCCTGCGCCTTAACTCTCACCGGTCGTGTCGAAGCAGTCGTCCCACCAGAGTATGAGAGTGACAGAAATAGAGAGTGCACGTTGTGTCTGCGCGTACACTTGTGCACTATAATATCTCCTGCGCAGTTGGCTAGTCTCAATGAGATTGACCGCCGTGGCCGGAATCATCATATTTATAAAAATACCACGTCAATTTAATAACTGCTTAAAATAAGGATAAACAAACACACAAAAAAACACTCTCCCATTTATATCATTAGTAAGAATAAACTTCTACTTACATCTTAATTAACAGAAGTTTTTACACAACGGTGCTGTTGAATGACTTTATAAAGCTATTTTCATTTAACACTTACGTCATGACGGGAAACCACTGTAGCAGCAGTATTCAATAGCGTCTTCACAACTATGTTGCTTACATTAAAAATGTTATGTTTTCAATTCAGTAATGAAGTACAATACGTTGTTTTTAATATAAATAGCCATAGAAATGTAAATAAGAATATATAAAACCGGCTAAGAGCGAGTCATTTGAGCACTGCATTCAGTCATATTCGAGTCATTTTCGAGTGCCGTTCAGAACAATGTGTTTATCCATTCTATTTATGTACGATATAAAAATAATAAGAAGTATTATTTATTATCTCGATTAAGATGAAAATCTTATACATTTAACAAGACTGGCAATTAACATAACTTTTTTATTTATTTACTGATTGAAATAAGTTAAATGAACCTTATTACAGTAAGTATTTTAAGGAATACCGCACCCAAATTCGTTAAGCCATTTCTGAGATTAGCGCGCACAAACGAACAGACAAACAGACAAAAAGTTTCACATATATAATGTATTTTGTGTATGTTACACGATATCCTTGCCAATTATGAACCGACTTTAATGATTTTTTTTAATACGTAGCCAAATAGGTGATGATGATGATCTAATATAGATATAAAAAAATCATGGAACAATCATTATTTTTAAAATTATTTTCTAGTGGAAGAGTCAGTGTACCTTTTTGTAGAAAGTATTATAATACTTTCTTAGATTTACGCGAATATTTAACATTTAAAAAAAACTATCTTTTCGGATTTTTTCGCGGATTTATTTTGATTTTTGGTTCCCGACGTTGCGAATGCTTTACAGCAATCATGGTCACGGGAGAGACTGAGGTCTATCCAAAGGTTAAATCCAAAAAGATAGTTTTATTTAAAAATAACGCGCTAAGGATTATAATAGGTATTTTTATTTGACATTTGTTTTCAGCCTGGCAGTAAAACGGTCAAGGTTTCGTGTATCACATTTTGCCAGTGAATACGGCATGAAAAAACTGGAAGCTGGAAACATCTTCACTATGAAGATGGCGGCGCCTAAAGAAGAATTTTATTGTAAAGCTTAAATTATATTTATGTTAAATAAATTAAGTTTTTCAATAATATTTTGATGTTGATTTCTTAAATTAAACTAAAGATAATATATGTTATTTTCGAGCGAATAACCCAGTAAAAGTTAAATTAAAATTAGATGAGCCGTTCCGAAAACAGTAATGTAAACAGTTACTATAGGTTTACCCGACTGCGTGGAAGCCTAAAAGGAGGCTATCTATCTGTCTATGTATGTATATATGTATTTATTGTTTCAAATCGATTAAAATACTTCGACTAAACGTCTTATCCATATAAGGTAAGTCGTATAACTAAATCAGTGTTGCCACACCATGAATAATACTCATTATAATTATATTGAAATACTTAAATATAACAAGTCCCTGTTTCTTATTAAAATATTTAAATTTCTTTAATTCAGTCGCTTAAAAGCCGTGGCTCTAAACCATCATGGCGTAAGCAAAAAGATAATAAACAAGTCTTTCTTAATTAAAAGTCGCGAGACCGAGACGAGTAATTATGAATACTAGAAAGCCAGGAAAGTACACAAAATGCAGCATAAATATAATACCAAAGAATCTGCTCTTCTAAACTACGTATTTTTAATGAAACTAACAGCTGTTCACGGGTTTGTTTTCATTTGTTATAGCCATAAATATGATTACACTCTTTCGTTCTCTAAAAGACCTTATAAACAGAGGTCAAATGATTTTAAAATATACGTATTTTTATTTAAACTTAAATAATACTAGTATTATATGATCTGTGCAAATGCATACGTATTTTGACATAGGTAATATAGCGAATGTGATACTATGTTCTATACCTTAAAAAAATACTCTATATCTGTATATATTATATACTTACATATTATATTATGTTTTTAATTTTATATTATAGATATCTACCTTCAATCTAGTGTTACAATCATTTAATTTGTAAAAGGCAACAAATCACACCACCATACAGCAATAATCTTTATTGCGACATATTGAAAATCAAACTGTTTTCACGAGCTATGAAAAATAGTGAATTAGCGGTGAAACGCGCTAAGATTGCTTTTTATTACAGCCATTATTGCCTTTCTGTATAATTTATTACACGGTCAGTCTCATTCGGCCTCGGGGGGCGATTTTCGAAGCACTAGATTATCTGTAATCCGCATGGCGGGAAACGACTTATGTAATTTTTTTTTATTTAATGACAGGCAAATATATTTTATTGAAATGCCATTTAAAAAATTTGTCATAAAATTAAAAAAAAGTATAAAGCTCAGGTTTAACTCCCAACATATCACATGTAAAATATTTATTTACAGTATTTAGTTTTCCACTTTTTAAAAACATTTATAATTCATGTCTGCAACGGTTTAAGTAAAACGAAAAAATAAATCAGTTTTGCATACATAAAACATATATTTTTCGATGTTCTTTTTAGAGGAAAATGTTTTGCATATAAAATGGAATATTTAAAGTGCACCGTTTACTTTTCCTACGTTAATTCGTTTAAATCTGGACTAATATTATAAACAGATAAACTTTGTTAGTTTAAATGCACGATATTAACTCCAGCACCTCTAATCCCATATTAAAAGTTCTTTAATTATAACAAGCTACATTATCGCTGAATGAAAGGCTACATTTTACCGATCATATTAAAAATTTACTAAGGATCCATGGGATGGGATGTGTTCATAGTACAGGTAGTACTAGTACATTGCACCCTATTGATCCTTGGTAACTTTAACTCATGACCAGGGTAAAAAGAGGGTATGTCGCTAATCTTAATATAGATCTATATAAGTATATTATAATAAAATTCTAATCTCTGAGAAGTCTATACTAAACGTTATGTATATATGCATCATAGTGTGCGCAACCTGTAAAGGTGCAATAGCAGCATTAGTTTTGGCATGTTTTTATATAACTATACATTAAATTGCCTACATACAAACATAGATAACATTCTGCCATAATATGATAAATTTTGATACATGAATAAAAATGAATTGAAAAAAAAAACCTGTTTCATCTTTTTTGATCTTGATGCTAGTGTTCTAAATCTTTTTTGACGACCTGGCGTAGTAGTCGAAGCACTTGCCGTAGAAGGTCTTGAATTCGATTCGCTAAATGAGACGTAAAAATAAACTCAAATATCGAATAATTTAATTTTATTATAATAGATATATTTAGATATGAGTTAGCAATGATAAGAATTATTCTTATATCTTATATCTTGTGAAATACTGACATATTACAGTACAGTTAATTTAGCGCTTGTTCCACCGCCAGTGCACAGTGCATGTAGGGAGCATGTCGAGGCAAAGTTTTCACATAAATTAACTGGGACGTGTCATATAATTGTATACACGGTAGCTAATCAAGCTCCGTGGCAATTTGGCTGGCCGTGTCGACAAGCTACGGTCCGTTTATAATGCCATGATTGGGTTTGTTATGGACCATTTCTTGAAATTTGTTTCATTTTAAATTCTGGTTAACTTTGAATCTTGATTTTGATTCAAAGTTAACCTTATTTAAAATCT
The DNA here is from genome assembly GCA_921882275.1 of Brenthis ino. Classification (NCBI taxonomy): domain Eukaryota; kingdom Metazoa; phylum Arthropoda; class Insecta; order Lepidoptera; family Nymphalidae; genus Brenthis; species Brenthis ino. The sequence continues at coordinate 8,176,266 of OV170221.1, forward strand.
AATTGTATAACAAATACATAGATTAAATCTTGTTAAAGTTCATTTTTAATCTGGATCTTAAATTAATTAGATGCCACTTTGTTTAAATATCATTTTCTTAATATAAAAGATAAAACACAAATTTAAGGACACGTGTAAAAGAAAGTGGCGTATAAAATTGAAAAGTGTCTAATATTTTATATTTTATAGCATGTCAAGTTTAGGTTGATACAATGTATCGTTCATTGAGACGGGAATGCCATTTCGGAAACATTTACTCTATGTGAAAAATCTCTTTAAGGACCAGGAATTTCGGGAAAGAAATTTATATCCCGCGTCCGTAACATGTTCATTGTAATAGGCATTCCTCGTCGAAATAATGTCGTTAATTAAACATCGCCCACTGCCCTTGTTTTGGAGATTTGGCTTACGTTGTTATTGGCTAAGAAAAAATAGTTAGGTATATTGTACTCGATATCTTCTACAAAAGATTGGCTTTGATAAAATATTTAGGTATATAGTACTCGATATCTACGAGATATTTTTGTATCGGATACGAAAAAACGAGCTAATTAATTGTTAGTTTCATTTAATTATTTGCTCGAGAAATCAGGTCAAAAGTTAAGAAGATAATAAGTATATGAAAAAAAATCTAGATTTTTCTTAAGAGTAAAAATAGAAAATATCGATACAAAGGAATCTATAGTTTTTAGAATTTTTGTCTGTCTGTTTATGTGTCTGAAAACGTATCACAAGAAAACCACTGGACAGATTTTGATGAAATTTCGTATGATGATATCCGGGTTAACATATAGGATACCTTTTACTGCGGGGAAAATATCTCATCTCGCGTTATGGAATTATAAAATTTAGGTAAGTAGTTGATTAAGCATAAGAATAAATTGTGGATATAAGTTAATACGAGCCCACTTTTAAAAAATATTAAAATAATTAAAAAAACGATATCTATTATTCTGTTTAAATCTTCCATATAATAAATAACATAAACGCGAAAGTTTGGATGGATGGATGTTTGATACTCATCACGCCAGAACGGCTAAACCGATCTGGATGAAATTTGACATAGAGATAAATTATAGGCTGGAATAGCACATAGATTATTTTTATCCCGAAAATATGTACGGCTCCCGTGGGATATATATACTAACCATTAAACCGTTTAATCGCTATAATTTATATTTTTACAAATAAACAATTGTTACAGTACATTGCGAAAGGTAAATATAGCAATTCTAATGAAAACACATCACATGAAATTCGAGCTCTTAATTTGTAAATTGCTCGCACTGCGCTTTTTCAATAATGCGTATTAAATAGGTAAATTTTGTTATAGATTAGTTAGAATGCTAAGGGAAATAAATAAAATACACTTATTGGTACTGTTTTAACGGCAGTTTGTTTGAACTGATAACTATAACGAAGTAACGGAGATACGGGAGTAGGTACCTACCTAGGTATTGTAATCCCATCTAAATTAGAACTTCCAAATTAAGAGCTAGTACTAAGATTTTTTTTGATTGAAAAACTTACCTACCTCATAGATACCATAGAACCTTACCTACCTCATAGATACCATTTAATAGACATAAATATAAATAAACACTAATTATTTAAACTATGAATACTTCTTTTACTTTACAGTAGAGATAAAAGTTTTTTTCTTTTTTTGAAAAACAGAGCTTTATTTCTAAGATTTATATCATATCATAGATAAAATACATTTTTTTCGGTGTTTGTAACGTAAAATATTTTATACCAATAGAATTACCGTTAAAAAGCCAATAATTCTGTATTATAAACTCTTACGAAGATGGTCGTTGGGACAAATAAGCACTGAGAAGTCGAAGCTATTAGGTATTATTAGTATTCTAGCATCTTCCCCTCGCTTTGACTATGTTTTACTCCAGGTCATAAATTAAATTAAAAATAAAAAAAAATTACGATATGTAATTCATCATTTTGTGATGGCGGCCATCTTGGATTTGAAATTTATCATACTTCTACTAGTGAATCCCTTTCATTTGATACCTACCTATATTGAGGGAGTTGTGAAAAAATATGTATTCCGCCATTTCGTGGCGGCGGCCACCTTCGACCGATTTTCATCAAACATAGCTAAGAACACCCCCGACTAATTCACCTTTCAAACAAAAAAAATAAAATCAAAATCGTTTCATCCGTTCGGAAGCTACGATGCCACACACCGACACGTCAAACTTATAACACACTGTCGTTTTTGCGTCGGCTGTTAATATCATCTATCTGGGAACTGAATTTTATCCAAAACATTCCAGCTGGTTAAGCGTGAATAACAAACATACATACACAAACACATAAATTGCCGCATTCATAAAACTAGCGTGATTAAAAGCGGATATTTCCTAGCCTCCCTGTGGATTTGTACGTATGATGACGAAGTGACTTATAATTATATCCGTGGGGCAATGCCTACCGCGCCGGAAGTCCTGAGTTCGATATATAAGGATAGTTCTATTGTTCATATAAATATGTTTTGTTTGATTAATAACAGATGCGTCTATAGGGGCGATTTCTCATTATGTACTGTCTTTATAAAAGATTTGGTGTTATGGATATAAGGAAAAATGTCATTGCAAAATAAATAATAAGAACATAGTGAAAAGGAGACAGTGGTAGCACAGTGGTAACGCGCTCGCTTGGGAAACCGAGTTAAGTGGGTTAAAATCCCGGGTCTCGCATCTGATATTTTCATGTGGGAATCATTTCCAACATGATTACCACTTGTCTTAACAGAGTCCAGCGTGGTGATTTATATCCCAATCTCCCTCGTATTAAAGAGAGGCCCGTGCCCAGCAGTGGGACGTTAAAAAGGGCTGAGTACATACATATAACTCTAAGAATTACCTATATATTTTTACCAAATCTAATGTAACATTAAGAACTTAGATACGAGTATCAATTTATTTCGTAATTCGTAACTGTCAGTTCATAATTCATATTACCTGCGGGCTTAGACAAGACGAGATACGTATGTACAATCGTTTAAGCGAAATGAAATCTAAAAATTATATTGAAATAACATAATTTTAATCATTTTTTCAAATTATAATGGCATCCATATTACTTAATATTATTATAGGTAAATATGAAACTCAACTACAGGCTTTGCCAAGCCAATTTTATTACAAAACACAATTAATAATAAAATTTAATTGCATAAATATGAAACTGTTTTTCTTTGTTACAGGAAAATATCGTAGGTATTTCATTAATACCTATAACTTTCAGTTTACTGTTTACGGGACAAAACCTATTATATTTTTTTTATTTCTATTGGTACACGAATGTATCGTATAGGTATACCTACATATGTATCTAATATCTTATTTAGGCCCACAATCTGCTTGCGCTGAAGCTAAAGCGCGGCTTATCGTCTTTTTAGCCGATTGAAATGTCTTAAGAGTACAAAGACTAAAATGGAACCCCGAAATGTCGTTGTCGTCCATTGGTACTATAGAGCCAACGCCGGTCCTGGGGTAGAGCGAGAGGTGCGGTACCAGTAGGTGCCAGTAAGATAGGTAGGTAGTAAGGGGCACCAAAAAATCAAATGCGAAAAACAATTTTCAGCAAAAAATAAAATTTTGATAACGCCTTTTAAAAGACGCGGGACAGTCTTACTAGATCCGTTTTCTGAAAAACCATAGGGTGACGATGAAAAATCTGTAGATATCTGTTCATTGTATATTGCATGTAATGCAAGTCGATTTGAAAGAATTGGTAATTATTATATTTTTCTAATTATTATTTATTTAACATAAAACGAAAGTACAATGTAAAGTGAAAGCGCCGACTAAATGGCGCTGAAAGACAATCTTGCTCTACCCTGATCAAAGGCTAGGGCCGACTATATAGTGCTGGAGCAGAACAATAAAACTTAGGTGTCTTGAGAGCGTGAAATCTTTTATTTCGTAGTCTATGAGGGTTATCGTTTCTGGTGGCACCATTGGGAGCCACTGGCGAGTAAGATCCTATCGCTGTCATTAAAAAACATTTGTTAGTGTGGCAGGGCCATAAATTTAATATGATAACAATAATCAAAATTTTCAGCGCGGCACCAGTTCACCAGGATTTTGTTTTACATAATTAACATATTATAATAACCAAATAGATTAAATATTGACTTTTTATTAGCTCTTCTTTTAAAGCAATAACATTTGTTAAGCCATACCGTGTCTGCCATAATTAATCAGAAATGGCACAATGCCTACAATAATCATGAATTTAATGAAGATAATGAATAAATTATAATCAAGATCCGCGATGAAAAGCTCGCAAACAGTTAATATTCAGTGTCATTTGACAGTTCTATAGACCTCACTCTACACTAGCGCCCCTCGCGGCCAATTGAAGCGCGGTGGCTCTCATTATGAAAAATAAAAAAGGGCTTACACTTTATAAATGCACAACTAAGTGTTATAAAAAAAATCTAAACAAATTTTTCAATGAGGATAGTTTTAATATTGTATCTGTCAATCTATTTCTTTATCCGACATTTTCAAAAATAGTAATAGGTTTATTTTTTATAACAAAATAAATGCCTAATATGTAGATAATAAATAGATAGATAATAAAGAAATCTGCCCACTGCAGAGCAAAATTAGCCTTTACACCACAATATCAATAAATAATTATTTCAATTACCATTATAAAAAAATAGTCACTAAAGTTCAGTAAAAAATAAAAATACATTCTACATATTTTGTTAAGATCCAAATTAAATTAAGAAAAGCCCTTTTTTATATAAACTGTCAAATTTTAGTTTTCCAATTTAAGACCTATTTGTTGATGTTGGGAAAACTATTTTCATAGAGTAAAGAATGTATTAATTGAAAAAATCTATACTAATAAAGCTATACTTATAAGTTTGTTTGCATTTGCAATACTTGCTATACTTATAAGTTTGTTTGTGTTTCCTATACTTGCTATACTTATAGTTTGTTTGTGTGTTTGTTTGATCACACTCAAACTCACTCAATTTATATATTTGAACACTAATTCTATTTAAAATATCCCTTTCAAATAGTATAGTCTACATTTTAGGAAGATTAAAAAGCTATCTATATATACAACACCTAGATATGAAGTCTCATATGTAAACAAACTATTTCAGAAATACAAAAATAAATATACTACATAATATTGTAGTCCAAACAAAGTAGTCTTTACAGCAATCTTAAAAATATGAATTATTATAAATTGAAAATAAAAAGCCAAATTTTATAAACCTTAGTTTATTAACATCTTATATATAAATATTACAGTTTTATCTTAGTGTATAGTTTGTGTATCCTAGCCTGAAAAAAAAGAATTATATTAAATTTCATAAAAAATAAAGTCAGAATGAATATATCCTAAATATTATTCTAAAAACCAATTAGTATTAAGTAACCACTAAAATTTAAATATTGTGAGGATCAAAAACCAAACAATTACCTTAAATTAAATAACAGAACCTCAATTTTCTTGCAAAATTTGATAAAAACTTATTAATTTAAGGGCAAACGGCATTGGGAATCAAAGTTAGTTACTATAGCTCAATAGAATACCAGGAATTGTGGTTCGTAAATCAATTACTGTCCTTTGTGCAAAAATTTCTGAAGATGTACCTATGGATGCTTGTTTGTTGCTCTTTCATGTAAAAAGTATTGAACAGATTTTGATGAAAATTTACAGCAAAATAGTTTATAAATCATAGTATAATATGTAGCCTATAATGTACGAGGATAGTAATACATAATTGAATAATGCAAGAGGGACCATAGTAAAACTCAGGCTCTAATACTTCAGGTTCTGGTTTGGCATCCCCCTGATATATGTGATGGTTGTTTGTAAAACAATAAGTAAACATTTAAAATTTATAATACCATACCGTGTCTACTTAGAGCTGTTAGCACTGATGTAATGATATAAGATGACCAGTAAAAATATTGAAACTCCAAGTATATTGGAGAATACTGCCAATTGAATATCTGTAATCATTGTGAGATGTTCACGTACTCTTGTAACCCGTAAAAGAAGTAACCTGAAAAATAGAATTAAAGTAGATTTATTTGCCGGTTGAACTGGTAATCCTACATTGAAGTTTTTAACTTTTCTGAAGATTAAAGTAAGAAGGAATGTGATTTTTTAATAATAAATAGGATGTATATTAAATAGGATGGACATTTAAACTTACCGTATAAATTTTACGCCGAAAAGCTTCTATAATTATTATCAACAATTACACGTCACGCAAAATTTTTTGACAGTAAACAGATCCGGCAGGCGGCAGGCGGCATCGTCCCATAGAAAAGTTAAATTATTTTGAAGTTAAAAACTATAGTTATTAATATTTAAAAAAGAACAATGCTTATTTATATTTAAAAATGAGCCACTTCCTTATAAACACCATGAGCTTTGATAACGATTTACAATCAGTAAATGTCGGTCTCTTCATAAATTTATACTCTGTTTGATATTACCCCATATCTATCAATGTCAGTGTCAAACTTTCAATCCGTTAATCCGTCACAATTCATGATCGGCTACTTGTAAATTCAAAATTCATCATAATAAAAGGCTAAAATGAGTGAAGCAGCCACATCTAATGTATTCGAATCTCACATAATTAGTGCAGATCACAAAGATCTAATCCATGATGTCGCTTACGACTTCTATGGAGAAAGAATGGCAACTTGCTCAAGTGATCAGTATGTAAAAGTAAGGTTATGTTTTTGTTATCAATCGTACCCCAGCTATCTCAGTTATTTATTCTACGCAGTTAAATATTCATATATTTACATAAATATTGAAATTTGATAAATTATTTATTTTAGTGACATTAAAAATGTATAGGCTTGAAACATATTATTGACTTATTGGATATGATTACTGACAATTGAATAATGAATATTTTATTTACTCTTCTTGAATATTCAGGTGTGGGATGCTGACGGTCAAGGTAGTTGGCGTCTTACAGCCAGTTGGAAAGCACATCATGGCTCCGTTTGGAAAGTGACCTGGGCACATCCAGAGTTTGGGCAGGTTTTGGCAACATGTTCCTTTGATAGAACTGCTGCAATATGGGAAGAAGTTGGTAAATAGAATTTAAAATAATAATTCTTCTCACTTGATGTTTGGCAATATGTCGTCATCTCAATTTATGACCATGAATTTTATAATATCATAAGTTGCCAGAAAATTGAGAACACCATATATTTTAGTATTAAAATAAAACATCTATTAAAAAATCTACAGGTGACACAACTGCATCTGGTTCAGAAAAAGGTCTGCGGACATGGGTAAAGAGATCTAACCTGGTAGACTCTAGAACTTCCGTTACAGATGTTAAATTTGGTCCAAAACATTTAGGATTACTCCTTGTCACTTGTTCAGCTGATGGGATTATAAGGTATTCATTTCCAATCTTGTCATAAAATAATATAATGTTTTGAAGAATAAAATAACTTTCTTAAATCATAAGAAAGAAGAATTTATTTTTAATGTAATTTAAATAATTTTTATTTTTAAAGTTATTTAGACTGATAAAAGATTTTATTTTAGAATATATGAGGCACCAGATGTCATGAACTTAGCGCAATGGACTTTACAACATGAGATACCAACAAAACTTTCAATCAGTTGTTTATCATGGAACCCGTCACTATCTAGGCAAGTAACATTTTTATTTATATGAATTTGGGATGTATTTGGTTATATACAGGAACGAATGAGCTTTATCTAAAATATCTTTTGAATTTTTCCCTGCTCTCATAAAAAAAACAAACACTAACATTTTATTTCCATTGGCTGAATATCTTTATATATATAATTCTTCTGTGAGTGTGTATGTCACTGAACTTCTCTCAAATGACTGGACGGATTTTGATGAAATTTTTTGTGTGTGTTCAAGGGGATCTGGGAATGGCTTAGATTCAAAATTTGAATAATAATTTTCATCAAAAAATTATTAAAAAAAGTTTGAAATTTTCAAATTAAAGACGTGTAGACAGGACAATGTCTGTCGGGTCCGCTAGTCTATACATATAACATGAACTAATTTTTCAATGGGCTACAATACAAAGTGGGTGGATCGGGTAGATAATAGGGTCTTATGGCCAAAAAAACATTTAAAATCATTCTTACAGATAGATAATGCACAGCTGTTTAGGTTCTGAAGGTTTAAATTTTTCACTAGTTCCTATTTAACAAAGTTTTATTTTCCTTATTTAACAAGTACTAAGAAAGAAGTTTTGGAAATTTTGGGGGAGGGATTCAAATAAGGGATGAAAGTTTTTGGGAGTGGTTCAGTAGTTTCCCATAGTTTAATCAGGTGTGAATTGAAAATGAAAATTTTTATAGGAGCTTATTATTTGCTGATGGAAAATCTGACTCACTTATTAATGTTTTTCAGAAGTAACACAAACCCGCCCATGCTCGCTGTAGGTAGTGATGAGCCTAACAATGTGAATGCCACCAGCACACAAAGTGACAAAGTTTCCAATAATGAAAAAGTGTTCATTTATGAGTAAGTGCTATTTTTATAAGGCTTTATTATAAAACATACATACATATATATCCATATGAACTCATTTTTTGGTAGCTATAGTGAGTCATTAAAAAAACTTACATTTTATTAATAATTATAGATTATGAATGCAAAAAGAAAAGCAGGCATTGGTAGTGTAGTGGGAACACGCTTGTTTGAGAAACCAAGTGATGCAGGTTCAAATCTAACACCTCTGATATTTATACATGTGTGAATCATTTTTAACATGATTACCACTAGTTTTACAGTGAAGGAAACGTCAAGAGGAAACCTGCATATCTGTGGAGAACCCAGCAAGTTTTCTAAAGACTTATGAAGTCGTAGCATATAATCAGTGTGGTAGACTATGGCCTGATCCCTGTCGCTTTGACAGGTGGACATTAAAATAGGATAAATATGTAGCTAGTAGTGGTTAACAAAAACAACGATGTATTTTGAATGGACAAGCATGCTCTCCGTGTTGTAATCTGTTTCTGAACAGGTTTGCCTCGCCGCGACGAACATGCGCCCGCGCCGGCGCCGCGGCGAGGGGGCGTCTTAAGACGTATTTCTCTAATATTAAACGGCGAAGCGCGCGTTTGTCTGGGCGTTGATATTTATTTATAATATTACAACTTCGGTTAATTAATTATTAAATTTAATTAATTAGGTACACTACAAATACATATGTATACATCCATACTAATATTATAATTGTGAAAGTGTGTTTGTTTGTTTATCCTTCTTTCAAGTCCAAATGTAGAAACGGATTGGCGTGATTTGTTGTGTGGGGATAGTTGGAGGGCTGGAGAATGACATAAGGTACTTTTTAACTGCGGACCTACCTTTTACCTGGGGATTAACCCGAGCGAAGCGAGAGTGACTTGCTAGTAGATTATAATTATGATTTCTTAACAGGTACAGTGAGTCATCTCGTCGTTGGACTAGAACTGAATGTTTGTCTTCAGTGGTAGAACCTGTGAATGATATAGCTTTTGCACCCAACTTGGGTCGCTCCTTCCATCTCTTAGCAGTCGCCACTAAAGATGTTAGGATTATAAAACTTGAACCAATACCGTAAGTATTTTATATTTGACTATTTAAAATAAATTTGGTTCAAATTTTAACAAACAGCTATTACTACCACATTTACATTTAGACTATAACAACGTAATTTAAAAAAAAAATACTTATAGATTTACATATAATGAAAAGAAAATTGTTTCATATGTTTAGTATAATCTAGTAATAAATAAATCCTAATTTAACAATATTCCCAACAAAAATACAGAGAAACATCGGGTGCATCGAATGGGTCGGTTCGGTTTAAGAGTGAGGTGGTGGCCGCCTTCGACGACCACATGTCGAACGTGTGGCGCGTGTCGTGGAACGTGACCGGCACGCTGCTCGCCTCCTCCGGCGACGACTGCTGCGTGCGGCTGTGGAAGAGTGAGTTGAAGTGCACTTCATATACACTCATACACTCACATGCACTCATACATACTCAGGGATAATGGTTGTCCAGTAGTAACGTGCTAGCTTAGAAAGCTAGTTAAATGGGTTCAAATGCCGGGTCTCGCACCTCTGATATTTTCATATGCGAATCATTTCCAATAAAATTACCGCTTGTCTTATGGTGAACAAAAACATCGTGAGAAAACCTGTATGTTTGAGAGAACCTAGCAAGTTTTCAATACATATGAAGTCCGCCAACTCGCTCTTGGACAGCGCGGTAGACTATGGCCCGATTCCCTTCATATTGGGCCCGTGCTCAGCAGTGGAACGTTAAAATGAGCTGAATACATACACACTCATATGCACTCTTACATATTTGTACACACTCATACATATTTTTAACTTATAAACACATTAGTTCATACACATATGTATATGAACTCATACACCTTCATACAAACAAACTCATTTGTAAAAACTCATACACACTTGCAAAGTTGTAACTCTTACACTCTCACAAATGCTTGTACACTTGTATTACAGTGAAGGTGAATATCATGAGGAAATCTGCATCTGTCTAACAGTATATCTGTATATTAAATATCCAAATTAACATAAACATCACAAACTTTTGCATTTATAATCACTCATTATTTCCATACAAGTACAATGTAGACCATTTAAAGTGTCAACATATTTGTTTCCAGTGCAATACATGAACCAGTGGAAGTGTTGCGCGGTGCTGCGCGGCGAGGCGGGCGCGGAGGCGGCGCCACGCGCGCGCACGCCCTACACGCGCCTCGCGCCCAGCGCCAACCCCGCGCACATGCCCTACCACTGACCCCGCCGGTGAGTGCCCTACTGCCCCCGCTCCTGCCCTACACGCGCCTTTAGGCTCGCTATAGGTGCCCTAACCGCGCAGCACCCTTGCCTTACACGGAACGAAGGTTCCAAGGCTCGCTGTAAATGCCATTTAACCACATAAGACTCACTAAAGATGCCCTAACCACGTGAAACTTACTAGAGTTGCCCTAACCTGACCTATGGCCACACATACATACATACATACTGTGCCCTACACTTACATACGTGAGTAGCCCAGAATGTATGCATATATGACTTACTAAATCCCTCATTTTCCCTACCCTACATGTACATAAGACTTACTAGAGATACCCTTATGTTACTCACAGTTCCACTTGCCCTACTTGTATGTCTATATACCTAACTAAAACCCTATAAGTCCCATGGATGCTGATTTTTGTAGCAGTTTTTAATTTTGTATTACATTCATTTTTTTAGCAAAGGAGTCTATGTGATCTACCGCCATTTTTACTTTATTTTATTTTTTTACTTTAGGAGAAAATCAAAACAAAAATATCTTAGTCTTATTAATAATTTGCCAACAGTTACCATAGAATGATGTTCGAACACTTTTGACTACCATGCAAATACATTATTTTTTATACAAAATAATAAATAATAAATATTATTTTATTCAATAAAATACTCTGTACAATAATAAAATATCACTCTATTATTTTGTACATATCCGTGTAAAACAAATCAAAATATTAAAAACGTTTCTAACTCAAACAAAAACAAAATATTTTTTTTATTCACTTAAAATTAAACATGAAGGAGAGCTTCGAAAATATTATATAATGTCAATAAGACTTGTTTGTTGCATCATTTCATAAGAGCAGTCCGTCTCAAGCGTTGCAAGTGAGTTTCTTTCGTGAGTGATTTTGTTGAATACCATCCCACCTGGAAATATACACTTTAGATAAATAATATTACTAATATTATAATTTAAAAAACGAAAGCAAATCAATCCCACGGGAACCGTACATTTTTCCGGGATAAAAAGTAGCCTATGTGTTATTTTGATGTATGAGCTATATTATTGTAAAGTTTCATTAAAATCCATTCAGTAGATTTTTAATACATCCATACATCCTCACAAACTTTTGGCATTTATAATATTAGTATGATGTGAAAGTTTGTGAGATGGATGTTTGTTAATCACGCCAGAACGGCTGAACGAATCTGGATGAAATTTGGCACAGAGATAGATTATAGTCTGGAATAGCACAAAGGTTACTTTTTATCCCGGAAAAATGTAAACGCTATTGTACGCTTCTCGTGGCATAATTTATTTTTGTCTAAGGATGAACCCAAACCCAAACGATCCTAACAATCCTTAGTACTTTAATTTCGTTAAACAACTTTTCTTTTGAGCGAAGCATTTATTTTTCAACACTCTTGAGAAGCGCCATCTATTGCTATATTTTCAGAACTAAAGTGTAACACTATCTTAGACATTTTAAATAAAACTTATTTATTTTAAAAACTAGTAGGCCCCCTCAAAATGTTGAGTAAATTTTTTTTTATTTTTTTTTAATAAGCTCAACCCTAATAAGTAGTGTCACTAACCGGCATGGCCCTTTCACTCTTGCAGTGACTATTCGAAGACGAATGTGGGCTCACGATGTTTCTAGAAATCATAAATATATTTTACTATTATGTCCATTGTTATATAAAAAACATAGATACACATTTCCTAATAAATATCTCTTCAAAAACTGACTTCGACATGACGTTGATTCAAACCAAAGAATGAAATTCAAAAATCGAAGTTCTAATTGTCTAAACACAAATTCGAACTTATTCACACCACATAAAGTACTTTTTTAAACGAAACAACATGAGTTTTAATTTTGTCGTCCGAAAACCAATGAATAATAAATATGGCAATGATATAATACTTTCTTAGGTTTACGCAAATACTTGACATATTAAATATAACTATATTTTCGAATTTTTTACGGATTTATTTCTCTCTCCCGTGACCATGATTGATGTAAACTTTTAAAGCATTCGAAACGTCGGGAACCAAAAATCCAAATAAATCCGAAAAAAAACGAAAATATATTTTTATTTAAAATGAGAATAACATATTATGACTTAATGATATAACAATTTCACATTCAAATATATTTTTTGAAGTGAAACTTCTTTAGGCGTGACTGAGGGTTAAAATCAATACAATGGAAAAATGAGTGTCGCGGAAGTGAGAGTCAAATTTATTAAATTTTTTTTAAATATTATATTTCTATTTTTATAATAATTATTATGTCTAAAAATATATATTTATCACTGCGTAATGAATGTGCATAAATTAAATAAAAGCTATTATGACTAACTGTTGCCATGGTAACCGTTGTTATTGTTTGACAAACGGTTTATTATATTCTTTCCATATATGATATTCTACAAATATATTATTGTAATATGCTTAACATGTTCTATTTAATTTTATTAATGTCTTTTAATTTAACTGCGATATTTTCCAAAGAAGTTTTTCTTCAATATTCATATATTCTTCATCAATTATTCTTTTTTGGTCACTTATTCTGACTATCACACAGGAACACACATATCATGTAGGTTATTAAATATAATATTGTTACCCTAAAGAAGCTCTCTTGATCGTAGTGGCAGGAGATTGTAAAAGCACGCGAGCCGTTGAATTTGAGGCGACACTGTTGCACCAACTGCTATACATATTCATGATTAGACTAATATCCATACTTAATATTATAATGTTATAAATGTGAAAGGGTGTTTGTTTGTCCTTCTTTCACGTCGAAGCAGAGTGACGGATTGGCGTGATTTTTTGTGTGGAGATAGTTGCGTGGAGATAGTTCACTGTTATCTACGAAAATCGTAAAAACGAATGAAATCCAAAATTGTGACCATTGAAGAGTTTCTATATCCACCTCCTTCCTGGCTTTATCATCAGCAGCTATTCAATAAGAACGTATATGTAACACTAAAGCTGAATCCGTGATTGGACTTCATACTAATACTAATATAAAGTATGTACGGCTGATTCAGCTGTCGAGTCACATTATTTTTTTTTATGGAATAGCACTTTTTGTGAAAAATTACGTAATATACAGGGTGGATTTTTGAGACGGGACAGTTAGGACCGTTTGGCAACAAAGAATTTTTCGAGTTGATTAATCCGTACAAAATGTATGGGAAAAGTTTTTGGCGATCTCTGTCATTTCTAGTACTCATACCATGAATGGTCCCATAGAGTCTTTTGATCCCTACATGAAATAAGATCGATTGAGATAATTTTTTTTGTATTTTAGCATTTTTTTCGCTAGCTGTAATTTTTTTCCGAAATCTGTGAATGCAGTTCAGAATATATCAAAAAGTTATGGATGGTCCTAGGACCGTTTTCCTATAACTATAGCAGTTAAGGTACCTGCCCTTACTGTCCCGTCTCAAAAATCCATCCTGTATTGTATAGCTATTTAATAGATATCTTAGCTAGCTAGATTTAAACGTTTATCAGTCCTATTTACACATATGTTTTGAAATCGGTCTAAAACTTCTAACAAACTCACCTTGGCATCGCGTCACCAGCTTTCCTATAAAACTTCGTCCTTTTCACATCGACCTTCGGACACGTGTTAAGTCTCACTGAGTCATTGATATTTTTATTTATCAATATTCTTTTGGGATCCATTTCCGTGTTGGAATGTTCGTCGATACTCGGCAACCTTGGGTCTAAACCATCGCCATTATCCAAAACCTTAAAAACTGCTTTTTTGGAGAAATTCTGGATAGTTTTAAAATCGTGAGGTAAACTCTTAACAGATGAATTTGGTTGGACCGACGAGATTCCAATTTTCGATATAGGTTTTCGTATGGGTGTAGATAATGGGGTCCGACTTGTTTCTTCATACTTTGTATGGTATTCGGGGGGACTTTGCGGTCTGGGCTCTTGCATGTTTAATGACCAAAGAAGATCTGAACCAGAGTTCACTTGCAGCTGGTGTAAATGAGTCTTTATATTGTACATTCCTGCAAGGGGTCCGAATGGGTCTGCCTTGATGCCTGCCATCACATCTATTAAAGGTTTACTGCACAGCTCTGAGATTTGCCTGTGAATCTGTAATAGAGAAGATACTATCAAATTTTTATATATTGTTGTAAATCGAAAGGTTTGTATGTTGTTTGACTGATTTTATTCAACAAATTGGTGCTAAGAGACAGCTTATTCAGACCTAAACTAACATAATGGTCTCCTGAATTTTTTTCAACAAAGTGCCTAATCTCACTAAAACAGCGCGGAAGGTGTTAGTGCAACAGTGTGTGTAAATACAAGCCACCCTTAATCTATACAGTTTTTAACAAGCGCAGGGGCTAGGGAATTCTTTATCACCTGTGTATGTAAAAAAATTATGTCAATAAAGAATTTATTATTTATTTATTTATTTATACTAATATTATAAAAAGGCAGAGTTTGTTTGAACGCGCTAATCTCAAGAACTACTAATCCGATTTGAAAAATTCTTTTTACATTAGATAGCCCGTTTATTGATTAAGGTATACCTTAATCAATATATATATATATATCATCCCGGAAAAATGTCCCGTGGGATAGATTTGTTTTCGTCTAGGGACGAACCCGAAGCGAAGCGAGGGTGAGTCGCTAGTATTTTCTAAATGTCGAAGTGTGGCAAAAAGGTTCTGATACGCACGGGGAGAGATCAAGCACTAGAGAGCTTCACCCACTCACAACCATCTGGTCTGGGATAAAGAGCCCAAAATTGGTATTGTGACCAACGTCCATGTCGGCTTTTTAGTCACAAGTAACCAAGACATAGTGTATAAGGATGTTACAACACCATCTGTCATTACTAAGAATTTATTGTCAATCGCTTTTGATCCGACTCGGGACTCGAATGCAGAACTCCATGGTTATTTATCTGCAATACAAATATAATTCTACCGAAAATACCTATATAAATCGTTTGTCTTTACCTCCCTGTTCGTTTTAGAATCGACGGCGGCTAGAGGGTGTGTTTTCATCCTCATTCCAGGTTTCTTGATCCAGCGATGTCTCGCTGCTTCCTCTATTTTCATTCTAAACTCCACTTTAGGCTCTAACAGGTGTTGAATGAAAGTTTTGCACGCTAAAATGACCAATTTAATAAAAAATATAGATAAAATACTGTATATAAAATATGTTACAGTTTACATTTTGTGTAAAGCAAAAGTTATATCTCAATTATAATTATTTATACCTGAAATACAAGGTGTTTAATGTAGCACACATTCCCAAAAATTACAGGCTAGTGGCCTAGTGGCTAGCATGTACGGCCATAGGTACGAAGGTCCTGAGTTCGAAATGATTCTTTTTTTTACATTTGCATTTACAAACTCGAAATTCAAAAAGCATTTATTATTATTCAACAAAAAAAAGTTAATAAACAAAATATATTTCTTTTTATTATCTTTTATATTTTTTTTCCAGGTACGGCGGTGAAGAACCGTCGTCACGTAAGGAGAACGTGAGAATGTTCATAAGCATAGACTAAAGTCATCCATCAAGAAAAGTACTGGATACACAATCTCATGCAAAAGTTCTCTTAAAACTGTCACCAATTGTGTTTAGGTAATTATCCTAGTTGAAATATATATACAACAATGTAAATTGAACCTTAAATACAATGCTTGAAGTTGTTTTCACAAAAAATAGTTAAAAGCGCGCTCATTCGGTGAGGACATTTTTTGTCGCTGATTGTGTATCCTAGCACTTGTTTAATCCATGTCTAAACTGGACTATTAGGTTTATTGTGTATTTTAGCTATTATTGTATAAACTATTGATGTTAAGCTAAGATCCATTATTATTATCTATGCATTGTAATGTGGCAACACTGAACAATAATAAATAATTTTGGCGCTTTTTTTGTATCTGTAAAATAAATAATTATCTTTTTGCTTAGCCGTTGTTATAATTTTCAAATTAAAATATTTAAAAACCAAACTATGTATCGTAATGTTTATTCGTTCAATAGAAAAGTGATAAAAACAATTACAAACTCAAATAATAATTTCCCTTACATCTAAAATTGTATTTTTTTTAAATACTTTAATTAGTTTCAGAGTTTTCATACTTCACTACATTTTTAAGTACAATTATGTAAAAAAATACTTTTCTTTGAAACGAGACTTGGCTTAGTTATTTGTATACATAAATTATAAAGGTTTTTTCTTTTTTTTTTCTTTAACCGACACAAAATAGCTAACATCAAGTGTACATTTAAGTTATGTTTATTTTTGTATTGTTTTAGTGAATAAGATAATAATATAAAAAAATAAAACAACAAATGAAAATAATTATTTCGTTTTTACTTAAATGGTGAAAGACTTCATTTAAGACGAAAATATGTGTCTCTGTGTGTGAGTATAGTTTAAGGTTGCCATTTCAAAAATATATTCCAATTTTTTTATAAATACATTAATTTTTATTTCATTATCACGCTTGATAAGACAATACGTTACAACAATAAAATAAAGTTTAGTAAGTCGATTTATTCTCACAAAAATGGTATTGTACATTGTACTTACAACTTTTCTGTTTCTCGTCGTTCTTTCGCATCTACTATTAAGACTTTTTACAAATGCACCTATTCAATCCATTAAAATTAAAATATGCCGTAAATCAGAGTATGAAATCTACTAAAGCTACTAGCTTTGTGCAGATTTTATGCAAAGTTTAACCAAAATCGGTCAAGCTATTTTCACGGAACATACAAACCTCCGCTCTGTTCGGATGAGCCTCTCGATGTCTTTAATATTTACATAAATAACGCCACCTTTTATAATATACACATAAAAAACGCCACTTTTTGGCAAATTTTATTACTAACAGTAGCCTATGTGTTACTCCAAGTCATAATCTATCTGTAATAAATTTCATCCAAATCCGTTTCACCATAAACGAGTTACAAACGCACACACATATAAACCCTCATATTCACAACAATAACGTCATAGTATTCAAATATCTACATATTTTTTATACATATCTCACCCGCAGACACACATACGAGAGCGGCGTGTTGCTTCCTCGTGAAACCGCGAGAGATGGCCGCCCGCAACTGCGCCGACCCCTCGTTCCCCCCGCCACCCCCCGCACCCTCTGTGCCCCCGGGACACCCCGTGCCCCCCGTACTCTCCCCACCCCTCGAACCCCCTGCGAATGGCAGAGCTCCCGTCACCATCCCATAGACTATCACCCCTCTGTTCAAAGGAGATTTGGTATAATTAATACATAGATTATTATACAAGTAAAAAAATCGCCTCATGTTTTAAAGTTAAGATTTCACAAGATATCGCAAACACAACAAATACAGTAAAATTTAAAAACTTCTATTGTTTTAAATCATTTTTAATATTAAATAATTCTGTACACTATATATTCACGAGAAGAAGATTTTATATATACTTAGCATATATATTTTTTTAATTTTAGTATGAATAGTAGCAATAAGCTGTCTTACTCCAGGTTATAATAGTCTATCTGTGTCCTAAAATAAAAATTATATCTATATCTCATAGAACACACACATAAAAACTTCACATTCATTTTAGAAATTCGTTTTCAAAAATATTTTTAATTAATTAATTTAATTAAATTATTTTCAATTTTTATTGTATTCATATTCTAGTACACACCCTTTCATTTGAATTTTGATATCCATATCGTGGATGCATAAAAAAACATCCGATAGTCCGCCATATTGGATTTAGAATGACGTCAATTAGCTAACCATGCATTGTCTTCCAACCTAACCGTGTATACATTTTACAATCGGTTGAGGAAAACTGCTCCAAAATTCAGTTACACGATTTGATCCAAACAAACAAACATTGCAAGTTAAATAAAAGCTTGTAAAAAAATACATATATCATACATGCTCCACAGATCGACTTCTGGCCCGTAGCGCCGCCCGTCCACAAACAGCTCCGGCGCCGCGTACTCCAGCGAGCCGCACGGCGTGCGCAGCGCCCCGCCCGCGCTCCACACGTTAGATAGACCGAAATCTGGCCGAATATTACAAAAATTCCATACAAGTGCGAATCGGACTCGCCCATCGAGGGTTCCGTACAGGAAATCTGTTTAACTTTAATATTCATTTTTTTTTTTGGAATTTTTCCTTTATTTGTGCTGTAAGACCTTTCTATTTGACAAATTTCGTGATTCTAGGTCAACGGGAACTACCATATAGGTTTTCGACCCAAAACCTATAGGGTACTTCCGGTTGACATAGAATTGTCAATTTTAGTTAAAAGCAAGGTCTTGCAGCACAATTAAAGGGAATATTCCGAAAAATAAAAAAATTAGAAAATTAAAATTTTGGTACTTACAAGTTTTCGCGAAAATCTAAATTTGCCCATATCTTTTTATCGTGTTGACTCAGGACCTTGATTTTGATAAATCTCATGGGGACTATATACCTAAGTATCTAATATAAATTTCAACTTGCTAGGTCCACCCATTCATGACAAAATCGGTGGTGGCACACGAACAGACAGACGGACAACAGAGTGAACTTATATGGGTTCCTTTTTTACCTTTTGAGGTACAGAACCCTAAGAAACGTTTAAAGACGAATACATTCTATAATTTTTGTAAAACTTTAGTTGGTGACTGCGATTTTGATACCCCACTCGATAGATAGGTTTGGAAGAAAGAATTTCCTTGCTGACGCAAAAGCGCTTTTGTGGTTTTTAATAATATCCATAAAACCTATATATCACACTCGCGTTATCCAAGCGACTCGCATTATCTAACGACTGTATTAAAATCAGTTAATCACTTTGTTATCAGTTAAATTAAATCAATTAATCAAACTTCTTCACCGCAGTCGGGTAAAAATGAATAAACGAGCGAACAATCCACCTGATAAGTGGCCATCGTCGTTCATAGACATCTGCAACATAAGACCGGAAGACACGACTCTTAAACTATAGCGCCCTATATTTTGGTATATAAATAATAGAGCCCTATATTTTGGTGCTCACAAAAAACTTAAGGATGAAAATCGTTCTACAAATACAACATACACGAGGGAAGTAGAAATTAACGTAAAATAAACCAAACTTATCAAAACATATTTAAAGACAGACAAATAAAAACAAAACAAAAAAGTTGTATTTCGCGTTTTTTTCCTTTACAAATAATATTACCTACAATCTTGATACACTGCTTTGTGCTATCCAGCATGATGTTTTCCATCTTCAGATCGCTGCAAATAAAAATGTCCATTTTAGTTAATGACAAAAAAGGTTAAACAGATAAAAGATTCAGCATCTTTAATATATTGCTTCAATATAATTCTTAGGTTTAAAAACGCTTTTTTTTCGGTGGAAAGAATCTAACTTTGTCATTATAGACCATAGTAAAACTTCTGAATTCTGGATTCTGAAGCTATTAATAGGTTAAAAAATTAAAAAAAATTAAAACTAACAAAAATATGTAGCATATTTTTTTTGATGAATTGTTAGTTTTGGCAGCTAGAGAATAAATTTTTAAACATAAGTTCACCTCTAAAACCTGTATATTGATACCGCAGTCGATAGAATAAAAAAAATCTTTCAAGGTGCCTAAATTGGCGCCTAAAATCCTACATTTTAACGTTATTTGTATTATTAATATACCTTATGAAACTAGCGTTACCAAGATCTAATCAAGAATCGCTTAAGCCGTTTAATAATGATGAGGAAACAGGATCAAACACACACATACATATATACATACATACAGGTCAAACATATAACCCTCCTTTGGGTTTTCCACAGTCGGGTAATGAAAGAGATCTACTAAACTATATTACCGATGAACAACACCGCGTGCGTGCATATGTCTAACAGCAGACACTAGCTGCGCGGCGAGAGCGCGCGCCTGCGCCTCGGGGAGTCCCCGCGAGCGCGCCGCCAGCACGTGCGAGCAGAGGTTACCGCCACCGGCTGCCTCCATCACAATGTACAGTCGAGGTCCGTGCTGTAATATAAATTTAAGCCTCTACCAAAATTCCCCACAAACTTTCATATTAACATTAAATATTAAAATGTTAAATTGACGATTCAAAAATGCGTGTAAACTCTATTTGAATCCTACTAATATTATAAACGCGAAAGTTTATGAGGATGTATGGATGTTTGTTACTATTTTACGCAAAAACTACTGAATGGATTTAGATGAAACTTTACCAAACCAAAGTACATAACCCATATACTATAATTAATAAAGATATAAGTATACAATGTATTATATACTATACCTATATGTAACAATGTTCTAGAAAATTGTAGGTCTTAAAAATGCAGAAAATTCTGCAATAGCATAAGTCTTTCTCCTAAGGTACACTCGTAATAACTACATATATCTATTTAAAACGTACCTAGGGACGGACCTGAGCGAAGCGTGGGTAAGTCGTTAGTTCTATTATAATATACAGTACAGCATTACACAAACCATCATAGTTTCATATATGGCAGCGATACAAGGATGTCGCAGTTTGGACATAACACGCGGCTCTCTGTGCAGATTGCGACGGGCGTACTCTTCTTTGATACATGTAAGGTCTATAATTTTTATTGCCACCTAAAATATTATTGGGTAAATAAACAAAAATGCTTCATTTAACTAGAATTTCTTGAATATATTTGATAATTATTGAAGTTGCAAAATTACCCTACTTTTAGAAATGGTAATTTTATAACAGTTCATTCTGTATCTTGTTATATTATGACTACCAGTACCCGCAGCTTCAGCCTATTTTCAACTTCCGATAGTAATCGGAAGTTGGAAATAGGCTGAAGCTGATCCTGTGAAGTTTGGTAGTAACCAAACTTAACAGGATCACCCAATGGTCTAATCTGAAGATTGCCTCAAAATCGCTCCAGCCGTTTTGGAGTTCAATGGGCACACACACACACATCAATGTAGACATTATTATGTACTATACAGCTACGGTTAGTTAAAAATAATGTAAAATAACGCCCGTTCGCACTTGTTTGCCCACACGGCAGCATTACAGACAGCTATACTGCTCCCACTTCCAAATTTTATTTAAAAATTCAAATATAACATTGCCTATAGCATTTCTGGAATCGTGAGGGATATTTAAAAAAAGTTTCATTGAAATCTGTTGGATAGATTTTTAGTTAAATCCGTTCAAACATACATACATAAAAAAATATATAATTAGTATAAATACATACAATTCAAGTACCTATCTTATTCTTTAAGCAACTGCCCTTTCTAAATCAAATGTTTGATTTCATTAACATACAAGATATATCGCGACATAAACAATAGCTGTTTCTGATATATATAAGAACATAACCAGCCAATATACATAACATATAAGATGAAACAATAGACAAAAGTAATAAAAACACTCAAGACTTTCTGGACCTTTTTGCCTATAACTCTGTGAGTCGCTTCCTCCACTCTCGCAAAATGACCTTTCCCCAACACTTTGCCAGTCATCAGATAATTCCCAACGCTGTACACTTGGTTCTTACGAGTAACACTCGACATTATAACACCTAATTTAAAGCATTTTTCACTCAAGATCTAACTCACTCACTATATAAAAGACATCACAAACGTCAACTGCCAAAACTATCGTTTGTTTGCTCTTCAAAATTGGAACGGTTGTTTGGAATGCGGGATGCGACATTTGACTGAAACTATTTTTATCGTTAAACAATTAACCGACGGTTAACTTTTTGGCGCCACTGATTGTATTATAAAGGCACTATGTTGTATTTATGTGGTGTTTCTTCACATTTCTGCTTTTGCAAATTAAAAGAGAAAAAGGTGTAACGGGATACAGCCTTTAATTTTAATTTAAAATATTATTATTGTTATATTTACTCTCGTTTCTCAGGTGCAGTCTAGCGCGCCTCTAGCTATCTTACAAGGTAGCTTGTTCCAGATTATAGGCTATCCGTGTATAAAATTTCATCGAAATCCGTCCAGCCGTTTAACCGTTTACAATTGCAAATGTACGTATATTTATTGGAAAATCTTATTGAAATAGTCATTATTATCGTTACAGAGGCCGAATCTATAGTTTTTAGAATTTTTGTCTGTTTTTCTGTGACCGCATCACGGAATAACAAACTCGAGGACTTTTGATGAAATTTGGTATGATGGTAGCTGGTTATCTGGGTCAACTTTTTACTACATGAAAATATCTCATCAGTGAGAAATCTATACAATATGTTAAAACGTAAGCAGGGACGAACCCGAGCGAAGCGAGGGCGACTCGCTAGTCTTTTAATATATTTTATAACAAAATCCATCAGGTATTTTTATTTATTAACTTTTATTTATTTATCACAGACATGAATATTCTATTAATATTTGTATACCCACTGTTTTAAAATATAATAATATATTATTTGAAGACATTATTTTGTATATTGTTTGTATTATTCCTTATTCTGAGTATAGAGTATTTATGTATATGTTATCAATGATAAGATGGAGGTAAGGAAATGAGAGAAATAAAAAGTATTTAAGTATAAAAT
Organism: Brenthis ino; assembly: GCA_921882275.1. NCBI lineage: Eukaryota > Metazoa > Arthropoda > Insecta > Lepidoptera > Nymphalidae > Brenthis > Brenthis ino. Next base: position 8,199,684 of record OV170221.1, read on the forward strand.
AGACATTTAATTTTAATTGTATAACAAAATATGGCAATATAAATTTTGTAATAATTATTTACGTATAACTTCTTAAAAATATATAAAACTAATTGATAACTATATAACATATGTATATAACATTATTAATCTATACTTAAAACAAATTTGTAACTAAGACGAATCTGTACATTTAATATTTTTTTGGAAAGTCTTATTGAAATAAACATTAATAAACTTTTTTTTCGGATTACTTCGCAGACTTTTTTTATATTTGTTTTCCAAAAAACCAAAATTTGGGGAACCAAAAATCCAAAATTAATCCGCGAAACAACCCGAAAAGGTAGTTTTATTTAAAATATTATTAAGAAGCCTATTATTATATTACATTATGACCCTGATTTTTCAATTTAATGCCCATCTTTGACGTTCTTATTGAGAGAAATTTTGACTTATTGTATGGTGGAGAATTGTTCTTAACATATAATACATAGCGGCCTCACTTTTTGCAAATTTTCATTGTTAATTGAAATATAGGCAAAATTCAGAAGCAAGTTTATATTAAAATGCGCGACGGCGCTTTTTCAAGCTCATGGATTGAAATACTAAACTAAGCAAAACGAAATGAAAAATATATAATAATATCTCGTATATAGTGGTTGAGTGTATAGTGGCCTCGGAATTTGAAAATATGTATTGGGTTTCTACAAAAAAAATCGTTTTCAAAATCTTAAAAACTACTAAAAACGTTCAGAATTAGCTGTAAATATATCCTTACAACATTAATATTATTAAATAAAATTTATACCAGAATATACGTAAGTTCAAAAGAAATGTAATTAAATATTTTTTTAATAATTTATCATAAAAACTTTACATGGAAGTAATAACAACTGCAGAAAATGCTAGAAACAGCGTTGTGTCGGCCGCTCGAACTCAATGCCATAGAACGCAGTACATTTTGTGATAGGCCTCTTATGCCCGATTTCACCAACAACCCATAAGCTATCACCTACGTATGGGATCCCACGAAATTTAGGGGGCCTTTTAATATGTAGGTGACCCCAAACTGTCGGTGAAACAGAAACTGTCCCCTAACAGCCCCCTAACCATGCCTAGGGGATCCCTTAAACTTAGGGACGTTGGTGAAATCGGGCATTAATGTTATTATTGGAATTCTTAGCTCTCAATTCGCAAAAACCGTTCCAATACTGCTCCAAATTATTTTACTCTTATACATAAGTTGACGACTGTCACAAATACGACCGACATCAACATTCATGTCTTTTAACAAAATCGGTAATTTCATAGTTTCAAACTGTGTGATTTTTTTTAAAATATAATCATTTACATTTCCCTCTGAAGGAGTGTGCAAGAATATAATAACGCCGCCATCCATAACATAACGTAAATGCTCTTCGCTTAATGGAAAGTCACTTTTTAGTTTTAAGTAAATAAAATCAACAGGTTTACGTATTGCTATGCAAATATTTTTCCCTACATTAAAAGAATCGTTTGAATCCAGTATTAGTCTATCTATCCCACTTCTGAATAACTTGTGAATAATTTTGAACCGGACATCTTTGTCTAATTTGAGCCATTCGCGTTTTAAATTTAAAACTTGTTTAGTATTGTCAGAATTGTGTATAGAATTAGTGATACTTTGATCTATATTTTGGTGTAAGAACGAATAGTAAGCGTTCGCTAAATGTGGGCTATCTACATGACCAAAACCGTTAATCCAAATTATTGTTGCTTTAGATTCATGTGCTATTTCGTTAGATTCAGCAACATTGTTCGACCAAATCGACACACAAAATGGATTAATTTTATTTAACAAAGAAAAAAGTTCTTTAACCGTTCTATACGCTTCTATTATAGTTGCGTTACCAATATCAATAGAACCTACAAATTCGAATAGAAATGTCTTATTTTCATAACTGTAGACAGATGAAGATTTCTGATAATTGGAGTTTTCTGTAGAGTCCACTTTGTCGCTTTTCCACGCGAGGGCGTTTTCGAAGCGCTTTATAACGTTTTCTTGTACAAAAATTCTTCTAACACGCCACGGGCGCTGAAAAAAAAATAGTTTTATAGAAAGTAATAAAAATTATTGCACCGTTTATCTTATCTTATAATATTAAATGAGAAATTCTTGTATATATGTATATAAAATTATTTCGTTTATCTCGGAAACAGCTGTAACGATTTGGATAAAATTTTGTGTTTAGATAAGTTTTTGCTTAAGTTTATCTACATTTACATACAAAAATTCAATTTGACACAAAAAATCTATCTCTTTACCATTCGAAACCCTCCGAATAATTTTAACATAATATTACTTCGACAAAACATACAACAAGCAAATGGTCAAGTGCGAATAGGACTAGGCCTGTAGTCAGAAACTAGAAAGGCTAGTGTTTTAAATAAAATATTAAATAAATAAAAAGTAAAAATTTACCTGAATGGGAGCAAATAAGAAAGCATCTACCGCAGAGTCCATGTCAGCATTCTCAGTCACCACGCCGGTGCAACCCTCGTTATAAACAGCAAATGTTTCTCCTGAAAATAATATAAAAATAAAAATCTCATTGCGGCAGAATGAGACTTTCTACTTTCTTAGATTTACGCGACAATTGACATTTTAAAAAAACTATCATTTCGGATTTTTTTGGAAAGTCTGTAATTGCTGTAAACTTCTAAAATAAAGCATATATATAAGTATTCTAAAGCATTCGAAACGTCAAGAACCAAAAATAAACTTCAAAAGTCAGCAGTCTTGGAAAAATATGATCGAGGTGTCATTCGATTCGGAATGGCTTATAGATGAGTTTTGAAAAAAATCTAGTTCCGCTTGCAAAAATTGCAAAACTTATAAACAATTAACTAAAAATAAAAAAAAAGGTTTTAGTTTTTTGCAAATATCTCAAAAACTAATTGAGGTTTTTCAAATCTAAAAAAGGATTTAAAAAGAGTAAGAAATATGCTAAAAAAATGTCTCGACTCCTGGAACTGTAGGACCAATATTGATAATTTTCCAGAGGGATGAAAATACGGCCTAAAAAGCATGCTCTGGCTTGCGCAATCCACGCCTACTTCGGACAATTTATGAATAAAAATTAAATATAAAATTTAAGAAATGAAAAAATTCAGGCTTACTGGATAGATAAATGAACAATAATCCGCTGAAAACTTTTATCACAATTTTTCAATTACTTATGCAATAGTAATAATAATTAATAATATTTCTCTGCGTGAACATTGCAAGTGTGATAATTGTTAAACTATAAATTTGAGATATTTTTCCTTTCTTGGAGCTATTTTTCAAAGGCTTCAGAAAAGATTCCCGTTGGCAAAATTAAAAAATGTATTTTTCACTTTGCTATAAACAATTAAATTATTTCTATATTTTTTTTTCTTTTTCTACATAATGAAACAAAAACAATCATGTGTTATTTTTTGAGAAAAATAATTTATTTATATTTAATACTTTCTTAGATTTACGCGAATATTTGACATTTTAAATAAAACTATCTTTTCGGATTTTGTCGCGGATTTATTTGCATTTTTGTTTCCCGACGTTTCGAATGCTTTACAGCATTCATGGTCACGGGAGAGACTGAGGTGTTACATGTCTATCTAGAGTAATATCTATATAAAATAAATCCGCGACAAAATCCGAATAGATAGTTTAATTTAAAATTATTTATATTTTTTATCGAATTTTAAAACCTGAGTTTACATTTTTTAACCTAAGTTAATTGTTCATAACACGCACATACCTAGGGATGCGCCAGAACAAAGCGACGGTGAGACACTAGTTTTATATAAAGCAAGATTTTATAAAAAAAACTCAATAGCCTACATATTAATTATAATCAATATAGAAAATACATAAGTACCTGTAATATTACTTCGACCCACAAATCTATTAGGCACTGGCCCCTTAAATATCTTATAAATGTTGGAAACAATACATAACTTCACTTTTGTTAATCTGTAAATTAAAAAAGAAATTTAAACAAGCACACTCGGACTTAGGAATAATCATAGACTAGAGTATGGACTAAGCAATACCCTCATGAAATTGACTACTCTCTAGAAAGAGAGAAAGCGAACATGCGACCAATTCCTGTATTTTATTCCAATTTGAATTTACAAATAGAATGTAAAAATATTACAATATTATTGAAAATTATAATAGGTATTATAATGAAATTGTATAACGAAATTGTAAATTTCAATTAATACTGGCCGCACATTCTTTTTGTCTCTGCCGCACCTTTCCGCCATTTCAAGCTAACGGCTGACAAAAAAACACTTATGCCCGATTTAACCAACCTCACCTAAGTTTAAGGGATCCCCTAAGCATGGTTAGGGGGCTGTTAGGGGACAGTTTCTGTTTCATCGACAGTTAGGGGTCACCGAAATATTAAAAGGCCCCCTAAATTTAGGTGCTCGAAATATGGGCTTAAAGACGATCGTAAAACAAAATTTAATTTAGGGGCTAGTTTAGGGGACTTTTAAGCTAGGAATCCCATACGTAGGTGGTAGCTTATGGGTTGTTGGTGAAATCGTGGTAATCATGTTGGAAATGATTCACACATGGAAATATCAGAGGTGTAAGACCCCAGGTTTGAACCCACTTCCCTCGGTTTCCCAAGAGAGAGTTACCAATGGGTACCACTGCCGTTTAAGTACTGTTTATTAATGTACCAAATAAAAAGAGCCAGGGACAAAAACTAGTATATATTCTTGAGTAGTAATAATTATTCTTACCCAACGCTGATACAAATATCTACAAAAAGAGAACAAATAATTGCCGTCTTCACCCCAGATATTATTGTCACGGGATATTCACAGGACACAATGCAGCCGAGATCTGCAAGGTGACTGTCATCTGTCATCAGTATTACTGAATCTGAAAATCATTTGTTTTTAATTAAAAAAAATGTTTCAAGTTAAATAAAGTAACTGTAGTGGTGATATGAAATAGAAAAATTAATAGATATCCCCATTATTCCCATATTATAAATGCAAAAGTTTAGATGGATGTTTGTTACTTAATCACACCGGAACGGCTGAATGGAAATGGCACAGAAGTAGATTAAAGTCTGGAATATCACATATACCCATGGGATATATTTGTTTTTGTTCTTCATTAGCTAGTATATTACAGACTAGAGACTCACCCTCGCTTCGCTCGGGTTTGTCCGTAGCTTGATTCCCCATTCAAACTTTTATCCCCATTTTCAACCATTAAGGGATGATTTCCGGGAGAAGGTGATCCTATGTCCTTCCCACGATCTCAAACTATCTTCTTACGGAATTTCATCTAAATCAGTTCAGTAGATCCAGAGATTACCCCCTACAACGTCACAAACTCATAATCTCACAAACTTTACCTCTTTACAATATTACTATAGATTAATCAATAAACTTGGTTAATCAAAAGACACAGCTTAGAAATTTCGAAAATACACACTTGAGCAAAATTTTTATAAAAAAAGTTATAAATAAGAAATGAATAATTACCATAAACTTTGTCCCCTTTTCCATACATTCCATGATAGATAAGATTCTGCTTAATTAATTCGATGTCAAAATGTTTAACATATTCCATTGGAATATCCCTTATTAAATATTCTAATTGACAAAATAAGTCCTTTTTATTGACTATTTCCTCTGCCAAACTTAAAAAATCTTGAAAATCTTCAGTGTCACATTTAGTTACCAAATTCTCATTGTATTCGGAAAAAAATATTTTATTATTAAAAGTATTTGATTCAAACTGCCCATTATCTTCATACCCTATAGAGTGGATTTCTTTCTTTTGTTGCAAATAATTCTGAAATGATGTAAAAATATTATTTTACAAAGAGAACTTATTCATTTATAGTTTAAAAGTACTTTTTATGTTATTGAAATAGAATGTAAGAATATTAAAAACTTATTAAACTAATTGTATTCAGCTCATTTGTTTTTTTAACATCCCAATACTCGGCATAGGCCTCCTTTCAATGCGAGAGGCGATCAGGCCATAGTCCATACTTATTATATAGCACTATTAAAAAAAAATTATGTAAATACATTGGTAGTTTGTTTGTAAACTTATTCAACCATTAGTATAGTAATATTTAAAATGCACCTATATGTTATATGAATGAAACAAAATATAAACATATTTTGTGATTATAATTATTATAATACTAATTATAAGTAATTGTTTGTAGCATAGTTGTTTACTTACCTCTGCCAATTTAGTGTCCATTGTATTATCAAATTTTGCTTCAAAAAATGTCATACTGTTGAAATTTCTCTTAGAACAAAACACATATCTGTAAATGAAATTAGGTTATTTATGAGTTAATAAGCTCTTTTATTAGTAAATTTGTCAACATAATACTCCATTAAGTTTAACTATTGAGTTGTATTGTTAAGGTTTAATATTGTATATTTACAGTGTGCTTACATTAATAATAATAATTGTTCTTTAGCGATTTTTATTTTAATAACTAAAACACCATAAAGATTTTTATGAATTTAAACATGAAACACAATAACTTATAAATATATATCTCAAAGGATACGAAGAAAAACTATAACGATGAAAATGAACGATTTTTTTTAATTAAATATCAAGAGATAAGCCTTCTGCCTTATCAATTTAACAAGTTTGAAGTTTGACATGTTTGATTATATGAACTTGTACCCACCGCGACCGCCTACTGTAGAGGGGATAGCAACAATGTTAAGTGATAACAAATTTTAAAATCGTTTATGACAAGAGATTGTGTATTTATAACTTTAAATCATGATGTAAAAGAAAATTGTATAATATTATTGAAACTTGAGGACAAATTATTGAAATGTTGTAAGTTAATAATAGATAGTAAGGTTTAAATTTCAAAATAAAAAAATACTTTTGTCTAAATGAACGACAGTGCGTATTAGGCAAGTTAAAAACCGGTAAGAAATAAGAAAGAATAGCGAGAAAAACGGTTTTGAGTCACATTTTAACTTTTTTTTGAAGTTAAACATAACTGTAGGAACGCACTTGGCTCATGGCACTATAATGGTGCCAAAAGAGGTATCGGTAGGCCGGTCCAATGAGGTTAAAGTTTATATTATTATGTCGCAAGGAAATTGTGAAAACCGTGAAATTACAATTTCACTAATGAATTTATATTTACCCAAGACTAACTAACTTATATTGAGCCAAGATCTGGTGCTCGTAAAAAAATTCGTTATAATTTTATTATGGTCAGTAACATGGTATATTTCATCTATACATATAATAAAATTCTCAGTCGAATGTGGACATTCAATATTTTACTGGAAAATCTTATTGAAATAGTCATTATTATCGATACAGAGGCCGAATCTGTAATTTGTAGAATTTTTGTCTGTCTGTCTATGTGGGAACGCATTACGCGAAAACCACTGGACAGATTTTGATGAAATATGGTTTTATAATAGCTGGTTATAAACATATAGGCAACGTATAGGATAGGGCTCTTTAGTGCGGGAAAACATGTCATCTCTGAGAAATCTACTAAACGTTAAAACGTACACCTCGCTCCACTCGGGTTTGTCCCTAGTTAGTAACATAAAATTTTGCGCAAAGTCAAATAGTCTATCTAATAAGACGTCCTTTATGTTGTAGGTGCATTGTAGGTACGCCTCTAGTACCTTATAAAAAAAGAAAAACAAACTAAATTAAAAAACTATATAATAACAGAACTAAATGTCATATTAATCATTAACATATTTTTCTCCGCTCGTACAAATTCATTTAGAAAATTTTCACTTACATTATCATACAAAAATCAAGCAATTAAATATTCATAGACAAATTGATGACGACACGTTTGGCTCAGTTTGTACTTTGTAGTGACCCTACTTACCCTTTCCCTTCTATAGCTCGGTTTTTACGCGGTCGGGTTTCTAAATTTTGATATTTTTTTTATGTACACCTTTTTAGTTTTGGCCAGTTTTACATTTGGAATTTTATTTAACAGTGTGTGATCTTAAATTATTATTAAACAAACAGGTTGCATATATTTTTCGCCTCTTTAACACCTTCAGTTTAATAACCTCTCGATAGATTTGGAAAAAAAATCATTTTTCAAATCACACAATTTAGCGCCTGAAATCCTCCATTTTGGACTTTTATTAATATTTTAACACTCGCGTTATCAAGACGAATTTAACGACGTATGAATCATTAAAATCAAGTAAGCCGTTTAGTAAATCTGAGGGAACATGAAATCGGACATATATGTACATACATGTAACATACACAATACATATAATCCACCTTGGGGTTTCGCCGCAATCGAGTAATTAGTAAGAAAGTAAAAAAGTAGGCCGTTGTCAATGTGTGACTCTGACTATGGCATAGTTTTAAATTAATCTAAAAAATCTAAATGTTTTTATTTACTTAAAAGACAACTTACAAGACGCACTTACAACTAAAGCGAAGCCTGGTCGGGGAACAAGTTAATATAAAATATTTGTAAGTCGACATTTCAATAAACAAAATGCTATAATGCTGATTATAAAACAAACAATACAAACATGCGTCACATGGATATCCGTTACTTTTACTATAATGGAAAATCTAAATGCTGAGTCACGTACCTACTTGTCTTCTTATAATTATTTTTCCAGATACTTAAATCGACTTAATGGTCGATTTCTATAGCAACGAGCTCAGTGTATATTTGGATATTATACTACACTATCGACTTACCCTCGATTCACTCGGGTGCTTTCCTAAGCTTGAAAGGCTTAGGAACGCATAAAAGACAAACATCCCAAAAAAAAACTTTTTTTACGCTAGGAACCTTCGCAAGTGTATACAGAACCTACCAGAATCTCATCACAATCGGATCAACGGTTTAGGACATTCATGTTTATATATATATATATATATATATATATATATATATATATATATATATATATATATATATATATATATATATATATATATATATATATATATATCATATGTCGCAGGAAAACTGTAATAACCGTTAAATTATAATTTCACTAGTGAAATTATAATTGTCGGGAGTTTTGTCAATCATCTCCTTTTCTTACAATATTACGGGACAATGTTAGGTATATTATAATTTCAGTAAGCACATTCACTGATAATGTAATTACCCTTGTTAAATTGTCAAAAGTAGCTATAGGTACTATGATGTGGTAGGAAGCCTCGTTCCGTTCTGATAGGTCAATTCACTGATCAGACATTTTTAAAAGTAAATATTGACTTGACGACACGTTTGGCTCAGTGTGTAGTGATACTACTTGCTGTGCCAGCGGTCGCGGGTTCGAGTCCCACTGGGGGCATTCATAGTGTGATGAGTACGAATGTTTGTACTCCAGTCATGGGTGCTTATATTTATAATATGTATGTATGTATTTAAAGTTATATGTATATATGTAGTGTATCAACTATCTGGTATCAATAACACAAGCCTCGTAGTTTACCATGAAACTAGATGGTGCTGTGTGCTAATGTCCCAACATATTTAAATAACATAATACATATGTTATTACTTAAAATGTACATTTTTAAAATATACGTTTTTTTATATCCGCTGTTTACATAATATTTAAATTATAAACTAATAAAAAAATCTTACTATAATGATATCATTAGTAACATATCACGTTCAAAATACGAAAACACATAAAAAAATGAGGAAGCTTATTCTTAACCTATCCACTAACATTAACTTATCATTTACATTTTTGTACCTATTTATTTTTTATGTTTACTATAAAATTATATTGCTGAAAACATTGTTTTTTTTTTCATTTAACGGGATTCACAAAAGAAGAAGGTACTATGCTCAACGCGAATATTTTTAGGATTACGTAGCCAAATACCTATACGGAAACCGTTATAATTTCGCTATGTCCGTTTGTCCGTCTCTCAGTAGGTCATTTTACTCAAGACTACTAGAGCTATAGGTATAGCTGTTAATAAGGTAAAAGGTAGGTATCTCATGTAAATCGCTAGACAACTCTGTAGTCGAATTAAAAAAAAATAGGTGTGGCGTTCGTTCATGTAATTGAAAGGTTTATTTTTTTTTTAAAGACTATTTTCTTTAAGCCCATAGTTGCAGAGTTTGAAGTATGCTTCGGAAAATTCTGGAAAAATTTGACTTTTCATCTCGGAAAATTAAAGTGTTCCCGTGGGATAGTTAAAAATCTATAGTAACTTACACAGCTTAGTACACAAAAAGTACTGATTGGATTTTAATGAAACTGTATTAGTTCATACATCAGAATAACAAATAGGCTACATTTTATCCTGGAAAAATGTACGGTTCCAGTGGGATAGATTTCTTTTGTATGTATAGAAACCCGAGCGAAGCGAGGGTGGGCCGATAGTAACTAATATATATAGATTGATGGATGAAACAAAAGAGACATTAAAAGAAACAGAAGACAGGAGAAGAAAAAATTCGAAGAAGAATCAAACTAAGAGTTCATCTAACTGACAGCTAAGCTAACCGGCAGTTAAACTAAGTGACAGCTAAACTAACTAACCGTTAATCTAACTAACATTTAATGTTACTGACAGTAAATCAAACTGACAATTAAACTTACTGATAATTAAATGAACTGAGAGTTAAACTAACTGAAAGACAAGCTAACTGACAGTTTATCTAACTGGCAGTTAAATTACCTGACAGTTAAAATAACCGTTACACTAACTGACATTTAATCCAACTGACATTTAACGTTACTGACAGTAAATCAAAGTGACAGTTAAACTTACTGGCAGTTAAACTCACTGACAGTTAAATTGACTGACAGATAAACGAACAGACTGTTAATCTAACTGACAGTTAAGCTAACTGAAAGTTAATCTAACTGACAGTTGAACTTACTGACAGTTAAACTAACTGGACGTTAAACTAACCGACAGTTAATTTACTGACAGTTAAACTAATAGCCGTTCATAAAACTGACAGTTAAACTTACTGATAGTTAAATAAACTGACAGTTAAACTAACTGAAAGTCAAGCTAACTCACAGTTTAACTAACTGACAGTTAAACTTACTAGCCGTTAATAAAACTGAAAGTTAGTCTTATTGATAGTTATATTACTGACAGGTAAACAAACTGACAGTTAAACTTACTTGCAGTTAAACTTACTGACAGTTAACATAACTGACAGTTAAAATAACTGGAGGTTATACTAACTAACAGTTAAACTAATTTAACTGTCAGTAAGTTTAACTGTCAGTTTGCTTACCTGTCAGTAATATAACTATCAGTAAGACTAACTTTCAGTTTTATTAACGGCTAGTAAGTTTAACTGTCAGTTAATTTAGTTGAATTGACTGACAGTTAATCTTACTAGCCGTTAATCAAACTCAAAGTTAATCTAACTGACAGTTAAACTTACTGGTAGATAAAATAACTGACAGTTAAACGAACAGACAGTTAAACTAACTGACAGTTAAACTTACTAGCCATTAATCAATCTGACAGTAAACCTAACTGATAGTAAACTTACTGACAGTTAAACTCACTGACAGTTAAATTGACTGACAGATAAACGAACAGACAGTTAATCTAACTGACAGTTAAGCTAACTGAAATTTAATCTAACTGACAGTTGAACTTACTGACAGTTAAATTAACTGGAGGTTAAACTAACCGACAGTTAAATCAACTGACAGTTAAACTAACTAGCTGTTAATCAAACTGACATCTAAGCAAATTTACAGTTAAACAAACAGTTAAAGAAACAGTTACACAATGAAATAAATAAATATAAATATATAATATAAATATTTGTTTGTTTTTTTTAAAGAGAAAAGAGAAAAAGAACTGCAAAAGACAGGCCAAATCTCAATCCATCTCTCCTCGCTTCTTGTTATCTCCGCTCCTCTCCTCTTTCTTTTATTTTCCTGCAGTAAAAGATATCTTAAATATCCTAACCCGAGTAATCAGTACACTAAATTTAGTTAAAATCGGTTCAGTACTTTTTTCGTGAAACGCGCACACCCAAACAGACATACAAACGACACCAGGGCGATGTCACACTTTCGCTGAAAATCTGGCCTATACTGAAGCGACAAAAAAAACATTTTCAATGTTAAAAGGCTGATTACACGAGTGGGGAAACAGACAGAAAAGCGACATACGCATAAACTAAGTTTTATGTTTCCCGATGAAAATGAGAGATTTTCCCGTAGTAGTAAAATATATCCTAAATTTTGACCCAAGTAATAAATTATCACTACACAAAATTTAGTTAAAATCAATTCCAGCGAAAGAGATGTTTGTTTAAACGTGCTAATCTCTAGATAGTTCGATTTGAGAAATTATTTTCGCTTTTATTGAAGCGTATTTATTGAAGAAAGTATAGACTTTCTTACATCACACTATGACCTACGAGGGCGGAGTAATTCTATTAAATTAAAAGACGCGAATGGAGCTGCGATAAAACGCTAATTCTTAATAAACATAAATACGTTACGTATTCGATAACAATACCCAAAGCCGACACATACATATAAAGAAGCACAGGACTTCCACCTGCTTTAAATTCACTTGAGTTATGTCTTACATCATATAGTTTTTAAGAATCACTGGCTTATATAAAACTTAATGTATGTATGTACATCAAGGTTACAACTTACTGAGAAGAGCTCAGTTTGTTATTAAACCATACGTTAGTTGTTCGTGTTCATGTGATCGTGATTATTATGTTCGATCGTGCTCTTATATTTGCACTTTTAAGTCTGACATGCGGAGGACGCTTATCCCCGAAAACATGGATACAGGATCCTATAGTGCAATCGTCAGTTTACAATGCAGGGGAAATACTAGCCGACACAATAGATGCTATCACAAAATTACCCACCGCGTTTGCTAACATCACGGGCTTGGCGTATATAAACCTTCCTGTTCTAGGCAATCAGCGGAATATCAACGATTTGATCGACAAATTTATAACTGACTTCAAGGCCCATCAGGATAATGAAGACGCAACTTTGAATATTGTACAACTGGCGTTTAAATATGGTTATACAATGGAAACGCACACTGTCGAGACTGAAGACGGATATCTGGTTACAATGCATAGGATACCGAACAATGGCCCTGTAATCCTCCTAATGCATGGATTATTCGGAAGTTCCGATGATTTTGTCATAGCTGGATCGGAGAGTGGAATTGCCTACCTTCTCTCAAAGGAAGGATATGATATATGGATAGGGAATGCCCGCGGAAATAAACATTCGCGCCATCACATCAGATTAGATCCGTCAAAGCCGAAATTTTGGAATTTTTCATGGCACGAAATTGGATATTATGATCTTCCATCAATGATCGACTACGCACTTGGTGTCAGTAATTCTAGTACATTAAAATACATAGGACACTCTCAAGGGTCGACTGCCTTTTTCGTCATGGCTTCGGAGAGGGAAGAATATAACAAAAAGGTCACTCTTATGGTGGCTTTGTCGCCAGTGGCGTTTATGGGAAAAATTAAATCACCTCTAGTTAGGCTCCTCGCGCCAGCTTCGTCTTTTATTGACAGTATAACCTCATCAATTGGTCTGTACGAAATTTTGCCTGACAGTAGATTAATACGCGTATTCACACGACTTATATGTGGCTCTGGGCCTGTAGTAGAAATTTTATGCAACAATATTTTATTTTTAAGCGTTGGTTTTGATTTGGCACAGCTTAATGTTACGAATTTGCCAGTGATTTTCGGCCACTTGCCTTCTGGAGGATCGTCGAAACAAATGATACACTTCCTCCAAAATGTTGTATCAAAGGAGTTTAGGAAATACAACTATGGTATGAAGAGGAATCTGAAACAATATGGGTCAAGAACGCCCCCTAAATACGCGTTACATCGTGTTACTGCGCCAGTTTCGTTATTTTACAGTGACTCTGACTGGTTAGCTCATCCCGATGACGTCGACCTGTTATACAACAAATTACCTAATGCTATAGATATATATAAAATTCCATTACATACTTTCAATCATCTTGATTTCATTTTAGCCAAAGACCTCAAAATACTCATTTATAAAAGATTAAGAAAATTACTGTCATTTTTTTGATAACACAATAGGTATCTAAATAGAAAAACCGTAAGCTTATTTTTACTGTATTTTGGATAAAATTATAAATTCAATTCAAATCCGTTTTATTTAAGTAGGTACATGTTCAATGTGACTCTTGTGTTGTTAAACTTTAATTATGTACTTAAAAACACTTTTATGTATTAATGTTATTGTATCTACGTATAACTAATAATAACGGCTAATTCTTTTTTAATTTTTTGTTAATTAATTCGTAAGGAAAATATGTAAATATTAATTGTACAAATCCTCCCTTCTTCAAGGACATCTTTATGAATAGTGCAAATGATTCGCGAACGCAAATCATAATCTGATGCATAAAATGTACCTACTCAATATAAAAAATTAAAAAAAAATCGACTTCCAGGTACTATAAATTAAAAAATATCTGAACGGTGTTTTATTTTACTATAGATACTTAATCAGATATTCTTGAAGTCGATGCCAGACGAATATACTTTAAGATAATATCTAATAGGTAAATATGACAAGGTAGGTATGAACTCTAATTACAGTTAAAATATTATAGACCAGGGTATATATATATATATATATATATATATATGTATATATATATATTAACACACAGCGCCATCTAGTTCCATGGTAAGCTACGAGGCTTGTGTTATGGATACCAGATAGTTGATACACTACACTTAAATAACTTTAAATACATACATATTATAAATATAAGCACCCATGACTAGAGTACAAGCATTCGTGCTCATCACACAAATGAATGCCCCCAGGGGGACTTGAACCACACACAGCGAGTAGGGTTACTACAAACTGAGCCAAACGTGTCGTCTATAGTATTATTACTAGTATAGTATTATGTGATTTGTGGTATTATGCAGTCGGAGAGTGGAGACATACACGTTTCATCCTTGCCGCGAGATGTATGTACATACTCGTATGTATATTACCAATCGTTAGGAATCATTCCTTAAAGATTGAAAATTGTGCGCATACTTGAGCACTAGGTATAATATCTCGTGCTCACATGTCTCAAATTACACTGAAATAGCCATGGCCAAAATCAGTCAGAAGAACAATAATATATTTTTTTATTAAACTTAAAAAGGATCAGGTTAAAAGCCTGAGGAAGAAGCGATAATCGACAGAGACTCTATCATATATGATGTAAAGATTGCAGCGCTGATCTGAAGAAACATTATTTTTAGAACAATAAGCGCCAAATAATCTAATGAAATCTAGTCGAAACTTTAATTTTTTTAAAACTTTATCCATTAGTTTAAATACATATTCATTTGTTTATTATTTTTAAATCTATTAGTTTAAATATTCATTTATTCACAAAGAATCACTTCTTCCAAAAACATAATCATGCTCCAAAACATTTACCTATTTACAGTAACTTCCGCGTTCACACGCTCGCTGCGCGTAAACTCCGCGTCACAAAGGTACTAAGTACCTACTTATGAATAACCCATTAGTGATATTATGTATCTCCAATATTTTTTTAAATTTAGCCCAAAGTCATAACCCTAGAGCGGTTTATTATTTTTTCGAAATCTCATTTCGTTATCGAGATATGTTTTTTTTGTGACCGAAATCGGACGAAATACGACCACATTTTTTACATTTTTTCGATTTAAAAAAAGTTTTTGAGGTTTTTTAAAAAAATATGCATTTTGTGGCCTTCGTCGAGACGCGTCTTTTGACATCTCAATCAGCTACGTATTCCTAAAACCTAAGACAACATAGCGATGTCGTACTTTCGTTGAAAATCGAATCTGTATCGAAGCGACAAAAAAAACATATTCAATGGTCAAACCAGTTTTCAAAAAAAAAATATAGATAACATTAAAGCTTGTCAATATCTACTAAACAAAAAAAATCAAGAGAAAAGGAACTGTGCCTACTGTTTTGTTTTTAACTATAGATACTATATTTTTTTATTTGTTTAAATAAATAAATAAATAAAAAATAAATATATTTTTGTTATCCGTGCATCCATTGTTACCTTGGATAAAACACCTATTAGGTTATAATCATAGTTATTCACACGACTTCGGTGCATACATAATGAAGGATTATTTTTTTACATATTTTATCCTCAATGCTGCAGGAAAGCCTTGTATTTAACATTTATCATGAATAGAATGCATAAAATTCTATAGAACCTTATTTGTGTTTTTAAGAACGGTCATAATATAATGGCTTTTGTTAGTGTTATTTTCTAGTACCTATCATTTGAGAACGACTGGAACAATTAATAAACAAAATACTTATTTGGTTTAAGTCATAATTAAGTTATTTTAATATTGCAGTCCGACTTGTACATATATATTATTGATTATATATATATATATCTATTTTCATCTCTATATAATATACTCCTATTTCTGTCACGGCGACCAATCTGAGTCTAGCCAACTGCTCAGGATATACAGGTGGAACAAATGGATGGGACATGAAAAAAATTAAATATTTAAGTTATCACAGGAAACGTTGCTTTATTTTAAATTAAAATAGAATAATAACTGCATTTAAATTTTTAAGAACTTTTTTGCATTTTTAGTTGATTCGATTATTGGTTCAGATAACTTTAAAAAAAAACTTATTTTTAAAAATTGAGTGAAACAATATTTTCAGTATTTAAGACATTTTCCTTTCATGTCGAAATGTATAAATTGTAAGATTTCATGGTTTTCTTTAAATATAAGAAGCAATGTTTTTCGATAGATTTTATCCTTACCATAGACTCAATAAAATAGTGACTTTTATTTTATTGTATTTTTATTTGGTTCGATTACTTATCTGTTAATGAAAGTTTTTAAAAAAAATGCAGTTCTTATTTTTTTTAAATAAATTAGTGTTTCCTTTGATTAAAACTCGATAACTTCAATATTTAAGGTACTTTTCTCGCATGCCTCTCCCATGCCTCTCCCTCTCTCTATGATTGATTATGATTTTTTGTACAATGTACATTGATATCAAATAAAAGTAGCTTTTGTGTAAGTAGGTATAATATCTAATATATAAAATTCTCGTGTCACAGTGTTTGTAACAAAACTCCTCCGAAATGGCGAGACCGATTCTTACTAAAATTTGTATGTAGGTATATTAAATAGATCTGGGAGGACGTAAACTATTTTTCATACCTCTAAGCGATAAGGGTGGTCCACCCCAAAAAAAAATTATTTTTTGGACAAAAATTTTTATTTTAATTTTTTTTATGATTCGGCATTACAAAATATATATAAACCTAAAATTTCACTCGCTAATATTCTTATATAATTTCTACACAGTAATTTTTACTTTAGTGGGAAATTCATTATTCATTAGTGGGAAATTCATTATTAAAAGGAAACCGATTTCAAAATCATTTGAGATACTTAAATTATTCTACCCTTTCGGGCTGAATCTTAACATTTACATGGCAATTGTGAAATTAAAGCTTAAACTATGTGAATAGTACTTTTAGGTACCTAGTTATGAACATACTCGTAGCAATAGCCGTGGCCGTAGGTACGTATTTGCATCCCTATTCATTAATTCAAAATGGGTCACAATTGGCGAAAATTTCATAAAGCATAAAAAAAATCTCTTTCTCTGAAGTTGGTAAAAAATAATTACTTAACAAGTGAAGTACAAAGGTTAATCGTTTAAAATGAAAACATAATGTTAACCTTTTGCCTAGTCAGTGTTTTTATCAACGACAATAATAATTACTCAATCACTAAGTATTATCTGCGTAAACGTTTTTGTAGTTATGGTTCATGTTTGAATTTAGGTTTTTATGAACTTAGTCGGATGTGACAATTTTAGACTTATTATTAAATGGCAGATCGGATGTTCCTGAGTCAAGCGGGATAGAATTAAGCGATTATCTTACTTATTTATATAAATAAATATCTACTACATATCACTACATATTATAAAACAAAGTCCCCCACCGCGCCTGTCTGTCTGTCTGCCTGAACGCGATAAACTCAAAAACTATCGCACAGATTTTCGTAATGTTTTCACCAATGGATGGAGTGATTCATGAGAAAAGTTTAGATATATGGTTTAGTATAAATTGGCTGAAATATGACGATGAATATTTTTGTGATCGCCTCTTAAAATTTCCTTCATTTTGATAGATGTTTGATATACTCGATGGGTTTGGAATAAAAAAATTCAAGACACATGAATTGGTATCTAAAATACGCGATTTTTTTATGGTTTCCATGTATCCTATGACACATGCGTTAAGAAGACATATCTAACGACGCGGTATCAATTATCAAAATCGGTTAAGCCTTTTAGTAATTACGAGGGAACATAGGATCGGACATACGTACCTATACCTACATGTCAAACACATAACCCTCCTTTGGACAACATTGGACATAAGATACCTAAATCTCTAGTTTATTCTTAACTTTATATTTTAATTTTTAACCGAAGAAAATAAGGAGATTGCGTTGTGAATTAGATATTGTGAATTAGAATATACGAGTAGTTTTTCATGTTCCACTGATTTCTTGTTAAAATTTCTTTTTAAAGTTTGTTTTTATTTAGTTATATACTGGTTGGGGCTTATATTCAGAGTTGGTCCCATTTCAATTTAAATAAAATTGTATGCCTAAAGATCAGTTAATTTATAAGGTACACATAATTATCCACGAAAAATAATAAAATAAAAATTTAAAACTGCGATCAGCAACCGAAGGAAAAAGTTACTTAAGTCTTGGAAGTTTAAATTAAATTAACTTTTTTCTAATTAAGTAGAAATTATGTAATTATTGTAAAAAAAAATGTAATTATATTTTGCTATGATGTAAAGAGGCGGCCGCCTCGGGCGGCACAAAATAGAGGCCCAGAATTACAACTACAAATATCCCAGACACTCATGTGGGCTCAAATTTTTCGTAAAGAGAACCCCTTTTCTTCGATTTTGACATAATTGTCTAGCAATTGACATGTTAGACCTACCTACCTTACAAATCCAATAAATAGTCTTTGAGTACATAATATAATTACTGTGACATATGGACGGACGAACGGACAATTTATAAGGATTTCGATTTTGCCTTTTAGCTATGGAACCCTAACGAAAATTATGTATGTATCTATTATATGATAATTGTGTATGTTATTCAATAACTTCAACAATTGGTCCTTAAGTGAAAAGAGTTGGCAAAATTAAGTGAACTAAGAGAAAGAATTTTCTGGCATAACACTAATAAGAAAAGCCTGACGAAGACGGAGTCGGCTATAGAGCTATTATCTAATTAAAAAATCTCCATATAAATTTATTTTTATTTATTTTAATAATGAAAATTACTAATGAAATCAAGCAATCAACGATAATTCAAACTTGCTATTTGCATGAAATAGAGTTATTTTAAAGACTGCGATGATTTTCACGAATCCTATGTTAGAAATAAATTATGTACATAAGCCTTATTGTTTTTACACTATAATTAAAAAATATATTATTTTCAATTATAATATTTTAATTTATAATAAAAGTCCAAAAAAATAGTTAGTAAAAATCTACCATTTTTTTTAACTAAATGAATATGTTTTACTTAAATTAAATAAGCAAATAAGTGTAAGTGTAAGTAGTAAAGTAAGTAAACAAATGATTTTGCAATTAGTAAACGTTGTTAGATACAACAACCTAAATAAACATACGAATCACGCATAATATATGGTAATATACAGGCTGATATCTAATACGAAAACGTGTTACTTATAAAAAAAAAATATAAAATTTTACTAATACGTAGACATTTAAAATTAGAAGAAAAAAATACATAACACTTTCTTAGATTTACGCGAATATTTGACTATATACATAGATAACATAAACAACGAGATGCATTAGAACTCGGGTCAAAGAACACATAGCTGATGTGAAGCACCGTCGCAATACAACATGTGCAGTTTGTAAACATAGCTAGGATCGCCCAAGGCACTACTACTACGTTCGGTTTGATAGTCCACAAATAGGTACTCGCGAAAGGGAACCGTTATCGTCCCAGAATGATTCGAGAAGCTATGGAAATTAAAAAATATTCAAACTTCAATAGGGAAGAAGGCTGGGCACTACCATCATCGTAGGATGTTATATATAATATACAATAAAATCTAACAACAGGGCTGGATTTACCTTATGTGCCGCCCTGGGGCACCGTGAAAAATACTGCCCTATTACTGTGTACTAATACTATATACTGCATTACCTACGAGTATATCTTACAGTAGGGTCTCTAGGTACGCTTTTTTTTGAACGGGCGCCTAATTCTTATTCTAAAATAAAAGTAGTCTATGTTACTCCTTATAATATCAGCTATATGCCAGTGAAAGTCCCGTCAAAATCACTCCAGCCGTTTCGGAGATTAGCCGGAACAAACAGACAGACAGACAGATAGACAAAAATTTTAAAAATTGTGTTTTTCTTATAAGTAACGTATCTAATATTATATGCATTTAGTAAAAAGCTGTTATTTTGTGTAATAACAAACAGACATTTCAATTTTATTTATCTGTATACATTTATAGATTTACTGCAAAAGTAGAAAAATTTTTTTATTATAGTAGGATGAAACCCATTGAAAAAGAAAGAGAATATAAAAAAAATGAAAGAAACAATAATTTACAGGCGACCTGAGGTGAGTTTTTAAGGGTAAAAAACGGTTTATCTCGATTTCCGGCAAAACTACAAGTCCTATGGAAAAAAGTTAAATCGCAAAGTTGTAGGTAACAAAAAGATCTACAACTTCTGTATTTACACTTTTTTCACATAACCTCAAAATTTATTTGAAAAATTCAAATAACCATATTTTTGGTTTTTTATTTTTATCTTTTACAAAAAAAAAACCTTTTTTTTACGAAATTTAGTGAAAACTTACCTTTTTATGTCCCAAACATACTGTAATTTTTTATGATTTAAAATATTTATTTTTTCACCTTATTTTGACTTAATATCGAAAAAGCAGCCTAATTTTCAATCCAAAATTCTCGCGTCAAAATATCTGCTTTCATAAAAAATCGGTGGGTTTTTGGGTAGAGATTTTAACAATTTTTTTATGAAATAAATCAAAAAAATTACATATAAGTACTATAAACATTAATTAATATCAATTTATATAATTTAAAAATTGTCAGGTTTTAGAACATTCCATATAAAACATTTAATGATTATGCTGACTGTGCATTATTACCTATATAAAATCGCTAGCAAATTAACAATCCTCACAGTCAACACAAGTTAGCACAATGAGGGCTGTCTACGTGCTCCTTTGCCTCGCTCTGGCCCGCAACGCCGTCTGCAACATCGTCCGACACCAGTACAACCCTCGTGTGGACACTCTCGTCGTACACCCCAATGACTACGCTGACCAAGTTCAACGTGAAAGAGAAGTAAAGATGACCCATCATCATGAATCTGTCTCACAAGAAAGCAAGGAGCAATTCAGCTACGACGACGTCGGCGACTACCCCACATCGTTCCGATCCGTCAAAAATTGGAATGTACCAGTTTTCTCTACCGTCGTCACCCAGAGCGACCAAGTCCCCTATGGCGATGTGATTGAATGGCGCGGCGTACAAATAGCAGTAGGCCCGAATTCTCCCGTAAGCGAAACAAAAGAGATCGAAAGGATTTTCCGCGACGCTTACAAAACAATTCAACACGTGAGTGAAGAAGACAAGAAGAAAATCCACGATTTATTCCAATATAACGGTGGAAAATACGAAGAAGACAGTCACTACAATGCGACTCAACTAATTAGGAAATACCACTACGGAGTTGAAGAACACGTTGTGAAGACTGATGATGGTTATTTCCTAACTCTGTTTCGTATTAAAGCAAAACAGGACTCCTTTGAAGTCACAAAGCGTCCCGTCGTCTTCCTAATGCATGGAGTCTTAGGAAGCGCTGATGAATGGCTTCTGATGGGTCCAGAGTATTCACTTGCTTACTTACTTACTGACGCTGGATATGACGTCTGGCTAGGCAATGTTCGCGGTAACAAGTACTCTCGCCGTCACGTCACTAAGCACGTCTCCAATCCCGATTTCTGGCAGTTCAGCATCGATGAAATCGCTCTTATGGATTTGCCCGTCATGATAGACTATGCCCTGAAAGTTTCCGAACAAAAGAAGCTTATTTATATCGGTCACTCACAGGGCTCTACTATTTTCTTCGCTTTGGCTGCCACTCACCCAGAATACAGAGAAAAAATTACGATGATGTTCGCGCTGTCTCCTATGGTTTATATGACTAACGTCCGCAGCCCTCTTTTCCGCATGATAGCACCAAGCAGCCAATTTTATGAGCGCCTTTACGACGGAATTGGTCACGAAGAATTCCAGCCTAGCAAGGAGCTGGTACATACGATTGGCGGCAACATTTGCGATTGGGAAATCGGCTGCAAGCACATATGTTCTAACATCTACTTTGTAATGGCTGGCGTCGACACAGCTGGTATGGACTTCGATTTGATTCCTTCAATAGCTTCCCACCTTCCTGCTGGAGCATCTACGAGACAGATCTTCCATTACGGCCAGGGTGTAGCTTCTCAAGAGTTCAGAAAATTCAACTACGGAGTCGACATCAACAAAAAGATATACGGTCAGAACGTACCACCTAAATACAACATGAGTGAAGTAGATGTGCCAGTTGTGCTTTACTTCAGCGAAGAAGATTGGTTAGCGCACCCCAAGGACGTAGAGCGACTTCACAGAGAATTGCCTAATGTGAAAGAGGTTTATGAAGTGCCTGAACAACATTTCAGTACTATGGACTTCCAATTCTCCAAAAAGGCACCCGAAATAGTATACAAGAGGCTGATCGAATCGATTAAGAACTACTACTAACTTATCCCTAATAGATCGAAAACTATTTAAATACTAGTTTATGTGTATTGTAAGCTTTTATAAGTTGTCTACATAATAATGTTTTTCCATGATACTTAAATAAAATATCCGTCCAATATTAAAACATTTCAAAATAATTCATTCTTTTACTTTTAACTCATTCATGACATAAAAACTAAATGAAATTTCAAATTATTTCAATATAAAAGCTTAAATAAAAAATATTTAATTTTTTATGCTATATTAAAATATATTATGATAATAATAATTATTTATTATTAATTTTTTACTGAGCAAATTTTCTTTAAATAGAATGATAAATTATTAATGTAAGACCATATAATATGTATATCTACGCGGATCTAAAAAATCGCGTGATAATATTTGAATATTTAGTGAAAACATAAATCAAACAAGTTTGATCGATAATTGAAAATTATAAAAAAAACAGACCCAAGTATATAGAAAATTGAGTACTAATATATTAATGTATATTTTTTTCTTTTTAGATTTAACTATCTTATATATGTACTCACATGCAGTACAGGAATAGATTCTTAGATTCCATGTTGATGTTATCAAGTAGTACCTAATACGTAAGATTAAAATAAGTGTGTACTAATATGTATAAATATAAAAAGCTATAAAAAGATTTCTTTGTAAAATAAATGTGAGAGTTTGTGAGTATGTATCCAGATGTTTGTTACTCTTTCACGCCAGAACGGCTGAACGAATCTAGATGAAATTTGGCACAGAGATAGATTATAGTCTGGAATAACCCTAATCCCGGAAAAATGTACGGTTCCCGTTGGATAGGTTTGTTTTTGTTTTCCTAGAGACGAACCCGAGCGAAGCGAGGGTGAGCCGCTAGTACGTCATTAAGTAATGTATTTACGTCATAAATTAAATGTAATAAAAACAGACAGTTAATCTATACTAATATTATAATCTATACTAATATTATAAAGCGGTAGAGTTTGTGAGATTGTGAGTTTGTGAAGTTGTGGGTGGTAATCTCTAGATCTACTGAACCGATTTAGATGAAATTGGTAAGAACATAGTTTGAGACCCTGGGAACCACATAGGATTCTCTTTATCCCGGAAATCATCGCTTAAGGGGGTGAAAATAGGGATGAAAGTTTGTATGGGGAAACAAGCCAGGAACAAATCCGAGCGAAGCGAGGGTGAGTCGCTAGTTAAGTTATTTTTTTGTATTTAAAACTAGAGACCCTCTAATCGCTCGGGTACTTCCCTAAGTAGTAGGTATGTTTTGAATAGATTAAAATAGTTATTGTGCGTGTACCTTAGGAGATACACATATAAGCTAATCCAGATTTAACTATCGACCTTTTTGTTACGTACAATTTTCTAGCACATTGTCTTGATGTTGTAAACACCGTTATTTTCAGTTCAGTTCAGCTATTTTGTTCAGAATATTTTCAAATTATATATGTCACAGGGAAATCGTAAAATCCGTTGAATTAATATTTCACTAGTGATATTATAATTACCCGAAGTTTTGTCAATCCTTTTCTTATAATTGACGCAGTTTGTTGTATCAATATTAATTTTTTTCTAAGAAAGAAAGAGTTAATCGAAAATTAAAAAATACTGATTAATAATCTTCTCAAATTTTAAAAATAATCTACGTACTCAGATTTTATTTTATGCATATGAAAAACTTAACACGGGTTTTACTTACAGGTTGTGCTTTTTTAGCTGTGTCGAAGAAATTTTCAAGTGCCTAAATTTCAAACTGTTTTCTTTGTTGTTCGGGGTCTTGTAGATAATTTGATTCTACCCTATTAACTTATACCTAGGTACAGCCTATAAAATAATTAATGCCTTGACACTTTACAATATATTTACAATGAAATTAAATAAATAAATGTATACACGAGCATGTTTCAATGTTTATGTTTTTGATATTAAAAATGTCCGATCAGTGAACGACCAATCAAAACGGACCGAGGCTTCCCAATTCATCATAGTATAGCTACTATTGACAATTTAACTAGGGTAATTACATTGAATGTGCTTAGTGAAATTATAATATGCCTAACATTTTCCCGTGATATTGTAAGATAAGGAGACGATTGACAAAACTCCGGGTAATAATTTCACTAGTAAAATTATAATTTCATGGTTTTTCAATCTACCTGCGACATATACAAACCTTTCTCGTTAATCGCCTTATAAGAGAAAAAGTAAGTAAAGAAACGGACTGGTATATAGCGACTTAGGTTTCAATTTATTTCAAAAATAAATAAATCGTTAAATACATATATTAATAATTATAACCCTGCCTTTGAAAGGTTTTAATGTAATAAATCATTTAAATTTTTGTATGAAGGAAGGTCAGCCTGTTGAAGCACCATTTCGTTAAGTTATTTTCACGCAACGTAACATAGACCAACGTATTGCTCTTATTTTTTGTCAGACGCTTTTTCATATGTTGTAATGTGTAGAAGATGCGATGGTTTTAATTTTAAAAATAAATCTTACTACTACGCACTATTCGGACACTAAGGTTTATTTTATTTTTTATTTAAATATCCCAGTAAAACTCTCCGTGTACTTTCCTTACACTCCCACATTGAGAGATTTTCTTATATACAGGTACCTAGTAAAAGATATGTTGTTGTTGTATTAATAAGTTGAACTCGAGTAATAAATTATATGTACACAAAATTTAGTTAAAATCCATTCAGCACTTTTTGAGTTAAATACACACAGATATACAGGAAAATAGACAAAACAACGATTGTTTTGGTCTATATTCTGTACACAGTACATCATTGTTTAAAAAAAATCATTACCATATTTCGCATTGTTACAAATTACTATCTTACTAATTTTATAAATGTGAAAGTTTAGATGTATGGATGTTTGTTACTGAATCATGCCAGAACGGCTGAACGGATCTGGATGAAATTTGACACAGATAGATTATAGTCTGAAGTAGTAGGTACATATCATACATATATAAATAGACTACTTATTATCCTGGTTGCCGTGGGATAGATTTGTTTTTCTAGAGGCGAACCCGAGCGAAGCGAGAGTGAGCCGCTAGTTTTATTAACTGACTTAATATTTTTTACCAAAGATTTAAATCCTTATACTTTAAATAGTTTCAATTCTTAAAACCTTAAAAGACCGGTTAAAATTTTTACGGTTTACATCTCTGACGTGTACCAATTAAATATTTATTCTTCGGAATATCTATACATATAATAAAATTGTAACTAAGTCGAATCTGTACATTAAATATTTTTTGGAAAATCTAATTGAAATAAACATTCTTATCGATACAGTCCGAATCCATAGTTTTTAAGAATTTTTGTCTGTCTGTTAACGCATCACGAGATAACCACTGGACAGAATTTGATGAAATTTGGTATAATAATAGCTGGTTATCTGAGTCAACATATAGGATACTTTTACCGCGACAAAATATCTCATTTCTGAGAAAAATACAGAATCTGCATTGTAAGAGTATACTAATATGTAAAACCTAATAATTTGGTTTTTGGTCTTCTGAATGCGGGCGGAGCCGCGGGCAATGCTAGTTTGAAATAAAATACCAATCCATCTATTAACAGCTAAGAGAAGGACAATTTATGTTCACATGGGTAAAAACCTCAATCATTTTTATATTCAGTGCCTTTATAATCTGACATAACAAGTTTAAAATAGTATCTTGTCCTAATTTCAGTGTAATTACATTAAAATAAACTAGATGGCACTTCTATATTTGTAAACGTTGATTGTTTGACATTTGAATAATATGTCTTGCCAAACCCACGCTTTGTTTTGACAGTAGTCTCATTTTGACATCGAAGCGTTGTGTGCTAGAAAGAGAAACCAATATATAAATCGGTAAAGTGAGACAAGGATAGCTGCGCGACGGCGCTCTAGCGTATCTTCCCGCCGTCCCCCCAAACGACCGTCGGTCGACACAGTCGCGTTTTAGTTCGTTTGCCGTGCGTAGTTGCGCTTGTGTTATTTTATTTTTAATTTGAAGTGTTGTTTACAATATTGACAGTGGGGCCAAAAACTGTGTGGTTAATCATATACTGTTTGTGACTCGGTGAAATTACACTTTTCGGATGGATTGAGTGACGATGTTACCTCCTACGGCCGGTATAGCGCAGGAACAACGTGACCGGCCCGAAATGGCATACCAACAAAGACGTGACGTGAGAGAAATAACCCGAGACATTATCAGAGAAGCCCGTGTTTCTAACAGACAATCAATGTCGCCTGGAGGTAAGCAAGCCGGTCCAAAACGACGCCACGTTTCCGCCATGCTTGTCATATTGACATACGTCAAGGTGACATTTATATAAAAACAACTATTTTTCTCGTTATTAATTTAGGAAAACCTAGTTATCATGGTCTGAGACCATCTAGGATTCATTTGGAATAGAAACTAGGTCTGTTACGTCACCTAGGAACTCGATCGCGCGAAAGTAAAATGGCGCCAATGCGCCACATTGAGCGCCTCATTTGCTTATCATTATCTAAACAGTAATTCTAGAATGAAATTCCATTGGCGTTTTAGTTTAAATTTTCAAAAGTATAAAGCTTGAATATTCAATACGAATGCTGATTGAGCTTTGGCACATGCTGGGGTTATTTTTAGATGCTGGCCCAAAGGTGTGCATAGTTCCAACGTTTTAATCATAAGGCCATGATTACCTGCATGTCACCATCTCATGAGTTGCGTTAGCCTTAGGTTTTATATATTAATATATTAAAATGTTGTGTTTATTTTTATTATTGAGACTTGACTTTGTCGTATTGACAGTAAAATGACAGCGATCAACGATGACAAGATGGCGGACGTTCTTAATTTTAATCACGCGGCAAACTAGGCGGCGCTGCTGTTGCTTTGTTGATATTTTAATTTTGATATTGATTTTAATAATATTATGTATCGTATCGTAATATAAATACAACAGAAGTAAGCTTTAAATGTTAATTGGGATCGATGTACTCTAATTTTAATTATTCAAATTAGCTTATACAAACATTGTTAATTTTTATTTTGCCGATTCCAAAAAAGGATAGCTCTCAAATCTCAATTAATCACCTTCAATCTACTTTTATTATTATTTCCTGTTTTTGTTTGGAAATTAATACTTATACAATTAATATGTCTTAAACATTATAATGTTTGTTTTTGATTTCTCATTAATACCTTTTTTCTAAATAGCATTATATATCTATATATTAATCCATATATTAATTGAATGCCTTTAAATTATCTGCTATCTTCAACTTGAAACATAAATCAAAATTAAGAAACTTTAGAGATAAAATATTATCACTAACAAATGGGTCATAGATAAGAGCTTCTGGATTGCAAAATAAATTCTTAGTGAATTTTCCTATTTCAATATGACTTAAATACTACTTATATTAGTTAGCAGCTAATCTTTGACTTCAGTCATTACTTTTTTATAAGGGTATATTTTTTCTAAAAACTTAAGCATATTTTATTAATGTAACTAAATAAAGCATGAATTTTAAGAAAATGTATCAT
This sequence comes from Brenthis ino, assembly GCA_921882275.1. Lineage (NCBI taxonomy): Eukaryota > Metazoa > Arthropoda > Insecta > Lepidoptera > Nymphalidae > Brenthis > Brenthis ino. Next base: position 8,228,191 of record OV170221.1, read on the forward strand.
TTGCCATGCATGTTGGTTTACATTTCAAAAAACTTTTCATTTGTGACTCATAGAAATATACTGTCAAAATTTCATCCCCTATTAGACATGCCAGCTCGTAGAAGCCATGAAACAAAAGAACTGAATTGATGTACCAACAGTTTATATTGGAGATAATAAATCAGTTAGGAAATACTATATACAATAAGGCTTATTAAATATATTCTTAAGAAAATAATTTTCATACATCTTTCATATTTTATACAATAGTAATTACCATTTATTGAATAATATGTATCTTCAGAATGTGAGCTATCTTTATATTTGTGCCATATTTCATGAATATTGACTGTGCTCTGTGCCGGGTATTAAGCCATATAAGCATAATAATAGAATATTTTTTATATATAGACTTGAAGCAAAGATTAGTATAACTTTTGCAACCTGTATATATTGTTAACTATGCAAACAAATATAATAAACTAGCAGAACCCACGACTTTGCTGATGCTAAAACTACAAAAAACTCTAAAAAGATAGGTTTCATACAAACTTTCATCCCCTATTTTTCCCCTTATGGGATGAATTTTTAGAAATGCTTAAACACATATTTATTTAATTGTATTGATGAGCATTAATACCAAGTTTCGAGTAATTCTGATCAAAATTATTTTTTTGGTTATATTATAACGTGTTTTCCTGTGGGAATGAGATAATCTCCAACAGTAAAAAGTAACTATCTCCACACTAAAAATCACGCCAATCCTTCACTCCGTTTCGATATGAAAGGAGGACAAACAAACAAACACACTTTCACATTTATAGTATGGATTGCATATAGAATAATATATGTAATGAGAGTAAACTAAAAATAGGTTTTTCATTGGAAAAGGTAAATTATTCTAATTCTAGTCATGTCAAAGGTCTCTGAAAACAATGTACTATATTTAAATGTATAATTAACTATTCAGTCTCATTACAGATATACATTTTTTACTTTTGATATATATACTTCATAGTAGGCTCCCTAATCTTTACATATGCATAAATATAATTGAAGTGTTTGTTTGTAATATCAAAATAACAGGTTTTTAGTAAACGCATATAAAAATATATACATTAAATACTAATAAGATTTTTTTTATTATTTTTGTGTGTCTGTCTTCCTCTTTGTTCCGGCTAATCTCCGAAACAGCTGACCTATTTTGACGGGACTTTCACTGGCAGATAGCTGATGTTATAAGGAATAACTTAGCCTACTTTTATGTTAGAAAAAGAATTAGGGATCTGCATAAAAAAAATAAGAATCTGCAATAGGGAATATGCATAAAATCATAATAAAAGCAAAGCATATAACACATACGGTATAATTTATAAAAAAAATTATTATATACCTAGTAATAAGTGATCAACGCGGGCGGTCCAACTTCCAAGGGAAGACGCTTAATAAATAATGACGATCGCCAGTGCCTTAAATTTTTCCTAAATAACAATTATGAATTGTTAAGCTTCTTTTATGCACCAACAACATCTATTTTAATTGTTACTTCTTTGCACAAATTTAGTTTATGGGCCAGATAAGTGATACAGGTTACTTTTTATAGTGCTATATGGAATAATTCTAATGGGATATTAACAATGGCGGTCCACGTCGGTGGGTGGTGTGTCATGCGGGTTGCTCCTGGTACTTCCCTGATACATTGCAGAGTGGACCGTTGGAGTAACCCCATGGTTGTCGTGGTCTACTTCGGCAGATCTGCTGTCGCGTCGGGGCGTTTTGGTTAAGTGCGTAAGTGATCCTGCGACGCCGCATTAAGGGCGCACCGAGGAAATTACGAAATAATTACGTTCGTTCGATAACTTGCTGTATTGTTATTACTAAAACTTAAATTATGCAATTAATATGTACGATATTTAAGGATTTATTCTATAAATCGTACATTTTAGAAACACGATTACTTGTAGTTTCCTCGATAGAAAAAAAAAATCCAGAGTGATCTCTATAAAACGAAATAAACCCTTAGTGCGGCGTAAGTACTTCAAGGAAGTTCATCAGTTTTTTAATCCTCTCTCTCCGCCTGCTGTCGTTCTACTAAAATAAAGCTCGGTTCTTCCTTAAGACGAGGGCGGAGGAGATTCGTTTGGGTTTTAGTGGGTAACACTAGCTTTGCCGTTGAGTCTCCACATAAACACCTGTATGCATGAAGGTGGTATGCATAAATCCATTTCCCAACGTTAAAAAAAAGTTGCTAGGTGGGTAACTACTAAATAATAAATACTTACGTCTATTTACATTAAAATTCATTAAAAACCTTTTATTTAAAAAAATGTTTCGTAAGCAAAACTTCTATCATGTACCCGCTGGCAATCATATCCTTTCCGGTGTCAAAAGTAACCTTGTTCATTTGTGTGTCAAGTATTCAGCAACAGTGTTTGACCTTGAAAAGATTACATACAAAACATCGAATATATTTATATTTAGGTTCGAGGTTTTAGGATTGGTGCGTTTTATTTTTTTGAGCGGAATCCTAATTCGTTTTCTAAAATAAAAGTAGCCTAGGTTACTCCTTACAAAATCAGCTATCTGCTTGTGAAAGTCCCTTCAAAATCGGTCCAGCCGTTTCGAACGTTTTATTTATAGGATAGGATACATTATTATTATTATATTAAATATATATATATTTAAATCGATTATAGTATAATAATAACAGATATTTTTATCGAACGATATAATTATTTGGATGGCTTATAGAAAAATAAAAAACACATTTTTTTTAATATATTTAACAAAAAATAAAAAACATGAATTATACAAATATTAAAAAAATATATAATAATAAATAAACAAGATTCTTAGAAAAAAAAAACATGTCAAGTGTGACAGAATAAGGTCACGCAAGCTTCCGCGGAAATGTCCTTGGAGACTGGAGTTGCGTCACTCGGCCGTTGAACCCGATCGATTGCATCCCGCACCCCTACCCTCTGTTGTGACGACCATAGCATCTCATAATACTTTCTTAGATTTACCGCGAATATTTGACATTTTAAATGTAACTGTTTTTTCCGGATGTTTTTCTGTTGAGTTTTTGTTCCCTTTGTTTTATTTATTATCGACTAGCATTGCCCGCGACCGCGACACATGACCAAAAATCAAATTTTTAGGTTTTACATATTAGTATACTCTTACATTGCAGTTTTTGTATTTTTTCTCAGAAACGAAATATTTTCCCAGTGTAAAAAGTATCCTATATGTTGACCCCGGATCTATTACCATACCAAATTTCATCAAAATCCCTCCAGTGATTTTTCTGTGATGCGGTAACACACAGACAGACAGACGAAAATTCTAAAAACTATAGATTCGGCCTCTGTATTGATAATAATGTTTATTTCAATAAGATTTTCCAAAAAATATTTAATGTACAGATTCGACTTAGTTAGAATTTTATTATACGTATAGATGTAGATACTTTCTAAATATATTTAAATATCACAAACACACTTGAAAAAACACGAAATAAGTAATTACTAAATATAGTAGCTAATCCCGTCGCGCGCTCTCCGTCGAATTGTGAGTAAGAGACCCGGGCGGTGGGCCGGCTACGTTCGTTCCGTCATAGTGACGTCACACGCACCCTCGTACATGGATTTTGCCGGCAGGAACGGCGTAATGTTTATTACTTAATATCTTCGTAAGTTATGGTCCGATTTTGAAAATTCAAAAATATATATCATTCTTATGTCTTATTAAATAACGTGGATACTAGTTCTATGGAATTTGCTATAACTGTACTGATCCTCATTGTAAGTACCGTATATACCTACTTTCATATGTATTTATTGAAAAAAACTGTTATTTTGTCATAACAAACAGATATAATAATGATTATATTTTTTTAATTAATATCTGATTACAGCTATATATTTTTAAATAAACTAAATAAACATCAAATTCATATAGTAATATGGTTATAATATTAATTTAATAAAAAAGCTTGATAATTTCCAACTGTATGTACGACACAAACACAGACAGTATAAATGCAAATCAATCTCAATGCAAATGTAAATGGCGTTACGATTCTTATGCATTGACGTAAATGCGCGCGACCTCTCTTTTTTTGACGCATTAGTTTGTGAATCGATCAAGCAAATCTTTACTGCCATCACTTTTATTCTAAATCCATACTTCAATAGGTAATAATATTATAAATTTGAAAGTTTGTGATGATAGATGGATAGATGTTTGTTACTCTTTCACGCCAGAACGGCGGAATGGATCTGGACGAAAGGCACAGAGATAGATTATAGTCTGGAATAGCACATAGTTACTATTATTATTTTTACTATCCCCGAAAAATATACGGTTCCCGTAGAATAGATTTGCTTTTGTCTAGATAAGAACCCGAAGTGAAACGAGAGTGAGTCGCTAGTATGTTTATTAATGTGTAATAGTAGGAGTTTTTACTCGAAAGTACAATTTTCTTTTGAAAAAAAAAACTAAAAATTTGAATAAATACAAAAAAAAACCAAATTGTCAATCTTGCGTCTTTTTTTAAAAAACAAACTATAAAACTTGAATAAATATTAAAAAATAAATAAAAGTAAAAACTTTTTATGCGACCGAGATTCGAACCTGGCACCTGTGATTGTTGATCTTGCACCTTGGCCGCTTGACCAAGATGCTTATTCCCGAGCGTGCAAATTACCGTCCATATTTAGCGTGGAATAGCAAAAGAAAACTGCATGAAAACTCGAAAACACGCGTTTTCTCAGACATAAGACTACTCTAGATCGATTTATCGCCCCCGAAACCACCCGAACACTAAATTACATTAAAATCGTTGGAGCCGTTTCCGAGATTCAGATTACAATTTAAAAAAAATAGTATTATTATTCGCCAATAGATGTCAGAAAGAGTCATTTTTTCAGTTTATGTTTAAGTGGCAACATTAGGACTACCCAAACGCCAACTTTTTATTATTTTTTTCCAATAAAAAAAATAAGTTTATGTTTTAGTTGATTATCGATAAACTTGATTATTGAAAACACGAAAATAAAACGACATTTTCTAAAAATACCTGGGCCACGGAGCTTCGCTCGAAGTTTTTGGTCACAAGTACAATTTTCTTTTTTTTTTAAAAACAAAAAACTTGAATAAATACAAAAAAAATTATACCTTTGTATCCGACCGGGATTCGAATCCGGTGCCAGCCGATATAAAACCAAGAATATTTGATTAGTAAATGAAAACTACCAATCAGTTATTTTTTTACTTTTTTTAGTGCTTTTGTTTTGAAGTCGGTTTTTTGTTTTTGTTAGAAAGTTTTTTGCATAAATACATTTTACATATTATATTTTTTAACTAGCGACTCACCCTCGCTTCATCATACCAAATTTCATAAAAATCTCTCTAGAGGTTTTTCCGTGATACGGTAACAGACAAACAGATAGACAGACAAAAATTCTAAAAACTATAGATTCGGCCTCTGTATCGATAATAATATCTATTTCAATAAGATTTTCCAAAAAATATTTAATGTACAGATTCGACTCGGAATTTTATTATATGTATAGATAATTTATTATGTTATCTTTTTAGCTCGTGACAGATTCCCATCGACATCGTCGACAGACGACAATGAATCGGGGACCGATGGCGAAGCAGACCGATCCCGACGTTCAATATCGCACGCCGGTCATTCTGGACCGCCACCGGTAAGGAAACAAACTTCCGTGTTCCTACAAAAATTGTTGCAACAAACTTACTAATAAAGAGGCATTGAAATTGCACAGAGGTCTAAATTTCTATCAAAAAGCCATTACAGAGAGTTGCAAAACTTTTCATATTGGAAGCATTATGCTTTTTATTTTCTTCCTAACTTTTCTATTAAAAATAGTCAAAGGAGAGGCTTTTATCCAGCAGGAACCGAAAATCATTGATCAAAAAAGTGCACTTGCTGCACGTACGTAAATGCAAGATACACAATCAGCGACAAAAAATGTCCTCGCCGAATGAGCGCTCACTTGAACATTTGAGCGCGCTTTTTTTTTATGAAAACAACTTTAAGCATTGCATTTAAGGTTCAATTTATATTGTTGTATATTTATTTCAACTAGATTAATTACCTAAACACAATTGGTGACAGTTTTAAGAGAACTTTTGCATGGAATTGTGTATCTAGTATACTTTTTTGATCGGTGCCGAAAGCATGTTAAATAGATATTGATGATGATATAAATCTTTTTTTTTTTTCTCAAATTGTTTTTTTTCTGTATTTTTTTATATTATTAAATTTGAAAATAAACAAGATTCTAATCAACATTACTTATTACGAACTTTATAAATACATATAACATTTTGTTTCAAAAGGGCGGGATAATAGTTCGCAAACGTCGCGGCAACTTGCCAAAGCATTCAGTGAAGATCCTCAAGCGATGGCTGTACGAGCACCGATACAACGCGTACCCGAGTGACGCGGAAAAACTTACTCTCAGTCAGGAGGCCAACTTGACAGTATTGCAGGTGATATATTGTGTTTGTTGTGTTTTTGGCACTATTTTTACTTTTTAAAATATGTCCTGATAGGTGTTTATTAATATAGTATACAAGAATGCAAGAACAAAACATATTTTGTGTATTGTTAACTTATAGGTTATATAAACAGTAAATTGTGGAATAGAAAAATTAAAAAAGAAAAAACAATATGACTACGTAAAAAATATTACCTAAAAAGTAAAGATGAATCTAATGATATCGTAATATGTATGTATTATAAATTATAATCCATCAAATTTTCAAGCTAAGCTACGGAGTGTGATAAAAATAAACATACATATTACATGCTTATTAAAATCATATTCGAACTGATACGCGAGACTAAAAACTAAAAACTACGTTACTATCTTTTTTTTTAATCCGTCCAGTTATTAAAAATAGGTCAATTATTTTTTGATGTATGAAATTAATGGTCACTAGCACAGTATAGGAATGTTCAAAAAAATTATTCGAATGTATAGATAATCTTTTTAAGGTTCCGTATCTGAAAGGTACTAACAGAACCCAGTAGGGTTCCGATAACTAACTCCGCTGCACGTCCGTCCGTTCGTCTGTCCGTCATAGGGCTGTACTCATGCACCGTAATAGGTAGAGAGTTGAAATTTTCACATAGTGTGTATTTCTATTGCCGCTATAACAACTAATAATAAAAAACCAAGATGGCGTATTTCATAAAGCATGCCGTGCAAATAAATAAAACTATAATGGTACGGAACGTCTGCGAGTCCAACTCGCACTTGACAGATTTTTTTATCATTCACAACCAACAGGTATGCAACTGGTTCATCAACGCTCGCCGCCGCATCCTCCCCGAGATGATCCGGCGTGAGGGCCACGACCCCCTGCACTACACCATCTCGCGCCGCGGCCGCAAGCAGCTGGGCGGCGCGTCCGGCTCCGGCGCCGGCGTCGTCGTCACCGCCTGGGACGGCGAGGGAGAGCCGGAGGTAAGCGGTTTTTTTTTATTATTTGAATACGCCTAGGAAGACGAAAGCGGATGAAGTACAGTTGCGTGAATATTGTTTAGCTTTAGTTTTTTTTTATTTCAACAAGAGGTACACGTCATGGAAGTTTTTTTTTTTAATTTGAATACGCCTAGGATGGCAAAGGCGGATGAAATACAGTAGCATGAGTATTGCTTAGCTTTTGTTTTTAGGATTCCGTACCCGAACGTGTCCGTCTGTCCGTCGTCTGTCAGGTTTTACAGCAAAACAGTTGGAGGTAGTCTTCAAATTTTCACAGTATAAGCAAGCATCTTGTTGACCCAAAGCCATTCAAATTGTCAAATATTTTTAAATGTTTTAGAGCCCTCCTTGGCTCTATATAGCTAAAGGGGAGCGCGCAAAAAAAGGGTTGACCTACCCCATCGAGTGGGGTATTCTTTTTTAGAGCTTGTTGAGTAGATAAATACTGTATTTTTTGTTTAAAAAAATATTGAAATACAAAGGGATGAGAAGCCACCAAAGTCAGTTTATTTTTTCCAAATTTTCTTCCATAGAATTTTTTAACTTCTAATTGACCTAATAACATGAAATTTAGTAATAATGTTTATTATTACGTTTATTTTACTAAAACACCCTAATATATTGATAAAAAATTAAGATGGTGAATTTCAAAAAGGTTGCTATGCAAATTAAAAAAAAAAACGATTATGGTACGAAACCCTTCGTGTGCGAGTCCGACTCGCACTTGTTTTTCTTTATTTGAACTGCATATTAAAGTTGTAGTACTTATAAACCAAATATTCACCTTTAATATATTAGTGTAGACATTTTTTTTTATTTTCCACAGGGTGAAGGAGGTCAAGACCATGACTATGGCGACGGGTTGCTCGTATATCGTAGTGATGGGGAGTTAGAGGGAGAGGAGGGCTATTCCTCCTCAGCTGTGAGTGAGGAAGAAGTAAAGTACGACCCCTCTGTGTGGCAGTCTGTTATAAGATATGGGCCGGAGAGGGAGATGCACCCCGCTGCTAGAGGGTAAGACGTTTTTTATTTGTTACTTATGTATGTAAGTATGTATGTATGCATGTATGTATGTATTATATTATGTGAATAGTAAATGATATAGGAATATTTTTTTTAATTTTATAAGTAAGCCGATGGTAGAAGTCTAATGGATTTTTATACTGTTTCTAAAGTGATGAATTATGTATATTATGGGTCCTGGGTTTCGAGTCCCGGGTCGGGCCAAGTTTAGTTATTGAGTTTTTTTGGTCAAGAAATTTTTAGTAACAGCCTAGAGTTGGGAAATTGACGGTGTATCCCCCCGTCAGGGCTGCCAGTAGAGACAACTACTATCAGTAGAGCCAATTTATTTTATACCGCTGGGTCACTTGAAATTATACCAAATCAAATTTGATTGTGCAAATTAACAAAACTTTTGAGAAATAGTCTGTGATGAATAAAAAAATTTCAATAAAAATACGTAATATGTAACTTAAAAATACATACATAAAATAATCATATTTTACAATTTTCGTATCCAATTATACGATCTGTCAGCCCTGCACCCCGTGCCTCGGCTGTCACGTGTCCTGCGCCGACACTGAAATCGTTCGGAAAGATATTATTATTATGATAAGATATTGTGCAGAAGTAATATGGTAACGTACGGTCCGCCAGCAGCTCGGCGGCGGTGGTGGCGGTGCGCACGGCGGAGGGCGAGGAGGGCGCGGGCGCGGAGGGCGGCGGCTGGCACCCGCAGCTGGCGCACCTGCCGCAGCTGCCGCACCCGCTGCGCAAGAAGCTCCAGGTACTACCCTTGTGTTGCTTTTTTTTCTAGGTAACACTACTAAAACATTGTAACGTGAGTCGCGGGTTCGAATCCTGGCTTGTGTTGCGTTTTTTTTCCTTTTAATTTTTTTTTTCAGTTAACACTACTAAAATATTATAACCTAACATTATTACGATTTTTTGGCTAATAAGTAATTTAACTTTAACTTAGTTTTATAAAAAAAAATATCTAAGAATGTGTTTGAATGGCACTTTTTTTAAAGTCTTGTTAAAGGGAAGACACTTTGTTCTTGTGTTCTATATATACGAGTATATACAGTATATTGTTGGCACTATAATATTTTTACTTTCACTACATTACACTATTTGATTTAACACTTCAAATGGTTACTTCATTTTAACACTAAAAACTCAAAAGGTTTAGTTCTTTTAAGCCTTCTCAATGTCCGTGTTGTTGAGGAGCTGGATTGCCTCGACATTCACATGCCTTTTGAAGTGAAACTTCTTTAGAATCGTTATGATTTGAAACTCGATGTAATGGAAATGCGACACCTGAAAAGATATAAACACATAAATATATAAAATTAAGCCGGCGAGAGAATGAGATAGAATACATTCCCATGTTACCATGGTAACCGTTGTTATTGTCTAATAAATATATAATATTATATACTTTTCGTATATGATATTCTATAAATATATGATTGTAATAAATATGTCTTATTTAATTATTGATTTGTTTTAATTCAATTGCGATATCCATATTTTTTTCTTACTCCATAACTGTACTACTTACTGGTCACAGTGGTAAATTTCTTAAGATTTAAATGTTGACATTTTATATAAATTTTATAAATGTATAAACTTAAAATTTGCAATTCAAATGAGCTTGTTAATGTCTATTTGAATATTTTGTGTCTGTCTGTCTATTACCGCATCTCAGAAAAACCACTAGAGAGATTTTGATGAAATTTGGTATGGTGATTGCTGGTTATCCGGGTCAACATACAGGGTGATCAAAAACCAAATTGTTAGGTTTCACATATTAGATACTCTTACTATGCAGTTTTTGTGTTTTTTCTCAGAAATGAGATATTTTCCCGCGGTTAAAAGTATGTCACTCTCCAGCCCTCCAACTATCTCCACACAAAAAATCACGCCAATCCTTCACTCCGTTTCGACGTCAAAGAAGGACAAACAAACACACTTTCACATTTATAATATTATATATACGCAGACGACGAGCGGAGGCGAGGGCGAGCGCGACAAGTTCAAGTGCCTGTACCTGCTGGTGGAAACCGCGGTGGCGGTGCGCCAGCGCGAGCAGGAGCAGGAGGAGGTGCCTGTTTAGTGCTCGAGTCGTGCCCCACTAGAGCTTGACACGAGCCAAGCCGTAAGTTTATGTTCATTTTAATATATTTTCTGAGTCTGGTAATGAAAAGGAGCGGGATGAGGTGCCTGTTTAGTGCTCGAGTTGTGCCTGACCAGAGCTCGAGTAGACGTACAAGCTGTAAAGCACAGTATAAAAATCCACACAGTAGAGATTGCCCAATGATTTTAACGAAAGTGCTGTCAAATACAAGGATTTTTAAAAAATACCAATTTTCAAGGCAAAGTTTCAAAGTTTGTACAACGACACGTCTGGCTCAATTTATAGTGACACTACTTGCTGTACCAGCGGTGCGGGTTCGCGTCTCGCTGGGGGCATTCATTTGTGTGATGAGCACGAACGTTTGTACTCCAGTCATGGGTGTTTATATTTATAATATGTATGTATGTATTTAAAGTTATATGTGTAGTGTATCTACTATCTAGTATCCATAACACGACCCTCGTAGCTTACCTTGGAACTAGATGGTGCTGTGTGTTAATAACCCAACATATTTATTTACTGTAGTGTCATCTCTTGGCAAATTACAGTTTAACCTGCATGACAGTCAGACGTGCCTCTCATCCGCGTCTACTTTAATAAAAAAATAATATGAATTTATCGTTTTCAATTTTATTTGTATATATTTCAATTTTATTTTTTTATTTTTTAGGTAAAAAGGCTACAAAAGCGATCGGACGCGTTCATCTCGGAAATTTTATTGGTACGACATATTTAACCGACTTCCACTAGAGTAGGTCCGGCATACTGTATTTTTTTACTATGGATAAAGTTTTATATTCTTCAATAATAATACTATAAAGTATTATTTAAATTATTTCTAACAAGAGTTTTATGTTTTTAATTTCTATCCATAGTTTATAGACGTCACATGTAGTATCTACTTATATAAGAATATATTCTATTATATCAAGTAGTTTTTGGTATAAACGATAAGAATTATAAAATAAAACAGAAAAAATCACCATACAATATATTTTTTTTTAAATGAATAAATTTTTATTCATTTGTAACGAATTTGCTATTTGTTGGATATAAACTAAAAATGTTTATATTTTTTTAATTTTTGTTTTAAGCATTTTTATTATTTAATAAAATAATTATTAAATAATTTAATAGAATTTAAAAATGCTTAATACAAAGAAGCATATGCACAAAGTATTTTTTTAAGTGTGTAATGTTAGTTTTTCTGTTTTATATTATAGTTTAGTTAAGAATACTGCCCTGTATGATTTATAGTGTATCAGTAGATTCATATATCGTACACAATTAGCATTCACTGTTATTTAGACTGTATTTGATAATAATATTCAAATATTAATACTAAACTTACTTTACTGGAGTTTAGATAAGATGTCATTGTAGAATCAATGAAGAAAAATTGTAAAAAATGTATGGCAATGACAAAGATTTAATATGCCATTTCAATACAATTTTTAAAATGTCTATTCTTCAATTATTGTGACATTTAAACTCACTGTTACGAGGGCTCGGAAACCCGTTCAATTTTTAAACCGGTTTTGGTCATTGACCCCAAATAAAAAAAGGCTTTTCGGTTATGTTTTTAACTGGTTAAATCCCGGAGAACGGTTTTTAACGAATTTAAGTTATGATAATTATTAAAATTAACCGGTTAAAATGAGTTTTTGTGCGTTTACACTTGGCAAATCTTGGCTAATGGTGAATTGCGTAGTAGAAGAATACATGCACGTTTCTTACTTAGGAATGACTTAATCGGTTTATTTTGGTATCAAAACCGAAACGAACGTTTCTCTAAGAATAACTGTTAACCATTATTATTTTGATTTACGAAACCGTTTCTTTTAATTAACCGGTTTAAGAACGAGCGTAAAATTAACCATTAAATTACTGAAATAAACCGGTTCCGAGCCCTGGTTACGAGTAACTAGTAATGGGCAAAAAGCACTATATAGTTTTTAATTACAGTCTATATTAACTTATATATTATCAACACAAGTAGAGGGTATATATGTATATTGATAACAACTAAGTGGATATATTACGAATGATTAAGGCCGCAACGCATGATTGGATTTGGTTTGGCCATGGATCGGATTTGGTTTAAAGGTGATAATCGTTGGTCACACACACAACTAAATCTGTTACCACAGGGTACAATATTTAAAAGTGGGTATAGACTATCTTTATAATTTATACTCCATTTGGTGGGTAACGGTAAAGCTATAGCTTGTAATGTGTATACATTACATATATTAAGTACACAACTACACTAATATATATATATGTGAATTTTCATACGTTGTTTCACGTATTTAAATGAAAAGCGTGTTCTAAAAAAAAATATTGCTTTAGTTTTGCCATTACCTACTAAATGGTGTATAAAAAAGTATCTATAGCCTATAATACTTTAAATAAATGTAGAAATCTATAAAAATCGATAAAAACTTCCACACGGCTGGTTTTGATTTGGAGCCAACGTGTTCAACGGACGGAAAAATATTATTAAATATATTTATAATTAATCATAAAGTCGACAAATGACGAAGTTTGTTTCGGACCGGATGATCGGCCGTACTGGTATAAACCGGCATGAATTAAGTGAAGTATTCAATATTTATGATTAATTTTAACTAACTGAGAATAATCGACAGTTATATACATTATACAAGTAATCTTTTACATTTATGTAATTAAATATTTTCATCGCCATCATTCGTAATCTATCGTCTTTAATTTAAGGCCCGTTCATATCATCCGATGTTATATTATTAAAAAATATATCTGCATATATAAACGGTCCTTGTAATATATTATTACTATTATAAAATGGTGTATATACAATACTATACATGTCGTACTGTTTGAATATAACGAGATAAACTGACTACAGCGTTTTTTTTAAATATAGAACTCGTATAAAATGTTTGATTTCAATGTACGTTGATTTTTTTTTCTATGAAAATAACGGTAAAATTATTATATTTTAAATACATATTATATTTACTTTTTTATCGTTTATGACAAACGTGATTGTGTCAAACAATTAATAATTTAATAGGTAATGTAAGAAGGTTTCATATTTCAAATTCAGTTATTAAAAACATCATTGATAAAAATAAAATATTTTCTAAACATATGGGTAATATTTTTTATTTCTTTTGCCATAATATGTTTTCTTATAATACCTACTTGGATCGTTTTGTTTGTTTAATGCTATAGAATTTTTAATAAGAAATCTTCTAAAGAGACCTCTAAAAATGATAACGGTACATTAATTGCTCGATTTATGTATTTAACGAGTCTGAACTCTGAACTTATTGAATTAAGTATAACCTGGGAGCCAAGTGTTTTCCTTACGTCATCAATTTACGATACAGATTAAGAGTGAAAGGGAAATTATTCGACGACAACAAAACTCATTTATTATATTTATTGTATATAAAAAATATCATAATATACTATTAGAAAGCTATGTTTTTGGCAGAATACGTCTCGTCCACAGTCTTGTAATAAAGTATTTTTTTTTAAATAACAAGGGGAACAGAATTGATAATTCAAATTTCAAACTTTAATGGCCAGAAGATTGATAATTCACTTTTTTTGGACTAATGGAAATACAAATAACGTTCAATATGGACATATTAGTGAAGTAAATGAGGAACAAGGGAACGATAATTCACAAAATATTTTTGCCACAGATAAGTAATAAAAATGGTAAGCCAAGGACTGTTACCGCGGTATTTGGAGCGGTGAGAGGGTGCAGTTTTATATGCACAGTAGCGATGGGTCGTCGACGTATTTAGCGTGAACGAAACTAGACCGTTCATTTTCTTTCGTCGACTAGTCGATTGACCAGTTCAAATCGTGGACTGTGGTTCACGTACGCTTCAATGTAGTTGTAGACGCTAGACAGTCTATAGTTACTAGTTTACGTTGCGAGACGGACTGTCTGACTCTATGAATTGAACTAGTTCATTTGAAATACGTGAACCGTCGAACCGTCGACGCAACGTCGACCGGTTGATTGAACTAGTCCGTTCATTCAACGACCATAGCTAATGCATACTGGGTAATTGAATCAGTGAAAGCTAGCTCTTGGATAGATTTCGTAGAATGTGAATACGTCGTGTCCACAGTCTTGTATTAACGTAAAATAAAATATTTTTTTTATCTACACAATATGTAATAAACTACGTAAGGAAACAATTTTTGGCTCTCCTTAATGCTATATAACAAAAGCTTTAAGTGCGCAATAATAAAGTAATATTAATTATCAACTCGGAAAACGTTATTTCGTTTGAACATAATAACCGTCAAAGTAAAATGTCTTGCAATTTTTCATGTATGTAATTTAAAGATATTTTTACATTTACATCGTTATAGTGAATATGTATAAGTATATCGCATAAGAATTTCAGCAAAAGGTTTATTTAAAAGATTTTATTTTTTGTGTTCCTTCGTATTGTTTGATGACGCTCGTGCGTTGTGGTAAAGGTATTACTGAAGCCGAATCGCCTCCGATTGTAATCGACTAACTTGATATCGATAATCGTTAAAAATAAATATAAAAAAAAATTAACTAATGATTAGGGTTCCTTTTTATTAAACAGACACAAATATTACTTTAATTTTCATACATTTTGTAAGCTGTACTGTAATGTATCGAATAACGATTTTTGATGTCGAGTATTATCGACAATCGATAAGCCCTTTATTATTTTAACAGTCAATTTATAGTTTTTTATCATAGAGACGGCGAATTCTATATCAATTTGGTCTGGTTTGTATGTATTTGATAATTGTTAATTTTATAGCTTTTAAGTTATTTTTAAGAAGTCTTTTAGTTTTTTCTCTTTGAGTCGATTTAACTTGAGTACAATAACCTGAGGTTAAGCTTATTTTAGTGCTGTACATACATACATGTAACTTCGTAAAATTGTTAGTGATTTGAATAAATATGATTTCTCAGAATGGTGTTTTATTTTTAATTTGCCTTATAAATTTAAATATTATGTAATCCTAATTAGTATCTATATAATAATATAAAACTTAATATAATTAATTAGTACTACCAAACAGATTTGAAATATTTTTTTTTTCTTTTTTTAGCCTAAATTATTGTAAAGTACCTAACAGTAGTGTAGACGTCATAGTTTGTCAGTATACTGAAAATAAGACGCAAATAATTTAAAAAAATATTTATTTAAAATCAAATACTAAATATAATATACTGTTTCAATAAATTTCTTATAATAAATGTTAAAATTAAATCAAGCTTTGTAAATGTCCAATCTGTTCACAGTGCTTCGTCTTTTAGCGCTGCCATCCAGTACGGGGGATTTTCGTTTCCCTCCAGTGTCACCAGTACTTTCTATCTCAATGTCTTGAGTCGGTATTGCCAACATTAAAACATCAAGACTATTATCGCTTTCTTTATCTGAAGCCAAAATTTTTAAACTATTATGAATATTATAAGAATTAAAATATTTTTGTTACATTATGCTTTGTCAAATTTTACTATTTTTATTTAGATTTTAAAGCGGAAAAAAAGCACATATACTAAATCATCTAAACCAATTTTATATTTTAATTTTTAAATAAGCATTTATAAAGGATCAAGGAAATAAATTAAGAATAATATATTACAATAACATATTTATTAAAGGAATTAAAAAATAAACTAAATAAGAAATGTGAAAGTAAAAAGTAATTATTAAAGAACTAATATTGTAAAAAAAGAAGCAAAACCTATATGTAAATTTAATTATTTTATGTAACAAAACCTCCAATATACCATACTTACTTCATTTGACAGTCTATAAAACAACAATTAGTAATACTCTCAATAATCTTATTCTAAGTATCTATTCAATGGCAAAAGTTTTATTAAAATGGGTAAACGCTAACCGAGATCACGTTCGCTATTGTTTTTCAGCAAATATTTCAAACGAAATTCTTCTTGAGCGAGTCTCTGACGGCGTTTGCGTTCCGCGCGAGCGTCTTCACTCAGGTCTTCAAATTTCACCTCCTGTTCATAATTATTAAGTTTAACACTAATTTATACTACACAAAGGAAAAATAAAATAGAAAAGTACATACTAATAAGCAATATCGTAATACCATCATATAAAACATTACAAAAGTTTACGATTAAAAGAAATTAAATTTGAAAATATTTTATTCTTTAACAAAATGTTTAAAAATTACAAATAAGATTGAAAGCCTTTTCAGTGCACAAAACACCCATAGCAGGCAAATATTTAAAATTTATTACTTTTCAATTATGACTTAATTCTTATTCACATGCTTATTTAAAATCACAGATATAAATATACTATGTATCAAATAAAACAGAATGAGATTGAAGTTGAGAAGAAATAAAAGAACATTATTACTATAATTAATCATTGGGATCGTTTAAAAGGCAAAACAAAAAGACAGCAAAACTGAAACAACAATTAAACATCTCATAAATTTCAAACGATTTTATTATAATAAAAACATGGACAAACCACATATTTAGTCTTACTTTAAATCTATAACTGTACATCCGCAATTCCTTTATATGTATGTATAGTGATAAAAGATCATCATATAAAAAAATACAAGTGAGATATGAAACCGTAGAATAATGACGGTAAAAATGCACACCTATACACTACTACATCGTACATTTGGTATATCCAAGAGAAAAACTGCATAACAACGTGCTATAGAAATATCGAAACCATCGTGTCTTACAAAGTATTCATTAGAGAAAACATGCCAAGAACCTCTAAAATATGATTTATTGCATCTCCTTCATTTTAAATTTTTTATACTATGTATGTATGAATGTTAAAATGTTTTAAACTTGAAAATTATCAATAAAAATCTGTATTTTATAAAGTTTTTTCTTATATTTATAGGACTGATGGCACTAAAGATCTTAGCCTTGACTGATTGGAGCAATAAAAAAAAACAGTTCACTAATCCAAAACCAAATAAAATAACATTTGTAACCACCCATTTTATTAGACGGTCAAAATTTCCAATTCATGTAATGCCTACACCTACCTATAAGAACTATACCAACGACTTCCAATAAAAAAGTCCCTAGAATACTGAGCATCAAGCGAGAATACAATCTCCTCATAAAACACACTTAACACTAAACTAGTAACTTTAAAAAATTCAATAAAAAATAGAGAACCACTTTTGAGGCTTAAAATATCCCCAAAGTCTGGAGTCTACCGCACTCTAGTACTATGAAACCATGACATCTACACAACATTAGACAATCCAAAGTCCTACACACAACTCATTAGATATAGGCGAGTAATACACGAACGACAAATTTGCAGTTGACATTAATTGTTTACAACTATTATAATTGAGCATTCACAAACAATACAACATCACCAAACTTTTTTTTTTCAGAAAGTTCTAAGTATTTCATGTAGAATTACTCAATACATAAACGCAAGAGATTCGCTAACTGCCCCAAATAGTTTCTGTAATGATTATGAATGTACAATAATAACAGTTTAAACTCTAACAAACATTTAAAATTTAGAAAAGTCTGAACAACTGCAAATTTGCCGCTCGTGTGAAAGCTACCTAAGATTTAGGGACAGAGGGGTCGGGTGGATTCCCGGGGGAGTTCGTTTTTGAGGCCTCATCAGGGAACTGCTTTTCCACTTGCTCTGCGACCCACTTCTTAACCTTCTGCTCCGTCCAAAAACCATCATAGAAGATCGTGGGTTTTATCCAACAACCCTGAGGTGTTTGGAAATGGGGCTCCTCGCGTTTACACTCCACAGACCCAGCACGGCCATTCACAACCAAGTTTTTTGGCGGAATGTTGAAATTTAGATTTACATTCCCATGATGACGGTCGTAGGGCTCGTAGGCAAAGTGCCAGGGGTATTCATAGTAGTTTTGGAAAACGTGTGTCGGTGGTGGTGGGGCAAGGCGAGGGGGCGTATACATGGGAGGGACTACGCCGCCCATCACTGGTTGAAGAACAAAACTTACGTTAGAGTTTGGTCTGACGGTTGGGGGAGGTACTGGGGGTCGAGGCGCATTTGCCGGGGGGCCTCGGTTAGCAGGGGGCAAGTTTGCTGGCATTGGATGAGCCTTAGCCACTGGCGGATTGACAATATTTTTTACCCCAGGAACTACCGGTACTGGAACTGGAACTGGTACTGCAGATGACACAGGAGCTTGGATATTCATATCTTTTTTAATATTTTGTTTTATATTTTTTGGTTCTGACAGCTTATTATTCAAGTTTTGGTTGTTCTCTTGGAGTGGCTCTGGGTCCCTAGGAGGTGGTGGATTTACTACATCATTTGATTTATGAGATTCTAATACTTCCATTAGGTTTGTAGCTACACTGCCTCCAAAACTGAGTAATGTTTCACGAAGTGCATTTGTAACAGCACACTGAAATTTAAAATTATTGTTTTATAAGCATTGAATAAAATTAACTCTTAGGGTTTCAGAATCAAAAGGCTTAAAATTTTAAAGCAAGACATTGTTAACAAAATATAATAACTTCTATTTGTTTGTATTTACCAACCTTTCTTGCTCTATGTATGGCAGCTCCCTTATTTGGAGCAATAGATGTAGCATAGCCAATATTTTCCCTTTGTATATCCAAGGTTTTTACTATCACAGAAACAAAAGATGCCACTCCTGCTGTGTATTTCCCATTTGTAAGTTCAACAAAATCTGTATAATTTATAAAACCACTATTAGTTAATTTAAAACTGATTAAAAGACAACAAAAGAAGGTTGAACTGTACAATCTATGACATAGATTTAAGGGAGGAGAGATGGTGGGGGAGGAGGGGAGGGTGAGAGGAACTCCCCTTTAAAAGGAAAAACCGCAGAGGCTAGTAGTTTTCGAGATATTTAATTTTCAAAATTTCAATTCTAGAGGTTAAATATTTTTTATATGTTTGGACTCTCTATCACCTCCCCTATCCAAAAATACCACTCACTCCTCCAAGGGCCACGTCCCATATACTAAACTGCAGCCAGAAAAATAATAATTTATTACCTAGTTCCTGTTTTGTAACAGTCCAACTCCAGTTATTGAATCCCCATTCGGAATGGCCAAAGTTAATAAGTTGCTGACGTCTTTGTATAGGTTCTTCTTCTTCCAGCATCCCCTCAACAACAGGCATGCTGTCAGGCTAAGGAATATACAAAATGAAGTGCTATGTGCTATTCAAAAAAATCATCTTAAAAACACCACAGCAATATATTATTATTGTTGCTAATAACATGACAGTGTATTATTTTTTTTTATATTTTGTTTTTTTATTATATGCACAAAGACGTAGTTACTTTATAATATACCGTATATTACATTAATAACATATAACTTCTTACCAGCTTTATGCTGCAATTTGCAACGGGAAAGCCTGGCTTTCTCTGCATCCTGGTCGAATTAAGATTTAATAGAAATAAAGCTTCCACCAAGAGAAAAAGTCGTTATATGTAGATTTTATTAAAAAAGAAAATGAGCATAAGTGAAATAACACAAATTAACTATGTGTAAAACTCTAATCCGCAAATTATACCCGACAAAACAATTATTGACATTTTACAAACAGCACGGCACAGATCCAGAAACAACAAGACTGCACGGGTTTAACTGACATAACATTGCTATAATTTTGCTACATATAGCTTAAGTTCAGAATTTATCAGCTTGAAGTTTGTAATTTATTATAATGTGAATATATATTTTAACAATAAAATAACCCATAAAAAACAAGAAATATTACGAAATAATTAAAAATAAGTTTTATAATTTATTAATATAATTAGTTCAGTATTTTTTGAACGTACCTCATAGAACTTATAACAGCTGTAACTGTTATTCTTAGTCTATGACTCTATGATTGTAAATAAATGTCAAATGTCAATGAAAAGTGAAAACAAAAAAAAAACTCTTTACTCCAAATCGAAAAAATCTTAACATGAAACATCTATCCTGAAAAAAAAATCTGTAATAAACTTAATCGCGATTTTAAAATTCCGTTACTTTTTACGAGGAATAATTAATATTATTAAGATAATAATTTTAGTATTATAACATAAATATGGCTGAAGTATTACAAATAGATGGAAGTGTGCTAGAAGGGGTACTATTTTCTTAGTAATGAAGTTACAATAACAGAAGTACATCAAAATTATGCATTATATATTAACCTTTTATTTTTATTTTAGGGAGGACAAATACTCCGTATGTCTATTTCTTTGAGTGCCATCCTAGGGATACCCGTCAGAGTCCAAAATATTCGCGCCGGCCGGAGTAAACCAGGATTAGCCGCACAGCATTTAAAAGGTTATTCCTAAGATGAAATGTAGAAAAATAAATCGATTTCATCCTAATTCTCAAACACTACAATACCATCATATGTGTAAAAACTTATTACCTAAAACTTAAATCCAATTCTTAAAATATTCTAATATATTACATATACTAGCGACTCACCCTCGCTCCGCTCGGGTTCATTCCTACTTACGTTTTAACGTTTAGTGCAATAAATAGTATATGTTGACAGTTGACATGGATAACCAGCCATCATCATACCAAATTTCCTTAAAATCCCACCAGTGGTTTTCCCGTGATGCAGTCACACAGACAGACAAAAATTCAAAAAACTATAGATTATGCCTTTGTATTGATAATAAATAATAATGACTATTTCAATAATAATATTTTCAAAAAAATATTTAATGTACAGATTCAAATATATCAGAATTTTAGTATATGTATAGATTATTAATTTTATACTTGCTAATTTTTATATTTATGAATTTTCAGGGATACAATTACTTGCAGAAATGTGCCAAGCTCAATTAAAAGGAGCCAGCATTGGATCCACAGAGATTGAATTCATACCTGGTGAAATTAAAGGAGGACATTATGTAGCTGATACAAAAACAGCTGGGTTAGTATTGATGAATTATTTGCTATGTTCATATAAAACTAATAGTTTATATTATATTATAATCTTTCTTAGTTGCTGATGTATAATGACATGACTATAAGATTTGTTTGGTGCGTGGAAAAGTTAGTATTTTATGTCAAAAATGTTATATTTCAGATCAATAAGTCTATTACTTCAAGTAGCATTACCTTGTGCACTGTTTGCTGATTCACCTGTTATATTGGATCTCAAAGGAGGCACTAATGCAGATATGGCTCCTCAGATAGATTACATGGAAAGAATATTCAAAAATGTTCTTAGAGAATTTGGTGCCGTTTTTCGAATGAATATCTTGAGGAGAGGGTAAATTTAATAATATTTTTATATAACCATATTATAATGATAATTATAAATAGTTTGTGTTAAGCTGCCATTAAATTAATATGATACTAGTGGCTCACCCTCACTTCGCTCGGATACACCTCTAAGAAAACAAAAACAAACCTATCCCTCGGGAAGCGTACATTTTTCCGAGATAAAAAGTAGCCTATGTGTTATTCCAGACTATAATCTCTGTGCCAAATTTTCATTCATTCATCCAGATCTATTCAGCCATTCTGGCGTGAAAGAGCTATAAACATCCATACATACTCACAAACTTTCACATTTATAATATTTAATAATACGGATTTTCCATTAGCCTTTACTGGCTATTTTTTCTCAAGAAAGAAATGATCGAATTATAAATTTCACTTTTTGTCCCATAGTATATATCTATTTTACATTCATATCTGCCTGTTGTTGCTGCATAAAATGGGAACAGAGTGATAAACCTGTAAATATTTTGGATTTACCATAATATTTTAATAAGATATATAAACACTTGAACAAAATTCCAGATACTATCCAAAAGGAGGCGGCCATGTGTGGGTGGAAATAACTCCAATACACTCATTAAAAAGTGTGAGACTGACAGAAAGAGGACAAGTGAAAGATATCACTGGGATGAGTTTTGTATCAGGCGTGCTGCCAGTTAAGGTAAAGAATATGCTGTGAAGTAATAACTTCTTTAATATTCTCGGTATGTTGTGTAACAGCTAAATCTATACATATAATAAAATTCCAACTGAGTCGAATCTGCATATTAAATATTTTTTTAAACAATTTTATTGAAAAAGTCATTATTATACAGGGGCTGAACCTATAGTTTTTCAAATTTTTGTCTGTCTGTCTGCGACCGCATTAAGAGTAACCACTGGATAGTTTTGATGAAATTTGGTATGATGATAGCAGGTTACCCGAGTCAACATATAGGATACTTTTTACTGCGGGAAAATATCTCATCTTTGAGAAATTATACTAAACATTAATACGGTAACTAGGGACGCTAGTGCTGAAGTATAGGTAGGAATCACATTTGAATTAATAATACCGCCATAATATTACCACCGTACTGCTACCACTATAATAATTTAATTTTGTATATTTTTTTAAATATAATATAACAAACATTGATTTAAAAATGTCATACAATCCTTTTCAGTTAGCACACACCGTAGCAGAAGGGGTGCGGCAGGAACTAGGCGAGTACAAAGTAAAGATACACAGCTACAAGGAGGATCAGAACATTGCTCCAGACAGCTGTAGTGGGATCGTGTGAGTTTGAGTTAATCGGTGAAATAGATTAATGTACTAGTGAAGGCATTAGTAGTCCAGTGATAAAGCACTCGCTTGGGTGATTGAGTGAAACTGGTTCAAATCCTGGCTGCACCTTCTTCTGGGAAATCCTTGCACCTCTGTTATTTACATGTGCCAATTATTTCCAATATGATTGTCTTATAGTGAAGGAAAACATCATTAGAAAACCTGTATGTCTAAGAGAATCTACCAGTCTCAAAAAACATGCTCATACTCAACTGCTAATTACTACTCAACACAAAAACTATGAACAATCGCGTAACATACATGGGGGTGATTCGGGTACCCCAAGGGGTGCTCTATTTCTGGACTTCTGCTTGACAGTACTTTCTGGGACAACCTGTATATTGAAATGAAATTTATTTAGTAACAATTCTTATACTACTGTATACAACAGTAAAAAATAATGGCTATGATGATACGGCTAAAGTATAAACTGCGGAAAATAAATATTTCAAAGACAATTGTATATTTGCAGTTTATCCTGCAATACCACGACTGGGTGCGTGTTGGGCAACGACGCGCTGGGCAGCCGCCGCGCCGGCCCGCGGGAGGTGGCCAGGAAGGTCAGCAGCGAGCTGAAGAACATTCTAGATAGCGGAGCCTGCGTTGATCCACATTCACAGGTTTCACTATTATCGCTTACTAAAGATGCAATTAAAATGTCTCTAAGCTGAGGTTTAGAAGTGGAGAAGCCCTTAATAATATAAATAAAATAAATAGTCCATCCCACTTAATGGACAATATACTTTATTATCTATATATACTTCTGATGATCTAAATATACTTTATTGAAATAGACTTTTACGAGCACTTTTTTCTTGTCAATTTTACACTTTTAAATTAAATATCAGTATGTAAATCCGTGAGGAATCTACCACTCTATTCAAATGTTCACAATGAGTTTAAAGGCATTTTATATGTATATTAAAAAATTCTCATTTTAAATAAAACTAAATTTTAGGATTTTTAGAGACAGTCCGAAAAAAAATCAAAATTAATCGGTGAAAAAATCCGAAAAGACAGTTTTATTTAAAATGTCGAATATTCGCGTAAATCTCAGAAAGTATAAATAAATATTTTTAACACTCTTGTAACATTTTCAATTCACGCATATTCCATGCGTGATTAAAATAAATTAAACTAAATTGCTTTTGAATGAATCCTATATTTTTTAATATAATTTCTTTTTGATTAAGAAATTTTTTAAAAATATAAAATATTAAAAAGTGTAAATATAGGTGGGAAATCCAAAGTAGTTGAAACGCACGCCATTGGTCAGGTCGAATGACGTCAGAGTATTATCATAACAGAGCAATGAGTGATTTTGTCGATAGAAAAGGAAGTCGCCTTTTTTTATGTATGATACTGTGACGTCACGACAAGCGCACGAAATAGCGGACGTTTTTTATACAAAATTTTAGTTTTTTGGAGCTGGATATTTTTTTACAGTTATATGACGATATTAGCTATTGTATAAAAAATTTAAAAAAAATCACGCATATCAACAACTCATTCAAAATGAAATCATGGAAGTCAATTTTAACCTAGTTATATGGTCGTATCGAAATGAAACTTTGTATGTACATGTAGTTCTGATGACTGCCATTTTCGGATTTTGAAGCCAGTAGGTGGATGGTTGAACTTCCCTTCGAGTTTGGGCTCACATGATTTGTTTTGAAGAGATCAATAGATTGAGCTCGACTTGGGTTTAAATAAAATGTGTTTAAATCATGTTCAAGGGACCGTTTAAAATGTCAAATATTCGCGTAAATCTGAGAAAGTATTATTGATTTGGGTTTTTCAAATTTTATGTGTGGTTAAGCCTTTTTTTTAAACTAAATATATATTTTTAATGTTTACAGGACCAAGTGATAATCTACATGGCGCTAGCGTCTGGCGAGAGCGCGGTGCGCGCTGGTGACATCACTTTGCACACTCGGACCGCTATTTATATCAGTGAAATGATTGCCAAGGTACTTATAATAAAATTAAATAAATATCTATACATATAATAAAATTCTGAGTCGAATCTGTACATTAAATATTGTTTGGAAAATCTTATTGAAGTAGTCCTTATTATCTAAACAGAGGCCAAATGTATAGTTTATAGAGTTTTGTCTGTCTGTCTGAGAACGCATCACGAGAAAACCACTGGACAGATTTTGATGGAATTTGGCATGATGATAGCTGGTTATCCGGGTCAAAATATAGAATACTTTTTACAACGAGAAATCTATACTAACGTTAAACCTATCTATCCTATCTAAGGACGAACCCGAGCGAAACGAGGATGAGTCGCTAGTCATATTTATATAGAAATTTATCTTATAGTATTAAATAAATTATTATTTTTATATTTTCTCACGCTTGAGGGTTTCTGGTAGAGATCTCTTAAAGAGATAAGTCGTCCTTTGTACACATGGCATCTGTTTTAACTGGCATTTTTTTTTCTGGTACATAAATAAATAAATAATTCTTGTATATATGTATATAAATTTATTTCGTGTATCTCAGAAACGGCTCTAACGAATTGGTTAAAATGTTGTATTCAGATAAGGTTTTGCTTTTCAACTTTAATTTGCCATCAATTGACGTCACAGATTAACAATTATACAAAAGTACGATTATGACGTACCAATTTAATATAATAAAAATGTTTTTTTTTTATGTAGTTTACATAAAACCTTTTTTTAGGTGAAATTCAACATTCGACACGAAGGGGATCAGAACCTAATTGAATGCAGCGGCTTAGGCTTTGTAAATAAGCATATAAGTGATAAATAAATAATTGTGTCAATATTCTGAGATTATATTGTTACAGTGTAAAAATCCATACAGTAGGTGATCCATTTTGATCTAAACTCTCTTCTTGATCTTGACTCTCATTAAAGGCAAGGGTTGTAAAAAATATCAATCACTGTAATGCCATCTTGTGGCAAGTCAGTTATACCTGTCATCTCTAAAGCTGTTTCCCGACAGACGTATAGTATTATATACATATATAGTATATACTATATATAGTAAGGCAGTTGTAGCCCAGTGGTTACGCGCTCGCTTGGGAAACCGAGTGAAGCGGGTTCAAATCTCAGGTCTCGCACCTCTGATATTATCATAAGCGAATCATTTCTAACATGATTACCACTTGCCTTACGGCGAAGGAAAACATCGTGAGGAAACCTGCATCTTGAGAGAACGTATTCGAAAGACATGCTCAGTCCACCCGCACTTGGCCAGCGTGGTGGACTATGGCCTGATCTCCCTCGTATTGAAGGGAGGCCCACCCCCAGCAGTGAGACGTTAAAAAAGGGCGGAATACATACATAGTATATAGCGTATTATATACATATATAGTTTCGTATATAGTATGTTAAGTCCGTCTGACAGTCGGGAGCGTCTCACCGCCTCTCGCCTAGTCGATCGGCGTCAATTGATCGACTGTATGAATTAGTACACTGTAGTGTTATGACTGCATTTAACATTAGTATATTTATTATGAATCTATAAATAAAGGCTGTTTAAGTATTACCAGATACACAGACAAATCGTTGTCCAAGTGCTTATTTGTCCACCGACCAATTTACCGAAATAGTTTTTAATACAGAATTATTGTCTTTAAATGTCAATTCTATTGATGTAAAATACACATTTTACTTTAAAAAGCCGTAAAGTTGTATTTTATCTAATATAGCATTGTTTTTAAAATGGAGAACAAAAACTCTACAGTAAAGTACAACAAGTATTGGTATTTTAAACAAAAAAGCACTGAGGCGATAAAATAAAGACTATTAGACATGTTTAAAAATGTATTGGTAATTTAATAAATACCTAATCAATGATATTGATATTTACGACGGTGTATATTTGTTTATAAATTATAAGATTAATAAATCTTTTATTTATTATTATCTTTCTTTTATTTTATAACATTAATCTACTACATAAGTGTAAATTATTCTTTATTGGAAAACAATTCCATAAAGGTAAGGTACAGTCGTAAAAATCTGAATCTTGAAAACAGCGCCACCTATCGGTCCCAACCGACTTTAAGAGAAAATGAAGAAAACATACATACAGGGATTTTATATATAAAGACTAGTAGTACCCGGAGCTTCGCTCTCGTTCAAACTTCCGATATAAACATCAGTTTTACAATAATGTATGGAAGTCTGCCCGATTTGTTGACATTTATGATTACTGCTCTGTCCCTTGGGTAGTAGCATGATGATATTATAACCTATAGCCTTTCTCAATAAACGGGCTATCTAATGCAAAATTTTTTTTTTCAAATAGGATTAGTAGTTACTGAGATAAACGCGTTCATACAAACTCTGTTGCTTTATAATATTAATATAGTGGAATATTATTATATGGAATGTCAAAAGAAATAATGTTATTTTTAGGTACCAAATTTATTAAATTTGGGTACAGTAAAAGATATTTAACTAATTAACCAAATGCGTTACTCTCTAAAATCATATAAAAGCAAACATAACATTCAAAATCATTGCTCTTAATAGAACTATACAATTGAAAATCTAGAAGAATGTTAATAATAGTAATAAAAACTAAAAAACGCTTTTGATGAATTAAAATGATTGGGACTCGTGAAGACGTATTAGATTTTCGTCAAATAGTCAAAATTCTTTAGGGTAATATTAGGTCTTGGCATATACTACGGGTGGTCACCGAGAAGAGGGAGGTAAAAAATGGGTCACGTAGTATGGATACGTACCCTAAGCAGGGCTGCCAGTAGAGCCAACTTATTTTATACCGCTGGCTCACTCAAATTATACCAAATCAAATTTTATTATACAAATTAACAAAACTGCTGAGAAATAGTCTGTGACGAGTAAAAAAATCAATAAAAATACGAAACAACTTCAAATGAAATATACATGAAAGAACTATATTTTACAATTTTTGTATCCAATTATACGATCTGGCAGCCCTGTCCATCCATGTACATCGCGTTTTATAAACGTGGGGCATGCAAAATTTTCTGCGCTGATAAATTTAAAACATCGAAAAAGGGAAAAATAAGGGAAGGGAAAAAATTTTGTTCTACCAAAGACCTCAAAAATATTATATAACATCCTTTAGAATATATATTATTCGAGAGTTAATAAAAATAAAACAATATATATTTACATCCGACATTTTTATTCAAATTATCCCCAAGTATTGGCTTCATAATTCATATTCTATGTTTTTATTAATTCGGTACACATTTCCTTTACATTCATACATTAAATTTTACAACAACCGAAGACTTGAAAGTATAAAATACAATAGAGAAATCATTTCCAAAGAAATACAAAGCACAAAAATGGACAAGACAGTTTACAAAGTAAACGAATCCTTTATAACATCGAAAGATTACATGTAACCTTAGACCCGGAATGTTTATATTCATAGATATTTTAATATAAATAATAAATTCCAATTTTCAATTATAATTTAAACAACTCAGTAAATTATAATGCACTCTACTCCTTATCCTTCACTATTTTATATATTAACTTCAATACACAAACACACCATTATTGTACTATGAGTTAATGTCATATTTTATCTGTTATATTTTTATTGGGTTTTTTTGAATTGCAAAAATCTTATTAGTAATATTAATAATTATTATTACTATTATAATCAATAGTTATTCATGTTGAGACAATAAATTTATTTTATTAAGTTCTTATTTTAAATGAATCTGTGAAGGTTTTTGATAAATATTATGCTGTTTACTGAAAATTCAATTTTGTAATAAATATTATTATTATAATAATGTAAAACTAAAAACCTGCATAAAGTGATGGCGTAATATTCATATATAAGTAACTTGAGTTAGAAAAACACTCAAACATTACAAAATAAAATATAAAGAGATTGAACAATTTATTTTCACAACATATTATACAAAAATATTAATTTTTTTTTTTTTCTAACAAAAATAAACTTAATCTATCGCATTCAGTCAAATAATATATATAAAGTGATTTATTTAAAACCAAATACAGCATTGTAATGAAAATAAAAACATATTGATTGTAAAAAAAAACATTGTAGCAACACTGACAGTGAATATTATGCAAATGTTGCCATATATTTGAGTAAGCATTTCTTTTTAAACACACATTGGAATTATGCACAAATTTTAGCCTTTCATATATTATGAGTCCAAATAAATAATGGAAGTTAGATGGAAGTAGTTTTTGTTTATTGAATTACATGCATATAAAAGGCTTGAAGAAAATAACCAATTGTTTTTAATATGGCAAGATATTTTAGTTTTTAACAAAAATATAAATATTTTTATAGTTTTTTATATATTCTTATTTCACTTAATATTTATAAAGACTACCTTTGATACACTCTCACGTGCATGTCATATTGTTATGTCTATTCTTGAAACTATAATGTAAGTACTGATGCTTTATAACATAAAATAACATTACAATCAATTAATATGAAATATTAATATTGTGTTTAACAAAAATGGCTGTTTATTCTTAAGCTGTCACCACAATTTGGCATATTTTGTGACAATAACATATATTTTACTAGATCTATAACAAACAAAAAAACTTTCCCATATATGATTTCTTATAGCATTATACGTTTTAGCCATTTTATAATGCATATAATTCAATATTATTTACTAATTCTATGTTCACAACCGGGTGTCTCGGGGTGGTCCCAGGTTCGAGTCCCAGTGCGTGATGCGTCGCGGGTTTGTGCTTAGCTTTTGTTATTACTATGATCTATTCTGATTTCTTCGCTTTACTGTCCGCAGCCTCCACTATAGCGGGCTGGTCCTCATAGCTGTGGGAAAACACCGGGGATATTACACTATAGATTAGACTTTTGACCGAGGCATGGTAATATTAACGTACGTTGTACGGGAGGAATAAAATGTTTATTTTTGTATCCAATTATAAAAGTTACATAACATAACCATCTTATACAATTTTAATATCCAATTATACAATTCAGCAGCAAAAGCTTCAAGTTTCACTTGAGGTGGTTAAACCTTACCGGAGTTTACAAACAATAAAAAATTATGGTATAGATCAATAGTTCAAATAGCTATTTGAACTTAATATATTACTCGCATTAACTGCCTCGGTGGTGTAGTGGCTAGCATGTACGGCTGCACACCCGGAGGTCCTGGGTTCGAGTACCGGGTCGGGCCAAGTTTAGTTATTGAGTCTTTCTGTATAGTAAGTCTCAGTAACAGCCCGGAGTTGGGAAGTTGGCGGTGTTTCACCCCCGTGCCTCGGAGAGCACGTAAAGCCGTCGGTCCTGCGCCTTAACTCTCACCGGTCGTGTCGAGTGGTCGTCCCACCGGAGTATGAGAGTGACAGGAATAGAGAGTGCACGTTGTGTCTGCGCGTACACTTGAGCACTATAATATCTCCTGCGCAGTTGGCTAGTCTCAATGAGATTGGCCGCCGTAGCCGGAATCGGCTAGGAGAACATCATCATCATTACTCGCATTATGTAATATCATAATTTTTTTTTTAATAATAAAAAAAATTAATTTTACTATTATTGTTAATGTAAAAATGGATAAGAATGTTTGAGTGGTGCGTTAGTTTTTTCTAAGATATTTTGACAATTCAAATATAATGCGGTAACATTTCTTCTTTGTGAAAATATTAATCGATACTTCATATTATAAATGTGAAAGTGTGTTTATTTGTCCTTTTTTTACGTCAAAACAGTGACAGATTGGCGTGGTTTTATGTATGGAGATAGTTGGAAGGCTAGGGAGTGACATAGGCTACTTTTAACCGCAGGAGATTGATTATACAACATAAAAAAAATATATTTATGAAAATGACTTAAAACTTGGTATTAATGCTCTTCAATACAATTAAATAAATACGTGTTTTAGCGTTTTTTGAAATTTATCCCATAAGAGGGTAAAGTAGGGAACGAAAGTTTGTATGAAACCTATATTTTTAGAGTGTTTTTTTTGTAGTTTTAGCGCGAGCTAAGACGCGGGTTCTGCTAGTATATCGTAAATAGTCTATGTCTCACCTTCAATATCTCATATAGATATTTTGTTTAAATCAAAATCTCAAACAAAAAATGCTGTACTTACTTAAATAAAGCATTGATATCGCCTCTCAGTAAGGCGAGTGTGAGGGGAGTCCCCAGACATGCCGGAACCAAGTACAACAGCGCAGGCTGGGCATGTTTGAACACGTGCATCACCAGGATCGTTGCGAGGAGACCCAGGATGTACGCTGAGAAGGTGGCCCTGAAGTAGAACTCCGAACCACGCTTCAGGCTCTTGTCGAAACGCAGGAGTAATGCGATGAAGATACCAGGAACAACTATGTCTCCGAGACCGAGCATAGCAAAGTTGTTTGCGTTGAATCCATTTATGAGTAAATCTTGGGGAAATACCACTGGAATAGAAAAAAATGTTAGTTTAGACTCATTTAGCACACTACACTGCCCCGGTGGTGTAAGGGCTAGCATGGACGTCTGCAGATCCGGAGGTCCTGGGTTCGAATCTCGGGTCGGGTCAAGTTTTGCTTTTGAGTTTGTCTGTCACGTTATTTCTGTTAACAGCCCGGAATTGGGAAGTTGATCATCCAATTGAATTTTAAATGAGCTTACATCTAAGGTCAGGCAAAATCAAACATATTTGTGCACTTTAATATCTGTGCAAATACTAGTCTTAATTTGAATCCATACTAATACTAATCGTAGTAATATTATAAATGCCAAAATTTAGATGTTTGAATGTTTGTTACTCAATCACACCAGAAGCTTTTTATCCCGGAGAAATGTACGGTTCCCGTGGGATAGATTTTTTGTTTAGGGACGAGCCCCAAGCAAAGCGAAGGTGAGTCACAAGTAAATAAAAATATTTATGTGTTTAAAGTAAGATCAAAGTAACCTAAAGACCTATTTCCAGATTATCGCCACGAAAATTCAATATTCGGTGTGCTAGTTTGATATTGTACTATTTATGTTATAATGTATAAACGGTAAATTATTACTATTATTATTGAAATGTGAAACTAATGGCATAATATTGTTTTTGTGTTCAGTTAAAGAAAGGCGTCATTCTTTCAGTTCCCATAAAATTAGCAATTACAATTTTATTATAACTACATTGTTGTTGGGACGTGAACTACATATTAAGTATATTATAATCTTTTAAAAACCTTCAATAATTACTTATAATATGTATGTATATATTGTGAGTATTAAAGATTTTATCAAATAATAATTATTATTCTTAACTTTTTTAAATCCTTTACAATCCTGCGATCTGGCTATTTGACATTTACCTGCAGGGTGTGTACTTGATTTGGTCGTGCGGGGAAGAATATCCATTGATATGTCGATTTATTTTTTATTTATTACTACTGAAACACCCTCGCTTCGCTCGGGTTCGTCTCTAGTGATAACCAAAAACAAATCTGTCCCACGGGAACCGCACATTTTTCCGGGATACAAAGTAACCTTTATGCTATAATCTATTTCTGTGCCAAATGTCATCCAAATCCGTTCAGCCGTTCTGGCGTAAACAAGTAACAAACATCGATGCAAACGTTTGCATTTATAATATTTACTAGCGACTCACACTCGTTCCGCTCGGGTTCATCTCTAGTTACGTTTTAACGTTTAGCATAGATTTCTCAGAGATGAAACATTTTCCCGCAGTAAAAAGTGTCCGTAGGTCTGTCTGTGACCGAATCACGAGAAAACCACTGGACAGATTTTGATTAAATTTGTTATGATGATAGCTGGTTATCCGGGTCGACATATAGAATACTTTTTATTGCCGGAAATTATCTCATCTCTGAGAACTCGATAAATCTAAAACTCTAAACGTTAAAACGTAGCTACAGACGAACCCAAGCGGACTGAGGCGAAGTTGCTAGTTAGAAATAAAAAAAAGATATATTTGTACAATATATTTGTACTTATTACCAACTAAATTTGCGAGGTTAAATCAGTTGACATTGAACTAGAATCGATTATAATCTTATTTATTAACTTTGAACCCGACCTTTGTATCATTTTAAATTGTGCATTAAATCATATAAATAACGACTTCATTATTAAAAAATTATTAGGTTTAAGACACTATTTTATAGCAGTGCGTGGCCAAATCCCGCACTTAAGTAACGCTTATCGGTGACTTAAGTAGACCATAGTGATTTCTTATATTTACGCAAATATTTGACATTTTAAATAATCTATTCAAATTTTATCGTAGTTTTTTTTTGGTTCCCATTGTTTCGAATGCTTTAACCTCTCCCTTGACCACGATTGCTGTAAAACAATCCAATCGTCATGAACCAAAAATCAAAATAAATCCGCAGAAAATTCCGAAAAAGGGTTTGGCATGCCCTAAATATTTGGGAGGTAATTTTTTTAAACGTTTTATACTTACAGCACAAGATCTAACTGATCAGATAGTATTTAAATAACAAAGAACAAAAGTTCATACAATAGGTAATTTATTTAAATTTAAGTTAGCCAAATCTCGAATTTTGCAAACATGCCACCTAAACATTTCTTATGGGCCCCCTCACTTGTAGGGGCCTGGGGGTGACCAGCTAGAGTTCCCTTAAATCCGAACTGGTTAATAATTTATAAGTATACTCACATTTAATAGGGGCTTCGAAGGACTTCGCAACTGTGACCATAACATTGGTGCCGAAAACCCAGAATATGTCGTAAAGGAAGAGGCCACAGAGCAAGATACATCCAGTCACTACGTTGTTCAAATGCAGAAGTTCTACGCCGTTGATTGCGAAGGCGATTCCAAAGAGATTGTTGGCGATCCAGTGCTGAAATGTTATAATTTATCTATTGGAGGAAGAAAACCATCTACCTGAGCAAAGGCACAAAGCAGTTTCTTCCAAAGAAAAATATAGAAATGGTAAAAAAATCTTGTTCATAGAGTTTTTACATTTTTTTTTTTTAATACCTTGATACTAGTAATATTAAAAATTTATTGTTGTATTAAAAGTCGAGTTTATGGTTTTATGCAATAAGTAGAAACTAGAAAGTTTTAGTAGAAAAAATGTGAAAGAAGAATTGTGAACAGTTAAACAAACTACCATTATGTTAATATAAGTGAATTGAGTCATAAAAAAAATGTTTTATAGTGCCACAAAAAAATTAACATAACCGAATAGGGAATATGCTATATACCACAATATATATATATATATATATATATATATATATATATATATATATATATATATATATATATTAGTGATTTTGTGGTTTACAAAATGAGTCGTCATTTCTCTGCGTATATCATACTGTGACGTCACGCCAAGCTTGAGAAATGGCGGGCGTTTAAAGTAGCGGTATATTTTAAAAAAATACTAAATTTTAATTTTTTGGAGCTGGAATTTTTTTTTACAATTATATAATAACTTTTTTAGCTAAAGTATAAAAAATTAAAAAAAAAATGCTCATTCCCTATTGCATACGTCCTCGGTTTAAAACTCACCTTCTTCAACAAGTACCAGGCTCCCATGATCAACGATATGATGAGGCAGATGACGTCGTAGGAAGTGAACTTGTAGTTGACGATGTCTGACCGACCATCGCGCTCCCCGCGTGTGAACAAGATGTGGTAAGGGACGTTGGGGACTGACGCCGGTACTATGAGTGAGATTATTGGACTGGAAAATACATAGAAATTAGTTTATGAACCAAAAAATAGACAAACAGATATTTGTTTCATTTCATTCATACATCAAATATGTGTTTACTTC
The DNA here is from genome assembly GCA_921882275.1 of Brenthis ino. NCBI lineage: Eukaryota > Metazoa > Arthropoda > Insecta > Lepidoptera > Nymphalidae > Brenthis > Brenthis ino. The sequence goes on from OV170221.1 coordinate 8,263,235, forward strand.
ATATTTTTAAATCAAAAAAGTATGTTTTGACGTGTTTAAAAAACAATTCAAGATAGACTCTGACGTCAGTTAAAAAATCGTAATAAAATCGGTATTTTTTTAAGAATAATTCTATTCATGTGTATTATTTTTTCAAACAAGCAAGCAAAAATATTAATATCGAAATATTTTACGATATTGTTGCGACTTGCGTCAATTCTGAATTCATGCGTATCCGAATAATTGATTGACTTTAAAAAAATTATGTATGGATGGAATATCAAAATCTATATGAATAAAAATTAATATTTCTTTGTATGTTTGTATTCTATGTATGCCTACATTTTTTATTTGATTATGATGAAACATTGTTGTATGTACATCTACAAAGGTCAGACCAAGAATTATAATTTTCCATTTTAGGAGCTTCTTTTCAAAACTTAAATATTCCACTTTTGATGCACTATTTTTTTTATTTTTCTTTGGTAACATTGAAATTTACACTCCGCGAAAATAAAATTGGCCCAAAACTTGATATTTACAGCAGAAAAAAAAGATTAAAAAGCATGATTTCGTCAAAAATTGCTTATTCCACATCAAAATGATACCTTCTTGGAAAAAAAATATGATTAATCCAGAAGTTATTTAACTATTTTAATCTAAATTGCAACAAAATACCAGGAATCCTTTATGAAAAATGAGATTTCTGATACCTAATTAGTTTCAGCAATACAAGATTAATCCACAGTGGTTTGAGTAAAAAAATGATAATTCCATTTCAAATTTTGTATTTATTTAAAACATATTATTGCTAAATTTTTGAATCCTGTACAAAGCAAGGAGTATTGTTGTCATGTACAATAATGCATCAAAATTTTGGGTTAAAAACATAGCTGCATACCTACAAAACTATTTCCTCAGATTGTAAAAAAACACAAAAAGTGGTATAGTCAAGTTTTGAAAAGAACCTCCTCATTTGTCCTCTACACATCCCCAAACAATTGACCGTTAGGGCAGTCAGCGATTACCAATATGTTCAATGCCAGTTTTTATTTTTTCATTTTGCTATATAATTTTCAAATTTAAATCATAATAAATAAACTATAACATGCAATATAAGATTTATTTAATATATTATAGTAAATGAATCATTACAGTAAGCTGCTGGAGTTATAAGAAATTAATTACAGTGACACCACAGCAATTATGAAACAAGTTTCTCTCCATGTTGAATTCAATAGATAACAAGAAGCTATATCCATTTACTTACTATATTTATTTTAAATAATTATTATCTTACTATTTAAAAACATTTTGTTGATTCAATTTTGTAACTAATGTTTTATGAATTAGTTAAATAATACATTATATATTGTTTCTGTTACTATAACATATACTAACGCACATATATAAAAGACTCACTTAATTCTATTCAAACAGATAGAATGTTTTATTTACCTTAAGAGATGGCTCAACGCTAAGACTCCAAGGAAGAAAAAGTATCCAGTAAGAAGAAGATTTATATACTCCTTAGAAAAGAATTGGAAGAATATGTAGAGAGCAAATAAGGCGCAGGATGCTATCAGGGGGAACATTAAGGCATCTTTATTTGACATTGTTTCAGGCCTTTCACCTGACTCCTAAAAGAAATTATTACATGTTAATGAATTATTTATAAATCCTTAATAATGAACATTGCTATCATGTCATATTATGTATAAAACATATGTTTCTCCTATTTGTGAAAACATTTGCTTGAAAATAGTAAAATATAGTTATTAAAAATATAATAAACTATAGCATTATCTTAACAAATTATATACTAATTACTTGTTATTATGCATAATTGTATAATTGTGTATATATTTTATATGTTCCTTATTTCATTTTGAGCATTTTTAATAGGAAATATTCATAAAAAAACATACAAATAGAGGTTTGAATTCATTTGACGATGGCAAAAAAACTAACGTCGTAATTTATTTAAAAAACAAATAATATACATTAAAAAAACGCTTAATACTATTGTGCATTATTTTCTTAAAAGGTAACGACGGCAAAATATGCCACGATGACATTACGTGCTATGTTCTGATTGGGAGCTCTGTTAAATCAACCTATGATAATAATTACTTTTATAAGCGGAGAATATAAACTTAACTTACCTTCTGTTCCTTTAAATATTTAACAGACCGAAATGATCCGAAAAATATAGGTAAAATAGCCATTATCACTAAACTTAAGTACGCGATTGCGACTCCTTCGATACTTGTTGGGGGTTTTTCTGTGACATTTTGTACAACTTCTTTTACAGTTTCTTCGATGTTTATAGGTATTTCTGTCACAGATTCAGCCATTTTCAAAGATTCTTATTTTAATTGAAAATATTATGCACTCAACTATCCTTTCCCCCCGATGGTTCAAGTTTGACAAGAAAATGACAAGTGTACAGTTAGATCTTTTAGGTTGGTATTACCCTAAATACAGATTAAAAAAGTGTACTCTATGAATATGAAATAGTCTCTATGAAAAAAAAATTACAAAACCGATGCGGAGTGAAGGCTGAAGACTTAATCACTAAAGTGACAGAGACATCAGATCAGACAGACAGCAACTGATATATAAGAATAATGTCAAAATATATTCACAATTCTCTTCAGTTACAATGAAAATATACACAATCAAGACATGATTTGGCGATCAAGAACAGATTTTCTACAGTTCTTTAACTGCTGAATAAAAATATTTTAAAATGGAGGTAACTAGCGGAGCTGAAGAAGGATTTGTGAGAGAATGGACACCTTGCTCCCATATTTTAAACTTAATTCCTCCTAGAATTCAAACTGGTCTATTTTCAAATGAATTGTGCTTGACCTGTGTGGATGCCGTTAGTGAATATATCGCGCTAGGGACAAATGTTGGACTGGTATATTGGTACGACAGGAAGAAAGGGAACATTCAACGTTTAAGATGCGAAGTAAGTAAGACCTCCATATTATGTTAAAACAGCTTTCCTTTACCTTGTAACACTTTCAATATCTTTTAAGTATATACCCTTTATGTAATTAACAATTTCAAATTCTATTGATATCTCAAATATGGCTCTCTGGTAGAGTATCAACAGGCATTAGTATAAAGTAAATACAATGTATTTTATTACTATACATATATACATATTTATACTAGCTATTGCTAGGTTCATTTGAATTTCTAATAGTATGAAATTATAGTAAATGGATTGTTCAGTATAATGTTATCTCTCGATGCCTCAAACAATCATATTAAAATTTAGAATGACTGTAGCTTACCTATGTAGTACTTTATATTCTACTCCATAAGAGATAATATTAAGTAAAGTATTTGTTTTAATAAAGAGATATTATTTAAACAAACACTTTCTATATGTTACTTGAAATGTAAAACTTACAATACACCACCCTAACCAATGGGAGAAGGGAACCCTAATAATATATTTAACGGTAGATTTAATGTCAATACTTAATAAATTTTAAGGTCAATGAAAGAAAAATAACTTTCAACAAAACAATTAAAATATAAGGAATTATCAGTTTATATGAGTATATACATGAATAGTCCTGCAGGAAAATAAATATGTATGTGATAAGAATTAAGTAAACATAGATAGCTACTGAACTGCAGCAGCAATGTTACTATAATGAACTTTAACAGTGTGTATACTTCTTTATCTATGTAGGTTAGCTATTAAGATTTTCTTGAACTCATGAAGGGTTTTTCTTAGTGTTAACCAGTTAATTCTACAATAGCATAAAAAAATTTAGTATATTATGTACAATAGATATTGATTTTCTTATTTAAAAAAATACTATTAGTATTTCTATTTGAATCTATAAAATGTGGAAAATAAACTAATGTTTGGAGCAAAAAATAAAGTAAATATCTGCTAAATGTAGATAAGAAACTTAGTTAATATACCTAAATGTAGGTAAGAATATCACAGATTAAGCCAGCATCAACTTCCAAAAACTTATGTATAACAAACTTATATATAAACAATAAAATAAGAACAATAATAGGACCAAATTATATTCAGCAGGGTAATGCGGCTAGCTTTCTTGTCACAATTCTGTGCAGACACGACTTGTACAGTAATAATTAATTTAATGTACATTTGTGTAGTAGTTTTGTATTTTAAATGTATTTCCTTTATTGTAAAAGTAATTTTTTTTCATTCATTTCTAATATGACCTCATTTTGTTTTATACTTATTTTAGGCATCAACTTCACCAATAACATATGTGAAGATAGTAAGTACTGTGGATTACATGGTTGGCGCTGGAAATGTGTCAGGTCAAGTCACTGTGTTCCAAATTCCTAAAGAACACCCTGACAACTTACCTGATACATTCAAACCCAAAGTTGAACCTAAGGTGGAGAGGTAACTTGTAGTTTATATTAATCCTTATTTTATCTATACATATAATAAAATTGTAATTAAGCCGAATCTGTACATTAGATATTTTTTGGAAAATCTTATTGAAATAGACTTTATTATCAATACAGAGGCAGAATCTATAGTTTTTAGAATTTTTGTCTGTCTGTCTGTTAAGTACCGCATCACGGAAAAACCACTGGAGGGATTTGGACTGTAGGAATCGTTAATTACATTCTGCTTTAGTTATCATAATGCATGCACTTACTAATTATATAAAGCCTTTCTCCTCATAAATAACTCCTATAAAGCATTTGAAACGTCGGAACGTCAAAAAAAATTAAAATAAAACTGCCATAACGTATTTAAAACTAGCGACTTTACCTCGCTTTGCTCTAGTTCATTCTAAGGTGCCTTTTTGCTATACATTTTATTCGCCATACATATTATCGATATAAAAATAACCTACAGCACTCGGCGGTAATTTAGTTTTCTATTAGTGAAAGTATTATCAGAATCGGATCATCATCGGTTTGGTTGTCTTTTGGTCTTCTCCTTAACCCATACTATGGCCTTTAGTCTATTCCGATCCCACGGTCGGCATAGCATATTTTCTTCTTACATTTCTTTCTGGCAGCCACCTTATCAGCATACATATGTAAGTATATCCACTGTTACACAATCCAAACACATTATCTTCATTCTCCACTTATACATATATCTATCCACGTTAGTGCCTAATACTCTCTCGCGTCTATGACTCCGTCCCAATAAACTGTTACTCCTTGCCTACTTTTATACTGTGGTACTTCTATATGTGTGTGTAGGTTTGTTTATGTTCGTAATGGATAAACTAAAAATCTCCTGAATCGATTTAGTTGAAAATTGAGACTCTGAGCAAGATAATTTTAATCCCGGAACTCATCCTTTAAGGTTTGAAAAGGGGATGAAAATTTGTATGGGAATCAATCATTTCTCAAGTAACGGATATAAAATTCACCATACCTACGTATATATATTTTAATAACCGTTAAAACGTACCTAGGGACGAACCCGAGCGAGGCGAGGGTGAGTCGCTAGTATTATATAGAGTTTATGAATATTTATACAAGTTTAAATATTCATCACGTTGTGTTTTCTATTATATTTGGTGGTCCATAATTCATGTCAAGTGGTTTTTCCCCTACTGTGACTCACATGTGTACAATGCTTAATGTCACGGTACATAAAATCCCCTCGAAAGGAGGCCTTTTTTTTCGATAAAGTTTCTTAGTAAAATAAAAGTGTCACTTGTGTAGGAACTTAATTGTTATAAAATAGTTTAAAGCAGATATATGTATTAAATTGTTTTTTTTAAGAATATGTGAATACGTAGTCTCCCTCCCTCACCCTTTCTCTCTTTCCACTCTGGCTAACGTGAACTCCTTTCACTTACATTATCTATACATATAATAAAATTGTAACTAAGCCGCATCTGTACATTAAATATTTTTTGGAAAATCTTATTGAAATAGACATTATTATCGATACAGAGGCCGAATCTATAGTTTTTAGAATTTTTGTCTGTCTGTCTGTTACCGCATCACAGAAAAACCACTGGAGGGATTTTAATGAAATTTGGTATGGTGATAGCTTCTTATCCAGGTCAACATATAGGATACTTTTTACCGCGGGAATATTTCTCATTTCTAAGAAAAAATACAAAAACTGTAATGTAAGATTATACTAATATGTAAAACCTAAGAATTTGGTTTTTAGTCACCTGAGGTCCTGAACGCGGGCGGAGCCGCGGGCAATGCTAGTGAATAATAAAACTGTTAACGAAATTAATAATTACTGTACGATAAATATTGTTTAGAAAACTATTTTCTACCTGTCAGGGTAACGGAAACATGGTAGATTTCAATAGATTTCAAAAAAAAACTTTTTATTTTTCTTTGCCCTTTCATACAAAAAGGTAGTCATATTTAGCAGTTACTCCCAATTAAACAACACTAGTTGCAAATAAAATTAACTCTGAAGTCAAAATATAAAAATATAAAAAAAAAACAAATTCGCGATTTCTTAATAAATAGATACTTACTATAGTTTGTAACTTGTAACTTTTAAGGTACACAATAGGAGATTTGCACAAAAGCAAAATAACAGCAATAGAGTGGTCGAAGAATGGAATGCGATTGTTCTCCGGTGACAAGAATGGCGTCATTATTATGACTGAAATTGACTTCTACATGGTAAGTTTGTTGTTGATACAACTGTATTAGAATGTCAATTTTCTTTATTTAATTATATTATCTAATACGAGACGGAGTCGGTAGGGCGATTCGGGGATGCCGTCACCGTACAGATATAAAATATTATCTTACTAGCGACCCTCCCTCGCTTCGCAAGTGAAAAACAAAAACAATATATCCCACGGGAAACGTACATTTTTCCGGGATAATAAATGACCTATGTGCTATTCCAAACTATAATCTACCTCTTTGCTAAATTTTATCTAGATTCGTTCAGCCGTTCTGGTGTGATTGAGTAACAAACATCCATACAAACTTTCGCATTTATAATATAGCCGCTAGGGCTGACCCTTGTTTCACTCGGGTTCGCCTTTAGGAAAACAAAAACAAACCTATCCCACCGGAACCGTATATTTTTCCGGGATAAAAAGTAGCCTATGTGTTTTTGCAGACTATAATTTATCTCTGTGCCAAATTTCATCCAGATCCGTTCAGCCGTTCTGGCGTGAAAGGGTAACAAACAACCAGGCTGACAGTCTACTATCAGAATATGTAAAGAAAATATCAAATTTTTTCGTTATTCCAGGGCGGAAATGTGGTCTTATCGATACTCTTTCTTTTCTCTAATAAGATTAAACTTTAGGTAGATATTAAATTATTCTTTATTTTGAAATAAATACTTTTATACAAGTTTTAATTTTATGCAACAAGTTTTAGTAAAATATTTGCATTAATAATACTCGTTTTGTAAATACGTAAGAAAGAACAACACACAGTGTAATGATCCCCGCACGTTATCTATTTTTCCGCTTCCCATTGAAAGCGTCGCGTAAACAATTATAAGTGATTATAGAAAGTTATCGGTCTGTTTTGAAAGTATTTCTGTATATTGACGACACCTTTGGCTCAGTTTGTAGTGACCCTACTTTCTGTGCCAGCGGTCGCGGGTTCGAGTGCCGCTGGGGGCATTCATTTGTGTGATGAGCATGAATGTTTGTACTTCAGTCATAGGTGTTTATATTTATAATATGTATGTATTTAAAGTTATATAAGTGTAGTGTATCAACTATCTGGTATCCATAACACAAGCTTCGTAGCTTATCATGGAACTAGATGGTGCTGTGTGCTTATGTCTCAACAGATTTATTTATTATTTATTTATATATTTTTTTAACATTTATTTACAAAAGATAAAAGATACTATGTATTTTGTATGGCTGACGTAAAATCATGATGAATGTTTGGATAATCAATACTAGTGTTTGTCCGAAGAGAGTATTTAGACTGCGAACATCGGTTTGAAAAAAACTAGGGAATATTACTTAAATTATTTTAAAATAATACTTCGTTGGCCCATATAAATGTTTATTTTACTTAATTACTTTTAAGTTGTATAATATCCCAAGGTATTACTTTTTTGGCAGCGCCATCTCTTAATAAGGTTAGAATTAAAAATATGTATACATACATGACGTGGTTGAGTATCAATCATCGAAACACCTTCATAAAAATGTCACAATTTTTAAATAGTTTAAAAATTGTTTAAAAAAAAATGTTGTTGTAATATCAATATAAAAAATACTTTAATTTGTAAAGATACGAATATACTTAAGGAATGATTGATATTTTATATATAATATTAACATTTACAGCATTTGTGTAAGTCTATGGAAATTGTGAATGAAGAACATGAAATAGTGCAAATGAGTTACTACCAGAACACACTGCTGGTGTCGAGCATGTACCGCAGTATAGTGTGCGAGAGACGCGACAGTCGGTGGCATGTTACACAGTTGGGGAAGAAGGAGAGGAAAAGGTGAGATAATTAGCTATACTACACTATCTATACATATAATAAAATTGTAAACGAGCCGAATCTGTACATTAAATATTTTTTGGAAAATCTTATTCAAATGGACATTATTATCGATACAGAGGCCGAATCTATATTTTTTAGAATTTTTGTCTATCTGTCTGTTACCGTATCACGGGAAAACCACTGGAGGGATTTTGATGAAATTTAGTATGGTGATAGCTGATTATCCGTGTCAATATACAGGATACTTTTTTCCGCCGAAAAATATCTCATTTTTGAGAAAAAATACAAAAACTGCAATGTAAGAGTATACCAATATTATGTAAAACTTAAGAATTTGGTTTTTGGTCATCTGAACGCAGGCGAAGCCGCGGGCAATGCTAGTAGTGAATAAATCTATTTATTCGGTTTTTTTTTGGTTCTCGAGGTTTCGAATTCTATACAGCTATTACGTCACGTCAGTCACATATATGTGATGTTGCTTTAAAGCATTCGAAACGACGGAAACAGAAAAGCAAAATAGAACCGCGACAAAATCGAAAAAAAAAAATGTTTTACATAAAATATCAATTTTCGCGTAAACCAAATAAATACATTTGGGTAAATGAGTTAGATATTACTTATCGATGTTAGTTATCCCTAAAAAAATTCATCCATTTTTTAAATTAAAAAAACTATCCATTCATAGCTCATACATATTACTATTATTTATTTGTATAATAAGCGACTTACCCCCGCTCTGCTCGGGTGCGCACCTAGGTACGTATATTTATTTTAACGCAAGTCTAAAATAAAAGTAGCCTAATTTACTCTTTATAACATCAGCTATCTATCAGTGAGATTCCTGTCAAAATAGGTCCAGCAGTTTCGAAGATTAGCCGGAACAAACAGACAGACAGATAAAAATTAAAAAATTTGTGTTATCTTATAAGTACCATATATAATTCCCTATGGATTTAATAAAACGCTGTTATTTTGACATTACAAACAATTATATTTATCTGTATAGATTAATAGAAATTCTCTATGAAACAAAAGTAAGTACCACTATGTATGTGTGTCTGCCAGCCTGTGCGCCCTGGGCGCGGTGTTCCAGTACTCGTACGCGCGCGGCGGTGCGGCGGCCGCGTACTGCGCGCGGCCCGGCCTGCGTCTGTGGCGCGCCGACGTCGCCGGCAAAGTGCACCAGACGCTGCTGTTTAAGGTTAGTGGTTACTTCTTGCGGTTTATGCTTGCCTGGTATCTGTAGTGTAGGGACACTAGTATAATAATTCAATATCTATGTATGTAATATTGCGCTAAGACTCTAGGTTACCAAAGCCAGACTTTTTTTTTAATGTTGGGAAATGTATTTACGCATACCACCTGTACACATGCAGGTGGTTATGTGGGACCCCCCCCCCGTCCCCCACCTCCCGCCTCCTCCTCATCCCGTCTAATCGCGGCGTCGCGGGATCGCTTACGCACTCAACCACAACATTTATATAAGTCTCATTTAATCTATTTAACAACCAGCAACTCACCCTCGCTTCCCTCGGGTTCGTCCCTAGGTACGTTTTAATACTTAGTATGATATACAAATGTTTGAATGTCTCGGCTTTTCTGTACTATAATATGCATGTATTACATATAAACCTTCCTCTTCAATCACTCAATCTATAAAAAAATTCGCATCAAAATCCGTTGCGTAGTTTTAAAGATGTAAGCATACATAGGGACAGACAGACAGCGGAAAGCGACATTGTTTTATACTATTTAGTGATAACAATAACAATGTGTGTTTTGTTATATTCACATCAATAATTGCGTGAACAGGAGGCGATATCGAACCCGCTGACGGTGGCGGAGCTGCTGAACCCGTCGTCGCGCAAGCACTCGGCCGCGGAGCGCGAGCACAACCTGGGCCCGCTGCACGTGTTCCGCGACCACTTCCTCGTGTCGCACGACGACTGCCTCCTCTACATACTCGACCCGCGCTCCCTCACCGCGGTCGCCGTCGTCGATGATCTCAGAAGGTAATGGAACTTGTTTTATTTTATTACTTTGCTTACTTTCCAATACAAACTTTCATCCCCATTTTCACCCCCCTAAGGGATGATTTCTGGGATAAAAAGTATCCTATGTCCTTCCCAGAGTCTCAAACTATCTTCTTACAAATTTCATCCAAATCAGTTCAGTAGATCCAGAGATTACCCCCTACAACGTCACAAACTCACAAACTTTACCTCTTTATAATATTAGTATAGATATAGAAGAGCATCCCACGTGACGTCATCACAAGTACCAGGTGAGCATAAGTGTCAAGGAGGTCGTATGCACTCATTGATGGGGACCTCCATAAATGTATATAATGAGCACTCCTTGAGGTTCGTGGTCCCCTAGTACTAGTGACAAATGTACCACCAGGCGGTCATAAGCGTTGAGGAGTGTATGTTGTAAGAATTTCAGTTGTGCAAACTTTTCTTCGATTAGATCCAACGTGTACTATGTATGTTGCCCGATGTATATGCTACCCTGGTACTTGTGACAATGTGTATGAATTAATGTATGAGATTTCTTTTTACTTAACGTCAAATGTTTGCTGTCAAAAATCATTTTTTTTTTTATTAAACTCGAAAAGAAATGGCCGTTGAGTTACTTTATCAGCTATTTGGGTTTATCGGTAATTTTATTATCAGTTAGGCACTAGTACGCAGACCAATTGTAACGCGCTCGCTTGGGAAACCGAGTGAAGCGGGTTCAAATCCCGGGATATTTTCGGGTTTTTTATTTGTGGATACACTGAAAATTATATGATATAGGGATAATAATATCAGTAATAATAGTATACATACATAGAGATGTATTAGACCAGTGTCTACGCAAACCTTCCAAAGGACCGTGAAATCCGTAGAGAAATTATATTAATAATGGCAATAATAACTATCCCAGGATCATATCGGTGGCGGTGAACAAGGACGAGATCTTCGTGCTCGAGGGCGCGCGCTCGCTGCTGCGCCTCGCGCACGCGCCCGAGCCCGCCGCGCTCGCCGCAGGTGTGTTCGCGCGGCTCCCCCACGCTCCCCCACTGTGATCATACCCAACACCCCCACACTTCACTTCCATTCTTAAGAGGCTCACTTTTACTGGTCATTAGAGCCCGGTGGTAGGATGCGGGGCATTTTATGTTATGCATGCCATAGCACCCGAATGCGGCAACCGTTTTCATAGGTCGATGAGGCCCGCGTGTGGGGAACAAGACTGTGCCAAATAGGGCTGCCGTTTGCGGGGAATACCCGTATGATGTATATCGATATGGATAAAGCACTTTCATAAATCGTTATCTCACATTCGGCGAATTCTCGCATCCGATGTAACGATATAATTAACGACTAATGAAAATAAGCCTTAAAACACATACTTCTCTTCATGACACACACCCGACACCCCCGGACACCCCCCGGTACCCTCCAACACCCCCACGCTCACCCACACGCAACACCTCCACACTTCACCCTGACAATCCTTCGGGATATTTTATATATTATTAGGGATTTCGATCCCTATACTTATATATGACCAACTGTAATACTTCCTAGTATGAATATAGAAGTATAGGGACTTCTCTACATCATTACACTCTACGAAAATTAACACTTACTAAAATACACATATAGGTTGAATAACTTGATATGTTTATATTCTACAACCAAATTGAACTATTTTAAAATTATTTTAATAATATAAATCGATTAATTGTAAAATATGCAATCTAGAAGCATTTGACTTGTCAACATATTCACATCCTTGTCATTGTCCCATTCAATAATTTTATCATTTTCTAACAACACATCACATCATTATTTTACTTATTACTGTATACCACATTGTAGTATAGTATTCATATAATGCATTCAATATTAGTAGAAACTTTTTAGTAGAAATTTTGTTTTAATTTTAACACTTATTAATAATGACTTTTAACCATAAAATTCATCAATCAAAAAGTACTAGATACACTATCCCATGAAAAAGTTCTCTTAAAACTGTTACCAACTGTGTTTAGATAATTCTAGTTGAAATAAAATATACAACAATGTAAATTCAATCTTAAATGCAATGCTTGAAGTTGTTTTCACAAAGCTGTGTATAAAAAGTAAAATTTACGACCAAGCCTCACTGGTCAACATACATCAAAACAAGTTCAACCTTGCAAGCATGTCTTAAAGTCAGAATTACAAAGTGCCAAAAAAACCAACAAATGGAACAGAATCAACGCATATAACTCGAACAATTTAAGTATGTATGCGATAGTATGATTAATACTCTTAGTAAGAGTCATTGCAATTGAGATGCTTTATAACTCCTGCTGTTTATTACGACTTAATTTAAAAACTGTTTTTACGATAATTTCTTGACAAAATTTCCGTATTTACAATATAGTAATAACACTTATATAATGATAATATTAAAACTTACCGAAAATATGAAACACCATACCTTTTTAGTCTTAGATGTGTGATTTTTGTAATTTTTAAACGAGTACCGAAGCATGTTTACCGTCGGAACGTACGAATGCTACTAAATTAAAAGCGTACCCAAATGGCCTCATGGGCGCTCATTCGGTAAGGACATTTTTTGTCGCTGATTGTGTATCTAGTACTTTTTAGTGATCGATATTTTTTTTATAAATATGGCATTTTTATTATATATACAATTTACATTATTAGCTTCTATGACCAATTTCATACCTTCCACAATCATTTCATTTACAGAAATGTGCCTTTTTAATTTGTGTGCGTAGTATTATAAAATACTTAAACCTAGTACTTAATCATTCCTATTTTTTTTTAATTTGCTTTATTTTATTATTATTACTTTAATAGTATTGTGGAATAGTCATTATAATATTATTTTTCAACATATTTAGTGTTTAAGATGATTTTAGATAGATTTTATACATCCCGATATGAAATCATTTTAAAGTCTCTAGATAAGTTTGTTCTATATATTATGCTTTTATATTTAAAGCTTATAGTTTAAGCTTTTTGGTGCCAAATTATGTACCATTAAACCTTTTTTGTTGATATTTTCTGTATAGCTTACATTATCTATGATTTGTACATAGACTAAAGAATAATATAGACAAGGTCCGGTTAAAAAAATGTCAAAGTCAAAAATAGTAGCGTGATTTGCTGTTTGTCCTACTATTTTCGATTTTACCATACTTTTCGTATATCGTTGGATCGTTAACTTTCTTTAAAGAATAAGGGAATTTTATATATACGTTAGGTATTATTCGCTAATTTACAATTTTTGAAAATCAAATATGAACATTAACACCTCGCGGTTAATTTTGAAGCATTCAATTGTTAACCGAGCCGCCTGTCGCTCGGCAGTCGCTGACAGGTTAAGTCTAATACTAAATAGTATATGGTGTTGAATTTTTTAACAATAATGCCCGATTTCACCAACAACCCATAAGCTACCACCTACGTATGGGTTCCCTAGCTTAAAAGTCCCCTAAACTAGCCCCTAAATTAAATTTCGTTTTACGATCGTCTTTAAGCCCATATTTCGAGCACCTTAATTTAGGGGGTCTTTTAATATTTAGGTGACCCCTAATTTTCGGTGAAACAGAATCTGTCCCCTAACAGCCCCCTAACCATGCTTAGGGGATCCCTTAACCTTAGGTGACGTTGGTGAAATCGGGCATAACTCTCTTTGCATTGAAAGAGAGATAGCATAAAAATAGCTTATTAATTCATTTTTTCTAAAATCGCGTACTTATTTTTATTTATTAATATTTATTTACATATCACAGTAATGAGTACTATATTAATATTTGAATACTGTTTTAATACATTATTATTTGGCTTCATGTTTATTTCTATGACACTCTCTATATAATAATTGGTCTGAGAGTATGCATTACATTGAGCTTTTTTATTCCTTTAATTTGCTTTTATATAAGAAATTGCAGGGTTAGCTATAAAATATAGCACGTATTGTAATAGTATTATGAAGCAGTGTAGTACTTAGTATGTAGTCATTTTATTAGTACTTAATTTTAGTGTTATTTAGAAATAGTAATTTTTAATTCGATAGTGATTTGACGATAATATTTTTGGGTATAATTTGAATATAATATTCGTAAATAAGTTCATTTTAATATCTTACATTAAACCTTATCTATGAAATTCCAAAATATGCTTGTATAACATTTTTTTAATAGTAAAAAAATTGTATTGAAATAGTGAAGTGTTACATTTTTCTAATACTGATTAATATCGATATTTAATGTACTTTACTATTTTAAGATATACTACCCCTGAACGCTCATCACTATCGAATATTTTATAACTTTCGTATCAAAGTATATGACCAAATCAATATTGTTACCAAATTAGAAAAAATCTATATATTTTGTATTATGACAAATAACATTCGATTAATGGTTGTGCACTTTACTGCTTTCTTTGATGTATTTTTCAAGGAGACTGATGCCCGATTTCACCAACATCACTTAAGCTACAACCTACGTATGGGATCTCTAGCTTAAAAGTTCCCCTAAACTAGCCCCTTTTTTTTAACGTTGGGAAATGCATTTACGCACGAGGTGTGGGACTCACCGGCAAAGCCAGTACTACCCACTAAAACCCAACAAAGCCTTCCACCGTCTTAATGGGGCGTCGCAGGATCGCTTACGCATTCAACTACGACGCCCCGACGGCAGGTCTGCCAAAGCAGACCACAACAACCACGGGGTTGCTCCAAGGTCCACTCTGCTATCAGAGAAGTACCAGGAGCAACCCGCATGGTACACCGCCCTCCGAAGTGGGCCACCTCCCTGTGCGTGTGCGTTTCTTGGCTTCGCGTCCGGTTGGGTTGCCGGACACTACTGAGCCTCCCCACCACGACAAGGTGAACGCACGTTGGGGGGGTCCCCTAAACTAGCCCCTAAAATAAATTTCATTATACTATCGTCAGAGCCCGTATTTCTAGTACCTATATTTAGGTGGCATTTTAATATTTAGGTGACCCCTTACTGTCGCTGAAACAGAAACTGTCCCCTAACAGCCCCCTAATTATGCTTAGGGGATCCCTTAAACTTAGGTGACGTTGGTGAAGTCGGCCATAAGAGATAGAATTTAAAAAAAAAGGAACGAATATTTACGTGTTAAGTCTTTAGTGATAACACTGTAAAAATGATTTTATCGTTGTCACATTATAACGATGCTAATTAAGATACGGAATGCAAGAAAAAAATCTATATTCTCGCCCAATTTCAACTCGCTTTGCCAATTAATTCTTTAAAATGGGTTACTTATGTCATGTTACTGACCTTCTACCACTCCACCTGCACACTCGGCGACCGTGACCATGGTCGTTAGCGACCAACTATTATTCTTACGAATATTACCTTATATTCAACTAGCGGCTGACCCTCGTTTTGCTCGGGTTCGTCCCTAGGTTGATTCCCCATGCAAACTTATTCTCATTTTCACCCTCTTAAGGGATGATTTCCGGAATAAAATATCCTTTGTGCTTCCCAGGGTTTCAAACTATCTTCTTATCAAATTTCATCTAAATCGGTTCAGTAGTTTTTGAGTGTAGTCGTTACGAACATACAAAAATACACATCTCTCCTGTTTATAATAGTAGTGTAGATACCACGTACTACAAGACAAAAGACGGCGACCATCAAGTTATCTTAATGTTACTGGTCCCTGTGACCGAAATCTCGGTCGTGGTCGCCTTTTAGGTGTTTTATTTCCTTAACTTTTCCATCATAATGGCTCCAAACATTGTGGGTAGTTTTTCCGATTCATGTGTCTTTAATCAATTTGATAAAAGTTACGTTAGATTTTAGAAAAGAAAATATTTGCTTTATCTCAACTAATATGTAAATATCAACTAATATCGGTATTTTTATTATAATATTATAAGTATTTCTTTGGACATTATTTTGTTTTGACTTTTACTCGATCTTTCTTCATATCCATTGTCGTTAACCATAGTAGCGAGAGATTATTTAAATTTTTGGAAATATCATGTAAGCTGTTTATTTTCATCGTATATTGTAGCTGACATTTTGTTGGTGAACTTTTTCAATAGGTTGTGTTATAATAATATGATCCGTCCGTGCGATAGTCTTATTGCCTAATGAGTATTTACAAGTAATATAAAATTTTAATTATGTTTTACCCTTTGAAACATTATAATGGTATTACCATATATTTTTTTAAATCAAGTCTCGATATGTATACGTTTTTTTTTGTGCCATACTCTACGACGACTGTGACGAATATGTGTTTATATATTCGAATATCGAATATTTCAATAAATTTTACAAATAATGTCACACAAGCATTTGTTATCAACGTTATCATTTTTTTTATATAAATATGTGCCGAAGACAGTGCCTTAACTAATACCAAATAGGGAACTAAAAATAATATTAAAATATACAACGATAAATATGTATGTCTATCTCTTTCTCACCTTTCCTTCCAAGTATTTTAAGAAAAAAACCAATTAAAATATGCAACATTATTTTTTTATTGATAGGCATAAGTTAATGAATTTAAAGAATATGTTATATAAAGTATATTTTTTTAGTAAATAAAACATTTTTTAAAGGATTTTAATATTTATAAAAAAAATAGTTCTTAAAAAAAATAATTAAATGTCCTTGCAATTGCAGGTGAATACGGTTATGTTATAAAGTTTTTTACGTATCTAGACATACGCTTTAATTTGAAATCTCTTGAAAAAGAAGTTAAAATCGGGGAAGAAATTAAAATATGCTTTTCTTCTGGGAATTAAATTAATAGATGAGATAGAGACGCTTACATTGTTAATATACACTATACAGTATATAATTATGTATACTATATAGCTTATAAATTATATTATTATATAATATAGAGAAAAATATTTTTAAATACTTTTATGGACATATTAATCACTTTATTTTTGTATCACAAAATTTACATATATGTATGATAATTTTGTGCACTTATATATTTTTATATAATATTTAGTACTCTTTGTTAGTTATTTTTTTTCTAGTCTTAAATAAATACTTTCGAAATATGAAAATAAATGACGAAAATGTTATCCTTTAATACATTTAGTTTGTTCTTTTCATTTAATTTTAGTTAATTAGAAAAGGTTTGGGCACAATTTGTAGGTTGTTTATAGTATTCATTTGATCACTATTGTGAAAGTTTGAGATAGAATATTAGCATTAGTTGGGCTTTAAACACTCCATTTTTATTTTATTTTTATTTAATAAATATAAACCGATAATTCTGTCACTAGTGGCTAAAATTTCGGTACTAATGTAAATGAACATTAAAAATAAATAAAATCAAATTAATTTTACTTTTTAATAAATTCAGTGCGAAGAAATGGAAATTAATAATGAATTTAATTATTAGAATGAAATCTTTTTTTTTTTAATTTCTTAATTATTTTTGATATTATGTTTACTGTATCTTGTGAATTAGCATTTTATATTGGCGGTGAATAGTTTTCCTAGTAGCCATTTGTGGAACTAGCGAAAGCATTTCATATTTCTACTACGCATAGTATTTATTTTGAATTTATCTTTTGTAAGTGTTGTACACAGACTAAATATAGACTCCAAACGGTCGTAGTTCTACATCTTGCGATTAGGAAATCTCCACACCGCCATTTTGTTTTTAATTTTAGCATTATATTACTTTGTTTAATTCATCATAGTAATATTCATATATTCCTTACATAATCAGTCATATGAGCGTTTGTCAGTTATTTTTTTTATTTGCTTCACTGGTGTACCTAATTTTTTTTTTAATTTCTATTTATCTATGGTTTTTAAAGTTGACTTTCAATTATTCCATAACCTTGCATTTAATTATACAAATAAATGTTTTTTTCACTCACAGGTCAAATATTTAAAATAAACAACTCACTGACTTTATATTAAGTTTGAAACGATGTCAACACGGCCATTGTACTTTTTAAATATATTTTTTTATATATTATTTTGCATTTTTATTTTTACCTTTTTTTTCTTTTTCGAATATGCTGTCAATTATCATTTTAATTTTTTTATTGCTTTATAATATGAGCAATGGCTCTGTTAGATATCGCTTCTCTTTAGTGTATAATATTTGTGTTGATTAAAAAATCCTTATTCAGTAGTAAAAGATAATAAAGTGTATAGAAATTATTTAATTTATAAGAAATGTTCTCATTACAAAAAAAAATTAAAACAAAAAATTGAAATAGTTATTAAATTTAAACTAAACATATAATATTTTTTTAGATTTACGGGAATAATACATTTTAAATAAAACTTCTATTACAAAGCAAAAAAATATTAATATCGCACACTTTTCATTCCACAGACGATACAACAAATCTAATGACGAAGTCCTTAACAACTTCACTACAACACGCCGTCAACACTGTGCGCGATCTCACCCACATCGACCAAACTGTCCCCTACATCACTAGCGTTCTAGAACAACCGATCTCGATGTTCACCAGAAATGAGACCATAGAGACCGGAACCATAGCCAATGGGGAAGAGTGCTTCGAACTACCTCCCATAAAGCACCTCCCTAACGATATATCCGAAAATGTCCTCGAATCGATTATAAACGAGTTCAAAGACGTATCGAGTGACGCGGAAGAGATAAGGCGGGTCAAATCTGAGGAATTGCAAAAGAAATTGAAAATGTATAATAGTATAATGGAGAAGAAGTATGATGATGAATTGATACATAGCAGACGAAGTCGCAGGAGAGATAATAGTTCGGGATCGAGTACCCCGAGAATGGCGACACCAGTGCGGAAACCGGAGAACGTCAGTTATACCAGTCCTTGTGTGATGAATGTTAGTGTATACGGGTATGCAATTTTATTTATGTTTTTGGTCTTTTTTAAGAGCTAACTTTAAAGGTCTCTAACTCTTTCCTTAAATGATGCTGGCAACTAAAATAGTTAAAAAACGTAGCCTCTAACGGATCACACGCTCTTATTTTATCATTTATTTAATTAGGGCTATCTATAAAGCCGGTGTATTTCGAAATATAATATCTGTATAAATCCTTTTAATATTCTGTCTGTTTTAATCTTAATTTTTTTTTAAATTGTGTATCTTTTTCCAGGATTATGCCGCAGCAAAACGACGATCTGTTAGAACAACAGATAGCTGAAAAAGAAAAGATACTCGCTAAAATGCTCAACTTGGAATCTCTTAGCATCAAAAATCCGAACGACCGCTATCAAAGATACTGATCTAAAATATAAACCGGATATCGAAGTGACGTATAAAGCGGAAATGGAAAAATCATACAAATATGACAAAGAAAAACCGGTTATAACCCAAAAAGAAATGTCACGCAAAGAAAAACCGAAAACCGAAAAAATTATAAGCAAACCCGAAAAACCTGTGCAAAAGAAAATCGAAACCGGTGATTTAGTTCCTAAAGTCGTTAAACTGCCGAATAATTGGAATTTAGAAAAAATAGAATTAAAATTGGACATAAAGAATGCTGTTAAAGACGCGAATACTCTAATATCACCTGACGATCATTTAGATAGTGAATGGGAGGTTATATGATAACTTAATTATGACACAGTTCGCTTGAAAACACGCTTTTTATCACATTTATCTAGAAATCCTTTATATTGTTAGGAAATGTCTGAAAACGAGTAAAAAATTAAATCATAAAAATTTAGGAAATGGATTGTTTAAAGTGTAGAAAGTAATTTATGTTCTATCTTGCATGTGACATCGTATGATTAGGGCGAATTCATTACGGCATGTGTCTGTCTCATTAAACTACTTTGAGTTTTATGAGAATAAGGACTATAGTTTCTGATGGCACCAGTTGGCGCCACTGGCGAGTAAGATCCTATCGCAGTCGTTGAAAAAGTATTTGTTAGTGCGACAGAGCTATAAGTTTAATATGATAATAATAATTGTTAGCGCGGCACCAATTTATCAGGATTTTGTTTTACATAATCAATATATAATAACCAAATAGATAAAATGTTGACCTTTTCTTATATCTTAATTTAAAGCCATAACATTTGTTGAGTCGTACCATGTCTGCCATAATTAAACAGAAATGGCACAATATTTATAAAATTAGTAAAGATCCGCGATGAAAAGCTCGCAAACAGTAAATATTCAGTGTTATTTGACATTCCTAGAGACCTCACTCTACACTGGCGCCCTCTCGCGGCGAATTCAAGCGCTTAGCCCTTATTTACAAGAACATTAATAATTATAAATCTCAGACTAAAGAATTATATAGACGCGCATTAATTTTTCTTTAAATCAATCAATGGTGAAACACCTGCATATTTAAGTCTTAATTTTTTACTTCAATATGATCACAACGGTTATGTGTGTATTCACCACTCGTATAAAGATTTTTATATTAATATTCTACACTATAATAATTGACGAAAGCTTTATTCCTAATTATATAATAATACGATATCGCTATCCTTTTCCAAAGACGATGTAAAGAAAGAGACAACATGATGCATTTAAAACAATAGGATTGTAATCCAGTACAAACTTCAAATATTTTATTTTCATATATATATGATGTTTTATTTAGTTTAGTTGATTTTTTAAATATTTATATATAAGCAATTTGAGTATTATCTGAATATTTTTTATGAATTAATTTGAAATACTTAGCTTATGACATAGCAGAGGCTTCAATATTAAAATAATTTTGGTATCGGGAATTCATCACAAGTAGTTTAGATGGCGGTAGTCTTTAAATGTAGTAATTTAGCTATAATTAATTAAATAATTACGAACAAATGCCACATCCCCTTATATGATATACTCAGTAAATATTGTCGTTTTGAATCCATCCAAAATTTAGATTTCATTTAAATAGGTTTTTACAACTTATTTTGCACTAAAATTAACGTGATAGGAAATATATTTTTAAGCGACTATGATGTTACAAAAATACAACAAAAAATTCCATAAAACTCAATACTAATTTTCATGTTTTTTTTTTTTTTACTTTAAAAACGACGTCATCTCCAATATCGCGTTATCCTCTATTTTTCGTAAAAAGATATGCATAAAATTTTGAATTAGAATAGTCAACTGTAATCGGAAAGATTTTTTCAAATTTTGGGTCCCGTTAACTTTAAAAATAACAGACTTTTATATGTACTAACCTATTTTTTAATGTTTTTTTTTATTACGATTTTAACTTCTCTAGCTTCTTATTCTCTTCATTTTATGAGGAATTGACCTGCAAAATTTCAAATTTCTAACCTTATACTGATATGAGATTTCGTTATCATATCGAGATCGTGGTCGATGTATTTCACTTTTATATTATACACTGTCGAAACATTTCCAATTAAACATTATCGAAATATAAATCTTCTTTTTAAGTTTAGTGTAGACACTTATTGTTTAAATTTTTTGGATGAAACATGATTTTTTTTACATATTTATCATGTATTACTTGAATAATTTTAGCCACTAAATTGCAGCTTAATAAGAGCTAAAATTACCAAAAAAATTGATTTAAAAGACGTTTTAAATACTTCCATTTTCTTATGATATAAATAAATTATTTACAGGCAAGGATTATTTCGTATTAATGATTTTTAGATTTTTATTTTAATATTCCGACTATTTTTATATTAGTCTCTTAATTTTATGGATTATAAATAATAGTTATGTTTATTTATATATATGTTAAAGTAAATTAAATGATGATTTAAGGTTAAAGTGACATTTATTCAAAATAAATATGATATGATGAAGAATCGATTAGTATTTAATTGTGATGGATATTATGTATAAAGTATTATAAAACACCGTATAATATTATAAAGTATTTATTTTACTTCGTACAAAAAAATATTTATTTAAAAAAAATATTTTTATTTTGTTATTTTTTGGTTAATTTATATAATGAAAAGTCATTCAAAATTTTGTTATAATAATATATAATGAGCATTATTTATTTAAACATAGTATGTTCGATTTAAGTATTGGATTTTATACTTCACAGTATATGTAGGTAGGTAGTAGTTACTGCATGCAGATTGTAAATGCACTGGCTAATTTGGCTTTAAAGTAAATCTTATGAATAAATAATTTAAATTTAATGTTACTCGGTTTTTTTTATTATTTTTTTTCAATACAACTGAACGGATTTTGTAAACCTTTCCAGTATTAAAGTTGGAGGCTTCGATGTCGTCCGCTGACATCATCTTGGCGTCTCGGGATAGCGACAAACATGCGGAAGAGACTACTAGGCACTAGCAAAAACATATCGCCTTAACACAGGGTTTCTCAAAGTTATTGATTTTTTAGCAACATCTTCAAATATATTAAATATATATTCAAATCTTAGTGGTCCAGTCATTTTTTGAGAATAACTGCTACTACCTAGATATTAGCAGTGAGTAAATTCCCTACCGGCGCGTCAGAGAACTATGTGTAGACATCATTGATATTTAGTCTGTTATAACGTTTTTTTTTTAAATTCAATTCTCATTTATTAAATTTTAACTGCTTGTGGTTTAAAAAAGTATAAAACTTTAACATAATGAAGAAATTAGTACCTACTACGACTGATGATGGTACTGAAGCCACTAGGGAAAGTAATCACTACTAATAATGTTTTCACTAGAATTTAATTATTTTGATTAATACTTGAAAAATGATGTAGTTCAAAGTTTGAGAAGCTCTGGATTAAACGATTTGTTTCATTTATTTTGGAAACAATATTTATTATTATTTTTTAGTTGATGTTATTTAAAATTGTACTTAATTTCGTTTGTTTCTCAAAGATTATTTAGGTTTGATTTTATGTTAAATACTTATACTGAAATGTAAAAAATTTAAACGATCTGACGAAAAAATATTATTTTAGCCAATAAATGCACGAAATCTCTTATGTGAGGCAGCTGCGTATCTCACCTGTGTTTTAACGTTTAGCCAACATCAAAATAATATTTATACAATTTTTATATTTTTTCACATATTTTTAGTATGCAACTATTATTATGCAATATTTATTATATGATCCAAGAATAATTTAATATCTTCCTCTGATTGCATTTCTGTTTAATTGTAAGATCTGCTAACTTTAAATTCTGTCAAAACTAAAATATTTTCAACAATATCGTATTTGTAATATATTTAAGTCAATTCAGTGTGCACAGACCCTTATGACGTAACTTGACTAGAGGCAAGGAACATGTATGCAGTATGACTTCACCAGACCATGGTTTATTGCTATATACCATGGTCTGATGAAGTACCCTTCAAAATATAGTATACTTGTGCCGCTCTGAAACGATCTCTGGAGTCTTTATTTTGCTTTGAAGTCAATACTTCTACCAATTTTGCAAACTTCAATACCTCACATCACTCAATTTGCTAATATATTTTTATGAGGCTAGCTTCAGAGCGGCATAGTTAAAATTCGAGTTCAAAATATACCTTAAAACTTTATATTAAACGACTGCTAAAGTTGAAAACTTAATAAAGAAAATTGCACATATCGCTTATATGTATAATATCTTTTAATATAGTAGATACTTTTGTAACCGAACCCTTGCCTCTTCTCGTGGCTGAATGCAAGCTTCGTTGTAGAATATTGCCTTATTTTTTTATTATTATTTTCACATATTAATAAGATTTCTTATAATAAAAATAATTTCTGTGCTAATTACTTTTCTTATTTCCTAAACCTACTTTTGCTTTCCATTTATATTTATATCACTATAAGAACCTAACAGCAGTACCAAGTATGTAGTTTTAGGACTATTGAAAAATAAAGATTTTCAGCAGCTACTATTATTATAAATAATATGGTCAAAGTCGAAAAATAAAGTATGTGTTTGTCACATCTTCACGCTGAAACAACGAGCTATGGATTTGGATATGTACACAGAACTAAGGCTTGAAGGAACATTACACAGCATTGATTGTAATAAAATATACCAAAAGATGGCGCTGGTCGGTTGCTAAAATCTACTACTAGCATAGTATTATGTGATCTGTGCTAAAATATAAATACCTACATGTAAAGAAAAGCCGATGTTTGTGTCTCAATTTACAAAAGGCACTAGAGTAGGGATGTACCCGAGTGCAGTGAGAGTAGGTCATTTCGTTGGCTATATGTATTTACTACTAGACTAGTATAGTATATGATCTGTGCTACTAACCACTTATCCTTACTTCGCATTGTTTCGTCCTTAATGAAAAACAAATCTATCCCACGGGACATAATTTTCCGGGAAATAGAGTAACCAAATTTCATCCAGATCCGTTCCGCCGTTCTGGCGTAAAAGAGTAACAAACATCCATCCATCCATCCTCACAAACTTTCACATTTATAATATTATGATAATAGGATTAAAGCTTATTAATGGTTATAATATTAATGGGATTTGATTAATTCCAAGTAGGTAAGTAGTACACATAAAATAAAAGCCCTTATACACATACAAACTTTATTCAAATAACACAATGTATTTATTTATGAAGCAAAATAAATAGAGACTTATAAACAAGGTAAGGTTTATCTTATGAGAGATGACTTTAAGGTATAAAAAAGTAGATAAATTAAAGAAATCAGACTAACGATAATACGAGTTTAAGACAAAAAGTAAAAAAAAAAGATTTCCAAAAAATAACAGATAATATTAATTATATATTGAAGCTCGATAACCGTTTTAATTAATTTGTACAATCACAACATTTTACCCATATATAAATATGGCATCAATATCATCGGTTAGGTACCGTAATTAAATTTTGTTAGAATATAATACAAATTATATTGAAACAGTTAATTTCGTTTCATGTTACACAAATTTTCTTTTAACAAAAAAAAATAACAATTTGCCTAGTTTTATATTAGGCCATTCCACACGAGAGTAAGACAGCAAAATATATTTTAATATATCACACAGTCAGATACGTATAAGTAATGCTAAGGTACCGCATATTGTAGATTTTTGTCAGGCAATATATTTTTCTTTCACAAGCAAATATGTGACGCATAACGCTATATAAATATTCTTTTTTTACTGAGAAAAACCTGTAATGTACGGCAACTCTAACTAAAGTAAAGCTGCAAATAATACAAAATAGAACATGGCAATGATCGAATAATAATACAAAATTGAACCAATAAATGAAAACACACCCCATTTACTCATGACCATTTTTTATCCCAAATTAAATTAAACAAATAAAATTATCTATCTCCAATATGTATCCATCTTTATAACAAAATTATTTTTAGTTTTAAGCGTGTATTTTATAATGGCATGTTATAATTCAACCTTTTAATTATTGTGTCACCGCACACGCACATTTGCATATAATATGAAAAATGCTGCTTTATCATTGAATATTGAATAATGCGAAATTTCCGTTACAATTTCTTAATAAAATTAAGATAAAATGTCTATTTTAAAGCAAATAAATACTTTTGAGGAAGTTAAGAGATCTTTTCATTTAATAGTTTATAGATCATTAAGTACTTACAACTACCTTAGAGTACGTTGGTCAGATTTAGAATGCGAAAGCGACCTAAATGTCCTTAAAATATAGAAAATGGCTATACGAATTAAGCTACTCCCTGCATCAGGGCATCACATGACGTGGATGATAACGAATGATTTGCCAAACCTCTGTATATCTAATTAAAATTCGATTAAATTACCTATTAATTAATGAAACATGATAAGTAACACTTATCAAAAATTACTCTAATTCGTTAAATAATCGATCTGCACTAATCGATTATTCAAAAAAATCGATAACAATAATCATTCACGACCACCCACCCACAGCCCTATTCCTCCGCCAACACAAACATAAAATGTTCAAAATTTTTCCAAAATGTCCAACATTCGATTTTAACACACCAAAATCAACAAAAGCTATAAAGCCCGATAACAATTACACTAACAATAAGTATCACAACACCGCCGCGCACACAAGCTGTATACACACATAGAAATGTAACGCCTCAGATCAAAATGAGATAGACAGAGCGCTAAGAACAGTGATTGACGCCTAAAATAGTATTCTATATGGAAGCCTATTTGAGATATTATTTAAATAAAGTTTAAGCCTATTTGAGATATTACTTAAATAAAGTTGACAATTCAATAGCGCTTGTGAAAGTGTGGTTGGATTTCTTTTATATTAGCATGCTAATAATAACGCGTCAACATTTTCAGCTTTGCTTCACTTTTCTGTTACATACCATCGATCAAAAATGTACTAGATACACAATCAGCGACAAAAAAAATGTCCTTACCGAATGAGCGCTTATTTGAACATTTGAGCGCGCTTTAAATTTTGTTTGTGGAATTAACTTTAAGCATTGCATTTAAAGTGCAATTTACATTGTTGCATATTTATTTCAACTACAATAATTACCTTAACGCAATTGGTGACAGTTTTAAGATAACTTTGGCATGGGACTGTGTATCTAGTACTGTTTTAATCAATGTTACATAAACTCTGTCTATACAATTCATTTTTTCTGAAGATAAAGCATATTTTTCTAAACAAGTCCTACATCACGCATATCATAATTTCTAATATGGTACCACCAGTAGAATAAAATTAGCCGAGCTTTATTGAAATCAGATAAACGATGTAGGATCAATAAATTTATATTGGTATTAATTTTTTCTTCTGAATCACAGGATACAAACGTACTTTTTATATATATATTTTATTTTTTATTTTTACTTTCAACATTAATACGAACAACAAAATTTTTTTTTGAGTTTAAGATAGTTAATATCTTTTTATGCTGTTTTTTTGGGATTCTTAATTTAAATTCCCAATGAACAAATTAAAAAAAAACACACTAAAAACTCATATAAGCACAATCAACCAAACTACTGGTGCCAGGAAACTTTATTTTAGGTTACGTATTTATAACACATCTGTTAGATACTGATCCTAATACTGGCTCACGTGTAAAAACTACATTAAGTCTTGATCAGTCTTCATAATTAGATATTAATTCGACTCCAATTTTTAATATTAAAAGCAAGAATTTAGAACCTAATTTATCCCATTAAGGTGAATGATGCAAAAATGCGAATTTATATATTATAATTTAAAAGTAATTTTTTAAAGCAGCCAAAAGAGAAAAATATTCATTTTATATATTACGTATTTAGAAGAGTAAATAGTTTTTTTTTGGGACTTCAAAGTATCGTCGGACAAAATGTTAATATACAGTCTGTTTGTTAATTAATTATCCAATCAAAGTAATCTCATTTGAAATATTAGAAATGATAACATTCTTTCCGAGTTTTAAAAAGAACTAACATAAAGACCGATGAGTGTCAACAATCAGGCTAGATTTATTGATTTTAATCAAATTTAATAATTTGACATGTCTTTTTTACTAATTAACAATTTGAACTAAAAAAAATATTTCAGTGTTCACGCCTGCATACAGTATGAGAATGTAAAAGCAGTTTTTGTGAGTAATTTAGCTAATGTTTTCCTCAAATTATAGTGTACATTAAATACTTATTTATATTTTTATATGAATCAAAAAAAATAATGTTTAATGCAATTATAAGTACTAATTACTCAAAACGTTAGTGCTTTCGTTTAAAGCAGGTGTTGCAATATCAAATATGTCAAATTATTTTTACTTAGTAATAAATTAAATTACATGGTAGTTTTTACTGAAAATGGACGTAAATAATATTCAAATAAAGTTTAACAAAAAAAATCCTCTAAACACTGTCACAATTGCAACTTCAAAACGAAAAAATATATATTTAAAATTGTATTTAAATGTAATGATAAATAAAAAAAAAGTGGTGTTTTTTTATGTAGAGTGTATAGATGGATACAATATGTGAATATGTTGAAGTTACTTCAAAGGCGGCCATTTTATTATAATAATCTATATTAATTCTATTTTTTAATTTATTTTCTTATTTTCAATTATAATTAATTAAAACTATCTTTTCGGATTTTCCGCGGAATTAAATTTATAATAATAATTGAACATGAAAATAATATTTCTATGTTCAATTTTAAAATGTCAAATATTCGCGTAAATCTAAGATAGTATTATTTAATTAATTTACTCACAACATTGTTAAGGCAGTGGTGGAGGCCATTACTTTATTACAACTGAATAAATATGAAACCAGTCAACATATTCCCACAATATGATCCATATAATGTATGAAAGTGAGCTTGATTACATAACTGTGAATATTTCCTTAGCCTTAACTAAAATTCGTTTTAATTATATTTGGTAATATATATATTACAACCCTAATCACCAAAAAAGTCCAGTTTGGACGGATATTAATACATAATGTTTCTGACGACAGCCAAGTCACTGCAATTTCCCCCGAGCCTGTTTCAATGCACTGCATATATTTTCAATCGTACAAAGCTTTCAAATAAATTATAATTATATATCATGTAAAATTGCATCTAATAACCATCAAGAGATTGAGCTAAGCAATGTTTAGTTAATATTGATGTGGATAAAAAAGAAAACAAACATAATAATAGATATAATTTTAAGTAGCGCTATTGTTATTAAATTTAATATTTGCAAATTAAGTATTAACTTTATTATTAGTATTATTAAGAAAAGCTATTATAACATCTCATTTTACCTTACACAAACATCAACCTCTATTTTATAAAAATATCAAAATTAGCCCCACGGGTCTCCTTTAATCAACCTGAGATCCATTTAAAATCTTAAGAATAATGCAGTATTTGATAGATACCTTGTTGATACATATTAATTTTAATGTTATTGAAGTGAAACTTCTTTAGGCGCGCCATGAGGGAAAAAACTAATGCATTGGCGTTACGATTTTGTGAATAAATAGTAAAAAAAACTATTTTATTAATATTTCAAAATGTACGGGCTAGTACATAATATTTGTCGCATAAGCACATACACGCCATACTATATATATAGTAATAATTAACTATACCATACTATAAAAATCGATATTTATGAAAAAAAATACTGCTTTCATTTATTTTTAAATGAGCGATGGAATTATATCAAATGAATATTGTTAAAAATTATATACTTGAAATAATTTTAACACTGTATATTTTTTTTTCACAAAAAAAAATGTATCATTACAACATTTTGATTGAAAATTAAATGTTATTTTAACACCACCTATATGTACTATGTGAATAATAAAATATTGTTTTCATTTTAAAATACAAAAACAATTTTTTTTTTAGTATTTCTCATATCCTAATTATTTAAAACCGTTTTATCCTAATTATTTAAAACCGTTATTAAAAATTATTTAGTACCGATAACCTACAGAAGTTTCACTTCTTGCGCGTGTACACTATACACATTGACGCACACATTCTCTTTTTTTACTAATAGACCTAATCACATATCTCCATACATCATAAAAAAAACTTCATAATATGCAGTGCATCGGGGCTCTGATCTAACTCTATTTATCACATACTAGCAGTTCCTAGCGGTAACTACGTCCCTTAATGAATCCTTGTTGAATGTGATTATACTAATTTGAGATTCCAATCGTTTAAGTGACATAGTGATGACATTGTACTTATGTATATAAAATGCTTGATTTATCTGTCTGTTTTTTTATTATTTTTTTTGTTATAAATCAGTGATAAATCGAATATTTATCACAATTATATTTAAATTGCTGTGCAAATATATTATTTAATATTCTACATTTTATATAATATTGATACAAAAATCTTCAGAACCTAAGTTCAAATCATAAATAAATGATAATCATATCATATGCTCCAGAGAAGCAGTCACCATTATGCCATACCGTAACCCAAACCCTGCATATATGTAAATTTAAGGAACGTGAAATATCTTACCCTAGAGACTAGATCAAGCGAGATTCGTTCTCGGGGACATGACCATGTAGTGATGTTCTATCTGGGACACTCCTGGCACTATGGGCACTATGGGCACTATGGGTGACATGGGCATGTAATCACTTTCACACTGAGACTCTTTTAAACGCACTTTCACTTCTTGACCTAGTATCAATTGCACTATCTCTTGAGGCAACGCCAAAGATTCCACTGTTTCGTCGCTAATAGTTCCATATTCGTCGAATTCGTCTTCTAAACATTCGACGGATTTAGAACAGCGGTTCGTCGTCACGTGCTGGGTTTCGTCTAAGAATTCACAGCTCTTAGTCTCGCCTTTGGATAGTCCTGATGTTATTTTTAGATTTTTCATTTTTCGACTTACTTTAAAGCTTTTGAATATATCGCGCGTTGGTGTGAAGTCGAACTTTTTCTTTTTAGTTTCAACGTCTTTCTCTTTTGTCGTTTCTGATTTTGGTGATGTTGCGATGCGTGAGTCGCTTTTGAGTCTTTTTCTATGGATATCAACAAAAAACACAATTACAAATTTTTTTAAACAATTTGTGAGAAAATTACGTTCAAAAATAGCATAAGCATATTTAAAACGATTTAAGGAGGGGTTTTCTTGTGCAGACAATAAAATTAAAAGTAATACAAAAGTGCACTGTCTATTCATTTTAATCTCAGTTGGGACTGGCAATGAGAATTTCTGAACAGAAAATTCCACTATTTATAACCAGGTCCATCTGGAAACTAACAAGGGAAAAAACAACAAAATGCTATATTTCGATAAAACGCAATTATTTATATATATATATATATATATATATATATATATATATATATATATTCTTTTGCTTATATTGTAATGTTTTATTATTATTATTAAATAATTATTGTCTGTAATGGTGTGTGTGTGTGTGTGTCACAAATACAGCTTTATTCTATTACTAGCAGAACTCGCGGCTTGGCGCGCGTTCAATCTACAATAAACTCTTCGCTTCGCTCGGGTTCTTCCCTAGCTACGTTTTAACAGTTAGTATGAAATACAAATCTTTGATTTTCTCGACTTTTCTGTACTAAATACGCATGTATTATACATATAAATCTTCGTCTTGAATCACTCTATCTATTGCTGAAAACATGACAATCCGTAGAGTAATTTAAAAGATCTAAGCGAACAGATAGGGGAAGCGACTTCATTTTCCATACATATAATAAAATTGTAACTAAGCCGAATCTGTACATTAAATATTTTTTGGAAAATCTTATTGAAATAGACATTATTATCGATACAGAGGCCGAATCTATAGTTTTTAGAATTTTTGTCTGTCTTTCTGTTACCGCATCACAGAAAAACCACAGGAGGGATTTTGATGAAATTTGGTATGGTGATAGCTGGTTATCCGGGTCAACATATAGGATACTTTTTACCTTGAGAAATTGTCTCATTTCTGAGAAAAAATACAAAAACTGCAATGTAAGAGTATATTAATATGTAAAACCTAAGAATTTGGTTTTTGGTCATCTGAACGCGGGCGGAGCCGCGGGCAATGCTAGTATACTATGTAAAGATAATAACCTGAAAACACTGAACGGCTTGGCGTGCCTCGCGGGCTTGTGGTGCAGCGAGCCCAGCGACGAGTGGCGCGTGACGCCCGCGTCCTCGCCGCCGCCGCAGCTCCACGACTCGCCCACTTTCATTGTGCTGGAATTATAATCTGTTATTTATATAGTTATTCGCATTTTTCATTTGGTTTGGTTACTTTTTGGTTAATGCTTTTAGTGGTTTAAAAATACATTAAGAATTAATATTGACTGTAAACTTTTTTGACAACAAGTGGTGCATATTTTTTTAATACATTACACACGCAGTTCTGTCGTAATTTTTACATTACTTTAGTGAGCTTCTATATAAATCTCAACACTTTAATAAAATATTTTTTACAACTTTCAAATAGGAGGAATTATGTTTATATTTATTATTTGTAAATCACCTGATGTCTTACCATATTGTAAACCGAATTAAATATGTGTTTCTTTAAATAAATCATACCACATAGATATTGTTATGTATGCTGCCGGGGACAAGTGAAATGCTTGGTAGTTGGATACGCACTGATTTATTGCTCGACAAGCTTCGCGTTGTGGGCGCAGCCACTAAGTACCTTTTTAAGGTTTACCCACACACATAAATATATAACAGATATCTTCAAATAAAATTTTCAAAAAAAGGACTGCATTCATTACCTAATTTTTTTTAAAAAGAATTCCATCAATTACCTTATACTTAAAAAAAAGAATTCTACCCGTCAGCTTATAATTAAAAAAAAGAACACCCCCCATCAGCTTACAATATTTTTTTTAAAGCCAACATAGGCATCGGCCTCACCCGTACGTGCGGCGCGGCGGCAGCGGCGGCGGCGCGCGGCGCGCGCGGCGCATGGTGGCGTACACGCACTCCACGCTCTCGTAGGTGGGGTCCTCGCGCGCGCGCGGCGCCAGCGCCGTCTCCGCGATCTCCTCGTACACGCCCGACGACACCGACGCCAGCGACGCCAGCGACCGCCGCGAGCACATGCTGCTGACCACATAGTAATATATTACTAGCGACTCACCCTCGCTTCGCTCGGTTTCATGCCTAGCTCGCTTCCCCACACAAACTTTCATCCCCATTCTCACACCCTTAGGGGATGATTTCCGCGATAAAAACTATTTCACTCACTCACTTTTCATATCATGTCATTTAAAAAAAACTTATTTTAGTAAAAAAAAATCTTTTAATTTTCTTCTATACCAAGACTGTCCTGACAATAACAAACACAAAAAAAAAGAATTATCCAATTCGGTGCAGTCGATCGGCAGTTATGAGCGTACATACATTTCGGTGATTCATTTTTATTTATATAGATTAGGCTGGATTGAAAAAAAAAATTCTTAGCTTGGGGGGAACAATTTTTAGCTTATAAAAAAACATTTCTTTGTACTTCTAATAAATATTAGTATTGTGGTTTACAACTTTAGGCAATTAAATTGAAACACATCAATAATTAAATAAGGCATATTAGGTATACTACAATCATATATAAGAAAAAACATAGAATATCATATACGAAAATTATATATTATTATACATTTGTCAGATAATAACAACGGTTACCATGGCAACATAGCAATGTAATTGAATTGAGAATGAGATACATTCTCTCGCCGGCTTAATCTTATATATTTATTATATAGGATTCAGCTATTATCATCGAGTTTCAAATCACAACAATTCCAAAAAAAAATCATTTCAAAAAACAACACGACCCACCTGTCGTCCGCGAGGTCCGTGCCGGGGCAGAGCAGGCGGCGCGCGCGCTCCGCCAGGTCGCCGGCGCCGCTGCAGCGCGACAGCTGCCGGCGCGCGCCCAGCCGCGCCTCCTGCACACACACACACGGAGGTGCTTAGTGCTTACACGCACATACACTCTTTGTCTTAGAACCGTTTTCTCCCATTTAAGTTGTTACGATATTCAATTGAATACGGTACGGAATGAATTTGGCAACACTAGATCGAACAACCAAATTAGACCTTGTTCAAAAGGACAGTAGTTTAAGTAAAATAAAATATTATTAAAACTGGCTATTTGTATAGTTACATATTTTTAAAACGAATATAAAAAAATCCTAGAATTGTTTGCTTTGTGTTAAGTAAATTTTTGTTTGTACTTAATATTTTTATCAGAATCGGCCCCGAGAGACCTTCCACACGATACCGACACAACAATTGTTTAATCTATATAAATGCTTACTTAATATAATAATATTTATATTCATTTTACCTTGGACATGATGAGATCGGTGTCGTCGAGGGAAATCTCTGAAGGACCACTGTACCAACTACTGCGACGCAATTCACCTGTAAAATAATTTTCACGGTCATATAATTCCTCCACGACCGGGGACACGCCGGCGTGTCGGTTAACAATAGATTTCTTAGAAAATTAATTAATTTCTTAGAAATTTACCTGGAGGTGTTAACCCTTTATAGGTACACACAAATATACACACACATCCTTTTTATACTTTAACATTTTTGATTAAGACCTTTATTATTAACATTTTTATTAATTAGATTTGTGACAGATTTGTAAAAAGAAGAAAAAAATAAAGCGTACAATAATATGCACGATTTTTATTTCTATTTTAAATCAAATTTTTAAGATTTAAATAATTTAATATTGTTGCAACGGCCATACCTAGAATTAAAAAAATCGATTTCCATTGGCTTAGAAACATAGTTTTTATATTGACATACTCGTATGTAATGTTTTATTTAGGCCAATGTGTAGGAAAAATTATCTTAGACGAGGCCTCACAAAAATTATAAACACAAAGCATAATCTATACATATAATAAAATGGTAACTAAATCGAATCTGTACATTAAATATTTTTTGGGAAATCTAATTGCAAAGACATTATTATCGATACAGAGTCCGAATCTAGTTTTTAGAATTTTTGTCTGTCTATCTGTCTGTCTACCGCATCACGAGAAAACCAGTGGACAGATTTTGATGAAATTTGGTATGATGATAGCTGGTTATCCGGGTCAACATATAGGATACTTTTTACCGCGGGAAAAAATCTCATTTCTGAGAAAAAATACAAAAAGTGCATTGTAAGAGTATACTAATATGTAAAACCTAAGAATTTGATTTTTGGTCATCTAAACGCGGGCGGAGCCGTGGGCGATGCTAGTTTAAAACAAAATAATGTAAAAATTCTATTCCCTTACTTAAATAAGCATAATTCGAGTGTATTGTGTTTGGAATCTCATCAAATAGAAAAAAATATTGTCACCTAAGCAAATGGAAACCATTTAATAGAATCTTAAATCTTTATAGCGCTTAGCATGTATTTAAAGATGGCGCTGTTAATTTTTTTGTCTAGCAACATAATTTTAACAAAAGTTTAAGAACAAAATGGCTCTTAATAGACACGGTGTTGTAAGGTTACACATAATTCAATTATATACTTTATACATTAATTACTCGTAGTATAAAAATCACACCGAAAAAAAAATAATCATTTAAAAAAAAATGATTCCTCACCACTTTGATGGCAGGCGGTGGACAGTTCCGGGTGACTTCTACTCAGGTGGCCACTGCGAGTGTTCTCTTTCATCGCCTGCTTTATAGCCACGGTCAGCTCGTTACCGAGTACGCTGCTAAACTTGAAATCGCCACCGCCGTTAAATATACTGAAATGTACATGTAATATATAATTATGAACTAGTTTTATCACACGGCTCCGTTTGTGTAGTAGGTAGGTACCTAGATCGATATAAAGTACTAAAATAAACAGACTGAACTTGGCATTAGTCCGTTGAGCCGTTAAAGGGTGTAGAAGCAACAAACTGTCTTCACTATCTATCTTTATAATATTAGTGTGATATTCGTATAACAAATATACATGTGTTTTTTTACGTATATGAATAATTGTTATATAATATCTAATAATCAATAAATTATTATTTATATTATATATTAATAATAAATAATAATCTCTAAAAATATATCATAAGTAAATTAAATTCAAAGCATTAGGCATAGTGATAATTAATTAATAATCTATTTTTGTTAAAAAATAAAATAACGCTACGCAATAGCTTTTACTTTAATCACCGGTACAGGGCTAAAAATACACAGAGTACCTATAATAAATTTTTAAACGTGCGAAAACCAAATCCACGACCTACGCTAATGTTTTAGCTAACAAAACTAGCAAAATCAAGCTAATATTTTGATGAATATATGTTTTTTTTATTAATGTATATAAATATGGATTAGATGTGAAATGTTATTATAATTACGCTATTTTTATAAATACTGAAATAAACTTAATTATTGGATAAACTGTGTCTCTTCCCATGTGTATTTTTAAGCAGTATGTAGGTTAATGATAATTAATTAATGAGAGAATTAGTTAATGATTAATAATAATTAGTCACGAAAGCAATGTTATAAAAAAATATTAAGTAAAAACTTAATTAAATGAGAAAGTACTTAAAAAGTGTGTGTGTGTGTGTGTGTAGGTACTTATGTACGCATGTAAGCGCTTATACTTCTTTAACGTAACAGAACAAAAATAGCTAAAGATTTAATCCGTATGTAACAACTCTCTGTTTGTAAAAGGAATGCAGCTAACTTCATCATGTCGCATTCTTGGCTGTCGGTGTGCGCGCGCATCGTAAAAATTTTACTCTCATAATTTTTTCCAAACGTGCAAAGTGTAACTACAAAAAAAAATTTGAAAGAATTTCAAATGTATGGCTAGGTAGTGTATTCAAAAAAATGAAATCGTGTAAATTGCAGCTTTTCAAACGGTTGAAATTAAACTTCTTTGGCGCTGTGGCAAATACCGCAATAAAAAAAAACAAATCAAAATATAAATATAATAATTATTATAAAATTATTAGTAATAAAAATTCATTTCTATAAGTAATAATTATTACAAAATTATTAACAATAAATTGGTTTCTCATTCTCGCGACACTCATTTTTTCAATGTATTTAACTTACCTTAGTCACGCCAAGAAATTTTACTTCAAAAATAATATCATAATATTATGATGATGACGTAATAATTAAGTCATAAATAACAATGAATTCCTAAAAAAGAGTAAATGACCGCATAAACAATTTAATTATATTTATTAATTACACATTTCAAACAACATGGCACTAAATAGGCCATTGTTATGTGCTTATACAGCATGTACGTAATTACGATAATTGACTTCGGGTTAAGAGACATCAATCATTAACGGCTCATTTTTCCTTATTTATTGTAATTAAATACTGACAGTTCAATGATTGCAATGATTGCAGGTCACCAGTTCAAATTCGTTTATAAAATATTCAATTTAAGCAGCAACATAGAGTTGATAGGCAACTATAGTAACCCCCCCAACGTGCGTTCACCTTGTCGTGGTGGGGGGGCTCAGTAGTGCCCGGCAATACAGCCGGGCGCGAAGTCAAGAAACGCACAGGGAGGTGGCCGCCTTCGGTGGGCGGTGGGAGGTGGCCCTCTTCGGAGGGCGGTGTACCATGCGGGTTGCTCCTGGTACTTCTCTGATAGCAGAGTGGACTTTGGAGCAACCCCATGGTCGTTGTGGTCTGCCTCGGCAGACCTGCCGTCGAGCGTCGTAGTTGAATGCGTAAGCGATCCTGCGACGCCCCATTAAGACGGGGGAAGGTTTTGTTGAGTTTTAGTGGGTAGTACTGGCTTTGCCGGTGAGTCCCACACCTCGTGCGTAAATGCATTTCCCAACGTTAAAAAAAAAGGCAACTATAGTAAAGAGCAACTTTGACTCTGTCATATCTCGTATTTAGAAATATCGTTTATTTTTTTCCATATCTATATAGATAAATAAAATTGAAGTGTGTTTGTAATGTCAAAATAACAGCGTTTTACTAAATGTGCATATGAAATTATATACGATAGGTACTTATAAGAAATCCACATTTTTTTAAATTTTGTGTCTGTCTGTTTGTTCCGGATAATCTCTGAAATGGCTGGACTGATTTTAACTGGACTTTCACTGGAAGATAGCTGATGTTATAGGGAGTAACATAGGCTACTTTTATTTTTAAAAAAGAATTAGCGTTCCGCTTAAAGAAATTAAAACGTACCTAGTGAGGAACCGAGCGAAGCGAGGGTGAGTCGATATTCTATACATATTATCGTATGACCTCTAACCTCTAACCTACCTCTAAGAAGCTATAGTGATCGACTTAAGTACTTTGAATTGCAACCTCTACATTTACGACCAAATATATTGGACTTAATCTTTCTGTATAAACTTTTCCATAATAAGGTCGACAGTAGTTGTTGTTTGAGAAAATAAATGTACCATAGAAACCACCTCGAAATCCATGTCCATTGCTCAAAACGAGTAGAAGTAGAACTAATTTAGGAAAATATCACCCATAAGCGGCTCACCCTCGCTTCACTCAGGTTCGCCTCTAGAAAAACAAAAACAAATCAATCCCACGGGAACCATACATTTTTCCGGGATAAAAAGTAGTCTATATGTTATTATTGTAAAGTTTCATCACAATCCATTCAGTAGTTTTTGCGTGACAGAGTAACAAACATACATCCATTGACCATTGTATCTATACATTCTTACAAACCTTCGCGTTTATAATATTAGTAGGATTAGCCCGCATGTCGTGACTATTTTAATGCAATACCAACAGCAGACATGGGTTTCGACATATTTAATACATTTAAAAAGAAATGTTTCTCTTCGTGATGTAAAGAATATTTCTCATAACAAAATTATTATTTTAATTTGGTTTTGTTAATCAGTTTAGTCAGATTTAGTTTCACCTATGCATACTATCAACACTGTTCTAGTGCATATTGTGTTCTCCAATAATTGGGGGTACATTTTAGACGCTGTCCAAAGAGTTTCTATTTTTTGTATTTTTATATGTACTTCTATTGGAGATCCATAATATATAAATAAATAAATAAAATCTCCCGCCGCGTCTGTCTACCTGTCTATCTGTCTGAACGCAATAAACTCAAAAACTACCAAACGGATTTTCATACGGTTTTGCACCAATAGATGATGAGATTCGTGAGGAAGGTTTAGTTGTATAATTCATTAAAGTTTTATGTCAATTGACTGAAATATGACGATGATTGTTGAAGATGTCGGAAAAAATCATGTCGACTGGGAGCTTTATTGGCGTGCGCCGCGTAAACTAATAAAATTGTGTTACGGAATTATTCCTTTTAAAAAGATCTTATTAAACTGTAGCAACGCTATGTGCACTTACCTAGGGATGTAAGTCACTAATATCATATATAAATAAATGCCGCGTTTCAACTAACTAAAGCCTTTTTTATTCACCTTTTTTTTTAAAAGCAGAAAATAAAGCTAAAATACAAGGGTTAACACTACAGTGCTCGATTGTGATAAACAATTTTTTATGATACAATGAATGTATTAAATATAAAATGTATAGTAATGTAATGAAATATATATGCATAATATATCATTTGAATATGTTCATAGCTCTAATATATACTATATATATGTTTAAACTTCATATCCTTTCTTTAATATAATTTAGCATATTATAAAAAATCCTCAAAGTATATAAATATTAAATATAATAAATAATCATGTTCACGACATTACATTCACTGAAGTGAACAAGTGCATTAGAACAAACATGGTGAAGATTCAAAAAACCAACAAACCTATCAACACTAAGTACACAGGTTTTATTCTTGTCCCCATTCTCTCTTGTCTGGATAATATCAGTAATGTGTTGCCAACGTATCACCATGTCAGAATCAAGCTTAGAGAACAATAATCCATTCGATGAAAGTGTTAGATTACTGTTACTGGCAACACCACATTTACGAGACAGCTCGGTGGGTATAATCATCACAGAGTATGAATCTTTAAGTAATGTTTCGGTGCCTGAAAATGGTATGAATAAGCATGACACTTGCAATCATTAATTTCATAGGTTTTTAGTATACAATAGAACAGCATATTATATATTCATATATAGTTGTTATGTAATATGAATAAAATTTGTCATATTTAAACATATTTTAAAGAGATATGAATGACTGAAAGTTTGATTATAACATTTTTTAGAATTTAATAAATTTCACATTTCAAATTGTGTATATAACTGAAGAAAGCAATTATGAATTGTAATAGATTTAAAAAATCATTATACTACAACATATAGTATATAATATGGATACTATGTATACAACAAAACTATGAAATTAAAAATTTTGCATTAACAACAAGCACATAGAATGATCACATGAGTATGAAACACAAAATGGTATATTAGAAAGAATTAAGTTGTAAATTCAACAAAAAATGATACATGATAACAATAAACTTCTCATATTACTTACATAATGACATTTTATTTTTTGACAATGGATATATATTTATGTAATTAACCACTAAATAAAATAATTCTCATTACATTACTGGACTAAGCAAAATAATTAAAACTATATAATATATTTAGATATATATTTATTTTTTTGTCTACTAGATTTTACTTGACTAACAGTAATAAGATGCATATAGATATTTTCATAGTATTGTCTTACTTGCAATTACACTATTACAAAGGTTAAATTTACATTCATACTGTATTATTATTACAAATGCTCTAGATATTTGCATTCAATATTATGACGTCAATGGACTCATTCCTAATTTGGACCATGGACATGTTTACCATGTAGATAAGAGTAGTCTGAAATATAACTTATAAAATTGTATAATGGATAGTTAAAACCATTTTTTACAATTTTACATGCTAAAATTATGTTTAAATAAACATCTACTTAAATTTTTTTTTTACCTTAACTTAAAATTAAAATATTTGCTTTTGGTATAGCCAAGTCTTATTTTATTCTAGATCATAAATTTTAGTATATTTCTTAAACAATCAATTGAGAAGATTATAAATTTTTAGGAAATTACTGTCAACCTATTTAATATCTTATAAACAACTTACAGTTTACAGAGAATGATTTTTTTGTTCAATACTTTTGATATATTATGCTTTGAACAAAGTCTATCCGACTTTGTTCAAAGCATAATATTCTCTTTTTTTGAAGGTAGAATACTAAATTACTTACCTAAAAGTTTTTCGCCATTCAATAAGTCACGGATTTTGTCCATCCACTGCTGCGCTTCTTGAAGGCTTTGCGCTGCCAGTAGTATGCGAGGCTTACAAGGCTCGTCAATTGAAAACACAGCGAAGGCATGAGGCCGAGTACGAGATTTCGCACGTTTTACAATACATCCAGTACGTAACTCAATTGTCCCAGCCGGAGCTCCTGCTTCGCTACAGTAAACAGCAAGTGATCCACCACCTGCATTCGTAGGACTTGGCCGCAGAATACACCATTGTCTCTTCCAAGACTGCCAATAATAAATAATCAATGCAACGACGATATGACTTATAACTACCGACCACTCAACTATGAAACAATACTTACTTTGAAAGGATTCAATCCGAGATTTGACTTAAAAGGATACTTCACCTCTAAATAACCAGACATTTTAACAATTCTCTACTTATTAGTTTAATATCATATCGCAGCTGTATTTTAAATTTAATATACTTATTTGCATGAGGTGCACATGTATTCAAACAAATTGTTTAATGTTTACAAAATTTTCACAGATAACAAACACTCGCATGCAAGAGAAATCGATAATGAAACCGGTTTTTCCAAGATACGTTGTGCAATGTCAATTTTAAAAAAGTCATAGACAAAACATTGAATTATAGAAAAATAAAAACTACAAAATAAATGAAAATTCAATACAACCTGCTAAGCCCATATAAATATGTTTAATATGAGTTTAAAAATTATATTTTATATTTAAAAGGGTTTATCGTATGTGTGTAACGTATACGAAAGAGTGAAAGTCCAAGTCAGTATTCTTAGTTTAAATATACAATAGAATACAGCGTTATTACAATAATAAATATATTTAATTTAATATTACAAATTCAAAAGAAATTTTAGAACCTATTCAAAACCTAATTCTATACGATACAGAAACCAGGGCCATTTGGTGGTTGCGCATTTATGCCACGGCGTATCATACGACATGCATGTTCTTCTATACGATGGTATACTTCCACAGGAATGGAATATTTTGTATGACCGTCGCCAAGAGGGCTACTCCACAATTTTTCAGCGACAGCACTCGCTCGTGGCCATACCCTAAAAGTATTTAGTAAATTATAATAGTCTAGATGTAACGTTGATAATGGATCTTAAAATAACTTATTTCGACTTGGGATCTAAATCGTGATTGTACCTCACATATATACAATTATTCGGACATTATTTAGATTTATTTTATTACGTTTTCAGTTTCCTTTATTTTTAATAAATACTTTAATTAATTTTATTTAATACTAGTTTTCCTCATGGCTTTATTTCGTGAAATATTTTTCTTTGAATATTCTTAGGCAGCGAGATCTACTAATAAATTCAAAATAAAATAAAAAAAATCATTTATAACATAATATGGATAGGGTTCTCGGGGAAAAGTGCCAAACTTTAAA
This sequence comes from Brenthis ino, assembly GCA_921882275.1. NCBI lineage: Eukaryota > Metazoa > Arthropoda > Insecta > Lepidoptera > Nymphalidae > Brenthis > Brenthis ino. The sequence goes on from OV170221.1 coordinate 8,305,721, forward strand.
TGATGTAAAACTGTTCAAGTGTGAACGTACGAAGAGTGTTATTATTTCTAAGTTTTACCCTATATTAAGAAAGAGATTATTTTACCTGCTTAAAATATTATTATCATCCACCATTTCACCCCACATACAAGCTTCACCCCCAACGACGCCCCGTAAACATTCCTCAGATAAGGGTAAAATTCTCAAAGTTTGTCGAGGATCAAAAGCATAAAAATCATGCCATTCAGAATTAAGATCGCTTAAATACCATTCTGATGAAAATATAACTTTGTACCCAGTAAGTAAAATCTGTAATATCATTCCAAATTTACATGTTTAAGTATATAATAATAAAATAGACATTCAAAAGATCTAGAATTCTATTACTTTTTTTAGAGTGATATTACGGGTCTGAACGCGTATGTAGCAAAATACCTTGTTCCCGAGATTTTGACTGGGTTGCATCAGCCGTAATTATGAGCAAACTCAGGTATTTTGTCACGTAAGAGTACATACGCGTTTAGTTCCGTAGTATCATTCTTATACAATTATATGAAACGCGAAAATTTAAAAAAGTAAAGGATTACTTTTAGTATTTCAATGATCCAAAAATCTTTCCATACATGTATAAGTGTATCCTTAGGAACATTAATACCTTCGTCAAATACTTCCTGAAATTAAAAAAAATCTTATAATCCAAACATATCTGCAGTTTATTATAATTTTTGATAAAATCAGATTTAGAGGGTATTACCTGCCAAACGATACTTTTAGTGTTGTACGTAAGAAGAGGTAAAGTATTATTTAAGAAAAGTGCGTGAAGACCTGATGTTGTTAATTTGTGTTTTTTCATGAACAATCGTAATTTTGGATTTGATTCCCTGTAACGTTAACAATTTATAAAGTACATATTTTTAAATGTATTATTAATCTCCTTATATTAAATAATAGCTTTTGCTAAGCTTTTGCTTTTTTGTAAAGCATGTAAAATTTCACATTTATTAGAGATGGAGAAAACTTACCAGCAATCTAATTGTACTTCGTCACCACCAAGGTGAATATATTTATCAGGAAACCAAGTCTGGACCTCTTCCAAAAGATGTTTAAGTAATATATAAGTACCATTATTTGTTGGATCCATTGGTCCTTTTCCAATTATTTTACCTCCATAGTAACAGTCGGTCAGAATACTGGGATGTGCATTTCCCCAAGAAGTTGTGTGCCCTTTACAATAATATCATATAAAAATTATTAAGCTTCAGCATTGTAATATTCATATAAATTTAGGCTTATAAGAAAATATTGTGACAAATAAAGTAAGGCATAAAATGAAAAATTGAAAATTGTCTAGTTATTTATAAATATAGAAAAAAAAATTATACATTACCAGGGACATCAATTTCAGGAATTACTCGGATACCACGATCCTTAGCGTACTTGACAACCATTTTAATTTCATCCTTCGTATAAACTAAGAGTTTATTGAAAGCACCGTGTTCACTTTGAACATAAATAAAATTTAACAGTATTTTTTACTTACATATCATCATAAAATAAGCAATAAGTCACCTTAATTCCGGAAATATTTTACTTTGATATGGAAAACTTTGATCATCTACTATATGCCAATGAAATACATTCATTTTATTTATTGCCATTGCATCTATAGTTTTCAGAATATTTGATAAAGATATATAATGTCTAGATGTATCCAGCAAGAGTCCACGATGCTTATAGAGAGGGTAATCATATATGTCTGTGGTATTTATAAATATTTCCTGTAAAATTAATAACGTTAGCTTGTAAGTTGTACATCTATAATACCTAAATCTTATTCTAACTACTCTGTGCTGGGTTAATATTATAAAACACAAAAAAAATTGAATTTGATTGTTAAAAGAAACTACCATACAAAACTATAATAAAAATTTCTTTCTTTCTCCTATTTCTATTTCACTAAGCTTTATAATTTTGTACTATTTATGTTTTTCTTATATTTTATATAATATGTAATTAATTTATCATGTTTTAATTAAACAAACACGTTTAAATTTGACACTAATTTTACAATTTAAAAATATGCTACTAAAGATTGTATTTTATCAGAAGTTCCAAACATAACTATTTATTACTTAGAGTATACATAAGCTTATGTAAATGTTTATTAAAACCGGTAAGTCATAGACAAATACTGGCAAAACGGAACCTCACCATTTAAATGAAACAGTTGCAGTTAAAAGGCGGTACTCATCTAATTTAATTTTCAATTTAAATTTTAAATAGGTAACTTGAGGTTTTCAATTTAACAAATTTTAATTTTTTGTTTGAACGCGTATTTGTCCTGGTTACATATTTATTATTTTTATATGTGGTTATAATATTGTATTACTATTGATTAGTTTCTTACATCACGATCATTAGAAAGATATAATAGTTGAGCGAAAGTTTCGAGTCCTCTTAGTATACCCCATATTGATGTGCTTATTAACAAAGGTGTCGTAGACACGCTTAGGAAATCTGTAATAAAAAAAATGGTCCCAGTTATTAAATATTGAAACAAAAAGAAATGCTATTCTTTTTTCTTAAAAGTATCATAGAAATGAATCCGTTTAAAATTAAATTATAAGTAGTGTAAACTGTAAAGACGAAAGATTCTGAACATTTGTTGATTTTCTGTTGATCTCTTTAGTGAGATTCTTGTTGTTACTGGTCTATGAGTGAGATGTTGTTCTTTTATTGGACGTCTATTCCAATGATGTCCTGGCCGTTTTTGACTACAGAAACTTTAACAGAAAGCAACGACTACTCGGCTGAGTAGTCGTTGACAGAAAGCCTCAATAGCTAAACTTGTCCCGACCGGCACTCAAACTCAAGACCTTCGTATCACGTGTCTTAATACGTATAGACACATATTAAAATATATTGCTATTGTGCGTGGTACTATTTGTGTCTATAAATAATATAATAAAGATATATATAATAATATTTAAATTAAATTTTATAATATACTAGCATTGCCCGCGGCTCCGCCCGCATTCAGATGACTAAAAACCAAATTCTTAGGTTTTACATATTAGTATACTTACATTGCAGTTTTTGTATTTTTTCTCAGAAATGAGATATTTTCCCACGATAAAAAGTATCTATATGTTGACCTGGTTATCCAGCTATGACCATACCAAATTTCATCAAAATCCCTCCAGTGGTTTTTCTGGGATGCGGTAACAGACAGATAGACAAAAAGTCTAAAAACTAGAAATTCGGCCTCTGTATCGATAATAATGTTTATAAGATTTTCCCAAAAATATTTAATGTACAGATTCGGCTTAGTTACAATTTTATTATATCATGTATAGATTTGCCGGAAAGTCGCATGGCGATGGCTTTGCGATGCCAGGCCCGGCTGCTGTTTGCAGTCAATAATCAAATGGAAACAGTCAAGAAACACGTCATAAAATGCTTCATTTAAGTGCTTAAGTTCAAAATTTTATTTCAGTTACTTACAACCTTCTTCCATTTCAGAATGTGGATATTCTTCGCAAGGAACACTGAGAAAAATTTCAAGATCATTCAATGTCCCCAAGTACAATTTGTTCGTGTAAGTTCTTAGATTGTTTAATGTTATATTGTTTTTGCCTATGTTTTTAAATATGTTCAAATAACGCTGTACTGCATTCACCAAAATATCGCAGGTTTTTCCAACAGTCTATAATTATTATATTATAAAAAAATATTTTTGTATACATTTATATAAAAATATTTTAAAAGTAATTATTTATTTTTATTATAAATTTTAATTACCTTAATTTTAAAACGGGACGAGTCGAAAGTGTAAAAGGTATTTTCCTTATATTCTTTTTGTGGTTTAGGCCAAACCTCCCCTTTGGTTGGCGGATATTTGGGCCCGACATTTACAATACTAAAACCATTCCCACAAGTAACACCAAATATTATAACAATGATACAACGTAATATCATAGTAACTTATGGTTACAATTAAATAGTACTTTAAAAGAGAAGCGTTTCTAAAAGTTTGACAAACGAACGTTATTTATGAGGCAGTGAATAAATTACTCCGTTGTTATGTAGAACAATTTAAATTATGATAAGAAATATTTACGGTTACCATTTAATTGCGCAAATTAGGATAAAATGTAATATATAAACAAAATTACTATTAATTATAACAAATATTGCAGTTTGAGGAATTTTATTTTCTATAAGTAATAAGTAATTATTAGCAGCTTACTCTCTGTTAGCTCGAGTACGTCCCTAGCCTAGGGATGAATGGTGTAGAAACGCATAGAGTGCAAACATACAAAGTAACATTAATTTTCATTTCCATAGAGAAAACTTGATAAAACTGTAATAAAAAAAACCAACTACGGTACATAAAAATATTAATTGTTACTTTATAAATTCCCAAGGAGGGTTGACGTCAGGCAGGCGGCCGGTTGTAAAACTTTTGCCAAATCCTTTCAGCAGTACAGAAGATGTACTGCGCCGACCCCAAGTGATTGGGAAATGGGCAGGGAGAAGAAGTTGCTCTATAAAGTGAAAAGCACAAAAAAAAACAATATATTGTAAAAATAAAAAAACCCGACTGCATAAAAGCTAACTAAAAAGTTAAAAACAAGTTGACGAAGGAATACAGTATTGTACAGCCGGAGACATGTAACACGTTTCATACAGCCGCGAGATATTTATGTCTCCGAGTGTATAAACACGGTAATGTATATATTCCTTCGTCAACTTGTTTTCATTTTTTTAGTTAGCTTTTATGCAGTCGGGTTTTATTATATTTATTTACAGCTTTAGGCCAAATAATTAGACATTTAAAGTAGTATTTAGCAATTTTTTATCCTAAATTACTTTTAAACATATATATAATATCAGTTCTATATATTTTTGTGATCGCCTGTTAAAAACCTTTATTTTGATACCCCACTCGATTGGTTTGGAGGATTTTTTTAAAGTCACAAATAGGCGTCTGATTTGCCATTTTAATTTTTAACTATTTTTATATAACCTATGACACTCGTGTTATCAAGACGAATCTAATAACGTATAAATCATCAAAATTGGCCCACACGTATGGTCTCTACGAGTAGAACACTACATAGGAACAAACATACATACATAGATAGACTAATAAACACATTACCCTCCTTTGCGTCGCGCAGTCGGGTAAAAAGGAAGAAATACTTAGGTATATAAATAAATCTAAGACTAACCGAACTAAATGTATGTTCGCAAAGATAATTATAACTCCTACTATTGCTTTTGGTGCAATGCATAGTTAAAAACAATTAAATATGTTCTATTTATCACCCCAAGGTCCTAAAAATGTTACTTTTAGCGATATTTATTTTTTCGTTGAATGTCTTATCAGTAGTGTAAGTTAATCAATTATCATCTCATTAGATATGCATAAGAGAGATTTATTTTATCTTTTATCAGAATAATAAAACTAATTAGTAATTTAGTTTCACTCACACAGTGAACACATTTTTAATGTAAGTGGGAACATTAAGACATGCGTATATGTGCAAATATTTTAAAGTACATAAAATGACGACTATATTATTTAATTTATTATATGCATTCCTAATCTATACATATAATAAAATTGTAACTAAGTCGAATCTGTACATTAAATATTTTTTGGGAAATCTAATTGAAATAGACATTATTATCGATACAGAGTCCGAATCTATAGTTTTTAAAATTTTTGTCTGTCTGTTTGTTACCGCATCACAGAAAAACCACTGGAGGGATTTTGATAAAATTTGGTATGGTGATAGCTAGTTATCGGGGTCAACATATAGGACACTTTTACCACGGGAAAATATCTCATTTCTGAGAAAAAATACAAAAACTGCATTGTAAGAGTATACTAATATGTAAAACCTAAGAATTTGGTTTTTGATCATCGAAACGCGGGCGGAGCCGTGGACAATGCTAGTTTATACATATAATAAAATAGTAACTTAGCGAAATCGATGTGCGCGTTTCGCGCAAAAACTACTGGAACGGATTTTAACGGGTTCGTCCCTAGTTACATTTTAACGTTTAGTATAGATTTCTCAGACGAGATACTTTCCAGCAATAAAAAGTATAGTATATGTAGACGTGGATAACCAGCTGTCATCATACCAAATTTCATTAAAATCTGTACAGTAGCTTTCTCGTGATACGATGCGATGTGATGCGTTCCCAGGCAGACAGACAGACAAAAAATCTTAAAACTACAGGTTCCGCCTTTGTATTGATAATAATGACTATTTCAATAAGATTTTTCAAAAAATATTTTATGCACCTACAGATTCGACTCAGAATTTTATTATACATAGGTACTTATGTATAGATTAAAGGCAATGTCGCGACTTACTGATTGACTTATCAACGTTCAGCCCATTCATAAGTTTTGTTTAAAGTATCAACAGACGATACGGGTACAGGAATAAACTGTTGCCATCGTTATAGTTTTTTGTCATGTGCTGTTACTTATTATATAAAACTACTAGCAGAACCCGAGGCTTCGCTCGCACTAAAACTACAAAAAAATCTCTAAAAAGGTACCTAGGTTTTATAAAAATTTTCATCCCCTATTTTACCCCTTCATAGGATAAATTTCGAAAAATGCTATAATACGTATTTATTTCACGTATATATTAAATATTTGTATTGAAGAGCATTAATACCAAGTTTCAAGTAGGTACTTAATTCTGATCAGAAATAATTTTTTAAATTGTATTATAACGTGTTTTCCCGTGGGAATGAGAATATCTCCCACAATAAATAGTAGCTTATGTCACTCTCAGCTCTCTAATTATCTTCATACCAAAAATCACGGCAATCTGTCACTCCGTTGCGACGTGAAATAAAGACAGACAAACAAACACACTTTCACATTTATAATATTAGTATGGATTTATTTTCGTTAGCAGTGAATTTGATTCACCGCAAATACGTTATTTTTTATAACCGAAGCCGCAGAGCGATCGCTGTCACAAATCCCAAATAAAACACATAAGATACAATAACATATACTTATAATATTATAGTAAGCATATAAACAAAGATATTTATTTTATTATTAAGATTTATTACAACTATCGGGTATAACAGTTCACAGCAGGCAGAAGCCGGGGCCTGAGGGCGGCTGCGCGTCCACGCCGCGGCGCAGCATGCGGCACGCGTGCTCCTCCAGCCGCGCGTACGTGTGCGGCGCCGGGCCCCCCGCGCCCGCCGGGCCCTCCGCGCCCCCCGGGCTCCCGGGGCCCCCCACGCCCGCCGCGCTCCACAGCTTCTCCGCCACCGCGCTCGCCCGCGGCCATACTCTGGTGATGGTAAGTGAGATCATTTTTTTGTTACCTTGTAACCACAATATAAAAATCCATACAAGAATGGTGTCAAATGCAAGCGTGGTGAAAATATAAATTTTCATGGCAAACGGTTTTGAAGTTAAGAATAGTAGTTCTAGATCTGTGCTCAACTGGCGCTCTTTGAAGCCATTGACATACATACAGGTTAAAAACAAAACATAACCTTCCTATGTTCTTTGTCGCAGTCGGATAAAAACAATAGTGATTATACCTATTTATAACATTCCGGTCGTCCACCATCTCCCCCCACATGCAGGCCTCGCCGCCGACGACGTTGGCCAGCAGCGTGTCGTTGTTCAGGAAGGGCGCGAGCATGAGGCGCGGGTCCGCCGTGTAGAAGGCGGGCCACTCCGACGATAACGCGTCCAAGTACCATGTCGACGAGAATAATAACTTGTGGCCCGCGCGTAGAATCTGATATATGTTATATTTTCTTAGAAAATTCAAATTCAAAATTCAAATTATTCTTCCGCCTAAACCATCGATCAAAAAGATACACAATCAACGACAAATGTCCTCATAAAATGAACGCTCATTTGAATATTTGAGCGCGCTTTTAATTTAGTAGCATTCGAACGCTCCGAAGGTAAGCATGCCTCGGTGCTCGTTTAAAAATTGCAAAAATGAAACATCAAAGATGATAAAACAGAATGGAGTTTCATATTATCGATAAATATCAATATAACATTATTATCATTATATAATTGTTATTACTATAATGTAAATACTAATATTTTGTCAAGAAATCATCGTAAAAGCAATTTAAAGTGTTTTTTTTTTAATTAAGTCATAATACTCATTCCCTGTCATGGCGTGGCGTAATGGCGGCGGCGACGAGCGGCGCGCTTGGGTCGTAATTTTTTTTAAAACATCGTTAAAGTTCAATTTACATTATTATGTATATATTTATTTCAACTAGAATAATAACCTAAACACAATTGGTGACAGTTTTAGAATAACTTTCGCATGGGATTATTGTGTATCTAGTACTTTTTTGATCGATGGCCTAAACCACTAGAAAAATCAAATCTGTAATCGAATTAAAAAAAAACTAAAAAAATAAGTACTTGATAATATTTACTGTTATCTATTACATCTTTATAATCTAGATTCTAAACAATAAAATGCAACGATATAAATAAAACAACTTACACGGATCATTTCACTGATCCAATTGTACTTCCACACTTGTATGAGCGTATCTCTTGATAGATCAACCCCTTCGTCGAATACTTCCTGAAAGAGAATATAAGAGTTAAAATTGAGATATTCCTCTGTTTTTAAGAAATCGCAAGTATGCTAAACTCAAGGCTCAAGCTATTATAATATTAGTTATTGGCATTTGCATAATTTGGGGTTATCTCGTGACCTTTTCATCACATGGATTACAGTGTAGCTTTAATTTTCTTAGGAATAATCTAGATTAGTGAGAGGGTTATCAGAACTAGTTTAGAAGTTCTATAGATGAGATCATACAAACAAACAAATGATACAAACCATTTACGATAGCAGAAGGAATGTATTGTAATAATTAACAAAACATAATTATCATATTCTCCATAACATGTACGTAATATGAATAAAAATATTTTTTCTTATATTATAAATAACTACATAATAAAAACAGACTACTTCAACTTGCATCTTATTTATTTTCCTATAATAATTATGTTTCTATAATAAACTGGTTTTACCTCTATTTAATTAATTACATTAATACTATACATTTTTATTAAGCAATATATATATATGTATATGGTAGAATAACACTACAAATATCAACAATACCAGCTTTTTAGTTCTGGCGAAATCGCAGAATCAAAATTATAATTTATAGGGTTAAGATCACGATAGAGTAGACACCATTTTGTGTTATATTAAAACTAAATATTACTGAGCATCTACGTCAAATTCCGTTCATATTAGTCAGTTGTTAGTCAAATAAGATAGGTATTCGTACTTAAAGACCCTTTCTAGTACTAGAATCTATATATACTTATAATAAAACAGTAACATAGCGAAATTATGTATTTAAAAAAACAATAGCTGTAACGTTTTGTGTACCTGCAGAATATAGCCCCTTAAATAATAGTTATTATTTTTTTTGTCTGTATGTCTGTCTCGGAAACTGCTCTAACGATTTGGATAAAATTTTGTATTCAGATAAGATTTTACTTTTTAAGTTTATCTATATAGGTGTCTTTTCTAAAAACGCAATCCGTTTGTGGTACTTGCATGGTCGCTAACGGATAATAGCCTAATGGACGAGCCTACGCCGAGAGAAGCTCCGTCGCTTATATACTAAATATATTTTTATAAATCGCGTCGATCACAAAGTACTAGATACACAATCCCATGTAAAAGTTCCCTTAAAACTGTCACCGATTGCGTTAAGGTAATTATTTTGGTTGTAATAAATAAAGAACAATGTAAATTGAACCTTAAATGCGAAGCTTAAAGTTGTTTTCACTAAAAATAAAATAAAACAATTGATAGTATTCAAATGAGCGCTCATTCGGGGAGGACATTTTTTGTCGCTGATTGTGTATCTAGTATGTACTTTTTTATCGATGTTTTTATATTAAGTACATAAGTATCTATTTATTTTTATTTATGTAATCTTGTTTGTTTTACCTGCCATACGATAGGTTTGGAGTTAGGCGCCAGAAGAGGAATCACTTTCCTCATGAACATGGCGTGTAACATCGACGCCGTCAGGTTATAATCCTTCATGTACTTTTGTATTGTTGGGTTTGTGCTCCTGTTCAAATAATAAATATGTTGGGACATTAACACACAACACCATCTAGTTCCATGGTAAGCTACGAGGTTTGTGCTATGAATACCAGATAGTTGATACACTGCACATGTTTAACTTTAAATACATACATAATATAAATATGAACTCCCATGACTGGACTACAAACATTCGTGCTCATCACGCAAATTAATGCCCCCGGCGGGATGCGAACCTGCGACCGTTGGCACAGCAAGTAGTGTCACTACAAACTGAGCCAATCGTGTCGTCAAATTATATCATTGATTTTTTCATGTTGGTTAAAAAAGATATTATTGATTACTCAATATATTTTTTTTTATAATTTTTCTTTTCAATGAAGATGATTTCTTGAACTTCTCATTCAAATCAACTAAAAAAAATACTTTATTCAAATAAACTTTTACAAGTACTTTTAAATTGTCAATTTTCACATTTTTTAAATTTTAATTAAATATAAGTATGTAAGTCTGTGAGGAAGCTACCACCGGCTCGAAAGGCAGTTCTGCTGAAAAGAGTCGGCAAGAAACTTAAGTTACTTCACAATTTCCTTCTAACTATGTTTGTTCTACATGAAAAGTCTAATAATTGAATAGTCAGGTCATAACATGAATACATAACATAATATCAGTAGCGCTTTTCCCTAAGAATTTGTATGTATCTGAAAACTGAATTCGTGAATTTACTCCATACAGTTCTATAAAGTAATAGCTCGGGTTTGTCCCTAGGTTGATTCTCCATACAGATTTTCACCCCTTTAAGGGATGATTTCCAGGATAAAAACTACCCTATGTCCTTCCCAGGGTCTCAAACTATTTTCTTACTAAATGGATCAAGTAGTTTCGCAGCTTATTCGGTACAACAAACAAACAAATAAATCTTTTTTTCTTTATAATATTAAGCACAGACAATAGCACGATTCTACTATCTCAATAGAATAGCACTACAGAGGCAGTCGAGTTGTATGAACTTCAAATTTTCAAATCGTTTATATGAACATTGTCTTACCAGCAATCTAATTGTACTTCGTCGCCGCCGATATGGAAATACTTGTCCGGGAACCAGGTCTGGACTTCCTGGAACAGGTCCTTGAGCAGCTTGTAGGTCATGTTGTTGGTGGGGTCCATGGGGCCGGCGCCTATCACCCGGTCGCCGCTGTAGCACTCCGTCATGATGGCGGGGTACGCGACGCCCCACGACGTCGTATGTCCTGGAAGATAATTTAAAATATATTAACTTGTTTTGACATATTTATTTGTGATCCTAATGAATCTTTATAATTTACATATTTCTAACGACCACTTTTTAAATAGGTGTTTGGTAACAAAATATACCTACTTAATTATGCATTAATGTGATATTAGCATTTAGCAATGTAATAAATACCGAACTGATCGTTAAAATTTGGCATGTAAAAAATTAAAACAGATATGTGTAATTATGATAGGTATAAAAGAAAAATTTCTTTATTGGTTTCTATTGAAGAAAACCTATTAAACGCTGCAAGTAGGTACACTCTTTCTTAGTAGAATGAAAAAAATGATCAATGCAAATGGCAAGCATTCGTTCCTCACGGGATAGTACACTGTACATCTATCTACACATGTCCCTCTGTTTTAATTACTCGCATTAAAGTAAAAATATATGAAAAAAAAAAATTAAAATAAAATAAAAATAAATTGGGATATTAATAAAACATATATAAGTAAATAGCAATATATTATATTATAATTCTACTTAAATGAATAAGTTACCAGGTGCATCGAACTCCGGTACGACTCGAATGCCGCGGTCCCGCGCGTAGCGCACCACCCGCTCGATGTCTTCCCGCGTGTACACCATGGACGAGTCGTATGCCCCCAGTTCACTGGACATAAATAACGTGAAAGCGAAAAATAATACTTATCTTTATTTATAATTTTATGATAACATTAGCATCTCCAGATTAATTTCTAAGAAATTAATTTAAATTCTAAAAAAATATTCTTAACTTGACACGCCGGTGTGTCCGCGGTCGTGGAGGTATTAAAATTGATATTATGGTAATAATGTTGTTACTAGCTATATTAAATTCTGGCTAGAAGTACGTTACGTTAATGTGAATATCTGCTGGTTTTATAGATATGGATTCTCTTTAGGAAAGAAATGAAAAAGCCTTTAAAATCATAAATGGTATTAAATTTTTTTATATACATAAATTGTATACGATATATAAATAATTGAAAAACTTTTTCAAGAATATACACTCGGATCTTCTGATCACTTTCTAATAAAAAAAAAAAGAATCTCATCATTTCTTATCAAAAATTAAATGACGTTTCGAAGAAAAAATATCAGTGTTTTAATTAAAAAAAAAAGATTTTATTGCTATTTTAAGCAACGCTTACCTTAATTCTGGAAATTTTTCACTTTGGTACGGGAAACTCTGGTCGTCTACAATGTGCCAGTGGAAAACGTTCATTTTGTTCATTTCCATTGCGTCTAAAGTCTTCAGGATGTTAGATACAGAGATGTAGTGTCGCGCCGTGTCCAGCAACAGACCTCTATGTTTGTAGCGCGGGAAATCGGTTATGTCGGTCTCGTTTATACGGATTTCCTAAATAATAAATAAAATATAGTAGTTGTCACTGATATTTAATGTACGTATATTGTAACATTCGAATAAAGCGTTTATTTTTTTATATTTATTTAGGTGTTGCAACCTTCGATATGACCAGGACCCTTTTAAATAATGCTTTAAAAATCGTTTTATATGAGAATTTACCCATATTCTGAGAAATCCTGAAGACTCGGGACGTCCCGGGACTTTGAAAATGTCGAGACTTCCCAAATCTAATATAGAAAGTAAACCAAATGTAGGTACCTCCACTGTTTAAATTCCCGAGACACTTTTGTATCGATTCTTGTGTCAAGTTAAATATAGTTAAAGTTTGATTAGCAAGTATTACTACTTACGTACTCGTAGATATCACTCGAAATTTGTAATGAATTCTTTATAAAGATTTAGCTTATAATAATCAGCGAAATTAATTTTTTTTACGTACATTGCGGTCGTTTGATAGATAGAAAAGCTGTGCGAGGGTTTCCAGTCCTCGCAGTATGCCCCATATTGACGAACTAGTAAGTGTGGATGTTGCAGCAATTGTAAGATGATCTAAAAATGTTTAAAGAAAATAAATATATAGTAACAGGCGACTTTAGAAAAAATATACTAGTATTCTGCCACAACTTTGCTCGAGTAGCATCGCTTGTATTCAGCCCTATTTAACGTCCTACTGCAGGGCGCGTTCCACTCCCTTCAGGCCATAGTCCACTATGCTGGCCGAGTGCGGGCGGACTGACCATGTGTTTTGAAAACTTGCTAAGTTCTCTCAGTCATGCAAGTTTCCTCACGATGTTTTCCTTCACCGAAAGACAAAATATTCATGTTGGAAATGATTCGCACATGAGAATATCAGGCACAAGACCCGGGATTTGAACCCGCTTCACTCGGTTTCCGAAACGAATGCGTTACCAATGCGCTGCCTAGCATCACTTCGCATAAATAAAAATATCTTTAGAATGACGTCCATACTTTCGCTAAGTTGGTATCCCCTGCACAGACACAACACTTATCTCTTTCATAGATATAAGTAACACTTTAGATAGGTAGGTATAAGGTAAGGTAAGGTAGTTATACTTATATACCTAATATAAGTATAACTACCTTTTCATTCAAGATTTGTGACATTGGATTATATTGTTTTGTAACGAGTTTAATATATATTTATCTGTTATCATTTCAATTGGATATAGATACTTTTTGATAGTTCGTTAATAATAAACACCCTCTCGTGTGTTATCAACGATTAAAGAACTCGAATCACATTAAGGTCAATAAGTGTTTCTAAGGTTATCTCTATACTTATAAAATATATTAAACATATAAACAATTATAAGAATTGCTTGTTTATTAAATTTAATAAAAACGAATAACTATTTTATGTAAAATAATTACCGTGTCAGTCATCAGAAGATCTGCCACTTAATTTTGCTACTTTTTTGAAATTTGTAAAAGTAGTACCTAAGTGGTACTTAATACTCATGTATTACCACGGTAATGTAATGAATAATATTACCGTGGCACTTAAAACCCGCCAAATCTGTAGCTGCCGCCAATCTACAGCGGTGGCGCTAATACGTAAGTACCGTGAAAGTTTGTATGCGTGTATATATGTTTGTTATTACGTCACGTTGAAACGACTGAACGGATTTAGATAAAATTGAGTAAACAGATAGACTATATACCTAGAATGACATATTACATAAGACACCTACGAACCCACGCGGGCGAAGTATGGGCAAATCGCTAGTAATATCGTTAGTTCATTTAAAACGGAGCCAATATATTATCTTCCTATTAAAGTAGCAATTAATACTCCAGAATTTAATTTTTTTATTAGCCACATAGAAACCAATAAATATTAATTGGTTTCTATGTGGCTTTTGTCGCTTTTGATGGAATTCTATTGGAGTTTTTCAACAGGACTGTTAGCTACTCCTCCCTAAATAACAACATTTTTTTACAAATACATAATTCAATTAAATAATTACAGTTTAAAACAAACATCCCTTTGAAACTTAACATACATACATCGTAGACGAAATATCTACTTAGTAGGGATTCATATCGAGATCTATTGGGTCCATCGATCAAAAAAGTACTAGATACACAAACCCACGCAAAAGTTCTCTTAAAACTGTTATCAATTGTGCTTAGGTAATTATTATGGTTAATACAAAAATCGAAATTGAACCTTAAATGCAATGCTTAAAGTTGTTTTCACAAAAAAAAATTGAAAGCACGCTCAAATGTTCATATGGTGAGAACATTTTTTGTCACTGATTGTGTATTATATATTACTAGCATTGCCCGCGGCTCCGCCCGCGTTCAGATGACCAAAAACTAAATTCTTAGGTGTTACATATTAGTATACTCTTACATTGCAGTTTTTGTATTTTTCCTCAGAAATAAGATATTTTCCCGCGGTAAAAAGTATCCTAGGATCGCGCGCTACATCGCCCGGTTTATATAGCTTGAGCAGGCGGTCGAGCGATGCGGGGCAGAGGGGATGGACTCGCCGTAGGCATCTCAATGCTCGCCAAGCATTAAAAATGTTTCGCTACTAATTACTTCTAACAACGATATCTCAAAAACTATTCATCTGATTGATTTAGTGTAAAGAGCAATTTTAATCTGCATTAAAAGACTAAGCTAACTAAAATATTCATTTGGATAAGGATTAATACCGAACTAAAGAAAATAACTTTGAAAATAACGTAATGTTTTTAATTAAAAATGTTAACATAAAAGTGGTTATTGTAAGTCAACCGTAAGAGATAGAGATATGCTATCGCGGACTTTTTTGTAGCATTTTTATAGATTTTGAATTCTCTAGTACATTACTTAACTGTATCTTTGCTAGTTTACGCGGCGTTCGCGTGGAAAGTTCCCATTTGGCGAGATTTTTTGCGACCTCTTCAACATTTGTCGCCGTATTTCAGCTAATTTACATAAAAGCATAATAAATTATATACCTAAACCTTCCTCAAGAATTACTCTTTCTATTGTTGAAAACCGTATAAAAATCCGTTCAGTAGTTTTCGAGTTTATCGCGTACAGACAGACAGGAGGACAGAAAGACGCGGCCGGGGGACTTATTTTTATAATAAGTATAGATATAGTACCTACTTTTTTGATCGATGATCGGGTTCCAAAAAATTACGTCTTTACCTTTGCTGCGTGAAACAAAGATAAACAAAACAAACATATTTTCGCATAAATGAACCTACATATCTAGTCTTTATATCCAAGATTGGTATACTTACATTGCTCATTCATATCCAAGGAAGGATAGTCTTCGCAAGGGGCAGTGAGGTCAATTTCAAATTCATTCAGCGTTCCTCTGTACAGGGCATCGTTTGCTATACGTCTTCTGCGCTTGTGTATCTTTCTTTCGTGGAATCTTAAGCCATTTTTATACCTCATAACATACGAATAACGTTCAACAGCATTGGTTAAAATATCACAAGTCTGATTTATTACCTAAAAATTAAAATATAACAATACTAAACTGTCTTTTGAAAGCTTTCTAAGTTCTCTCAGACATGTAAATTTTCATTGTCATTTTCAACTTACTAGTAACCATGTTGAAAATGGCTGATGAGAATGTCGGAGGTAGTAGAGCAGTTACTGGGTATCCCCGGCCTCTGACATTTGCAAATATATCACAAATAGATAGTGGTAGATGTATATATATATATATATATATACATACATACATACATACAGACAGACATTTACCGTACGCCACTCCTTTCAAACAAAACTTTCAATAATAATCAATTTTAAGTACCCTTTTGCGGAAAGAAATAACGAAAAGTATCGATGCGCCAACTCTCCGCCATGAACTCAAGTTATTTGGCGGTTATCTTAAAGTATATAATGTCAGATTTTGTTTTTTTTTATAAAATTTATTTTAATTTGTAATCTGATGGCAAGCTAAAAAAAAATCTCCAAAATTTGTCCAACCGCTGTCTCAATAATGTGATAATATAGTTAGGTACATATCTATGGAATAGTTTCGGACATACGTATGTATGTACGTCTTTTTAAAACGTATTTTTTTGTTCGAAAATATATTGATGCTTCAATATCAAATCCAATATACTAATAAATGTAATCTGGGTTATGAATAGTTTTATTTTTTATTATTACTTATTGTTAGTGGAAGAATGTAAGAATAAAAAGTATTTCTTTTCATTCGTCAATATTTCAAGTACTTAACAAATAAAACTTGTAAGTGATAAATTATTCTTTTATGTTTAAAAACTACAAATAAAATGTGCATCTACTTAAAGTTTCAATGATAAATTAACCTACTTTATATGAAAAACAAAAAATCGATAATTTTGCCAAAACAATGACAAGATGGTTTCGCACGCTTACCTTAACTTTAAAATTTGAAGGGTTGAAAATATGATAAGTGTTTCTCTTAGTTTCATATTGTGGTTTTGGCCAGACTTCGCCTTTCGTTGGTGGATACTTGGGTCCAGGTTTCACCACCCACATGCCATTACCGAAAATCGCGCCAAAACATATAACAGCGATAAAATATCGCAACATCGTTTAATAATACTTATGAAATTTTAAAGTATTTACATGTACAAATGTAACTGACCAACGAACATAATCGTTCTGTCGATAATAAAATAAACTCGGACGTTTTTTCTTTATACAAGATGAAGATAAGGAAAATGTAGTGCTACCAACTTGTTGCTCAGCGCGGGACAGCTCACAGCGCTGCCTCAAATAAAAAGGAAATGTAAATTTTCTTATACATTAAAAAACGAAAATAAAAGTAAAAACAATGTAAATTATTATAAATAACTTTATATATCCGTTAACAAGGAATATAAAGATAAATTTCTCAACAAAGATAAATTAGTTCAAATAAATGTCAATACATTATGTTGTTATATGTATCGATTTCTTATACAAGCATATGAAAATTAAATGGAAGAACAAAATAAATCGTAAAATGGATATTATTATTTTAAAAATTAACTGAGAAAGCAAAATAAAATACCCTCGTAAATCAAATGTGCGTATTTTTATTGATTATTGAAAAAATCTGCCAAGGTAAGTTTGAAGTGCGTTCACAGATGGCGATATTTACTTTTTTTATTCAAAGCTGGAATTATTTACTACGGTAAAAGACCGTTGAAGTGTGACCGCTAAAATATAGTCATTTAGATTAATGAAATTAGTAACTATCCAGGAAAAATATGATGTAAATGCACCCTATTTAGTAGAAAAAGATACAAGATTTGATAAGCTTTTAAAAGTCGATTATTATTAAGAACGGCACATAAGGATTTGTCAATGACCACTTCATCTCTTATCTTCAAAGATTATTAAATAAAATCAGAATAATTAAAATTCAACAAGTATTTCATTTTTATTATTTATATAAACCCGAGCGAAGCGAGGGTCAAACGCTAGTAAATGATAATTCCGTAATACATTGTTGTCATATAGGTAATTCTATTGATTTCGCGGCGTAAGCCAGTAAAGTTTCACAGTCGGCATGATTTTTTCCGATATCTTCTACAATAGTCGTTAAATTTCAGTCAATTTATACAAAACCTTAATCAATAATACACCAAACCATTGGTGAATACCGTATAAAACTCCGCTTAGCCTTGGTATTTTGAGTTCGCGTTCAGACAGACAGATGCGGCGTGCGAACTTTGTTTTTTATATACAGTGATAAAGTAATTTGAAAAATTTGTAATTTTATCTTCTTATTACTTTCAACCGTAAATGAATAACTTTAAACATTCATGATGTCTATGGTCCGAGTTATCTGATTTCATAGTCTGTGATCTAGTCTCTGGAAAGAATGAAATGATGAATGATTTATATATGTAGCAATATACTTTATGATGAATGATGATAATCTGTAATTTGTGATGTTTGTCTGCTGTCACTTTGATTATTAGATGACTGATGAATAAATAAACCTTACAGTTTCCTACCCTAAAGCAAATTAGTTTTTTGTTAAATGGAAAAGAAGTTTGTGTTATTTATACTATTGTAATCTGCGAAATACGAATAATTCATTAAAAATGTATCCATTCAACTTGTTACTTACACTAATAGCGTGCCTATTTGCCAGTGTTTTCTGTGCAGTAAGTTCTATCGAAGAAGATGTGGGGAACGGTAGATATGTTATTGAAGGACGAGTGTTTCCACTAGATGACCAAGATTTTTCAGTATCAAATTGGCAAGTAGATACCCAGATTCATGTGAACGGAGGCGAATATATTGGTTTTGTAAAACAAGATGGATCATTCGCTATACATAACGTACCCACGGGCTCGTATGTCGTTGAAATCGTACATCCTGATTATATGTATGAGACAGTTCGTGTCGAAATTAATTCTAAAGGAAAGTATAGAGCTCGTAAAGTAAATTATATACAGACTTCACAAGTCATTCAAGTTCCTTATCCCTTAAGAATTAAGGCCTCAGGAAAATATAGATACTTCCAAGTTCGTGAGCAATGGCGAATGACTGATTTCCTGTTCAATCCCATGGTAATCATGATGGTATTACCATTACTGCTCATTATGATTTTGCCTAAAATGATGAATGATCCAGAAACAAAAGAAGATTTAAAACAGATTAGCAACATGGCTAAGATGTCTGAATTACCAGAGGTCTCTGAAATGTTTACATCACTCTTCAGTGGGGGGGCTGCGGCTAAAGCTAATGCTAAAACAAAGCAAGTGAAGAAGAGGCAATAGACATAAGTTGAAGTTCTAGTTAATACATATATTTAAATAGAATGAATAGATGAAAAAAGTTGTTTTATTTAATGAATACTATTATTATTTTAGTGTGTACAATATCATATGTACTTTAATTCAAAATTATAAAAATTCTAATGTGTTATATAACTAAAATCAATAATATATATAACCAATCTTATATAACTTCTGATTAATTTATAAGGAAGCAATGTTAATATATGATAATATAATTATGTGATGTACAAACATCACATAATTATATTTCACCTAAATTTAATTGTAATTTTGATAATTACTTATGTCCTTTAATTACCCCTATATTTAGGCTTAATTACATCTCGCATGTTTATTTGCTGTGGGGTCTTATCAGTTATCAGGAACAAAGAATAATTAATTCAAATAAATTTCAATAGGTGGCATTATATGTATTGATTTGTTAGGTATTGAATTAGTAAAAATTAAAAGTAACTAAAAAAGTTAAGAAATATATCAAAATGTATTATAGTTTTAATTTTTTTTTGAACAAAAAGAAAATAATACAATCTTGGCCTATTTATACTGATTATTAAAAAAACAGTTATCAAGGAATCATAGTGCATATTCACTGGCACTTTTACCTTAATGATTTGCTTAGAGTATACATAAGCTACAGAGCGCGCGCTAGCAAGTATGAACTGTAAGCACACGAAACGACATCCGCGCTGACTGTTTCTCTCGTCGGTATTTATTAATAACGAATAAGCATTAATATAGGATCATTCGAAGGTTATAAAAAACAAATCCAAAAAGTTTATTAAATTTTTATTCTGAAATTAAATTATAAACAATCAAATTATTTCATCACTCTTATGCTAGCATTACTTAAGTTGTGTAACAACTGAGACAATATTACACACAAGTACATAGTAATAATATATAGATACAAAAGTAAAAAAAAATCAGTCATTGGTTAATTTGGACGGAAACTAATTAAGTAACTTACAATGAATATTTTTTAATACAGCTTTAAATAATTTTCAATATATTTGGACGGTAATTTTGTACATAAACATTATAAAAGGCCAAATTATTTTTAAATACAATGTAAAAAGTAATAAATACATATGGCTCAAATACATATTTTTATATAATTAATCTACTAATCAATCTACATTTAAAAAGAATACTTTATTGTATATAAAATATATGATATTTTTTTTTGATAATATTTGATTTGATATAATTTTTAATTTCATTAATATATTGTCTTTGACCAATAAGGCATTACAATTATTGATTTCATTGATAAAATATCTATTGCATGTATTTTAATAATACCTATTATAAAATAATATTGATATAAAATTGATAAATTTCATTGACAATTTCTTATTTCAAAAAACTAATAAGACAATACCTTTTCAGTCTAATAATATATATATATATATATATATATATATATACATATATATATATATATATATATACATATATATATATATATACATACTGGATTGCATTTTACCTTATTTCATGATAATAACGTTTGCGGCAAGGAAGCATTTAATGCAGCTATTTAATATATTTGCTTCTCTAATGGAAGATACTGTATTTTTAAATAGACGATTAGAAAGTAAAAATGTTATAAGCACCAGAAAAATAAGTTGATAGACAAAAGATGAGTAGTACGACAAGTTTTATACAAAATTCTATTGCTAAGTTTTATTTAAATATATAAAAGCTGCCAAAGGGTAGGGTTAAGCCATTTTAAGATTCATTCGTTTTATAATACTCACTGGATTTATATGTTTAATACGAATTGATATTTATTATGTAAAAATATAAAAATAATTGTATAATTTGATAGTAAATTGAAGTCACACCTTAATATCACTTATAAATATTTACATCCATATATATATTTGAGTAAAAATATACAATACAATTGTAGATTTTACAATATATAAGTAAAAATAATCTCGCCAATTAATAATAATTGTCCGTCTTTTATTTATGTCTTAGTCTAGAAAACAGGCAAATATTCGCTTCTATACATTGGCTTTAGCGTTTGTACATTCTGTACAAAAGTTATAACCTAAGTGAACACTCCATAATACTACTAACTACATTGGAATGGATAAAGGAATACGTTCAAAGTGTAAAAATTAGTATAAACAAAAGAAAAGAAAATATTGAGTTGAGTTTTTCGCATATTTAAACCTACTTTAGAACAACATATAACTAATATTACCAGACAAAGTTTTCTAGAAACTAATCCGTAGAAAATAAGTCAGCACGAGATTCAGAAGGCGGATGAGATAAGAATAAGTATCAAAATGATTACGACAAAAGAGATTTCATTTTAAAGTAAATAAGAAATATAATACTATATATGTACCTACTATACGGTGGTTGCAGCCAGTTCGAGGTTTGTGGTAATTTAACAGTTTTTATTGAAAACCATAATTGTTAATCGATCGGTCATATGCGTAATGCGACAGCGAATACCGTACATTTTAAATTTTTAATTAAAAATGTAATATCACGTTATAAAAAAGTAAGTTAATTGTCAATCATGTAATGATGCATAAATACAATACAATCAAAACACTTTTTTATAATTTTTAAAAGATTTGGCTGTCAAAAACTACGAAGTTTTAGATTTTACATTTAATCCTTGTGTTGTATTGTATTTTCTAGGCGACTTAAAAAAGTAATTTTAAAAAATAACAAATGCTGAACTTATAAATTTTTAATATTTTTACTGATTTAATTTGTCATGATGTACTCAAAATTCTGAATAAACCAAGACTAAGAATTGATTTTATATATATATATATATATATATATATATATATATATATATATATATATAATAAATCTCAATCCACATAAAAATAAATCTGTTCTGTACAACAAAGATTTATAATTATAACAGGCTTACAAAAATCAATTACATAAAACACCTATCGCCTAGGTAATACATAATATCAAAAACCTTACTAATTTAATACACCATCTACTACGTGTTATATAGTATATTGTATACAATCGCAATCAGAGTGGGCACCAGCAACAGCGCGGTGAGGCGCGCGGCGCCGTTGTAGATGGCGCAGTACGGGCACTGCGAGGAGCCGCACACTTCGCAGATGTTCAGTAAGTACGTTGGCAAGGCGTCGAATATGCTCTCGTTGAAACGCTCTGTTGATAATAATAATAATAATTTTTATTCATTTTTAGGGCGAGTTTTGAATGATATATTATATGTATGAAGTTTTCCTTGGAGATAGAAATTTGACGTAAACTTCATACAATTAATGTAAAATTAATATCGCTAATTGGAAAAAAATACATATAGGTTATTGGGATCCGGTCTTACAGCTGTTAGTAAGGCAATGGCCTAAAATAAGAAGTTGGCTAAATGCGGGATCGTGCACTTTACATGTTATTGGATAACTGCTACGTGAAGTAGCATAGATAGTTTCATTTATGTTTTAAATATCTCTGTGGATTGATTGATTGTGTGTTTATACAGGATTTATTGTAGATGTCGATTTAATTGTATTTGTATTTCAAAATAGAAAGGCAGCATTATTTTTTTTGTACTACAGTTAATAAGTCATGAAGAAATTTATCTATAATTATATAATAAAAATATATATTATCATTAATAATACAATTTTCTTAGTGCGAGATAAAAGATAGGCCTTATTGAAATTAAAAAAATAATAATATTGTTCTGATAACTAACCGGGCGCGTAATAATCGTAGACACGTATGGGCAGGTAGCGCGACATGTTGGCGACGGGGTACCAGCGCTCGATCGTGAAGTTCACACACGTCGTTTCGTGATCCAGCTGGAAATATATAAATGTATAATCTACTAGCGGCTCACCCAGCTCGCTTCGCTCGGGTTTGGTCGCTAGGTACGTTTTAAATAGATATAAATAGTTATTAGCCAGCTTTAGCCATACACATTTTAATTTTTTTTTGTTAAGAATATTGACAAATATTGACATTAATATTTATACGATACGAACGTCACTCAATTGTTTTGCCTTCCCGGAACCTCTCCACTAACACTTAAAGTTTATGGTATGGTATTAAAGTTCAAATTGACTTTAAGTATTATTACGAATCTTTTGTATGGGAGTAGAAAAAAGTGTCTGTTTTTAGACTTTTTCAGGCAATTTTTTAAATTTTTCTCTCCGTAAGAACCATCCTCGTACTTCAAGGAATATTCTAAAAAAAGAATTAGCGAAATCGGTTCAGCTGCTCTCGAGATTTGCGCTTACTTACAAACAATCAGCGATTCATTTTTATGTTATAGAAGATTGCAAAATGTGTTTTTTTATAACATTACTAAAATAATGTGTGTACTGCTTAATATAATTATTACATTATGTAAATATGAAAATTATAAACCTTTAAGGAAAACTAATTAAGTCAAAATTTGGAAATTCTAGTGAATTTATTTATATTCAGCAACTGCATACATTAAAAGATTCTTAAAATATAAAAATAAACATTGTTTACAGAAACATGACCAAAAAAACCTTATAACCAATATACCTTCGCTTACAAAATGTATAAAAAAACGCGTAAATAGATACCCCAAATAAATAAAATCAAAATAGAACATAACTTTCACCGGTATATCCATATTATGTATCTGTGCCTACGAACACGCAAACTAAAAAAAAAACAATCGAAATTCCAAATTCAAAAACACTTACGACACGTTTGGCTCAGTTTTTAATAACCCTCCTTGCTATGCCAGCGGTCACGGGTTTGAGTAAGCTGGGGCATTCATTTGTGTGATGAGCACGAGTTTGTACTCCAGTCATTGGTGTTTATATTTATAATATGTATTTGAAGTTACATATATATGTGTAGTGTATCGACAATCTGGTATCCATAACACAAGCCTCGTAGCTTATCATGGGACTAGATGGTGCTGTGTGTTAATGTCTCAACTTATTTATTTACTTACATAATCAAAATAGAAGACGACTTTCTCCGGCGTGTAGCGCGCGCGTTGCAGCAGGTGCACGGAGCGCGACAGCACGTACGAGTCGAGGCGCTGCTGCTGGATCATGTAGCCGGTGGGGATGCTCACCTCCAGCACCGCCATGCCGGAGCGCGGCGACTCTTGAGTCAACGTCCAGCTGGAATGGATCAGTTTGATATTATATTCGGTGACATTTGTTTGTGATGTTGGAACTTTATTTGTAGTAATGAACAACTCTTTACATGTATGAATAGTATTACATACTTCTTTAGATCTATATCGAATATTTGACATTCTAAAATTTATTTATATCCATTTTTGGTTTATTCGAAACATCCGAAAAGATAGATTTTATTTTAAAATATATGAATAATTTTAATAGAAGTGTTAAAAAATGGATTCACTAGCATTGTAATGCAAATATTCAATTTTAATAGTTTCGAAGTTAAGGCACTCTGGTGCCATATAGTGGCAAGTTACAGTTACACTCTTCTATTTTAAAGCCGTCTCCTAACTGACCTACAAAAGTGAGTATGACAGTCGTAACGTAAGAAATAAATAATTTATAGACATTTTCTAAGCATCTATATTTTTAAATTGTATAGAGCTTTTGATAGCCAACGAGCATGGCGCATAGCGCCAGGAGCTCTAAATTTTATTTCTTACGTTTTGAGGTATAAAAATGGCTGTAAATTCATTAAATATTGGTCAGAGCACTATTTTTTACAGGTCAGTCCTTTTTTCTCCCTACTTTTTGCGGTTTGCTCGAAAAAATTGAAAAAGGACTATTCATTCAAAAAACTGAACTTTGATGACTCCTACTGGCGAACCAGTGTGAGTTACATAAAAAACCATTAGAGCAATTTCGAAGACCGTGAAATTCCCCATAAGGTCCATCAAACCGATTCACAATGTTGTGAAAGGTGGCTAAGCATTAGAAATTTGAATTGAAATTTTTTTTGCATATGCAATTTATATGGGAAAACTTCAAATTTAAATAGTAAGTACTTAAAATTGATATTAACAGCTCAAACTTGGTGAAAATCTTTTTTTCTATATTTATTTTTATAGATTTTGCTCGAGCACCGAGAATTTTTTTTTTGGAGGAAATGAATTACCTAATATATAGTCTATAGTATGCGTTGTACATCCTAGATAAGTCTGTAGATATAATATACGTGTGTGTGTCGGTCGGTACCTGGCGCAGGTCTGGTATCGAATGTGCGACTGATTGCGGCCGTAGTAGTGCGCGTTGGCGAGCAAGTCGAAGGCGCGCAGCGGCGGCGCGGTCTGGAAGCGCGGCGTGTCCACGTTGTACTGCACCGACATCTGCAGCACGGCGTAGCCCGCGCCGCGCGCCGTCACCTTCACCGTGCCCCACGCCTCCGGGATCTGCAGTGGCATACGTTGCATTATACATTACTAGCAGAACCCGCGGCTTTGTTCGCGCTAAAACTACAAAAAACACGTAGGTTTCATACAAACTTTCATCCCCTATTTTACCCCCCTTATGGGATGAATTTCGAAAAATGCTAAAACATGTATAGAATTAATTGTATTGAAGAATACCAAGTTTACATATACGATACTTTTACTGCGGAAAAATATCTCATCTCTGAGAAATGTATACCAAACATGAAAACGTAAGCGGAGCGAGGGTGAGTCGCTACTCGCTAGTTTATTATAATGTAGTGGGTGCTCACGTCGATGGTCTGCATGGTGGCGAGGTTGTCGTTGCGCACGCGTAGGGAGCGCGCGCCGCCGCGCAGCGCCACGGCCTCCACGCTCACGTGCAGCGAGCTCACGTCGCGCAGCCGCTTGCGGTTCGTGTACTCGATCAGCGCGCGCAGAGCTATGTACGTGTCCTGGGTAGAAACAACATCGGATATTCAAAAAAAATTGTTTCTATTTTTATGTTCGTATATAATATTTTTTTATACACTTGGGAAATTTTTAGAATTAAACAGAAAAATTGAAAATTATTATCAAATATTTTTAAGTCTCATGATCTAATTATATAATTGTCTGTTGTATTTTTTTACGATAAATGATCTAATTATTAATTACCTGAGTAGACGCCCAGCCGCCATCTTTAAGACGTTGAGAGTTAAGCCACATGACAATCGGCTCGTTGTTATCCTAAGAACAAATACAACATTTCATTATTTTAAGACTCAAATTTAACACTATTAAAAGAAAAATAGGATTAAAAGAAAACTTTTACACTTAGGCAGAAAACATAAAATTTTGATGAAATTTGTAATATAAAAAATTAAATTTACTATTAATATTTTAGGCAGATATCTCACTAAAATAAAAATTTATATGTTATGAATTCGAAGCGTATGTTATTTCGTTAAAATAAAAGACATTTAACAGACCACGGGTTTGTGCATGTGTGTGTATAATGTGTATGTATGTATAAGAAAGGCTTTTTTCGTAAAAAATTAAATTATCGAAATCTACCATTTTTTAAATAAATAAAATACAATATTTGTGTCTGCGCTTAGTTAATATTTTGTTACGAAAATAATTAATAAAATGACAATATAAAATAGACCATTAAGTCTTGCTTCAAATACTATGAGAACACTAATAGCAAACGAAAATAACTAGAATAGCTTGATAATAAATAGGTCAACTAGAGTAAATTTAGTTATATAAGACACATCATATATACTCGTATAAGACGACAGACGAGATTTCAGTTTTTAGTGACTTGCTGTGCCAGCAGTCACGGGTTCGAGTCCCGCTAGGGGCATTCATTTGAGTGATGAGCACTAATGTTTGTACTCCAGTCATGGGTGTTTATGTTTATAATATGTATAGGTTAAAGTTATATACATATGTGTGTAGTGTATCAACTATCTGGTATCCATAACACAAGCCTCATAGCTTACCATGGAACTAGATGGTGTTGTGTGTTAATGTCCAACATATTTATATATTATCATATGAAAGTTTTGATCGGTATGGTCACCTGATGGTCCATGCAGGCGAGCAGCGCGTAGGCGGTGGCGGCGATGTTGTTGGAGTCATACGTGTATGGCAGCCGCGGCAGCAGGAACGGCTTCTGGTTCTCCATCTTGTACGGCGGCTGCGGCACCGGCTCCTTGCCCCAGTACATCAGCCCGCCTGGTGGTCGATAGAATACGTTTTAATAAATTAATTCAATATGATAAGACTCTGAAATATTAAATAACTTGAATGTAAATATTTATTAATTGTTGATTTCAAAAAGGAGGATAAACTCGATTCTTTTTTTTTTAAATTATTCAGCATTCAATTCATTTTATTTTTTATAGCGTCATATAATTACCACCAGTTTAAAATAAAAAGCTTAAACCCTGTGAACTGGCAAAAGAAACCCAGCACAATTAAAACTGACTTTTTATCTTTTTTTTATAAGTAAAATTACAAATTACACTAATTCTTCAACATAGAAATATTCTGAAGGCGATTCCATCATTATTTTCTATAACATCATATTGTGTACACACGTTCGATAACAGCGATTTGTAGGATAAGCCATAAACTCCTGCGGTGATGCTGTGTAGATAAAGGCCAACGGAAATTTTTCATTAAAAAAAAAAGAATGTGTCCAACCCTCAGTGCGCTGGTGGCGCTTGAGCAGGCGGTACGCGTGCTCGGCGCCGGGCGCCTTGGCGGCGGCCAGCGCGCACGCGGCCAGCGCCAGCGCCAGCGGCTCGCCGCACTCGTGCAGCAGCTGCAGGTGCCGCTCCAGCCACTCCACCGCGCGCTGCTGCGCCGTCGCCACGCGCGCGCTCAGCCCCTGCGCACACACACACATCAATCACTGTCATATACCACAACGGTAGTGAAGCAAACATACTAGCGTCCAGGAACTAAATTTATTTTATTTAATAATTTGTTTCAGGCAATATTTACAAAAATATCTTAAATATGTAAACAGAGGTTAATAAAAAATTATATCAAACAGCATAAAGGCACCAATAAACATTAACAGTGTGTTACTAGAATATGTCCAAGACTACACACACATATTTAGGTAAATAAGTGTTATTTAAATAGTCTAGACACTAAGATGAGTTAATGAGATGTGTAAATATGGCCTGGAATAAATTTTTGAGTCTGGAAGAAATTTAATTAAAGTCAAACATCTCAATGAAGCTGAAAAAAATTGTTTTGACTCCTACAAGGAGCCTAAACTCTATGTCAAAGTTGTCCCAGAAATTTTAAAAAGTAATAGTGGTTGTGCTGCGGTCGCTGTGTCCTAAGAGGAAGGGGGGAATTCACACTGATTTGTTTATCACGTCTGTCACTAAGTTCGTGGTAGTTTTTGGAACTATAGCTCTAAAAATTCTTACGGCCGGATTTTTCGTATGAAACCTTATGAAGAATGGACTCCTTTGTCTATATTCCTCATGCTAGCGACTTATCTCGTTCTGTCGAATCAAGTGTGTAGTAGCTACCAGATCCGATTAGACAAATGGTGTTTTACGTTTTTCCGAGCATTTTTTTCTAATTTTTCTCTTCATAAGAACCTTCTTTGGACTTAAGCGAATATTTGAATAAAAAAAATAACTAGCTGTTTTCGTTTCGCGCTTAGCAAACACATTAAGCTAATTATCTTTTTATTATTATTGCATATATATATACACATTAAGCTATTTATTTTTATTTATAGATGTATGTACGATAAATAGTAAAAAAAAATATTACTAATACATAAAAAAAAACAATTTATATTTGATAAAATGATCAACAAAATAAAAACTGTATTGTTTTCAATAATTTTACTTAATTACAAATTTCAATAATACTACTAACTACACTGCTCACCTCTCTTATGCCAATATCTTTGAGATTCTTCACAGTCTCCAGTGTAATAACGACTTGCGCAGTCAGTGTGATGTTTCGTTGCAGTATTATAGAGTTGTTAACCTGTGAACATATATAATGCCTGTAATAAACCTGTTAATAAATAACACATAACTGTTAATAAATAACACACATAAAATAATGAATACATGAAACAAAAACTTTGTATCCCTTTTTAAGAAAAATCGATAATGATCATGGTCGTCGAGCTCTAGTTAGTATAAGTATATGAAGTGACCTGTCGCCCGTGCAGCTGCGCGCCGGCGTCGCGGTAGAGCTGCGAGTCCATGGGCACGGCGATGGTGCTGTTGGCGTTGCGGTCGGGCAGCCACGTGCGCTCGTAGAACGCGCCCTCCGGCGTCTGGTGCTCCAGCACCCACGACACCGCCATCGATATCACCTGCACACAAACAAACAGCTTTAGTATATATCTATATAATACAATGATTTTCTAACCTATTGATGTTTTTGTATTTTTAACCATTAATTTTATTTATATCAAAACTGTATATGAGCACCGCGAGCTTTATATAACGTTCTAAGTTATATAAAGTAATCTTATGTACTAATGTCTAATATAAGACAAAATTTCACTCAAACCAAACATGCATATAACAGTGTGAAAAAACAAATATTAATAATTGTATTCATCATCATCTATATTCCATACTAATATTATAAAGAGGCAGAGTTTGTTTGTTTGAGCGGGCTAAACTCAGGAACTACTAATCCGATTTGAAGAATTCTTTTTGCATTAGATAGCCCGTTTATTGAGGAAGGCTATAGGCTATATATCATCATGCTACTAACCAAGGGAGCGGAGCAGTAATCATAAATGTCAACAAATCGAGCAGACTTCAATACATTATTGTAAAAATATATATTATACATAAAGAGGAACCCGAGCGAAGCGAAGCGCTAGTCTCAAATAACATTAAAAAATATGTAATATTAGAGTGAACAATATTAAGTTGAAAATTTACTAACTAAATATTTTAATAGAAGTCCTACTTTCAATTAGTATTTTAAAATACAAAAGAAATATAAAAGAATCATATATACATACATCAGGATCAATATAGATGAAATTCTCCCATTCATTGAATGAAGCTTCCTGGAATATTTTAGCGCAGAATGACGTCAGCCACACGCTTGATTCTGATTGGTTCCTGTACAGAGAACATTTTGTCTTTTAATAATTAGTAGTATCCAATTGAAAGTCAATTAAAAAAAGGAAATAAGCTTTAGACCGGCATGTAATGTGCTTTAATTTATTGAAACATATCAAACGAATCCAAAGCCAAAGGTATATAACAAGTAACCGTTGAATTATTCTAACGTCCACTTGTAAGCTCCAACTTTACATTCAAAACAGCTCAAAAATATCAATTAATTGAACTGCCATACTTCTAAAGGTTCAAATCTACACAACAGTTAAAACTAAGTAAAATCGACACCTATATCAATAAATCACTTATGTAAATTACAATATATCATACCAATCGCTTCGGAACAAGCTGAAGGAGCCGTCGTGCTTCATGAAGGAGAGCTGCCGCTGGTAGTATATGTTCATGTGGTAGAAGGCGTCGCGCTCGAGCGTGCGGTTGCGCTGGTTGATGAGGCGCATGTACAGCGTCAGGTACATGTTCGCCGCGAAGCTGAACATGTTCTGCTCGGCCGAGTCCTGACAAATGAATAAATATGTTAAACAAGTTAGGATATTAACACACAGAATCTAGTTCCATAGTAAGCTACGAGGATTGTGTTATGGATATAACGTGTGGAGTGTTTATACACTACACATATTATATAACTTTAAAACCTATATATTAAATATAAACACCCATGACTGGAGTACAAACATTCAGGCTCATCATACAAATGTATGCCCACAGCGGGACTCGAACCAGCGACCGCTGGCACAGCAAGTAGGGTCACTACAAACTGAGTCAATCGAGTCGTCAACAAATGTACATGTTGTTATTCATATAATTTATTAGCCAACCTTAAAATAGGAGATGGTACATATTTCAGCTGTATATTTTATTTATTGTATATATTACGCAATATCTTTATTAGTTATTAAATAATTCTAATTGTCTGTTTTTATGAACAGGTTATACAAGTACATATTTAAAATGTGAAGAATAATTTTATTTAAACTGAGGTATAAAGTTATTGTACCAGATGCCTATTTAGTAAAAGTGCTATTAAAACTCAGTAACATTTAAAATTGTCTGTTCATTTGTTTTACTTAACAAAATTAAAATAAATGTTAACATTTTTATTATAAGCAATAATGCAGTGTCCACTCTCATTTTCATCATTATATTTAAAGACATTATCAACAAAAATAAAACAAAAGAATTACAACAAAATTAAAGTTTAAATTATTAAATAAAGTGAATCAACCTACCATTGGCAAATCGAGGAGGCTGGTAGCATTAACAGGCATGGTGGGGAAGAGCGGTCCGACTACGTCCCCCACTATGGAGATGCGCGCCTTGTTGGAGCCGAACACGTAGTAGCGGTCCACCTCGTAGGGGATGATGGGGGTCTCGGTGACGTTGACGTGCATGTACTGGAACACGTACGCGCGGTTGGACAGGTCCAGCAGCACGGACTGGTGGCGGTACTGCGGGATGCCGTCGGCCTGCGGACAATACACACAAATATATATACATTATGTAATATGTAAATAACATGATTTATTATATATATTTTAATATTGAAATCGTTTAAGAATATTTAGCACTATATTATTAAAAAAAACGAATTCAAAGGTAAGAAATGAAAAGATTAAACAAATGTTTATTTGACATCAATTTCAACATAATACCTCTACGCGTTCTTGAGAAAAAGGGTCTTGACAGACTGACAGACAAACAGACAGACAGACGCACAACGAAGTGATCCTATAAGGCTTCCTTTTTCCTTATGAGGTACAGAATTCTAAAAGGAAAAACCATCAGCTCACCTCTACTTCTATATACTTGTGGGCGCGGTGCTCGCCCTGCAGCGCGGCGGCGCGCACGTCCACGCGCACGCGGCCCAGGCGCGCCGGCACCACGGGCAGGTGCACCAAGGCCGCGTCGCCCGCCAGGATGTACACGAAGAACTGGTGCTCGCCGTACGACGTGCGCGGGTTGTACGACCGCACCTACGTATACAGATGTATGGTGAATACATTATACATGTACATAATATGTAACCAACTATCTTATTGGGATTCGTGTAAAAGAAGAGATAATAATGTTTTTTTTCCTTCACTAACAAAAACAGTAGATATTTTTAGTTATGTGCAAATAAAGCCTAAATATTTTTTTTTTGAACTAAGATAATAAGTAGGGGAACCCACGGGGGGATTTTTGCAGATACTCAAGCGCGGCAGTTTAACATAAGGGGGGATACCGTGCACTCTGTTGAGTATCTCCACCATAATATAAGTCCTCTATATAAGGGCGCGCGTCTGGGGCAGCCGATTAAAATATTTGAAAAATATTTTGATAAGGTAGAAATACTAAAAACCGTCAGATTTAGGTATGGTGGGCTAATTACATCCTGAAAAGTGTGCAATTTAATAATCTATCGATTTTTACATATGTTGATTTTCCCCTATCATAAGACTTATATATAAATAATATAATTAATTTATAAACATAAAATCATATCATATTACAATTAAATTTTTAAATAAAAAAAATATAACACAAAGAAACACTATAATAATAATTATTATAAGTATGTAAAATACGAAATATTAAGTGTGTAAATAAAAACATTCATTAGCAAAACTTTCTAAATTCCCTAAAACAAACGAAACAGATACAACTCACAATGCCGTTCTCCTCGACGTGCACGAACTTATAGTCGGGCGAGGAGGCGAGCACCACCACGGCCTCGATGGCCTGCTCCTGGTAGTTGAAGACGGCGACGCGCAGGCCCAGCTGCTCGCCCTGGCGGCACCGGTCCGGGCCCTCGATCTTGATGAAGAAGGGCAGGATGCCCACGTACTGGGTGCATGGAGATATATTGTTTAAAAGAAAGATGTCATAAAAATCTTAAACGTGTGGTAGAAATAATTTGTCTCAAGTTGTATATCCTTAGTTATTTATTACATTAGCAAAATAACAAAAGTTAAATGCTGGCGCATTATGAAAACCACAATATAAAAAAAAAACATGTTTATATATGACCGACAGTGGTGATGCTCAAATGGGGTTACGTGTTTGACTTATACACATACATACATACGTTAAATATCATAGTACAACCAAATTTAGGACACCCTCAGACCAAACGAATATATTAGACAATGTTGTTGAACTAAAATGTCAGTTTGTGTATACGAACTTGTGTACTTTTGTGTTGAGATACGGAAATTGAATTGTGAGCATGTGTGTGAATAACCAGGTACTTATAAAATCTCTCGATAAAATATAATAAAGAAAAAACTAATTAGGTTTATTGTTTTTACTTTTATACATTTTAAAACTTATGTTTTCTTTTCAAAAACTAAAATTTTGACTTAGGTAAACGGCAAAATCACGTTATAATTTTTGACTTATCTGGTTGAATCTACCTTTATATATTGCTTAAGTTTAAACGTATAGGTGTGTCGGTGCGGTGGGTCAATGTGTCGGTATGTCAGTGGTCGGTGTGTCAGTATGTCGGTATATCAGTATGTCGGTGTGTCGGGGTGTGCGTGCGCGCACTCACGTTGATGGGCCTGGCGAGCATGCCGAGGCCGGCGGGCGACATGGCAAAGGCGGAGATGGTCCAGCGCGCGGGGTCGGGCGGCACGGGCAGCGTGAACACGTAGCGGCCGTGCGGCCCGATGTTGACGTCGCGCCACGCCCACACGTTGGTGTACTGCCGCAGGATGCGGTTGAACCGGAACTTGCGGAAGTGCGCCAGCTCGAATGAATCGTCGTGCTGGCCTGGTGGTATACAATCGTATGAAATTTGTTAATACTCTGTACCTAGACTGCAATGAATTAACTCATTTTCTCACATCTAGACTCATCTAGTCTCTAAAAGATTTCTTTCAAATCATTATACTTTATAATATTTGGATAATCTATAAAAATATTGATCAAGAAAACTATTAAATTTTAAAATGGCCACTCAGGACACTAGTGCAACATAATTAAAAACTAAACAAGAACGTACAGTTGGTCTCGTCGGTGCGGTCGTTGCAGTCGGCCACGCCGTCGCAGCGCCGGTCGTGCGGGTAGCAGGCGCCGTCCAGGCACTCGGCCAGCCCCAGCGACGCGTTGCAGGCGGACGCGCGCCGCCACACCGACACGTCGCTCAGCACTATCAGACCCGCGTATCTGCACGGGCACCATGAATATTTTTATTCAATCATTAATTTCCCACTGCTGGACAAAGGCCTCTCTGTTCTCATACTTCATAATAAAAATAAATGAAAATATTCACACCACGAACTCGTCATGTACATACGCCCTTATTATTAGGCTGTCAACCTTGCGTTTCTTTACAATCACAACATACATTCATACTTAGGGTCTATGCGCAATACGTCTTATAAATGCGCTGACGATAGCCGTCGTGAAGCCGTCGAGTGTATAGGCTCCTATTTATTTATATTACATTCAATTGTAAACTATCATAAGAAACGATCTAAAAAAATTGTTACTACATTTAATTGTTATATGAGAATTATTTTTATCACATGTTGTTACTTATTTAAAACAATTTATTAATTCTGATGAATTATTAGTTCTGATGGTTCACAATTAAACAGAAAAAAATGAAATTATCAAAAAGTAACCTATTGTATAAATCATTCAAAGCTATATATTTATAAATTCCGAGCCTTTAATGTAGTTTAATTGTACTAACTAGTTCTGGTCGGGCACTAAATCATACACTAAACACTAAGAGATGCAGTCAGATACCTCAATGCATTATCATGATTAAATAACAAACAATAAATATTTAACAAAAACTCACTCAAAAGTGCGATTGGCGTCAATACCAAAACTCGGCGAGGGGAAGTACACGAGCTCGTCCGCGTCTCCGAAGTGCGAGCGCCACGTGTACGCGAATGTGCCGTTTGTTGCCTCATCGAAGTGCGACATTTTTGATATCACCTACGTAAATTAATTTTACATTATATTACATTTATGTAGATAATTAAATAATGAATTTATTATTTTAGAATTATTTTCTAAGATAATTTATTAATACATTTAATTTTAGTTTTAGCAAATTTTCATTGTATCATAATCATTGTCCACACAAGATATTGATTGCAATGTGAATCAGGTACTCAGCGAGTGGCTGAGTGTACGGTGAAAACAACCCTCTGGGTTTTGTATTTAATATCAGTTAGTCACCTTGCGGTACCTTATTAATTATAATAGTAAAGTTGATACAAATATCTAATCAAAAAATAAGTAATAATTTTAGAAATATTTTTTTAGACAGCAAAAATATTAATTAACAAATTACTATTATGTATATCCTAATGATCAATATATGTCATAAATTGAAAGATAAATATAAATAAATATATTGGGACATTAACACACAGCACCATCTAGTTGATACACTACACATATATAACTTTAAATACATACATATTATAAATATAAACAACCACGACTGGAGTACAAACATTCATGCTCATCACACAAATGAATGCCCCCAGCGGGACTCGAATCCACGACCGCTGGCACAGCAAGTAGGATCACTACAGACTGAGCTAAAAGTGTCGTCGAAAGATGAATAATGTGTTATGGTAATACCGAGAGTGGGATGGGAAGTCGGGTACCTTAGCGTAGCTGAGCTCGTTGCCGGCCTGCATGGTGTAGAAGGCGTGGTCGATGCCGGAGAGCCCCACGTAGGCGCCGGGCTCGCCGTACACCGCCACCTCCACGCGCTCGCCCGTGCGGTGCTTGCGGTTGTTCACTATCACCGTGAACTGGCACACAATGTTATATTGTTTATTGCACAAACAAGTTTAAAAAAAATATAGAAAGAAATTGACGTAGACAAAGGTGAACTATAGACAATTTAATAGATTTAATGAAATATCCTATACTTTATATATTTCAACATTTTCTAAATTTTTGAATTATTTACCTCAATATTTTTAATTTGATTAAGTTCAGTTTTTAAAGAAAAGTTTTTTTTTCTAATTTAAAGTAAAATATCAACGCTATTGAATAAATCATAACATAGCTTGCGATATGATAGTTTATTTTTTAATTTTTAAAGGCTTACTAATTAAATTTCTATAGTGACATAAGATTAACGTAACAATTATTTTTATATTTTCCATGTAAATTTAATTTATGCCCAGCTTTTCATGATATACATTATAGTCTTATGATATCCATTATTTTTAATTTTATGACGTATAGTTGTCCATATACCTAACAAAAAAGTGTGATACACTTACATTGATAGTATGGATGCCGTTAACTTTTAAGTAGTTTTATGATATTCATTATTGTAATTTCATGTATAACTGTTCATATATCCAATAACAAAAGCAGGTACACTCACATTATTAATATTGATGCCGTTGACGGGGAAGGTGAGCGAGTCGGCCAACACGAGCGCGCGGCGGCGGTGCGCCCACACCAGCAGCGTGCACACCGGCGCCATCTCCGCCGACACGCCCACCGCGAATGTGCGCACGCCCTCCTGTTACCATATACAAATATAAACTATTTAATAGGGAATAAGCATAATTTTTGTTTTTATTTTTTTATCGTCATATAATTATAAAAAATATATAATACCGTTACGGATACATTTAACGCTTGCAATTTCACGCGCGTGTGACGTCGCAGTATGATATACACAGAGAAATTACGACTCAATTTGTTAGCGACAAAATCGCTAATCGCTCTGTTATTATATACTCTGACGTCATTCGACCTGACCAACGGCGTGCGTTTCGACTACTTTGAATTCCCCTACCTAATTTCCACTTAATAATTATCCACTTTAATAATTATTTACTTAATCAAAAAGAATTAACATTAAAAAATATTAATATAGGCTTAGTTCAAAAGCAATAACGATTACAAAAAAAATCACTTTTATTTAAATTACATGCAAATTCCCTATTGGTTATTTGCAAGACGGAATTACTATACATATAAATGAGAAAAGACCATATTGCCCTTTTTTTCGAAACTTGACTCAATAGAAATAAAACAGATTCAACCTCTACTTGGTAAACGGAAATCCTTGTCAGTCGTTTGCGTTATCGTGACCATAACAATTATATGTACTTCATTAATCATTATTTATTTATATATTATACCATAAGAAACACATGTTATCAATGTGTACATACATATAAACAAAAACATACCTGCATGATCTCTTGACCACTTGTCAGTATAATTCCTTTGGACATGACGATCCAATTGAATGTCTCCATATAGAAATTACTCTGAACGTGGAATATTGCGTACTCGCCAACCTGATTACATAAAAAAAAAACAAATAAAAAATTAAATCCAATTGATCTTCATACTTTTGCGTATTGAACCTATTAAATTACGTTCAAATCAGATTTGTCTTGACTATAATAAAAAAAATAAAAATTGAAAAAATCTTTCACTTTCACTAGTAAGATGCAAGTTTTCATATAGATTTTACATACTTACAAACTTTGAAGTCGTTGGGATAATAATTTATACATAGCTTTAAAGTTTTAGTTCTACATAATTAATATTATATAAAAAGCAGAATGCCAACCCTAGCGTCAGTGGTGGTGGTAGACACACGTATGTGGTGGTGGCCGGGGCTGCGGTGCGCCACCAGCCGCACGTCCGCCGAGGCGCGCGACCCGCGCGCGTCCGTCAGCTGCGCGTTCAGCCGGATACCCGTTATTGCGTTCAGTGTGTCGCGGTAGTCCGACGTGTTCTCTAATTCTGTTTTAAAAAAAAACTTTATTTCTAACACATGATACAAAAAAAAAACAAATAATTAAATAACAAAAAAAAGTCAAAATGTAATTGCTCATTATATGCAACATAATATTCATTAATGTTTATGCGTATTTATTATTTATTTGTTTGGAAAATTATTTTCATAAAAAAAATCATATAAAATATATCATAATCATAGGAAATAGCATTTTGTACATACCTACTTGTATAATTAAATTATACATTAATATTTATTAATAAAAATAATTTCTCACTAAAATTGAAGTAATTCATACTATTATAAAATACAAACCAAGTAATTAATTATCTTACTCAATAATATTACCATTAACAATGATAAATATCATCTCTTATTTATCCCTTTTAATCATACCACGTAAAGCATGAGCTTCCCACACATTAAGAAAAGCGATATAATAACAAAAGACACTATTACATTAATTAACATGGTAATAACAACATAAGTGCTCATTTTTGTAAAACCCCTTCCCTTCCACAGCACCACCCAAGTCCAATATCAAAGAAAATAGAACAACTCACTGAGCAACTTGTACAAGTCTATCTTCAGATGCCAGACGGCGTCCTGCCCGGGCAGCAGCATGGGGCGCTGCGGCTCCACCACGCCGCCGCGGCCCTCCAGCGTGGCCGTCACCGTCAGCGCCACGCCCGCCGCCTGCCACGCCGGCAGCCGCGACCCGTCGTGGTACGATACCACCATCTGTTAACAATCGGATTAAAATTTAATAAGTATATAAAATAACGCTTTAGGAAGTCCGTAATAGACTAATGTACAATAATTATAAGAAAACCTTAAATTATTATATATATTTTTACATGACTGTAGCCTAAACTCGAAGGATTTTTAAAGCTCAAAGGCTTGTTACATATGACTTGATAATAGAAGTGTCATAGAAAAATTTTATACACCAATTACCTTGTTTTAAAAAACATTTTTTCTTCCAAATGTATCAAAACATTTCCAACTTATAAATATTTAATATTTAATTCAAAAATAGTTTTGAAAAACAAGTTGTTAAATAAAACTAAATGCCTAATTGACTAGGTATGTAAAGTACAAAAAATGTAAAATCAAAACAATCAACAAGTTCTAGCTTTTAGACTCAAAATCTACAGCTGTACATTCCTTGCAATTAATCTAATAAGGCATCCTCATCAATCCTGACTCAAACCCAGAATCTCATAATCTACTACTTACTACATAGCATATTAGCCACTAAGCTAATAACAAACAACAATAAAAACAACAACACTCACATAAACATCAAAAGGCATAGCCGGTTTGAACACTTGCAATTCACCGCCAAGGAATGTGACGGTTAATGACGAATTGAATATCCTGGCGATACTGTATCCTTCTATAACCTCGTCCAGGAATGGGTCGCCCACGGACGCGGTGATGATCAGCTCCACGCCGTCCAGCGTGGGCACAAGCTGGGCGAGCTCCGACATTGGGTATTTGAAGTCGTAGGTGCCGTTGAACTGAGGAATTAAAATTAAATGTTACTATACACTTATGGCCTGATCCTCGTCTTGAAGGGCGACCCCTCCGCAGCAATGGGATGTTAAAAAAACGGCTGAATACAATATGCTTAATGCTATAATTAGGGCTTGCTGGAAATAGAAAGTGGGTTCAATTTTATATAAAACTATCTTTTCGGATTTTTTCCCAGATATTGACATTATTTGCTGTAAAGCATTTGAAACGTCGGAATGAAAAAAATCAATCTTTTTATTAAAAATCTTAAATTTTCGTGAAAACTAAGAAAGTATTAAGCTGGTTCAACTTGGGTCTCGCATCTCTTATGATTTTCAAGTACATGATTTCTTTTTAATTATCATAATATTTAACACCTCCAGGTAAATTTCTAAGAAATTAATTAAATTTCTAAGAAATCTATTGTTAACTGTAACGCCGGCGTGTCCGCGGTCGTGGAGGAATTAAAGCAATGGAAAACATAGTGAGTAAGGCTACAGGCTGAAAACTAAGATATTTTGGAAAGCCTTGGCAAACTGTCATTGAAGGAAGAGATGTTAAAAAAGGCCAAATAATTAATAATCCTTTAAAAAAAATGCTATACTCACAAATCTCAAATACGGCAGCTGGTCGTAATTTGGGTTATTATAAATATAATTGTAAGTAGATGAAGTGCTGTATGTGTTGTAGTAGGGGTTGTTCGGATTGAGATTATTATTGAGCTCTATGGGGTCCGGTTTCGGCATCCAGAAGGGGTATTTTTCGTCCTGGAAAAAACATAAATATATTTCGTAACTTGTATCATTCGTCTTTTCGCCTTTCTATGATAATCCGAACAATAACCGCAATGTAGGTTTAATGGAGACAGTTCCCATATTTTTTTTTCAATTATAAAAATTTAAGCAAAATATAACAAAAGTATGACAGAATTATTAAAAAATTATGAAGCTTTTAAGTCGCGCTTGTTAGAATACTTTCGTGACGTCACAAGACTTGAACGACCGAAATTCAAATTAATTTCTCAGTCATTTATTGATAGATTTCAAAACTATTATAATTCCATTGCATTAAGTATGATATTATCAACATTTTACAATAATCCAATATTAAAATAAGGGAACTTACAAAGTTAAATATCCTAGTGTAAACCTTCTGCGGGTCGTACCACCAGCCGGGCTGGTCGATCTGGTTGGGCTGGCCGGGCCGGTAGCGCGCCTCCGACTCCGAGTACTCCGACTCGTTGTACAGGTACGGGTTGTAGTTCGGACGCACTGTTGACGGAAATAATTATCAATAAATCCTTTTACTTAAAAGATTTTTTAACAACGAAATAAATATAAAGAGAGATTATGCTTTGTATTTTTTTTTATAATATACTTTTTAAATAAAAAAAAGTTCAATTTTATAATAAAAATGGTTGTTTTACGTAATGGCGTTATATAAAATTGGCTGTTATATAAAACAACTAGCGATTTTCTAAAACAGTAGATTCCACAATCCATCTGCGACATACATCGATCAAAAATAAGTACTAGATATAGATTACACAATCCCATGCAAAAGTTCTCTTAAAACTGTCACCAATTGTGTTTACGTAATTATTATGATTAACATAAAAATATAAGAATGAAAATTGAACTCTAAATGCAGTGCTTAAAATTGTTTTCATTAAAAAATTAAAATAAAAGCGCGCTCAAATATTTAAACGAGCGCTCATTCGGCGAGGACATTTTTAGTTGCTGATTGTGTATCTAGTACTATACTGATCGATAGCAACATATGCGTACTATAATTATAGCGTTTATTATAATTTTATACTTTTGAAATGAAATGAAATAAACTTTATTCAATTAGACTTAATACAAGTACTTTTGAATCGTCAATTTAATGAAAGCGTCAGTGTAGTCAGTCCGTGAGGAAGCTACCAGCGGCTCGGAGAGCATTTCTGCTGACAAGAACCGGCGAAAACTCAACAGTTTTTGATTATGTA
This sequence comes from Brenthis ino, assembly GCA_921882275.1. Classification (NCBI taxonomy): domain Eukaryota; kingdom Metazoa; phylum Arthropoda; class Insecta; order Lepidoptera; family Nymphalidae; genus Brenthis; species Brenthis ino. The sequence goes on from OV170221.1 coordinate 8,347,501, forward strand.
ATTATAGCGAATGTTATGTACACTTGTAAAGACATACATACATATCTGATTAATTAATTATAATTGTCTTCAAAATGTATGTAAATGTTTTAATATGTATGTTGTTATTGTGCTTTCATCTAAATCAATAAAACAAGTACCCCTCGTGTACTGGTCGGCGGGCGGCGCGCCGTACGGGCCGAGGTTGTTGAACTGGCCGCGCGCGTAGTGCGCGGGGCGGTGCTGCGGCACGGGGCGCAGCGTGGCGCGCAGCGTGAGGTTGCCGCGCACGGGCGCGCCGCTCGTGTAGTTGGCCATCACGCGCCCGTGGATGTACTGCTCCGTGTTGAAGAAGAACGCCGGCATCGTCACGTTCACCTGTCGACGTGTTAAATAAATACTCGTTAATAATTATTTTATTGCTTGAGACATAATGGTGTTTTTTAGGGTTCCAACAACATTTAATTTTGTTCAATAATTCTTGACTCAGAAGTCATAGTATGATGTAAGGTAGCCAGCCTTATAACCTCCCTCAATTACTTGACTATAAAATATAAAAAGATTTTTAAAAATTCATTCACTTCAAACTGAGACCTAACCATGAACTCCCTTTGCAGAATTACAATGACACCAACCGACATTATTATTATTTACATGTAATTTTCCACTCCATGAAAGTGACTAAAAAGGCTATACAATTTTAAAGTAATTTGTCAAACAGAGCCTGTATGGTAAAAATAAAATTACCTCAAATCTAGTTTGATAATACTCTTCAACAAGAAACTGTGCCTCTTCAGTCTGCCCCAATGCCTCGACACGCACTGTCCATTCACCAAATAGTGGCTGATCTGACAATTGGTACTGGAGACTCACTGTACCGAAGTTGCTCTGTTAACATATTCATGAAATGCTTTTAAATCCTGTGAATAATAAGCATTCATAGAGTCAAATGACAAACGGGGTGCTAACTTCAGTTACATAGCCCTTTATATTCCACTTCTTCAAATTTTACACTCAATTCTTATAAATAAATAAATAATATGTTGGGATATTAATACACAGCTCCATCTAGTACCATGATAAGCTACGAGGCTTGTGTTATGGATACCAGATAGTTGATACACTACACATATATAACTTTAAATACATACATGTTATAAATATAAACACCCATGATAGAGTATAAACAATCGTGCTCATCACACAAATGAATACCCCCAGCGGGACTCGAACCCGCGACCGCTGGCACAGCAAGCAAGCACTTCAAACTGAGCCAAATGTGTCTTCAAAATGACATAAAACACAAATATTTGGCCTAATTTTTCAGTAATGAATTTCACTTCACTTGTTTCAAATTAAAATAATAATATTTAGCCTATGTTCAGCTATTATCATTAAAAGCTGAAAACATTAAACACAAAAGGATAATTATCGACAGATTTCCTTTCTTTTATACCCTCATTGTTGTATGTCATATGAAGCCATTTAAAGTCAATGAAATTTTATGACGTTTTGTTTTTGATGTCTCTGAGGAATCATTTTGTAAAATGAAGCATGTTATATCGAAATACTATATTACTTTACATGCACAAATTACATTGATATTAAGAATAAATTCAAATTAGAATTATAACAGGTGAAAACCAACTATGTGTTTTATAAAATCATGGGACAAAAACTTACACATATTATAATAAAATTCTGAGTCAAATCTGTACATTAAATATTTTTTGGAAAATATTCTTGAAATAGTGATTATTATCGACACAGAGGCCGAATCTAGTTTTTAGAATTTGTGTATGTATGTATGTCTGAGAACGCATCGCGAGAAAATCGCTGGACAGATATTTATGTGGAATAATAATAGCTGTTTTTTCTCTGATCAACATATAAGATACTTTTTACTGTGAAAAAACAACTCATCTCTGAGAAATCTGTACTAAACGCTAAAACGTAACCAGGGACGAACCTGAGCAGAGCGACGATGAGTCGCTAATTAAATAATAAGTTGTAACACAATTATTAATTTTTAGAAGAATATTACCTGTCTTGACAGCCATCTCTTCATAATACGTCTATTTGGATCGAGTATAAACACGTCGATGGCCCTTCCGAATGCCTTCAGCTCTGTATTTATTGGAATAATCCGGAATCGTACTGAAAAATAAATCATAAAAATTAAAAATAATAATGCCTATTCCAATAGATTCAAAAATAGGGGTTGTATTTAATTATTGTAAATGTTTCCAAAATAAATTATTCCTTATTGTACTTTCTATATATTTAAACCAAATACTTGTAACATATTTACACCTAAAAAATATAAAAAAAACTCTCAAAAATCAATGTTTTGATAATTAAGAGTGCTTTTAAAAATTAATCCTTATAGTAAATATTTTTTTTTAATGTAAATAATTGTTGTCCATCCTAAAATTATTTTTATTTAGGTTCTTGTTAAGATGCTAATAATTACAAGAATTATATGTATCCGTTTTTTCACAATTAAATAAAAAATAATGATTCAATAATAATAAATATAAGCAAAACTTATTTTTTCATAAACAAAAAATCTATATATCACTTCTATGTTTAACTTTATTCTTTGAGTTAACCCACATTGTAAAGTTTGAGTTATATAATATTTGAAACAGAGAGCTCTCAAAATAAACCTGGCACTTAACTGGCCATTGGGAAATATAACTATTTCTAGAGTAACTATTAAGAACCAATTCATTGAGTAGCAAGAATTATAATTGATTTTTCTTTAGAATATTAATAAATCTAAAAAAATATATATACAAAGATATTAATATGTATTCAGCAATTTTTTACATCCCACTGCTGGACATGTGCCACTCTTCCATATGAATAGGAGGACTCAGTCCACCACTTCACATGTCTTTCGAAAACTTGCTAGGTCCTTTCTGACATGCAATGCAATTTGTTTACATGCAAGACACGTGGTTAAAACTTGTTAGAAATGATTCGCACATGAAAATATAAGAGGTGTAAGCTGGGATTTGACTCTCTTTATTCGGTTTCCCAAGTAAGCACTTTACCACTGGACTACCACTGCCACATATTAGATTAATAATGACTTAAAAGAATACTAGTTTTACGAAAACCTGATTGCTATTATAAATGCGAAAGTTTGTATGCATGTGTATGTTTGTTACTCCTTAACACTAAACTGCTGGATGGATTTGAATAAAATTTCCTTTGCAGATAGACTAAGTTGGAGTGAATAAACATAAGCTGCTGTTAAGATCAGAGTGCTCTCTATATTAATAAATGTTTACCTGTTTGACTCTGCATATACACAGGTTTGTCCATCTGTATGAAAATTGTCATAAATCTCTTAGAGAATATTAACTGTGTCTCGTTAACAAATGCGCGTCCTCCAAATGGGTCATCCAAATATAAGCCTTCCACACGAAGTTTATAATCACCAGGAACTGTTGTAGCTGGTATCTGAGATATATTAAAATAACAATAATTTTGGATGGAATTCTTAAATTATTAATTTTTAAATAAGTCTATACTAACCTGCAGAGTTTATTTACTTGAGAGCTTAAATCTCTGAATTTACTGGTCCAATTTGAAAATTATTTTTTTGTATTTTATAGTGTATTTTCTGAAGAAGATTATAGGCTATCTAACGTCATACAAGAGCAGAGTAATTCTCCAAATATAACGACGTGGGTCGAGCGAGAGATAAAACGCTTGTATGAAATATTAGTTTTCTTCATTTACATTTACCAAGATTATATTGTTATATGTTTATTTTCCAATCATTCTTTTATTGTGCTTAAGATTGTGTTGTATTCTGATAAGTTATAACTTAAAGATGATATATATCTAATACCTTTAAACGAGCAATTCTTGTATATTTATACCGGCGATCTCGGAAACGGCTATAATGATTTTGCTGAATTTTGCTATGTGGGGGTTTTCGAGAAAGAAAAATCGTACTAGACTAGTCTCATGTCTAGGAAAACGCGTCTTTTCGAGTTTTCATGCGGTTTTCTTTCGCACGCAAAATGGTCGCTAATTTCACACGCTCGGACATAAGCATCGTGGTCAAGCGGCTAGGCCGCAAGATTAACAATTACAGTTTTCGGGTTCGAATCCCGATGTGACAAAAAGCTTTTACTTTAGTTTTTTTTGTATTTATTCAAGTTTTTAGTTTATTTTTTATTTGTAAGCCAAATTAAAAAGAAAATTGTGTTTTTGGCCAAAAACTACCGAGCGAAGCTCAAACGCCCAGGTACTGATACTATTATTCTAACATTTAAAAGTTTTAATAAAATATACAAAGTTATTGCAACCTGCTAAGTGCTATACAAATATTGAACTATGCATAACTATAGTAGCTAGTCACTAGGGATCGGTAATAGGCTTATGCGATTTTCTATTATGAATGCCAATATGATTTGTGCTAATTAAACAGCATTTCCAATTAGAATGTCATGCAATTAGTATTCTTTCATGTTAAGCAATGATATAAACAAATTATTTTTTTTAAAAACTTTCATGATTTTAGAATACATATATTAAAGGGAGAAATTTAATACTAAACAAAATTCTATCTAGCTAATTAGCTAAACTTTAATTTTATAACTTCTTAATATTTTAAATAATTAATAAAACAACAAAAAATTTAAATGTTTAAAAATTAAAGTTATTTAATATACAATCTATACATATAATAAAATCGTAACTAAGCCGAATCTGTACATTGAATATTTTTTGGAAAATCTTATTGAAATAGACTTTATTATCGATACAGAGGCAGAATTCATAGTTTTTAGAATTTTTGTCTGTCTGTCTGTTACCGCATCACGGAAAAACCACTGGAGGGATTTTGATGAAATTTGGTATGGTGATAGCTGGTTATCCGGGTCAACATATAGGATATTTTACTACAGGGAAATGTCTCATTTCTGAGAAAAAATACAAAAACTGCAATGTTAAAATATACTCATATGTAACACCTAAGAATTTGGTTTTTCTCATCTGAACGCGGGCGGAGCCGCGGGCCTTGCTAGTTACTTTATATAATTTTAAACTCACCCTCATATTGAGAATCTCGGGTACACCTTCCTTCACTTTTTCAATAACATCTGCTATTTCTACTCCATTGCATGATATTGAAGCTCTTATAGTCATTTGTAATCTAGCCCTTAATATATTAGCAGATATTTTGTATATTTGTCCTGGTCTCACCATTTGAGATGCTACTATGAAGTATGTGCTAAAAAAATTCAAAGGTTTATTATTTTTTTTAATTTTCTCATAATGTATTCCTATGAAAATGTCAATATTATTAGCAGTATCTATTTAAATAACTTAGTAATATAAACTTATTGAATATTAACTATGAAAATTGGTAATATTAATTATATAAACATAATAGAAACACAGCAATTTTACTTACGCCTCATTAATAATAACATTGTCATTATCTAAATCAAAACTTTTGTATGAGGTGCCATATGTACGGCTATTGTCCCATGAAGGTCTTGGTGTGTTATCTCCATTATATGGATTCTGATCAAACCCTGGTTCATTACGATTATCATATTGGTTTAACTTCTGATCATTATCATATTGGTTTTGGTTCAAATCATATTGATTTCTATTAGAGAATCTCCGATTTGGATCATATGGATTATCATATTTTGGATTATTGGTGTTGCTATAATCATTAGTGGGATTTAGATTCCCTGGATTTTGTTGATTGTAGTTAGGAAAATTATAGTCTTGGCTCAAGCATAGCTGTACTAATAATGATAACGGTATAATTTGTACTATGAGATTCATACTTCAGTCTTATAGTTTCAGTAATCTGTAACAATAATAAATAAAAATTATTATATTGATTAAATATTTTTTTAGCTTCGTCTAAATTCTCCATTTTCGTAAAGTAAGTTAGTGCACAATTTCATTAACCTGGAAGTTATCATAAACAGTATGTTATGTTTTAAATTCAGTGGAGCGGGTTGACTAAAAACTATTTTTTATGGCATTTCTATGTATAAAAATGGGAACTTTAACTGTACTTTTAACTTGAATTTATTTTAAGCAATTCAAGAGATGATTATTCCTAATTTTAATTCAATAACAACTTACAATTACTTAACCTGAAGTTAACGCCCATGGAAACGCCTGGCTTTATGTCTCTGTACAAAATATAATAACAACACAAACACAATATTAGCAGGTAAGATACTTATTCAAATAATATATTATATATTAAAATATATAATATTTTTGAAGGGAATAAATTGAATTTTTGGAAAACAAACAAGTTCGTTACACCGTCATACTACTCACTTCACTTCACATAAAAAGTATCCAACAAAAGCCAAAACTCGTTCGGCGCAGCCGCACCACGCCCGGTTAATGCCAATTTAAAATGACAGATGGCTAAACCGTAATCTACCGGAAATTAAATAGCACATTACAGTAAAAAAAATGTTTATAATTTACGTAGTAAGAATTCTAAAAAAATAACATTATGATATTTTTTTATTTATTGTTCTACGTTTTACTAATAATAATAAGCTTATTTTGAATTTTATGAGGAAATTCATAATTTTTTATATATGGCAAGTATTGATTTTAGATGCTCAATTTTCTTGTTTAGCTTTATTAAAGGTATTTTAAATTTATTCATTTTTGGCAATGTATATTGTAGTAGTAATATAATATATGTATAATATAATAAAAGAGAAAATACATTACTAGCGCCCGAAAAGCGAAGCGCACAAATGCACGTAATACCTTTCATTGGCCTTAGTCTGTAAATGTACCTAAGGCTGGTTTCATCCACTTAAAACGAAAAAAAACCCGTTTGAAACCGAAATAAACCCTTTTTTTATTTAAAATGGTTGGTGTTGATGAATATGTTTTTCTTAATTATAACTACATTTTTTTCATTTTACCGAGGTAGGGATATGACGGAATACCTATAAACTGTGTAAAGATTTTTTATATACATGATATACTGATATTGATATATCTTAGCGCTTAGAGTATACATATAGCGTATGTATACTCTAAGATTTAGCGGGCTTAGTTCTAGTTGGTCTGACTAACCAAGCGTAGGTATTACCTAAGTTAAAAAAAGTATTGATATAGCTAAAAACTCTGTTGGTATAAATATTTTTTTCATTGTTTTCAAATGATATAAATAATCAATTTGATTCGGCTTACATACTCTATGGCACTCTCGTTGACGTCGTCACTCGTGAGTCGTGACAAAAAGGGTTACATACTCTATGCTCGTGACTCGACGACTTCGATCAACAACAACATAGTACATACTATTATTATTGTTGATCAACGCTTGACCTCGACGCACTATATGTATATAGTAGTACTAGCATTGCCAGCGGCTCCGCCCGCGTTCAGATAACCAAATTCTTAAGTTTTACATATTAGTATACTCTTACTTCAATGGTTTTGATGTGATGCGGTAACAGACAGACAGGCAAAAATTCTAAAAACTATAGATTCGGCCTCTGTATCGATAATATTTATTTCAATAAGATTTTCCAAAAAATATTTAATGTACAGATTCTGCTTAGTTACAATTTTATTATATGTATAGATCTGATAATCCGACAAACCTTACTGGAGTCGAAAAATATATATTTTATTTATAAAAGCAAATATTCTATTAAAATTAATAACTTAGATACATATATGGTATCACTGACTTTTTGAAGAACTGTTAAGCGGGCCACTCACACAACTGCCGCAGGGATAATCTAGGGTGTAAAAGTTGGGATGACTCTTAATTGCCACCCAAATTGTGGTGTGTGTAGGCAAGCAGGGGCAATTTCCTAGATTACCCCTGCGGATTCGGCGCGAGACCATCCATAGCCCAACTTTACCCGAACTTTGATTATCAGGCATGTATGTAGAGAGCTAGAGACATCAGACAGCTTCGATATTACCGCGACCACCGTGCTCCCTAGATTGCCCCTGCGGCAGGTGTGCGAGTAGTCCGCTTCAACATAGTGGTTACATACTCTTTGCTGTTAACGGTCTACATATTTGCTTTACACGCTGATTTTCTTCTTTCGCCGACTCTTGGCGGGTAGTTCGTTGGCGCTGACCGTAGAAGAAAGCCAGCCCAAGACCGTGGCACCGCCGACGCGCGGTGCTTACAGCTCCGGCGCTGTTGTTCGCCAGCATTAGTAGGGAACGCTTCATATTACGTACATATTGACCTATCAGCGCAGACTGTTAGCGTGAGAAGAAAACCAACAAATTATTTATGCTTAATCGTAATCTGAGCTAAAACAAAATATAAAGTAGCCTACAGCTATGTATTATTAAAATTCGTTCAGAATTTAAGATTTTTGACTACCAACAAGTTTTTATACTGTATGATACATATGTAGACTTTTCAAGTTTTCATACTTTATTCTGTAACTTCCTACCCGACGTTGTTCTTCTGTTCTTCACTTATTCACGAGATGATGCCGTACCAGCAAGTCGATGAACTTCGCCCGACAGTTATTTCAATCATGCGAGGTGCCTTTAGTGCCGGGTTTTGGGGGGCAGGTTATTTATACAGGGCGCCGCCGCGCGGCAGCTCAAATACTTATTTTTATCAATCTAAAGGAAAACTAGACTCAGCGTTTTGTCGTATCTCTCACTAATAATTCTACATATACGTTTTTTTTTTAATTGTAATAAGTATACCTTAAAGTGTGCCAAAGGCATGACTCGCCCGGGGCGCCCAGATGGCTAAGGCCGGTCCTGGGTGCCTTGCAATTTCTTAGTTTAACCCAAATGATCTTACTATCCACTCTTATTTTTTTTTAATGATCCATAAGACTTTTATACAAAAAATACTTAAATCAAATAACTTTTTACATTTTTGATTTGCAAGCTTATTACTTAAATGACAAAGGTCACTATGCAATCAGGTCAGCCATTTTTACGTTATTTTCCAATAATTAACTTAGAATATAAATATTCCAATACCTTCGTCTATAAATATCCAGCCCAAGTATATTTTAATAGTTCAACTATCTCTATAATTAATAAAATTATTTCTTTTAAATAAATACGTAATTTCAATAGGCATAGAGAATTTTTTTTTATTAACTTTTTGTTGTTTATCGTAGTGTTGTTTATTAGGTTGTTAAATAATGAACAGAATAACAAAAATACATTATATTTATTGCCCGCAGGTTTGCTATCTAGAATGTTTTAGTCGCAAAGTGCTTAAAACTTATTGAATTAACAGATTTCGTTGAAATTTGAAATATATAGTCATTATTCACCAATGGTTAGAAAATTGTTGATAATGATTTTTAATAAAGTTTAGTTTTGTAATATTATATTCTTGTCTTGTAAAACATCTCATTTAAATGTGCATAATTGAACATTAATGAAAGGTTGTGGTTAAAGGATAGGTTTAGCCCTCTTGTTTCGTCGATTATTACAAGTAGTTGTTTCAGTCTGCTTTATTATTATTCTTGGGAGATTCAAATTTAGGTGTACAATGAACTTATCTAAAACTATGTGAAAACAAAAAGGGCGTGATGGAAACTTTGATAAAAATAAGGCAAGATGTTTATTATCTCCCACTGCAAGCTGATATTTTACATTATAGTGTACATGTACATAGGCACATTGACAGGGATAACAAAATAAAAAATATACTGATTGATGAAATTCTAATTAACCACTGAATTCTCCACAAGTCAGCAGGACCTCATAAACAAAGGAATTGATAAAAAAAATCAAATTATCACAATGGTGTCAGGACAGAGACTCGTCGGACCGCAGTTCGACCGGTTAGAGCGACTAACTACCGTAACTGATAATAACAAGACGAACAAGAGAGTCCGAAAGGGTTCGGGTGCACCGGGGCCTCCAACTCTCCTCATTGAAAACTCATCATACGCCAGCATCCAATTTATCTTTCGACAAATAAATCTGTACAAAATATATTAAATATATACTCTGTAATGCTAAAAACTGTAACGCTACCTCATCAATAGTTCAATCACGATTATTAAATGATTTAAAAACACAACTCTTTCACGTGCAAGAACAAACATTAACCTACGGCGAGCGCTGCCCGCGGCGCGGCGGGAGACCTATATACAAGTCAACATTTAAAATCCTCAGTCTCTCGCGAGATTACCGTCGCTGCATCTACTCTTATAATTCCGTTGCTTGAATTTCATACTCTGTGGTCTTATCTATGTCGCGTATCGCGTCCTTTGCTTACAGTCCGTGCGTGGCATCGTAATATATAGTGAGTAGCGTGGGGCGGGCGCTGTGTTAGTTGCGCTCGGACTCGTCGCAGTCGCGCGAGATGTGGCCGGGCTTGCCGCACACGTAGCACGTCTTGGTGCCGTCGGGGCAGTTGCGCGAGATGTGGCCGGCCTTGTTGCAGTTGTAGCACGTCTGGTTGGAGCTGTCGCGCCCGCCCTCGGGGCAGTTCCGCGCGATGTGCCCCGTCTTGTTGCACGTGTAGCACGACGGCTCGTCGGGGCTCTGCGCGCACTCGCGCGCTATGTGCCCCGTACCGTTACATCTGCACATCACAACAGTACACAATCATTAATCACACATTACACAATAAATAAATGTTACAATTCTACCATCATTGCTATAACACGCCGATATATTTTATTTCGCAATGTATACTTAAAGAGTATTTTAAAAACCTTTGTTGATAAGGTAACCATATAGAATCTTGCTATATCTATGATAATAATACATGTTATCATACAACTAATCATTGTTGACAGTGTATTAAACTTTACATGGGACTTTTAACTCAAATAAAGAATGTAATGGAACATAAAATTATAGGTCCGTACTGATCATAAATTAATTTAGTTATAATTTAGTAAATCAAAATGCCATAAATTATTTGACAAAGCATTACTTGCATATATTGTAATAATGAATCATGTTTGTCTAGTTGTCACACGTAAGCAGTAAGCCTCTTAACAGCCGCGTGATTAATCGAGGTCGGGGTCAAGGTTACGTGATACACCGACTCTGCGTGGGCTAGTGCACGTGTTCCTACAATTGTACCAATATGTACTTTTGTGGATTCTTTGATTTACTCTGAGTCATTTCAAATTTGGCAATATGTATAATATGTATAGAAAACGAATATAATTATAATAAAACATATATATCTTATTACGTAACTAAAATATTATGTCCTTATCATCAGCATTAGTCATGAGTGTGTAGTCCTAATCTCCCATCTATCAAAATTTGAAAATAAAATAAAAAAATAGCCTTTATTACAGGAGTCACAGTTACAGAGTTTTTCAGATATATTGATGTTTTCTGTGTGCCTTTTGGCAAAGGGCTCCTCCAACTTTCTCATTTCCAAACTTTGTAATTATAAACAAAGAAAAGAGTCACCTGTAGCAACGGTCAGCTTCCTCCTTGCAATCGCGCGCAAAGTGCCCAGTGCGATTGCACTTGAAGCACTTTTCGCGTTGACGGTTGAATCCGGAGTCGCGGGCGCCAACGCCGCCCTGTGTGCACTCGCGGGCGAAGTGCCCCGTCCTGTTACACTTGTAGCACACGCTTGCACTCATTGCTGTAATGAGAAATAAATTGGATTATTTTTCGAATTTAAAATTAAAAAAAATATATTCATAAAAATAATATTTAAAAAAAAGTAAAACAATTTTTAATTTGTAAAAAGCTTTATTTACAGTTTTATTATTTTAAAAGATTAAAAATATACACTAGAAAATTATTAAAATCAAAAAGATTTATCTAAACGTCATTCATAACAGATTTAAGGTCATTGTAGTAATAACAGAAAACGAATGCAACGGTCATTGTCCTCTTGCATCTCTTTCACTCGCACCGTCAACCACATAAGCGGGAAAACATTCGACAATCACAATTGCACTCTCTTTGATTGACATGGTTAATCCGAGCTGATAAGAGTATGAGGCAAGATCACGGTTAATTAATAATTATACAATTTCATTGTAAAATTTGCATTTTATAATTTACTAGCATTGCCCGCGGCTCCGCCCGCGTTCAGATGACCAAAAACCAAATTCTTAGGTTATACATATTATTAGTATACTCTTACAATCCAGTTTTTGTATTTTTTCTCAGAAATGAGATACTTTCCCGCGGTAAAAAGTATCCTATATGTTGACCCGGATAACCAACTATCCCCATACCAAATTTCATCAAAATCCCTCCAGTAGTTTTTCTGTGATGCGGTTACAAACAGACAAACAAAAATTCTAAAAACTATAGATTCGGCCTCTGTATCGATAATAATGTTTATTTCAATAAGATTTTCCAAAAAATATCTAATGTACAGATTCGGCTTAGTTACAATTTAATATATATGTATAGATAATTAATTTGGCTTAACCGTTATTTATTTATACAAACAACAGTGTATACCGTTAGCATAATCTTGTTTTGAAATAAATGTTTACTTAATAGACTACATTACAGATAAAAAATGTTTCGTGCTCTCTTTCTATTTCACGTTACGGCGACATTTTTTATCTCCATTGGCACACTTAAAAGCCATGATAAAGAATTCCATTGAATAATTAAGAACACCTTGTACTTTACATATTTTATAGGACTTAACTGAAGCGCTCTATAGAGCGGGCACTTATAGCACCATACTGTCAGTTTACACCTAATCGAATCGCATGACTCCCACACTATATAAATAACGAAGGCACATTCAAAGGAACTAAACAGCGGTTTATTCACCAATGTGTATGGACCGTTACAATTACGGCCAATCGAAACGCGTAGCACGAAGTAATATAGAAGACAATTTAATGGATGCGAATCAATTGTCTAAAGATAGCTATTTCTTAAATATATGACAATAATAACAATGTTGCGGATAATTCATTGCAACCTAACAACAGAAATGGACAAGTTGCCCATTTGACAAAACAATATAAACTTCCATGAAAACGACAAACGCCAATGTTTGTTCATGGACATGGAAACAATCAGCACTGAAAGTTATAGGTTCAGTTGTAAACTGAAAGTCCACACATAAATATCATCAATATAATATATACATGAAATTTGACTTTTTATTGTTGTTTGTTTAATTAATGCATGTGGCATATTTTTAAAGAACTTACAAATTAAGTATAATATTGCTTTTATGGAGTATATTAAAATCAGTGGACCAACTATGTAATTTAATATGTTGGGACATTAAAACACAACATCATCTAGTACCATAGTAAGTTACGAGGTTAGTGTTATAGATACCAGATAGTTAATACACTACACATATATAATTTTAAATACATACATATTATAAATATAAACATCCATGACTGGAGTGCAAACATTCGTGCTCATCACACAAATGAATGCCCCCCACGGGACTCGAACCCGAGACCACCGGCACAGCAAGTAGAGTCACTACAAACTGAGGCAAACATGTCATAAATTGAAAATAATATATTAAAATAGTGTTATTCTCCATATTATAAATAACTATACTTTTCTAAATACATATGCATCTTATCTCATAAATAATTGTTATCATAATCTTACATCGGTTTTCTCAGATAGACTTTTGATAATTAAACATAAAAACACAATATGAATAAAATGATAAACTAGGTAATTCCATAAAAAATTATATACTTAGTCAAAATGGCTTATATTTTTTTTAAATCTAGATGGTTGTTTTTATTTTAGAATAGTTTTTAACATGTCAGAAAATTACAGCTATTCAAGAAATATCCATACTTAATATTATAAATGTGAGTGTGTTTGTTTGTCCTTCGTTCACATCAAAACGGAATAATGTATTGGGGTGATTTTATGTGTGGAGATAGTTGAAGGGCTGGAGAGTGACATAGGCTACTTTACCGCAGGAGATTATCTCAATCCCATCGAAAATCACGTTATAATACAACCCGAAATAATATTTATGATCAGAATTACTTGAAACTTTGTATTAATACTCTTCAATACAATTAAATTAATACATATTTGACTATTTTTCGAAATTATTCCCATAAGGGGGTAAAATAGGGGATGAAAGTTTGTATGAAACCTACCTATTGAAAGTTTTGTTATGAAAATATCATATTTAATTATATTTTTTTGCTTTATTAAATGAGTACTTATTCATAATCATAAGATTATGACTACATCATCATAAATAATAAACGGAAACATCTTAATCTGTTAGATATCAGAAAGTTAATGGTGTCAATAACTAAGACATTGACCTTTATCTGGGGAAAGTCAATTACATGTTAATTATTTCATTTCATATTCAAGAATGCAACTTGAAATAAGTGGCTGCATAAATTATTTGTTAATTTCAAATGAGACAAGCAAGTTTCATATGATTTGCTATAAAAAATTTTTTGTATGTAAATAAATATTCTTTTATATACAACACTATACTTTACAAATGTTCAATATAAATAAAGATTTTTAAAATAGCAAGTATAGTAGGTATTTATATTAAGTTAGAATTAGTAATTAAAACTTATTTTATTAATGAGTATTCATGACAGAAAATTTATACCATAGATAAATTTGAAATATGTCAAATGACTGATTTTATCAGATTCTCGATATCAATTTAATTTTCCTTTAAATAGTTTTTTAAGTGCCTTAGTAAAACTTAATTTACTTCACCAGTGTAAAATGATCATTCCATGTAAAAGACATGAGATAAATATAAGACCTTATACTGTTATTAATCATAAATAGCTTTCCATTATGATGTATGTATTACCTAGTTTTATCATGATAATGTCATATTTTCATTATCAAGGTGTTAATAGTATTAGATTTAATTGACTGCTAGTGATTAAAATTGGGGAAATTCTTAAAATTATACAAAGTTTCATATTGTAACAATAGAATATGATATAAGGTTATTACCTATAAATTGAAGAAGAGAATATTTCTTTGTCTCAATATTGCTTTTATGAAAGAAAAAAAAAGATCAAACACAAATTTATTCGAAATACTGTTAGTTAAAATTACATGAATAGCACTTGCTTACTTTATATGTGCATTTTATGTAATAAAGAGTATGATAATATATTTAAAAAAAATCAATTTGATAACTAGTTAGGTAGTATTTTACTAACAGTCATTAGTAACAACTAATTAAATAATCATATTTGCATCTCATTAGAAATTGATGTTATATGTTACTATAAAATGATAAATGTTGACTATAATCAATTGTGTGAACATTTTGTCAAGGTTATAATGGGGCACACATTTATATGGTCAATTAGCTACAATATATTTTTGAGAAGTTTATCAAAATTTATTCAAAAACGATGTAATTAGTAATAACTAATAAGGTAGCAAATTCTACTTTCTCATACGGCGTTTATGACACTTAGATGCGTCATGAGTAAAAAAGAAAAGTTGACTACATGGCACAACGAACGTTGTTTCAGGTAATATCATAGTAAATAATGTACATAATGCAAAAAATATATACTATTCTCATAGATCAATCAAGATTGCTGAAAAGATGTAGATATAGACATTAAAATACCTCGAATTTCTAAACAGCTTTTGTATGTAGATGTAGCTGCTGTAGTGCTGTCAGTACCACCACGTTCATTAAACAACCTGATCACACTGCGCTGACTTGTAATTATTTAAAATTTATAGTAAGTTGTGCGTAAACTACCCTTTGATATTGAATTTCTTTCTTGAAATGTATTTGATGTAAGTACGCGGTATTATACTGAAACCACGTGTAGGGGTACCGGTAGCGCGCGGTTTAAAGAACGATGATACACTTTACACTTACCTATTTGTTGTGAGACTTCTTAAACACTTAAAGCACTATTAAAGAGACCGTTAATCGATCAAAAACTATAGAAAATTTACAAATTAGTCGTAATTTATGACGCTATGTTTGCAAGGAAGCCAGCCACCATCACTACGAATTCGTAAAAGACATTTTGAGCATAGACACAATAATAAAAAAAAGTTTGAATGCATTCGTAAAATAGTTCATACATAAAGTTTCTATACAAGATACAGCAGTTTCGCTTACACGCTTATGTGAATTTTTAAGCTCTAAATCATGATATATATTATTTCTGCTAATAAATTTCAATCTCGTACGGCAAAAAAATAGAATAAAAATAAACAATACAATTATTAATTTTTGTTAATAAAAATATCCTCTCTGACTCGGATCAAACACATTATTACCATTTTCAAATATTTTCTTTTCATGCATAATATTTAAAAAACAAACAAGCTCGCTTTCGCTTTAGGTTTTTCTCCATATAAAACAAGTAATAAAATGTTATCCGGTTTCCATCTTTATCTATGGTTTCCGTAGTTAGTCAAATAAATACAAGAATAACATGAATAACAACTAAAAGTTTTTTTTTGTTTCGAACCAATTTTCTGAAAGATAGTTACCTATCACTCAATTTATTTGCTAAAGTTGCATTGAACTTAAATGCTTTTATGAGCAAGAATTTTGCCTTTTTGTCACACCAGATGTCGCAGTCGCTATGGTCCTCTGTATATTGTAAAGCTCTATAGCGTGCTAATTTAATTAAAATGACAAATGTTACAATGCCAGGACGCAAAGAAAATGAATATCATTCGTTCCCAAAAGACAAAAACTGAAGAAGTTACGGGCTAAAGCAAGAAGACCAAAGAAAATGTAACCACTACGACGCGACGACCAAAATGGCCGAATTCACAATCTCTATAATGATGACAAATATAAATCTTTATATTTGAATAATCATTACAGTTAGTCTGTGAAAACTTGACAGCTGTCTACAGACGACAACCATAGATAAAGAAAGCAGAAGAAAGACATAGGGATGTAAGTGAAAAAAATATATCGATATTTATCCCATCAACATTTTTAAACAGTATTGATAATTATCGAGTTTAAAATATCGATATATCGTCAATTTTCGCATGAATATCCATACAGAATATATATGTGAATCCCAAAGCATTCAAAATTCGTAAAAAAGAAAAGACAAATAAATTACTATTTTTTATTAATGCTCAAGCCTAAACAATTATATACATTTAATCAAACCAGTAGTCATCAGATATGGACAATAGAAGCACCCTCTGTTTGATGTGCTCGCCTGTCAAGTGGATTCTATTGTCCGAAACTTTTGAATTGCCGCCTTTAAAACATGGTGGATACGCTTGCGCTGAACTTGTCGTGAAAAGGCCTATATACAGGGTCATTTTTAAATTACTGAACACCTTTTGGGAATATACTATTTACATTATAACAACAACATCTGTAACAAGAAAAAATAATATTTCTTAAATTTTTATTTTCATACAAAAATAAAAATATTTTTTTTGCACCTTCTAAACTTTAAAGTTCTAGAATCTGGCCAAGTTTAAATGAGTAAGCGCGGCTTCCTACAACCTTCCACCCCTCCCGCTCCACCGGACAAGCACTTTCTTTTGCTAAATCTGGACTATTACCGTTGAGAAGCAGAAGGTGCAATAAAATTATTTTTATTTGTGTTAAATTTAAGGTATATTTTTTTTTCTTACAGATGTTGTTGTTATGTTGTAAATAGTGTATTCCCAAAAAGTTTTCAGTAAATTAAAAATGTCCCTGTATATACTTCTCATGATACTGAAGTTAGCCGGCGTCTTATAGTTTTTGAAACTTTTTCAAAACGATAAATTATAAAAAAAATGTACTTATATTTTTTTTTATTTTCTACATGTATTTTAGTTTTTTTTTTTGTAATTGATTTGTTAAAAAAATCTGATAATTGTTAATAGTCTGTTAACTTCAGCGTCTTAAACGTCTCACACTAATAGTATTGATTTAATAGTATTAGTATTTTCGTGCACGCAGCCAAATAGTCTTATTATTATATTACATTTCATGAAGATTGTGGCGGGATTTTTTAACGTTAACGATGCGCGAGGAGCATACAAGAAGTATCGAGAAGCATTAAACACGAAACCAGAGTTTGCTTTAAAAATATTTCGTAATTGATATGAACTCAATATTCTAAAATAAATATCGAATACCGATAAATCGCGATTAAAAATATCGATTATATAATATATCGATAATTGTATGGAAAAATATCGATATTATTTCCCCAAGCCTAGGAAGACTGAAAAACAGAAAATTATAGAATAGAACCAAATTGTCAAACAGCTATTATTTATTTATATTTTTTAATTTTACTTGGACTTTAATTTTATTATAGATGATATTTTCATTTCTCATTTATTCTGTTATTGAAAAGATCCCTGAGCAATAAGTAACTACTACATTTCAGTAAATAAAGTTACCAAGTTTTAAATTATTATACATATCTCCATAATATAGTCTTTACTTATTTTAGATTAATGAATGCCTGAGAATTTTATTACGTATGATCATGTCAACTGAGAAGAGGCCAGGTAGTCCAGAAAATGCCGTTGAAGGAGATGACAGTGAAGGATGGATAGGTCCCATGCCTTCAGAGGCTGCTCAGCCAAAGCCTAAAAAACGCAAAGGCAAGTTCTATTAAATAATAGTGAAGCAATTATAATACTAATGTTAAGTATTATTACAAATTACTCATGCCAATGTCCTAAGACGATTTTTAATTGATTTTTTTTTGAAGTTATAATTTCTGCTCTGTATATTACAGTATTGGAATTTGAATCATTATATCTAGAAAACTTACCATCTTCTGAAACATATGAACGTAGCTACATGCACAGAGATATAATAACTCATGTAGTAGTTACAAAAACTCACTTTGTTGTTACTGCCAGTCAAGATGGACATCTGAAATTTTGGAAAAAACAGGTCATATTTTAATTTCAATTTATATTTTATGTGGAGATTTTGCTCATCTATAAAATTACTGCATCATATTTATAAGAAGAATACTAAATACTGCTATGTTATTTAAATATATTTATAAGCTTCTATTATTCTACCTTTATTAAAAAAATAATCCTAGCTTATACTTTTCAGGAAGAGGGTATCGAATTTGTGAAGCATTTCCGCTGTCACCTAGCTCCAATCAGTCATGTTGCAACAAATAGCACTGGTACCTTACTATGTACTGCCTCTACTGAGAAGACTGTGAAAGTCTTTGATGTGGTGAATTTTGGTAAGTTCTCTTAAGTTTTATTAATTAAAGAAGAGAGTGGAGTATAAAATCTTATATTTTTTTTTCTTAGCTAGTATAATTTTTATAACATAAACAATAGATTCTGACAATCTATACTGATAAATAAAATTGAAGTGACTGTTTGTAATGTCTAAATATCAACTTTTTACTTAACGCATATGAAAGTATGCATGGTATGTATAAGAAAAACAATTTTTGTCTGTCCATTTCCCTTGTTCTGGCTAACTCTGAAATGGCTGGATTGATTTTGAGGGGGCCTTCACTGGCAGAATGTTATAAGAAGTAACTAAGGCTACTTTTATTTTAGAAAAAGAATTAGGATTCCACTTAATAAATTATAACATATATAGGATGCACTCGGTGGGATATGTATTCGCTTGGGCTTAGCAAAGGTAAGTTGCTAGTGTGAAAAAAAACAATAAACAGACAGTTGATTTAACAAACACAGAATAATAAGTAATTTTGGGTAAACATGCCAACAATTTCAATAAAAAAATTATTATTTTGCATTTAAGCATAAATTATTCTATAATATAAAAATGAATCGCTGAATGTGTTGGTAAGCTCAAATCTCGAGAGCAGCTGAACCGATTTCGCTAATTCTTTTTTTAGAATATTCCTTGAAGTACGAGGATGGTTTTTACGGAGAGAAAAATTTAAAAAATTGCCTGAAAACGTCTAAAAACAACACTTTTTTTATACTCCCATACAAAAGATTCGTAATAATACTTAAAAGTCAATTTGAACTTTAATACCATAACATAAAGTTTAAGTGTTAGTGGAGAGATTCCGGGAAGGCATAACATTGATGGCAATTGAGTGACGTTAGAATCGTATGAATATTAATGTCAATATTTGTCAATATTATTAACAAAAAAAAATTATATGGCTAATGCTGGCTAATAACTATTTATAGCTATTTAAAACGTACCTCGCGACGAACCCGAGCGAAGCGAGAGTGAGCCGCTAGTGTTTTATAAGATATATAATAAATATAAAATATTATCATTTAATTAATATTATTGAATGTCAAGAGTTTAGAAAAAATAATCGACTAGCAAATATTAAATATGTATTGTTACAGATATGATAAATATGATTTCAATTGAGTTTGAACCATATTGTACAGAATGGGTACACTCTGCGGGGGACCCAATATCAGCATTGGCTATGTAAGATATTTTTATTATTTAAAATATATATTATTTCAATGTATATGAAATAGCATCACCAGATAATTTTTCTAAATTTCATAAATTTTTGCAAAAGCAAAATCCTACTAATATTATAAATGTAAAAGTTTGTGAGGATGTATAGAATATGGCTGTATAGACGTATGGATGTTTGTTGCTCTATCACGCAAAAACTACTGAATGGATTTTAATGAAACTAAAATAATATACCTTATACATCAGAATAACACATAGGCTACTTTTATCCTGAAAAAATGTATGGTTCTCGCGGGATAGAGTTGTTTTTGTTTTCCTGGAGGTGACCCCGAGCGTGGTCCTGAGAGTGAGCCACTAGTATAATAATAAATAGTCAAATGCAACCACCAACAACAATTATTGATTTTAGTGACATATAAGTTTAACAAAAAGCTTTATAAATTGCACCTGTTCATATAAATGCAAATCTAATTCCTAGTATATAATAGTAATCTATGACCAATTCCAAGCCATTGACAATAAAATGAATCTTTTGTCTAATATTGTACTTTTACTTAATTTTATTTTCCTACATTAAAAGTTTAATGCAAGTTTGTGATTTTTGTAGATCAGAAAAAAATACAAACAAAATACACATTTTTGATGGAACACAAATCTCTGGAAGTCCATTACATACATTTGAATCACATCAAAGTGAGGTAGCCACCATAAAATATAACCCTGTGTTTGAAGTGGCTGTTTCAGTGGACAGAGCTGGCATTGTGGAATATTGGACAGGACCCAAACATGAATATGAGTTCCCGAAAAACGTAAAATTCACATCAAAATTAGATACAGATTTGTTTGATTTTGTCAAAAACAAAACGTATCCTACAGCTTTAGATTTCTCTCCCGATGGTAAGAAGATGGCATCTATAAGTTTAGATAGAAAGGTAATGTTTTTTTTTAATTTGTTGACTTATTGAATATTAAAGTATTATATTTCTAATAAAATATTTAATTTTAGGTGCGTATCTTCCATTTCCTGACAGGTAAATTACATAAAGTACTAGATGAAAGCTTACAGCGTTTCCAAGAATTACAACATCAGACTCAACAACTGCCAAACATGGAGTTTGGAAGAAGGTAGGTTTAATTATTTTGAAAATATTAAAATCTTCATTAAAGTTTAATTTTTGGTCCAGTTATATATTAGTTACATAAAATCATCATAAATTTATATAGATAGTAGATACTGATTAACAAAAATAAATAATAGTAAAGTTTAGAGGTGTTGTGGGACACCCGGAGGAATGAAGTTCTTCTCTGTCTGCCCTTGGTTCATAAATATTATCATAAAAATCAAACGTAGCTCATCAAACAAAGTACCTGTACACGAAGTTCTTAATACACACACTCCTCAACGCTTATGCTCGTCTGGTTCTTGTGATAATATCACACGGGGTGCTGTTAGTAAATAGTAAAAAGTGTCGTGACGGTCGAAATATTACACTTGTTTCCGTTTAGTTCTTATTCGTATAATATGGAATATAGTTCCAATAATTTAACTAGGTAATGTGCAATTGCAGGATGGCGACGGAGCGCGAGCTGGAGAAGTCGCAGGCGGCGCAACTCGCGAACATAGTGTTCGACGTGAGCGGGCACTTCGTGGCGTACGCGACAATGCTCGGCGTCAAGCTCGTCAACCTCGCCACCAACCGCTGCGTGGCGCTGCTCGCCAAGCCCGAGAACCTGCGCCCGCTGCGCCTCGCGTTGTTCCAGGTGGCTTCGATTATTCCGTATCTTCTATACAGATAAATAAGATTGAAATGTCTGTTTGTAATGTCAAAATAACAGCGTTTTATTTAATGCATATGAAATTATATAAGGTACTTTTATTTGTTGACAAACACAATTTTTAATTTTTTTGTCTGTTTGTTCTGGATAATCTTCGAAACGGCTGCGCTGATTTGCGCTGGACTTTCACTGGAAGACAGCTGATGTTACAGGGATTACTCCCTGGGCTACTTTTATTTTAGAAAAAGAATTAGGGTTCCACTCAAAAAAATAAAACGTACCCAGGGATGAACCCAAACGAAGCGAAGATGAGTCGCTAGTTATTAATAATATAGACAAATATAAGATAAATAACAAATAATACATACATTTTGTATTATTTGCTTCACAAACTAAAAAAATTTTTTTTTAAATTTTTAACTGTCCTGTTGCCGGCCAGATATTGCTTAATTATCCTGTATCCGGCCGGATAGTTGCCGGATATCAGTTTCATTTCTAAAGAATTATTTTTGGTGTAATTAAGGATTAAATGAACATAAATTTCATTTACAATGTCACAGGGTAGAACGAATCAATCAAAAGTGGCAACAACATTGGAGATGGAAGGCTCGGAAAATCCTACACTATTAAATGTTAAAACGGACCCCACTCTGTTCTGTACCGCCTACAAAAAGAACAGGTTTTATATGTTTTCACGTAGAAGTCCCGACGACGTGAAGAGTCCGGACGCTGACCGAGATATATTCAATGAGAAGCCATCGAAGGAAGATATTATATCGGCGACTGAAGGACAAGGTAATTTAACCATCTTTTGGTTTTTATTTTTATGTACTAATCTATTGTTTTGTTAATTTTTAGCAATATATGTATGTATGTGCGATCCCGTGGGAACTATTTGATATACCGACCATAAACTGTGGATTATTTCGTTCTAGTGTAATGTTTCAATTATTGTAGTTATTCGTTGTATTTTAAAAATAAAAGATAAAAAAAAGTAATTTTAGTTGTGCTGATTTTTTTGGCGAGTATTTCTCAGGATTGAGGTCTATTTTATAGTCATGATTGTCAGTAAAAAATTGTCCCTTGTTGAGTTAATGATTAGTTTTCGCTCAATTACACGACATTTCTTTTACCATATTTTAAAAATAAAAATCCCTAAAAATAATGTTTTAAATTATCTGTTTGTCAGTCTGTCTGTTATATTTTCAGTTTTTACGTCTAAATCGCTAAATCAATTTAAAGTATTTATATACCTATGTATCTATTAATTAATTATTATTTAAGGTTAATTAATAATTAATCTTACTATCCTATTAATATTATAAATGTAAAAGTTTGTGAGGATGGATGGATGTTTTTTATTTAATCACGCCAGAACGGCTGAACGGACTGGATGTTTGACACAGAGATAGATTATAGTCTGAAATAGCACATAGATAACTTTTGATCCCTAAAAATGTACAGTTCCCGTGGGATAGATTTGTTTTATTACTAAATACTACTACTACTCAACATATAAGTATGTAATCGCAGGCGTGCAGCGGCTGTACGAGCAGGCGGTGCTGCACACGTCGCTGGGGGACGTGCACGTGCGCCTGTTCGGGCAGCACGCGCCGCGCACCGTCGAGAACTTCGGCGGCCTCGCGCGCGCCGGATACTACAACGGCCACGTCTTCCACCGCGTCATCAAGGGGTTCATGGTGCAGACGGGGGACCCCACTGGTGCGTGAACCCCTCTGTCTGGATAGATAGATTCATATTTATCTATGTAATCTTGTTACGTACGTACTGTTACGAGGGCGGCCCCGTTTGTCTTTAAAAAAACGACTACAAAATAAACCTAAATGTCTATTAAAAAATATTCCACACAAATTGTTTTGACTTCCGAACTTTAACGCGTCTCGGAATAGATGTCTTATTCTACCCGGGAGTCTACTCTGAGTCCAACTATTGAAATGAAATTTAAATAAATATAGAAAAGAACAATCTAATTGCTGATTAAGGTTAATATAAAGGAAAAATACTGTGGATTGAATAAATGCTTACTAAGTTTTTACTGAGTTGTAAAGAGGGATATAACAGTACGTTACAGGACCTATCTATGCATGCGAAGACTTTTCATCGTGCTATTGACGCGTTTCCGACGCGCAATGAACGCGCTGTCGACGTGCGCCTTTTCAAGATTTTATTTTTTCATTTTTGAGGAGAAAATATGAATAATTCAAATAAAAAGATATTATTTTCTCATTTTTTAAATATTACTTGATATTTTTTTTTGTTATAATAAAATCCGTTAGCTATGTTATTTATTAACATTCATTTACTTAGCATACAAATTTTAATTTGTTAATTATTTTAAAACCTTATACAGGGCTTCATGGTTAATTCTGATGTTTATTAGCGCAGAATATATATATATATATATATATATATATATATATATATATATATATATATATATATATACATATATACGTAAGTTCATGATACGTACATCATCGACGCCTTTATAAACTGTGGTGTACCAAAAATAGACATGGTAGACCCATAAATTTTAAAATGCCCGTATTATATAATATAATTAACAATAATTTCTTTTTAAGTAATATCAATAATTATTAATTATTTTTAATTCCAGGAACGGGTACAGGCGGAGAGAGTATATGGGGAGGAGAGTTCGCGGATGAGTTCCGACCGAACCTCAAACACGATCGTCCCTACACCGTCAGTATGGCCAACGCTGGGCCCAACACCAATGGCAGTCAATTTTTCATCACGCTAGCTCCTACAGTATGTTTATATTTTAACTAGCTGAGCCACGCTGTTTCTGTCGCGTTAAATTTTTTTGATTATGAAGATCGGTTTTTACAATAATGTATGGAAGTCCGACCGATTTGTTGACATTTATTATTACTGCTCTGTCCCTTGGGTAGCATGATAGCCTTCCTCAATAAATGGGCTAGCTAATTCAAAATGAATTTTTCAAATCGGATTAGTAGTTCCTGAGAATAACGCGTCCAACAAACTGCCTCTTTATAATGTTACTATAGATATGTTTTTTTTAATTATTTATTAACACCACAGTGCCACAGATGGTAGTAGTCTAGTGGTGACATGATCACTCGCAAAACTAGATGAAGTGGGCTCAAACTCTCACCTCAGACATTTTCATGTGTGAATGATTTTGTCTTACGGTGTAGGAAAACTTAATTATTAGGTGAAGTAAACAGAAACGTAAAAAAATATCAAAACAATTTCTTTTCCAAAGCTAAAACAAGAAGTAAAAACAAGTTTTGATTGGGCATTCATAAATTACATTTACACACATATATATATATATATATATATATATATACATAAATTAAATAAATACATTCTAGCAACAAACTTGTGTATAATAAATACTTACTTATTATTATTTTATTATTAAATAATGTTTTATTTTCACAGCCATGGCTAGATAACAAGCACACAGTGTTCGGACGCGTCGTCCGCGGCATGGAAGTGGTGCAGAACATCGGCAACGCAAAGACCAACCCCAAGACAGATAAGCCATATGACGATATACGCGTCATATCTGTTACCGTTAAATAAATATAAGAATTAAAAATAAATAAGGTTAATAAATATTTTTATAGTATTCCTTTTCTTTTTAATTTATTAAACCAATAAATATTCTTAAAAATACACGAAAAGTTCACTCAAACCTTCAATCAATCAGCCTATCGCCGTCCACTGCTGAACAAAGGCCTCCCCCAAAGAGCGCCAACCATCCCGGTCTTCGCATAATGTTATACTCTTAAAGACGCGTTGAAACCCTGAGTCTGCTTTGACAAAAAGCTTTGAAACGAAGTTCTCTTTGATAAAGTCCACTTTGATTGAACGCCGTCGTGAAAATGCGCTTTGATTGTTCGTTTACACGATCAAAGTAGTCGACAGTCGTCGCAACTACTTTGTCAAAGCAGAATTTAAGAAAAGTAGAACACGGTCCAAGTACACTTTGTTAAAGTCCACATCAGAGTTCGCTTTGATTGCTTGTTTACATGATCTAAGTTGTGTCAAAGTAGTCGTCAAAACAATCTTGCCAAAGTAGACTTTGATCGTGTCAAAGCGGCTTATGTGTAATCTATCTATCTACGGGATTATAAAGAAAAGAACATAATACAATATACAACTTTATATAGACCCCTAAAAGTTTGATATCTCGGAAAGTAGCTTAGAATTATGATCTAGTTTAAATGGCGAAAACTTTACACAAAAGTTAAGAATAACTAAGATTTGATTAATATTGAACAAATGGGCCCAAAAACATACCAAAAAAGATTTGTTAACGAAAGCTATTTCGAATTTTTTTTATTAAAAGATTTAATCTCAAGAACTATATTCATTTGTCCGATAGTTATAAATATGTAATATTAAAATGAACGGTCAACCAGTATACCGTTATATACCAGTAGCCGTAGGAAATTTCGATAAAAATGTCAAAGAAAAATATTTAGCGCCATCTATGATAGAGTAGCGTCCCTTCTATTTGAATCAGTTGAATCAAATTGATGATATTAAAATGAAGTAGAACTGCATTTTTAATTTATTTCTATTATAAAGAAAAAATTTAACAATCAGTTCGTTTTTTTTTTTGTTTTATCGTAGATCATATAATACTATGCTAGTGTTATATTAATGTATCAAATTATATTTTTATAATTGTATCTACTAATTATAAAGCGCCATCTAGTAAGGAGTAGAGAAAACTGATGCACGAATGTCATAATAGATGGCAGGAGTATCGCTGCTTCATGTCCGGTGTAGATTATTACAACTACAACAATAGTGACTTTGTTGATAAGGCATTTGATACATAATACATAAATATCTATTAAAAACATCAGGACTAAAGATAAATTTATGAATATCTTTCACTATCAGAAGTATTATCAAAGTTGCATATTTGCGTTCAAGAGTGCAATTTAAGAGTTTAATTTTAATGATATAAATATATTTAATGGATGATAAATAAATGTGCAGCATATTATTATTAAATAATCTGAAGTACATAATCAAATCATAGTGTTAAAATAGGTAGACTTGCATTTTGAATACAATAATAAAGAAATAGAAGGGATTTTAGGGATAATTTTCCTACTTGAAATTGGTGAACTTTATCTGTTGAGAGCGAGTGTGGTGTACATGTCGGTCTCACTTGCTCTTACGGGGCCGCCATAGCCCCCTTCCCGCGCGCCTCTCGCATATATTTTCTTGTAGCGCTGAGGCGCGGTTACCCCGCCTTCACCTCGCCCCTTTGTTGTACTGTTTCCACTGTATTTTCCGAATTTATAAAAGTTTTTGTTAGTTTGATTAATGAGTAAAAATTAAATATGTAATGAATGAGCAGACAATGTACATAACTTATTACTAGCAACTCGTCCTGGCTTCGTTTGGGTTCGTCCCTAATAAAAAAAACAAAAACAAATCAATTCCACGGGAATCGTACATTTTTTTCGGGATAAAAGGTGACGTTTGTGCTATTCCAGACTATAATCTATTTCTGTGCCAATTTTCATTGAGATCCGTTCAGCCGTTCTGGCGTGATTGAGTAACAAACTTTCGCATTTATAATATTAATAATGAGATTAATATAATTTATTTTAAAAACATAACAAGTGACTAAAATTATTATATATTTTTATAAGATCTATTAGACAATGATATTTTTTAAAAAGTCAACTGAATCAGGATTTTGTACATATTGTTTTATTTTACGAAAATATCCTAGATTATACTTTTATGACCCGATTTTAAATTATTAATAAATATTTTTATTATTACTAAGATAATCATAAAATATAGAATAAATATAGAATTGAAATTAAAAATATCTAAATCTAGCATATACTTAAATAAAGCAAAATAAAAAATACTTAAATATTAGCCTTAACGTTCCCACCGCTTATGAGTGCAGGATCATAATATTCTAATTATATATTTAAAAAAAATAAGTCTTATTTACGTTATCGCCAGTACAATGGACATAAATCCGCCGATTCTCGGTAATCGCACGAAGTCGTAAACAGCCCGCTGTGGCCTCGCGCCTCGCTATACCCAAGCCGACCAATGGCGGACGAGCGGCGCGCGATATCACGTCATTTGCGACCAATCAGAGCGCGCCTTTATCACGCGATAGTTAAAAATAGCTTATCTGAGTCATGGAATAAAAGCAATGGTTGTTTCTTAACAATGTTTAGAAACAAGTGGAACGTCGACGGTGGTGGATGTACGTTGCCGCATGAGAAAGTTTTCTTCGTGAAGTGACTTTATAGTGTTATCGAGGAGTTTGGTGCTAACACATGGTTCGGCAAACAGGCCACGGGATGGAGACCACATTTTATGACGAACATACCTATCCCATGAGTGGCCCCGTGGAGAATCTGAAGAGGTCCCTAACCTTGGATTTGGATTTTGGACGAGGCGGGAAGAGGGCTCGCAACGGCGCGCCCGTGCTCTCCTCGCCCGACCTCCAGCTGCTGAAGCTGGGCTCGCCGGAGCTGGAGAAACTTATTATGCAGAACGGCATGATCACAACAGCGACCCCTACACCTGGCGGAGCGGTGCTGTTCCCAGCGGTGGCCCCGACGGAGGAGCAGGAAATGTATGCGCGTCCGTTCGTTGAGGCGCTAGACAAGTTGCACCACCACAACGCGCCCGAGCCACACGGGCGGCGAGTGTACGCCGATCTGGACCGGCCGTTAGACCGATACCCTACCCCGGTCGTCAAGGACGAGCCGCAAACTGTCCCCAGCGCGTCCAGCTCGCCTCCACTCTCGCCCATCGACATGGACTCGCAGGAGAGGATAAAGTTAGAGCGCAAAAGGCAAAGGAACCGAGTGGCGGCGTCCAAATGCCGGCGGCGCAAGCTCGAGCGCATCTCCAAGCTGGAGGAGAAGGTGAAGCTGCTGAAGGGCGAGAACGCGGAACTCGCGCAGATGGTGGTCAAGCTGAAGGACCACGTCTCGCGGCTCAAGCAGCAGGTGCTGGAGCACGCCAACGGCGGCTGCCACATTGACACGCACTTCTGATCGCGCTGCCGCCGCGCCGCTCCCCACATTCCATGCTAGTCGCGCCCGCTCGGACGCAGCATACAAAGCGATTTGTGATCTTAATTTTACCGTGTAATATATAGTTAACTCTAGTGTGTAAGGTGAAGCTACGATGGATGTTGTGTTGTTTGAGAGGTCGCGAGTGACAGCGGCCGCGACCCGCCAACCGGGCCGGCCCGCTCGGTAGTCTGCGTGCGCTAAGGCCTAACTCCTAAGCCAAGGATGTACTTAGAGCGAGTCGCAAGATTAGCTACCATTGTAAGTCGCAGTTATGATTTTCCTCGTATCAGTATTGCGTTGTCTCATTTAGAATAGTGTATATAGAAACTAGAAAGGATAATCGTGCAACGTCATCAGACTGGCCGAGGTTGACGCGACGTTGCCAGCTCTCCGGCGAATTTCCCGTTCCAGCGATGTTGCCGTTTCGGCTCGCAGTATACGGATTTGCAACGCTCGTTCGTTTATACTGTGACCCGAGGCGGTCGAAAGGTTTATTATAAAATGTATATTTTTTGTACTTTTATTGCAATTTAAATATGCAAAATTTTATATTGTGGAAAAGGGTCCTCCGACGGGACCGAAACATGATTGGTGCGAAAGGGATAATATTATAAGTGAAGCTGGCAACGACGCATCGCACAAGTCACGAGCGGATGTTCTGTTAATTAAAATTCCGCCTGCGCCGCCCTCGCGGAATGGCGGCCATGTGTTCGGCAGTCGGACGTTCCGAATCACGTTTTGTTGCACAAGGTTAACTTTTTTTCATTACTATAATGGCGCCTCGATGCCTGACGGATTCGTTTACGTTATGCTCGACGGCTAAATGCTTGTGTGAACGACTGCCAGAGTGTGAGACCGAGTGCGTCCCGAATGTTGCGAGATGTATGTTTCTCAGTTTTGTAAATGTCTCAGTACTGACCCGGTGCTCTTTAAAGGTCTTGTAACGTGAGGCCGTCCGATTAAAAATTGTGATGAACGAATGCATGAAAATTTCGTAAGCAAGAGAGTATTTGTAAGGATATCGTATGTGCGATGTATTTATTAGTGAGAATGTTTAATTACTAGGATCAAGTAGCAATCTCGAGTGCCTACGCTTTGTAAACTGAAGCCTATACCTATGTATTTATTGTTTTTGTTACCATTTAATGAGCTACAGTGAGATAGTACTGTACCATTGTATTCTTATAGGTTATTGTAAGTAATATTATACCAATTAACAAGTTGAATTGTTATAGACTATGAGGTACTCGCCGTCGGTTTGTATGATAATATAAAATATGAGTATAATGTGCTATGTACTACCTAAAAGGGCGTGCAACGGCGAGTTTACCTTTTTTTTGTATTATTTTTATACAAAATGATTCTTCAAAATGTTAACAATAATTTGTAAGTTTATAAAGATAAAAACAGTTATACTAAAATAATATATTTTTATGAATTTAACAAAGAATATTGTTTTATACTGAATACTTATTGTATGATAAAACTGAATGGAGAGAAAATAAATTATGAAGATTATTATACCATTATATATTTTCTTTTATTTTGTTCTTCAAAACAAAAACCAACTGCCGAATATTAACCCTAGACTACTTGCACCTAAATTCGTTGTTTGCATTAAATGTAACATTGAAGACATTAAACCAAATTAATCTCTCCACGATACAGTTAAAACAGATTTCTTAAAAATTTAATAAATTTGTTAAAAATTTACCTGGAGGTGTTAATATTTTTATGCAAATGACCCTAAAAATTTTGAAATTCAACACATCAAATGTAACATATTAATACTTATTCTATCTTATTTCTAATTATGTAAGATTAAAGCATAAGAATCATTGGAGTACAATGATAACAATGTTCATGTGATAACAAGCGTAACATTACCGACATAACTATTACATAAATACACAATGAATGAAAACCTGTCACATCTGACTCATATCACTAGAAATAAATGTAAACTTGGCACAGATAATTAATTGATCAATTTAAAACTTTTTTTTTTTGACAAAGAATAACTTTAAAAGTAAAAAAAGCAGTCATGAGGACTGCCGACAGAAATGACAACTAACAAACAGTTCTATCGTGAGTGTTAGATAGTTAACACGTCACGTGACTTACATGAATTTACTCTCCATTCTAAACCTGCTTAAAGAAGTTTTCACTTCAAAAATACAAACGAAGAACAATCTTCAACAAGTACCTACAAAAGTAGGTATTCATATACATACTATGTATATATGAATCTATCAATGAGAAAATATTAAGAAAAACACGTTCAATAATTTATGCGTGAATATTAAGAATTATTACGCTTTTTAATATAATCTCGACTGGTTATTAGAATATGAATGTATCATGAAAACAAAGGCGATGAAGGTCAAGACGCTATTGCCTGACATTAAGCGGAAATCCGAATTAAATTATGACGTTTATGAGATCAAATTTCTTACAATAACATGCTGTCTTTACTTCCTAACTTAACACCTCCAGGTAAATTTCTAAGAAATTAATTAAATTTTCTAAGAAATCTATTGTTAACTGTAACGCCGGCGTGTCCGCGGTCGTGGAGGGATAAGGCAATAATGATACATAATATGCATAGGTCAGAAAAAAGGTAGCAAGCAAATCACAATAGCGAATGTCAACACGGACCTACGCTCTTTATAATACAACACCATAAATTTACAAACAAAATATAAAATATACAAATACTTTTAAACGTAAACTTTGCTCGGTGTTATTAAAACATATATATTTATAATATTTTAAAACAAGCAATGGAATGTAATTTAATCTAGAACTGTAACGAATCGAACGTATTTATCCAAATATAAAATATACATTATTTTATTTCAGTAGGTAATGTAGTCGATATCTAGTGACCTATTTGATAACACTGCAATAACTTTAAAGTAATAGTATAGCTTATAAACCTTGTAAAACCATTATAATATCCCATTGTGTTTGTCGACTGTGGTTTTGTTTATTGACTTCAAAAAACAAGTATTTGACGACAGCTTAGCTCGTTTGTGTATTCGTTTAATGCGTGGAAAATTTCAGATGGTTTTGTCAAAAACAATCTTATACAATAACAAATATTTAAAGGACAAAAGTGATAGAAACTTGAATTTGTTTTCGTGCCGTTTTGCATATCTAATATTTTGGGTATGCGGGCTTACAATTAAATAAGGTGACACTATAATAGTTAACACTAGTAAAAATATAAAAATTGTATTAAGTAACAGTAAGAGTCAGTGGTAGCCCAGTGGTAACGCGCTTGCTTGGGAAACCGAGTGAAGCGGGTTCAAATCCCGGGTCTCGCACCTCTAATATTTTAATGTGCGAATCATTTTTAACATGACTACCACTTGCCTTACGGTGAAGGAAAACATCGTGAGGAAACCTGCATGCCTGAGAGAAGCTAGCGAGTTTTCGAAAGACATGTGAAGTCCGCCAACCCGCACTTGGCCAGCGTGGTGGACTATGGCCTGATCCCCCTCGTATTGAAGGGAGGCCCGTGCCCAGCAGTGGGACGTTAAAAAGGGCTGAGTACAATAAGTAACAGATGGGCAAAAAAAAGTGTATAAGAAAGAATTCTTGCGTGGAGACAGAATTTTCTCAAAAGTTTATTTTATTTTAGGTAGGCTCGAGTACTGAGCCATAGTTAGTGAGAAACATTTTATTATTGTTAAAACAAAATTACTATCTCTGTCAATGATAACTCAACTTGTTCTTTTTTACAATACAACAAAGCACCCGTCTAATATTACAATACGAACAGTTATTCTTTGCTTACGTATGTTAAAGTGCTAAAACAAAAAAACAAAGATATGGAAGCGTTATTTGATAAAAGTAAATTAGGCATTTAAAATAAAAGTTTTATTTTTTATTTTATTTTTTTGCTATTGTTTAAAGAATTGGAAAAGGTCCAAGCACCGAGTAACATCGTGTGCGGTCGGCCTTAGTGTTAGTCTGACTCATGCGGTGAAAAAAAAATACCGTGACAATGTGTGAACAGAAACTAATGGACTTGGTCTTAGAGGACGTCGTTGAAAGAAATTTTATTATTTTTGATCGTTATTTCTTGGAAACACCCCTTTGGAACAGCGCTGCTGATCTTTACCTAGTATACGTATCGTTGGTACTCGTAGGTATTTGATAGCAACAACACTAAAACTCAAGATAATTCTTGAAGCGAATTTGTTAAATCATTAATAATTTGTTTTATTTTTCCAAGAACTATTTATATTATATATCTGTGTATTATACGTAATATTACATAAATTTTATCAAATATGTATCGTAGATGGTATTTCTTAAAGATAAGCTAAAGCAGTGGGCAATAGCAGTATCGTCGCTTTATCTAATAAGCGTAAAACAAAATGCTTAATACAAAAAAAACTTATATTTAAAGATTTTTTTTAATCTGTTTGACGTTTGGAAATCAATTGGCGTTCATCCAGTGGCGCACGCGCAAGTACAATAGAATAAATCTCTGAGATTCATTACACCCATTGTGATGTCGCTTATAGTATAAATAGATTATGTAACGGCACACTTATGGACTCGATGTGTTTCGAAATAAAAATGTTTAATCGTACATTAGCTAACGATCTATTATATAGCTATTATGTTTGTTCAGTGGAAAATCCGTTGTCCGTATTCTAATGAGTTTTGAGAAATCAAAAATTATATTTGTTATCCTATTAATATTATAAATGCGAAAGTTTGGATGGATGGATGTTTGTTACTCAATCACGCCAGAACGGAACAACGGATCTGTATGGAAAGGCACAGAAATAGATTATAGTCTGGAATAGCACAGAGGTTACTTTTTATCCCGGGAAAATGTATGGTTCCCGTGGGTTAGATTTGTTTTTGTTTTTCTCTAGTTTACAAATACATATGTATTTTATAAAACGAAATTACGACTACAGCAAACATCCTCTACATTACGCAAAGTCATGAACTTACTATGATTGTAAACGGTGTCTAATTGCATAATATTTACTCATACCATATATGTCTATATATCTATTTTTAGAGTAAGTGTAATCAATCAACATTTAAAATAAAATAATATATCTAAAACCTGTTTTTAAAGTATTATTTATTTAAACTTATTACTAACATAAATAAATATTAAATAAAATCAAGGAAAAAGGTTAAAAATAATTTTCTGCTAAACCTTTTTGGGTTTTGCCGCAGACTTCTACTTTCTACGGGTTTCACAACGCAACGCAATCGCGGAAAGCGACTCCTGCGCAGCTGACACACTTTCTTTCATTGTTTACACGCGTTTAGTATCGCTCGCCATATCAGAATCAGAATCGCATAAATCAATACATACCCATTGGAAGCAAAGTAAATCAAGTACAGAACGTCAGAAGCGTATTTATAAATAAGCATTGTTGAAAGAGTCTATTTTTGTTACACTACAGTTTACTAATAGGTGCAGCTGACATAACTCGTTTAATACTTACACGGTTACATTGACTCTCAATATTGCTTAAAGAATTGTGATAGATTGTAATGTTTTAATATTTAAAACGTTATTTATGTGCATTATTATTTTGATAAAAATCAATTCTAGACAGTAGATATGTTTTGCTACATCGCTCACGTTAAACAAAGACCGCACGCAGGTCACTTCGAATGAACCGTGAAAAAAGTTTGTCATATTTCTCCATTACAACTTAAATTATTAAAGTTTAAACTCTTTTGTCACAAAGTTTGAAATATTATTTAAAATGAACAATACTAAACAGTAAACAGTCCATAACACCTTCGTTAAAAACAAAGCAATTGATAAGTTTTTTTAATAGTCTTGGTCAATTAATGAATAATTTATAAGATCGAATATTTGCGCATAACAAAGCCTCTAAAATTATACTTTGATATATGTGTAGGTACGTAAATAAAATTTCACGTAAACTGACAATGTTAGTTTAGGACATAGTAAGAGCTTACTTACCGTTTTATCTATCACTCATTAGACATTATCTAATTTGACAAAGTAGCTTGTCGTAATTGATTTATCAACGACCTTACCAAACTGCCTGGTCTTGAAAGATTAAAACTTTGTCAGTCTTTTCCTATAACACAATGGTAACCGTTACAAAGGTTTTTTCTTATTCAACCTCTGAAGGGGTGGCAAAGTTTATATGGAAAAGTATCCCGTCATAGCATGGACATCCTGCTAGTTTTCGAAGCCTGGGCAGACTGCTAGTTTATTATAAACTTAATAATTAGAAACACCACGGATCATATAATACTATACTCTAAAAAATAAATTACCTACTGAGTACAACAAAAAAGGCACCGAGCTTGTTTTCTTCCATATCAATAATGTTTTGTATTTAATTACAGCGTAAAACAAACTCATAAGCATTCATTTATAAATAAACGGTCCAAAAAACAATACAATAGAAAATGATTTTCCGTTAGAAAAAGATTTCCTTTATTCAGTCAAGTCCATATCAGTGAAGAATCGTTCTTTGTTCAAAGACAAAGAAAATGTATACGTGCGTATGCGCACGTGTGTGTCTTGTATAATAATATTATAATTTGTGTATGTGTGTAACCCGCTTGATTAGTTCGTTATGTTTTTGGTACAAAGAAATGTTACAATTAGTTACACAGTTGTAACTTGTGAGTTTGTAGCGTTCTACATTAATTGGAATAAAAAACGAAATATGTGAAGTGGAAGTTCAATTTACTTATTATTATTAGGTCTCATGTTTTTCTTTGTTTATTATATGTGTACTGTATACTTTGCTTAATATAATATAACTTAACATATCTATGTTAATGTGATTATGTAAAAATGGTAATTATTTTAAAATAATATACCATAATACTTTTGTATTTTTTTTACAAAAACATCTTTATTCTAATTAAATAGAAAACGTATACGTAAATTATTCCAAAGAAATTTTTACTTTCATCATTCTACACCAAATGTGAGACGATCGTTGTCGTTTAATCAAAGTCAACAATTTGTCAGCCTTCGTTAATTATTTATTTCTAAATTTATTATTTTAAAAGTTGATGTAAGTTTGACGTAGAGTATATTTACTCGTAAATAGATATTTGTTTTATATCTTATTTACTGCATTTAAACTTGCAAAGTTTTTCGTATCCTGTAAACATAATATAGCGGCGGTTGCTTAATCTTTATTATTCAAAGGTATAAATACATTATTATAAGAGAGAGAGTTTAAAAAATTGACAAATTTAGGTACACTAACCACATTCAACAACAATAAATTGCCAGAGAACGAAATCTTTTGATACGATATGGCTGTATACAGTATGGTTGTATACAGAAGTCAATGACTTCACCGAAAATATTTAAGAAAAGAATGGGGGACATCACTCATTGTCGAGGGTTTGAGCCCGCACCATAAGGCTACGTTCATATCCTAACTCTATATTTGATACCCATTAAATGTTTGTTCAGCTTAACGAAAAGTTATAATTATTTTCAATAACATAGATAGGATTCTCAATGGGAATTGGGTAATGTTGTCATTTTAAAATATATTGATTCCTCTTTAATTGTATTTTTAGCAAAATTTATGGAGATCTTTTTAAATTCATAAAGATACTAGCGGCTCACCCTCGCTTCGCTCGGGTTCGTCGCTAGGTACGTTTTAAATAGATATAAAAAGAAAAAATCTTTCTTTCTCACATTTTAATTATATGTTTTAATACTTACCTATTCCGGACTAAGAGAAATCCAAAAATTAAAATATCATAAAAATTGGAACGCGGTCGAACGGGATAAAAAGTATCCTATGTCCTTCTCCTGGCTCTAAACTACCTCCCTGCCAATTTTCAGCTAAATCGGTTCAGCCGTTCTTGAGTTATAAGCGAAGTAACTAACACGACTTTCTTTTATATATATAGATTAAATAAAAAATAATATTTCACAAACACATCAAACATTAGAATTTTGCATAAAATAGAATTAATGCATTATGTGTATATATGTAGTAGGTACACTAAGTAGATAGTAGTACAATATAGTACAATAGGTAGATAGTAGATACAATTATAATTACCTACAGTCCACAAATAAGTTTCTTGTTCCATAGTTTTCTTTTTTTTTATAATACATATTCTAAAGGTAATTATGGTTTATTATGACGTAAACTTCACCATTAGTCTGCCAAGGTAAGTTACACAATTTTTGTAAAGGTTGCATTTATTTATACAAATCCCTAGCTTTTGCCTTTAATATTTAAGTATGAATTCAAATATATTTTAGCAGTCCCTAAAAGAGGAATCCTATAAAAAGTCAGACAAGATTTATTGCCAATTGTCTGTAGAACAATGTCAATTTTGACACTTCAATATGACTTGAATGTAGCTACTTTACATACAATCGAGCAAAACCATCAATCTGTAATAAGAATATCGTATTTAAAAAAATGGTATATGTGAATATAAGTCCTATTCACAAATAAATAAAAGTGGTAATTGATTATTTCACGTTGAATAATATCCAGAAAGTAAAGCCATTTTTGTACCACATATAATTCTAAGATGTTGAGCATTTTAGTGGGTACGTTTTTGTTAATTTAAGAATATTTAAAAATTACATCCGTTTTACAATTTATGAAAATATCTGAAATAGTGCAGAAAAGAAAACTAACAATGGTGAATTATTAAAAAATGCAACATAATTAATAACAAAATCACATAATAAGCTTCTAGAAATAAAAACAACACTATATATTTTTTTTAATTAAGAGAGTACACCAATTTCAAAATCAATTTTAAAGTATCGTCAATTTTTCTTTCTGGAAATCTGTTAAAATTTAAGATATCCCGTATATATTTTATAGATACACAAAAGAAGTACACACGAATTCAACTAAACCGGTATAAAACAATATAGAACTGTGTATCTTCTATATGTATAAGATTTTATTATTAGGTACTAACTAACCTATACCTAATAATAATCTCTTTTTTGACACTTTTCATATTGTAACTTTTTAAATTAATTAAAGTTCTAAAACTGATATTTTATTTTAAGTTAAAGTTTATTAAGCATATAAAATTATACGTACGAAGTAATATTATAATATATATACGCAGTGTGTCTCATATACAATCGTACGGAGTGATGACCGGGGCATTCAACTTGACGACACCCGCTCACTAGTTAATTTGGATAATAACCGTTGTTACCGTCAAAAATCGAATTGAATTAAATTGAAGCTGGTGTATAGTACGATCAAACTCAGTAATTAAGGGCTTTTGTATCATTACCAAAAAATAAAAACAGTTTTATGTCTGCGAAGGAAAAGAACTTGGAACATTGTT
This sequence comes from Brenthis ino, assembly GCA_921882275.1. Classification (NCBI taxonomy): domain Eukaryota; kingdom Metazoa; phylum Arthropoda; class Insecta; order Lepidoptera; family Nymphalidae; genus Brenthis; species Brenthis ino. Next base: position 8,386,030 of record OV170221.1, read on the forward strand.
CCTTTGACAGTTGACAAGCATAGTTTTGGAACTAGATTTTACTGATTTTAGTTTTGTAATTTATTTAAATTTTCGACCTTTATTTGCCTAGAAATGACGACTAGTACATTAATTTTTGTATATAACTAGCGAGTCACCCTCGCTACGCTCGGGTTCGTTCCTAGTTACGTTTTAACGCTTAATATGGATTTCCAGGAGATGAGATATTTTCCTGCAATAAAAAGTATCCTACATGTTGACCTGAAATACCAGCTATCATCATACGAAATTTCATCAAAATCTGTCCAGTGGTATTCTCGTGATGCGGTCACAGACAGACAGACAAACAAAAAATCTAAAAACTATAGATACGAATTTCGACCCCTGTATCGATAATAATGACTATTTTAATAAGATGTTCCAAAAAATATTGAATGTGCACATTCGATTCAGTTAGAATTTTATTATATGTAAGTACATAGTTGTAGGTATATCAAATGTAGACACTAAAGCTAAGGACTGTTTATTGATTAAAATTAAATCATATTTATTTCTATTTCTTGATGCATATAGCTCGACCTTATTACAAAAATAAATTCTTACGTAGGTTTGTTTGGAAATAATGCAAGATATATTTACTTGTGAAGAATATTTTCACAATATCCAAACAAATATAGCCAATATAATGAATTAACTAATTTTCGTTACTTTATTCTTATAAGACTTATTTTGTAAAGCTTTTTAACAGTTCTGTATTTTTTTGCTTCAACAAGATTATTGGCCTCAATTCTTTTCCCGCGAAAATTGAATTTTGTAAGTAGGAATTTTATCTTATAATCTCTAATAACGTCTATTGAGTCAAAAAATCTTCTTTGAAACAGCGATTTTCTTTAATCTTTTTACAACCAAGTGTAACTGCCAACGCTGAATTTACACTAGGGGCACTCGGGGATAGTTCCCAGGGCGTCGAAATTCGAGAGATAAATTAAAAAAATCTTGTTGTCGAAAATAGTTTTTTATTTTCTAAAAAATGAATAAATAGAAAAATAAATTATTTGTTTCATTTATCAAAAATTAAGAAAATTGAGCTTTATCGAAACTTTATCCATTTTATGCAAAATTTTGGTAATGGGGCGATATTTCTTAACAGTGCCGAGGGGCGGCGCGAAGGTTGAATTCGGCACTGGTAACTGCCATAGTTCATAATATGGCGTGCAAAGGGGATTGTACCTCTTATACTAGTTTGTGTTTTCTAGTAATAGTTTTCCTATGTATTATATAAAGGAACCCTATGAATATATTAAATTTTATTTATATTAAATATTTTGAATTTGAATATATGCTTACCTACTGCTGGATTTGGCACAGAGCAGACTAAGTTGGATACGAAAAACCAATAAAGTTATTGTCAGACAATATAATACATATGTACATTATACACAGATTTAGCAGAGAGCATAAGAAATAGGCTGGATGATTGCGTATATGGGGATTAATAGTATACACCTTAACACTTTTTTGTGGATGTTTATTGCATACTAGCGACTTACCCTCGCTTCACTCGGGTGCATCCCTAGGTACGTTTTATTTTTTTTGAGCGGAACCCTGATTTTTTTTCTAGAAAAAAATAGCCTAAGTTACTCCTTATAACATTAGCTATTTATTAGTGAAAGTCTCGTCAAAATCGGTTTAGCCGTTTCGGCAATTAACCGGAACAAACAGACAGACAAAAATTAGAAAAATTGTGTTTTTCTTAAAAAGCTATTATTTTGACATTACAAACAGACACTTGAATTTTATTTATCTGTATAGATCATCATCTTACATTGCCAACGATATTAGAAATCTTCTTTTAATTACTAAAATGATAGAGAATATGCAATGCTTATGAATTACGTACATATAGTTCGTACATTAGTCTATCTCACATAAGCAAGGTCTTCTATCTCAATAATACTATATCTTATCAGTTATCACCTTATCAGTTATCACCACTTAACCAATAGCTACGCCGTAGACTAAAAAACGGCTTATGGTATTGTTCTTTAAAATTTGCATCGATTTTTAAGTTATCTACAGAAACCTTGAGATGAGATTATACTTTAAAATCCTACACTGTTTGTTAAATCGTGTTTGTATCTTATATCTTATCAGCCGCTATCTCGCTGGATACTTACGAGTACATGCAATTACACATTTCAGACATTCATATCAAATATTTTGCATTCCTTTTCTGAGCACAGTGAGAACATAAAAGTCAAATGTAGAATTCCTATAATGTCTAGCTGTCACATTAATAATTGTACCTATATATTACTAGCAGAACCCGCGGCTACGCATGCGTTCAATCTATAAAAAAAACTGTTATACGGCGACTCACCCTCGATTCGCTCGGGTTCATTACTATGTATTTATATAAATAATATAACTTATAGCGATAAAAAAATGGCGGGTGGGGGTAGGAGGGTGAAAAATACTTTAACGAGTTATTCTCATACCTAACAAAATATATACAGAAAAAAATAATTAAAATCGGTCGAGCCGTTTCGGAGGAGTGCGACCACAAACACCGTGACAAGAGATATTTATATATTAGATAAAAAAAACGCTTAGGTAATACATTAATACTATATAATTTTAAAGACCTTAGACCAATAACTTAACTCTACAATTTGCGCGTTTCTATCTAGATTAAAATAAGTTGGTAATAGCTCATGCAGTATTTTTTTAGGGTTCCGTACCTAAAGGGTAAAACGGAATGATATTACTAAGACTCCGCTGTTCGTCCGTCTGTTACCAGGCTGTATCTCATGAACCGTGATAGTTAGAGAGTTGAAATTTTTACATTTTATTTCTGTTGCCGCTATAACAACAAACACTAAAAAACAGAATAAAATGAATATTTAAGGGGGCTGCCATACAAGAGACATGATTTTTTGCCGTTTTTATAGATAATTAGCATTACCCGCAGCTCCGCCCGCGTTAGATGACCAAAAACCAAATTCTTAGGTTTTACAGATTAGTATACTCTTACATTGCAGTTTTTGCTTTGTTTTTCAGAAATGAGATATTTACCCGCGGTAAAAAGTATCCTATATGTTAACCCGGATAACCAACTATCCGGGGCAGAGGCTGACTGCTACCGGACGCGTCCCCGGGTGGCGGATAGGGGAACACCACTCGCACCTGTTTGGACCCGACAGGAGTTTGTGGTACCGGAGCAATCCGGCGCGGACCAACAGCCAGGAGGGAGGGTTGAGGGAGCGGCGTTAGGAGGGCGCCGTCTCCTTCTTGGAGGTAGCGCGGTGTCTCCGGCCGTTTCGCGGTAGGAGGCGCTGCGCGGGCCACACTGCCGGGGCTAGCTCGTCGGTGCGGCGGCTGGAGCGGGGCCAGTTCGGTGGTCCTGCGTCTGGTGAGGGATGTCGGCAGCCATTTTGGTCCGGAGGTGGGCCGACGGTAGGGGGGCCGCGGGGGAAGAGGAGTGTCGGTATGGCGATGCGCCGCTCGTCCCTATCTCCCGCGGCCTAGCGGGGCCACCACCGTTGATGGTGGACGCGGTGGGGCTGCAGGGGAAGGGGAGTGTCGGTGTTGTCGCATCCTCTTCTCCTGCAGCCGTTTATGGTTGGGCTCGTTTTCGGGCGTCTTTGGGAGGGGGTTTTGCCCAATTTGGATGGGGAACTATTTTAGCAGGTTGCCCACTTCGGTGGGCGGTGTTTGTGTGTTGTGGGGCTGCTCCGGGTACTACTCTGATCAGCAGAGTGGACTTAGGAGCGGCCTCACTTCTTGGGTTGTAAGTCTTCCCATAATGGGGTTGTCCCGCTTGGGGCGGCCTCATGGTTGGTGGCTTCAGCCAACCGTCGGGGCGTCGCGGTTGTATGCGTGAGCGATCCCGTGGCGTCCCACATGGCGGCAGAGGGGGAAAGTTGGGTTTTAGTGGGTATGCCGGTCTCATTAGCCGGAGAGTCTCCACATAACCACCCCGGGGGAAGTCGGGTGGTATCCGTAATAGGATTTCCCAACTATAAAAAAAAAAAAAATAACCAACTATCAGCATATCAAATTTCATCAAAATCCCTCCTGTGGTTTTTCTGTGATGTGGTAACAGACAGACAGACAAAAATTCTAAAACTATAGATTCGGCCTCTGTATCGCGAATAAAGTCTATTTTGATAAGATTTTCCAAAAAATATTTAATGTACAGATTCGGCTTAGTTACAATTTTATTATATACTAGCATTGCCCGCGGCTCCGCCCGCGTTCAGATGACCAAAAACTAAATTCTTAGGTGTTACATATTAGTATACTCTTACATTGCAGTTTTTGTATTTTTCCTCAGAAATAAGATATTTTCCCGCGGTAAAAAGTATCCTAGGATCGCGCGCTACATCGCCCGGTTTATATAGCTTGAGCAGGCGGTCGAGCGATGCGGGGCAGAGGGGATGGACTCGCCGTAGGCATCTCAATGCTCGCCAAGCATTAAAAATGTTTCGCTACTAATTACTTCTAACAACGATATCTCAAAAACTATTCATCTGATTGATTTAGTGTAAAGAGCAATTTTAATCTGCATTAAATGACTAAGCTAACTAAAATATTCATTTGGATAAGGATTAATACCGAACTAAAGAAAATAACTTTGAAAATAACGTAATGTTTTTAATTAAAAATGTTAACATAAAAGTGGTTATTGTAAGTCAACCGTAAGAGATAGAGATATGCTATCGCGGACTTTTTTGTAGCATTTTTATAGATTTTGAATTCTCTAGTACATTACTTAACTGTATCTTTGCTAGTTTACGCGGCGTTCGCGTGGAAAGTTCCCATTTGGCGAGATTTTTTGCGACCTCTTCAACATTTGTCGCCGTATTTCAGCTAATTTACATAAAAGCATAATAAATTATATACCTAAACCTTCCTCAAGAATTACTCTTTCTATTGTTGAAAACCGTATAAAAATCCGTTCAGTAGTTTTCGAGTTTATCGCGTACAGACAGACAGGAGGACAGACAGGAGGACAGAAAGACGCGGCCGGGGGACTTATTTTTATAATAAGTATAGATATTAGATAGTACGGAATCCTTTGCGCGCGAGTTCGACTCGCGCATGGTTGGTTTTTAGAATTTGCTTCCTAATAAAAAAACCAATATGTAACCTTTTTTTTTTTTTAACGTTGGGAAATGCATTTACGCACGAGGTGTGGGACTCACCGGCAAAGCCAGTACTACCCACTAAAACCCAACAAAACCTTCCCCCGTCTTAATGGGGCGTCGCAGAATCGCTTACGCATTCAACTACGACGCCCCGACGGCAGGTCTGCCGAAGCAGACCACCACAACCATGGGGTTGCTCCAAGGTCCACTCTGCTGTCAGAGAAGTACCAGGAGCAACCCGCATGGTACACCGCCCTCCGAAGAGGGCCACCTCCCACCGCCCACCGAAGTGGGCCACCTCCCTGTGCGTTTCTTGGCTTCGCGCCCGGTTGGGTTGCCGGGCACTACTGAGCCCCCCCACCACGACAAGGTGAACGCACGTTGGGGGTGACCAATATGTAACCTAATACCTTTATAGGTTATCAACATAAACGGTATCTTCTTTATAGCAGATCGATGTTGTACGGAGATTCTGTCAATATTACCTACGTATTATATAACATTTATATATTTTTTAACTATATATCTAATATCTTTATTTAGTTTACTTTCATAGTACATCATATTTTTACTTCTAACTAACAATAAGAGAAGAACTATACATAACAGAACAGAAGAACAGAAAGAAGAGTTAAGATATATAATAGGTACTTTTTATACATATGTATTTTTATTTTGTCCAGACTTTGAAATAAATAATAGATAAATATAATATATACAATAAACTAACATTAATTTATAACATGTTACAATATTAATGTTTAATGCTTATTAACGCATATGGCTACTTAATAAACACTTAGCAGGATGTTCTTTTGCAATTGCCAGGGAAATGTTTGCAGAGAGCGATTACCTTCCGACCTCTGTAACGCTTCAAGGGCGACGCCATTTTTTGTGGTGTTTAAAATTGCAGTAAGAATTATATTCTAAATTTATTTATAAAATATCTAAATGAGGAAACTAATTTGTAAATATATCTATGTATAAATAAAGCTATACTTTCAACGACCTCGCTAGGTGTGTGGTGTGAGTAATTTTTAGAACATAATATGTAAGTCTATACGCTCAGTCCGCCACAACTATTCATATTAAATAATAAATATGTCTAGTATAAATATTTACCTCGGGCTGGACTCGAACCTTAGCTTTTAGCATAGTGTCAAGGGATACTCAGACCACTACACCAAACGATGTCCAATGATTTTCTAACAACGATTTGCTTATGGGTACTATGAAAAAATATAATAAGCCTTAAAACAATAACAAAAAAAAAATCAATTATTTCCAAGTTATGTTGATTTCCTATCTTACTTCCTTGTTCTTTTATCGAAATAAATAAAGAATGTACATTTTATAACAAAACCTCCTTTTACACACTCTATTATTTACTGATAAATAGCTAGATACCGAAACTTATATTTCCGCTCTTTGTGACGTGTTAGCTAGAGTATATCTGTCTGTACTTTTTATTTATTTAAACTAACTTTTATCGTAATATTTACCGCTACATGTTTTGTATTTTGCAATAAAGAAGATGATTGCGGAGGTGTAATTGTACTGGGTTTCCTTAAGGGGAAGTATTCGTGGGCGGACGACGAAGGAACCTGCTCAGCTTTCTCTGCCTTTTTAGTTAACGAATTTTTATTATAAAATCTTTATAAACATTTATTGAATACAAAAACTATTTTTTGCTATATTACCTTCGTTGTTACTTTTATAATATGAATCTTTGTACATGACAACAATAACTTATTATTTGAAATCGTGCACAATGAGAACAGGCTAATATGGATTATTATAGAGCGCGTATTCTGATCACGTCTCCGTATCGACATTAATATTTAGTATGTAGTTATTAAGTAAAACTAGTAAAGCACATGAAATTCATATTTTCTAAAGAATTTACTAACTAAAAACCAAACCCAAAAACCAAAAAAAATATGTTTTACTTCAAAATGGTGATGTAGTTTTAGTTTTTATGATAATGAGGGTTCCTTGGATTATTTTCAGTGTTCAGTACTTAGCGTAAAAGGAGCACTTACGAGTATATGGTCACTTAGTTGTGAGTCTGTCTGTTTGTCAAGATTCTTTCTCTGAGGAAGTAAAGGTATAAGTTGAGATTAACATCAAATGCTTAAGTATGTAGTCTCTCGGGCTGTAAACGCAGCTTTTTATTCAAGCCTATATTTGCAGTGCTTCTAAAGTAGTAGGTAAGCATTGCGTCTTTTCACCTTTACGCCTACGCCTTCTTGATAAAAGTAATATAATCTTGTATCTATATTGTCTCTATTCAAATTATGTTTTAACTGTCGCATTGAATTAATTATATATGTTACTAGCGGTTCACACTTTACCCTCGCTTCGCTCGGGTTCGCCTTTAGAAAAACAAAAACAAATCTATCCCCCGGGAACCGTATATTTTTCCGGAATAAAAAGTGGCCTATGTGTTATTCCAGACTATAATCTATCTGTGCCTGTGATGCTGTGCCAAATTTCATCTAGATCCGTTCAGCCGTTCTGGCGTGAAGCAGTAAACAAACATCCATACTCTAAAATTTTCACATTTATAATATTAATACGGATGTATTTATTGCTATCGATATCCAAACAAAATTCGGAATACCATACTTTGTATCTTGAATTAGCTCGTGGGTTTATTTTTATCAATGTACCACGTGTGCGGAAAAATATAGTGTATTATCTTATTAGAAATATTTTGATTCGATAACACATCTGCACTCATACCTCTTGTTGATTTCGGTATGAATAAAAAAAAAATGAAAATACTAGTTACTACCCACGCTTCGCTTGAGTGAGTCCGGTATCTTTTTAAAAGGAATGATTCTATAAGACATTGTTTTCATGTAACTTTTTTAGTTCATGCGGCGCACGCTAATAAAGCTCCCAGTCGACATGATTTTTTCCGACATCTTCAACAATCATCGTCATATTTCAGCCAATTTAAATAAAACCTTAAAGAATTATACATCTAAACCTTTCTCGTGAATCAATCAAAGTGGTCTGAAAATCCATTCGATAGTTTTTGATTTCATCGCGTTCAGACAGACAGACGCGACGGACGACTTTATTATAATATGTAGTGATGGTGCAGCTAGTAGCCACTCTACTTTAATTTATAAAAAATCCCTGTTCTGATAAAATACATTATTATTAAGTCAAGCATTCAAAATTAAAAGTTATACATATAAGCCATTAATGCATTTGACATTTTAAGTATTCAATTCCTTTGTTTAGTGGCTTCTAGGAGAGTCATTTGGGCACCATTTATTTCGCCAATGTTGACATTATAAGTACATTAACTGGTGCGGTTTTTCTTGTTACGATTCCGGCTCCTGTCATTAAGGTGAAATAAATTATATATGTAGCAATATTAACAGAGTATATAAATAAATGTATGTTTAACTCTAATCAAAGCTTTTTGACATAAAAAAAACGTGTGTGTGTAACTTATATACGCACGTATGAAGTTATACTTCTTTGGCGTAACAGAACAAAAAAGGCGAAAGATTTCATGCCATCAACTCTCTGTTTTTAAAATGAATGTAGCTAACATCATCATGTCGCTTTTTGGCTGTCGGTGTGCGCGCGTATCGTCAAAATTTTACTCCCATAATGTTTTCCAAACGTGCCAAAAGTAGTATAACTTCAAAATGCATGTTAAATAACAATTCGGTCATTACTCCGTATCTGAATTGTGTTCAAGTAAAATGGCAAAGTCTACGTCACACTGGCGAAATAATCTGTGCTCAATTTGCATGTTATGAAGCGATTAACAAGAAAATTGAATTGAATAAACTGGCTAAGGTTCTTAGAGACCTGAGGGCCAAATTCTTGGTAATTTATGAAAGGATTGTTTGAATTAAAGGTGCTGGAAAATCTGTTTTCGAGTATGAAACTGAAGAAGACAGCCAGATGAAGTTACGGGAATTCCTCGTGACGGGACCGACCTACCTTACCTAGGATTTATATATTTATTTATAAATAATGTCAGGGCCATTCCTGGAAATAAAAACTTGTTAATACGGAATATTGTAATTGTATTAATTCATTCTTAAATGTAATCCATACATATAATAAAATTGTAACTAAGCCGAATCTATACATTAAATATTTTTTTGGAAAATCTTATTGAAATAGACATTATTATCGATACAGAGGCTGAATCTATAGTTTTTATAATTTTTGTCTGTCTGTCTGTTAGCGAATCATGGAAAAACCACTGGACAGATTATGATGCAATTTGGTATGATGATACCACTGTTATCCGGGTCAACATATAGGATACTTTTTACTGTGGGAAAATTTCTCTTCTTTGAGAAATCTATACTAAACGTTAAAACTTAACAAATAGTCTCGCTAATAAAAATAATTCGCTAGTAAATAATATTTATGTATCTTATTAATACTATAAGAAAATAGCTCTACTAGAGAAAAAGGGACAAAGAAAATGATTATCATTTAATTTTAGGAAAATTCTTTAGGATTTATTTACTTAATCAGTGATTAGAGTACCTATTATGCTGTCTGTGAATAAATAAAAAGTACGAATAGTGTAGAATCAACTAGTTCCACGAACGCGCCGTTATCGGATTATATTACAAGATATTACCTACTTTCCGGTATTTTGTGTTCATTCAAGATATAATGAGGAAGTTGCATATTGCTACTCGGAATTGTAAAAATGATAATTTTGATTTTACTTATATTTTCCCTAACATAGATATGCTTTAACATTAATCAAGTCTAAATCTGGCTCTTATGAACTGTTCCGTCACACTATAGAATATTACATTTGTAATTTATAATTCAAAACTTAAATTTTAATACTAAGCTAAACTTTCATATTTACTCAGATTTTAATACTTGTGATTATTCTTTGGAGTTATATTATATTATGTACTAAATTTAACACTTGCACAACGTAAATTTGTTATATTACTGTTTTTAGAGTAAAAAAAAAAAACAAAATAAAACATGTTTTTTTCTTAGACCCTTTTAAATTTTTTTTGTAATATATATATGTGCCACTCAGCTACTGTAAATGTTAAACCTATTAGAGTTGTAAGACAGCATGTATGGAAGGCGTTGGCTTAAAAATGGTGCCCCGTCTAGATCCTTCGGGTACGGAATCCTAAAAATTATAACTATATGTTACTCATGATATGTATTTATAGTAATGACAGAATTTTATATATTTATAAAATTGTAATAAAGACTTTTTAATATTCATGAAAAAAATGAAAAAAAAAACAAACGACTAAAACAAAAAATGTAGAGTGCATACTGCGTAGTGAGTTTAATTAATACTTGAAATTTGACTTTTTATTTGTTTAGCACTTTGTCCAGTGATGTACAGACTGCTTAGTACTATTTTCCTTCGTCAATTTGTTCTTTTCTTTTTATTACACCAGTCAGACATTTTTAGTTTTATTTAACATTTTTTATTATGATAAAACACATTATTTTAACGATTTTTATTAATTTTAATTTTAGATTATACAAAAAAACTCTCTTTACGCCTCCCTAGGGAAGCGTTCCTCCCTGATTGGGAACTCCTGCTCTAGGACGACTTGCCGAATGACTATGGGGTATTCTAATAAAGAGTAGAGAGAATTTATAGTAAATTCTAAGATACTGCTTGAAATCTGCGTTATAAAAACGGAATACTGTTTAGTATTCACGGTCTAATGAGACACACACACAGATAAAATCGCACGCGGGAGCTAGTGTAAGCAATTTTTGTTTTAATTATTATAAAAATATACTCGAAGAAATTGCAAGCACTCCTATATATTTACTTATATAACTCTGTCCACAACTCACTAGAACAAGAGATTGTGCAAGGCTGTAGAATGGGGCCATTTCCGAGACATTGTTAAATTTCATAAATTTTAGCCTATAAATAAGAATTACACGTGGTTTTGTCAAACATTATTATTATAGCTTTAAATTTAAAGGATTTATAACAGACGGACATATGTATATATAAATAAATGTATTCTATCTTAATATTAATATATTCAATACTCGATACATAGTAATATATTATGTAATAATACATTATTATATAACACATAATGAAGAAAGAAGAAGAAGTAAAGTAGAATAAAAATTAAATATACCTATTAACCTTCTTTGTAGAGAGATTTGAGTTTTAATTGTGTAATTATCAAATAAGATAGTACGCTAAAATGCGGTCATTTCCAGAGTGGCGCGACGTCTGAAATGACTCTTGTTTTAGCCATAAATCTTTACTAATTAAAAAAAAAAGTTTCATATTAATAACTTTTTAATTATATTATTTTACAATATATCTCTCGTTATGATTATATGCAGTATTATTACATCATGGTTTTACAATCATGTTACATATTAGTGGTACCTATTAGCACAACAGCTAATTAAAATAGTGATCTGACCTCGTTTTACGCAGGCTTTAACTATATTCTCATATCTTATTACTTTTGGTAATAACTCACCGAAATTTATTTTTTATTATTCATTTATAATTTTACTAATAAATGGAGAGCCGATTTTTTTGTTCGTTTATACAGCGATAACTACTGAACCGATCGGAATAATACTCATACCATAAGATGCAGCGTGTTTCGGAGAAGGTTTTTGTATATGATATGTTGGTGATTAATATACTACATGGACGGAATCGCAGAAAAACGCTAGTATGTTCTAATATAAAAAGCACTAAGTGAGTCTTCGGCCATTAACAAGAAGCTGTCAAGAACCACTCTAAAACTCAACCATGATATAACATAATTCAAGAAACATACTATCACATTTATTAAAGTAAGAAAGGAAAATAAAAAATAAAAAAGCTGTTTATTAAAAATGTACCTACATATTTTTAAAATATTCATAACATAACTTACCAATTTTTTTTTACCAAATACTCAAACTGATAGGTGTATTATTTCTTTTATGAAAGTTTAAAATATTTGTATTGTATGAATATAACCTTTTTGCTGTACACTCCCGGACTTGTATTCCAAGTAGAACCGGGTTACACCGTTAAATTATATATAAATAGTAATATGTCTGCGGACACAGTTCGTGCCATAGGCGACATTGTCCTTTCCCTGAGTAGGTCAAGGCATAAAGGCCGCGCCTGCGTGAGCTTTAATTTTATTATCGTCTGCAGTTATAATATATAATTTTTAATATATTTTCTATAATTAAATGACTACATACATTTAAATTATTATAATTTAATGTAATAAAAAAATAAATGAAAACTTTAAAATGGTCTAACTTTTTAATACTACTTACTGACTACTAACAATAAATTATATCTAATAAATAATAATATTCTGCGATTATAAATTTAATACAGACTGCTACTAGAATCTTCCACAGCGATAATTCATTTTAAAATATTCATTTAGTTTATGAGCAAAACAAGTAATTGTTATCTAAGTATTTGCCTATAATAAGTTTTAGTGGACACCGCCACTTCAAAACAAATATGTCTGACTCACGCTATATCATGCAAGATTTAGGTTTGCACGTGGCAATTTTCACAATAACTTTATGGCATTACAATTGAGCTTAGTTTAGTTAATAAATTATTTATCAATGCTATTTAAATTTGTTTTATTTGTAATTTGTATCGCTTGACCCATTTGCTCGACTCCCCAGTGTGGAGTTGTCGTAATGTAAGTGCTGAATTAATCGCTAATTGCTAGCTATAATTATAAACGTAGTATACATTAATAACTCATAATTATAAAACGTATTATAATTACTATAATCTATGCTGTAAACGCAAAAGACGGGCTTGGCTACATTGTATATTGGATATGTTAGAAATATTTGTAGATCATAGTATTAAATAATTTAATTCTGTGAAAAATCGCGAAGTTATTAAAATAATATATATTTTATTTCCTGATTCTCATAAAAATAACATAATAGAAGAACATCAATCACTCAAGGATGAAGATTGTTTATCCAGTAGATTATTAACATATGAAATTCAAGCATTAGAAGCACGCTGTTATTTTGCCTTGTTTAAAAATAACTAATATAATGCTGATTTTTTCGTCATTTTAAGACTCATGGGCTCTTTACGTACATTTATGTTTAATGGCATTTTGTAGTTTTTTATGTAACCATTTTATAGCAAGTTTAATTTTATAGTTTGCTTCATTTGACGATCGCACCATTTATTCGAAGTTTATTAAGCGCCTTCGAAAAAGGGTATACCTATTCAGCCTCTTTAAAAAAAAGTGATATATAACAAACACAGACAAAATTAATATTAATATTTTTAAATAATTGTTTTTCTCTCCACATCAAGTTAATACTTGTACCTACATGTCTAGTCTTAGATGTCAAAATTAATCATAGGCAAGGAAAACATTGTTTACTGCTCAAGGCGACGCTCATAATGTATTGTGTATACATCGTCTGTGAGACGACGGACTATCGCATTTAAAAGCAAACAAATCAGACTGTATTATCGTTAAATGTGTTTGACCATCTTTAATTTTAAATAGCTCTATACATATGTATAAACCTATGAATATAATTAAATTAAACATTTTTGTACATAAAATTATTTTTAGTCGACTTCGAAAATGAAATTCAATTGGACTGTATTTTTTTTATATATAAGTTACACGGTATTTTCGTCAAATAAGAAGTTATAGGTAGGTATATGTACCTTAAAGGTAAAGGTTTCTCGTACGTCGAGTAGATCCAAAGATTCATTTCTTTTTCATTGTGCGTTTCTGTACAAAGTAGAGCTGTAGAGTCATAATTAGTTGCGAGTAGATGTACATACGCGGATACTGGGTAGAGCCTGTAAATAAAAAAAAAATATATATAAAATTTTTGAACTACATTTTAACCTAATTCTTATTTTCGTATTTTCTGGTTAATGTTTTTTATTTAGTTTTTTTTAAATTTCATATTATTTCTATTAATCTTAATAATATTTTGTTATCTCTAATTACATAGTTATTTTAATAAGGAAAACAAAAACTTAAAAATATTAATTTTAGAAAGGACTTCAAAATGCTATAATAAACAAGTACTCTTATCTGAAGAAACTTGAAATAGTGTTTGTTCAATTTGGTAAAAATATGCTAATTTATTTAGCATTGGCTTTGAGTAAAGAGCATTTACAAAGAACTTCTGAAAATAGATACGTTATATTTAAAAGCATTAATGCGCTATTAAGAAAAATAATATCTCGCGGAATTTATTTCATTTGCGAGGATAAAATGTGATTCTATAAATAAACTAGGTATCTCCAAAAACTCATGGCGATCTGATGCTCCGTTGCTGCGTGAAAAAAGCTATTAAGCAAAAAAAAAGTGCGTGTGTGGGCAATTTACACATAATAGAAGTGAAACTTAATCTATACTAATACATAAATTATAAAGAGGTAAAGTTTGTGACGTTGTAGGGGTCAGTCTCTGGATCTACTGAACCGATTTAGATGAAATTTGGCAATAAGATAGTTTGAGACCCTGGGAAGGACATAAGATACTTTTTATTCTGGAAATCATCCCTTAAGGGGCTGAAAATGGGGATGAACGTTTGTATTGGGAAGCAAGCTAGGGACGAACCCGAGCGAAGCGAGGGTGAGTCGTTGGTTTTATATATTTGTTAGACAATAACAACGGTTACCATGGTAACTTGGCAGTGTTTTCTATCTCCTTCTATTGGCTTAATCCTATGTATTTATGTGTTTCTCTTTTTAGAGTCGCATTTCCGTTTCATTTCCGTTTCATCGAGTTTCAAATCACAACGATTTTAAAGAAGTTTCACTTAAAAAAACAAATGATGTTTTATTTAATGTACATTATAACATTTTTAATATAGAAAACTCTTCTAGCATTCGTTTCGTATGTGCATGTTTAGTTAGGTATAATATGTAGAATTGAATACAGCTTGTGAGGAATGTAACGCGCTAATGGCTTGGTCAATTTCTTATTCAACCGTTACTTAAAAACGTTTGGTTATTATTTATAACTAGCTTTTGCCTGTGGCTCTACTCGTATCTTACGATAAAAATCAGTTTAGATTTTTTGCCGACAAGTGAATTTAATCAGACAGAATACAAATCTAAAAGACAAAAAATTATTTTATTAAGTTAATTTTTTTATTAAGTTTGCGGTTTGATATTTATTTAATTAAGTTAAAAAAAATATTTATTTGCGCTTTGAAACCCCGCAAGTGATTTCAGCGTAATATTGGGTCTTTCTATTTTGAAATTAAACATTTTATATGATACCAGCTTAGTAAAGGCGCAAAGGAGATACTATTTATCGGATATAATATTATTGTATAGCTTTCTTAGAAACTAATAATAAAATATGTGTATTAAAGGGTTAGTTTAACAATTATTAATGGTAGAGAAAGTTGGTCCGACCATGTCATTAAAGCTATAAATATTGAATTTAAATTAACTAGAAAAGTCATTATTCTACCTCTAGGGGTGTTTTTTAAATTAGCAATATTTTTTTAAATCGATTCATAATTATTAATTGACGAAGGTATCGCGTAGTTAATACATATGTAAAACATAAAAATAAATTGAGTATATTTTACTTTTACTTAGTATTCCAAATATCGTGCATCAAACAAGCAGATTAGGAATCTAATCTAGTCATTTTTGCTGAGACTTGACATTCATTGTCTTTTTTGTGCTCGTTATAATACCACTTAATTTTCCACTTTCGATCGATTTAGTTAATAGTGTCTTGGTAATTTTTTAGCCCGAAATCGGCTCTAATAGGTTTTTTGTATTTTGTAATGAAACAGCGCTTATAATAATACCTAATTATCCAAAAAAGAAATCAGAACATAATATAAATTGCAAGTAATATCTGTGTCTTCAGTACACAAACAATTGAACTAATTCCAAACGAATTTTAATTATTTTTCATATAAATATTAATTAGGATTACTTGAGCTCTATATTATTTCTATTCAACATAACTTAGTTGTAAAGTAGGACTTAGGAGGCTTTAGTGTCAACAATATAAACATCAGTTTATTTATTTATTTATTATTTTAGGGAAACAAACAGTGAAATAACACCAGCAAAGTTTCCTCTTATAAATATGTCACAGGTAGAGTAAACATGATAATTATTACTTTAAACTTTAAACACATAAAATAAAAAAAATTAACAAAAAATGACTACAAATTATAAACACTATAAAAAGGCCAACAAAAGAATGACTTAGGTACTAGTGAAAATTATAAAAAAAATAAATAATAAAATCTAAAAAAAGCAAAAGTTAAACTCGAATAGAACATAATAAAAAAAAACATAATAACGATAGGCAAATTTCAAGAAGAATTAAGGTTATGATAAAGATTTTAAAAACACTTTTTTAATACTGTACTTATACTGTATACATCTAGATAATTAAATAAGTCTATGTTAATCAATTTTTCATTATAATAATTACAAGCTCGATTACTTAACGTTTGATCGTATCTGCATCAGGTTAGAAAAATCGTAGATACTTATATGATAGTGGTATTATTTTCCATAAAACGAAGAATATCGAAATGCAAATTCCAACACAGAAAGTGTGTTTAAAGGTAAGTGAACAAGGTCAAAGAGAAGTTTTGTAGAAACTTGTAGTTTTAAAACGAAATAACGTCGTATTGGAATATATTCCACGTAATACATAAAGTTAATTATTCTGTAGAAATTATATATGCACATGATAATTTTTTGTTTATTTTTTGTTTCAAGTACATATATACTTAGGTACAATTTACTCTTTACGTGTAGTTTAAATTAAGAATTTTCTAATATTTATTTTTAAAAACGTAGGTATAGAATTTATTTGTATTAACTTTACTCAGATCTTTTTACCTTCCAAAGTTTTATATGGAATATCATTGAGTACGTAATATACAATGATAATCGAGTTATTAACATTGCCATGTAAAATTTAGTAAGAAAATAAATTCAAATTTGTGGCAATGGCGACAAAATGTACTGTTATCATTTTTACAGACATAATCCTCTTTTAAAAGACTTAATTATATTTTCTATTTTATAACCAATTAAAAAAAATGTGACATAATTCTTAACTTTGCGATGTTTAATTATGAAAAGCTATTTGAATAATTGTCAAATTTTGACGGCACCTTTTACTTCACCATCTTTTTATGTGTTACTAGCGGCTCACCCTCGCTTCGCTTGGGTTCATCTCTAGGAAAACAAAAATAAACCTATCCCACGGGAACCGTACCTTTTACCGGGATAAAAAGTAGCCTATGTGTTATTCCAGACTATAATCTATTTCTGTGCTAAATTTCATCCAGATCCGTTCAGCCGTTCTGACGTGAAAGAGTAACAAGAATCCATACATACTCACAAACTTTCACATTTATAATATTATTAAGAAGTATAATTCTATAATACATTGTTTTCATATAACTTTATTAGTTTACGCGGTGCACGCCAATAAAGCTATTCTGCGTGATTTTTTCCGACATCTTCAACAATCGCCGTCATATTTCAGCTAATTTGCACAAAACTCTTAATATTTATATACCTAAATCGTTCTCATGAATCACACCATCTATTGGTGAAAACTGTATGAAAATCCTTTGGTTGTAGAATTTGAGTTTATCGGTTTCAGACAGACAGACGCGACAGGCGCGGCGGGGAATTTCATGTTATAATATGTAATCATTAATAATAATTATACTTTAAATGTAATAAGAAACTCATTGAAAATAATTGTAATTTCCAAATTACGAAGAATTTTTCTTTACGACTCTTAGAAGTGCCAGTTGGCATTTACGAACCATCTTTAAAAATTTAAGAGGTATTTGAAACGTCTAATATGCCATAAAGCACGTCGCACTACGCGTGATGCACTAATAGTCTAAGATCCCGATTAGATCTATGTGGTGGACCACTCATTATTTTTCTAGGCGAAATATATTTTTTGAACCATAAAACATTTTGCTCCAGGCAATTTTTTATAAAAAAATCCTCTAGTCTAGAGATATTTTGGTATAAGAACCTGATATCATTAAAGTTGTTATAAAATTATCTACATTTTGATAGGTACTTGGTTCGTTCCGGAAATCGGTACGAGTAATTAACTACTTCAATTTACTTGGATGTAATGTATTCGAAAAAGGACGCCAGCCGTATGATGGCATTTTCTACAGATTTATTACTATTATTATTAGGGAACCAAAAATCAAAATAAATCCGCGAAATAATCCGAAAAGATAGTTTAATTTAAAAATGTCAAACATTCGCGTAAATCTAAGAAAGTATTAGGTTTATTACTTTCGATTGATACTATTTGTCACAGGAACAGAGTTCTTGTAGGTACTTTAAAAAAACAATATATTTTTTTTATGAAAAATAGCTTCGTGTTTGTTAATATATTTTATGGTTTAAAAAATAGATATACTTATTTCCCCTGGAAAAAGTGTTAGGGATCCACCACATAGATCGGGATCTTGTACTATAATATGAATATGTATGGATATGTATTACAATGTTACCTTCATATACGACTTTTACTTTTCTCATTTCATAACGAAGACACTGGGTGTTAAAATATTTCTTTAACAAGCTAATAAATTGTTCAAATGTACATAAAATAATCTTTAAAGTATTTTAGCTCTTATAACAATACAAAAAAGTCTATATTAAAAATATAACATTGTAATATCGTCAAAAACCCAAAGATGAGTCATCTTCTTAGAAATATAAAGAATCTACTCTCGGTCTCCATCCGGTACATTTCGTAGTAAGATTCCGGTAGTAAATTAACCTGTTATTTGTTCAGATTGTGCTTTTAACTTTTTAGAAGGCCTTTTTATTTCTTTTTATTCTCTACATAGTAATGATTGCACCATCTTTTTACATACGTTTTTAATATACAATATAGAGTTATTATAATTTATTGTGGTCTGAAAAGAGGAATTCTGTTTAATGTAATATTTACATACATAGACTAAAAATTATATATATATATATACCTATAATAACAAAAAAAATCGGCTCACTTTTAGGTGTAGGTTAAAAAAGCATTTGTCGAAGATCCTTCCTTGAATTTGAGTTGCCTACAAAATACCGAAAATTTATAACTTTATAGTATGAGGAAATATGGATATCAAGGTACAAAATAATATAGACTTGCTTTTTGCATTCAACTTCCTCACGATTTTCCTGAATAATATGTATTTGCAAATTTAAAAATTATTCCAATGTAAACCTTAATCCGAGAAAATAGGGTATATTTTAATCGGCTTCGTGAAATATTGTGGTTTTATATAAAACATATAACCGCACGGGTTTTTTAAATATAGTTACATAGTTTTATTGAGAGAGTACGTGAGATATCGCACGACTGTACAATTAGATGTAAGGCTACACACGATTAAACATGCTTCATTTGTTTCTCTAATAAATATAAGTTTTTGCTTCATTCGAGTTCTAACTTACATAACGTCCAGTGTATTTTTCTGTTACATATTATTCAAATCAAAATATACTTTATTCAAATAGACTTTTGAAAACAATTTTGAATCGTCAGTGACGACGACTCGTCACATTTTAACTATAGAACTGATATGCAATTAAAATCTTAAAGAGAACAGAGATCTACCATCGGCTCGAAAGGTAGTTCTGCTGAAAAGAGCCTGCGAGAAACTCAACAGTTGCTCTTTTAAAATAATATTTGTGTACAAATAATAATATTTTATATCATCAATTGTTGTACAGGTAAAAAGCTTCCTATATCAATTTTCAGAGTCATGCATAAAAATTGGATTTCAAAACCCAAAAATCACGTCCATTTGATATTCCGTTGCAGGACGTACTCATTTTTTCATATCAAATATTATTATTGTAAGGATTTTAATTAATATTGTACATAAATTTCTGTTTAAATTAGAAATGTTTTTTACGAAAAAGGCTTTTAAATTTTTACTAAAATATCTTATAAATCTTCGACCCCAGTTTTTTTACTAGGTATAGAGTCTTGTTTGAGGAAAATACTAAAGAGGGAGGACGTTGGAACAAATGATATTAATTTCAATAGAGGACGAGACGTGATTGACCTTGTCCATGACCTATGTATATGCAAGAAACACTTAAAATTATAATTATTAACATTCTAGTACATTCGTGATCATATTAATAACTAAGTGCTTCTACGTATTATGTAGAGCAATGAGCATCATTTATAATAAACAGTAGATAATTATTACAATTTAAATAGGCAAATTACAAAGTAATATATGTAGGCACTAAAATATATTTTTTTAATTTATCCTTACATGGTTTCCAATCAATGGCAAATAGGTGTCACGGTAACATTGTGCAATATTGTGCACGAAATAAAATGGTGGTGTGGAGTAAAGGATATTTAAAAAAATAATTTGGAGGATGCTTGTTATTATTATAAAATGTGAATCTTTTTTTTTATTTAATCACTGTCCTTTTTCGATAGGGCTTTTATATTGAAGGAATAAAAGAAGGTATAAATTAAATAAAACCTCCTCTTTTTTGGTTAAAAAATGCAATGTCAATTGTATTTAAAATCTTAATAATAAAAATTTATAAAAATAAAAATCCTTTCTCAATTAGTATTAAATGTAAGAATCTTCACCACTGTTTACAAAAAAAACACTTTTGTAATTTAAAACGGCTTTTAAGAAATTCTTTGCAGTGCCTTATCTTTACTGGCTAAGTAAGGCTAAGAATAACTGGAAGTGATAAGATTAACTAACACTGAGGACACTCCGACTTGAAGGACCGATAGTTATATATTATGAGTACTTTCGAAATTTATGGCTACGCTTTAATTCTATGTAACAACTAAAGTTTTGATAGTACCTTCACTCGAACGCTATTTGATCTATGTATAAACTAGCGACTCAACCTCGCTTCGCTCGGGTTCGTCCCTAGGTTAGTTCCCTATACAAACTTTTATCCTCATGTTCACCCACTTAAGGAATGATTTCCGGGATAAAAAGAATCCTATGTCCTTCCCAGGGTCTCAAATTATCTTCTTACCAAATTTCATCTAAATCGGTTCAGTAAACAACAAAATCACAAAGTCACAAACTCATAAACTCACAAACTTTACCTCTTTATAATATTAGTATAGATTACTAGTGATTTACCTTTATATATTTGGGTTTATATATTTGGGTGTCACAGTACGCACTCATCAACAATGACGCCCCGAGGGCTGGTCTACCGAACGGGACAACAACAAACAAGGGGGGCTTTCAGAAGCCACTCTGATAAGAAGGATAAGGGACCACCATTAATGAAAAAAAGGATAATGAAAATTGCTTTAACATAAGCTAAGACATCCCGTAATATGCAAACAAAAAATATACACGAGAACAGATAAAAACGAAATCTAATTTCAAATCGCTCAAACGTTTAATTTATTCAGCAAGCCTATTCCTAATTCCTAAATTTAGCCCATTCCTAAAAAAGTGGAAGATTTGTTTGTATTTAGTCAACAAACACGTCAAATAATTTTTTTTTTTAACTAATTACATACTAATTCTACCTATTGCTTAAATGTAGAGACCGCGACAAAGCTAGCGCTGTGTATGCGCTGAAGGCCAGACAATATTGTGAAGATTGCTAGCACTCAGTAGATGGGTAGAGCACAGATCCGAAAAATATGGCGCAACTTGAAAGAGGTTTTATACTCTCAGAAGACGGACTTGTGTTGATTGATTCATTATTTGACCTTATTACGATTTATGTTAAAGATATTATAAAGGACAGGATTTAATCACATTAAATCGTCCTTATAACATGTACTTACGTGTATATATAATGTATACAGTGAGTAATTACCACCAGTTTTTAGGTCAGACAGCTCGTTATCAAAATTTAGCTTATAAAAGCAATAACTGGGGTCAGGAGATATCGTTTATTTAATATAATACATTAATGTCATATTTATGTTCTTTTAATTGGATACTTTTATTTTTAACGTAAGCTTTTATCATCTATACATATAATAAAACTGTAGAGGTCGAATATCTGTGCATAGAAAAAAATGCTAAAAACCGAGTCAGGGAGATGTAAGAGTAGAAATAGAATATATCCAGATTTTTTTCAAATTTTTTTGTTTCTCTGTCTGTTTGTACGGGCTAATCTTCGAAACTGTAGGACATCAGTCCTGCCATGCCAAATTTCATTTAAATCGTTAAATGAAATTTGGCATGCTGATACCTTATATTGCCGGTCAAACAACGAATTACTTTTTATCCCGGAAAAACGAAAGGTTCCCGTGGGATAGATCTGTTTGTGCTTTCGCTAGTAGAATAAAATAAAATAGAATCTAAGCAGAGTGACCCTCCTAGCGCTTTAAGTTTTTAATTTTGTTAATTTTTTTATTGGTATATGTTTATATACCTATCTAAATTTTCAGTAGATATATCTTTTTGTCGGCCCCGTTCTTGGCGGTACATGAAAGCGCTAATTTATCTCTTATTATGTGTACTTTAACGGCACGATAACTCAAGGTAAGGTTGTTTTCATGAAAATATGTTTATTTTGTCCATTTGAACGATTGCCGATAACGTTCTGCTTGTTTACTTGTCGGTACTATATGTGCGTCGGTGTTTGCATTTTCAAGAGTTATTTCATGCTTGTTTTAATGTATTTATTTTTAAGTTAACAAGTTTAAGTAAATTTTAGTTACTACAAGAAACTTTTACTAGACGAGATTAGATATTTTAACCAATATGCTAAACTTTCGCAACAGTTTTTATTGACATATCATTCGCGAAAAACCATATGAACTCGTATGAAATGGTTATCAGGCCTTTTTTTAACGTCCCACTGCTGGGCATGGGCTTCCCTTCTGTATGAGGGGGATCAGTCCACCATGTTGGTCAAGTGTAGTAAGCGTGACCGCAAGACAAGTGGAATTTCATTAAAATATCAGAGGTGCACGACCCGTGGCTTGAACCCGCTTCAGTCGGTTTCCCTAGCGAGCGCGTTATCACTGGATTATCAGTTACCAATGACTACGGTATGGTACGATATAACCCATTTTTTTTAAAAACAATATGTGAAAGTGTATTTTTTAAGCTAAATTCTGTCATTCTTATCAGTTGTTTGTTGTTGTTGGTAGTATGCATTTACGTATTTATCAAACTTGAGGCTAAGAGGTGATTGAAGATAGCGACTTGCCAGTAAAAAAAAATCATTCTGGCCACTAGTGATCTTTTGATCTCGTTGGTGTAATCCATCATTGGATCCCAATCGACCGTCAATAGGCAAGAGAATGTGAGATTTACTGAAATACAGCGGCATTCCACTGTCGCTTTGCAATGAGACGATTTATGATTGCTTGTGCGTACACTACAAGTTACAACTTATAGACTTACCTGAACTTTCTCATAATCAGGCCAGCAAAAAGAACAAATAATCATTCTAATACATGATAGTTCTTAAAGAATTCAGAAAAATAATAATCTTGTTTTTTTTTTATAAGGTATAACTATAATATGGTTGCCAGATTTATATCACTGCATATTTAACAAATAATTACAACTCGGACCACTCACCCGCCACCTGCGTATTCCATTCATGCGAGCAAGTTACCTTCTGTGGCGTACACTCGTTATTTTCCCTCTGACTTACTAAGTGACATTTAATATGGCATAATTGCAATTTCCGCGTACCACAATCTACACGTGCATTCATTCTGTGCTTAAAAAATGATTCAATATAAAGATGGTTATTAGTATGTACTTAATGTAAATAAACGAGCAATAATTTTCTTTATGCCTTTAATTTTTTGTTTAAACTGTTGCTTGCTGCTACTGTGTAGTTAGATGGGAAATATGTTTGTTATTTATGAATTATGTAGCGTTCTGTTAGAAAAATAATTTTTAGATTAAGTAATACTTTTTTAGATTTATGCGAATATTTGACATTTTAAATAAAAGTATATTTTGGTATTTTTTTTTCGCGATTATTGATGATTGCTCTAAACTGTAAGGCGTTCCACTGTGTGTGTTTTTGAACTGTCATACCTACTATACTGTCTGTACCTACTGTAGAAGACGTACTGCATTTCCGATCCCTGAACTCACAGAACGTAACTATAATTTATTTAGTTGTCACCGTGTAAGAGGGCTCGTTGTGAATTGTTTTGTCGTACGACGTAGGTACTTATCCTATCAAAAAGATAAATGTGAAAATCTAGTTAATCTAAGAGGATTTAATTAATAAACCAAATTTCATGGTTTTACGAGGTGAAAAGTGGCTCCAAATAGTTCGTGTAGAATATGTATACACACGGTGGTGCGTCGCCAGTTCCTTTGGCTTGAACTTGGCTGGACACGCTACCGCGTGTCTTGATCAGTATTATCTTAATATAGGTATATTATTCTTCTGTACGTGTGTTTGTTAATCTACTCCTCCTAAAGGACTGGACCGATTTGGATGAAATTTTGTGTGTATATTTTAAAGGTCTCTATAGATATATATATCTCTGAGATATTTTTGTGTATGTTCGAGTGGGTCCCTGCAAGATTTGAATTCACAAATGGATCCGGTAGGTGGCGCTGCAGTCGATGTGACATAAAATTTTCATAAAAGACTAAATTTTTCGAGCAATAAATATGAATTGTTGATTAAATAAAATAAAAATCGACGTGTGTATGTATGTCTCCTATGGACTCCAAAACAGTTGGTGATCCTGTGAATTTTGTTAGCGATCGAAAGTTTGGACGCGGGCGAAGCCGCGGGTACTGCCAGTTACAGATATATTTTAAAATATACCTATTATTATAATATTCCTATAAATATCGATATAAACAAGTTCTTCTTTGACCTCCAATTTTGTTTGGATAATATGTTGCGAGGTTTTCAACTTTATATACAAAAGTACATCAAAACCATTATAAACATCTTTGCAAAGCACAATTAGAGTTAACACTGAGCTGTTGTAAAAATCCTTGAAATCTATTTACTGACCAAACAATGCCGCCCACGCGCAGATGACTTCCGCGATTGTTTATTATAAATTCCTTTATGATTCAATTTGCGTATAGTATTAAATGATTAAAAATTGAATGTACATCAATTACTATAAGCGTGTCAGTTATTAAAACTAATATTTTGTAACAGTTCTTTATGATTTCCATTGCTTTTAGCTTATGAGAATATCCCCAAATAAAAAAATACATATTAATTTAGTACTAAATAGGCCATTGAAGGAACATATTTTGTAGGGTTTTTTTGATCTTGCCCTATCGTTGTACGAATGCAAGAGTCAAAAAGTACTTACCAGTTTTTTTTTAAGAGTAAAGCATTTTCTTATTCTCATTAAACATTAAAATAGTATATTAAGTTGAATCACTATTTTACTAATACAATAAAAACATAATTTACAAAAATAATAAAACCGACTGCGTAAAAAGCGAACTAAAAAGATGAGAAGTGAGAACAAGTCGATGAAGGGACACATTATTATACAGTCGGAGACATATAGGTACCTACATGTTTTATAATAGCTGCTGTGTGCATGTCTCCGAATTCCGACTGCATAATACCTCGGTAATGTTACATAACATTATCGGGATAATACTATGCCCTACTTGTACTTGTTCTCATCTTTTTAGTTCGCTTTGTACGCAGTCGGGTGTATTTAGGTAAATATTTTTTTTATTTACAGCTTTATAGTTTTGATCAGTCAGATATTTTTAGTTTTATTCAACAATTTCTTATAGATTGTTTTTAAACATATAAGTTGTAGATATTTTTGTAATCCTCTTAAAAACTTGTATTTTGAGGCCCACTCGATTGATTCAGACGATTTTTTTTTAATACACAAAGTAGCGCCTTTGATCCGCCATTTTAGTTTCTAATGAAATCTATATAGCACATGACACTCGCGTTAATAAGACGAATCGAATGACGTATGAATCATCAAAATCGGTTCAGCCGTTTAGAAATTACGAGGGAATATAGAATCGGACATACATACAGGTCAAACACATAACCCTCCCTTGGGCTTCGCCACAGTCGGGTAAAAAAGCATACTTCTCATTTGAAGCCGGTTAAAAAACCATTTGTACCTGTTTCTTTGCGGAAAAACATGCTTATTACTTAGATATTTGATTATGTATCATATATATTATAAGGACATAATATCGTATAAAGTCCACAAGTACATTTTATCATGACCTTCACCACATATGGTAATAAATCCATTTACGGTTTTGATGCGTCTCGTTATCAGAGACATCGAGCTACGTCGGCACTTATTTTATATCTAAACTGATTTATTAATAAATGCTTAACTAACTTTGAATATAATTTTGTATTTTATTTATGTAGGATCCACCAAAGATAATTTAATTACATTACAATATTTTTAAATAAAAACTGCATTGCAATTAATTACCTTTTTAAGGTTAATACAGCATGCATCAATTTAGAACTTTACAATTTATAGATAGAGTTATGATTCATAATTTTAACAAAAATTTAACTAACATCGTAAAAAATTCTTCTGAATAAACAAAATTAATTAAACTAAAATAAAAAAAAAGTATATAGTGATGAATATATATATATATATTCATCACTATATATTTTTTTATTTTAGTTAAATAAATAGTTTTTAGGATATATATATATATATATATATATATATATATATATATATATATATATAGCCTATTTATTAAGTATGATTTTACCTAATATAAAAAAAAGTATTTCCTCTCTAATCACACTGTATATGTCGGTAACGGATGTTATAGGAGTTCGAACATATTCCCACCCCCCTCTTCCTCCCCCTTTCCTAGCTTCCTAGCTTTATATATTATCTACAGATTTTATTAATCTATATATATGATAGAATTGTAACTAACCGAATCTGTACATTAAATACTTTTTGGAAAATCTTATTGAAATAGACATTATTATCGATATAGAGGCCGAATCTATAGTTTCTTAGTTTAGTCAATAGGCAGTCACTGGTAGCCCAGTGGTAACGCGCTCGCTTGGGAAACTGAGTGAAGCGGGCTTAAATCCAGGGTCACGCACCTCTGATATTTTCATGTGCTAATCATTTCTAACATGATTACCACTTGCCTTACGGTGGAGGAAAACATCGTGAGAAAACCTAGCAAGTTTTCAAAAAAAAAGACATGTGAAGTCCGCCAACTCGCACTTGGCCAGCGCGGTGGACTATGGCCTGATTCCCCTCGTACTGAAGGAAGCCCCTGCCCACCAGTGAGACGTTAAAAAGGGCTTAATACATCCTATAGTTTTTAGAATTTTTGTCTGTCTGTCTGTTACCGCATCACAGAAAAACCACTGGAGGAATTTTGATGAAATTTGGTATGGTGAAAGCTGGTTATCCGGGTCAACATATAAGATACTTTTTACCGCGGGAAAATTTCTCATTTCTGAGAAAATATAGAAAAACTGCAATGTAAGAGTAAACTTATATGTAAAACCTAAGAATTTGGTTTTTGGTCATCTGAACGCGGGCGGAACCGTGGGCAAAGCTAGTTGCATTATATAGTCAAATAATTTATGTTTCCATACATATATCCATATTTTACGGGTCTAATTATTTACTATTTAATCTTTAAAAACGAAAATATAAAATACTCGCCTAGGTACAACAGGTTCCCCACATACTCGTGTATAAAACTAAAGTGTACATATTGAACTTACCTACAATTACTCCAAGATCACGCAGTTTTCCTCGTGTCGATTTCCACGCCGCAATCCACGTGATTTAAATTAATTACAATTATACATAGTATATACCTACTAGTCTTCTTCTAAGAACTTCAATGCGTGGTCTGATTCAGACTCCATAATACCTATATTAATACTGTAATAATCATCTCTACATGTTACTAAAGCCTATCTATACACACGTTACAACTATCTATACATATAATAAAATTGTAACTAAGCCGAATCTGTACATTAAATATTTTTTGGAAAATCTTATTGAAATAGACATTATTATCGATACAGAGGCCGAATCTATAGTTTTTAGAATTTTTATCTGTCTGTCTGTTACCGCATCACAGAAAAACCACTGGAGGTATTTTTAATAAAATTTGGTATGGTGATAGCTGGTTATCCGGGTTAACGTATAGGATACTTTTTGCCGCGAAAAAATATCTTATTTCTAAGAAAAAATACAAAAACTGAATTCTAAGAATTTGCTTTTTGGTCATCTGAACGCAGGCGGAGCCGCGGGCAATGCTATGTGTCAATAAAAATGAAAATAAAATGTATAGTGTGTAAAATAAATAAATAGTAAGTATATTAATTATAATTGATAAGGTTTTACTTAACAGTGTGTAAGTACATTCTACTGCATTGTCGTTCGTGTGTAACGACGATAAAAGAAATGTTACTTTTAGATAAATTTAACTACTACTCAATAGTTAGTTTTGGTAAAATAGAATGCGCTGATCTTTTTTTGAACCGACTTCCAGAAAGGAGGACGTTCTATGTTCGTCTGTATGTATGTCTTTATTTATGTATGTTCACCGGTTTCTCAGAGACAGCTTGACCTATTTTGCTACTTTAAACGGTATTATATTACGGTAGGTCCAGTGGTCGCATAAAAATTTCTTTGATATAGAATATACCGTTGTCGTGTAAATCAGAAAAAAACCATGAAATTTCATGTATGTTAACAGATACATTAGACTTTTTTTCCTACTTTTAATTGTCATATCAACTTCAAACTTTACTAGTGTATGTAGTTCCGACGATAGTGTAGTAATTTGGTATCTTGAAGCTGAATTTTGTTTGTTTGTGGAACTCTTCAACGGCTTCTAGTAAATAGTTTGAATTTGGGCTTATTCAAAAGTGAGGTTTTTAGGATGTTAGTCTTTATATAAAATTTGGTAGCAAAAAATGATAGTAAAAAATAACCGAACGGGTCTTTTCATTTACTGTAGATACCCTGATCAGATATTTTCGAAGTCGGTGCCAGCAAGTTTCTTTTAAACATAATAATAGTTAGTGTTAAAAAAATATGCAAATGCCTTGGTTGGTAAAGTTGGTAGGTTCTATTAGGTTTTAGTGGGTAGTACTATCTTTTCTAGCTCTGTGAGACCCACATAACCATCTGTGTGTATACAGGTGGTATGCTTAAATACATTTCACAATATTAAAAAAATGGTCTGCGTGTAGGCTGTACGTGGCTGTTATCTTATATCTTTAAACGAGCAATTCTTGTACGAGTATATATATATAAACTGAATCTCGTAAACGGCTCCAGCGATTTTCATGAAACTTAGTATATTCGCAGGGGGTTTCGGGGGCGATAAATCGATCTAGATTAGTCTTATGTCTGGAGAAACGCGCGTTTTCAAATTTTCATGTGGTATTCTTTCGCATTATTCTGCGCAAAAATGGTCGATAATTGCGCACGCTCATGCAAAAGCATCATGGTCAAATGGCCAAAGCGCAAATTTGACAACCACAGGCGTCTGGGTTCGTATCCCGGTCGGTTACAAAGTTTATACTTTTGTTTTTTTTTGTATTTTAGTTTGTTTTTTTTAAATGTTTTTCGGCCAAAAACTCCGAGCGAAGCTCGGTCGCCCAGGTACTAAGTATTATGTTAGCAAATCCTAGTTTAGATATTGTCAAAGCTTTGTATAAATTAACTAAAGTTTGTTTATATGCAAGATCTAGTCGTAATTATGGTCTATTTTATCTCTTAGTATATATATATATATATATATATATATATATATTATCTCTCTCTCTCTCTCTCTCTTAGTATATTATGTAAGGTAAGATAGAATCTTTTCTATGTGTTACTATATCTTTTTTAATGTTTTGTGCATAATTAAATTCTTGTTATTTAATTCATCTGTAAACTAAACAAGGACGACATGTTCGTTTTTGTAATGTGACTTGATCACAAAACTTCCTTTAAATGAAGATTAAAAAATAAAAATAATTGCAAACGTCGTTGTAGACCGTATGACCATAACATAGTAGAATTGTATGAGAGATGAAATAAAAATCAATTTACATAATTCTTTCCATAGTAGGTACGTAACGTTAAACGACGTTAGCCTAAAATACATATTTATTACATATTATAATGTTAAAAAGGTATTTTCTAAGTGCCTTCTGACTTCTGTTCCTTAAAAGTATCAATAGAAAAATTCATGTCCTCCAAAAAGCATGTTTAATTTATTTATATATCAAGATTTTTACATACAACAACCAAATTTTTAGGCACTTACAGCACGATCGAATTATCTGTTATTGTGAAAAAAACTACAGTACACATAGGTAAAGTATCAATCAATTTTCATCTTTAAAGCACAAACTATTCTCGAACTTAGCGCAAATGTAATATGTATGTCAAAAAAGTTTTTTAAAAATTAAAAGCTCACTTTGTTACGGTTGAAGGCATTGAACACGAGGCCACAGATAAAAAATATTGTAGGCTATATGTCAATGTCAAGAGGATTAGTTAACGTTAACGCTCGATATTTGAATGTTTTATTTTTAATATTTATGATTCTTTATTATCAATCACTGTGCTTCATCTTGTTTCTTTATAAATATTTTCTTTAGCTATTGGTGTATTTATATCCTCCTCCGTATATCTAGGTAAATTAAAATCCTTTGATTCAATGGATACATATTATATCACACATGTTAGCTTCATACGTTAAATAATAATTATTTTAAATAGCGAATGAATCAAATAACTAAAACAACAACAAAAAAATCCAAAATTGATTTTTGATATATTTTACTTATTCTTCATGAACTTACTGGTCACTTTAGATATTTACGGCAGGATAATGTATATTGTATAGGTACTTGTAATTCTTAAAGTGCAATCACAAATTGCGTGTGTTCTTGCTAAAGTGCAATTACAAATTATTTATGTAAATATGTAATAAAAAAATATTTCTTTTATTTATCTTTACAAGTTTAAAGATTTTAACTTTTATCTATTAACTATTATGAGTGTTATTAGTATGCCATTATTGGTCTAGTATTCTGACTGTTGATATTGCTTTGTAATATGTATAAACTTGTATGCTTTAAATATAGCTGGATAAAACGTTCAATAGAGCAAAGGTAATTTTAATAATGTCGTTTGGACTGCAATACAATTTATTTTTTTATCATTATGTATGAGATAAACTAACACTAATTGCTCACATTGTGTATATTACATAATGTGCAGAAGGTCGCGCATTCAAGGTGAGTGGCGTGGGAGCTTCCGATCATAAAAACGTAAACAAGGTAAGGGCAAACGTTAAGTATTTTATAACTATATTTTATTTTTTTATATGACACTATTGTTAAACTTACACATATAATAAAATAATAACGAACCGAGTATATTTGTACCTATAGTTTCAAAGAAAATCTTTAAAAACTATTTCTTCAGGCAGACTCGGTCACGATCAGATTATATTTTAATATAAATTATCCTAATTCAGAAACTGCATTAAAATAAGGTAAAGAACAAATTGTTAAAAATAATAACTTTATTTGGTAAAAGAATACGAAGGGTTACGTAGAGAGAGATAATATGCTTAGACCTTACTATTTTGTCTAATTGGTATAGGTACCTACAGTTATTTCATTGCGTCTATTGATTTTTGATAATTTCCGCTATTTTTAATATATATTACTTTAATGAGTTTCCATCGACTTATTTGAAGGATTTTATTTTATAACAACATCTTCCACTATTTATAATAACTAACATCGAATCAAATTGACAAATACAATTTTGACATACTCATTGCTAGTACTGTCAACTTTAGTTCTGCAATTACAAATAAATTATTATTTAAGCTAAAAGGCACAAATCTATGTTACTACACAATTATCTACAAATAATAAAAATAAAGAGTATATACATAACATAATATTATGAACATATAACATATAAGTAGGTACTTAGTAATATGTAAAGATGTGCGTACCTAAACCTGTGCAAGTTACGGAAGAGATTATAATTTATAATAATTTCAGGAAGAATAAAATGAGTAAAAAATATTCCGAAATATATTAATTGTTAGCACGATTTTATTTGCTTCGAGTTTGAGCTGATTTAATTCGTTTCGACGAGTCTCATAAATTACAGTCGATCGAAAGCGTGGTTTTGTTTTTTTTAAGGTTTCGTTCACGCAAAGGAAAAGGTAATTATATATGGTATGCGCAAAGGATCACTTCGTTGTACTTTTTCTAGAAACATTATTATCAGGGAAGCTGTAAAAAATCTAAGTCAATATAATAAAAAAAATAGCTATTTCTATGCTGTATGTTTTAAAACACTTGACACTGAAAGTTGAGTAGACTGTCCTTAAGCTACAGCCGTTTTTCTTGGAAGCTTTTGTAGCTCTTTTGCTAATATTTGATTGGTAGGTGTCTCGTATGAACCGCAAGACAATTCTATAGTCAAATCCATACTAATATTATAAATGTGAAAGTGTGTTTGTTTGTTTGTTTATTTTTCTTTCTTTCACGTCGAAACGGAGTGGCGGATTGGCGTGATTTTTTGTGTGGAGATAGTTGGAGGGCTGGAGAATGACATAGGCTACTTTTTACCGCGGGATATAATCTCATTCCCACGGGAAATCACGTTATATACAACCCAAAAATTATTTGCGATCAGAATTACTTGAAATTTGGTATTAATTCTCTTCAATACAATAAATACGTGTTTTAGCATTTTTCGAAATTCATCCCATAAATTGGTAAATAGGGATGAAAGTTTTTATGAAACCTACTTTTTAGGGTTTTAGCGCGAGCGAAGCCGCGGGGTCTGCTAGTATAATGTAAATAATTTGGTTGACACTTAGTATATAGTGTAACTGAAAAGTAAAAAGTTTAACTCCACATCCAAACGTGTACGATATATCTGGATATTTCTTTAAGATTTAAAGATGTAAAAATTTTATGCCGCCATTTTTCTTAACACATCGACGATAATAAGGCACAAGAAAAAGCAAGCAATAAACACTCCAAGCACACATTGTGTTTAATTTATTCACCAGAGTCGTAATTTAAATGCTTTGCATGTCAGTATCGTGGTGAAATTTGAAAAGTATTTGTTACATTTTAGTTAGTCCAACTTAGGATATCTTAAAGAATGTGGTACTTAAATGATGACAATATATAGGTACATAGGTATGTATGTAGGTATATTCATCTCATAGAGCTTTTATTTAATAGTACCTGGGCTATCGAGCTTTGCTCAGAGTTTTTGGCCTAAAGTACAATTTTCTTTTTTTTTAAACTAAAAACTTAAATAAATATTAAAAATGACTTTTAAAGTAAAAACTTTGTTTGCGACCGAGATTCGAACTTGGACACCTGTAACTGTTGATCTTGCACCTTGGCTGCACAATGATGCTTGAACCAGAGTGTGCAAATTACCGACCATATTTTGCGTGAAATAATGCAAAAAAAACTGCATGAAAACTCGAAAACACGCATTTTCTTAGACATAAGACTAATCTAGATCGAATTATCGCCCCCAAAACTCCCCGTATGCTAAATTTCATGAAAATCGTTGGAACCGTTTCCGAGATTCAGATTATATATACCTATACAAGAATTGCTCGTTTAAAGATGATAGGATTGAATGTTTTGTATTTTCTTACATATTCCAGTATTAGGTATACAACTTAGCAGTATTGACATCAGGATAAGTTTTATATAAAAAAAATAAGGTAGGTACTTATGTTAATCCCAAATTATTAAAAACTTCTCAAATCATTTCTAATTTTTTTTTAATAATATCGTAATATTTAAATTTTCGTTAAAATTAGCCGACATTAGTATATTAATTCCAAGTGTGGGGTTTTAAATCCAATAACGTACAAGTTCACTTTATCTTTTCATCTGACTTCGATGCATGCCTTCGCTTTGTAGTGTAACATTCCTCACGATAAACGCGGAGGTCAAAAAAAAATACATATAAAGTTAAACAAAAACAAAAAAAACAAAGGAATTTCGGTATGGAATCAGGTAGAATGTTATTAGTGAGGTTTTATTGTTATTCCAGATTATAAAAGGTATTTTCAATGCTTGTTAAGAATCTTTTATTGATTTTTTTATATGTATCTCTCAATAGGATCTATCTGAAGCATTTTATGTGACCTTTAATTTTTATTACTTTCAATGGATGAAGTTTTTTTCAAAATAGTTTTAACTTTTGAGTGGAGGGATGCAATAGGTATTATTAAATATTGTTTTAATGTTCATGTTTTTTAGAGAAGATAAATATTTCTTTTTTTCAAAAAATATAGGAGTGATTGTTGTTAGAGAATAATAAATTAAATATAATTAACGTAATAAACAACAACGCAACAAATATAGTAAAATAAAATATTACTTCTTTATTGCAACATTATTACCGAATATGTACCTATACAAAACGTTTTCTCTGTCCCGGTAGGTAGATACTTAATGGTCTGAAAAAATGGCAGACGTAAAAATCGCAGTAACTTTTTATTGGCAGAGAGGCTCGAGCCAACGGAGGTCGTAGCGTGTCAAGGCGAGCCTCCTGGCTATCCCCTAGCTGTTTACAAATTGTAAATGTCCATCAATTATATTATTGGTAAATTAATAAATGTTTTTCTGAAAACAATAATACCATGAAATACTATGTAATTGTAATTTATTAGCATTTACTTCTAATGTAAAAGTAATAAAAAGTCTATAAATACGGATAAATAAAATTTGTGTTTGTTTGTTTGTTCCGGCTAATCTCCAAAACGGCTGGACTAATTTTTATGAGATTTTCACTGGCAAATAGCTGATGTTATAAGAAGTAACTTAAGCTACTTCTATTTAAGAAAAATGATTCGGGTTCCGCGCAAAAAATTAAAACCCTTGAAATTGCGAATAAAATCCGCGTACCTATAGGGAGGGACGCATCTGAACGAAGCGAGGGCAATTGGCTAGTATTTTAATAATTAAAAAAAAATATTCGTAGATAAACCTTAATTATTTTGTTAATTTAAATCATAACAAACAGAATATAACCAAAAATATTGTTTGGGAAATGAAGGTGCAGATTAATCATCCAGTTCGAGTATTTGGAAATATGTTATAATTATTATTCATAGCTTCCATAAATCAGAGGAAAATTTTGTATTTAGGTTAAAAAAACATTTCGACAACCGCATAAGTAGCCACAGGCGTTAAAATAAACATTGATATGCTTATTATTATTCTATTACATAAATGACGCTTGGTCCATCTGCGACGGTACATCTTATTACAGCTGAATTCGCGGGTTCGATTCTAGCGGCGTATTATTATTTATAGTAATCCAACACATGTTTACTGTCTTACTCTTGTTTACACTATAGTCAAACTGTTTTAGGCTTATATATAATATTATATATGGCTTGTGCTATATGACAGACCAAAAATAAAGAGCTCAATTTTATGCGCGGAGAGGCGCTTATAGGTTTACATATTGTACATTTTAATATAACCTCAACGGTGGTTGGCAAATTAATGCATTGTTTTATTTGTTACGCGTCCTTATTTAATATAATAAGAAAAAACAATGATAATTATCATGTTTATTTGAGAGGTAAAAGTCTAAAAGAAACGTTGATTAAAGAGTAAAAACATTTTCCTTTTAAAGCTGACTATAATCTATAGAGATTTACATATATTTTTTAATCGTTTCATATATTCATGGCAATGATTTATCACGTCTGCCATTTTTGTGGAACAAAGTATTCATTACCTTGAAACGGTTTGCACTTACGTAAAGCTTGTAAATATTTTGAGTTTTGTTCCGTGGGAATCGTACATACCAAATGTGAAACCGAAAAAAATACGCTTCCGGTTGTAAATTTTGAATAAGTACTCATTTTTCTTCTATTTTACTTTTTAACTTTAATTATTTTAAGATTATTGTAAATGTACTTATATTTGTTTTGTATATATAATTAAGTAGGTATATTTGTCATTTTCTTTATTGTAAATAATATACATATATTTATATCAATTTTTTTTGTTATTTATCAACAATTTTAAAACTGTATACATATGTAGGTATATGTGCATGATGCCGTACCAATGACCATGATATTTTTTTCAATAACAACATGCTATTAACATACATATAGAACAGTATACAACGTGCTGTGAATGTGTAATTTGCGATTTTTAACCCCCGACGCAAAACGAGGGGTGTTTTAAGTTTGACGTCGATGTCTGTCTGTTTGTGTGTGTGTGTCTGCTGTGGCATCGTAGCTGTCAAACGGATGGACTGATTCGATGCGGTTTTTTTCATTTGAAAGCCAGTTTCCTTGCGGTGGTTCTAAGCTATGTTTGGTTAATATCGGTCTAGCAGTGTAAGAGTATCAGCTCTTTTCCAAAATGATGTAAGGCATTTTGGAGTATGATTACACGATTAAGTGCTTCACGCGTGCCAGTGTAATCGTTAAATGGCAATTAATTTGTGTAGGTTTGTTTTTAATTTTTAATGTAAAGAATGCTAATCAAACATCGTTACTTTTACTTCTCGTAAAGAGTAATATTTATAGTGTAAAATGTTTGAAACTACGTAGCTATTAGAAACTTATTTTACTTATGAATTTTACGTTACAATATATTATGATTTAATTTAATATAACTTAATATAGTAAGAGGGAAATAAAAGCTTTCCATAATAAACAGTTCTACGTGTGCTGGTGTTATCAAACGCTTTACGACCGCTTTCAAGTTTACACTGTAAATGTACTTACGAGTATCTTTGTAGCGTGGGGTGACCCCTCAACTGTGACACGGACTTTTTGTCTTAATTAAAGCTGTTTTTTCTAGGTTTTACATTATAATGCGTAGGTAGTTTAATACGTTTTTGAAGGAAATCTTACTTCTTACTAATATTATAAGGGTATTTCTCCGAGATTGCGACCTTCATCTGATTAATCTGGCCAAATATTATTTGGCATGTCTTTAATCATAAGAGTATGTTGAATAGAGCCAAAAATGAAAATATTTTTTGGCCAGATTAATCAGATGAAGAACGCAATCTCGGAGAAATACCCATAAATGTGAAAGTTTAGATGTTTGGATGGATGTTTCATGTTTGTTACTCAATTACACCAGAACGGCTAACCGGATCTGGATTAAATTTAGATTATAGTCAGGAATAGCACATAGGCTATTTTATCCCAGAAAAATGTACGTTTCCCGTGGGATAGATTTGTATTTTTTTTTGTTTTTTTTTGTGCGCCCTAGTTGTCAATAAAAATGCTATGAAAATTAAAGGAACTTTAACTAGAATAGGTGAAATTCTGGTTACAGGGATCCGAATCCATAAAATCTCTAATATATTTCTTTCTTATATTTTGATACAAATCTGAAGAAGCCGATGAAAAATATTAACAATTATGCACTAAAAGATTCAGATTCAGGGAAATATGCATCAATATAGGTAACTTAATGCGCTCTACTAATTTAGTTTTGACACTGTTCCGAAACAATGGAGCTATTAGAGGTTTAATATATTCTAGTGCGAAATAAAAAGGAGGACAAAATAACTTGCTTTTTATTAAAAAAGGATATAGAACTTTTGTGCTCACATAATACTTTTTAGATTTACGCGAATATTAATATTAAATATCGCAAATATTCAATATTTTAAATAAAACTATTTTTGGCGGATTTATTTTGATTTTAGTTCCCGACATAGGTACAGGTTTGTGTTCAATAGAAAAATGTTCGAAACCCTGCTAAATGGCATAGGTAGGTACTTGATACTTAAAAAAATGTAATATAAAGCTCTTATTGCATAATTATTGATGAGTCCATGAATTCATACATAAAGAACTTCGTAAATTAACCACGTTTGTGGTCACAGTAGCTATAACCTCCACATAAAATCGCGCTGGCAGATCTGCCGCGTACGTGACGGACGGACGCTTTACAATGCATGCAATAAATACTAATTCTAATCTAAATCACACGTGCAATATATTAGGTCACCTGTCCATCTGTTTATTGTTTATTTTCCGCACTTTGAGTTTCTGGTAACACCTGCTTTTTAAAATAAAATAAATATTTCAATTCGATAGCAGCTGACAAATAAATACTTAGATGAGGAGTTCAAGGTTTCCTTCAAGTTAATTTACAATTTTCATTG
The DNA here is from genome assembly GCA_921882275.1 of Brenthis ino. Lineage (NCBI taxonomy): Eukaryota > Metazoa > Arthropoda > Insecta > Lepidoptera > Nymphalidae > Brenthis > Brenthis ino. The sequence continues at coordinate 8,424,350 of OV170221.1, forward strand.
CAAATAACTAATAACACACTTAAATATGTATTCAAATAAATATTAAATGTTTAAATGTTCATTAATTAATGTCTTTACGACTATAACCTATCTTCTATAATATATACCTACATATAATAAAAGTGTAACTGATCGCTGTCTGTAAATGGAAGATATTTGAGAATAATTATTATTGTCTTTATTAACGCAATAGAACCCAAAAAAATGACTTTTTGAATTGTCTGTTTGTCTGTGCGTTTGTGCACGCTAATTTCAGAAACGGCTACACAAATTTGTGTGCGGTTTTTACTAATGTATTGTGGTAAGCTTCATTTAAAATTTAGTATTTGTTTTATTTTAATCGGTTCATAAATAAAAAAAGTTATGTCAATTTAAAGAATCACCTAGGGACTAGCCGAGCGAAGCGAGAGTGAGTCGCTAGTTAAAAATAATATATTTGTTGAAGTTTCCGCTTCATTCAGCTAACACTTTAAAAAGAAATTTTAAACTAACTTACTTTAAAATAGCTTTTTGTTATTGAGATAAAAAGTAGTCCTTTACTCTCTGGCCTTTTAAATATTATATCTGTAAAGGGAAATCGCCAACTTTCGCATTTGTAATAATATCAGTGGGATGCTTGACAAGTTGTCTGCTTTGAAGAAGAGAAAACAGTGACAAAAATAAATAATGTATAACAGAAGACTAAAAAATTATGTAGACGGAGACCGCCAAAATAAATTTCAAAATCAAAAATTGTAGCGTGATTTGCTATTTACGCTACCTACTATTGTTGATTTTGTGTACATATCATTTAATTTATTCAAAGAATAAGAGAAATTCTATATAGGTACTATTTTAAAATATTAGTTATTTATTAATTCAAAACATTATAGTTTGGCTTGATGTTTATATCAATGATAATCTCTATATAATTCCGTATTCTTTAAGTGTTTTTTTGAAAACAGCTTTTTTAAGTATTTTAAAATAATGGGCAGATAATTTTAATAATAAAAATGCAGAAAGGAAAATTGAAAGATATTATATTGGACCTTTACGTCACACATGCCATAGGGTTACTCTGTAAAAAAAATGATTCTCCTCATTTGCGTTGCGATTTTTTTTAGAAACAGGTAAATCTGCACGCACTTGGTAGCTGCATCTATCTATATTAAGATCACGCTCTGAACAGAATATTGTGTTTGCTTCACTTTATGGGTGTTTTTATGGCAGAAGTAACGAGCTGGTTTATTGCTGGCCGACATTTTGAATAATTCATGTTTTTGCCTGATTGTCGAGTATCTAAATGATTTGAAACTGTGTACGTTTAAGGAAGACATTTTAAACTCAAGGAAATTGTTGAGCTGCTGTCATTTAATGTAAATATCTATATAACTTACAAGCGACTCACCCTCGCTTCGCTCGGGTTCGTCCCTATTTATGTTTTAACGTTTATATAGATTTCTCAGATATGAGATATTTTCTCGCAGTAAAAAGTATCTTATATGTTGACCCGGATAACCAGCTACCATCATACCAAATTTCATCCAAATCCCCCCAGTGGTTTTTCCGGGATGCGGTAACAGACCTGCAGATAGCCAGACAAAAATTCTAAAAACTATAGATTCAGCCTCTGTATCGATAATAATATCTATTTCAATAAGATTTTCCAAAAAATATTTATTGTACAGATTCGGCTTAGTTACAATTTTATTATATGTATAGACTAGCGACTCACCCTTGCTTCGTTCGGGTTCGTCCCTAGCTTGATTCCCCATACAAACTTTCAACCCCATTTTCACCCCCTTAAAGTACGATTTCTGGGATAAAAAGTATCCTATGTCCTTCCCAGGGTCTCAAACTATCTTCTTACCAAAATTTCACCTAAATCGGCTTAGTAGATCCAGAGATTACCTCCTACATCGTCACAAACTCACAATTCACAAACTTTACCTCTTTATAATATTGGTAGGTATAGATAATCAAAACTCATTTAGACCGACTTCCAAATAAGAGAAGGTTCTCAATTCAACCATATATATTTTTTTACATAATATTATAGACTAGTAAAAATGCAATCTATAAGCTCATACAATAGGGTGTTGCCTATCAGTTATTATTTTAGGAATGTAGATAAGTTTATTTAAACATTATTTTATTATAACAACAACTTGTAAAATTATATTAAACTATAAATATGATAATACAATAATAAAATATGTTCAATAATAACTGATTAAGTATGTATGTATTATTAAAGCCGAACATAAAAAATTACGCAACTACGAATTTAATTTATGAAACCTTTTATTTTACTTGTTTTACCAGTTTCACTAGAACATGCTCAACTCCATTCTTTAAGTGGTACTTTCCTTAAATGTTGCCATATAATTTAATAAAACAACGTTCCCAGATCTTTTGATTTATACCGCTGTGCCATGTCGCGAGCTGTTTACAATGACCTACATTTTGTAATTTAATTACTTTTAACATGTTTAGTTTGTACCATTAAGTTAAATGTAACTAATTTTCTGTAATTATATTAATTGTACAGAAAAAAACGTAAGCGGTTTTCATTATATATAGGTATGTACATATAAAAAAACTAAAAAAAAACCGACTTCCAGACACTAAAATGTAAAAAATAACTAAACGGGGGTTCCGTTCTTCATTTTCTTCATTTTCATTTAGAATGGATACCTAATCAGATATTTTCGAAGTCGGTGCCAGCCGACGCATAGGAAATGTAATATATTTTGATACGTAAAATACATATATATATATATATATATATATATATATATATATATATATATATATATATATATATATATATATACCTATTAGATATTCATATCTTAAAATATTGTCCGTTGTTTGTATTTATATACTATATATATATATAAATACAAACAACGGACAATATTTTAAGATATGAATATCTAATAGGTATATATTTCAAAATAGCAATGAATAGGGTACTACGCATATAATTTAAAGAAGATTCTACAACTTTCTCAAAATATTGTAGATGTCTTTTTAAATATTAACTTTATTTATTGCATTATCTGAGAGAATTAACCATAATAATGTATATATTTTTTACACCATCAGAAAGTAGAGATTTCAATGAACAAAAAGCCTACAGACTTTTATAAAAAATCATACAATTTGACGCGTGAATTTTCTATTGAAAATTAAGGTGCTTTATTGATATTAAGTCAAAATAAGGTGAAAAATAAATATTTTAAATCTAAAAAAATTACAGTATTTCTGAGACATAAAAAGGTAAGTTTTCACTAAATTTCGTGAAAAGATTTTTTTTTGTAAAAAAAAATGAAAAACCAAAAACTTGGTTATTTAAATTTTTCCACATAAATTTTGAGGTTATGTGAAAAAAGTGTAAATACAAAAGTTGTAGATCTTTTTATTAGCTACCTGCAACTTTGCCATTTACCTTTTTTCCATAGGACTTTTAGTTTTGCCGAAAATCGAGATAAACCGTTTTTTACCCTTAAAAACTCATCCTTTACCCCATCCCGACCTCAAATCGCCCGTAAATTATTTTTCCTTTCATTTTTGTTATATTCTCTTCCTTTTCCAATGGGTTTCATCCTACTAGTATATTTTTCACTTTTACCATTTTCAAAGGCTTAGCCCTGGTCTAAAGATACTCGCAATAAATATATGTATGTTGGGACATTAACACAGCATCATCTAGTTCCAGGGTAAGCTACGAGGCTTGTGTTATAGATACCAGATAGTTGATATACTACACAATACACATATATTACTTTAAATGAATGCAATCAGGGGACTCGAACCCGCGACCGCTGGCACAACAAGTAGGTCCACTTCAATCTAAGCCAAACGTGTCGTCGTTACTTATTAATTTAAAATTGCAAAGTTAGTGAAGCTTAACCTTTACCGATTCTAAAAATAAAGTAATGAAAACTTATTATAAAGTCATTTGCATTCATTAGCGAGTGCAGTTTCCTAATTAGTATTTGTTTATTCTACTCGTACGAAGGTGTTTCCTATTACGTACTAAAAAGCAAAGCGACGACGCCGTGCAGCGACTAGCGACTGTACAGTGGAGGCTATTAGATCTGTAAAATATAACAAAATTTATTAGTTTGTATGTGTTGTTGTTACTCTTTTATGCTATGAAATAATGTTTTATATATTTATGATTTTTTTAAGGTTGTAATGAATACACGGTATTGGTACACACTTGATATTTTTTAACTATGGACATTTATAAAATATGATAACTTGCGGGAAGTTAATTTAAATCAAAACTTAAGCAACATAAAATGTGGTCATCTATACTAATATTATAAAGAGGTATAGTTTGCGAGTTTGTGAGGTTGTAGGAGGTAATCTCTGGATCTACTGAACCTATTTAGATGAAATTTGGTAAGAAGATAGTTTGAGACCCTGGGAAGGACATAGGATACTTTTAATTTTTTTATTTATCCTAGAAATCATCCCTTAAGGGGGTGAAAATGGGGATAAAAGTTTGTATTGGGAAGCAAGCTAGGGACGAACCCGAGCGAAGCGAGGGGTAGTCGCTAGTAGTTTATAAAAATATTCAGATCGATAAAAGGAATTATGGTAACGAACTGATTGTTATTTAACTAATATTGTTACTATATATACTTTTTTATTTTTTATAATCCAAACTAATATTATAAATGAGAAAGTGTGTTTGTTAGTTTATCCTTCTTTCACGTCGAAACAGAGTGACAGATTGGCGTGATTTTTTGTATCTAGATAGTTAGAGGGTTGGAGTGTAATATATGCTACTTCTTACCGCGGGAGATTATCTCATTCCCACGGGAAAACACGTTATAATACAATCTAAAAAAATATTTATGATCAGAATTACTTGAAACTTGGTATTAATTCTCTTCAATAAAATTAAATAAATACATGTTTCAGGATTTTTCGAAATTCATCCCATAAGAGGGTATAATAAGGGATGAAACTTTGTATGAAACTTACTTTTTTAGTTTTTTTGTAGTTTTAGCGAGCGAAGCCGCGGCTTCTGCTAATATTTTAATAAATAGTACGAATGAATATTAAAGTTTTAATCAAACAAAAAATTAATCTGTAACTAAAATTACATACACACAATTGTACAATAAATGAGAGTTTATATGTGTTTTTGTTACTCTTTTACGCTGAAACGGCTGGTCGATTTGGATAATTTTAGAACACAGATAGGCTATGCCATGGACTCATAAGCTATTTTATTAATTAAAATTTGCCAAAAGCTAAAAAATGGTAAAATTTGCATCAAAGCGGAGCAACGGTAAGTCGCAATTTTTTTATGGGTAAAAGGATTGAATAAAAAGATACACTAGTTAATTATCTCTAATGCAGTTTCCTTATAAGTGTAATATAGTGTGTACACGAGTCCAGTATACGAGTCGGGAAGCGACTGGCGCCGAGCGGCGCGACGTCGCGGCGCCTTGCCCCCGTGCTGGGGCCTGGGGTGCTCCGTACTACGAAAACTCGCTGTAAATGAGTTTTCGAGTTTGGATATATGATTTTTTTTTCTGCAATAACATCTTATATTATTGTGCATTGCTTTTTTGGTTCCAATAAAAGACTACTACAGTACTAACATTATAATTTAGTATTTTTAATACATAGTAAATTATCATAATATTAAAATATTTTTATAATATTATGCCCCTATTAAAAAAGAAATAGCACTTATAGTTTATGAGAATTGAATATAATATTGTATTTAATGAAATTTTGTAAAATTAACAAATAACGTTTACATGTATTTATTAAAGTTATTAAATAATTATTTTATTTGAATTTACAAATTAATAAACAGTAAAAATTTTTAATAACAATATGAGGAAACTTTTTCACTATCAATGGGACGTGAACAAGTAGTAACAGAACATTACCCTATTGAAACGTCACAAGCTTAATTTCGCCCGGGTCACTCTATATAATATAATCTAAACACTGCTATAGGAATATACATATATTAATAAATTCTTATCAATGTTCTTTTTATTATTATGGCATTTTATTATCAACAATGATTTCTGAAGAACAAACACACTTTCGCAATTTTTAAATAGCGTATTGTTATAGTAAAATTAAACGAACAATTTTAAATTAAAATTCATTCCAATTGTGGCAAGAATGCTATCAGATATTTGATATAAATCAAAACATAGATTATTTGAATAGACTTTTACAAGCTCTTTTCGAATAAATCTAATGCAGATGCATTCTCTCATTGAATTATAATATTGATAATTTCGGTAGAAAACTAGCCAGCCCACTTATCACTTCTCAGTTGTCACAGGCGATAAAAAGAGCTGTTATGAAATTTCCATAAAATGTTGTGAAATTTCAAAAAAATATTTTTTATATTATTTTTCATTTAAATTAATTATTCAATTTTTATTTTGTTATTTTAATTATTTATTTAAATTTAAAACTGCAAAATTAACTGCAGAGGCAATAAAATATTATTGGATTTATATTCATGTTCTTTGCATAATTTCACGTCTATTATCTATTCTTCCTATAAAGAGAAAACATGAAGAGAGCTTCAGTTTGTTGACCATACAACTAAAAGGAGATAGATAAAGTGTAAATAACACATGGATTGACGCGGGCGCCTGAAAACAAAAAGTAATGTACAAACTCTGACCTTACTGAATTAATTTTACCTTTATTTAATCGATTTGTATAAATAATAACAAATAAATTTTGTTGTTTTAGCGTCTTTAATTCTACTGCAAGTTTACATTCAGCTGTTCAAAATCACCTTAAAAATTCCCTTTTCTTGTTCTTTCTTTTGACTATTCAATCTTATAAATTTGCTGATCATGTATTTATTAAAATTCAAAATGTATTACACTTTCACAATCATTCATAATCATCTATAGGCTACAAGCCCAACAGCCAACTATAATAAAGCAAGTAACTATTACAAAGTAAACTAAAAGATAAACACTCAAAATTTGTTAAACATATCCAAGTTTAGGATTAGTCACGCTTCTATCCAGATTCTAAATTTTTAAATAGCCTGAATTGACTGAAAGAAGTGCGCCGGCGTCGCTGATTCACGACCGTGGCGCCATCTGATTTATGTGGACACCCGCAAAACTACGCATTTGGAATAAAGACAGGCCTATTTCTGGATATTATACCTAGTAACAATAACGATTTTCTTCGGAAAAGTAATATTAACGTATTTTATAGTAATTTAAGGCTAATACTTGACGAGGAGCTTAGTATCTATGCATACCTATATAAAAAAATCTAACTGAGCCGAATCTGTACATTCAATATTTTTTGGAAAATCTTATTAAAATAGTCATTATTATCGATACAGTTGTTGACTCTATAGTTTTTAGAATTTTTGTCTGACTGTCTGAGAACGCATCACGAGAAAATCACTTGACAGATTTTGATTAAATTTGGTATGATGATAGCTGGTTATCCGGGTCAACATTTAGGACACTTTTTACTGCGGGAAAATATATAAATATAATATCATCTCTGAGAAATCTTTACTAACCGTTAAAACGTAGGGAGCCGAACGCTGAAGATGAACCCGAGCGGAGCGAGGGTGAGTCGCTAGTCGTAAATAATGTTGGTTATAATGTTTATTTTACGTAACTACGTAAAAGCTTTTAAAAGTTCATTTTAAGTAACAGTTTTTAGTATCGACTTATTTGATGAAACTTTCTTAATAGTTGAAATTATTCATAGGTTTTAAATTAAACCTATTCATTTTTTATTAAATAATATAATTAAAGTAATAACAATATAAATATAACGTGGTAACAATATTTTAAAAAGTAAATAAAACAATACTTAACCAATAATAATAGAAATTGAAAAGAGAATTAATTTATCATAAAAATACGAAATATTGTGATTAATGGATTTTTAAGCTTTGTTATATTTATAGTAAAATAAGTTTAAGGTTAGGAAGGGGTTGTTAACTCGAAGTGTTCGATCAACTTCTTAGAACTGCCACCCTTTACAATTTACGTATGGCAACTTGTAAGGCGAAACGTAATGAAAGGATTTGATTAAGTCTGTAGTGCATTATCCTTTATTAAATTACTAAGAAATGTCCAACACAATTCAGTTTGGTGCTTGATTGTTATTTTTGAAACAGATCAACATTTCTCTTAATTCGTATGACACAATATATTGTGTATAAGCTATAGCTTAAAATCTGTTCTTACGAGTATATTTAGTAGTGATCTAACTTCCCTTCGCTCATGTCGTACGTTTTATTAAAACCTTCGCTTATAGAGTTATATATGTGGACAAATTCATTATGTTTGCGTTTGCAACACAAGTAGATACCTAATAAAAATGGTTGAAAAGAAGGAGGTATCTACTCATTTTATCAGTTCTTTTTGTGGGTATGTACATGATTAGAATGAACAAATTAACATACCACTTCTATAATATGTTAATACTATAGTAAACTGTATCGGAGTACGCATCAGTAGTATTCTGGATATAAATAAAGGGTAAAAGGAGCAATCCTGCCATATGCGCCACCAAACACGGCGTGTAGGAGGGGCATGTCACTTGCGTACAATATAACACGTCTTAATTAGCCTTTTTATTATTATCAAAGAAAGAAGATGAGCAATTCACACGAAATATAATATAACAAAGACAAAAATAAAATTCTTTAACTCTGGCTTTAATTAAGTTTCGTGTTTCTTTATCATATTTATAGCGCATGTACCTTACAAACTTTATTATCTTCTTATTACGAAAGTAGTACTTACGTAGCTACTTAGTAATTATAAAAAGGGTACCTAATGGCGTATGATATCATCCTAACAATGACAGATATGGGATACTGCTTAAAATTATAGTCTTTCTTTTTTTTAAAGCGATCATATTGATATTATAATAGATTAAATATGTAAGTAAAGGCAAAGCTAATAAATACTTAAAATAATCATTTATTATTGTACAATTTCATTAATTCAACTTCCATGAATAAATTAATTCAATTTCAACGAATCCACACAACAACACCAATGAATGAAAATTAAAAAAAATAAACTCGGTCAAGGTTGAATTGACGTACGTGATTAATTTGTGCTTTATAGCACATTGTTCGTGGTAGTTCGAAAAACTAACAAAATGTTGGAAAATCCTAATGGGCGGCGACAGTATTCTTTGGACGTTGTAAAACGTAAAATACTCATTTACCTGCCTGCAATGCAATGGTCTAAACAAAACATTACTTTTTGCTAAAGCAGGTTATAATTTAACGTAAGTAAAGCTTTAATATATTTAAGAGTGCATTGCGCTTTTCGTGACAGCTATTTTTAGACGAAAAATTAAAACTAAATCTTCTTTTTCGTCTCCTTGTCCAATAATACTATGTGGAGTCGACTTATCATCGAGCACGTTTCCTTCTTCTAGTTCCCTCTGTATGTCTTCATCTCAGCTCACAGCCTTCACATACATCAATCATCATCATCCTCTTACTTGTATACAATCCATCCCTTTCTCGATCTACCTCTACTTTTATATTTATCCACATATCCTACCTCACATCCTTTTCCAAATGTTATATATTTATTAATTATTTCGATTTAATAATCTAATTATCTTGTTTTGTCAAATAAAACCTAATACAATAATATAAGTATTATAGCCATCGTAAAAATTCAAAATTTGTCTGTAAAGCATAAAAACTATAGCAATTAATAAATTTACTTTATTAATTACTATACTTTTTAAATTAAATTAGCTTAAAGGGACATAAATATTAAAAATGTATATTTTAATGATGTCCCTTATATCTAGAAAATTTTGTTGCATCATATTTATTTATTGTATTTTCATGTCTTACGAATTGCTGGCACCTCTCCATTACTCGCTATATAATAATTTAATACTTTATTTCTATGAAATTAGGTTTATTTTTGAGTAGATTTTTATTTTCCATTTGCCAATTGTTTTTCAACATTTTAGCGGTAACATGCAACGCTTCATTCATCACGCGTCGACTTCATTCAAAAGATTTCGTTGACGTTAAGATTAATAAACATTGATTTGATGTAAAAGTTTACATAAAAATATTATATATAATAAACTTACGATATATATTCATAAAAAATATTATTTCTGCTTATCTTACTACAAAGTATAAACACGATCTTTATTTATTTTAATTTTAATCAATTTCTTTTACGAGTATAAACATAAAAATGTTAAAAGCATTATGTATTGAAAGTTGTAACAAAACTTTGAGCAATATGTAATATATAACACAGGCATCTATTAAAAATATTGCCGTATTTTGGTTTAAAAAAATCAGGGTCTCTTGCTATAATTGTAATGCTAAGATAAAAAAAACAATATATAAAAAGATCTTTACAAATTATATACGTAAATATATTTTATTGCATAACATAAGGTAACAACTTTAAGTTTTAACTTCAGAATAAAATTAAATCAACTTGAGAACTGTGAACTTCATGAAAAATTTGATGGCGCAAGTTTTCTGAGTATCTATTTGCATTAACTTAATTTATTGCATAGGTGAGCACACAGTAAGTACGTGACCTTTCTCTTTCAAAGATGTCCGCTATTCGACCTTTGAAGCGTAAACAATAATAAAGATTCAATAAGTCCTTTCCGTGAATCATGCCATTAAAGCGACCCATAAATTGCTCAAGGTCCACGCATTTTGTCACTCTGCCAATCATGCACCTACTGAGTAAAAACTATATAGAACTATAACTACTCAGAGAATAACGGTTTTTCATGAATATATTAAAAATTTAAATATATTGCATTAAAACGTATACTTTATTTGTTATATTACTTTAAGACATTATGATAATTGGAAATTATATTTTAAAGTTAATTTGAATGAATTAAATGACGCTAAAATATAAAAAAGTGCATGTGCGTGCAATTCACACACAGAAGAAGTGAAACGTCAGAAAAGTAGCCTACGAGAGAATGAGATGAATAAAGAGTATCAGGAGTAGGATAATTCGTCCCACTGCTGGGCACAGGCCTTCCAATGCGAGGGGGATCAGGCCATAGTCCACCACGCTGGCCAAGTGCGGATTGGCGGACTTCACATGTCTTTCGAAAAACTGAAAGGTTCTCTCGGACATATAGTTTCCTCAGGATGTTCTTCTTCTCCGTACGACAAGTGGTAATCACGCTAGAAATGATTATATAGATAGTAGGATAATTATAAGGTTTTTTTATAATATTTTTACCAAGTATAAAAGTTATTTTACTTTTTATTTTATTTTTTTACTACGAAGTTCTTTATTTACAATAAAGGAAGTTACAAATATACTTAATTATATATACAAAACAAATGTACACTTAGTTATTACTATACAAGTCATGTCCGCATGGAATAGTGGCAAGAATGCTAGCCGCATTCCCCCTTTGAACGGCAATGCCGATTCTTTGTGTCCTCCTGTCACCAGTAGAGGCGATAAGACGATGTGATGTCTTTTAAGATGTGCTTAGCACTTTGACTCCATGGGCCAATGGTTTTCATTTTATTTGACATACTTAAATATACATTTCAAATTATTCAGTTATTAATTTTATTATTTTTCACTTCCTGTGTAATGTATTCTATCTCAAATAATTAAATAAGGCATATTACAATCATATTTTTATAGAATATCATATACGGAGAGAATATAATATATTTGTCAGACAATAACAACTGTTACCATGGCAACATGGCAATGTATTCTATATCATTCACTCACGGGCTAAATCCTATAATATATTTATTTGTTTTTTTCTTTTTAGTGTCGCATTTCCATTTCATCGAGTTTCAAATCACAACGATTCTAAAGAAGTTTCACTTCAATAACAATTATTCTATATTAAATTTATTGGCCCTGCCGCACTACGGACCTTACTCGCCAGTGGCGCCCAATAGTGCCACTAGAAACGATAGCAATTAATCATAAAATTTCACACCTTTTCTAAAATAATATTAAAAAAAAAGTTTGCTTAGTCTTTGGTGTCAGTGACATTAGCGCTCAATCTCGTAATCTCGTTTCCACGGAAGTGTCGCATCAGGTTCCTATGCTGTGTCATCCTGTTGGCGGTGCTCCAGGTCTTGCAGCCAAACCCGCACGTGTACTGTTTTTTCAACTAATTCACTGTCGCTATCGGAAAAAATATCGTTTTAGATTGATACAACATCACTGCAATGCTATAAAAAACAGAATTTGTGCTCAATGTTCATTAACTTCCGCTCAAACTGTTTAATATTTTTATTACTTATCCTAAATGCCTATTGCAAAACCTAAATATTTGTGCAATGGTAACCGCTACAAACAGCTGTCTACTTGCTAAATTCCATCAATATTGGTAGAGTCACTTCGTTAAGATATCCAGTACCTTCTCTACCCCTTTTCTATGCACTCTGAGCACGCTGAGCTGATGCATTCATTCATATAGCTACGTTCAATGTTAGGTACATGTACTTACATATTTGATATTTAGATAATATTTATTTTCAAACAAAATCATTTATATTACAAAAACAATAAATAAATATTATGAATTAAATAATTTAAATTATTTTTACATCTTATAAGTATAAGAAACAATTTCATAAGAGCATCTACCTATCAAAGCCGTTCTATACAAATATAAATTGCCTATATATTCATTCAGCCATAAAACCCTGTCATATATGCCTTACGAAATAAATGGTTGGCATTATTATCGGTCATGCAATGCTTGTACTCGAATGTATGTACCTATACAATAAATCGATACAAGATTTTGTTTTAATCGTCACGTAAGAGAAGCAAATCTGCATGACATTGTGATTTTTATCATGAATGAATTGTATATTGAAAGTGATGTGTGTCATCTATATATATAAAAGAAAGTCGTGTTAGTTACTTCGCTTATAACTCAAGAACGGCTGAACCGATTTAGCTGAAAATTGGCAGGGAGGTAGTTTAGAGCCAGGAGAAGGACATAGGATACTTTTTATCCCGTTCGACCGCGTTCCAATTTTTATGATATTTTAATTTTTGGATTTCTCTTAGTCCGGAATAGGTAAGTATTAAAACATATAATTAAAATGTGAGAAAGAAAGATTTTTTCTTTTTATATCTATTTAAAACGTACCTAGCGACGAACCCGAGCGAAGCGAGGGTGAGCCGCTAGTGTTCAATAAGAGAGAGTTAAATTATAATTTATAATAATTAACTTTCTTTAAAAAAGTATCTATATTTAAAATTAAAAAAATAATAATATTTCCGCTGAGTTTCTTTATGAGTTCTTCTCAGGATTTAAACTTTTTCTGTCCGAATTTTGTGGTAAAATATATTTTTGTAAATTGGTTACATATTTTCAATTTTGGTCATTTGATACTTTCTTAGATTTACGCGAATATTTAACATTTTAAATACAATTATCTTTTCGGATTATTTCGCGGGTTTATTTTGATTTTTGGTTCCCGGTTTTTTTGGTCATTTGATTAAAATTATCGAATCGATGGTTGGTGAATGGTTCTATTTAATATATTACATTTCTTTTAGACTAGGATTATTTCAATCTCATAACAGAATTATGCCCGTTTTCACCAACATCCTATAAGCTACCACCTACGTATGAGATCCCTAGCTTAAAAGTTCCCCTAAACTAGCCCCTAACTTAAATTTCTTTTTACCATCGTCGGAGCCCGTATTTATAGTACCTATATTTAGGTGGCATTTGAACATTTAGGTGACCCCTAACAGTCTTTGAACCAGAAAGTGTCCCCTAACAGCCCCCTAACCATGCTTAGGGGATCCCTTAAATTTAGGTGACGTTGGTGAAATCGGCCATTAAACTGTTAGTAAAGAAATCAAATTTATTTAATCCATTATAAAATGTAGTTTTTTATGGAAATACTTCTCGAATAATATTATAAGCCATACAAACGGCATGACCGGACACATCGCGTATGCGACGCACATTGTATCCGATCTTAATAATGAAATTCGATCTTTATTACGCTCGTGTCCGCTTGAAGGAAAACACTAATATATACAAATAACAGGGGTCAGGTGAGGACAGCTGTAAGGTAGAAATTTTAAATAATACCAATATATATATTTTATTTACTTTATATTATTGAAAGAACCTCGAACTCAATATTTTTATGTCCTATAATAGTAATTTAAATTTTTACCCTTTTTTTAAATCCAAATGTTGGGGTCAGACCTCCTTTCAATGTGACGGGATTCAGGCTGGCCAAGTGCGATTTGGGCTTTATATGCTATCCGAAAACGTGCTAGGTTCTCCCAGACTGGCAGACATACAGGTTTCCTCACGATTTTTTCCGTATATTGAAAGTTATTTGCACTTGAGTATATCATAAGTGCGCGATCCGAGGCTTGAACCTGCTTCACTTGGTTTCTCAAGTGAACGCGATCCCATTGGGATACATATTATAGTTAGCTATGTATTTTTACAAAATATTATTATTATTAATATATATATGGATATATGGATCGCATTTAGTTCTAATCCATGCAACTTACAAGTTACAAATAAGTAAAGACGGATTGTTAAGTTGAGTTACTTTTCAAAATAATAAAAATAATTATTATGTTTGTATTCGTTATATAAAGTAACATTGAAATAAGTCCATTGGGAAATTTTCGGAGATCTGTATCACTGTAATTTTTGAGATAGCCATGAATTTGGCGTCTATGCAATTTATAATCTTGATGACCTTCACAGTCCCTTTGGTAGGACGAATTAGGGATGTCAATTATATTATTAAGTTTTCATATGAAATATTTTTATTTTATATAATAGTTATGAAACAAATTGTTCTATGGATAATAATTGAAATAACAGAAACGAATTAGGTATATACCTATTTACCACTAAGGAATAATACCTCCACGACCGCGGACACGCCGGCGTGTCAGTTACAATAGATTTCTTAGAATTTTAATTAATTTCTTAAAAATTTACCTGGAGGTGATATGGACAGAGTACCTATCATAGAACTAAGAACTAAGCATGAAGCTAAACAATAAAGTATTATTTTCTTCTTAAAAAATGAAGATTAATAATTAATATTCTTTATAGAAATTAGAAAGTAAACAATCTGTATGGCAAAATCGAGAATATTAGCATAAAGAGTAAAATCACGCTACTATTTTTGACTTTCACATGTTTTAGGCGGACTTCGTCTATATACCTAATTCTTTAGTCTGAGTTATTGTTGTGAATTATTGAGGTTATAGTGTATTTCCATTATACACAATATTTGACACTAGGTATATGATATATGTATGTACGTACATATGTACGAATATACGTTATAACTACCTACCACTTTAATATTTTTATTTTATTTTTTAAATATTTTTTTGTCACTAATTACGTAGTTGTGTCATTTCATATTTTTTATTGTCTATATTTAACATAAAGAATGTAATTTACATGTACATAATTTGTTCAATAAAAAAAACATGTGCGCACGTATTAGAAGTTATACTTCTTTGGCGTAACAGAACAAAAATAGCTAAAGATTTCACCCCGTATGTCACAACTCTCTGTTTGTAAAAGAATGCAGCTAACTTCATCATGTCGCTTTCAGCTAACTTCATCATATCAATTTTTGGCTGTCGGTGTGCGCGCGCATCGTAGAGAAAGAAAAAAAAGAAAGACGAAATCATTTTATAAAACTTTTCGAGAAATCTGAAATGATTTTCCAAACGTTGTATTAATTGTTTAAGTATTTTTTTATTTGCACCCCTACTTTCACCCTCACAATCGGCTAACCTATAAGTCGCGACCCTCGCCCCGAACACGCGATACCCCTCTGCATTCATTTACCAATTTATGCCATGCAATTTACTTTTTATACGCAATAAATATCGATTGCCCAAACACCCACATAGTAATTTATTATAGTCTGCCGTGCTGTGTAAAAAAGAAATAAAAATGTACAACAGTTCATTTTTAAAATAGTTTATTTGTAATTTGAAATATTATACAGCTACATAAATATACGAGTACGTCTTTCTTTTGAACAATAAACAGTAAAAACAAAATAAGCCTTTTGTTTATAGTATTGCAAAGTGGATGTTGATAAAACTTGCCTTGTAAGATTATGGAGATAATTTATAATCAATATACACATTACAATATATTACTGTTATTTTAACATTTATAATATACTAACATTTCATCATCAGTTACCCACGTTCAGATGACCAAAAACCAAATTCTTAGGTGTTACATATTAATATACTCTTACATTGCAGTTTAATTGTATTTTTATCCTATATTGTACGGTGCAACCGTACATATTGTAATTCATCATTTTTTCTCATGACGCGTCATTTATTCCATTATATATTAATTATTATTCTAAAAGTTAGGCTAGTTCGCATTCGGCAAGCAAGAAGCCCGGGCGTGCTCACATCATATCATATCATTTTAATCATTTTAATATAGCAGTTTATTTCTAATAAATCAAGCATTTAAAATATTCTTAGTAGACTTTTATCAATTTACATCTATCAACAAACCCCACATATATGTTGACCCGGATAACCAGCTATCACCATACCAAATTTCATCAAAATCCCTCCAGTGGTTTTTCTGTGATGCGGTAACAGACAAACAGACTGACAAGAATTCTAAAAACTATAAATTCGGCCTCTGTATCGATAATACTGTTTATTTCAATAAGATTTTCCAAAAAATGTTTAATGTACCTACAGATTCGACTCAGTTAGAATTTTATTATATGTATAGATTACTGTTATTTTAGAACTAACCTACCTATATAATATTACTGCAAGATACTAAAGCCCAAACAATCATTAGTTTAAAAAACGTTTAAAATTTATTGTCTGTCTGCGTTATACGACCTCATCTCTGGAAAAGCTGGAACTGCTGACGGGGCGATTAGTCAAGACTTCAAGAGCGACAATGCACATTATATATGACGACACGTTTTGCTCAGTTTGTAGTGACCCTACTTGCTGTGCCAGCGGTCGCGGATTCGAGTCCCGCCAGGGGCATTCATTTGTGTGATGAGCTCGAATATGTGTACTATAGTCATGGATGTTTATATTTATAATATGTATGTAAAGTTATATATGTGTAGTGTGTCAACTATCTGGTATCCATCACAAGCCTCGTAGCTTACCATGGAACTAGATGGTGGTTGTGTGTTAATGTCCCGACATATTTATTTATTTATTTTATTTTTAATAGCTATAACACGTTGACCCTCTACTAATTACACTTAAACAAAGATATGATTTAAACGGATATCACACAAAGGGGAAAGAATATTTTATCTCTCTTTCTATCTCGCTGAATTCTTGCCTCTATCGCGTATACTACAAATTAGAAAAAATAATAATCTTTATACTTTGAACATAGCAACGGAAAAAATCTTTATATATATAATTCTTCTGTGAGTGTGTATGTCACTGAACTTCTGTCAAACGACTGGACCGATTTTGATGAAATTTTTTGTGTGTGTTCAAGGGGATCTGGGAATGGTTTAGATTCACAATTTGAATAATAATTTTCATCAAAAAAATTATTAAAGAAAGTTTGAAATTTTCAAATTAAAGACGTGTAGACAGGACAACGTCTGTCGGGTACGCTAGTATCATATATTATATCACTTTTCAGATAATAACAATGATTACTATGGCAACCATGACGGATTTTCGTCGCGGTTACTATGGCAACCATGACGGATTTTCGTGACGCGACCTTAAAATTTTACTTTCAGCGCAAAGAAGTTTCACTTCAAAACTAATCTAAAGTAAACATTTTTTACCAACTTTTGGATTTTTTTCTCTTGTTCTTGAAAATATAGGGTAATTAGTGAAAAAAATATAATATAATATAATGGACTAGGTCTCTCTCTTTTATAAAGTTGGTTAAAAATCAAAAAACTATAAAAAATTACAACGTAAAGCTAACGTCGTTATGTTCGTAGAGCAATAAGATAAGATTAATTAAGTCATTAGCCCGCGGCTTCACTGTCTCATTTTTGTTAATACATGTATCTAATGGAAATTACCCACTAGGTCGACTAAAAATTTGAAAGTCATATTGCAATTTGTCATTCATTTACTTTTTGACGTCTGATAAGAATAAATTGACTCTAGCTATTGTTCTAATGGCTGGCTTGGTACGGCTGCAAATCTAAAGATATTGAGTTCATATCCCGGGTAAGGCTAAGAATTATAGTTATTGGGATTTTCTATCAAGAAATTCTCAGAAGGTAACAGCCCGGTCTTTGAATGTTGACGACTTTAAAACCCTGTGTCTCGGAGAACACGTAAAGGTATCGGTCCTGCGTCTGATCTCTCATCTGAATCTGTAAAATGTTGTAGTTGTCCCACCCAGTGTTGCCGTTTTGTATATGGAAATAATGCTAGATTTTTGCGACGATAATGCTAAAAAAATGCTGTAAATTCGAAATATGCTAAAATATGCAATGTGCTAAGGACAAATTTTTCATGCCAACAGGGTTCAAAAAATACCAAATTTAACATTAAAAATGCCAAATCGGCAACACTGGTCCCACCTGACTTTGGCAGTAAAGGAGTAAAATAACTGCTCAATTTGCTAGTTGCATTGACATGATAATAACAATAGGTCATAAATCAATACAAAGGTGAAAAGGTATATACTGTGCCTTATTGGTTCCTAGTACCTACTTCATCAGTTGCTTTTCAGTAAATATGTTCATTATTACTGCATTAATTTAATAAAATTAATTTAATAAGTTCCTATATTTTCAATTACAAACCACGTAATGCATGTAATATGAAGAATCAAATTAAACCTTATCCTAAAAAACTTTGCGAAAGTCTTAGGCAACTATGAGAATGAGATAAATTAGGTGAAATAAGGATAAACCTACAAACATATTTCGTTTGTCATTTTTGTATATTAATATTTAGTAATAGGCATACGCGTACAATATCGGACTGATTAAAACGAAACGTACCTAGCGTTTGGAACCGCCACCCGGTATGCTACGACCTAGTTTCGACGGTGCGTGGACAACGAGGTGTTGAATCATTACAATCTCTTTGGCAAAGCATACATAATATTGCATGCATATAATGTGAAGATATAATATATTACATATCAATAAAATTATAAACGTTCATAATAACCACATGTCTCCGACAGACCTTCACCATCATTTTTAACATGTAGGTATTTTTATGCAACGAGATAACTTTGGTATTTGAGTACGGTGAATATTTACGCTATGCATTTTTACAGGAGTCAGGAGAAGCCGCGGGCAAAGGCTTAGTATCTATAATTATATATAACTAGCGACTCACCCTCGCTTTGCTCGGGTTCGTCGCTAGGTACGTTTTAAATAGATATAAATAGTTATTAGCCAGCGTGAGCCACGTACATTTTAATTTTTCTTCGTTAATTTTTCTGATGTTTATTAGTTATTATCCTATTCCGCATCTTAGTGCGAAGTAGTTTCTCTTAAGAAATCAAAAAAGTCAAATATCATAAAAATTGGTCCAGCCGTTCTTGAGATATAAATGTTGTAACTAACACGACTTTGTTTTATACCTATAGGTATATATTTACGAGTACCTTATTTTATATTTTTTCTCTGTATTAAAACTTTCCGTGTACCTTAAGGAACATAAGAAAAAATATTAGCTGAATTGGTCGAGCCGTTCTCGAGTTTTGCGCATAACAACATTCATTTTTATTTATATTTTTTAAGTTTTAAAATTAATGTATATGTTAGTTATTAATGTATATGTATATATATGTTATGGGCCTCTGTTTAAATACTTAAGATCTTTTTGTAAATATTGCCTGAAATAAATGATTAAATAAAAGTATAGATATAGATTAGTTTCCATCAAGAACTACCTAACATTTATTTCCTCCAAAATTATAAAACATTACTTAATTCTAGTTACCTAATGTCTTGATTGCTTAATCAACACGAAGCATTAAAATACTTAATGTTGTTTATTACTCATATAAATAGCTTTTATTGGAAATCGTTTGTCACACTTTAAGTACGAAACTGATAAAAAAATTTACAGGACAATATATTATATGTACTTACCTAAATTTTAATTTATCAGGGGTAAACCCCACATTACAGGTACATATAAAATAGCGCTATTATAAAATAACAGGTAAAAAGATTTAATTATATTATTACATTATCTATACAGATAAATAAAATTGAAGTGTCAGTTTGTAATGTCGATACAAAAGCTTTTTATTAAATGCATATAATTAACTGCCTCGGTGGTGTAGTGGTTAGCATGTACTGCTGCACATCCGGAGACCCTGGGTTCGAATCCCGGGTTGGGTAAAGTTAAGTCCTTCTGGTTAGTAAGCCTCAGTAACAGTCCGGAGTTGGAAGTTGGTGTTTCACGCCCGTGCCTCGGAGAGCACGTAAAGCGTAGTTGTTCCACCAGAGTATGAGAATGACAAGAATATAGAGTGCACTTGTGTCTGTGCGCACACGCAAGGGCTCATTTAGTTCCAAGCTTTTTATTTAATTTAAACAAAGTATTGAATTGAAAGCTCTATAGTTTTATTTGTACACATAAATAATATCCAATAAAACGGAACAACCATAACATTAACAAGATAAAATAACCTATCACACTGAAAACATATTATACACATAATCTTTTTTTGCAACTCCATTCATTGCAAAGTTACGTCACTTACAAGAAATAAGAATATAATTCTGTTGAACACCTGTTTGCTCTGAATGTAAACAACAATTTGTATATCGTGATTCACCAGTGCCTTCGCCAAGCCTCCTGCTTCATGCATATCTAATAATACGGCTGATCTCACACTATTTAAACCTAAAACTAGATTGGCAGCTAAAAATTACTCTTAATATTTATACTTTTTATATGTTAACATTGTCCAATTTATGTATCACTAGCATTGCCCGCGGCTCCGCCCGCGTTCAGATGACCAAAAACCAAATTCTTAGGTTTTACATATTAGTATACTCTTACATTGCAGTTTTTGTATTTTTTCTCAGAAATAAGATATTTTCCCAGGGTAAAAAGTATCCTATATGTTGACCCGGATAGCCAGCTATATCATACCAAATTTGATCAAAATCTGTTCAGTGGTTTTCTCGTGATTCGATAACAGACAGACAGACAAAAATTCTAAAAACTATAGATTCGGCCTTTGTATCGATAATATTGTCTATTTCAATAAGGTTTTCCAAAAAATATTTAATGTACAGATTCGACTCAGAATTTTATTATATATATAGACTAGCAGAACCCGCGGCTCCGCTCGCGCTAAAACTACAAAAATATCTCTAAAAAGGTAGATTTCATACAAACTGTTTTCCTCTATTATAAGGGGATAACCCTTATAAAATGAATTTCGAAAAATGCTAAAACACGTGTTTATTAATTTTTACTGAAGAGTATTAATACTAAGTTTCAAGTAATTTTGATCACAAATATTATTTTGGTTTGAATTATATTGTGTTTTCCTGTGAGAATAAAATAATATCCCGCGGTAAAAAGTAGCCTATGTCATTCTCCAGCCCTCCAACTATCTTCACACAAAAATTCACGGCAACCCGTCACTCCCTTTCGACGTGAAAGAAGGACAAACAAACAAACACACTTTCACATTTATAATATTAGTATACATTGGGATATGGGATTTGGGAACGATTTATGAAAACTGAAATTTATGTCCCTCTTTAGTGTGTACAAGTAGTTCGTGCAACACACCCAGCAGTCTAATATTAGACGAACATAAAACACTTAATTTTTCATTTATATTAATTCTTTAAGAAACTTAATTCTGAATCGCTTTTTATTAATATAGAACATAGAAGTTAAATTAAGAAAAGTTCTGAAAGTAAATAAGTTCAATGACTAAAATAAGTTTAACAATTAAGTTTAACAACTAAAATATTTTCCTTTTAAATTTTATTGTTAAAGATTACTGGAATACTTTTGCCGTAATGGTAAAATTATTGTAATTTATACAGCAATATATGAATTGGGTCAAGTTGGCAAGGTCCTGCTGCCAACAAAACCTATCCGCTCGATTCACAATAGGTTTCTTAGAAACGTCGTCATTGGTCGACGGCCTCGCCAAGTCTTGGCCGGCACATAAACAAATTTAAAATCGTTTCACACTGAAGATGAAATTATGTTTTATTTATGATATATTTTATGATAATTCCAGTTTTTCGTTTTATCATTAGAAGCTGTGTTCTGAGTCTGACTTGTAAAACTAAAAAACATTAGCATCCACATTAAAAGTGTTCGTTTCTAATTAAAACAATATATTTAAACATATATTTAGATTGTTACAAGGTCGAGATTATATACAATTTTTAACATATGTATGATAAATTAAAAAATATATATAACTAAAGGTATTGAGTGAATGTTTGAGTTAAGTATACCAAAAGCTGATGTACGTGTATTAATTGAAAATACAAAGTAGGTAATAAATAATATTTCTTTATATCATTTCCCGCCCTTAAAAAATTAATTGTAAGTTCTTTACACATCAATCATTTTTAAAATTAATCTTATTTATAAAAAATATTCAAAATGATACTTTACCTAGAGGTAAATGAACATTTCTTCGTTTACGTGTACAGTGTATAGAGTTCATAAAAATATTTAAATAATTAAAAAAAAGTTTCCATTATATTCATTGTGAGTAGTTTATTAAAAGTGTTAAGCGCCATCTCTTGTTGTATTTTCTTATTTCTTTAAAAATCGTCAGTGCCATCTGTTGTTCAGTAGCCTAGTACGAAACAAAAATTATAAAACAAAGTTTAATTTTCCTTTTTATTTAATTTAAATATTACTCTACAAAATATACGTAAGCAGCTCATCTTTATTATATAAATATACATGTTTATAATAGAATAATTAATTTTATAACGATCAGTACAATTTTGTACTCCATTTTATTTTGTATGTTAATTTTATACTATGGTAATGTTATGGGTTTTATTCATTCTATTTATGGTACGATTTAGATATATTTAATACTAGCGGCTCACCCTCGCTTCGCTCGGGTTCGTCGCTAGGTACGTTTTAAATAGATATAAAAAGAAAAAATCTTTCTTTCTCACATTTTAATTATATGTTTTAATACTTACCTATTCCGGACTAAGAGAAATCCAAAAATTAAAATATCATAAAAATTGGAACGCGGTCGAACGGGATAAAAAGTATCCTATGTCCTTCTCCTGGCTCTAAACTACCTCCCTGCCAATTTTCAGCTAAATCGGTTCAGCCGTTCTTGAGTTATAAGCGAAGTAACTAACACGACTTTCTTTTATATATATAGATTGTTAACAATATTTTGGCAGTTTAATTATTTCTTAAATTGAATAAAACCGTATATTTTTTCAATATTCTTACATAAATACAAAGAACATTATATAAACATTTTTCCAGAAAAACAAAGCTTTGATGTCTATACAAATTTTAAATCTTATACTAAAAATAAAAATTCTCTCTATAATAATTAAAATAAATTTATTTTATATTTTCATATTGAGATATTGTTGTTGTGCGAACTTAATAAAATATTTTATGGAACTTTTTATGTTGTAGGGATTTAAGAAATACTGGCAATACATTTTGTCTTTGACATTCAACGTAGTCTGACGGGTGGCGGGTACATCCGGCCCACGAAGTTGAAAAGGGTCCTTTTTAACGCGTACGCCATTGCTGGCGTATGGTGGTGTATTTTATTAAAAGAAAAATCATAAACCATCCAATATGGTGAGTATAAAATTTAGTCTTAGTGTTTAAAAAAGTGATGCAGAGAATATGTACTGATATTCTGCGGGTTTATTTTTCTAATTTCATGTGAAAAGAATTATTTAAAACTTAGGTTTTTCAATGCAGTCGACTTTGTGATCGGATGACGTTTTCACAGTGGTGTCGTGAATAAAGTGTTGTGAAATATAATGAAACATTATAAATCGTGTTAATCTTTATTATCTGAATTATAGCTTCATTAAACGATATTAAAATTGCTTTTTAGCAAAAATGAAACGTGCGTGTAACTGTCTAATTGCCATCTGTTTTGTGATAATCTTACAAGATGATAAGTGATATTTTCATTTGTGCAGGTGAATTTTACCGTCGACGAAATCAGACAGATGATGGACAAGAAGCGGAATATCCGCAACATGTCCGTCATCGCCCACGTAGACCACGGCAAGTCCACACTTACGGACTCGCTGGTCTCCAAAGCCGGTATTATCGCCGGTGCGAGAGCCGGTGAGACACGTTTCACTGACACCCGTAAAGATGAACAAGACAGATGTATCACTATTAAATCCACGTGAGTTTTTAAGACTTATCGATATACTATGTCAATGTAATGACCTTCCAATATGGCTGCACTTGCACATGCAGTTATGTTTCCAAGGATAAATTTTACCTTATTATTTTATTAGGCTTACCTATATATAATATAAGCGTACGAACTGAAGTAACTACTATTGTTCTAGTTATGAAAATCTTAATCTTCTTTGTTTCCATGATGATTGTTCTGACCACTTACAACTGAAATTCGGTGAAGATTTTTAGAACGGCCAGCTGATTTTTCTCAAATTCATTTTATGACTACCGGGCCTTTGGAACAATGGCTAAGCAAATTAAATTTACAGCGCCATATCTATGTTCTTCGAGTTGGAAGAGAAGGACTTGGTGTTCATTACAAACCCTGACCAGCGTGAAAAGAGTGAAAAGGGATTCTTGATCAACTTGATTGACTCACCTGGCCACGTTGACTTCTCATCAGAAGTAACAGCTGCCCTCCGTGTAACTGATGGAGCCCTTGTAGTAGTGGATTGTGTGTCTGGTAAGTAGCATAGTTAATTTTCCTAATTATCATTTGCATAATATTAAATGGTCATTTAGTCCACTTAATAATTTTAAAAGTGATTACTGATGTAATAATGAAAGGTGATAGATAGTATATTGACATTTCACTTAAAAGGTTAAAGGTTGCCAACTTTAAATGTCATAAGGAATATTGTACATAACATTGGAATATCTGTTATATTAGTATTTATACTAATGTTGTTTTTTAAGCTTAAAATAAGTACTGTTTTTATTATGAACATTTAAATGTCTTTGTTTCCATGATGATTGTTCTAACCATTTACAACTGAAATTCAATGAAGATTTCTAGAACGGCCAGCTGATATTTTTAAAATACTTAGACTAAAGTTCATCGACATGGTCTTGAGAACAATGGTTTAGAATATGTTTCTTCTCTCAGGTGTGTGTGTACAAACTGAGACAGTATTGCGTCAAGCTATTGCCGAGCGTATCAAGCCCATCCTTTTCATGAACAAGATGGACCGTGCTTTACTTGAGTTGCAATTGGAGTCCGAAGAATTATACCAGACCTTCCAACGTATTGTAGAAAATGTCAACGTTATCATTGCCACATATAATGACGATGGTGGTCCTATGGGTAAGTAGTTTTTTTTTATATCTTAACATTTCTATTTTGTGTTTTTTTAAGCTTATTATTATTCATTGAATAGTTTAAAAATTTAGGTATTACTGATAAAAGTCATTGCTAAAGATTTTGGTCAATAACATGAATGATTCAGCAATCTTTTTTAACAGGAATGGTAGCATAAAAAGAATACATATATTACATATTAACCAGTTCTATTAGTTTGTAAAAAAAATATTAAAATAATATATTTTAGTTAAAGTAATATAATATGTATGTTTATATCATTTTATTAATAACTTGTGTTCACACATCTTCACTTCACACTTTGCTATTTCATACACCTAAAGGTTGTCTAGAAGAAATCGCTGTTTTAGCGATAAGGCTGCCTCTAGTACACTTTCCTGTTACTGTATTGTATTTGACTTTATGTGTGTAAAATAGTATTTTATTATGTACATAAATATGTAAGCTCTATTGATATTAAAAGTCATAGGAAAGCCCATGATAGTGTACCTACTGATGATACTACTGGTTTCTAAAATGATTTTAATTAAGGTATAATTTGTTTTTTTTTGTAGTTAATTTTCTTACATGTACAATTAATGAGTGAATTGAAAAAATTGCTCTCAAATGTTTTTAAATCGTATTTGATAATCACGCGATGATAAAAAAAATTACGTTGCAAAATTATCACCTTATACCTATTTATTTAACACGTGAGTGGCGCAAAAGATCGATACTGTTAAGGTCAACAGCTGTTTTATAATGTACACGTGAAATTCGCATTGACGTAAAATATGCTGATGTATATTTTTACAATGAATATTTTGTTTATTTCAGATTTGTTGTATAATCATAATGATTCTTAGGTTCATAAAAAAAAAGAATTTTAGTTTTCATGTCATTGCATAATCATTATGCAGTTATTTGCATGTTTAGTTGAATCAATACTTTTTTTAATTTAAATAGACATAGTTTGCTTTATGTTATTTGTAAATGAAATGAAAAATTAAAAATGCTCATATTTATAGTGTTGTGAAAAATTAATAAAATCGATTAGTGTTTCGCCTTCAGTTTGCACATTTGACTAATCTAAATAAAGTAATTTGTAGTTGGCACTTATGCCTTTATACTATGCCATTATACTAGCAGCTCATCCTTGCTTCGCTCGGATTCGCCTCTAGAAAAATAATAAATTATCTCACGGGAACCGTACATTTTTCCGGGATAAAATTTAGCCTGATATAGATGTATGAGCTATATTATTGTAGTTTCATAAAAAATCTATTCAGTAGTTTTTGCGTGTGAAAGAGTAACAAACATCCAGACGTCCATACATCCTCAGAAACTTTCGCATTTAGAATATTAGTAGGAAGTAGGATTATAACAGGGACAAAGTTGTATCATTGTATAAAAATCCATACAGTACAGCGACGGCCACCGCCCATTGATTTTATCGGAAATGCTGTCAAATGCATGTCTAGAAATACCTTTATGGCTATAATGTCGTTTCATTGCAAGTTAGTTATACCCTTCAACCCTAAAGTCTTCCCTTAACAGATTATGTAGAAGCTAAAAACATTATTTAGAATGGTTTGAATTTTTATTTATATTTTGTTTTTTTTTTTAGTACTTCTTTACATTTTTTTTGATTTTTCTTTCATATTAGGTGAAGTACGTGTTGACCCCAGCAAGGGTTCCGTGGGCTTCGGCTCCGGTCTCCATGGTTGGGCCTTCACCCTCAAACAGTTTGCAGAGATGTATGCCGACAAGTTCAAGATTGATCTTGTCAAGCTCATGAACAGGTAATTGTTTTCCAATACAGATTCTCATGAAATGAACAAAGTCAGAGATACTTAGGTTGTATGATCAACTTAATAGTAAAATTTTAAATTTTTTTTAGTATTTGTTTTATAATAATTAGCGCTATGTCTTTCCTACTACTTGCATTTATGAAATAACTAGCAACTCACCCTTGCTTCGATCGGATTCGTCGCTAGATGATTTATTAAATTGACTTGAATAAACTAAATGTTAATTGAAGCTTACCACAATACATTACCAAAAACCACACCTTAATCGTTTAAGCCGTTGCTGAGATAGCGCGCACGAACGCAGGGACAAAAATTCTGAAAATCATTGCTTAGGGTTCCTACTTCCTTGCATTAATAAAGACCCCCAATAATAGGTTTTCTTAAATATCTTCCATGTACAGACAACGATCAGTTACAGTAATTATATGTATAGATTTATTCATGATTTTTCGTCCCATATTGATACTGGGTAAAGCCGTTAATGCTATACACCAGTGGCAGAAAGGACGGAAAGAGAATTCTTAGTTTGGATTGGTGAGACAGTCTTCATAGATGTTTTACAACAAAATCTAAGATACAAGATATATTGAATAATGGATATTTTTACTTCTATAAACTATTTTGTTTACATATAGTCATCCATTTTTAACAGATTATGGGGAGAGAACTTCTTTAATGCCACTACCAAGAAGTGGTCAAAGCAGAAGGATAACGAGAACAAGCGTTCATTCTGTATGTATGTGTTGGACCCCATCTACAAAGTGTTCAGCGCTATCATGCAGTTCAAAAAAGATGAAATTGACAGCCTGCTCAAGAAAATTGGAGTCACCATCAAACATGAAGATGCTGACAAGGATGGCAAAGCTCTACTTAAGGTAAATTTTAAATAAGTTGTTTAGTTGAAATGTAATTTTTTTACTTGAATAGCCATCAATAATTTTTTTGATTATTAAATAAGATCAAGTCCCAAGTGTTGCCAGTAGCTTCTGCCATAAGCTTCTGGGTGTCAAAGAGGACTGACAGCATCAGTCTTTTTGGAATTGGTTATAAGTCTTGTGACTTGTGTCCCCATAAATGGAAGATACATTTTTATATATTATTATTTTATACTTCCTACTAATATGTACTACATCTATAATGAAATTTACCCATCTTAACTCATTTTTCTTTATTGTGTAGGTAGTGATGCGTACCTGGTTGCCAGCTGGTGAAGCTCTGCTTCAGATGATTGCCATCCATCTGCCTTCCCCCGTGGTTGCGCAGAAATACCGTATGGAGATGTTATACGAAGGACCTCATGATGATGAAGCCGCTCTTGGTATCAAGGTATATCATGTTTAATTATTTAACTGAGAAAGTTTTAGAGAAACTTATTGTCGTAATAGAAATTTTTGAAAATTGTTATGATGTTGTCTTGAAGATAAATTAATAATTATATTTTTTTTTTTGTGTATTTTAGACCTGCGACCCTGAGGCACCCCTTATGATGTATGTGAGCAAAATGGTACCGACCTCCGACAAGGGCCGTTTCTATGCCTTCGGACGTGTATTCTCCGGCAAAGTTGTCACCGGACAAAAGGCCCGTATCATGGGACCTAACTTCCAACCTGGCAAGAAAGAGGTATGAGAAATAACCAATATTTATATACCTAAATGTTATAACATCCTTCCGCACCCCGTGCCGTGCCCTAGCGCGCGTGCTGTGCATTGTATACGCGCAGCGCGCTCGCGGTGAGGGCGGCGGTGCGTGCAGAAGCAGAGCAACTGGCGCGCGTCTAAACGCTGCACAGGACCGCTATCCTTATGTCCCGGGACTGCATGCTACGGCGCGTGCGATACAAATAAAACTTGTAATACTTAAAATTACGCGTATATTTGACTTTTTAAGTAATAAAATTTAGTGTTTCTCTCATGACTATATTTGCTTACGGCATTTTAAACGTCGAAAATCCAAAATCAAAATAAAACCACAAAAAATTCTGTAAAATAGTGTTATTTCAAATATTTTAACTCAATTGAATGATATGAACATAATTTATATCTAGTATATTATTTGTATAGGATATGTATGAGAAGACCATCCAGCGTACCATCCTCATGATGGGTCGTTATGTTGAAGCCATTGAAGATGTACCTTGCGGTAACATTTGCGGTCTCGTCGGAGTTGACCAGTTCTTGGTCAAGACTGGTACCATCACCACTTTCAAGAATGCGCACAACATGAAGGTTATTATGTTTTTCTACTATAATTTTGTGTTATAAAAAAAAACATTTTTAGATAAGCAGATATTCAATAACAATGATTTTATTAGGCAAATTTTCTATTTCTATATTTTAAGAACTATTAACTAATATTAAATACATCCATTAGGTCATGAAGTTCAGTGTGTCCCCTGTCGTGCGTGTGGCTGTAGAGCCCAAGAACCCTGCTGACCTGCCCAAGTTGGTGGAAGGTCTGAAGCGTCTGGCCAAGTCTGACCCTATGGTGCAGTGCATCAATGAGGAGTCTGGAGAGCACATCGTAGCTGGTGCTGGAGAACTCCATCTCGAAATTTGTTTGAAGGTAACAATTTTTGATCGATTGAAGTGCCATTGGATAAAAAAGTTTAAATGATTTTTTTTTAAAGTCCAAAGTGTTGCCAGTTGCTAATAACATAAGCTTCTGGGTGTCAAAGAGGACTGACAGCATCAGTCTTTCTGGAATTGGTTGTAAGTCTTGTGACTTGTGTCCCCATAAATGGAAGATACATTATTCATATTAAAAAAAATACACACAAACCTTAGTTGTGCCAAACGATCCCTTAGTAAATCAAATTCAAATAATTTTTATTGTATTAATGTTGCTATCACAATAAATTTTCTCAAAATAAAATTTACAAGAAATGTTATTTTTCCACTAGGATCTTGAAGAAGATCACGCCTGCATTCCAATCAAGAAATCCGACCCTGTTGTATCCTACCGTGAGACGGTCAGTGAAGAGTCCAACCAAATGTGTCTATCCAAGTCTCCCAACAAGCATAACCGTCTCTTCATGAAGGCTACCCCCATGCCTGATGGTCTGCCCGAGGATATCGATGAGGTAAATCAACAATGTACATCATATTTCAAATAATGCAATTAGAAAACAAAATATTTACTGAGTCTGAAATTGTGCTATCTTGCTTAAGAAAAATGGTTGTTAAAATTTCAATTGGTTTCCAGGGCCGCGTAAACCCACGTGATGACTTCAAGACACGTGCGCGTTATCTTGGTGAGAAATACGAGTACGATTTGACTGAAGCCCGTAAGATCTGGTGCTTCGGTCCCGAGGGCACCGGACCCAACATCCTGGTGGACTGCTCCAAGGGAGTGCAATATCTGAATGAAATCAAGGACTCCGTTGTTGCTGGTTTCCAATGGGCTGCCAAGGAAGGAGTCATGGCTGAGGAGAACTTGAGAGGAGTGCGCTTCAACATCTATGACGTAACCCTCCACACTGACGCTATTCACAGGTTTGTTGTCGTCTTAATCACAATTTTATGCCATGCTAATGGAAACTGTTTTGAAAAAAAATTTTTTACATATTTAGAAAATATAATTCTAATCTAT
Source organism: Brenthis ino (assembly GCA_921882275.1). Lineage (NCBI taxonomy): Eukaryota > Metazoa > Arthropoda > Insecta > Lepidoptera > Nymphalidae > Brenthis > Brenthis ino. The sequence continues at coordinate 8,455,271 of OV170221.1, forward strand.
TTTAATGAACAGAGGTGGCGGTCAAATCATTCCTACGACGAGAAGATGTCTGTACGCGTGTCTGTTGACGGCCGCGCCCAGGCTCATGGAGCCAGTGTACCTTTGTGAAATCCAGGTAAGGTTTCTATACCACATCAACAGAATTATTATTATTATTTTTTAATTGTAAATAAGATTTATCATAATTGTACTAACTAGGAATTTGACAACTTAGTAATATTTAAATTCAGTTTTTTTAAATAAAACTATAACTTTTCGGATTATTTCGCGGATTTATTTTCATTTTTGGTTCACGACTCAGTACAGTTTTTTTTGTTAGGAAATGACTGAATGTTGTGGATGCTATTTGTTTACCTAAATTAATTTGTAAATAAAGAGATTTTTTTTTAAATTCTAGTTAGTACAAACTGTTCTTATATTGTTAGCTTACTAAGAAATTAAGCAATGCCAACCATTGGAAACTTACGAGACATTAAAAATTATAGAAATAATCATTGCAAAGTTGCTAAATTATTATATAATTATATTTTACGATTAAGCTAACAACATAAGCACCTTGCATGAATATGAATCCCACGTGATTTCCTATGCGGACTGGTTTGTGCCTGGCCGCTCTTCCGACTCGTGGTAGAGTAACAGCTCTTTGTTTTGGCATTGACACCCAACATACCCTTTGCCTGAATAGGGGATCTAACATTGGAACAAAATTTTAACATTACCTGCAATTGGCAAATCCATTTATGATTCAAAATAAAAAAGGGGTCAATACTTAATATACATATATTTAAATGTTAAAAATCAATAATTTCTATTATTAAATACATTACAGTAACTTTTTGCACAAAAAAAATTAGAACCATCAAGAGTTTGGTCTTTTACGTCAATCCTACAGTTTTTTTTAAATAGCATATTGACATAAACCCCTGAAACCCCAATATAACTTCATATACCAATTGCATGTAACCCAACCTAAAAAATCCTTATTCCTCAACATCTATAATAACTAATTATTATAACCTATCCATAACACGTAACAGTGTCCCGAAGTCGCCGTGGGAGGTATCTACGGTGTGCTGAACAGACGGCGTGGTCACGTGTTCGAGGAGTCTCAAGTGGCGGGTACCCCCATGTTCGTGGTGAAGGCATACCTGCCCGTCAACGAGTCGTTCGGTTTCACCGCCGACCTGCGCTCTAACACCGGCGGCCAGGCTTTCCCACAGTGCGTGTTCGACCACTGGCAGGTACTGCCCGGAGACCCGTGCGAGGCCGGCTCCAAGCCCTTCGCTGTAGTACAGGTGAGATCATTATTTTTTACTGTGCTTCTTCAGATGCTAGTGTCTGATTGGAATGAAAAATTGCTGTATTTAATTCACATTATTTGCTTTAGTGTATTATAACTTCAGATATGGTTTTTAAATAATGTTATATCAAAATGCTGTCTATATAAATAAAATGTTAGCCACTAAATATTACAATATTCAAAACGTTGAAAAATAATGTTTATAACATCCTTCCGCACCCCGTGCCGTGCCCTAGCGAGCGCGCTGTGCGTTGTATACGCGCGGCGCGCTCGCGGTGAGGGCGGCGGCGAGTGCGGAAGCAGAGCGACTCGCGCGCGTCTAAACGCTGCACAGGACCGCTATTCTTATGTCCCGGGACTGCATGCTACGGCGCGTGCGATACAAATTACACATTACATAGCTTTTAGGACAAGAAAATTATTTAATTATAAGAATTCATAACTAAATTGCCTTTCTTATTTACAGGAAACAAGAAAACGGAAAGGATTGAAGGAGGGTCTCCCAGATCTAGCCCAATACTTGGACAAGTTGTAAACGTCGTAGCTAATGCAATACTGTAATATACAACAAGCGCCTCACGCACTTCGATTTCGGTTCGACCATTTGCCTGATTATGTCATCGAAAGCTGAACTTTCAATAAAATATTATATTTGAGACGCGTTATTAATAAATTTATTGTGATACCCGGCTGTATCTTATATTCAAACATCCCCACTTATCATCCATGTAGTCGGGAAACAGGACACTTTAATTATACTGTAATTAATTTTTAAATTATAATTTTTCTATTATAATCAATGTAGTTTTTATTTTGAAATTTTTGCTAATTAGTCATTGTTTTAAGGTGAGTGTGATTTTATCGCTTCTTTATATTTGGCTTATTTTTTTATCATTCAGAAATCCAAGTGATATTTATAATGTTTTATTGGTTTCAGATTCCAGTTTTTCTGCAAACCGTATTATTCAGGTAAAATATTTTTTATTAAAAAAATACTATTATAATTCTCAATATTATTTTTTATTAATTTCTTATTAGATCACATCTACAAACTATATGAAAATAAACTTATTCAATTCTCCTTTTCTTTTTATGATGAGTTTATCACAGACCTGTTCTGATATATTTGAGGACACCAATTTACTTATTTCTGATTATTATTATATATTATGTAATATAAATATATGTTTTTCAAAGTAATAATTTTTAATAAATATCTTTACAGGTAACAAATGGTTTGCTGCTTTTGATTAACAACAGGTAATATTTTATTTATTGAACTTTATAATATTAACTAAATTACTCTAATGATTCAAATAATTTTGTTTTGTTTGGTAATTTTTAAGATGTCTTTAAGATACATAACCTTTTTTAGCAAATAAAGCTGAGACTGCATTAATTTAACTTTTAGTGTTACTGGCCAACCTAGTAACAAATAAGTAACATTATGATGACAAAACTGTACCATACGATTTCTGATGGCTTACAAGCTCAACAGGCCTGATTTATTATGTTGTTGTATTTATACTTTAATCCAACGACATTAGAAATTAAATATTATATTCTATTTCAGAGACTGTCAAGTTGTGCCAAAACATGGATGGACCTACCACCACCTTCACAATAAATACAAGTATGTAAAAATGTACTCTAACACTATAAATACTTAGTTTAAAAGATCGCCGTAAATATTACATTAGGCTTATTTATATTTTTTGTTGGAGAAAGATCTGTACTGGACCGATTCCAAAAGATTCTTACGATTTTTATAAATAAAATTCTAATATGTAGACAGGCACTAAATTAAAATGTATATATGCATATGTTGTAAATTGGGTAGCACAATTAATGAGAAATATATTTCTTTTATGTAAGTGATGATAAAATATATGCCAGATGTTATTGTGATGGTTTCATAAGCTCAACAGGACTGAGAGATGTATTATTGATGTTAATTGTGTAACTCGTATTTATGGGATGTTAACATTTTGTTTTCTTTTACCAGCCGAGGAAAATAAGGCAGTGGAAATGGATGTAATCTGGTGAGTTTTTTTTAATGTATATGATGGAATTTTGGTTTAAATACCCCTTTTTGATGTGAAACATCTATTAGCGCGCTTTGGCAGTAAAACTGACTCGTATGGCGTGACGGCAAACGGGATGACGCTGTCATGCCTCTCGACTCCCTTGTGTGTGCGCGCGTATGCGATACTTTGTTGCTTCTCAGTGTAAGCTGCGTAATGTTTCTTTACATACTCCATATTTCGTTATAAGATAATATTAACATAGATGTTTCACATCTGCCGGGCGTCCCTCGACCGTCAGGTTTTTTTAAGATACTATATGATGATCAAATCACAGACCTGTTCTGAATATCTTTGAGGTCAATCTTTATATTTTTCTGATTCTTATTCAAAAGTAATTATTTTGCGCTTTATGATATTGCTTATTTATAATTTATATTTTTTTCTGTGCAGGTACGAGGGGAGGTCTAAAAGTTCATAGAATGGGAGGGGATGGAGTGGGGATAGAGGCGCTTGCTGACTGTCATACTAATTGGGGACTCATTAGTATTAAGAGACGTGCCGAAAAATAGATTTATGTCTATTGAAAATAAATATTTTGAAATAAATCGCTTTTTTTTATAATTCTCAATCTTTCGACATACTATCACCTAGATTATTATAAAAATGATCACTATATACCTTCTTTGATAATTTTGTTTTCTCTTCGTAAAATTTCTCTAACGTAGACTTATTCTTTAACAATGATTAAGGTTAAATGAAATAGTTGTAATCCAAGTAACCTAGTGCTCCGAAGTCGCAGGATTAATGCATATAACGACGTATATATTATGATGAAAGCGAGTCTCAAGAGATATGACACTAAAAGTAAACAATGCACGCTGAGAGCACTTAATATTTAGCTTCAGCTGCCGCTAGTTACATTTTCGGTAAAAAATCATTTGAATATCTATTTCTGTTTAAAATATTATCGTTCATTTAATGAAAGACAGACATGAACTTAGGACCTATGCACACCACGTTTTATAAAGGCATCGGCGTGTTGGCTGCGCTTATTCTGCGCTGGCTCTAAACACCACGTTTCATAGACGAGCTGACCACACCCGTTTCCTGAATGTACAGTTGCATCGATAGCGAATATTCTACGCGGATAACTTAAAAAAATCAGATTTTATGTCTTGGTTGATGATAAGCGGAGTTAGTTCAGTCTAAGTATTGCCTTTATAAAATCTGAATGTGAATCGGAAACTCGTTTAGAAGATAGTAATAAAAGTTTAACATAATTAAAAACCACAACTGAAAAATACATAGCGTTGTTCTTCTTTATCTATAGCAATTCATTATATCAAGTGCAGTTTATCATGTTTAACAAATAAATGAAGGATTAGGTATATCTCGCTTTTTGCCGGTGCAGGGTAATCTGTTTATCGCCAATAATTACGCATAGTTCGTTGATAAAACGAAGAAAAGAAACAGCTATGTAATATTTAGATTATTTACAACTATATTAGTGGTCTGTAGATAATTTATATTTTATGTGAGTACGTAATATCCCAGTGCTGCCAATTGGCGGGTAAATTACCCGAAAAGCGAGTAATTTTAGGCGATTTTTGATGGCGGGTAATTTTGACGGGTATTTTAGAAGAAAACTTAAAATATCAAATTAATCACCTGAACTAAGATAGTTAAGGTGATTAATTTGATATTTTAAGTTTTTTTATGTTTGATTTAATAATTTACAGCTGTTAAATCGAGAACTGATTACAACTGTCTAGAGACTGTTATCTGGCAACCCTGTAATATACCATTAACCATTATTTTACTCCAAAATGGCAACTCTAGAACTGTCATTGTTATTAAAATGATTACGTCAAAAAGTACTGAAGGTCGTGGCTGTGCGCATGTTAGGTAGAAATAAATAAATTTCAGTAAGTCTCATAGTTTCATGTGGGACAGGTTATTCAGCCGAATCTTTAATAGTTTTCATAAAATGTTGCCCGAGGTCGTATTTGTACTTGGAGCGCCCGGCGCGGGCAAAGGCACACAGTGTTCTCTTATTTCTAAAGAATTCGGCTTTGTTCACCTCTCTGCTGGAGATTTACTTCGAGAAGAACGGCAGCGGCCTGGTTCAGAATATGGCGAAATGATCGAAGAAAAAATTAGAAATGGTGAAATAGTTCCAGTGGAAGTAACGTGTTCGCTTATACATAAAGCTATGCAAAAGTCTGGTAAGACACAATTTCTCATCGATGGATTTCCACGTAATAAAGACAATTTAGAAGGATGGGAACGGGTAATGTCAGATAAAACTAAGTTGCTGTTCGTATTATTTTTTGAGTGCTCGCGGGATTTGTGTACGCAACGTTGTTTAAACCGCGGCGCTGCCGGCAGCGGTCGATCGGATGATAACCTCGAAAGCCTGAAGAAAAGATTCAACACGTATCTAAATGATACCATGCCTATTATTGAACATTATGATGAGAAGGGATTAGTGCGGAGGGTTAATGCTGAAAATGGGCCTGATGAAGTATTTACGAAAGTAAAAAAGGTTTTTTACAATATGGAAAAGGTAGCTAATTAAATTGTGAATCACACAAATAGGTCAATAAGAAGTTCGTCACGTTAAGAATATTGATTCCAATAGGGTATTACTTTCCTTGCCAAAGTTTAGTAAAGTGCAGAGTTCAGAAATGTAGCTTCTATTAAAAAAATTAAACATTATTTATTATCTACAAAAGTTTTGAAAGATTAAATAATTGTCTTTAACAATTCTAACTACAAGGTTGACTTCGTCATGTCCCAGAAGACCTTCATACTTTTTTGTAATAATAGCATTATTTTATGAGAATAACTAAAGGTCACTTGCTGCAAAAATCACCTGTCACTTAGCTTAAAAGTTTACACAATGGTAGTGTTTGTGGCATAGGCATATGGCATTTATAAAAATTATTTATTTCATACATTAACTGTTTCTGAATAGAATCAAATTAGATACAATAATTAATAGTATTATATGGATCCATTACCTTAAAAAATGTTACCTCATTAGCATTTTTCTGCTTAAAAATCATGTTATAAATAAAATAAAAAAAGGATTGCATTTAAATGTATAAAATCAAGTCTATTTATATAGAACTCAATCTTTGTTCTGTCATAAGTTAAAGTAGCCTAAGCATGCAATTATATATATTATGTAAATAAAAACCAAAGTTGAAATAACCAATACCTATGTTTTATTTAATACCTAACATTAGGCAAAATATACCTAAAGAAAGAGATAACAATTTGAAGTAAGAAAGTAAATCAATATAACAAATTATTAAACATATTATATAACTTATTTTCAATGGTTATTTTATATCTGTATCTATACTAATATTATAAAAAGGCAGTTTGTTTGAACGGGCTAATCTCAGGAACTGTTATTCCGATTAAAAAAAAATCTTTTTACTTTAGATAACTCGTTCATTGAGGAAGGCTATAGGCCAAATGTCACCCCTGAAAAATGTATGGTTCCTGTGGGATAGATTTGTTTTGAGGGACAAACGCGAAGCGAAGCAAGGGTGAGTCGCTAGTATATCATGCTTTATTACACATTTTAGCATTGCCCGCGGTTCCGCCCGTGTTCAGATGACCAAAAACAAAATTCTTAGGTTTAACATATTAGTATACTCTTACATTGCAGTTTTTGTATTTTTTCTCAGAAATGAGATATTTTCCCGCGGTAAAAAGTATCCTATACGTTGACCCGGATAACCAACTCTCACCATACCAAATTTCATTAAAATCCCTCCAGCGGTTTTTCTGTGATGCGGTAACAGACAGACAAAAATTCTAAAAGCTATAGATTCGGTCTCTGTATCGATAATAATGTTTATTTCAATAAGATTTTCCAAAAAATATTTAATGTACAGATTCGGCTTAGTTACAATTTTATTATATGTATAGATGTCGGTATTGTGTTCTGTCAATTCTCAGAAAAAAAAATGTTTCATAGAAAAATAGACCCAGAAACGAACCCTTTTACTTATATTTTTGTGTTATATTATGATATGGGAAATAAATTAAACGCATATTTATTCATATTTTTATTGAAACAATTAAGCATCTTACATTTATTGCAATAATGCCAACTGTTAAAAAATAAGTAAGTACAAATAAAATAAAATGTGTTACAGAAAAACAAAAAAAACTCAATGGTGCATTAAACTTAAAAGTTTTCTTAACTCTATAAAAATAACACACAAAGTAATTAAGTTTCTCAACTCAAACAACAAGAATGTCATTAATCTTTAGTTTTAGAATGTTAAAGGCATTTATTTATCAATACATGTTTATCCTCAATAAGTAAGTATTGAATTTCAGAGCAGTATCAGTTTTCAGTCTTTGCAATACAGCTAAGGACACAATGGATCACTCGGTGACAGTTTGCTATCACTTAGTATAAAAATGTGAAAAGATGTTCTATTTATACTATCTTTCTTTGTGTTGCAGTCTTTTAGTAACTTTATATAATATACTTTATTATTAGTAATTTTGCATACATAGTGAAAAAGGGTCAAAACTTGAATTAACCTATATTGAAAAAAAGTGGTGTATAGATTTAAGTGATTAAATAAAACTAAAATAGTAATAAATAGTTTACATTAATGATATTTAAATAAAACTAAAATACTTACATTTTCAAAATTGTTTAAATAATACTTTGGTTGTTATATCAGTAGGTGAATGATCGCTTAAAAATGAAAATGAAGTATAAAAATATTGAGATCTTGAACCAGATAATCTATAAAGTCTTTATGGTTATAAATAAGCCCAGTTAACATTACAATAAACGTAATAACTGTTTATGTATATCCAAAAATATAAAATGTGACTGAGAAGTAAATATTTTAAATTTAAATCGAATATCATTTTTTTTAAAAGTGACATTAATAACAGAATTCCTATTAGGATTCATTACGATTTCTAAAGTATTGTCTGTTCGCCTATAAAAAGAAATTGAAATATTGAGATTCTAAAATCTAATATAATATATAAACAAATAAAACGTTATATGTAATCTATACAATACTAGCAGCACTATAAGTATGTATATATTTCTTATTACAATAATAGTGAATGCAGAGTTTAATATTAAATATCTGATCCGGTCAAATTACCTGTCTCTTGTTCCGAAGATTGTAGATTCTATTACCGCTTAGGGCAGACTTTACTTTCACCATATTGTGTTATTTTTAGCAAAAGGCTGTTGACTTGTTTTAATTCCTTTTATAACTAGCACAACTATCACAAACTTTGACCAGACTTACATTAAGCATTTTGTTATAATAGCTTTATAATATGCTCATTAAAATACAATATTTATCATCCCTTAATTATATATTTTAATTTACTTTTAAGACATTGGTATTACATATTTTTCTATGTCATGGAATTTTGCAAAAAAACCTCATTCTTTTAGAAAGAAAGAGACAATTGCTAAACTAATATTAAATTTAATAACGGATATATTCAACATACATTATAAGTTTTGGAACAATCTATGTCAACATCTAAAGCGGAAGCTGCTTACAGTAAAATAATACAAAATATGTTCCATATGATAATAATAATAATTAGTAATAAAATTCGAGACATTTCAATATCGACATGTCATTAACATAAGACTAGGAATGAAAATAATTGAAAGAATGTCACTTCTGTTCTTTTCCGTCTCACGTGGAATAATGTAACGACGGCAAAATAATAATAATAATAATAATAAACAAATCAACTTCTGGGAATTACAATGAAATATTAAATAATGTTACTAAATTATTAATAATACCGTAACAAATGTTTGTTTTCATAATTACGTATTATATCTATGTATCATTATAATTTTCATTACACATAATTGTTCAGTTAATTGGAATGCGACATTGACATAAACATATAAAGCTTTGCATTTCGTAATACATTAAAGCAGCACACATGTATAACACTTACTAACAATTATAATTATATATTGTTTATTCAAATATTTAAAAATAGTTACCGTTTAAAAAAGGTACTCAATAATTTGACGTAAGGTTAACAGACGTATTCGTCAGAAACCAAAAATAGTAGTACATATTCTAAAATAATGATTACTTATCGTGTGCCGTAATTAAATTATCGCAAAAATAAATTCACACTTTCAATATCACATGTTTCCATTAAATAAGACAAATGCGGACGTCATATTGGCAATATTACAACACTGTATTAATTTTTGAAACATCTCAATTATGAGAATATAGACAAAGAGTCCAATCACAATAGGGTTTCATATGAGAAATCTGTCTGCAAAATTTTTTAGAGCTTATAGTTCTAGAAAGTTTACTAAGTTAATTAATTGAAAAAATGAATTCACGCTATAATAACTATGTGTCTTTCTTTAATACTTAGTAATTTTGAACAGCTTGCTTTGCTTACATACAATAAATAAATAGTTTTTTTTTTACATTTCCTCTTGGGACATAGCGACCGTAGCGCTCTCTGCGCGACCATTATTATTTTTTCAAATGTTTGGGACAACTTTTACATATAGACTCATTGTCTATATTCTTCATGATCTCAATCTAGAATTACAATGTTGTTCGTTGGATGTTTGTTTTTGTTTTTAAACAGGCGTGGGTCCTTCGTCGATCTCTTCTTTAGCGAAAGACAAGAACACTTCCTCCAAGGTGGTTTCGGTGACGGAGTAGTCCTCCAACAGCGTGGGGAACTCGCTCTTTAGACGTTCCAGTTCTGAGAACAGGTCGCTGTATCTCAGCGTATCGTTGATGTGGTAGTGTAGACGCGTCTGAAAAAAAGTTTAATTATCATGGAATCTCGACAAAAAGTAAAATTAGCTCAAATGAATCAAACCAAAATATACTTTATTCACACAGACTTATGTTTTTCAATTTAAATTAAATGTCAATAATATGTTAGTGCTTGAGGAATCTATGTATATATTATAAAGAGAAAAAAAAATGATTTTTTTTTTGTATTTTTGTTTGTAATGGATAAACTAAAAAACTACTAAACCAATTTAAAAAAATCTTTCACCTATCATAAGCTGCATTATCACCGAGTGATGTTACTCGGCCGATGTTGGCCATTTTATTTAAATTAGAGATCCCCACGAAAATAGCAAAATTGCACTAATGTAACCTATGGTATCAATATTACCTATATTAGTCATTATATTTTGTTGTACGCTGAACCTATATTAGTTTACAAAATGTCAATAGATTGCCTATCCCTATTAACATTGTCGGATGTGAAAATCGGCAACTTTACAGGGGAGTGCGTCAAAGTTTGAATTGTTGATATTTTTTAAATGTACAAGTTAGGTTAACAAAAATTTCTTGTGGCTATTTTAAAAACTACACGTAAAAAATATTTTTTTTGTTGCAGCTACTAAAAGAAGAGAATTTTTAAGAGTGATTAGTAAAATAAAAAGAAAATGACAAATTTGCATATCCGACAATATTAATAGGGATAGGCGAGATGGTGTCAGAGCTTCCTTACTCATCAGTATTTTAAATTATCATTATTTATCAATAATACAATCTTGAATGATACTTAATGAACGAGGTAATAAATATATAGTTCAAGTGCCGTCTTGGCTTAGCCTAGATGTAGTTATTTTTTTCTTGCATTTTTAAATAAAACTATCTTTTCGGATTTTTTTGCGGAATTATTTTGATTTTTGATCCCCGATGACGCTTAGAATGCTTTACAGCAATCATGGTCACGGGAGAGACTAAGGTTTTAGACGTCTCAAAAGCGTTACATAGTTGTTTTTTTAGCCGTTAGACTCACGAGGCAGTTATTTCCATAGTTCTATGTATTACAGAGGCAGACGTTTACAGAATCACTGTTTTCGTCGCAACGAATGTAGTTTTAGAAGGTTTTTTAAGGAACAGAGATATATATTAAATATATATTCGTATTCAGCCCTTTTTAACGTCCTATTGTTGGGTACAGCCTTCCCTTCAAATACGAGGGGGATCAGGCCATAGTCCACCACGCTGGCGTGTGAGTGCGGGCGGACCGAGTATGTCTTTCGAAAACTTGCTAGATTTCACGTGGTTTTTCCTTCACCGTAAGACAAGTGGTAATCATGTTAGAAATGATTAGCACATGAAAATATCAGCTTACCTTATGTTCATCTCGGAGTGTGCAGTTGAACTTTTCTTGTAGCGAAGCTTTTAAACGGGTCAATTCCGACATAGTGCTGTCCGTTTCTAGAAGTAATTTCAATAAATTAATTAATATTAACAATAAATAAATAAGTTTCGAAGAAAAAAAAACAAAAATTGACTAATTTCTGTGAAGAAGCCTGTGTGTGCACACACGTACACCAGATTTTTACCAAATCTTTGATTCCTTACATCTTTTCAATAAGCTATTAAGCATTTTAGACTTCAATTTACATCACGGTCTACGTTCTATTTACGTCCATGATTTTAAAAAACTTTTGTGTAACAACGTATATTAAAATATCATATTGTTACGTAGTTGAGAGTGTAGGAAGTGTTTACACCAAAATAGTAGGTACGTCAGACCTGTCAATTCTGAATCATACTCAAGAATAGGTTCCAAAAAAAAGAAAATTAAAAACGTATTGTCATACGATAAGTATAGTTAATGGTAAGTTGCCGTGAGTGCGAGAGGGACAAAAGATTTTTCAAAATGGGAATGAAAATTGCTAGAACATTTTTGATTACATTTTTTTTTGTTTATGCATTTAACAAAGGCGGTAGTGTATGAAGATCAGCATTAAGTGATAATCGAGAAACACGAAGGCTAAAAGTGGTGGAAAAATAGTGCTTTGACTAAGATAAAACTTAAAGCTCTCAATAAGTTGAAGCAATTTAACATCTGTAGTACTATTTTTGATTTCAGAACTCTAGCTCGTACATTTCTCTCGTATATCAGAGTAATATATATGTTATACAGATACAGTGATATATTAGGAGGGCACTGAGCTTTTGGCGCTAATTGATTTTAGTAGGACGAAAGCGGGCAAGGGTTTAGTTAGAATGACGGAACGCGTCCAAATTTAGGTATTTTCTTCGTATAATTAAAACAAATACACATTTTGAAAATGTAAAAGTGTATACGTTATAGAAAACGTATAGTTTTGTTATTATTAAAAAACTGATGGACTTCTTTGTATAATTTACGCCGCACTAAGGGTTTATTTTGTTGTTTAGAGATCATTTTGGTTTTTTTTTCTATCGAGGCAACTATATGTAATCGTGTTTCTAAAGTGTACGATTTCTAGAATAAATTCTTAAATATCCTACATATTAATGGCATAATTAGAGTTTTAGTAATAACAATACAGCAAGGGATCAAACGAACGCAATTATTTCGTAATTACGTTTCGCTGCCTCGGTGCGCTCTTAAAGTATTCTGGTGGAGGGATACATATATTTTTTTAATTTACTATGGCACCATAGATAATTTATATTATGTTTTGTCTATGACCTTGTATCAGTTTATTTATTTATTGTGTTTTTTTCAACTCACATTTATATTTGATATTTGCTTTATAATAAAACTACTACGTTATTGAACTCCGCAGGCGGAGCCACAAGAAAAGGCTAGTACTCGATATAATAAAACTATGAAAATGGTTCATTAATCAAATGTATAACAATATAAAAAATGTTACCGTCAGCGGGCGTTAGTGTACGTTTTGTTCTTGATCCGTCATTTTATTTATATGTGATTTTTAAATTTTTATATTTTACTTTTAGTTGATAATGAATTTTAGTAGTAGCACTACACGGGCGAAGTCCTATATATAAAGATAAAAATCGGTCAATTGCGAGTTTGACTAGCACACCGAGGGTTCCAAACTACAAATTTATGGTTTTTGGATTTTTCCTTATAGTTAGTTGTGCTATAAGATATTGCTTATTGGCAAATTTCATGATCCCACGTCATCGGGAAGAATAGATTTTAATTCGCTTGCGAATGTCAAAATATGCGACATAAACTAAAGATAAGATTAAACGTATTTTGCGGAATTCAAAATTCAAAATATTTTATTCAGCATTAAATTATTACAATTTTTTACTGAACGTCATGAGTCTACTACCAGTTCGGAAAGAAGAAGCCTCAGACCTGAGAAGAAGTGGCGAAAGAAAGATTATTGCGTGCGTTACCGTCTCTGTCGGCGCGCGCGCCGGCCCCGCGCGCCAGGCGCAGCAGCACGGCGTGGCCGGCGGCGTGCGCGGCGCGCAGCGCGGCCGCCTCGCCCAGCGCGCGCACGCGCCCGCGCGACATGATCGCGATGCGCCCGCACAGCGCCTCCATCTCGTCCATGCTGAACCAATGTTTACCGTTATACTCTTTCTTGTGTTGGAGAACTATCTCATTCATGTTACAGAGGAAGAGCCCGTGAACGCCAGACCTTCGTCGTTTTGTAAAGGCTGAAAGTTTGTCAGCGCATGCTCCCGACACAGATAAGAACGATGGACTATTATGAAGTTTAGGCTATGGTGGTTTTGGCAGGTACACGGTACTAAAGGTGTGTAAAATACCGATCTAAATTCGTCAAATAATAAAGTGTGGTTTTTTGGTATTACCTTCAAAATATTATTAATAAAAACTTTTTAACAAAAAAATAAAACCGACTTCAAACAAATGCACTAAAAAGTAAAAAATAACTGATTGGTAGTTTTCATTTACTATACATACCCAATCAAATATTTTCGAAGTCGGTGTGCTTTGCTTTGTATGGGCTGGCACCGGTTTCGAAAATATTTGATTAGGTATATATTTAATAGGTAGGCTTTAATTACTTAGCCAAAGCACACCGACTTCGAAAATATTTGATTAGGTATGTATAGTAAATGAAAACTACCAATCAGTTATTTTTTACTTTTTAGTGCATTTGTTTGAAGTCGGTTTTTATTTTTTTGTTAAAAAGTTTTTATTTTTCCCTTTTTAGTGTACACAGTAGTAGCGAAGTAAGAATTCTAACGTGTTAGGCTTGTCAAATCAAACAAAATAAGCCCAAACTCAAAGTATCTACTATTAGCCGTTGAAAAGTTCCACCTATCCACCTTCTGGCCTTACCATAAGATCAGGTCAATAATAGCGAACCACTGTACTATCAACGGAAATAGAAACACTTGCAAATTTAATGTTAATATGACAATTAGAAGTAGGTTAAATTCATCATTAGCTGTTTTTCCACCCTTAGGGGTGGTATTTTTTTTTTGAAATTTAAATGGGACCAATCTGGAAGTATACCCTTTCAAACAACACAAAAATTGTCCAAATCGGTTCATAAATGACGGAGTTCTGAGGTAACAAACATAAAAAAACAGTCGAATTGAGGACCTCCTCCTTTTTGAAGTCGGTTGAAAATCACGTCATTCAATGCCAGACACTTAACATGGCAAACCCTTGCCAGACACTCTTCATGAAATCATAATTCTACTTACGTTATAGTATAAAAACTGATTTTTATATATAATACTTGGGTAATAATAAGATGATTTATAAGACTGCTAGCATAGCATTTATTACACACCATGAAAAATGTTCCAAACAAGTTGGGAGGCATTTCTAAGAAAATGTTGCAAATGGTCACCAAAGTTGAAGTGCTAAGAATTGACTTTATTTTTGATTTTTGACTCACCCTCGCTTCGCTAGGGTTTATCCCTACCTCAATTCCCTATACAAACTTTCATCTCTATTTTCACCCCCTTAAGGGATGGTTTCCGGAATAAAAAGTATCCAATGTCCTTTCTAAGGTCTTAAACTATCTTCTTACTAAATTTCATCTATACCGGTTCAGTAAATTTAGAGATTACCCCCTACAACGTCACACACTCATAATCTCATAAACTTTACCTCTTTATAATATTAGTATAGATACAGCAGGTAACATTAAAATGCTAATATGATAGAAAGGTAAATTATAGTTTTAAAGATTGACTCTAAAAAAATAAGATAACCTTAGCTATTAACGTCTAACATAATATTTTATTTGTATGCTAAAACACTGATTGTGATCTTTTTTCCGTTATATATGTTTTATGTATTTAATTGAAACTCAGGGTTAGTATATAATTAACTGCTGATGTATTACAATTTCAGGTACCTACTATTATAAAATTTTAGTAATTATTTTAGTATACAATTTAAATAAGTCGCGTGTCACCTGTGCGAACAGACGACGAGCGCTCGGTCGTGGGCGCGGCGCACGGCGGCCCACACGCGGCGGCGCGCCGCCACGTCCACGCCGGCCGTGGGCTCGTCCAGCAGCGCCGTCGCGCCGCGGCACAGCGCCGCCGCCGCGCCCAGCCGCCGCGCGCACCCGCCCGAGTACGCGCGCACCGCGCGCCCCGCGTACCGCGTCAGCCCTGCGACCACGTACACACAATCAATACTCTATTGGTGGCAATCTTGTGCAATCATATATACATTCAAAAATTACATATACATTATTATAATAACAAAAATTATGTCATACATATATAAGTATTTATATTATATTATATATATACGTTAAACGTTACGTAAATAATAAAAGTTTTATTTCCACTTAAATATCAACAAAAAAGAAACATAAACAGCACCATAATAGATTGACTCACAGACTGACTACACTGAAATTTAATTTAATTTAAAATGTAAAATTGACCATTTAAAAGTGCTTTTAAAAGTTTATTTGATTAAAGTATATTTTGATTGATTGATTGCTAACTAACCGACGGTGTCTATCCAGGCGTCGGCGTCGGCGCGCGCGTCGCGCGGCGCCAGGCCGCGCAGCGTCAGCAGCAGCACGAGGTTGTCGCGCCCCGACAGGAACCCGTCCAGCGCCAGGAACTGCGGGCAGTAGCCCAGCGACCGCAGGTACTGCGAACATATTAATACTTTATACATACAATATGAAAAATATTTGTCTTACTATGGGAACTGTGTAATACACGATCATGCAGCCGGAGACAAAGGAAACGCGCGTACTTCGTTGACCGTTTATTTCACCACTGACTGCACAAGTTAATTACACCCACAATATAATAAACATACATATTTTACATTTAATTATTTTTCTTAGTTTTATTTCCATTTTTTGCTCGTGAAATTTCGAATAGTTTAGAGTGTGCTGTAAAGCATTTAAAATTTCGGGAACAACATTTTAAACTGGGTTTTTAAAGTCTCAAAAGTCATGATTATTACAGACGTTGTTTAACCATACATTTAATTAGTATTGCTTTCGTAATACAATTTAAAAATACTTCATTTTTGTTGGTATTGTAATCTATAACAATCCATTGTAAATCTACTTCAGGTAGCTATTTTAGATAATTTAGTTAATTTTAATTTATTAAAATGATCGGGACAATATTCTAAAGAATTTTAAATCAAATATTCACCATCAAACACCTAAAATGATGATGATGTTCTCCTGATCGATTCCGTCTACGGCGGCCAATCTCATTGAGACTAGCCAACTGCGCAGGAGATATTATAGTGCAGCGCGTGTACGCGCAGACACAACGTGCACTCTCTATTCCTGTCACTCTCATACTCCGGTGGGACGACCACTCGACACGACCGGTGAGAGTGTCGGCGCAGGACCGACGGTTTTACGTGCTCTCCGAGGCACGCGGGTGAAACACCGCCATCTTCCTAACTCCGAGCTGTTACTGAGGCTTACTTTCTAGAAATACTCAATAAACTTGGCCCGACCCGGGACTCGATCCCAGGACCTCCGGGTGTGCAGCCGTACATGCTAGCCACTACACCACTAAGGCAGTTAAACCTAAAATACTAAATATAATATCTATACATAAAATAATCAGTATAAAATTTTCGCGAATTTAATTTTATTTTTGGTTCCCGACGTTTCGAATGCTTTACAATCATAGTCACGTGCATGATTTCATGGAAAAAATTCGAAAAGATAGTATTAATTAAGAAAATATTATATCGATATCCAATATATCTATTAAAATAACAACAAAAAAATCAGATGGATTAGATAAATACATACA
The DNA here is from genome assembly GCA_921882275.1 of Brenthis ino. Lineage (NCBI taxonomy): Eukaryota > Metazoa > Arthropoda > Insecta > Lepidoptera > Nymphalidae > Brenthis > Brenthis ino. The sequence continues at coordinate 8,472,637 of OV170221.1, forward strand.
AAAGAGACAAACAAGATTATTAAAAATATAATAAAAAATCACCTGTCCGGAAAGCATGTTCATGAAATGTCCGTTAGCGAATATGGAGCCCTTTGTAGTGCACTCTACAGCTGTTAGCATTTTGAATATAGTGGACTTGCCCGCGCCGTTAACCCCGAGGAGACCGAAACATTCACCTGATAGAATATTATATTGTTAGGATTAGAATTATTATTAGTTTCAGGTAGTTAGTTATGTATATATCAGGTATATATAGTATATCAGGTAGTTAGGTAGTTTAGGTTCAGTAGTATCTTACAGGAAATAATGGAAAATATACGGGTTGTAAAAATAACAATTTCAAACCAAAGTGGCCTATGTTACTGTCCTTTGGATTAGCAATAAAGTTTAGTGTTTTTACTTATTTTTATTTATTTATTACATAGGTCGCCAACGGAGCATACATTCATACAATTGTCGAACTTATACTATATACAATATCTTATATGTAAGTTCATTTATAAGATGTATAATTTGAAACTAGTAGATAGATTTATTTATCAATGAAAAACATAACTAGCATTTTTGGATTTTTTTAAATAAACTAGCGATTCACCCCCGCTTCGCTAGTTTCGGCCCTAGGTCGATTCCACATACAAACTTTCATTCCCATTTTCACCCCCCTAAGAGTAGATTTTCGGGATAAAAAATATCCTATAACCTTCCCAAGATATCAAACTCATATATCATCATCTTATCAAATTCATCTAAATCGGTCCAGTAGTTTCGGAGCTTATTCGATACAAACAAACAAAAATATATCTTCTTTATAATATTAGTATAGATGGACAAATATAGAAGTAGTGGTTTAAGTGCATAATATGTACATCACGCATGACTAATAAGCTTTTTGTAAATTAAATGATCAAGTATGATGAATTACCCTTTTTAACGGAGAAGCTGACACCTTGCACGGCGCTGCAGGACTTGCCGAGCACGCGCCAGTAGTTCTTGTGCACGTCGTTCACTAACATCGCATCCCGGATTTGATCGGGCGCTGGAATTTACGCTCTTTACACTATAAAGTGACTTGATTTTTACAGATCGACATTGAATTATACATACATATATGTATATTACCCGTGCAAATAAAGAATGGTACAGTAGAGCGTCGATTATCCGAACTAATTGGGGGACATGAGTGTTCGGAAAACCGGTATTTTCGGATAATCGATCGAATAGAAATCAATTGTAAAAAAAATTATTTGCATTTTTTTAATACTTTTATTTAGGCCTGGCCCATAGGAAACAGCTATAAAATAAACTATAAAGCTTAGTAGTACACAAGATATATCGCTTTGAAAAAAAGTCGTCCCCGGACAATTTTTTTCAAATAACTCCTCAATAAACTAAGATATAGATCTAATATTTACTGGATCAATTACTATTAGTGTCCTCTACAATATAACATTGGTTACGGTATAGGTTCCTATCGGGGGTACTTTCGTAATGGGAATATGGCTAGACCCTTTACTTTACTTGGAAGTGACATACGAGTACAATAATTCGCGACAAGTGCGCGAGCACTGTAGCGCGGGAGGCGGGAGGCGGGAGAGACACGCGCGGGTCGAGCGGGCGTATTAGTTCGTATAGGCGGTTGTTCGGTTGATCGACGTTCGGATAATCGACGCTCCAATGTATTTATAAATCATTGTTTTAGATATTCGTCAATGAGGACTATCGTTTCTGGTGCCACAAATTGGTGCCACTGGCAAGTAAGGTCCTATTGCTGTCGTTGAAAAAGTATTTGTTAATGCGACAGAGCTATAAATTTCATATAATAATAATAATTGTTAGCGCGGCTCCAGTTTATCAGGATTTTGTTTTAAATAATAATTAATATATAATAACCAAATAGATAAAATATTGATTTTTCTTAGCGCTGCTTTTAAAGCGATAACATTTGTTGAGCCGTACCGTGTCTATCATAATTCATCAGGAATGGTACAATGTTTACAATATTAGTGAAGATCCACCGTGAAAAGTTCGCCAACATTTAGTGTCATTTGACAGTTCTAGAGACCTCACTCTACACTAGCGCCTCTTGCGGCTTTAAGCGCTATTCCTTATTGTCAACCAATTTTTATGACTTTATTAATAAAATTCATATTTCAAGGTCATATATGCAATAACAAGAAAAATCGATTACTTAGTGAGACTCAATATTATTTTAGTCTGTAAGCCTAATTAAATAACATGTAATGACAATTTAAAAGTTACACAATATATAGTCAGTAGTAGCCCAGTGACGATGCGCTTGCTTTGAAAAACCAAGTGAAGCAGGTTCAAATGCCGGTCTTGCAACTTTGATATTTTCGAGTCATTTCCAACTTAATTACCACTTGTCTTACGGTAAAGGAAAACATCGTGCGGAAACCTGCATGTTTGAGAGAACCTAGCAAGTTAGCAGTCCGCCAACCTGCACTCGGACAGTGTGGTGGACTATGGCCTGATCCCTCAGCAGTGGGCTCTACAATACTCACGCAAGGCGATGGCCTTGTCGACGTACGCCTTCTCCGCGCGCACCATGTCGTCGGCGGCGGGCGCGGGCGCGGGCCGGTAGCGCGCGTTGAACACGCGGTCGTAGAAGCTATTGAATAGCCCGCACTCCGTCAGAATCACTACACTCTGGAAATTACAATATTCATTTAATAAACATTACAATTAAATAATAAAATCATAAATGTATAAATACGTTGGGAGACGTTACATCTAGTTCCATGGTAAGTTACGAGGCTCGTGTTATGGATACCAGATAGTTGATACACTACACATATTTAACTTTAAATACATACATATAAATATAAACACGCATGTCTGAAGTACAAACGTTCGTGCTCATCACACAAATTCAGCGGGACTCGAACCCACGACCTTTGGCATAGCAAGTAGTGTCACTACAAAATGAGCCAAACGTGCCAATGAATAAAGTGTGCTTATACCACGTTTGTGGTATAGAATTTTGGTTTTTTTTTTTGAAGCTAACATAAACCACTCGTCATTATTATTATTTTCAAAATATTGGCATAAGTCCTTCGGTTACCGTGTGCGTTGTGATGTAGTCATGGTACAATTTAATACACACATATACGTATATAATTTACAAAACAAAATCAGATTTGAACCTTCTATTTGTAAAGATCAAAGTACAAAATATATACTTACCATGTAAAATATGTATTGGAAGAACAATACTAGCATAGCTGGCCCGGGACATTTGTCAGCGAAAGAAAAATAGGACTTGGGCTCACTTGTGTCCGCCACTAATTTTAAGGCTTCCACTGTAAAGAAAATTTTATATTTATTAAGAAATAAAATATATTTTTTTAAGGATTTTTTTTTCAATTTAAATTATAGGCATCTACTAACCGTTGGTTAGTCAAAAACACTTCTTTTTAAACAAAAATAACTATGTATGTCTGCTAAAATATAAAAATTAGATAAGGGTCACTTCACGTGAAGCGTTCATTAAAAATGTTGAAGTTTCCGATTTTTGTAATATTTGATCATGTTATAGCGATATATATATATATATATATATATATATATATATATATATATATATATTCGGCTCGACCGATTTTAATGATTTTTTTGTATATGTCGTAAAGTATTTTTCACCTAACCTCCACCCCCCATTTTTTAATCGCGATTTTGGTATTTTTATATAAACAATATGCAAATAATTTAATATTATATAAATACATAGGGGGCGAAACCGACCGAAGCGAGGGTGAGTCGCTATATATCATAATGCAAAAGACTTCTTTTTTAGATTGAACGCGGGCAAAGCCGCGGATTCTGCCAGTATTAATTATATAATAAATAAAGGCGTGGAATTTGTACTCAATTTTCACTGAGTAATTGAGAGGATCATAGCCATATCTGATAAAGACGACTTTTCGCAGAACTTTTAAAGATATAAATTTTTACTATACATTGTTTATATTTATTTATAAACATTTATCAGGCGCACGTTGATAAAGCAAGCCAAGTTTCTTTGCAGATTCGACTACCTAATACCTTTAATGCTTAGCTCATAAAATCTTTTTGGAGAAAAGGAGAATACCACATCAACATCATTTCAGTAGTTTTTGAGATTTGCGAGCACATATGTACATACATACAGACGCTTGTGGGACCTTCTTTTCGTATGTGTAATATAGGTTATGTGTTCTATATTACACGTTCATCCAGTTTGAAAACAATGACAAAAAAACTTTTAAAGCTTACAAACTAATATAATAATTATTATAAATTGAAAAGTTTGTATGTTAGTGTATATGTATTTATTTTTTACTTCTTCACGTTGATATAGACAGACGAATTTGGATTTAATTAGTATACGAATATGACATAAACATACAAGGTGGAAGAATTGTACCTTAAATATTTAACATATAAAATTTTACTCAAGAGAAACATTCTTTATTTTTTAAAATAATAATATTTTTTTTTTAATTTAATTATTTTTTTAAAAACTTACATGAAGCGGCCATGGAACTAACTGAAAATGCAAAAAATAATACGTCAAACTATTTACTCAAACTTTTCCATTGCGTCTATGGTAAGAATAAAATCTCTCCAACAAACATTCTATTATGTGAATTAAATAAAACACACTTGTTAGTTACATGATTTTGTATTTAGCATCAAAAACTCGATTTTAATGGTTTTTTTATTAATGACACTGTAGTGATTATTATCTGCGCCCATATATGCTACTGTTAGTAATTAAATTAAACAAAAGGTGGGGTTGTCTGGATATAATATTACAAATGATTGATATATAAAAACAAACATACACATTTTATAAAATAATATCTCTGCAAATAGTCTATTGTCAACAAGCGCCTTTTAGGTCAACTTTTTTCAGCAGTCTCGGAAAAATATGAACGAGGTGTCATTCGATTCAGAATGGCATAATAGATGATTGAATTTGCAAAAAAAATCAAGTTCCGCTTGCAAAAATTATGAACAATAAAGGAACTAAAAACAAAAAAGGGGGTTTAGTTTTTTGCAAATATCTCAAAAACTAATTGAGATTTTAAAAACCTAAAAAAGTTTTCCTAAAAAGAGTCAACTCCCGGAATTGTAGGACAATATTTATAATTTTCTCAGAAGGATGAAAATACGGCCTAAGACGGGTGCTCTGGCTTGCGCAAAAGCCACGCCTACGCAAATCCTCGTTCATATTTTTCCGAGACTGCTGAAAAAGTTAACCTAAAAGGCACATATTGAATAGACTAAAAAAGTGGCGCTGACATGTGACGTAATTCAAAAATCGATACTTCCAATTGCCTAAACACAAATTCAAACTAATACGCAAACCACATAAAGTAGTTTTTTAAACGAACAGCAATGAACACAAAAGATTTGAAAAAATCGCAATTCAATTTCGAACAATTCTTTTGAGGACACTTTTGAGACGATATTTGCGTAACTTGAGTTTTTGTATATCAATATTATAAATACAATAGTAACCCAAAAAATCGTGTACTTACTCAATTTGTTGAATCTAGCTACTTCAGTGGCTTGCATGGTGGCGATGGTAAATGTATGGGGCGGCATCACGTACGCCGCGACGACTAATATGAATCGCAAGAATGAATTCTGATCATCTTTTGGTATCTGGGACAAGCCTGGCGTTATCACTCCTGGAACATCGATCGTGATGAGCGAGTCATTCTTAAAAAGGTGTTTTTTTCGTTTCAACGGTAAGTATAGAATAGACTATTTATATTATGAGATTTAAAAAAAACTGATTTTAGTAAAAATATCTTTATTTTTCTTTTAATTTTCTTGTATACAAAACTTGTCCTGACAATAACAAACACAAAAAAAAAGAATTATCGAATTTGGTGCAGTCGATCGGAAGTTATACGCGTACATACATTTCGGTGATTCATTTTTATTTATGTAGATAGGAGAAGCAGGTACACAATACGTGTTTTTTCGTGTGTCTATTACGTGGTATATTGTGAACCGATCTTCATGATTCTTTTTTCAAATGACTCTGTTATTATCTTACTTTAATAGCTTTTAATTTTATTTTAGGCTGAAACTTTTAAAATCAATTGGCAATTTAATATGGGGTTAAAGTACCTGTAATAATAATTAATATGCAGAAACTATAATATAAATTATAGTGTATTATAACTTAAAATCCAACAATTATAATTATGATAGAAAATGTTGAAATTTTCTTTCAAATTGTGGAGACGAATTTAAATGAATTTCACGGATTTTAAATAATTAGAATTTACCAAAAGCCATAATAAAGCCGATTAACATAACGCCAGCGCCGCGCTCGCCGAAGTTGAAGCTCACGAGGTACATCAGCGCCAGAAACGCGACTATGCCCAGCATGAGGATCACGAACAGTGTTCCTGAAACATGTTCATATTAAGTCCAAGATAATCTGTAGCGAGAGTTTGTGAACATGTTTGGATGAATGTTACTCGATTAAATGTACGTTGAACACATTTAAATCAATTGGATTTAATTTCTAAACACATCAACAGATGGCGCTGAAAAGAAACTTGAAGGAATATAATATTGCTATTCGGCTTGTACAATACAATTTTATGAATTTATTTAAATAACTATGGTTAAGGATAAAATTACTTCGTTTTTGTCAATCGCTTTTTGGTCCGTGTTATTGAAGTTTTGAAACGAGTAAATACTGTTTATTACTACTATATTTACAACAACGTCAATCTCATCTAAAACCTCGTCCTGGTCGATACTGCCGCCCGCCCTGCACTAGCGTGTTTGCCACCACGTCAGTACTGTTAAAGCTGTAGAACGAGTCAACACTAACCACTACTAGTTTTTCTATAATGCCGTCTCACCCAAGAAGTCACCCTGGTCGATAGTGCCATCCTGTTCTAGCGCGGTCGCTTCCACATCACTGAACTAGAAAGAGTAAGCACTATCTACTACGTCCGTGTAATGCCGTCTCACCCAAGAAGTCTGGCTGGTTGATAGTGCCGTCCTGGTCTAGCGCGGCGGCCACGACGAGCGCGGGCAGCACCAGCGCCAGCGCGTGCAGCGCCGCGTGCGCCAGCAGCGTGGCAGCCCAGTGCAGCGCCGGCGCGCATCCCGCCATTACGTGCAGGTGGCGCGCGCCCGACGCCCGCTCCTTGCACGGCAGCGACACGTTGTTTACCACCGTGGTTAGGATTACTGTGTGTGTGGAAATAAACATCCCTACAGTCATATTTTATTAGATGGGTACATCCCTACGGTCCCTTTGATACTTAGTTTGGAATAGATAGACAATATATACATAGGTATGATAAGTTTTATAACCTTTGCTTGAGAAATGATTGATTCCCCATACATACTTCCACCCCCCTTATGGGATTATTTACTGGACAAAAACTATCCTATATCCATCCTAGGATCTCAAACTATCTCCATACCAAATTTCACCTAAATTGGTTCAGCGGATTAGGCGTGAAAAGGTAACAGGCAGACAGACAGTTACTTTCGCATTTATATTAGTATGGAATAAAATATCACGAATATTTATGTCAAATAAAATTATACTATCGGATTCACGTTATGTTATGTTCTTTGTTTTGAGACTTATAGGCGTGCCATTTGGAAACAGTTTACTCCTTCAATATCGTGTAGAATGGAGAAGACACGGTAGATATTGAGAATTTATCGGTTTAAAAAAGAGATATTCACTATCGGATTCATATTGAGAAAATTCCGTTAATATTGTTTTATTCGTACAGTATCAATTTAATTTTAACAAAATTGTTGTTACATGCAAGGGTTATCAAAAATACCAATTTTAATGACACCTCGTGGCAAACTACAGTTACATTATACAAATCAGAACTATCACGTATATACGTATCGTTGGGTTTTGTTTCATTCATAACATTTCCCTCCTACACTGTATAACTGATACTACACAAAAGTATATATATTTTATGAATATATACAATATATATAATTGTACGCCTTTCTAATGTCACATTGTTTTTACTTTTTAAAAATATCTATGAAAAACGTAATTTATAAAAAGGTCTTAATCAAAAATTAAAAAGTATGAAAAGGATGTGTGTGTATATATGTGTGTCTACATCAGTATGACAACCGGATACGCCTGAAACGCGCAACATACCGCGCGGTAACCCCATCTAGATGTATGCGTGAGACGACTGTATAGACTAGTAGATTGTGACGAAAGTGTTTTCGTCATTACATACATTTGCCACCTCTACAATCAACAATTATTATTATATTTACGATTTAACGTTTAGTGTAGATTTCTCAGAGATGAGATATTTTCCCACAGGAAAAAATCCTATATGTTGACCCGGATAACCAGCTATCATTATATCGAATTTCATCAAAATCCCTCCAGTGGTTTTTCCATGACGCGATTACAGACAGCAAACGGATAATAATTCTAAAAACTAATTTTCCAAAAAATATTTAAAGTACAGATTCGGCTTAGTTAGGATTTCATTATATGTATAGATCACCCTTAAGTACAATTTGAAACTTTTTGGAAATAAACATCCCTACAGTCATATTTTATTAGATGGGTACATCCCTACGGTCCCTTTGATACTTAGTTTGGAATAGATAGACAATATATACATAGGTATGATAAGTTTTATAACCTTTGCTTGAGAAATGATTGATTCCCCATACATACTTCCACCCCCCTTATGGGATTATTTACTGGACAAAAACTATCCTATATCCATCCTAGGATCTCAAACTATCTCCATACCAAATTTCACCTAAATTGGTTCAGCGGATTAGGCGTGAAAAGGTAACAGGCAGACAGACAGTTACTTTCGCATTTATATTAGTATGGAATAAAATATCACGAATATTTATGTCAAATAAAATTATACTATCGGATTCACGTTATGTTATGTTCTTTGTTTTGAGACTTATAGGCGTGCCATTTGGAAACAGTTTACTCCTCCAATATCGTGTAGAATGGAGAAGACACGGTAGATATTGAGAATTTATCGGTTTAAAAAAGAGATATTCACTATCGGATTCATATTGAGAAAATTCCGTTAATATTGTTTTATTCGTACAGTATCAATTTAATTTTAACAAAATTGTTGTTACATGCAAGGGTTATCAAAAATACCAATTTTAATGACACCTCGTGGCAAACTACAGTTACATTATACAAATCAGAACTATCACGTATATACGTATCGTTGGGTTTTGTTTCATTCATAACATTTCCCTCCTACACTGTATAACTGATACTACACAAAAGTATATATATTTTATGAATATATATAATATATATAATTGTACGCCTTTCTAATGTCACATTGTTTTTACTTTTTAAAAATATCTATCAAAAACGTAATTTATAAAAAGGTCTTAATCAAAAATTAAAAAGTATGAAAAGGATGTGTGTGTATATATGTGTGTCTACATCAGTATGACAACCGGATACGCCTGAAACGCGCAACATACCGCGCGGTAACCCCATCTAGATGTATGCGTGAGACGACTGTATAGACTAGTAGATTGTGACGAAAGTGTTTTCGTCATTACATACATTTGCCACCTCTAGAATCAAAAATTATTATTATATTTACGATTTAACGTTTAGTGTAGATTTCTCAGAGATGAGATATTTTCCCACAGGAAAAAATCCTATATGTTGACCCGGATAACCAGCTATCATCATATCGAATTTCATCAAAATCCCTCCAGTGGTTTTTCCATGACGCGATTACAGACAGCAAACGGATAATAATTCTAAAAACTAATTTTCCAAAAAATATTTAAAGTACAGATTCGGCTTAGTTAGGATTTGATTATATGTATAGATCACCCTTAAGTACAATTTGAAACTTTTTGGATTTTTTTTTTAAATGAACGACTATATAAAACAAACACAATACAATACTTACTGAACACAATTCCGAATGCCCATAAGCTAGTATTTATTTGATATTTCCCCTCGTCCGGCTCTTTCTGTGTAGACGTAGGTCTTCGGTATGTTTCTATGGGGTTGTTGTAGGTGGTGATGGCGTGCGCGTCGGACAGCGATGTGGCCAGTAAGTTGGATAGCAGGTTCAGTGCAACGGGCGCCGCGTGCCGGACTACTGTCGTGAATAATACCTAAAATGTTATAATAAAATGTTATTCATGAAGTGAAACTTCTTTAGTATCATTGTCATTTGAAACTCTATGAAACGAAAATGCGATGCTAAAAAGAGACAAACATATAAATATATATGATTAAGCCGGCGAGAGAATGAGATAGAATACATTGCCATGTTGCCATGGTAACAGTTGTTATTGTCAAATATATATTATATTCTTTCCGTATATGATATTCTATAAATATATTATTGGAGTATGCCTAATATGCCTTATTTAATTATTGATTTGTTTTAATTTAATTGCGATGTTTGCCAAAGTAGTTTTACTTCAACCGCGCGTAAAGGTAGCACACAATTTTTTATTACAATTATGATAGTCCGATATATCGATATTATCTTGTATTTAGCTCTTTTTAACGTCCCACTGCTGAGCATGGGTCTCCCTTCAATACAAAGGGGGTCGGGTCATAGTCCACCACGATGGCAAAGTGCGAGCTGACTTTATGTCTTTTGAAAACTTGCTAGGTTCTCTCAGACATGCAGGTTTCTTCACATTTTCCTTACCCGTAAGGCAAGTGGTAATCATGTTAGAAATTAGAAATAGAATTGAAGGTAGTGGGTAGGCCATTGGTAACGCGCTCACTTAGGACACCGAGTGAAGCGGATTCAATCCCAAGTCTAGCTACCTATGATATTTTCATGTGTGAATTATTTTTAACATGATATTATATAAAAATTAAAAAAATTGTGATTCCAAAATTCGATCCGAAATCGAAATCTTACAAAGTAATAAGACTGTACTTACCGTAGCGTGGGTATCGTTGAGCTCAATCCCAACTAAGTATTTGTTATACTCCGTTACGTCCGCATATCCGGCTCGAAGGACCGCTGTAAATGTAATAATTATTCTAAATTGCATTCAACCACTAAAACAATTTTCTAATATTATTTCTTAAACTTTCTGTATTTGTTTGTTTGTAAAAAAATACCTCAGTCTTAAGAAGAAGTTATGAAAGAATCTCAGCGAATTTCTTTCGGCATTTTCTAGAACATTACTTTCTGCAATTTGATGCTTATAAGTACTATCGGTTAGTAATAGTATAGGGGAACATTTTTTTTTCTAAAATAATACATCTGATTTACTGATAGGAAGATAAGATATGAGACAGACGTTGTGGATTGAACAATAGGTATAAGAAAAAGTGAAAAGAAAATGTAATTTATTATTTCGTGGTTTATTTTTCATCTCTTTGTTTATATCTATCTATGTTAAATTAGTTTCCAAATTTTTTTGTTGATAACATTAAAACTCGTCAAAAGCTACTAAACAAAAAAATTGATTGAGAAACAAAGGAGAAAAAGATACTGAACTGTTTTGTCTTTGTCTATTTATATATCCATACTAATATTATAAATGTGAAAGTGTGTTTGTTTGTCATTCTTTCACGTCTAAACAGAGTGACGGATTGGCGTGATTTTTTGTGTGGAGATAGTTGGAGGACTGGAGAGTGAAACAGGCTTATTTTTACCACGGAAGATTATCTCATTCCCACGGAAAAACACATTATAATACAACCCACAACAACTCATCATACCTATGTATATATATAATATATAGTCAGTTCCATTAACTGCCTCGGTGGTGTAGAGGCTAGCATGTACGGCTGCACACCCGGAGGTCCAGGGTTCGCGTCCCGGGTCGGGCCAAGTTTAGTTATTGAGTCTTTCTGTATATTAAACCTCAGTAATAGCCCGGAGTTAGAAAGATGGCGGTGTTTCATCCCCGTGCCTCAGAGAGCACGTAAAGCCGTCGGTCCTGCGCCTGAACTCTCACTGGTCGAGTCGAGTGGTCGTCCCACCGAAGTATGAGAGTGACAGGAATAGAGAGTGCACGTTGTGTCTGCGCGTACACGCGCTGCACTATAATATTTCCTGCGCAGTTGGCTAGTCTCAATGAGATTGGCCGCCGTAGACGGAATCGGTCAGGAAAAAAAAACATCAGTCTATTCCATACTAATGTTAAAACGTATCTAGGGTAGAACCCGAGCGAAGCGAAAGTGAGCCGGTAGTACAGATATATATTGTAACCCTCATTAGACTCACGCTCTATGCAGTCGTATATTTGTTAAATATTATATAGTACAAGTATTGCTCTCACCTGCACTAACATCATCTGTGCTTTCAAACACAACATGCGGATTCCTCTTCTTTATGGCATTTATTTTAAAAATATCTGAGTTAATATTATAGAGTACTTTCCTATCCTCAACTTGGTCGTACACATTCAGATCCAAGGCTATGGTTTTGTCGACATCGGGCGCGCCCGCGGTGAAATTGTTGTTTGTTATCAGGGTGAAGAAGCACATCAGTAAAATTGGCGATATAACTTGCTGCAACAAAATTGTTTTGAATTAATTAAATTGAAGATTGAATTCAATATTTTATTTGATTAAATAAAAACTTGCGTAAATGATAAATGAAAAACATTGGTTTTATTTTCTATGTTTTTTTTTCTAAAAATGTAAATCTTTTTTTTCTTCACTAATAATGTAAATGTCTAAGTCATTTATTTTGTACGGCGATGAAGTTACATAAATAATCATATACAAACTTAACTTGTGTTTGAAAATAAAATATCATACATTACAACTTTTGAAATATCTTTCATAACAAGTATAAAAATGAATTCAATGAAATTATCTGCATAAAAATTATAAATGTGAAAGTTTGTGAGTAAGGATGTTCGTTACTTTACTGTCGCGCCAGAACGGCTGAACGGATCTGGAGGAAATTTGGCGGAGAGATAGATTATAGCCTGGAATAACACATAGGCTACTTTTTATCCCGGAAAAATGTATGGTTCCCGAGAGATAGATTTGTTTTTGTTTTTTCATTTGCGAAGCGAGGGTGAGCCATTAGGACTTACTATATATTTTTTTGGTTATAACAACATAGGTACCTTAAATATTTATTAAACAGTAAAGTAGCGAAACATTTTGTTTAAGGGTCATTTTTTAAATTTATTAATTAAATAAATAAATTAAATTATTAATATTATTTTTATTAATTATAATAATAAAAGACAGGTCGATACGATATAGACACAGATATAACAAAAATAATACTATAAAATATGATTTAGTTAAAGATTTTTACATACCATTATCAAAAACGATATTTTCTTCGACCAAACATATTTCAATTGCCTCTTTAGAAGCTCAATCAGTTGGTTTTTGTACAGGTGGAGGCCAGTCAATATTTTGTATGTGGGCTCTGTAAAAATAACACAATATATTCCCATGGTAAACAAATAAATTTGAACTGAATTAATATAAAATGTATTATTGTTTCATGTTTGAGAGGATGTCTGTTTGTTACTCTTTTACACAAAGAGAACTGAACGGATTTTGATAAAACTTTACAATAATAATATATAACATCAGAGTAAAACATAGGCTATATTTTATAAAGACAAGGTAATAAGTAATTTAAAATTTATAAACTTATAATAAGTATGAAAAACGTGAGAGGAGCCGCGCGAAAAAGTAAGAAATAAAAATAAAACTACCTTTTCCGGTTATTTTGCAGATTTATTTTGATTTTTGGTTCCCGAAGTTATGAATTAAATTAAATGAATATCCGAAAAGATAGTTTTATTTAAAACGTTGAATATTTGTGTAAATCTAAGAAAGTATGTATAAAAAATAAAAATAACTGGATATGATCAGTACCAATAGACTCTCCATCGACCGCGTCATCGGAGAAAGTGGTGGTGACGTCACTGCATAGTCTTTAAACAAAATATGTAGTTATTATAAAAAAAATAAACAATGATAGTAATACTTAAAAAAATCATATAAAAAGATTCAAGTTAACTTATTTGCTTAGAACTAACTAACAATTTACGTCTAATTAAATAGACGACAGACGGCTTTGATTCGTAAATTTGTCGCCTTAGTTGCTTATTTATTCAAACTACTTGGTGTACTTTACAGCAGCGTTTTTTCCATCTATTATAAAAGATTTATTTCTAAGATTTATATACATATATAGTTAAATTTTAAACTCAAATGTGTACTTTATATAAGACTTGATGACTTGAAAGATCAATAATTTTCGGTAAATTAGTTGTTAGGATAAATAAGCACCGAGACGAAGAACTGCTAAACTATTATATTAAACAAATGGAGCAAAAAATCATTTTGCATTTAATAAAACAATTTCCAGAGATTATAAACATGCCGTATTTGAAACAAAATAATAATTACAAAGAAACAGGTTAAAGTTAAATAAACTTTGCGCATGAACTGTGGTAATTAAAACCTAATAAAATATAACAAACTTACTTTAAAAACACCTCTTCCAACGTAGAAATTCCGACACCAATAGTATTAATGCCAAGCTCCGATCTGTGGGACTCGAGTTGGTTGAAGAGTCTGGGGAACTTGTCACTGCACCTCGATGGCAGGTTGTAAGATATAGAGTTAAGAGAGGTTTCCTTTAAAGAAGCTTCTGGAATTGTCGACAATATGGCGGCCGTGATGGCGGGCTCGTTGGGTATACCCACTGTGGTGAACGATAGACGATAGCCGGTGCCTGTATTAAAAATATATTGTGGTTATGTTATGTGTTATGTTATAATCTAGTTAGTGTAAGTGACGCCGCAGTTCTAATTGGATGTAAAAATAAATAAAATATATAAATAAATAAATGATCATTCAAAATTAAATTATTTCCATATTTCATATATCAAAAATCAATCACTCAAAAATGTATTTTTTTTTCAAATGCTTAAAAATGCTTACTATTTGAGCTCTCACTGTGAGTGTACCGGGTTATCGTCCCATACGACTTTAACATTGAAAGGATAATGCAATATAATATCTACTGCAAGGTGAATGGTGTTGGTGCGCGAGTGCGTGTATGTGCGTATGCATGTGTGTTTATCATTCCTTTACGCTAAAACAACAGGACGGATAGAGATAAAATTGAGTACACAGTTTACGTTCCCTAAATAAATATTGTTAAATACCTAAAGACGCATTCGAGTAAAACCAGGTACAGTCAGTAGCACAATAATAATAATGTTCCCCTGAATAATTTCGGCCACGGCGGCCAATGTAGACTAGCCAGCGTAGATATTATAGTGCAGTGCGTGTGTCGGTATACGCCACACAGCGTGCACTGTGCGTGTAACCTTTACGCGCGGTTGAAGCAAAACTTCTTTGGCAAATAACGCAATTAAATTAAAACAAATCAATAATAATTAAATAACGCATATTAGGCATATTACAATCATATATTTATAGGTAGATAGGAAAGAATATAATATTGTATATCATTTCTCAGACAATAACAACGGTTACCAAGGCAACGAATAGTTATCAGCTTACTTCATCACGTCGCTTTTTGGCTGTCGGTGTGCGCGCGCGGATCGAAAAAATGTACTCTCATACTTTTTTCCAAACTTGCCAAAAGAAGTTTAACTTGAAAAATAAATTAAAAAAAAAGAGTCACCGAGCGCGCGCTTGAGGCGCATGGTGGAGGCGCGGCAGCGCAGGCGGCCGCCGCGCAGCGCCGCCACGCGCTCGCCCAGCGCCTCCGCCTCCTCCATGAAGTGCGTGCTCAGCAGCACCGTGCGCGACTCCCGCAGCGACTGTACATAGTATAAAACAAACCTCGCTCAGTTCCCACTGTCTGTCTGTAACTATGTATGCTTGCTTACATCTTTAAAACTACGTAACGGATTGCGGATGCGGCTTTTTTTTTATAGATAAGAGTGATTCAACAGGAAGGTTTAATATGTATAATACATGCAAATTATAGTCCAGAAAAGCCTAGAAATTCAAATATTTGTATTTCATACTAACCGTTACAACGTATCTAGGGACGAACCCGAGCGAAGGGAGGGTGAGTCGCTAGTTCGTACTATAGTACAAAAATCCATTGGCAGTGGTAGCCCAGCGGTAACGCGCTCGTTTGGGAAACCGAGTGAAGCGGGTTCAAATACCGGGTCTCGCACTGATATTTTCATGTGCGAATCATTTCTAACATGATTACCACTTGCCTTACGGTGAAGGAAAACATCGTGAGGAAACCTGCATGTCTGAGAGAACCCTTCAGGTTTTCGAAAGACGTGTGAAGTCCGCCAACTCGCACTTAGCCAGCGTGGTGGGCTATGGCCTGATCCCCCCGTATAAAAAGGAGGTCCGTGCCCAGTAGTGGCACTTTAAAAAAAAGGGGGCAGTAGGTGATTACTGCACCTTTGCCCAATAGTGAGAAAGTAAAAACAGCTGAATACAGGTAATTGATTGATTTTACTGTTTTTTTGTATTGATAGTAAAGCATGAGTTGTATGTTAACAATATATAAAGAAAAAAAATCGGGATCTTACTCTGAAAATATTTATCGATAAAATTAACTGAATGATAAATTAAATAATATAAGCAACCTCGCTTTCCCATGTGAGTCGCCAGCACTCACCAAGAGCAGGTCCCACAGCTCGCGGCGGGTCTCGACATCGAGGCCGGCGGTGGGCTCGTCCAGCACCAGCACGCGCGCGTCGCCCGCCAGCGCGCAGCCCAGCTGCAGGCGCCGCTTCATGCCGCCCGACAGCTGCCCACTCTTGCTGTTCAGCTTGTCCGACAGTCCCAGACGTTCTAGAAGTTTCGTCGCTGATTGTTTCGCTTCGGTATACGTTACGCCTTTGAGCTGGAGTCGATTTATTTACATGTAATGTTAAAGTAACTTTTATGTAGAAAGAAGGTTTGTTTAATACTTTTAAATTTTCATTAAAAAAAATTTATCAATAACGAAGTTCCTTTTGCTGTCCGCCCTTGACTAATAATTAGTTCTTACACATTGTCACGAGTACCAGGGTAACATAGAGATCGAGCAACGTACATTTTACACGTTTTAGCTCATCTAAAAAAAGCCTGCACAGAGTGCACACGAAGTTCTTACAACATACACTCCTCAACAATTATGATCGCCTGGTACGTTTGTCACAAGTACTAGAAAACCACGAACTTCAAGTGCTCATACATATGTAGGGCCCCACCAGAGTGCATACGACCTCCATAACATAATAAGCTCGTCTGGTACGTGTGATGACGTAATATAATAAAGCATAACCTTTTTACTTTTACATCAACAACATTGTTCCAAAATTAAATTAAAGTTTTAATAAATTAGTTTTTTTTCGTTTTTTTTTTATTTGTAAAGTTTTAAACAATCTCTGCCCAATTGCCACGCTTTGAAGCCATTAACAAGATAATTAAATTGAATAAACTCGTTACTAGTAGCCATTTAAAAGTTGAAATGTCTATTCACCTCCTGTCATATTCATGGTATTAAGTTACAAATATAGTGAGAGCTCGTAAGCCCTTCGAGTACTAACATCGTTAGTGTTACTATCGTTACTACATTGGGAAGTTTTCATTACATTATCTATACTAATATTATAAAGGGGAAAGTTTGTGAGTTTGTGAGGTTGTAGGGGTAATCTCTGGATCTACTGAACCGATTTAGATAAAATTTGGTAAGAAAATAGTTTGAGACCCTGGGAACATAGCATACTTTTTATCCCGGAAATCATTCATCCCTTAAGAGGGTGAAAATGGGGATGAAAGATTGAAGCGAGGGTGAGTCGCTAGTAAGTCAATCTAATAAAATCATAAGCTTTACAAGCCTTTTTAAAGCATTACAAGCCACTCACCATAGTAAAGAAAATGACGTGTTCCAAAACAGTGAGATCGGGAAAGAACAAGTTGTGCTGCGGACACAATCCAAGGTATCTACGCATTTCTTCCTTTTGAGTTTCCGTGTCTAAACCTTCCACGTACACTTTGCCTTCAGTAGCTTTTAGCATACCTACAAATTGTAAAATAAAATTATAAGCTTACTAAAAGAGATAGCAGCTCGTGATAATATTATAATGCTGATTATTTTGAAAAAGATTTCAAAACCATAATGGCGTAGGAATGATTTTGATTGATTTTCTTATTTTATTTGCAAGTTGTACTCCGTGCGAGAATCGAATTTGCAAACATAAAATAAGGATAAAATTTTTATTGAAAAATACATTATATTATATTGGACATACCAGTAATAATCGACATGAGTGTCGTTTTGCCGGCCCCATTGTGCCCCAACAACACGGTTATTTCTCCTTTGTACACGTCAAGTGAAACGTTGTTTAGAGCACGCTGCTTATCAAACACCTAAAAGTTATGTAAGTTAGTATTAAAATATCAATTTATTATACGCAATTTTGTTCATGATCTATGATTTTATACGAAAATCCTATAGAAAAAACACTTTCAGTTTTTCCCGATTTTCCGAATTTTCCGGATAACTTTCAATATTTTGCTCCAGCCGTCCTAAAATTATATGCTTACCAACGAATGGCATTTAATTTTTATTTGTATAAATAGACTAGCGACTCGCCCTCGCTCGGGTTCGTCCCTAGGTGATTCTTTTAATTGACATAAATTTTTTATTTATGAAACAAATACTAAATGTTAAGTGAAGCCACAATACATTAGTGAATACCGCACCCAAATCGGTTTGCCGTTCCTGAGATTAGCGCACACAAACAGACAAAATTTCTAAAAATCATTGTTTTGGTCTTTGTCTATTGCATTAAAAAGGCCACAGGATCAGTTACACTTTTATTATATATATAGATGTAAAGGTTTGTCAAGAAATTTGAATATTTGACACTGAATCAAGTGTCAAATGTTCAACTAAATTGAAGGAAATTTGGCACACAGATAGACCAAGAGAAAATAAAAAGTGTTGTTATTTTAAAGGGATGAAATTAATTAATTTAAAAAAAAAACAAATTTGTAGTCAGATTCAAATATGTAAGTGATATATACGATATATACGAAACATATAAAATAACATTTAAAATTTATGAAACAATTGTAAATTACCTTAGAGACATTTACAATTTTTATGCCCACTTCTACATCTTTGGGCGGAGGCTCAAAAAACTCTGGGTCGACGTCGTCATCCAACTCCTCTAACTCTTCTTGCTCTTCTGGAGTCACTCTCTTGCTGCTCCAATATTGTCTCTATGGTATTTTATAAAGCGATATATTTATGGTATTTGAAGTAGAAGATAGAAGATACAAAAAATTAAATACAAGAAATTAGTTTTTTTTATTCAATTTTTTTAGACATAATAATTAGAAAAAAATAATACAATATCAATAAATGTTTTTTTTGTTTAAATTTCAATATAAATCATTCTAATATTATCGATGCAAAGCAACGGTCTTTGACTGTATAAAAGTTATCGGAGTGTGTTGCTTAGTACAAGTTACCATTTCCTGAAAAAACTCAATGCATTAGAGTGAAATCCGGAATGGAGAAAGCTTACACCCGTTTATGAATTTGAATTTGTGCTTAAAGTTTATCGATGCCGGGATTTGAACCCACCAGGGAAGCGCAGCCGCGAGTCAAAAGTAATCATATTACCATTATAAATATAAAAGTTTTGATGTGCGTGTTTGTTACATTCTTACTTTCACATTGAAACAGCTGGACGGATTTGGATGAGAAATACACAGATAGACTAAGACCTGGAGTAACATATAAGTTACTGTTAGTAAGAAAATTCGCCAAAAGGGGAATTTGCCTGTATTACAAACACAAAAGCTAGATATACATTTCAACTAATTAATGGCAGTGGTACTCCAGTGGTAACGCGCTCGTTTGGAAAACCGAGTGATGTGGGTTCAAATCCCGGATCTCGCACCTCTGATGTTTTCATGTGCGAATCATTCCCAACATGAATATCACTTGTCTTATGGCTAAGGAAAACATCGTGAGGGCAACCGGCACGTCTGAGAGTACCTAGCAAGTTTTCCAAAAATGAGCTCAGTCCGCCCCGCACTTAGCCAGTGTGGTGGCCTATGGCTCGATGCTCCTAGTATTGAAGGAAGGCCCACCCTCAGCAGTGGGACGTTAGAAAGGACTGAATACAACAATTAAAACTTAGCTTACCTTACAAACAAAGTTCCACGACAATGCCTGTCCGTAGGGGCCGGGCCTCACGTGCGACAGGTACCAGGACAGGGTGAAGAATATCACCGATTGTATTATGAGACAAAAATAGCAGGATAGAGCTGAACCCGTCTGGGCATTGTGACTATTCACAAAGTTGCTGAATTTTAAGCCCATATCTGTGAAATTATATTCAAATTAATGTTGTAAAAATGTTTTAAATTACACAATTGGGATTTTTACAGAGATCTAGTTTTATTGGGAGCTTTTACTTCCATGGATCTATTAATAACTTCAAAGTATAAATGTGGTATTTTAAAGTGAATCTGTAGTATCTATATAGAACATTATCCATGTCAAATTTCAAGGATCTTTGCTTCAGTGAATAAATTACACATAGGCACCGACTGGTCCTTTATTAATATTTGCATGCAAATTATCAATTAATATAAAAAAGTAGGCATTACAAACATCAAATATCAGTAAATAATAAAATAAATTGTAAACAGTTAAACAATATGTCAAAACAAAAAGTATTATCACTATTTTTCGGATAAAATATAAAATAAACAAAATTAGGTTTTTATATAGCAATGCATGTGATCTTAGGGCTTAAACAAGAAGTCATCTTACAATTTTTGAAAAATGATTTAGAAATCTAAATTTTTTTATGATCTAACACGATTAAGATATCTATTCACCAAAGTTTATAGAAGATATGTTCTTTAAATCTTATATATACGTATTTAAGACTAACCGAATTGTTCCAAAGCAGTGACTTCTTTCCAAAACCAGTCCATGGGCACATGGGGCAGGAGCCCGCAGAGGGGCAGCGCCCACCGCGGTACTGTATACGAGCCGAGCAGTCTCGCCGGCACATCCAAAAATATGTACGCGAAGGTAGCTATTGTTACTGTGTATTGAGCTAGAATAATTAATATAATATTGGTTTTTCAGCGTATCCAAAGAAGAGTGAGGGTAGGAATCATAAAAAGCTAAAAAAAAAGTTGAATAATATTTTGCTTCTTATAAAATATTTATCTGAGATAATGTTATTAAAATTAATATCAATTTTTGTATTTGCAGAAACGCATGTCATATACATATATATACAAGCATACAAAAGATGTTGCTCAATCAGTCTCCAAATTTTAAATTATAGTTGCCTGATTGATGGTAAATGGATAATATCCATGTCATGAATATTATTCATCTCATCGGTATGAAAAATTGTGGTTACTAAATTAATGCAATGAAAAGACATGGTTTTTTATGTCACATATTATTAGTTGCAAGCCCATCATTTCCCATGGATCCAGATAATATGGATTGTTACCGTTCCAACTTGGCCTTATATATATATGGAATATTTGATGCAAGAGTAATG
Organism: Brenthis ino; assembly: GCA_921882275.1. Lineage (NCBI taxonomy): Eukaryota > Metazoa > Arthropoda > Insecta > Lepidoptera > Nymphalidae > Brenthis > Brenthis ino. The sequence continues at coordinate 8,494,192 of OV170221.1, forward strand.
TAATAGTGAAAAGCAAGCATACATATAAGCACATTGCATATATCTCCTCCATATAATCCATATTGGGTCAGCGAAGTCTGATTATTTTTTGTTATATTTTTTTTTTTGGAAAATTTATATGTATGTACTATGTATGTATATGTTTGTTTTTTTTTCTTTATTGCGGCTATAGAGTATCACTTCGGCTATTTCTGATCTATAGTGATCACAGCATTCATGTATGTTTGTTACACTTTCACGTCAAAACGGCTTGTCGGATTGTGATAAAATTTAGTACACAGATCAACTATGACCCGGAATAGCGCATAGACTATCGAAGTGAGGGTACATCGCTAGTAAAATAAAAATAAAATTAATAAGGCTTACTGTTATTAGCAATGTAGCTGCACATGAATGCCATAGACACAACAGATATGAAGTACAAGATGAGCATCAAGAATATCAAGAATGGGTTGGAGTTCGATATAAGAGGTTGCACCGTCACGCTCACGAGTATCGTCGGCACCACGCTGAACACGATGCCCGCCGGCATCGAGTTCAACACATGTGTCAAGCTAAGCATATTGTTGGAAACGCCCACCATTTTTATCAGCTCCTAAAATTAAAATATCTAAATAAAACTATCTTTTCGGGTTATTCCACGGATTAAAAGCGCGCTCAAATGTCCAAATTAGCGCTCATTCGGTGAAGACATATTTTTTGTCGCTGAATGTGTATCTACTAGTCTTTCGATCGATAATTATTATACATTTCTCAGGTATGTTATACCATAGCGTATGAAACCTTTACTCTTTTGCTTTTATTATAAGCTACAAAAGGTTAGATTTTTTATGTATATTAAGGAAAACATGATATACAATAAACAATGATATAATTTAGTGTGATGTAGACTGAATATGATTTAAACACTTCAATGATTTGTTTTTGTATATTTTGAACTATACTTGTGTTAATTTTATAGCAATAAAATTACTATTCGTATTTATATTCTGTTTTTTCTGTACCTGAATTCCGGTGACGCGCTCTTCTAACAGCCTCGCCACAAGGAACACGAAAACTAGCAACAGCGATAACCAGCAAAATACAGCCAGTATTTGGCATATGACTGCAGCTACATGGTTTTGTTTCGATGTCTTATAAGGGAATTCTTGTAAAATAACGTTCTGTAAAAAAACAAAAAAAACATAAATTTTAAGCGCCAAAAAGCAGCCATGTGCTTATCTAGTCTTAATTCTATAATTTGTCAAAACTGCTCAGTACTCAAATTTGAACGTTAAATTATATCACTATTTTTTTAAACAAAAAAAAAGAATCATAAAAGAATATGCTAAGGCTCATAAAAAGGCAAAGGACAAATGTCTGCGGTCACTATTTTGTTCCTGACACAAACCTGAGGAACTTCTTTTTCAACGCCTAATATTTTTAAGTAGCTTGAATCGATTGCCCACTGTAGCTTCATGAAGCGCTCATAGACAGTACCTGTAATTAATACGTTCTTAGATTTACGCGAATATTTGACATTTTAAATAAAACTATCTTTTCGAAATAAATCCGCGAAATGATCCGTAAAGATAGTTTTATTTAAAAAGTGCCTGTAATTAAATTTATTATTAACCCTTGACCACACAGTATACTTTTGTCTTTTAATGCCTCGGTGGTGTAGTGGCGAGCATGTACGGCTGCACACGCGGAGGTTCTGGGTTCGAGTCCCGGGTCGGGCCAAGTTTAGTTATTGAGTCTTTCTGTATAATGAGCCTCAGTAACAGCCCGGAGTTGGGAAGTTGGCGGTGTTTCACCCCCGTGCTTCGGAGAGCACGTAAAGCCGTCGGTCCTGCGCCTGAACTCTCACTGGTCGAGTCGAGTGGTCGTCCCACCGGAGTATGAGAGTGACAGGAATAGAGTGCACGTTGTGTCTGCGCGTACACGCGCTGCACTATAATATCTCCCGCGCAGTTGGCTAGTCTCAATGAGATTGGCCGCCGTGGCCGGAATCGGTCAAGAGAACATCATCATACTTTTGTAACGTAACTGACTGACTGATTGACGATAGTAGTGTCCAACGGACACATTGAATGAATTTTAGATATTTAACAAACATATAAAGACATTGTTAAGCTACAGGACTTATAGTATAATGATTAATTCTGTATATAATTTAATAACATATATATTTACAGTATTTTTTATTTCCGAAAATATACAGAGTTCGAAACAGACATTACGAATTCACTTATCACAACATGCGTTTATAAGTTCTGGATAATTTTGAAGGAGGACGGAAGCTTGAGATGATTGAGAAGATAATCCTTGGTCTGATTCTACCATATCTTGGATGATTGCAATGTGAAAACTTGTCAAAAACTTCTAGTTTCTTCTTCGTATTTGAGATGTCACTGAGTCGCGATTTTTCATAAAAATAGTTTCCTTTCAATATCATTTTTTGTAACCAACAAAAGTTCATAACGCAACAGATCATATCATGTTTGTTTTAAAATCAAATAGCGTGTTCGTGAACTTCCTTATAGAGTTGTAGTAATTTATTTTAGAATTGTCTTTATTACCCCCATCGATTTTATTTCTATGTTATATCAGAAACAAAAAATACATTAAAGAAATTTTTATCCATCATCGTCTTTACAAATTAGTTTAATCGTTTAAAATTCATGTTCTGTAAAACTATATCATTAGTAAAATTCTCATTATTGTTGTCGAACTCACAAAAATAATTCACAATTTCGTCCTTACTTGCATCAAAAGAGGCAGTGGTAGCCCAGTGATAACGCGTTCGCTTGGGAAACCGAGTGAAGCGGGTTCAAATCCCGGGTGTCGCACCTCTGATATTTTCATGTGCGAATCATTTCCAACATGATAACCACCTGTACGGTGAAGGAAAACATCGTGAGGAAACCTGCAGAGAACCTAGCAAGTTTTCGAAAGACATGTAGAGTCCGCCAACGCCCGTGCCCAGCTGTGGGATGTTACGAAAGGGCTGAATACTTTCATCAAAAGCATTTGATTTATATAGCCATTTCTTATAATAAAAACAAATGCAAACACAACTGTTTTATATATAAAGTGTCTTGTTACTGATCCGAAATAACTCACAAGTACAAAAACTACGATTGTAATATGAATAATGTTTTGTAAATTGATTTGGTAGTTGCTACAATATAATTCTCAATGTGAAGGAACAAAGAACTTTCATTCAAGTATAAGTTAGTAGTCGAGTGTAATTAGGTTTATACCTCGAAACTCAGCTATATGGCTGTACAAATGGATTTGGCTGATTATAGATTTTTTGAATTTCTTATACTTAAAACTAAAAAGTTTCCCTTTTGAAACCTTCCGCTATTTTTTTTTTAAGGATTGACCCCTTCTGTTCTAGTATAGTACATTCCTTTTACAGCTTTATTTAGTTTTTCTTTCGAGAATAAGTCAGTTTTTAGTCATCTATACTAATATTAAAGAAGTAAAATTTGTGAGTTTGTGGGTTTGTGGCGTTGTAAGGGGTAATCTTTGGATCTACTGAACCCTATTTAAATGAAATTTTGTAAGAAGATAGTTTGAGACCCTGGGAAGGACATTGGATACTTTTTATCCCGGAAATCATCCTTTAAGGGTGTAAAAATGGGGATGAAAGTTTGTATTGGGAAGCAAGCTAGGAACGAACCCGAGTGAAACGAGGGTGAGTCGCTATAGGTAGACAAATGACTCATAGACTTTTCAAAATAAGTAAAGAGCTACAGTTATCGATGATAAGTATTACTTATAAATTATAATCATTTCAAAATATATATAGATAAAGACGTTCTTCATCTATATCCGACCAATTCATTTCAACTACACCACTAACTTATGTAAAGATAATATAAAACCAATTTATTTAATAACTATCAGAACCCGCGCCTTCGGCCGCGTTCTATGTATTTATATAATATACATTTTACCAGTTAGTATGGAATAGATACGACTATATATTAGTATATATATATATTTATTAGGGTGTGCCAAAAAATGACGATATTTTTTTTTCTTCGCTCTCACCCCAAAATATCTCAGAAAATGTCCCAACAAAGCTCCTGTTAAAAGCGGAGCTCAAAATAATTCCAATTCTAAGAGGTTCTCCATCGAACTTTAAGTTTTCCCATACAAATTGTATGGAAAATATGATTTTTTACACTTTTTTGTCTTGCAAACTGTGACGAAAATATTTTTCAAAAGAATGAATGAATGGACCGTTTTTAGTATTAAATTTACTACAAAAAGTTGAGTCGAATTTCTATCTTCAATATTTGATTTGTTATATGGCTTTGAAGTTCAAATTTACGGTTTTTTGCATTTTTTAGCTAAACTGTAAAAGTTACAGAAAAATTTAAAAAAAAGTATTTGTCAACTTTTTCATATCATCAATAACAACAAAGTTACAGGCTCACGAATATTTATTTTTTCAAATTTTTGCTTTTACGAACTGAAATATCGATAATAATTAAACAAAAAAAATTCTTGCAAATGCAATTACATAAAATTTGCAACAAAATTGGATAGGGAGTTAGACTTATTTAGTCATATTTTATGATTTTTCAACTATATTATAAAATATATTAATAAAAGACATGAAATACCATTAAAAATATATATATACACACACATAAGTACGATGAGTTTTATATCCCTTATTCGAGAAATAATTGATAAGATAAATAAATAAGATAAATATTCTTTATACCAACTTTCATCTAAATCAGTTCAACAGATTTTTAGTTTATAAAAAATTCACAGACTTACAAACTTTACCTCTTTTAATATTAATTATTATAATATTAGTTAGATATAGATTTACAATAATGTATGGAAGTCTGCCCGATTTGTTGTCATTACATTTATGATTACTGCTCCGCTCCCTTTAGCATAATGATATAAGCCTTCCTCAATACACGGGCTATCTAATGCAAAACGATTTTTTCAATTCGAATTAGTAGTTCCTGAGATTAGAGCGTTCAAACAAACAAACAAACTATCTCTTTATAATATTAGTATAGATATGAAATAATTAAGAAACCCATTAAAAATTTCACTTTAATAAAAAAAAATGATGAAAGTTTTAGAGATAACTAAATAATTACCGTAATTGTAATGCGGACCCAAGTTTAAAGAATCATATGAATACGTCTTAAAGTCATCTGCCAATCGTATGGTATAAATTAACTTATTCGGCTTTGTTTCTTGCAGATCGATTCCCTGAAAATAGAAGTAAAAAAGAAATTACTATATACAGTTTGTATGTGCGTACATGTTTGTTTATTACTCCTACTACTACTACTGGCTGGACAGTTTTGAATGAAATTTCATATACAGATAAACTGTGATTTGGAGTTCTACGTAGGGTACAGTTTGTAATAAAATTTGCGTAAAACTGATACAAAAGACACATAGACACAAGACACGAGCAAAATGAGGGTAATTTAGTACAGTACTGAGTGAGTGTACAGTATACAGAACTAACTCTGCGTACATACTTCATCAGAGATTAGGGGGCTTAAATCAACCCGTGTATAACCCACACAATTAACTGTGCTGGTTTCGCTTAACAAAAATAAAAAAACCGAGTCGATACTATTAAATTATAGTCACGTTACCACATAAGTTAGAGTATCTTTCTTCTATCATATAACATCAAAATTAAAAATATACTTTATTTAAATAGACTTTTACATGCACTCTTGAATCGTCAATTTTACATATTTTTTTTATTCGAATTAAATTTTAGTATAGTCAGTCCGTGAGGAATCTACCACCGGCTCGGAAAGGCAGTACTGCTAAGAACCGGCGAGAAACTCAACAGTTGCTCTTATAAAATAATAATTGTGTACAATATTGTAATACAATAATTATCTATTTATCCTACGTGAGACCCAACCAGACATTAGTTCCACACATTGATATCTGTGAAGTATTCCGTGGCAGTAGTACAGTACATTTTTAATTTTAGACTTAAATTGTTTAAATGGCAAGCTCAAACGTCGTCACAGATAGACAATGTAACTTTATTTATAAACTAACATTGCCCACGGCTCTTCCTGCGTTCAGATGACCAAAAACCAAATAAAATAGCGCTATTTTTATTTTTTTCAAGATAAGCTATTTTCTTATTTACTGAGTTACCTTGCTAAAATATATATACTATCCTCGTGGTTTTATTTAAGCCAGTTTTTGTATATTTTCTCAAAAATGAGATATTTTCCCGCGGTAAAAAGTATCCTATATGTTGACCCGGATAACCAGCTATCATCATACCAAATTTCATCAAAATCCCTCCAGTAGTTTTTCTGTGATGCGATAACAGACAGACAGACAAAAATTCTAAAAACTATAGATTCGGCCTCTGTATCGATAATAATATCTCTTTAAATAAGATCTTCCAAAAAATATTTAATGTACACATTCGACTTAGTTAGAATTTTATTATACTCGTATGTATAGTAGTTAAAATTTTATTATATGTATAGATATATATACATTAATGATAATATTGTTATCATAACATTGTTTCATTGTAAAAGTACCTAGTTATAGTTACACCTCGTCCATCCGCTTTAGATTAAGATTTACATAGACTAAGAGAGACGCAAACTCAGCGTCTGGTCGGCATCGGGCCCACCCGGCATCCGCCGGCCGAGATTGTATTTACTATTTGTATTTAGTATTTAGAGATTAGAGGAGCCTCAAAAACGGGTACATGTTTCTCATTTAGTTTTATTTTTTTCTTATTTTAATTTTAATCTCTCCACGACCGCGAACTATAACAATAGATTTCTTAGAATTTTAATTAATTTCTTAGAAATTTACCTGAAGGTTTTAAGTTAGTATAAGTAGTTTTCAAAACGCTCCGATACCAAAAGTACCTGCAACCTACAGTGTGAACAGAAACTGTCGTAATTGTAGTTATTATGGGAAAGTGTATTTCATTGTTTGCAGTTGAAGGTCGGTCATTTAATTTACATTAAAATCATTTGAATCTATAGAATGATATTTATTATAGTTGGAAAACTATTCACCGTATTTTAAAAAATAAAATCAATTTTTTTTTAGAAACAATTGAATTTTGTGGGTAGGTATAAATGTAAGCAATCAATTAAATATATGCTTACTTATATTATACATATAACTTTATATAAAACATAAAACTGTAATAATTTTAATAGAACATGCTAAATTGAAAAATAAAAATCAAAAACAAACAAAATCAAAGGCATTTGTTTTGTTTATTTGATAATTCTACAATTTTATCATAATAATGTCCATTGTCAATAATGGCACAAATTTTGTTTGTCAACACTGGTTGCCTTGATGTGAAACGTCTTTAAAATCACACTGAAACATATGGGTAATAAAAGTAGACCATAATAAAATAGGTTGCATTAGGTTACCATAGTAACCGTTGTTATTGTTTGCAAAATGATATATATGATATTCTTTTCTTGGCTATCTTCAAAGATTACTATGTTTACTAATTTGTTTTCAAATATGCAAAATATTTATATAAAACAAAAACACTACAAACAACTCTTGACTGAAACTGAAATAGATATTTCACATTAAATCAATGGCGGTATGTCCCGACACAGCCCCACCCAATTTTTTTACCTTAAATAAGACAATTGCGGCACTGCCATGGGTCACTTCAAAATCATTCGTCAAGTTTTGCAACATTGTTGGATCGTTGACAGGCTTCATTTTAGGTTTTGGGTATGCTGCAAAAAAATTATATAAAATTTTTCTTTTTACATAGATTCTTTTGATAAAATTATTTAACACTGGTGAATTTATGGGAATTATAACTACCAACACAATAGTTATAATCTCCTAAATTTACAATTAGTTATTAAAATTTAAGCACTAGAACTGTTGTTACAACTCTATAACATAAATTAAGAGATTATTTGAAATGTCAGTCTTTCTAAATCTAATGTCTATATTTCAAAATTATGGGGATTATTTTCATTTGCAGTGATCTTATATCAATAGTAAATAACATATAAATATTATTATTTATCTTACCCATATAACCTTTATCAGCTCTATGTAACTCATAGTATTCTTCAACATATCGCATAAGACGATTAGAAAAATCAGTTTCAGGTGTATAAAATATTTTGTCTATATTTTCTACCGAGCCAAGTTTAACTGGGTCCTAAAATTATTAAGAATATATTAGTTATGTAAGTGCTATGATATAACGCGAGAAAAGAATGTTTACTCCTAAAGGATATTGATTTTGGACTCTTGCCAAGTTTGGAATATTATCCTTCAAGTCGTAATATGACCACACCTGATTTTAGACCAAAGAATATTTTAAAATTATAGAAGAAAAATAATACTTACTGTTTTTTGAACACTGTAAAGTTCATCGGTATCAAATTTTCCTTTACCAAGAAAGTAATTTTTTACACAAAATAATATTATAAATAGTATAGCTGGCGATATAATTTCTACTGGTGTATGTATAAATCGTCTCTTACGAACCATCAGATGTTTCCACATAAGAACTTTTAAAGTCCCCATTATGTTTGTTTACTCCACTTTATTAATACAATTTCTTATTAAGTACTAATAGCTCACTTGATTAACAACATCCTAAGATTTATTAATATAGTTTGTCATCTGGTAACAATTTTATTCTCACAATAAAATATGTACACAAATGCTCAGATTACTTAAACAAACTAATGTCTCTTTTTTTAATAACTTCCATTCATTGTCCCCTATTGTAGAATTCTAAAAATCTGTGTTACGTAGTCGCGTATTAATATGTAGACAACTATGAACTAATAGTTAATACGTTTTTAAGCATTTATTGCTCCAAACTAACGGATTTGAAACAAAAGTACTCCACAAGTCACAACCAACAATGAACAATCCACTACGGACTACCCATAAAATAAAGACTGAATTCTGAAATGAGAAATCTCAAATCTGAAACATGGATGACAAGTGACAATTGACAATTGACAAATACAGAATAAAGTTACTAAGTACCAATAGATAGCAGGGCTGCCAGTACAGCCAACTTATTTTATATTATAGATATGTATGAGGAATAAAACAAAAAATCGATATCAATAAATATGTAATAATTTAAAATAGCAACTAAAAAACACATGTGTGTGTACACTTTTGTACGCACGTAAGAAGTTATACCATAATTTATGATATACTGGCATTGCCCGCGGCTCCGCCCGCGTTCAGATCACAAAAAGCAAATTCTTAGGTTTTACATATTAGTATACTCTTACATTGCAGTTTTTGTATTTTTCTCAGAAACGAGATATTTTCCCAGGGTAAAAAGTATCTTATATCTACCAGCTATCACCATACCGAATTTCATCAAAGTCCCTCCATTGGTTTTACTGGGATGCGGTAACAGACAGACAGACAGACAGCCAAAAATTCTAAAAACTAAAGGTTCGGCCTCTGTATCGATAATAATGTTTATTTCAATAAGATTTTCCAAGAGTTTAAATAGTTTGGTTGTCTTATGTATCCAGTGTGTATAGCAAATTGCCTTGTATACAAAAGTATTTTTTTTTATAGGTGGTACTGTGGAATGACCTTTTTTTTCGTTGTGTATTTGACATTACCGTGGCTTTGAATTAGTGGTTTTCTGGTGGTTAAGAGACTTTGGTGGGTTCGTAAAAATAAAGTTGGCAGCACTGGTTGTACGAGGTCTGCCGTATATGGTATACCGTAGACAATAGACATCTCACGTCTGACGTCACAACCATAGAGTAATGAGTATACGCTTCAGAATCAGCCTTTAAGTCACAACTCTCAAGAAAATTCAAATTTCAAAAATGTCTGCGGCTGCTTGCGCGCCGTTTTAACTTGTACATGTTCATTTGTAATAAATAAACTAGTTCACTTAATAATTTCATTCTACATTACATTGATAACGTAGAGTCGAGCTTGCTCGTCCGTGGCTGTATTTTGGTGAAATTAAGTGTGTATTTGTGATATATAGACTCGGTGGTAGATAGTGACTTGTTTGATTTTGTATTTATTTTCGCGATGAGTTCTCAGAAAGAAAACACTAAAATCTGTTGCATGTGTAGATCTTCACCTTCTAAAGATCTCAGCATCATTTTGCATCGGTTTCCAAAGCCTGGTTAAAAAAAATCTGCGGTATATGCCTACTTATGTACTTTCCATTTTCCATGCTATTCGTTTTAGACGGCATAGAATACCACAATTATTGTTAATTCAGCTTCTAACAACCACAAACTAACGTAACATGTATTCATACCTAATGTATTTGATACCCTTTCCTAAAGTCCCAACTTTCGTTGCCAAAAATCATTTGGTACTTACTATGAAACCTTTTCTTGCCTACACAATTCCTGTATTTAATATTACATCTCTTTTAATCAAAGTGAATACAGAAAGTTTAGATTTTTATTTAGATATAGCTTAATTATTAGGAATATGATTATTTAATATGGTATGTAATTTTTATATTTTTTAATTTTCAGTTATGTTTCAGTATTAAGATGGCGCATCTAACTTTGTTTGGGAGATCCGCCTGCTTCTGGACCTCTACCTTGACGCCCAAAGTTAGTATGTGACCATGGATTGCTATTCTTAGCCATTCCATGGCCTCTGCATTCGTGCAGGTAGGTCTACCCTGGAATGTTGGTGGATTATTTGTTTTGATCTGGACTAGAGACCAGAGTTTGCTGTTAAGTACCTCCTGGACCTTTGTTGGTTTTGTTTCCTGTTGACGGCTTGCGTGGGAACCTCCCACAGGAAATCCTGTGCTTGGCTCACCAGACGCGTTCGTTTTGGTTGTTTTGGCAAAGGCTTCTTTGGGATGTCCCTCAAATGCCACCTTGGTTTTTATTTGTATGAATCCTGAATTATCCATAGCTTGTTGTATTTTAATTCATCTGCTAGGCTTATAGGCAAGGATAACTTTCGATCTTTATTATTTAAATTCATGCATATAACCTTGAACCCCTATTTCACCCCTTAGGGGAGTTTTTTCCAAAAACGCTTAAACACGTGTATGTTTATTTCCAATCAAACGCCTAAATATTTAATTCCATGCTTCTACTTTAAAAGTATCATATTTGTCATACAAACTTTTCAACACTTATTTCACCCCCTTAAAATGTTTCCAAAATGATCAAATACGCGTTTCATTGTTTATAACCGAAAACCTAAATACTAATTTTAATTGATTTTACTTAAAAAGTGACGAACATTCATACAAACTTTTATAACTTTTAAAATCCTCCCTTTCTTAGTAGATGCCTCCATCACAAAAGGAACCTACGGTCCAAATTTCATGTTTCCAGCTTCAGTGATTCAGGCTCTGCGTTGGATGTCTGGATCAGTCGGGACAAGCAATTATATATGGTATAGATTATGTTCAATTTTCTTTCCTTATTTATTATTTTAACACCTTGTTTTATTAATGGACGATATTTTGAATGGCGCCTTAGTTACGAATAAATATTTATTCGTAGTGTGGGAATTTACCTTAATTTTAAATTTAGAGAGGGTATTAGCATGTAGTGTGTAGTGACCCTACTTGCTGTGCCAGCGGTCGCGAGTTCGAGTCCCGCTGGGGGCATTCATTTGTGTGATGAGCACGAATGTTTATACTCCAGTCATGGGTGTCTATATTTATAATGTGTATGTATCTAAAATTATATATGTTTAGTGTGTCAACTATCTGGTATCCACAAGACTAGTAGCTTACCATGAAACTAGATGGTGCTGTGTGTTAATGTCCCAACATATTAGTAGTTTCTTGCACTTTTACATATACATATAATATTCTGAATTATTAAATTTCTTTACATTTGCTTTATTACAGAGTAAATTTCGCAGTTATGTTATGAATTAAAAACCTATACATATATGGAAATAATTTATTAGGAACACATTTTTCCTCATACCTTACATGTTATGAATTCAATAGTGTATATCTAATATTGTATTATAATATATAAAACAGGCCAGACTAGTCAGTATTCATTAAAAAGTAACATTTTATCATATAAATATGTCGACAACCCCAAATAATAGCACTGGTTGTTCTGGCTAATCTCCGAAACGGCTGGACTGATTTTGACGGGACTATCACTGGCAGATAGCTAATGTTATAAGAAGTAACTAAGGTTACTTTAATTTTAGAAAATAAATAAATAAAACGTACCTAGAGACCCGAGCGAAGCGAGGGTAAGTCGCTTATAAAGTATATAAATTGTACAATACTATTATACAATATATTTTTTTAACCGTCGTTTAATAGAAATGACTAAATAAACACATTTTTAATTATGTACAAATATCACATATATCATACTACATACTTTATATATTATTATATAACTTTAGAGTGTTTCTTCTCATATCTTCGACCGATACGGCAAGAGCCTCCATTGAGATTGAATCATTTCTTTATTGTTTTCTATCGCTGATAGTTTATTTTCATCTGGAATTAGAATTAACATAAGTATTATCATGGTGTCTCACAGCAAAGAAAAATTAGTTCAAATAAATGTCGACAGATGGCATTATAGTTATAGATTTGTTACTCAAGTTTTGTGTAAAGTTATCAAAATATATAAAATAGATCCCAATAAGGTTATATTATGGTTTAAAAAATATGTACGTAAAGGACCAAATAATGCGCTATTAAATTAAATTTGCGTATTTTTACTAGTGAATAATCACAATTTAGTTGATACGGTATGTAGTACACAGTGACAGATGGCGCTTTTATTGCGTTTAAAACTGTCCAAAGTCACTGAAATTCGTTTCGTTCAATTCAGAATGAATTTTGCATACTTTATCATATTTTATTTTACACATTTATAAAATACACAAGTTCGACATCTATTATTATCTATTCTAGCAAACAAAAATACCCCGAATTAGGCATCTGTACTAGTTTAGTATTAGGTTATCAGTACTATTATTGTCATTATAATGAAGAAAACATAGACCACCTACCATTTCTGGCTTCGAGCTTGTAATTCGAAAATTGAAAAATAAATAATTAAAAAAGTACATATTTTAAACCAATTGTAACACGTAGGATTCATGGAAATTAATAAAATTAACCCAAATTCGAATGATCTTTAAAGAGTTTCCTTCATCTAACTTGAAGCCTCCCTTTGAGCTACCAACCAGATCCGTTCGATAGTATCAAATTGCTGTACTGCTTCCAGAGTTTCAAATCGATAGATCAATTTCTAATTCTATTATTACATATCAACAAGTGCAACCAATTAAAGTTTAACTCAAATATTTACCTCTATCCAGGATGAAGTGTTGCACGAGCCGTATGAAGGCCCGCGTGGGCACCGCCATGTTGACGTACGGGTAGCAGGCGCCCGTCTCAGTCTTCGCGTTGCTTACTATTGTTGCCAACACTTCTGCCTTTAGATCTTTTGTTATACGATATATTGGACCGCCACTAAGAACAATATAAATAGATTAACTCTGTTAATGCAAAAATATTATATAAGATAATTTGTATTTTCAACCGACTTCAAAAAGGAGGTTCTCAATTCGACTGTATGTTTTTTTTTTTTTTTTTTTTTTATGTTTGTTACCTCAGAACTCCGTCATTTATTAACCGATTTGGACAATTTTTGTTTTGTTTGAAAGGGTATACTTCCAGATTGGTCCCATTTAAATTTCAAAAAAAATACCACCCCTAAGGGTGGAAAAACAAGTAATGATGAATTTAACCTACTTCTAATTGTCATATTGACTTGAAACTTTGCAAGTATTTATATTTCCGTTGATAGTACAGTGGTTCGGTGTTGTTGACCTGATCTGATGGCAAGGCCAGAAGGTGGATAGGTGCAACTCTTCAACGGCTAATAGTAGATACTTTGAGTTTGGGCTTATTTTGTTTGATTTGACAAGCCTAACACGTTAGGATTCTTACTTTGCTACTACTGTCTACACTAAAAAGGGAAAAATAAAAACTTTTTAACAAAAAAATAAAAACCGACTTCAAACAAAAGCACTAAAAAGTTAAAAATAACTGATTGGTAGTTTTCATTTACTATACATACCTAATCAAATATTTTCGAAGTCGGTGTGCTTTGGCTAAGTAATTAAAGCCTACCTATTAAATACATATGTACCTATCAAACATTTTCGAAATCGGTGCCAGCCCATACAAAGCAAAGCACACCGACTTCGAAAATATTTGATTAGGTATGTATAGTAAATGAAAACTACCAATCAGTTATTTTTAACTTTTTAGTGCTTTTGTTTGAAGTCGGTTTTTATTTTTTTGTTAAAAAGTTTTGAACTATCTGATCGGACGGGTTACGAGAAACTTAACATTTTTATCACTTTTGGGTTCATGCAAAAATCCTATATGTAAAAGTATTCTCAGTATTACCAGAATTTCTCTATTTACTGAGCAACTTCTTCATTTTTCCTCCCTAAAAACCTTGTTCGGACTATACTTAAAAAAAGTGCCAAAACGATCCAAACGTTCCCAAAAGATACGCTTACCAATGAACAGTATTTATTTTTTCATATATGGCCTTCAGAACTGCTCGTTATACGTCGCTTTCGTTAGTCTGTATAGATCAATAGATTGTGGCATTATGTCTCTCTGGGCAGTGTTTTTTACTGAACTTAATACTAAATTACAATACTTATAAATTAAGCATATGATACGACAAGTATATAACGCCTTTGAGACGTCTAAAACCTTAGTCTCTCCCGTGACCATGTTTGCTGTAAATAAACGTCGGGAACCAAAAATCAAAACAAACCGCGAAATAATCCGAAAAGATAGTTTTATTTAACATATGATACGAGATACACTATTTTCATACCTGAAGCCAGACTGCACACAACACGAGGTCTGTATCATGGAGGGAGACACGTTGTTGATGTGTCCACTCGTCACCGTCGGCTTTAAGTCTTCTAGATTGTTCTCGTTGAAGTAAGGATAGCCAGCTGCTAGCACTGACTCACCTAAAATTACGAGTATGTTTGTTTGGTTATTTGTAAAATCAAAAAAAATATAAATCAAAATATACTTTATTTAGAATTATACTAGTACTTTTGAATCGGGAATTTTGTATTTAAATTAAATATCAGTGTGTAAGCCCGTGGGAATCTACCACCGGCTCAGAAGGCAGTTCTGCTGAGACTTACATAATTTGTCTAATCTAAGATTGCGTTTTGGGGTTTTACAGTGTTATACCTCGGAAGACTAGTGGTTAACATGTCCGGCCGCAGATCCGGAGTTCTTGGGTTCGAGTCCCGGCTCAGGCCGAGTACAGTTAAAGTTAAAAGTTACTAACTTTTGGGCTGTAAACACTTTACATTATATATATTTTTTAATTACACTACAAATGTGAGAACATGAGTATTCTTACTTATAGCTTTTAAATAGTTTTGAAATTGCATATTTTGTGGTAGCTAAAAAACAAGCAGGTGTAAAAAGAATAGCTCACGATACGGAATAACGAACGGGATGTAAGTATGGTATATAAGTTACCATATACCAATCGTTATTCCGTATTGTGGGTTATTTAACATGGCTGTTGCTTTACGTATGTACTTAAAATTAGGAGGAATGAAAAAATATTATTATTTGTACTTTAATAGGACGAATAATAAATAAAGGCAGCTGTTGCTATTCATCCGATAATTTGTCGGTTAGTACGAATATTTACCACTTTTTTTGTTTTCTAATGTAAAATAAGTGATTTTTAAGTCCAGGAGTTTCTATATGCAAAAAAAACTTAACCTATCGAGTTGGGATCTTATTCTTTAAATCTCAACGATTTTTAAGTTCAAGAGTTTTTAAGGTTATAAAAACTATTTTCAGGTGCAGAAGTTTCTGTATGCAAAATAAAAACCGTAACCTACAACGCTGGGCCGAGCTATTTATTCTACTTATTTATTAGTTTATTCATCTTTCCTTCTAATTTATATATTTTTATAGGACGAATACCTAATTATTTTTTTATTCGTTTTATTAAAAGACGAATAGATACTTCGATTTAATATATCCTAATTTGCTTACCTTTCTCCGCGGGATGCTCAGCAAATACCGCGGGCAGCAAATTCGTCCAGTACTCGGGATTCGTGTAGAGGAGAGCCAAGTCGTACGCCTTGTCGTCTTTGGTTTTGAATTTCACTATTGCCGTTTCCATCTTGTTCTGACAGTATAATGACACTTTGTATGACGCGTGCTGGAATTATGTTAATAATAAATAAATATATCTTTAACTTAAATGTTCTTAATAGTATTAAGTTCCAATTTATTGTTAAATGTTAATTATTAAATATTTATAAAGAGAAATATGTAAATATGGACCTGTCTGAAGTAAAATATATAAATAAACTGAACGCGAGCGTGTAACGTACGTGTTTGACGACGTGCGCGCAGGACAGCACGTGGCCGCCGCCGAGGTACACGCCGGCGCCCCACGCCGCGCCGCAGCGCACCAGCACCGTCGTGCGGTCGATGATGCCTGCGCACACCGCCACACACACATACACACACAACTCTCATCATGTTCTTAATATCATATTTAACGCAATTGAATTAAAATATATGTAAATCAAAACTAATAAATAAGTAAAAAAGAATTAATGCCCGATTTCACCAACAACCCATAAGCTACCACCTACATGGGATCCCTAGCTTAAAATTCCCCTAAATTAAATTCGTTTTACCATCGTCTTTAAGCCCATATTTCGAGCACCTAAATTTAGGGGGCCTTTTAACATTTAGGCGACCCCTTACTGTCGGTGAAACAGAAAATGTCCCCTAACATCCCTCTAACCATGCTTAGGGGATCTCTTAAACTTAGGTGATGTTGGTGAAATCGGGCATACACCTATTAATAAATGATTGAGAAATTATTTCTTTAAGTTTATTTTAATTTTTATCGCACAACTATTGACGGTCTCTCACTCGAATGTGACGTCATTTTACCTGAGATCGTCACACCACAAAATATTATCCAATAGGGAATATACGTGGTTTTTTTATAAAATAGCTAATATTGTTATATAACTGTAAAAAATATCCAGCTTTAAAAAACTAAAATTTTGTAACATTTTTTAAATATCATACTTTAAATATCCGCTATTTCGCGCGCTTGGTGTGACGTCACAGTATAATATACAGAGCAATATGACGATTCAATTTGTAACGACAAAATCACTAATCGCCCTGTTATGATAATACTTTGACATCATATTCGGCCTAACCAATGGCGTGTATTTCAACTACTTTGAATTTCAAACAAGAATGATTCCCATTTAAGAGGTAAGCGTGAGAAGGCCAGGTATAGGCTAGGTATCAAAGCGTATGAGTAAACAGTGGAGCGGTGCTCACGGAGCAGCTTGTCGTAGGGCGGGGAGGGCGGCGCGCGCGGCGGCGGCGGCGGCGGCACGCGCAGCTTGGCGGCCAGCACGGCGCGCAGCGGCGCCGCCAGCGACAGCCCCACCCACTCGCCGCGCCACCACGACACGCTGCACACCACCACGCCCACCAGCGACGCGCTGCACGCACACCACCACACACACAAACTTTGTATTTTTTTTAACCTATACTAATACTAGCGACTCAACCTCGCTTCTCTCGGGTTCGTCCCTAGGTACGTTTTAACAGATACTTTGAAATAGAAATCTTTGAATTTCTTGGTTATTCTGTACTATAATATGCATGTATTATACATATAAACCTTATTCTTGAACCACTCTATCTATTAAAAAACCAGCATCAAAATCCGTTGCGTAGTTTTAAAGATCTAAGCATACATAGGGACAGACGATATAGTGATAGTGATTAAAAAGAGGTTAAGTTTGTGAGTTTGTAGGGGGTAATCTCTGGATCTACTGAACCGATTTAGATGAAATTTTGAAAGTTTGAGACGATGGGAAGGATATAGGATTTTTTATGGGATATTAGGAGTTTTTATCCCGTAAATCAGCCTTTAAAGGGGTAAAAGTGGAGATGAAAATTTGTATTGGGAAGAAAGTTAACAACGAACCCGAACGAAGTAAGGGTGAGACGCTAGTAATATTAGGTATAAAGAGGTAAAGTAAACACCATAGACTCTTTGATCGTGCTTTTTTGAGTTTTTATATTTTGGAAAGATTATAATGTCCGTTCAAATAAAATTAACATAGAACGAGGACTTCGACTACGGCGACTTATCCTATTAAAACTAACTGACTGTTGGCTCGACCCAGTACTCGAAATCTGGATCTCCGAATCTGCAGTCGTACACGCGAGATTTTAAATCAACGAGATTGCCAAACTGTATCTACAAAAAAATCGTCATAATTTATATAATACGACTTTTTTTCTTAAACTTAAGATAAACGTGCCCATGGAAAACTTATCAAGTATTAATACTTTCTTAGATTTACACGAATACTTGACATTTTAAATAAAACTATCTTTTCGGATTTTTTCCGCGAATTTATTTTCATTTTTTAAAGTTAAAAGTTAAAAAATATTGTAAGGTACTTTGGTGCAATCTTTTCAACTTTTTGAATTCATTTTGTTATTTGTGGGTAGGCTGTCTGTAACAACTATATAATACCTAAGAGACATCTAACACCTCAGTTTCTCCCGTGACCATGATTGCTGCAAAGCATTCGAAATGTCGGGAACCAAAAATCAAAATAAATTCGCGATAAAATCCGAAAAGATAGTTTTATTTAAAATTATCAAGTATTAATTTTTGATGGCTAATAAGAAATTTAACTATTTTTGTTTACACTAGAGTTACTATTTATTGCTATATGATTCCTGAAAAACATTGACAAGTCATTTAGTGGCTGCTTTTAGCTAGCTAGAAAAATTGTTAGCTTTCATTTATTTTTACTTAACAATAACATTTATAGTTTTTATTATTTGTGGATACTTTGATCACAAACAAAAACCGATAAAACCGTCATATTTAATTGAGCTTTGTAAAACTTACGTAGGTCCTTCTGTAAACACCGGCCCACCTTCAGAGCCGAGAGCGGTGGCAGCGTCCGTCAGTAACAGCGACGGACGCTTCCCAATCACGCCACACACAGTTCCGCGGGTCACTGCGTTTAAGAAAACCTGTTCATGTGAAATATTTGGGCATTAAATGATTATGCCAAGAATTTCATACAGATACTTCGTTGGTAGTAGCTCGTTTGTTAGTTTAGGGAGCTTAATAATAATCTCCCCCTGATACTTTCTTAGATTTACGCGAATATTTGACGTTTTAAATAAATCTATCTTTTCGGATTTTTTCGCAGATTTATTTGGTGGTCACAGGAGAGACTGAGGTGTTACCATGAATGCTGTAAAGCATTCGAAACGCCGGGAACCAAAAAATCCAAATAAATCCGCGGAAAAATCTAAAACGATAGTTTTATTTAAAATGTCCCCCTGATTGATTTTCGTCCACTGCGCTGGAGATTCTATAGTGCAGCGCGTGTACGCGCAGACACAATGTGCACTCTCTATTCCTGTCACTCTCATACTCGACACGACCAGTGAAATAATATTTTCTTAGATTTACCGCAAATATTTGACATTTTAAATAAAACTATCTTTTCGGATTTCTTCGCGGATTTATTTTAATTTTTGGTTCCCGAAGACGTTTCGAATGTTTTACAGTAATGATGGTCACGGAGATACTGAATCTCTCAAAATAAATCCGCGATAAAAAAATCAAATCAAATCAAATCAAAAAATCGGAAAAGATAGTTTTATTTAAAACGACCAGTAAAAATGAAGGCGAATGATCGGTTTTAATTGCTTTTCAAGGTACGAGGGTGAAACATCACACTTCTTAATTCCGGGTTGTTACTGAGAATTTCTTGACAGAAACATAACAACTACATAACTCAACTTAGTCCGACCAGGGACCGAACACAGGACCTCCACGTCTGCGGCCGTACATGTTAACCACTACACGACCGAGATAAGATATAAATCTGCAATGGCTGAAGATGGAAGCATATTTTTTAAATATGTTCGTTCAGTTTCGATTTTTAAATTTCATTTAATAGTAGGTAATGGAGATAACATATTCCGGAACAAACAAGATGTCATTCTATATGTTTTACCTCACAGCCAAAAGGCGTAGAATGTACTTGAATGCTGGTTCCTCTTTCAGGAGGAGATCGCACCATGTCCAGTAATTCTGAAAGCGGCCTTAGTGTTTTGAAACCTGTAATTTAAAAAAAAGTATAAAATATTTTTTTGAAATTTGATAATATTAACATGAACTCAATAACTATGTTATAATTATGTTATAATAAGTATGAATGTTAAAGTAAATAATGTAAATTTAATTTTTAGCTTGTTAAGATACTGTTTCTTTGTAATATTTATGTAATGATTTAGCTGTAGATTTTGCGAAACAAATAAATAAATAAATTAGCTGGATTTTTTGGGAAAATCTTTTATTATTCCATGTGTAAATGTAACGAATAAGGCAAAATATTACAGTTTTTTGGTTTAATATATATATGTTTTGGTTTAATAAATGTTTAAAGATTTTAACCCCCTCCTCCCCTGTGTAAGTTATATAATCAAATTACATAATGCAAGGGCAAAATTTACGACTATTAAGCACTTGTGACAATGAAATTAATTTAAAATTTAATTTTTATGAAGTTATTATTATGTAATTCAAATAAAATTAGCTAAATATAATTTAAAAAATATATAATCATATCTGCTAAAATATAAAAATTATGATGATTGTGATTCTTATGTAGAACTATTCTACTAAAAGTCTACATATTTACTCTACATTATCTTTAAACCGCTATTTAGACGGGGCATGCCGTATAAATTGCACTCTGTAGGTATCTCTGGTTGTAAAAAATGATTAAAATTCGTAGTAGTTTCAAAATTTATTGATTACAAACAATAAACTCTTAAAAACACACGAAGAATCAAACAGACAAATCTTTCCTTTTATATCACTGTGACAAATAATGATTACTCCATACCATTTTTATAAAATTTTATGATTATAACAAAGACCAAAAAAGATGGCAAACTTACTTTTGTTATCGCTCTCTAAATCAACAAGTACAAAAACAGAGAGTAAGGCTTTGCCAAGTTGCGTCTGTTTCTCCATGTCGCCGTCTCGGTGGCCGATGGTCCAGCTGTACAGAATGTCGTCGACGCATCTGTCCAGCACCGGGCATTGCCAGACGTGGCATATCCTAGATATAGAGATAAATATTAAAATAGTATAAATAAGTATTAGTTTTATATACGAGTATATTCTGAATTGGAAATTCAATTATCAGTAGGAACCATTTTTAAAATTATATGATCCAGTTTTAGACATATTCTAGGACAATAACTTATTAAGCCAGTTTAAAGCAGAATACTTATATGGATTGGTGAATTTACATTTAGTTTTAAATTTGTACCTAAGAATATAATTTCCTTTATTTACAACTGCATTTATGTTTGCGTGATGATTTCAACGATTCTTGTTTTGAACAAGCTATATCATGAGTAAACGATTTTTACCCAAGGGTAAAAATTACCTTTAAGTCTTCATTTTAGATGCACACAAATTTTATTTACAATGTATACAAAGAATCAATAGAATCCCACGTCTCGATGTTTTTTCAAAATAACATTCGGAAAACCGTCAAAAATACTAATTGTATAATAATAATTACAAATTTATGTGTCCATACCTTCCAGTCAGCACTCGCACTTGATAGCAACTGTGTTCAAAGTCTACATCATTATGCAAGTTCCTTTCTCTACTCAATTTCTCTATATTTTCATAAATATTGGGTTCTTTGGACTTTCCCTTTTCACACGATACATAAATCTCTGGAAGGTTGTCGTAGAATTCTTCATTCAATATCGGTCTTCCTCGAGCATTCTTTATTATATTTGCCTCCTTTAACGGTGATAATATGGAGCCATGGGTGAGGACCCATCGTTTGGAAAATCTTATGCCGGACGCTGATACTGTTAGAATGTTAGCTAGCTCCCCATCTTCTGAGTAATTGTACGAAACCATTACACCTTCGACGCCCATTTTATTACTGAAAAACAAAAATGTTCATATTATTCAAACGATATACTCTAAAATAGAATACAGGCATAAATAAAATTACATTTTTAATTTATTTGAATGGTTCACGTGACAAACGTTTTATTACCATTATTAAAGTATTTGTATTTGTTAGTAATTTCAAACCAGCAAATCTCTGAAACAGTTGAAACGATTTTAACTAAAATCCAATCCAAAGATATTCCAATTTTCCTTATAGATATTTATAATTAATATAGCAAGTGTTCAGTAAAAAAAACTATTTATCTATACTAATATTATTAAGAGGTAAAGTTTGTGAGTTTGTGACGTTGTAGTGGGTAATCTCTGGATCTACTGATCCGATTTAGATGAAATTTGGTAAGAAGATAGTTGGAGACACTGGGAAGGACACAGGGTACTTTTTATCCCGGAAATCCTCCTTAAGGGGATGAAAATGGGGATAAAAATTTGTATTGGGAAGCATGCTAGGGTCGAACCTGAGCGATGCGAGGGTGAGTTGCTAGTATTTAATAAGTATGCATATTTATAAATAGTACTAATTACTATACTATAAGGTTTTATGTCGCTTTTATATAAGGACATTTTCATATACATAAGTTGCATCCTAGTATCGTTGAATCTTAATCACATAATTCATTACTACACAAGGGGTTTTACACCCACCATAAATACAGCATTTATTGCCATAAACGTTATTCTATATATAGCATAAGTAGCGTCATTGTTAGGATTCCTGGTGCGGAGGGAATGTTAAATTATCCTTATTGAGTCATTTACCTTATATTTCAATTATATAAGCCAATTGTGTTGCTTTTACATTTATTCAACTTATTTTATTTGGCAAATCAATGCATCTGCCAGAGACAACACAGCTAAAAACAATTAAAATAAAAAATAACTAAAAGCCCGTAATTTATTTAGTTGTGTTGTTGTTAAAACAAACGTGTTTGAAAAGTTAAAGAGAACTTTCTCGTTTTTTGTTTAATTTCTTTTCTATTACTTGAAGCACTAATTTATTTCTTTAACACCGACTCTACTTTATTATTATTACGATACTAGCATTGCCTGCGGCTCCGCCCGCGTTCAGATGACCAAAAACCAAATTCTTAGGTTTTACATATTTATATATTATACTCTTACAATGCAGTTTTTGTATTTTTTCTCAGAAATGAAATATCTTCTTGCGGTAAAAAGTATCCTATATGTTGGCCCGGATAACCAGCTACCATCATACCAAGTTTCATCAAAATCCCTCCAGTGGTTTTTCTGTGATGCGGCAACAGACAGACAGAAGACAGACAGACAAAAATTCTAAAAACTATAGATTCGGCCTCTGTATCGATAATAATGTCTATTTCAATAAGATTTTCCAAAAAATATTTAATGTACAGATTCGGCTTAGTTACAATTTTATTATATGTATAGATTGTATTGATTTTACGTTTATTCAGCTTATTTTATTTGGGAAATAAACGCATCTGCCAGAGAAACAATTATTAAAATAAAAACAAAAATTGATAGCCCGTAATTTTATTTATTTGTGTTGTTGTTAAAACAAACGAGTTTGAAAAGTTCAAAAGAACTTTCTCGTTTTTTTTTTCATTTCTTTTCTATTACTTAAAGTAGTAATTTATTTCTCCAAGATCCACTCTACTTTTTATTATGATATCAATAGAAAATGCAAGTACATAATATACAAAAATAATATATTTATTTAGATTTACATTGAAAATCCCAGTATGGATTAATTAATCGGAAATTTTTTAAACATTTCAATTCATAAGATTGATTGACATTTGATTCATAGATTACAAATCTATACTTAATACTAGCGGACCCGACAGACGTTGTCCTGTGTACACGTCTTTAATTTGAAAATTTCAAACTTTTTTTAATAATTTTTTTGATGAAAATTATTATTCAAATTGTAAATCTAAACCATTCCCAGATCCCCTTGAACACACACAAAAAATTTCATCAAAATCGGTCCAGTCGTTTGAGAGAAGTTCAGTGACATACACACTCACAGAAGAATTATATATGTAAAGATTATAAAGAGGTAAAGTTTGTGAGTTTGTGAGATTGTAGGGAGTAATTCTCTGGATCTACTGAACCGATTTAGATGAAATTTGTTAAGAAGATAGTTCGAGACCCTGGGATGAACATAGGATACTTATCCCGGAAATCATCCCTTAAGGGAGTGTAATTGGGGATAAAAGTTTGTATGGGAAATCAATCTAGGGACGAACCCAAGCGAAGTGAGGGTGAGTCGCTAGTCATTTAATAAAAAAATTAAATGTAGTTTTGTAAAGTACCTACTCGGTTTAATAAGTGTATTTAGTTTTCATTAACAACTTGTAATTATATTATTTTTTATGAATAACTACAATTTTTGATTAACAACCTAAAGTCACATTTTATACTAATATTAAAAAACTATATTCATTTTGAAAACCAATTACTATGATACATGTCTTTCATCTTCGAGATAATAATCATTCTCTGACGTTATAAATAACCTTATAATACTAAATACTTGAACATCAAGGAACGTAACACACTATTGCTGGGTTTCAATACGTTTTAAAGCAAATTTCTTCTACAAAGGCTTCAATGTAGCTTGAAGTATCTGTGGTCTCGTTTTATTTGCAGTGTAATATTAGAAGTCGGAGATAGCATGAAAATAGGGTGCGAGACGATACAAATTTGCGCCACATAAGACACACCCTCTGTAGAAATGTAATGAGACTTATTCAGCGGGTGGTCAATGAGAGTATAATTTGTTCTAGTATAAAAGATGGGCTCACGGTACAATTTCAAAGTTCTTCGAAGCGCCATCGTTGAAGGCGCTCCTTTTCTGTGGTATACATTTTTTTTTTCGGAATATTCTACATTTTTGTGTATTGCATTCTTCAATTGCATCTTTTAAGGTAAGTTATTTTATATTTTTAAATGGTCATCCCGAACAAGATACAGAATTTCGTTCTACACAAGTAAGTTTCCGTAGTGTAGCGGTTATCACGTGTGCTTCACACGCACAAGGTCCCCGGTTCGATCCCGGGCGGAAACAGTGCTTTTTTTTTCCTTTACTTTTATAAAATGTGTATTATTACATTTTTATACTATTTTTAAAATATTATGTAAATTATTCAAGATATATAATTAAGATTCTTGTAAAATAAAACAATACGAAATGAAATACTATACAAACAATTTTTATTTGATTTGAGATAAATAAAAGTATTTTTTTATAATCTATATATATAAAAATGAATCCCTATTTCTTCCCTTGGTTACCCCATCACGCGTGAACGGCTGGACCGATTTATCTTTTTTTTGTGTTTGTTATTATCAGAAGGTTCTTATGAAAGAAAAAAATTAAAAAATTGCGCGGAAAATTATAAAATTTAAGAATACTTAACAACCATATTAAAATTTATATGGCTAACGCTGGGTAATAACTATTTATATATATTTAAAACGTACCTAGCGACGAACCCGAGCGAAGCGAGGGTGAGCCGCTAGTATTTGTAAAAAAATAAATAGAAAAATCAAAAAAAGAATCCTTCGAGCCGGATTTGAACCAGCGACCTATGGATTTCTCTAATGTTATACCTCTACAGTCCACCGCTCTACCAACTGAGCTATCGAAGGTTACTTATATACGGTTAAAATGTACGGCGGTTTCTACAGCTTATAAATATTTCATTTTATCAAATCGTAGTTCATACAAAATCCAAATTCAAAGTAAGCCTTTAATAAATAGGTATTCGCTTTTCAGGATATTTATTGTCGTTTTTTTTTATAAACTTCTAAAATGTTAAATTAAATTATCTAAATATTCTAAAATAAATATTGTTATTACTAAAATAAATAAATAAAAAAAAATCTTAGTTTGGAAACATATAAAGCACTTAGTATTAGTAGATTTGTAAGTTTTAAAGCTTATACTTCTTATACAGATCTACATTAATTTACTGAAAAGTGAAAACCTTTTGAGAATATATTGGTAACACATATTGTCAATTAGAATGGTTAAATAACTGCTATCGTAGATAATTGATTAACGTTTGGTGTAGGTTTCTCAGAAATAAGATATTTTCTCGTAGTAAAAAGTATCCTATATGTTGACCCGGAACCAAATTTCATCAAATTCTGTCCAGTAGTTTTTTCGTGATGCGTTCCCAGACAGACAAACAGAAATTCTAAAAACTTTACATTCAGCCTCTGTATGGTTAACGACTATTTCAATAAGATTTTCCAAAAAATATTTAATGTACAGATTCGATTCAGTTAGAATTTTATTATATGTATAGATAAAATCATAGATAACCAGTGTATATAAAAATAGGCAATTTTTCATTTGTCATAGTATTTAAAATGAACCTTACAAGTTACGGCTTACAATTTACACTGTTAGTTAAATAAAAATAATTTTAAAGTAAATAGCAAAACATAAACTAGTTTCTTAAATAAACAACTATACCCAATACCAATACTTAGGTTTTGTTGTTTATGATATATCATTATAAAGATAACAGAAATAAAATGTACATATTTACAGGGAGTAATACAATAAACAGTTAGTTGACTGAACATAAAAATAAATATCATTATCATATTTGTGCTCTTATTATAAACTAGCATTGCCCGCGGCTCCGCCCGCGTTCAGATGACCGAAAGCCAAATTCTTAGGTTTTACATATTAGTATACTCTTACGTTGCAGTTTTTGTATTTTTACTCACAATCAGATATTTTCCCTCGGTAAAAAGTTACCTATATGTTGACTTGGATAACCAGCTATCACCATACCAAATTTCATCAAAATCCCTCCAGTACTTTTTCCGTGATGCGGTAACAGACAGACAGACAAAAATTCTAAAAACTATAGATTTGGCCTCTGTATCGATAATAATGTCTATTTCAATAAGATTTTCAAAAAAATATTTAATGTACAGATTCGGCTTAGTTACAATTTTATTATATGTATAAATAATAGAGTCAATAACATACTGTAAAATGTAAATACAGTTTACTGTCAAAATTTCAAGCAAATAGCATAAAAAGCGGTATCTACTGTCTACGGTTCCGCCATTTGTTTATTCCTTAAGCTTTCCACTACCTATTTAAGTCTGCAACGACTAAAACTGACCGTCACAGGAAAATGACAATAAAAGTAAATGAAACTTACTTATAATTAGGTTGTTAGGTGTTACTCGTCCACAAAATCATTTCATCAACTTGTTTTCGAGTCATAAGCTATCAAAGGTGCAAAATTAAAAAAAAACTGCTAATTATAGCTCATAGTAGTGAAAACATATTTTCCGGTAATTCATTAGGCATAGGTTTTGAAATCTGGTTAAAATTATTTATGATTAAAATGACTAAACATTGGGAAATCATCGATCAAAAATCACTTATTGATCGATGGGGGAAATAGTATATTTATAATTTTGTACGTATCCACTATCTACCTAATACCTACAAAACATAAAAACGTTAAAATAATTTTGCATAAAAAGTAAGTAAATGTTTTGGCATACAATAGAATACTATATATATATTTTTAATATCATTTTTTTAATAAAAAATAACTTATACTATAAATTTTATGTGTCAGTTTGCTTACTTTGTTCTATAAGTTATTTATTGGAGAAAATCCCTACATGGCACGCGTTGCATCAGAACTAATGTGACCTAAACCTAGATCTATGAACCTGAACGTTGATCATGAAACAATGTAACAGTGTTCTAATTTAAGAGACCTAATGGATATCATTATCAAAGACGATTTCCAGTTAAAACTGACTTTATCCTTTGACCTGTCTATAACGTATTACGTATTGCAACATAATGCAGATACACAAAAAACTTTTTTAATAAAAAAATAAAAACCGACTTCAAAAAATATTTTCGAAGTCAGTGCCAGCCGATGTACAAAGCACACCGACTTCATATATATATGATTAGGTATCTATAGTAAAAGAAAACTATCAATCACATTTTTTACTTTTTAGTGTTTTTTTTGAAGTCGGTTTTTCTTTTTTTATTAAAAAGTTTTTATTTTTCCCTTTTTAGTGTTAGCATAGGCCGTTTAAGTTAGTTTGATGCCACTTTTTATATGATGACTGACAAATTACAATTAGCTTTTATTAGTAACACTAAAAAATATGGCTCTAAAACCCAATTCTAACGTATAGGGCTTGTCAAATCAAACAAAATAAGCCTTTAACGTTATAGTGTTAGTTTTATCTACACTGTGTTATTCTGGTCTACAAATATTACACATATTAAAGCTGTTACGACGAAACCATCGTATTATTTAATATTTACTATTTAGTTTTTAGTGAAATGATGTTCTCCTAGCCGATTCCGGCCACGGCGGCCAATCTCATTGACACTAGCCAACTGCGCAGGAGATATTATAGTGCACAAGTGTACGCGCAGACACAACGTGCACTCTCTATTCCTGTCACTCTCATACTCCGGTGGGACGACTGCTTGACACGACCAGTGAGAGTTAAGGCGCAGGACCGACGGCTTTACGTGCTCTCCGAGGCACGGGGGTGAAACACCGCCAACTTCCCAACTCCGGGCTGTTACTGAGACTTACTATACAGAAAGTCTCAATAACTAAACTTGGCCCGACCCGGGACTCGAACCCAGGACCTCCGAGTGTGCAGCCGTACATGCTAGCGCCACTACACCACCGAGGCAATAGTGAAATAAACACCTAAATAATCAATATTAAAAACATATAAAAAATTAAATGATAGCAACATTTCAAACTGTATATGTACGTATGAAAAATTACGATTGGTGGGAAAGGTGGTGTGACCGGAGGCGCGACCTCTGCGCGGTCGGGTGGCACCGTTAACCGCTACAGGTCAGTTGACATTGCGAATACTTCGGTATACAATTTCAAAGCACGAAACAAATATTCATTTCGAATTTGTATTTATATCCAAGCTAGGATTGGTTTTTTTGTTATATTTCTTTAAAATTGACATAATTAAGTTAAACATAATAAAAGAACGTTAGTGTTTTATAAAATAAATCTATTGGGAACTTGAAGTCATTCATTTAAATCCTTAATAAGATTCTTATGAAGTTCACATTTCGTAATCATTAAATTTTATACATTTAAATAGAACAAAATGATGCCGCTTTTTTAATTATATTGTTACTTTTCATTTACAATTCACGTATTTCGGTCAGTTAAAGTACACAACGTTTATTCAATTCAGGTTACAGCAATCAAAAATCATTGTGGTATACATATTTTGTTTTTATTCCATACTAATTTTATACCATTTTATAGTAAACATTATTATTATAACTATCATAATAATCTATACATATAATAAAATTGTAACTAAGCCCAACCTGTACATTAAATATTTTTTGGAAAATCTTATTGAAATAGACATTATTATCGATACAAAGGCCGAATCTACAGTTTTTTGAATTTTTGTCTGTCTGTCTGTTACCGTATTACGGAAAAACCACTGGAGGGATTTTGATGAAATTTGGTATCGTGATAGCTGGTTATCCGGGTCAACATATAAGTAGGATACTTTTTACCGCGGAAAAATATGTCATTTCTGAGAAAAAATACAAAAACTGCAATGTAAGAGTATACTAATGTGTAAAACCTAAGAATTTGGTTTTTGGTCATCTGCACGCGGGCGGAGCCGCGGGCAATGCTAGTTTTTACTATAAAGTAGTATAAAATTAGTAAGGAGTAAAAACAAAATATCATGTAGATGACAACACAGTTTTTATTAGATAGAAACTATAACCATATCAAATCTTTCAAAGTATTTCCTTTGAATATAGGTATAACCTACCTACTTTAACAACTGTTATGTACATACTATAAGTATTTTACACCCGACGAACGGATGATGACACCACAATTGTTGGTGTATTATTTCCTGTAGACCTTATTTGCATGTCTCAACCAAACGAGAAATATGCGGAATAACTCAGATTTAGTACAAGGATTTACAAAAATAGAAAGCTTAATGAATATTGAATGTAATTGTGAAAGTCGAGTATTCTATCTATTATCAGACATGTATACCCTTTGGTTCCTGTGTGAAACAACGGCGGAAACGACCGGCTTCAGAGCTTCGTTTGTTAACTGTCCAATTGAGCAAACGAGCGTGAGTAATTCTGGATCCGGTCCCGTGACTTTATTAGTACCTTTAGCAGTTCTAATTTTTTTCGTATGTAATTATCATTCTTGTAACGATATTAGGCAGCTAAGTATAAACAAAACATTAACCATATATTATAATGTGGAAGATGACTGACTGTTTAATTACTTTTAACGATTACCAATAATTGTCTTGTTTAAACTGTCTTTGACCTAATAGAAAGTCTGTAATGACCGGAAGTTCTGTAGATGTAGATAGATCTGTCACCCAAATTCTTAATGCCACTCACATTTATCGCTCCTAGCAATATAAGGAGACAAGCGTTACGATAAACCCACGACAATACAATAATGGACTCTTTTGCCTAATGGATCGCATCCTGCGCAGTCCAAGCGCGTCCAGTCAATGCTAAGAGCCAGTTTCTCTCACTCCTCCACTAAAGCTACGCACGTTCGCTTTGAAAGACAAAAAAATCCCTGTTTTGTCAGTTTCCGTGATCGTGTATATAAAGCATTACACTTTATTGTTCATATCCTTACGTTGGTTCTGCGTCTTTAGATTCGCACAAAAATTACCTCGGCGACGGCTGAGGCACACCGTCGGCAACGAACATGGATTTGTGTGAATATCGAAAACGATAACGAGAAACGCTATCTATATAAGTTTCTTATTTTCCTAATTTGTGTTAAGGATGCAGTGTTTTTGAAATAGTGTTTTTGAATAGTGTACGTTAAAAGAGAATTCTTGTCGTGTTCATTGTAACGGATATGCCTGCGTTTCGACGTCTGGCATCGAGTGTAAAGAAAAAAAGAGTCACTTTCCCCGACTCAGCCGTTCATTCAGTCGCAGAGTTCCATTTACTTGATGCGATAACGTTTTAGGTAAGTTAGTTTTAGAAGTCATTAGTGTAAAGTGGGCTATCCTTTAGAATTCGCAGTCAGGCTAGTTGTAGTGGACACTGGACAGGTGTTCTTCAGAAATCGAAATCAGTTACGAATATGTCGCCTTTACTAGTTTGCACTTTCTACTGTTAGGCACTTCTCCAGGTAAGTTTGTATATATTTTTGGTTTATTTACAATTTGTGATTAAATCACGAAAGGAAAGATTTGGAAATTACATAATATTAAAACAACATTGTGTAGCTATTAATTGATTCGGGTTTAATGACTTTAGTATAAATAGTGTATACGTAAATAAACGCGCAATAAGTATATATCATTAGTAGAAAATATAGAAAATAATTACCTAGAGTCCATTATAATTTCAATATTTTTCACTATAATTGGTATGTATGTTCACAACTTTTTCAACTTGTGGACGATCGTATAGTGTTAAAATAATGCAGCAATGCAACCAATTTAAAATGATTTTATCACAGTATATTTGTTCCGGTAATAACTAGTCAATAATAATAAACATGTAATAAATAATAGCCGCGTCTTTAACTCGTAATTATGTTAATCTTTGACCTCTAATGAATTTCAAATAACTAATAAGGTTCAAAACGGCAAAAAATACTGAGAAGAATAATTGACACCAAAGAGTAATTGACACCATTATCGAATATAATAATATGATTATAATCAATTAAAAGTTTACTCACCTTTGATGTTTGTTTACAATTTGAGGTTATAATAATTATTTGTCACAAAACAAAATCACTGAAGAACGTTCACTACAAACTCACAGCTAAGACTAAATCGTGATAATTGTGCAATTGTCTACATTTTAATATTTTAACATAAAAAGTATAATATATTGTTCATAATTAGACCTAGCGCTATCAGCATTCAGCTGTTGAACTTTCTTGCTTATAAAGTTTACTTGTAGGCTGTAGCTGTTGTTATTTGTTAGCTGTTGTCAGTTTTATTCCACTCATCTTTTCATTCATGTGTACGCCTGTTATCATGGCGCCTACGTAGTTCTATGAATTTTCGCTAGATGGCAATAATTTAAATAAAAATCATTTTATTGAAACATACTTAAATTACTATTTAAATTATTTTTTTGTATTTTTTATACCAGTCGTAAAATTATAATTATGTATTTAGAAATAAAAACGTCTTTACGTTTTTGTTGTTTATGAAATAATAATGCTATATTTTTGCCTACACGCT
The DNA here is from genome assembly GCA_921882275.1 of Brenthis ino. Classification (NCBI taxonomy): domain Eukaryota; kingdom Metazoa; phylum Arthropoda; class Insecta; order Lepidoptera; family Nymphalidae; genus Brenthis; species Brenthis ino. Next base: position 8,526,570 of record OV170221.1, read on the forward strand.
TTCTTAACCGACTTCCAAAAAGGAGGAGGTTCTCAATTCGTCGGAATCTTTTTTTATTTTTATTTTTATGTATTTTCTGTTCACCGATTACTCGAAGATGCCTGAACCGATTTGGATTTTTTTGTTTCAGAGCGTATACTTCCCAAGCGGTCCCATTTAAATTTTATCGAAATCGGTCGAGCGGATTTTAAAAAGTCCACAATATTTTTTTTAATAAATTGCTTAATCAAATATGTAAAAAACTTTCTTCTTACAAATTACCTGCTTAATACGTCTACACTAAAAATGGAAAAATAAAAATCCGACTTCATGGCACTAATTCGAAGTTGGTGCAACCCCATGCAAAGCAAATCTAACATGTGATTAGGTAGGTATCTATTCTAAATGAAAACCATCGTTTAGTTATTTTTTACATTTTAGTGCCTGGAAGTCATTTTTTTTAAGATTTTATATTTCAGCGACGCGACCGTAAAATTGACTTTGTGAGTGATGTTGGGGACCGCTCTAAATTATTATTTATTATCTACGATTTTTTTCGGTCCGGAGCGGTCCTCCAACGCGACGTATTTTTTAGAACTATTAATACATACTCAGGTACTTTAAGATTGTGTTTTTTTTAATTATTTTTTACTTTTTAAAGGGAACTTTAAACTTACCTTTTTGTTTCGGGGATCTTTTAAATTTAAATTAATTTTTTTATTTAATACTTTTTATAGGTACATGCTTATTTTATTGTAGATTTTGTTAGTAAAAACCTTGGATGCTGTAGCAATTTGTAAGCTCGACCAAAGAAAACTATTTAATAACCCACATGACAAATCATCTTTAGCATAATTGCAAAGACTGAGATGTAGTAATTGATACTTACTCTCACTTGACAATCGGATTTCCATGTCCCAATTTTCCCACCACCAATTTTCTCATCAAACGAAGCTGAGAACACTCTCGATTAAGTCATCAATATTCTCTTTCAGTGTGCTTTCATTTGAGACCCCACTCGAGTATATTTGCAGACATTCGGTTATGCTTCCCTACTTTCAACTCTACAATTTTAAACGGCTCAACCAATTTTCATTAAACATGTCTAAAAACACTCGCATATAAACCGCATGCAAGTTACAAAAAAAATAATTGAAATCGCTTCATCCGTTCGAGAGCTATGATGCCACAGACACACAGCCCTCTTTTTGCGTCGGGGGTTAAAAAATAATTGTATGTGGTGTGTGAAATTTCAAATTTGTGTTTACATAATCATATCGATTTACGGATTTAATTCTTTAGTTCGACGTTGTTTGAGTTTTAACTTTTAAGGAACTGTGCATCAAGGGTTTTGTGTATTAATAGTTTTGAAGTTGTCCAAAAATATCTCAAATAGCTTGTACTTTTGACTTTTTTTAGTTTTTATTGACGTATAAACTTTAATACACATATTTTATAAAAAATTTCATACCTTAAATTCTTTCAAATGTTACACTTTCATTAAGTCCTAGTCATATTTTAAACCGATAACCAAAAAGTAATTTCCTATAACTTTAATTAATTATTTCCAAAATCAATACACTCAATAAAGAGTTCAAATAAGAAAAAAATCAAACGGCATATTAAAGCGTATTGAGTCTGTGGAAAATTACGAATTCGTCGACATTTTTAACGTTACAAAATAACATCTTTACAAAATTAATTGATTTTTGTGGAAAACTTTGTGCCGATTAATTTTACTTTTGGATCTATACCACCAATTGCTTTCAAGTTTCATTCCTATTGGTTTTTTAGTATTTTTGTATATATTTCTCAAAAACTTTATATCAACTAATTTATGATTGACATTTCGTTTTGTAGGTACATTATGGACACATAAAAGGAGAATGTATATATTATTAGATGTTTTAACTTATTATGTTCACCAATTCTAGTCCAGGGTATAGCCATAAATTTATAACTAGCGACTTTCCCTCGCTTCGCTTGGATGCGTGATGCTTCTCTAATCTCTAGATACCTACTCGGGTTACAGTCACAATTTCATGGGTTTTAATTTTTTTGCGCGGAACCCTGATTCTTCTTAAAAAATAAAATTAGCCTAAGTTACTCCTTATAACATCAGCTATCTGCCAATGAAAGTTCCGTCAAAATCGGTCCAGCTGTTTCGGATCCGTGTTTTCTTATAAATACCATATATATCTTCATACGCATTAAGTAAAAAGCTGTTATTTTGGCATTACAAACAGACAGTTCAATTTTATTTATCTGTATGGAAAATAGTTCGATCATTGATCAGCCTTATATAAAATTCTGCTTATGTTGGCATGCTTCAGGCATTACATTCTTGCAATATATCTATTTAATATTCAATTAATTTTTATTTTTCAATTATATACCTACTTAATACGACTTAAATTATATAATTTCAAATTTAGTTTTCAATTATGTAATTTACGTATAAAAATATGTAGAATATATTATTTATGTATTAAATAAATAACAAAAATCAGCCACTTTTTATAATCACTGTTGGATTATATTTTAACGTAAGGGGGATGGATATTAGGTAGGTAAGGTAACCAAACCAAGAACAAGATTAGTAAAAACTTGCAACGCTTGTCAAAATTTGTTTATGTATAAAAATAACGAAGTTTTATGAGTTCTACGAGTATGTATTAAGTTCTATATACATTCCCCCCAATGTACGTTCACATTGTCGTGGTGCGGGGGGTTCACTGGCGTCCGGCAGTTCAGCCGGGCGCGAAGCCAAAAAAGGAGGAGGTGACCCGCTTCGATGGGCAGTGTTTGCATACGGGTTGCTTCTGGTACTTCTCTGACGGCAGAGTGGACAAACCCCATGGTTGTTGTGGTCTGCTTCAGCAGACTTGCCGTCGGGGCGTCGTGGTTGAGTGCGGAAGCGATCCTGCGACGCCCTATTAAGACGGGGGAGATTTTGTTGGGTTTTAGTGGGTGGTACTGGTTTTTCTAGCCGGTGAGTCCCACATAACCACCTGTATGGCTTCATGTGGTATGCGTAAATGCATTTCATAGCATTAAAAAAAAAGTTCTATATACATACATTTGTATTATGTGTGAAGATAGTCGCTACTTTACAATACCAAGGATAAAGATTGCTCATCAATATGAATGTCATCAAAGGGGGCGACCGTTCACTAAAAATACTAACTCGGCTAGTTTATTTACTTTAAATTTTGTATAATACTTGTAGGTAATATGAGGAAACACTTGTGGTGAGGTATGCTATGGCTAACTGAGGAATTATGGCATTAATTCAGGGTTAGAACGATTTGGTATCACATGACGCAATGCTTCCTCCATGATAATGCACTTTATTACGACATTTTATAGAACGAATATTGTAATATGCGCGTAATGTTCTGTAATATTTTTTTAAACTAGATTTGAAGATCTGAAAGTATGTAAAAATTAAAAAAATATACATATTTTTCCTTATAGCCTCGTCTTAAGATGATTGATTTAAAAAAAAATTCAAGGATCCTTAGGGCCACTTGCACCAATTTTCTTAGTTTGATTTAAAAAATTTAAACATTTTATGCAAATTTTATGAAAAAATATACCTACTTTAGCCATTTACATCAAATTTACATTATGCAATGACAACAGAATTACAAAATTCAAGCAATACAGCACCAATACTGTTTAAGTAAAATGTGATATGAGTAGAGACGGACATACGATAATGTAAGGGTTCATTTTTGCCTTCCAAAATAATTGATTGTTAGTTTTAAATACATATTGATGTCTTTTAATTTTATGAAGTATTTTATTTGAAAATTAGCGCTGTGTTATTTATAGAGAAGGAAACGACTCTAAAAATGTATTGCAACTATAATAAATTGATTGCATGATTCTTATATGATGCATACTTTGTTAGATGTAATTTATAAAGGAATAATATATACGTGGAAATTAATATTTTTTTTGTTTGATTTACTTCATGAAGGAAATATTTAAAGGAAAAATAATAAAAAGAATAGTGATTAGTAATTACTCTATTAAGCTGTAGAACCATTTAGAAGCACCAAATATCTTACTAAATTTGTTTAAATTAATTTCAAAACATCCTTTAAAATCAATATATAAAAATATATATCGACCAAACATATAAGAATGTTGGATCGAGTCATCTGCAATTTCATATTTTCTTTTAATTCGTACATGCAACTATTTTTCGGTCGAAATTGTTTCCCAACTAATGTTATTTTAAAAGCCCAAGTTCCGTTTTATATGTTTACTTTGAACGTATGAAGTCATGTTTAGAAGTATTAGCTAAATATAAAAATAAGATAAATAGTATGTATACACTCGCCATATAAGAGTGGCCTTTGTAAACTCAGATTGGCAAGTGACAGTGACGCTACTTGAGCATATATCATAAAGGATTTCTAATAAGTTGATAACATAATTAAATAAATATGTTAGGACATTAACACACAGTACCATTTTTATTATTGTGTGTAGTAAGTACACCGCCTACCATTTCATATAATTTCTCCTACGCCCTAAGGTTGCCTGGAAGAGATCGCTTATAGCGGTAAGGCCGCCTCCTGTGCATCATCTATTGTTTATATCTTCTTTTGTATATTTCTTTGTGGCGTACAATAAAGTATCTATCTATCTATCTATCTATCACCGTCTAGTTCCATGCCAAATACCAGATAGTTAATACACTACAGCTATATAACTTTAAATACGTACATGTATAAATATAAACAGTAAACTTCCATGATTGGAGTACAAACATTCGTGCTTATCACACAAATGAATGCTTCCAGCGGGACTCAAACCCGCAACTGATGGCATAGCAAGTAGGGTTATAAACTGAGCCAAACGTGTCGTCAAAATATAATCAAAATTTATAAGAAATCCTTTTAAAGAAAGCCTCTCACTTATAATACGTTTACATTTATAAGATATGATGCCAGCGGCTTCACTTTTTTCGTGTTTAACGTATTATTTAGTCAATAAATTAATAACACGGAGCTAAAACACATACTAAGTCAGAATCGTTCGAACCTCTATACATATAAGTTTCAATAAACTTCAAATCTTCGCGAAAGAATACTGGACTATCGCGCTATGATAATTCGCAAAGCTATTAAAATAAAAAAACGTCCAAATTTCAGAAGGGAAGATGGCTGCGTACTACACTCCGCGACAAAAGTATAACCCACCCCCATAATTCTGTAATATCCAATTTAAGACTATATAAACCTTTACATATTACTATTGCATTATTATTTTTTTATTTTTTGTAGTATTATAGTATGTGTACAATTACATTCTACGTTTTTTTTTTATGTCACGGCGGGATTGTTAGTATGATAGTGTGACAAAAGTATAACCCATAAGTCACTTTGGCTTGAGGGGCTTCATTTTATTTATTTTTAAATTATTATATTATTTTTTTTTTAATGTGCTAGAAGTGTCAGTTCCTGTCGATACAGGTTCTGTGTCCTTCGTAAATTGAATATAATATGCATTAAAAAAAAATCGATTGACATTTATTTACTTCTAATATAAAATGCCACGTGAGAAACGTTTAAGCGAAAGTGAAATTAATTTAGTTAGGAAATTGTATTCTGAAAATTGGTCTAATGCCAGAATTGCAAAATTTATAAATAGAAGTCATCGTGTTGTGCGAAATTTTCTAAAAGATCCTGAAAATTATGGTAAAAGAAAGAAGGACTGGTCAACCAAGGGCAACAGCACCACGTGAAAAAAGGTCAATTCTGAGAGTTGCATCTAATTCTGCCCTTACAACAAGACAAGTTGCAGTGGAGGCTGGTGTTAGCACTAATTTAAGAAATGTTCAAGGTATTATACATGGGTGCCGATATTTAAAACGTAAGAAATTACAAAGAAAACAACAGCTATCCGATAAACATAAATTAGATAGATTTAAATTTGCAAAAGATCATATTCAATGGAAGAAGAATTGGAAAAAAGTTATTTTCACTGATGAAAAGAAGTTTAATTTAGATGAGCCTGATGGTTTTAATTACTATTTTCACGATTTAAGAAAAGAAAAATGTGTATTGAATTGACGACAAGCCGGGGGTGGTAGTGTAATGATATGGTGTGGAATTGGATACTTAGGAAAAATGAATATCCAGTTTTGTACTGGAAAATTGAACAGTAAACGGTACATAGACATTATAAATGAACAGATTACTTCTCATGCAATGCGAATTGCTGGTCCTAATTTTATATTTCAGCACGATAATGCCAGTATTCACCGTGCACAAATAGTTCAAAACTATTTTACTGGAAAAAATATTCAAGTTCTTGAATGGCCAGCTTATTCTCCTGACTTGAATATAATTGAAAATTGTTGGGGAAATTTATTACGAGCTGTCTATCGAGGATCAAGACAATTTACCACTGTTGAAGAGTTAAAAACGGTAATAATTGACGAATGGCAAAACATGAATCAAGACACAATAAAAAGTTATATGACAGTTTACCAGATCGAATGATGGAAGTAATAAGTAAAAGTGGTGGATCTACTAAATATTAAATTAAATAAATAATTGCTCTTCGTTGCATTTCTCTCGAATTTTATTTATATTTAATTTACCTGGGCTATACTTTTGTCGCACCGCAAAACTTATGTATCATCTATATTTGGTTAATATTTCACTTAATAAATAATACATTGGTTGTAAAATATACTTACCAATACCTAATTTTGTCTATTAGTATTATATTAATAAAACTATAATTTTATATTAGATATTACAAAATTAGGGGGGTGGGTTATACTTTTGTCGCGGAGTGTACCATCGTCGTGGGATCAGGTAATGCATATAAGAAGATATAAAAATAAAATTTAAAGTAACAGACTGATGTAGTTAGCTTTTATTGCATAGTCTGTAGAATGTAGGTCATAGCTATAAATGTTTTTTTTTTAGTTTTAGAAGTTTGAAGAAAATTGTATTAATTTAAAAAAAAAAACCACCATTAGGTACATTAACATACTCGTGTATACAATTAATAATCACATGTTTTATTTAATTTTTAAATTGTCTTATCAGATTTTTTTTTTAAATTATAGAGTACTTCCGTGCCACTTTTCCAAATTAAGGTATAATTTTGTCGTTTGTAAAATCCATATTGTCATAACTTTTAAGACGTGAAAAATTTTAATCTCTTCCGTAAAAAATCAAAATATTTCTTTAATTAATTAAAACATAAAATTAAAAATAAAAATAATGTCAAATATTCGCCTAAATCTAAGAAAGTATGACGGAGCTAAAGTTAAAAATTATTTTAATTTCAAAGCTTAGTATAGTTATCCGGAAAGGCAATCACGGAGTTATTCAGGTTCATAGTTTTTTTTTCTTTCGTGATAATTGGCGCCCGGCGCTTTGTCACTCGTTCAAGGACATAGGTAATTTTGTATTATGACTGTGCGTAAAATTATTATTGCGTAATACCTAATGTTAATATTTATATGTTCATTCAAATATATATTTTTAATTTCTTATAATATTTTATTTAAAGTGCAACCTTTGAATTGAATATTTATAGCCAGTTAAATAAAATAAATATGAGGAAAACCTCGGAATGAAAGATTAAGCTATAAAATTTTATATTAAACCTTAGTTTTAGTATTTCATATATTGGCTCAAAAGTCTTATATAAATGTCATAAGATTAAACTGCTTCCTTTGTTCAAAATCAGATTTGTAGTCGTTATAAAATTTGTTGAGAAAGATTATCTACTAATCTGTCCATCTTAAGCAATATTTAATCTTCGAAATTCGAATTCCAAATCTTCCAAAACCGTTCTTGAGTTAAACCGCAAAGTAAAAAGAAAATTAGAGAAATTATTTGAACTTTCCAAGAACTGTCCCATAAACAGGAAGTTCAACACAAGGTTTAACATGTCATTACCACACGTGGATCATCAATGAGCGTTCAACCAAAATTAAATGTAAAATGTCAATTAATTAACGTTATTTAAATAACAAAATATAAATAATGGAGAAAGAATTATTTTTAAAATTGTTGTTAGACCTACACTCAAGAAGTAGAGGTAGAGGAGTACCTATTTGGTAGATAAATGAAATTGTTTACCAGTAATATTAGAGAATTTCGTATTGACAAAGTGAGTGTACCTATGTAGGTACTTTATGCCAATATAAAATATAATTTTACATCGAATTTTTCCCCATTTTTAGCCGACTTTCAAAGGCGAGGGTTATACCATATTATTTTTAATATTATAAATGTGAGAGTTTGTGAGTATGTATGGATGTTTGTTACTCTTTCACACCAGAACGGCTGAACGGATCTGGATAAAATTTGGCATAGAGATAGATTATAGTTTGGAATAACACATAGTCTATGTTTTATCCCGGAAAAATATTCGGTTTCCGTGGGATAGGTTTGATTTTGTTTTGGCTAGAGACGAACCCGAGCGAAGTGAGGGTGAGCCGCTAGTAACTTATATATTTACCAAGTGTCAATATACAGTAGATATAAACTTCACTGACTATAGTAAACAAAAACTTATTACTAAGTATCATCACAGAACATAATAATTGAAGAGAGTATTATGACATATTTCCTAACGTTACGTCCTTAACACTAGAAATTATCAATATTAACTCTTCGTAGGGTCATAGATATAATATCTTTTATCGTTTTGATAAGATCTGTTTAAAGTTTATTGAAAAAGATGTCAAAATATACAACATCAAATATTTAGAAATATGATATATTATGACGATAAGATAAGATGCTGCATAATAATGATTATTCTGCTTGATACTTATCACTAGCTGGTATGATACTCGTAAATGCATAAACATTAATGTAGGGCATATTAAACACATTAATATCCAATTTAAAATTTTCGACTATTTACAGAACACCTGTGTGATTTTAACAATCTATATCTATACATAGGTATAATAAAATTCTAAATGAATCCAATCTGTACATTAAATGTTTTTTGGAGGCCTTATTGAAATAGCCATTATTATCGATACAGAAGCCGAATCTGTCTGTCTGGAAAACCACTCGATAGATCTATACACCAACCGCTAAAACGTACCAAGGGACGAACCCGAGCGGAGCGAGGGTCAGTCGCTAGTAATTAATATATTAACTGTTAGACATTTAATAAAATTTTCTAATAATATCACAATTAGGACAATCAGTAGGACAGAAATTCAGTCCAATTAAATTTATAAAGTGTGTATATAAATAATTACAGTAATAAATTTTATAATTGAATTTGTTTGTTGAATCGTTTTAAGTTGAATGTTGTACAATTTACAAGGGAATTGTTCCAAGGCAACGGAAAAAGAGGTGTGTAAATATTTTCATGCCGACAAAGATAATTTTATAATAGCCTAAGTTTATAATTGTAGGAAATTTATATCGGTAGCAAAGGCGGAAAACCACTGGACCTGTATTGGAATTTTTTACAAGAGGAACCATGATACTGTAGTTTTGATACTTGATTTGTGGATAGTGCATGAAATTAGTGTTTTTTTATGTGTTTATTTAAATTTTTACAAAATCTCTCGGAAATAAATTATACGTAGCGGCTTATTGACGTCAAACTTACGTCAAATATACCTAACGGTACTTGAGATGTGACATTTTATTTTGGGATTTTCCCTTCGAAATTGGATAATTAATAAACAAAATTAGTATCCTCTTATATATTAGCATAATCATGTAGTGCATGTATAGTGCAATGTTCTGTTACGACTTATGGTTTTTGTGCTAGGTCTTTGAGGTCCATACAAAGTCCAAGTTCAAACAGTCCGTAAAGTACATGATTAATTTCTACACCTCCATTATTAAGGACAGCTTTTTAAAAACAATGTCCGAACAATATAAAAAATATGGTCTTAAGGCAAATACTATTCTATGATTTATAGTTTTAAAACAGATAAAAAATGGTATCCCGCCCGACTTCCAAGAAGGGTGTATCACATTTAGGTATCTATACCTTAGATGCGTCACTTCCGAATTAATAAAATGGTGCTAATACAATAAAAATAAATAGATACCTATAATATGAAATGTATTATTTAGAAGCTATTTTTATACATAAATGCACATTTACAAGGTTCATTATGGGATGTTTTAAAATATCTCTTGAAGTTAATTGACTTCTGTAATATTCCTATGACTAAGTCGGTAAAAACCTCGAACGATGGTCCGATATATCATTAAAAAGATTTCCGACCAAAGTAATCTAAAGTAATTCGCAGTCCAATTAAAATTAATTCATTAAGTGACCTGACACGGTAATTGTAGAATAATAAAAATAAAAGAAGGTGAATAAGAAGTAATTATAATTATATAATGTATAATGTTAATTTAATAAGTTTCAACTGTAAGAATATTATGCGATCCGTAGAATGCGTGAGATACCTGTGTCAAAGCGCTGATATTATAGCACTTCAAGAGACATGGCTGTTGCCGCATGACTTAGCGTACCTAGGAAGTATTAAAGAGAGTTTTGCTTTTACCGGTACTTCGGCTGTTGATACATCTGCGGGTATACTTCGTGGAAGGCCTTACGGGGGGGTGGCATTATTATGGAACAAAAATATATTTCCTGATGTTACGGTTGTAAAATGCGCTAATACTCGTTTAGCCGCAATAAAAGTGATTTTACGAGACTCGTCGGTGCTGGTTTTTTCTGTATATATGCCAACTGATTGCAGGGATAATTTAGTAGAATTCACAGAGTGTCTTAGTGAAATTAATGCTATCATTGAAACATCAAAAGTAGAAAGTGTTTTTATGTTGGGTGATTTTAATGCTCATCCCGGTGAACTATTTGCGTCTGAACTTTTAAGTTTCTGTTCCGATCAATTATGGTCCTGCATTGATATAGAATTATTACCTACGGATACACATACTTTTATTTGTGATGCACATGGAAGTCGTCGTTGGTTAGACCACTGTGTAGTGACTGAGGCTGCTCGTCAAGCAGTAATAAGTAGTTCTGTTTTATATGGTACATATTGGTCTGACCATTTTCCTATCGCATTTAAATGTAATTTTAATATATTGAAAAATAATAATAGTGTATTTTGTAATATTAACGTCAATAAAATAGTTTGGGGAGAACGAGATTACTCACAAATTAAACATTATCATAAACTTTGTAATGATAAATTGCGAGAGTTAAATTTTCCAGTTGATTTTGAATCGTGTGCAGATAGCATGTGTTATAATCTCAAACACAGAATTGTCTTAGATAGAATGTATGATGATATTATACTAATACTTACTGAGGCTGCTGAGAGTAGTTATATTCCAAAAAAAAGAAACGACGGTAGATATATTACAGGGTGGAATAAATATGTTCGCCTTGCTCACAAGAAGGCACGGTTATGGTATCACGAATGGTTATTATCAAATAAACCAAGATCTGGACAGGTTTTTGTTGATATGTACGAATCTAGACGTGCCTTTAAAAATAAATTAAAATGGTGCCAAAACAATGAACATCAAATTAAAATGAATAGCATAGCACAACATCATACTAATAAAAATTTCCGGAAGTTTGGAAAACCACTAATAACATGGATCATAGAACTCAACTTCCCCTAAGTGTAGCAAGTGTGTATGAACCGCACTCTATAGCTAATGTATTTAGATCACATTTCAAAGTAGATTCACCCCGTTTGCCACAGATGACTAATGATGAGATAATCGCGACAGAGTTGAACGTTAGATTTACATCAAAACAGGTAGCTTCTGTAATGAAAAAAATGATAACGGGAAAGTCTCCGGGATACGATAGTGTCAGCATTGAGCATCTGAAGTATGCGGGTATTCATATGCCTGGAATACTTTCGATGTTCTATAATTTATGTTTGAGTCACTCATATCTTCCTGACAAATTAATGAATACTATTATAGTACCTATTATCAAAAATAAAACTGGTGATTCATCAGATGTATGTAACTATAGGCCAATCTCTTTAGCAACCATTATAGCTAAAATATTGGACAAGCTGCTTGACCTACAGATGGAGGAGCACCTGAAGTTCAATGATGCGCAATTTGGTTTTCGCCCAGGGTTGTCTACAGAGAGTGCTATCTTATGTCTCAAGCAGACTGTGCAATATTATACATGTAGGAAAACGCCAGTATATTCCTGTTTTTTAGATCTGTCAAAAGCATTTGACTTGGTCCAATATGACATACTTTGGGAAAAATTAAGGAATACTGGTGTTCCGGAGGAGATCATATCATTACTTAGGCATTGGTATGCTAATCAGATAAACCGTGTCAAATGGGCAGGCTCATTTTCTGATGAGTACAGGTTACAATGTGGTGTGAGGCAAGGGGGCTTGACATCCCCTCGTCTCTTCAACCTTTATATGAACGCCCTGATAGAAGGACTTCGGAGTACGAATATCGGATGCTACATAGATGGCGTTTGTATTAACAATATCAGTTACGCAGATGATATGGTACTCCTGAGCCCTTCAATCGGGGCCTTGAGGAGACTGGTCAGAAATTGTGAAAATTATGCGGTAGCCCATGGGCTCAGATACAATCCAACAAAAAGTGAATTTATGGTTTTTAAGGCTGGAAATAAATCACATTATAATATACCGCAAGTTTTTCTTAATACAACGCCTCTGAAAGTTGTCAAAAAAGTTAAGTATCTGGGTCACTGGGTCACTGACGATCTCAAAGATAACATTGATATTGAACGTGAACGCAGGTCGTTGGCTGTCCGATGTAATATGTTGGCTCGTAGGTTCGCACACTGTACTGACAACGTCAAAATCACGCTGTTTAAGGCGTATTGTCAAACCTTTTATACGTGCAGCATGTGGGCTAATTATACGCAGAGGACATACAACGACCTGCGCGTCCAATATAACAATGCATTTAGGGTGCTAATGGGGCTGCCACGATATTGTAGTGCATCAGGCATGTTTGCTGAAGCTCGTACAGACAGCTTCAGTACAATCATGCGGAAGCGATGTACCTCCATGATGCAGCGCATGCGTGGCAGTACCAATGGCATCTTAAGTGCATTGGCAGACCGTTGGGACTGCCCGATACTTGAGCGCTGGATGCAGCTGCACACAATCAAGTAACTACTTTTAAGTATCGGGGAGAAACTATTTGTTAGATTTTATTATTATTATTATTAAATTTAATTGTATTCATAAATATAAAAACTAAGTAATATGGATTATTGATCTGAAATAAATTATTATTATTATTATTATTATTATTATTAAAACGAGTCATTCTACTTTATAAAAATGCGACATGTTAAAACAACCGGGTATATTCCTATATATAAAAAATACTAACGTAGCTACCTATTAAATGCATACAGCTAAAATATGAACAAAAAGCAATTTTTTTATTACATATTCAATTGAATACAGATTAAGAATTTTCGAATGTTACTAGTAGGTTGTTGCAGATTCGCAGTTTAGTGTAATTTAAACAAACAATGGCAAATGGAGTAAGCAGGAAGTACTTTTTGATCGATTTCAAAAAAAAGGAAGAGTGTGTGAAATTTTGATGATTTTTTTTTTATTTTTTTGCAATAAATTGTCTATGTGACATTCTTCATAAATGTAAAAAAATATTTAAAATTAAAAAATCTAGTAATACATAACCACACGAATACATTTTATAAGCTTTCAATAATTCCTTCTTAATAACTATTAGTTAGTTCTTAATGCTACGGAAAATTTCTCCATCTGTAAAATTAGTATAAATAAATTGTTGGGTTATTTATATACCTTGGCACAATGAATTATTTTAAGTTGTTCAATTACGTATATGTTACCTATTACAATGCAATTGAAACGTTCACTTTGAATGGCAATAAGTAATTTTATTGTACTCTATATTGTAGAACGGAAATTGAATGTTACTTGATTACGTGCTCTTAAACATATTTATATGGAAACTAGTATTGCCCGCGGCTCCGCTAGCGTTAATATGACCAAAAACCAAATTCTTAGGTTTTACATATTAGTATACTCTTATATTGCACTTTTTGTATTTTTTCTCAGAAATGAGAGATTTTCCAGCGGTAAAAAGTATCCTATATGTTGACCCGGATAACCAGCTATCATCATACCAAATTTCATCAAAATCTGTCCAGTGGTTTTCTCGTGTTGCGGTAACAGACAGACAAACAGACAAAAATTCTAAAAACTATAGATTCGGACTCTGTATCGATAATAATGTCTATTTCAATAAGATTTTCCAAAAAATATTTCATGTACAGATTCGACTTAGTTACAATTTTTTTATATGTTATATGTACATGCAAATAGTTGACATATCTTCCCAGAATTGGTGATAAAATTTATTGATGTAAAAGCGGTGTACTTAAAAATAATAGTTTAACAGTTTAGAAAATAATATATTAATAGGTATATTTTATTTTCTGTTATATAATTATTTTAGATCATACTCGTGTTACAAACACGTGACTAGATTAGAAAAGAAAGGAGTAATATTTTTTTCTGTATTTTTCTCACAATAACAGCTGACGACACGTTTGGCTCAGTTTGTAGTGACCCTACTTGCTGTGCCAGCGGTCGCGGGTTCGAGTCCCGCTTGGGGCATTCATTTGTGTGATAAGCACGAATGTTTGTACTCCAGTCATGGGTGTTTGTATTTATAATATGTATGTATTTAAAGTTATATATATGTAGTGCATCAACTATCTGGTATCCATAACACAAGCCTCGTAGCTTACCATGGAACTAGATGGTGCTGTGTGTTAATGTCCCAACATAAAAAAAATATCAAAGGCAAATTTCAACATTGAATAAGGCGGCGGGACCGACGGTTACAACTTGTCATTATGTCAATATGCCAATCATGATTTTTGCACCGTTACACACTGAAGACGAAATAATTTACTTAATAAATTCACAGAGCAGTTTTCTTAAAGGATTTCAAGTTATATGATGTATTAAATCGTGTGAAGATAACTTACACCTAACATAGAATGTTCTAGTACACAAGAAAAAACATATTATAAAGAGGTAAAGAGCACTTTGGAAATCACCCAAAAAGTCAATACTGACGCCAGTACCTATCGAATGGAAGCCGTAAAAGAGAAACCAATCAAGGAAAAGAATTGGTTTCAAATTTTGTTGTATTTATTCATAATTAAGTAACAGCAAAGAAATAAACTAATTTTCGTGGAAAATATTATGTACAACGCAAAAAAATCTTCTTCCACTTAATATTTTTTTTGTTATTCATAGCTAGCTAGAGCTATAATTTAAAGCAAACGTTTCGAAAAAAAATAGAAAAAAAAGAAATCTCTATGTATAATTACTCTACGATCAGTTCCGGATGTGCTTTTTAAATAAAAAGATGACGATGATTTCTGTCATGTTCCTTGGCAGGTCATTTTTTTATATATTTTTAAAAGATAACTGTTTGAAGTGTCATTGAATAAGTTTGTAATAATAGTAACTAAACCAGGTTAAATGTATAAATTATTACTTAATAATAAAGAAAAATTATATTTCTCTATTCTATATTTATTAATAAATAATAATAAATAAATATGTTGGGACATTAACACAGCACCATCTACTTCCATGGTAAGCTACGAGGCTTATGTTATGGATACCAGATAGTTGATACATCTATACCTATAATAACCGGACCGCCTCGGTGGTTTAGTGGCTAGCATGTACGGCTGCACACTCAGAGGTCCTGGGTTCGAGTCCTGGGTCGGGCCAAGTTTAGTTATTGAGTCTTTCTGTATAGTAAGTCTCAGTAACAGCCCGGAGTTGGGAAGTTGGCGGTGTTTCACCCCCGTGCCTCGGAGAGCACATAAAGCTGTCGGTCCTGCGCCTTAACTCTCACTGGTCGTGTCGAGCAGTTGTCCCACCGGAGTATGAGAGTGACAGGAATAGAGAGTGCATCTGGGTCTGCGCGTACACTTGTGCACTATAATATTATCTCCTGCGCAGTTGGCTAGTCTCAATGAGATTGGCCGCCGTGGCCGGAATCGGCTAGGAGAACATCATCACATATAATAAAATTGTAACTAAGCCGAATCTGTACATTAGATATTTTTTGGGAAATCTAATTGAAATAAACATTATTATCGATACAGAGGCCGAATCTATAGTTTTTAGAATTTTTGTCTGTCTGTCTGTTACCGCATCACATAAAAACCACTGGAGGGATTTTGATGAAATTTGGTATGATGGTAGCTGGTTATCCGGGTCAACGTATAGGATACCTTTTACCGCGGGAAAATTTCTCATTTCTGAGAAAAAATACAAAAACTGCATTGTAAGAGTACTAATATGTAAAACCTAAGAATTTGGTCATCTGAAACGCGGGCGGAGCCGCGAACGTGTCATCGAAATTCGTTATTCTACATATATACACCGTTGAAGTAATACAATAAAATAATGGTGTGTAAATATATTATAGTAAAAGTTTTATACAAGTTGATAGTTGAGTAGAGTAGTCCTTGATTTGTTTTAATAAAAAAATCACGTAATACTTTCTTAGATTTACGCGAATATTTGACATTTTAAATAAAACTATCTTTTCGGATTATTTCGCGGATTTATTTTGATTTTTGGTTCACGACGTTTCGAATGCTTTACAGCAACGTCGTATACGTCGGGAACTAAAAATCTATATAAATCCGCGAAATAATCCGAAAAGATAGTTTTATTTTAAAAAATCATGATTTTTTTATTCATGATATGACTGGTAGTATAGTATATTTACAATCTTATTACAAACATACATTCGTTTGTCAGGATTTGCAGGTCAAAATCAACTTTATATTCGACAATTGTCCAACTAAAAAGCACCGTTGTGATAATTTTTTATTTGCATTTTATTTGCAAATAAAAATATAAATAAAATAAAACTTAAATAATATATGAAGTATAATTACGTATAGGGAACTTTTTTTTATATTAAACAGTTATTTTTTTAATAGAAACACACGTTTGAGTTGAAGGTCGTGCAAAGTAGAGTTTATTTGTATTTGATTAACGAGGCGCCAAGTTTTTGTGTGTCTATCATTACTCAAAATATAAAAATAGATATTTGAATAAATATTTAAATTGTAAATCATAAATTAAAAGACTAGTTAAATGATCCAGGCAATACCTGCCATATATTTAAGCACAATTTTCTTTTATAAAATTTGGAACTAGTTACTTATTGTTATAACTTTAGAGAAGAGTAAGTATAAAATGTCAAATGCTTGCGTAAATCTAAGAAAGTATTACCATAGAGTATGTATGTTTCTAAAAGTATAAATAAGATTTTGAATTATAACAAGCTTTTAAATACAAAGTGACAAACGATTATTAGAAAGATTATTAGAAAATTACGAAAATTTTAAAAGTAATATTTTAAAACTTTCTTAGTTTTACGCGAATATTTGACATTTTAAATAAAACTATCTTTTCGGATTATTTCGCGGATTTATTTTGGTTTTTGGTTCCCGACGTTTCGAATGCTTTACAACAATCATGGTCACGGGAGAGAATAATCCGAAAAGATAGTTTTATTTAAAAGGTAATATTTTTTAAACTTTATATTTAAGATTTGCTTTATGATTAATTATTATAGAAAAACTAACAGTACTGTGATGTTAGCCTCCTTTAATGATTATCTCCTACAAGTCAACTTTTACAGTTATCTATTTATACTTACCGCACATTAGCACAATCAACATATTTATCAGCTTTTTTATCCTTAATTAGCTTCATTATTAACAGTAAACACAAGTTATTACTTATAAGGCAAAATATATGTTAACAATCCTTACTCTCTGTTATGTTATACATGAAAAAGTGTAAAAACGTATTATAATTTAAGTATATGCTAGTTTATTACATTGCCTTATTTTCACATAGCTACGGATGAATTCAAGTTCAAGTGCCCGTGGACAGAGGCAGTTGGAAGTTTTTTTTTGATATATAGTTAATTCTTGGGCGTGACAGTTGATATTGACATATTATGCTACTTATTATTACTTCACGTCGTTTTATGCTATTACTTTATATTTAGACTAGCATTGCCCGCGGCTCCGCCCGCGTTCAGATGACCAAAAACCAAATTCTTAGGTTTTACATCATCATACCAAATTTCATCAAAATCTGTCCAGTGGTTTTCTCGTGATGCGGTAACAGACAGACAAAAATTCTAATAACTATAGATTCGGGCTCAGTATCGATAATAATGTCTATTTCAATTAGATTTTCCAAAAAAATTTAATGTACAGATTCGACTTAGTTACAATTTTATTATATCTATAGAAGATACAGAAAGATGTGCGAAGTAAAGCGGTGAAGGTCCTGAGAGAAGCGGACGCCGATAGCTAATCACTACGTGTTATAAAACAAAATCCACACGCCGCGTCTATCTATCTAAACGCTATAAACTCAAAAACTACACAACGGATTTTCATACAGGTTTCACCAATGGATGGAGTGTTTTAAAAGAAAGGTTTATGTGCATAATTCATTAGGATTTCTATAAACTCGATTAAATATGACGATGGCTGTTGAAGAGGTCGGAAAAAATTATGCCTACTTGGCCTACATGGCTTTACTGACTTGCGCCGCATAAACCAATAGAGTTATATGAAAATAATGTATTACAGAATTATTCCGCTTCAAAAAATCTATTAAACCATAGAAAAATTATGCTATAGTGTTAATGTACAATGTACGATTTTAGGGATGCACTCGAGTGAGGGTAAGTAGGTAGTAAGTTGTAAAATTTCAATATCAGCTATGAATAAATTCAATTGTAATTACCTACAATATCCAATTAAAATTAGTAAATACTAATATTATAAATGTGAAAGTGTGTTTGCTGTGTCTTTCTTTCACGTCGAAACGGTTTGGCGGATTGGCGTGATTTTTTGTGTGGAGATAGTTGGAGGGCTGGAGAGTGACATAGGATACTTTTTACCGCAGGAGATTATCTTTTTCCCACGGGAAAACACGTTGTAATACAATCCAAAAAATATTTATGATCAGAATTACTTGAGACTTGGTATAAATGCTCTTCAATACAATTTATTAAATACATGTTTTAGCATTTGTCGAAATTCATCCCATAACGGGGTAAAATAGCGGATAAAAGTTTGTATGGAACCTACCATTTTAGTTCTTTTTGTAGTTTTAGCGCGAGCGAAGCTGCGGGTTCTGCTAGTATTTAATAAGAATGAGTACACTTAGTTCAAATATATTTTATTCATTATTTGACAGTAAATAGTAGCAAGTGTTGCGGTCATTCAACATTATAAATAGCCGACATGCAAATATTTATTGAGTTAGCTTCAAACTTAACAAAAAATTTCGAGATATATTTTGCGTGTAGTAACGTTGATTGATCTTTAAAGTTGGTAGTTAAGAAATCAATAAGTAATTTTGATAATGTGATCAAACAGTGCGCGTGTGCTATAAAATATCTATTTTTAATTCGCACGTCAAAGACTAGAAAAACAAACAGATATAAATTTTATGAGACATTTTTGATGGATAACAGCGGATTTCTAAACAATGTTTATTAGTTAAGCTATTTTGATAAGCCCACTCGTCCGCTAACTATTTTTAAAGACCGGAAAGACTGAATTCGTTTGTTTCGTGAAAAATATATTAAATAGCGACTCACCCTCGCTTCGATTGGGTACATCTCTATGTACGTTTTTACAGTTAGTATAGATTTTTTCCCGCAGTAAAAAGTATCCTAAATGTTGACCCGGATAGTCAGCTATCAATATCATCATACCAAATTTCATCTAAATCTGCCCAGTGTTTTTCTCGTCATGCGTTTCCAAACAGACAGACAAAAAATTCTAAAAACTATAGATTCAGCTTCTGTATCGATAATAAAGACTATTTATGTATAGTAGTATATATTTTCCAAAGAATATTCTATGTATAGATTCGACTCAGAATTTTATTATATGTAATATATATAAATTATCGTACCGTAATAAAATTTTCGTAATTCAATTTAATTATAACATTTAAGATACAGACATAAAAAGATAATGTCAATAAAATATAAAGTTTCTTATATGTATATTTTTATAATTCAAAATGCACGTTTATATCCATACCAATATTATAAAAATGTGAAAGTGTTTGTTTGTTTGTTTCTTTGTTTGTTTGTTTGTTTGTTTGTTTGTTTGTTTGTTTGTTTGTTTGTTTGTTTGTTTGTTTGTTTGTTTGTCCTTCTTTCACGTCGAAACGGAGTGACTGATTGGCGTGATTTTTTGTGTGGAGATAGTTGGAGGGCTGGAGAGTAACATAGGCTACTTTTTACCGCTTGAGCTTATCTAAATCCCACGGGAAAACACGTTATAATAGAATAAAAAAATATTTATGATAAGAATTACTTGAAACTTGGTATTAATGCTCTTCAATAAAATTAAACAAATACGTGTTTTAGCATTTTTCGAAATTCATCGTATAATTGGGAGATAAATAGGTTTAATAGGATAAGTTTGTATGAAACTACCTTTTTAAAGACTTTTTGCAGTATTAGCGCGAGCGAAGCCGCGGGTTCTACTAGTATTATTTATTTATTTGTACTATGTTATGACCCCATTCTACACATATAAGTTAAGTTTCTTATTTATTTTAATATGCAAACAACCTTAGTCAAACGGTGTACCTACATGGCTGCTAGCGCGCGCTGTTTATTTTTCGCTTATCGGAATCTTTCAATGGTTGGCACGCATTGCATCTACATTGAAGCATTCCATGTGTCAACTTTCCATTGACTTCTACGTATACACAATTGGATACTAGGAGGGATATAAAGGAGAAATGGTAATTATAACAAGAGAAGTTAGTAGCCGAATTGGTAGAATGTGCGTGAGGACGGTCGCAGACAGCGCGTCTACTCGACGCCGCCATATATTCGGTATTTTATGCGATTTTGGCCCTTACCTGAATAATTATAGAATTAAAATTAGTTAATATTCTTTTCAGTGAGTAAGTTTGTTATATTGGTTCTAGAAGCTAATGTTTGCTTTAGATTTCCATGTAAATGTCGCATCGTTCATCAATTACTCAAATACAAAGAAAAAACCCGCTTACACTGAACGTAACGTACACGATGCTATTGTCTAGTTCAAATGAGTTCACCAAATCCCATAGGTACGTAGGTAAATTTATATTTTATTGAAGCACACTCATAACGACACGGCTTTATTACAACGCATGATCATAAATACAATTGCATCTTCATGTTTAATTACTGTACACTTCCTGACGTCAGCCGCTGACTGAAAATTAAACCTTAGAGCATGAGTCACGGGAAAAATTAATTTGAATTTCCTAGACCCAGATCGTTTTAAGAAGTGTCACAAGACATAAGAGTACATATATTTATTACTTTTCAGCATGTCGTTTTCATTACGTAAAGTATAAATATTTTTAACTGGTATTACTAATAGATCCATCGCCCCACTTGATATTTTTTCCTGATAGCAGGCGCTAATTACTTAAGGTATTCATTATACAACATTAGTTTCAGTTTTGCAATACCGAGAATTCGATGAGAAATCTAAATTGTTCAAAGTAATTTTATATGTACTTGCCGTTATTATTGCTCAAGTCATTTAAGAAGTTTCAATAAAAAAAATTAGAAACAAAAAACTTATTAAACCTTATTATTTCTCAGCAAAGTAAGTGTTTAGAACTCATAAAAATTTTAAATTCGTAATAAACAATTGAATTCGAACATATATGAAGAATGAAGATAAAGAAGAGCTCAGACACATCCTTAACAAAAATAAAATGCAATTTGAATCAAAGTCCGTACACGTGTAAAAGATAATGTTATAGCTATCATTCACGCTGAGGTTAGCGTGCCATATTTTAATATTGTACTTTTTAATATGAGGATTCAACGAACGAAGTGCGGCGCGCGCGCAGACGATGACGTAAAGCCCTTCCAGCCAAAGTTCAAGCAAAAAAAAAAGAATTTTCTCAAAATTAAGCATTTTGACTTGTTTCATTACACAACTAATCATAGGTGTAATTTTGACTCAAGTCTATTCATTCCGCAACCAGAACGAATAAATGCCATCTAATTTAATTTAATGTATTTTTTGTTCTTTAAAAGATTATTAAATGTATTTCAAATTTATTGAGAGGTCATTGTTTTTGTTAGTGTTAATCGTTAACTGTAAGCGGTCGTTGGACGGTTGGACGCAGGAGCGGCGTGGTGTGCTCGGCGGCGCGGTGCCTCGCTTGCGTAATAACTGCGTTTTGCACCGCTTGCCAACTTGCTTACATTTCGAAGAATGCCAGTACATTGCAATTTTTTTTATTATATTACATCATGTGCATTTATAAAGATGAGAGTAGGCTTCAATTTTATATTCAATTTTTTATTACAGTAGTTTAATTAGGCATGGTATGTTACTATGGGTCACAACGTGCTGTTCGATAGTTTTTAACCTTCCTCAGTAAGTAGGTTATAATGCTAAAAAAATTCTCAAATGGGAACGGTAGTTCCTGAGATTAGATACAGAAAAAAAATATAACCTTATATATTAGTAAAAATAATTTTCCTCGTTTTTTTACTAAAAAGCACTTTCTTACTATTCTTATCTAAAATCTCGCTTTTTTATTAAAAATAATTGTTCGTCGTCTTTTCCTAAAGGATGAGTGATTAATAAAATCTCTAGAAACATAAAACTGTACTTAAATTGTTGCTCACACTGCTAACAAATAAAGCGAATAGGTACTATTAAATTTGTTTAAATAGAGCTAGTTTTTATGTATGCATTAAGTAAGAAAAAACTTTGTGGTACTATGTAGTAAAAACAATAATTAATTATTCTTAGTCAAATTTAAGCTTCCTGTTATTGGTAGGTATGAAGTAGATTGAAGGGTGTGTCAAATTTAGTAAAAAACACATTCATAGTAGATATATTAAATATAAGTTACTGGAAATATCAGTATAAAAAATAGTTTGTTAGTGCTTGCTTACCAATGTGAAATTAATGATTAAAAAAAAATGTTTCAATATTATTAAGTTCTATTGACACATCGCCGCGCTCTTAAAAACTCTGTCTTCTTCCAATATTCTTACTACAACTAATCTATACATTTAATAAAATTGTAACTAAGCCGAATCTGTATATTAAATATTTTTTGGAAAATCTTATTGAAATAAACACTATTATCGATACAGAGACCGAATCTATAGTTTTTTGAATTTTTGTCTGTCTGTTTGTCTGTGACCGCATCACGGAAAAATCACTGGAGGGATTTTGATGAAATGTGGTATGGTGATAGCTGGTTATCCGGGTCAACATATAGGATACTTTTTACCGCGGGAAAATATATATGTCGCTTCTGAGAAAAAATACAAAAACTGCAATGTAAGAGTATACTTATATGTAAAACCTAAGAATTTGGTTTCTGGTCACCTGAACGCGGGCGGAGCCGCGGGCAATGCTAGTCATATATATAAGCTTGAGAGAAATACGTGACAATTTTTTTGTAATGCCACATTTTTTGTATTTTATTCTTTATTCATAAACATATAAGGTCACAATTAATTAATTTTAAATATGGCGTATATTTTTTCAAATTCCTCACACACCCACATTCCTTTGCACTTTTACCTCTGCGTCTAATTTAATTAGCGGGGGAACTAACCTGCCGTAAAAGTTACATCAGTCGGCTAGATCTAAGTGACCTTAAACTCAAAACTACCTGCCGTTACAATGACGTTTGAAAGTATTGCATTGCATCATATTTTATAGTAGAAGAATTCTAGACATAGAACTGTAATCGTTCAGTTGAATAAGCTTAACTGAGCAATGTAAGGCAAAGTTTTTTTTATTATAACCTCAAATAAATCTATCGATAAATAAGAATGCAAAGGTTTGAAATGAATTATAATTTATTAATAGAAATTAAATTATTTTTTTAGAAATTTAAAAACTAGTAAGAAAACCAACACAAACCTATCCCACGGGAACCGTACGTTTTTCCGGGATAAAAATTAGCTTATGTGTTATTTTAGACTATAATCTATCTCTATACCAAATATAATATCTGGATGAACCAGATCTGTTCAGCCGATTAGGCGTGAAAGAGTAACAAACATCCATACATACTCAAAAACATTCACATTTATAATATTAGTATAGAAGTATAGACTAGCGACTCACCCTCGCTCCGCTCGGGTTCGTTCCTGCTTACGTTTTAACGTTTAGTATAGATTTCTTAGAGATGAGATATTTACCTGCAGTAAAAAGTATCCTATATAATTGATATGTATGATAATTAGCTATCATCATACCAAATTTCATCAAAATCCCTCCAGTGGTTTTTCTGTGATGCGGTAGCAGAAAGACAGACAAAAATTCCAAAAAACTATAGATTCGGCCTCTGTATCGATAATAATGACAATTTTAATAAGATTTTCCAAAAAAATTAAAATTTTCAAATAATATTCAATGTACAGATTCGACTCAGAATTTTGACAAACAAATCTTAGTATTAAAACTAAAAAAACAAATAGAAATAAAACAAATGCTGAAATTTACAACGCTTTCTATGATTCATTGGAAATCCCTTTGTAACTACAAAGACTACTTTCAACAGAAAGGTTACTGAAATACATTAATACAAAATAGCAATGTTTCACATGCTAAAATTATTAGTGCAAGTATAAAAACGTAATATAAAAACTATGAATAAGTACTAAGTAGTAGAGACATTAAATTAAACATTATTTTTACCGAGTGATTTTCATAACACAAGTGAACAAAAACGTATAGTGTTGTTGGTTAGTCGTATTAAGATCGTAGAAGATTCTTGTCTACAGTACGCGCCGTGTAAGTTGACTCAATGGAAGCTAAAAAATTGAGGCATCGGGAAATGTCAAAAGATCATTTCTTGCCAAATGATGTTCCTTGTTCCTCCTGTTCTTTGCAAAATTTGTGATATTATATATAATACTAGCGGACCCGACAGACGTTGTCCTGTCTACACGTCTTTAATTTGAAAATTTCAAACTTTTTTTAATAATTTTTTTGATGAAAATTATTATTCAAATTGTGAATCTAAACCATTCCCAGATCCCCTTGAACACACACAAAAAATTTCATCAAAATCGGTCCAGTCGTTTGAGAGAAGTTCAGTGACATACACACTCACAGAAGAATTATATATATAAAGATGTTAATTATAATATACTAAATTATATGCTATAGTATTTTTGCCTATGCTATAGCATATAAATAAATTATATGCTATAGCATAGGCATAAAATATCACAAAGAGGGAAAACTGTTTTATTTAACTTGAAATTGAGTTATTGAATACTAGTTTTTGTTTACATCGCCGCTCTCGTAATGAACGCAGAACAGTGCGGAGATAAAATGTAACCTATGTTACGTCCCCTTGATACTTAAAAATCTTAGTGGTTCGAGTGTAAAAACTAAAAAGGTATTAAATTAACAACAGATTTTGTTAAAGAGTAATATTTAGGTTGTTTTGTATAACTGCAGTACACAGCTGTTTGTAGCAAAGCGAAAGGTACGCAAAATTAAAAAATATCATCAGCATACAACGTACATCATTATTATGTAGAGTTTATTACTGCATATTAATCTATGTAAAAAAATAAAATATATAAATTTTATGATTTTTGACCGTACGTATACTATATTTTAGAGATATGTTTTATGTACATACTAGCGGCTCACCCTCGCTTCGCTCGGGTTCGTCCCTAGGTTGATTCCCCATACAAACTTTCATCCCCATTTTCACCCCCTTAAGGGATAATTTTTGGAATAAAAAGTATCCTTTGTTCTTTCCAGGGTCTCAAACTATCTTTTTACAAAATTTCATCTAAATCGGTTCAGTAGATCCAGAGATTAACCCCCTACAACGTCAAAAACTCAAAATTCACAAACTACCTCTTTAAAATATTAGTATAGATACAGCCTATAACCTTCCTCAATAACGGGCTATCTAATGCAAAAAGAATTTTTAAATCGGATTAGTAGTTCCTGAGATTACCGCGATCAATCAAACAAACAAACAACAAACAAACTCTGCCTTTTTAAATATTTGTATAGATTTAGAATATTTACTTTTTACATGTCGGAACTTATTTGCTTTAACGACTGACCACATGATTATAACCACATATACAGTATAATAAATGAAATAGATCTGTAGGTGTTTTTTTTATTTAGTCTAATAAAATCTCTACTAAATGTTAAGGAAACTTGTGTGACTCATGAGTCATACCTATTTCGCTAATGCCATCTTGGTTACAGAATACGTACCTATGTATATGACATGCTCTTTAAGTATTTATATATCCTATTAGACAAGGAACTACTACTGTGTTAGAAATAATTGATTTAGAAAAATTGGTCAAAGAAAGTTAATAAGATTGTTATTATTCACTTGTCTTTTTGTATATTTATAATAAACTGGT
Organism: Brenthis ino; assembly: GCA_921882275.1. Lineage (NCBI taxonomy): Eukaryota > Metazoa > Arthropoda > Insecta > Lepidoptera > Nymphalidae > Brenthis > Brenthis ino. The sequence continues at coordinate 8,553,068 of OV170221.1, forward strand.
GTGTTGTAACTCTCTTCTCTTGCATCCTTAGATGTAGTTTATATTTATTTATTTATCTCCCAGTATCTTTGCGAAAGATTATCAAATATAGCCTGTAACTTTTTATGGGAAAATCTTTTTCTATTGATGATAACCGAACGAAAATTCGTATAGTGGTGATGTGATGTTTCTGGAATTAGCCCAAACAAACACAAACTAAGCACTGCGAGGGATTTTAATTTACAATACGAGTATGTAGTGTTTAATTTTTAAATACAATTATTTTACAGAAATTCGTTAAACATGGTTTTACTTATCTTTTTGAAATATCTAGTGTTTCTTTTGTTCTTAGACGCTTATTTTAAATACACACAAAACAACAAATAAATAAAAGTCTACAATATCCCGTGACCTGTGACGTCCTAATCATTAGTCATGTGACACATTAAGCATGGTTTACATTATTCTTAAAAAGTTAATATAAATAATTAATAAATCTCAAATTAGAAAACATTTAGATATTTTTGGAACACCCCCTGAGTAACATAGTTCTATGAATCACATACATACTTATATAATATAACAAAAGTTCATTTTAACCTTTTTTAATTCAGATACTTTTATTTTTTATATAAAAAAAAAACCATGGAAATATAACATGTAAAAATGCAAGTATTTCAACGCGGTTCTTCTACCACAAAAAGTCGTGAGATTTAATGTAAAAACCTAGTCGGTTAGTTTTTTCAGTGCCTTGAGAAAAGGATTGTACGGCTGTGCCTCTTTTGCCCGACTTGGCGGGGGCACTGCCATGCCCCAAATACATTAATATTTTGTAAAAGTCAGTAGATTAATGGAATCGAGCGATAATTTTTTATTTCCTGATCTTTCTCTCTTCTGATTAATAATATTCTGCAATGCAATTTATAGTGAGCTGTAAGTACCAATAACACATTACACAGTTTTGAGATCTTAAAGAATTATTGTTCCCCGCCTATGGCTTGTCTTCATTGACTGACCGTAACAGAGTATAATAATTAAGTAATTAAAAGGGTGGATGTGTTCATCTGTGTCAAAACGGGAAGATCCCCTCACGAGCTTTATTGCGTTGGTAACCTCTTGTGTACCTAAGCTTTCCAAAAGCTATAAGAGATAAACATAATAACAATATCACTAAGATAAATGAAAGACAGTAGTAGCCCTGTGGTAACGTGCTCGCTTGGGTAACCGAGTGAAGCGGGTTCAAATCCCGACTCTTTTCATGTGTGAAAAAATTCCAACCAATCTAGTAAGTTTTCGAATGACACGAAGTCCGCCAACCCGCACTTGGCTAGCGTGGTGGACTATGACTGTATTGAAGGGAGGCCCGCGTCATACAGGACGGGGACGTTAAAAAAGGCAGAATACATGATGTTCTCCCGACCGATTCCGGCCACGGCGGCCAATCTCATTGAGACTAGCCAACTGCGCAGGAGATATTATAGTGCACAAGTGTACGCGTAGACACAAGTGCACTCTCTATTCCTGTCACTCTCATACTCCGGTGGGACGACTGCTCGACACGATCAGTGCTCTCCGAGGCACGGGGGTGAAACACCGCCAACTTCCCAACTCCGGGCTGTTACTGAGGCTTACTTATACAGAAAGACTCAATAACTAAACTTGGCCCGACCCGGGACTCGAACCCAGGACCTCCGGGTGTGCAGCCGTACATGCTAGCCACTACACCACGGAGGCAGTTACATACAAGATAAATGAATCAAGTATAGTATCTTCTATCCATAAAACTTTTATAGAAGTTTCGAGAAAATTAGTAAAGTCAATTTTGAATAGGAGACACGTGTACACATGCCTTAATAAAACAAAGCTCTAATAAAACAAGACATATAGATCTCAAATAAACATAGTAATTATATTACCAAATAATCTTACACTTTCTTGTACAAAATGTAAATGTTAATATAAATTTGTTTTAAGATTATAAAATGTGACATATACATAATAAATGTGGAGGCTGCATGAAGATTATTGTATTTCTTTTATGGGCAACTACGACAACTATACTGCAGTGACATTTTTATATTTCTATTGGCAACTATAATTTAATTATTTTAATTATTATTTATTTATTATCTTTTTATGTATTACTTATAAAAAAATAAGTAAAATATAACAAAAATTTGAGAGAATTATTAAAATATCTTAACAAATGAAAAAGTTATGATTTAAAGTTGCGCTTGTAAGAATAATTTCATGGCGTCACACGACCTGAAAGACCGAAATTTGAATTAATTTTTTTTTATTTTGATCTATATTATAATTCCATTGTGTTAAATATAATACTAACAACATCAAATCCATTATAGATTTGCCAACATCTATGTACTTGAGATTTTCCCGCCACATATTTACTTTGTTTGTAAGTTTGTAAATACATACAGATAGAACTTTCATTTTCTTTTTTAACCCCCGACGCAAAAAGAGGGGTGTTATAAGTTTGACATCGATGTCTGTCTGTCTGTGTATATGTGTGTGTGTCTGTCTGTAGCATCGTAGCTCTCAAATGGATGGACCAACTTCGATGCGGTTTTTTTCATTTGAAAGCCAGTTTCCTTGCGGTGGTTCTTAGCTATGTTTAGTTAATATCGGTCTAGCAGTGTAAGAGTATCAACTCTTTTCCAAAATACGCCAAAAGGCATTTTGGCGTATGATTACTCGATTAAGTGCTTCACGCGTGCCAGTGTAATCGTTAAATGACAATTAATTTTTTAAATTTTAAATTTATAATGATCGTTCACTGCTATTGATGAGTAATGTATGAAATAAAGTTTGTTTATGTATGTATGTCGGTATGTAAGTTCTAAAACTTACGCACAGGTCAGTGAATGGACTTTGGATAATTGAATTAAGAAGTTATTTATTAAATTACTTTGACGTAATACTGGAAAACAATATTTTAATTACTAGGAAAATCCAAATGACTTTTTGTGACACATTTTTATTAGCATTACTCTAGGTATCATAAAGTTCTTTTTTGTAATTTAGCATTGGTGTGCGTTAATATGACGTTTAATATCGTCATGATCAAAGAATCTAGTAATTTCTAAGAAAAATCTTTCTTTCATTCTTTAAAATTTTATTCTATTTATGTTCATAGTACATTTTTCAGTTTTATTACTTGTACCAACACTAAGTTAAGGATCTTTTAACTGCTCTACATTGGCTATAATAGTTATTAAACATTAAATCTCATAGCAATAATAAGTAAAATTAGTACAACTTTTATATCCGCCCTTGACCATTTCACTTTTTACGGAACGCGGTCAGTTCTATTAAAAACTAATACAATAGCTCTCAGTGATATACCAAGAGAGCACGTGAGTTGCGTCAGCTTCACGCCTTTCCAACAAAACTCTCGGGCTTGCAATTTGAGCGATGTTGGAACGTTTAAAGTACTGCTTGCATGCAAGGTCGGTATAAAAACAACTAGAATATTTTGCTATGATGTGCATTTGTAATAAAAATAAATTTATTGATTAGATGGTAATAGAAAAGCGGTTTAGATAAAACTAAATCAGAAAAAGCCACTAAACACATTTTTATGGCACCATAACGGACGGAATGCTGACTGATAATAATGTGTAGTACTAACTCTAACGTAACAAACATCTGATTAAAAAATTATAATAGATCTTATGGGATTTTTCATTTGATGTCTACGTAAACTGTTATTCACTGCCGTATGTATGTATCGTATTCAAATATATATATATATATATATATATATATATATATATATATATCAATTGTTATATGAGAACGTGTAGGTACAGAGCCTCAGAGATCTCAGGCAAAGTGTAGGTACAGGAGGCATCAATTAACAAAGCAATAATTTATTTCTCAGGTCTTCAACGAATAAAAAATAAACAGTGTCTTGTTTCCGTATTCATTAATTAGAAGGATTTTCCAAACAAGCCCATTAAATACTCGGACAGTGTTATATATTTTAAATATTATTTTATTATTTTTTTAACATTTTTTTTAATTTTTAATATTTTGTGTTATATGTATAAGATTTGCATCAAACACTTTATTTGTATGTAACCAGTTTTAGAAAAAAAACTTTTGAGGTTTAATAGTTACTCGTAATGATTAATCAATGAAATATATACATATATTTCATGGTTAAATGCAATTCTTAAATGTAATAAAATAATTTTGTGGACAAAATGACTTCCGATTCTTTGCCCTGCTGGGGCACGTTAAAGGAATTCACTTTAAAATTAATAACAAAGATATAACGTCACAATATTACGCACAATATTTTACCTGAGATTATTTAACACCAAAATAACTTGGTGTGTTTGATGTTAGATTAATTTTTGCTTCCTTCATAAACCTTCCTGGTTCCTACAAGGGCTCTTATCAACGATGCCCTTTACTTGGCACTTGTACTAAACCTTATTATTTAATTTATTTATATTTGTTACGTTACACTTATCTTTCTTTATAAGTTTGTTTGTTCTCAAATTAAGAGTAAGGAAGATAGTATAAGAGAAAAAACTAAATATTATTTTGTGGAAACTCCTGTTCGTTCGCTCGTAACTCTATTTGGATAAATATTAAATAAGTAGAAGATAAGAAAAATCTAATTCGATACGTAAAAATACATCATAAATTGATGTACAATATTTTAAGTAATAATTGGAGTTCATGCCTATTGCTTTGTCATATTTACCTATTAGATATTTTAAAGCATTGTCGAGTGGCACCGACTTCTAAAATATCTGATTCGCTATCTATAGTGAATGAAAACCCCCGTACAGTTATTTTTAACTTTTTAATATTTGCTTTTGTTGAAGTCGGTTTAATTTTTTTAAAATTACTTTTTTATTTCGTATATTTTTTAAAGTAAAAACTGAAATAGTCTTTGTAATAGTAACAGATTTTTTATAAAAAAATAGAGATTTTTTATGTTTTTAGTTCTCGCCGCGGAGTTATATCATAAGGCCAGTTTAGTTTCGGCCATTTTGATTTTCTTACATGCGCAATAAAATTTGACCAAGGCTTTCATGTGTATATATTTAGCAGTTCCAATAATATTACATATGTACATACATACGTGTCGAATTGATAACCTCCTTTTTTTGAATTCGGTTAAACCATTTACACATTACTTTTATCATTTACATAAAAATAAGATTTTTAATATCCATATCCATACTAATATTATAAATGTGAAAGTATGTTTGTTTTTCTTTCTTTTACGTCGAAATAGAGTGACGGATTAGCGTGATTTATTTGTGGTTAAAGACCTAGAGAGTGACATAGGCCACTTTTTACAGCGGGAGACCATCTCATTCCCACGGGAAAACACGTTATACATAATACAAACCAAAAAAATATTTATGATCAGAATTACTTGAAACTTGGTATTAATGCTATTCAATACAATTAAATAAATACATGTTTTAGCATTATTCGAAATTCATCTCAAAAGGGGGTAAAATGAATGAAAGTTTGTATGAAACCTACCTTTTTAAAGTTTTTTTGTGATTTTAGCGCGAGCGAAGCGGTGGGTTTTGTTAGTAATATATATTTAATTTTTTTATATATTTTTTTTAATTGATCTTCTGAAAATCTTTTTTCATTGATTTTTTTACTTCATTAGTTACAGCACTTAATATGGAGGGCTTTCAAGAAAAGAAAATAATACAAGATATTTCTAAAATAGTTGGACTAATATTAGATATTAGTGCCCCTTTACTAAATTAAGCATATAAATATGAATTTTAAGGACATACTTTAAAAAATAGAGCCTTTCTCTTTTAAACCAATAAATTACACCTCTCTCCACATTAGGCAAACTGCAAGCGCAACTGCCTCGAATACAAAATTATATCGCGATAGATCTCATAGCGTGCACGTAATAAGATAACGATAAAGCTATCTTAGATTGTTTATTACACGTAAATATTTTGTTTCCACTCTTTAAATGCACATGGCATCTTATTAAATTCGTTTCGTTAAAAGTGTTTTAGTTTGCGAAGTATTGACGTAATTAGGTTTTACCTGTTATATTATACTTTATTTAACATTAAGATTATTTTTACAAAAAAACATTGTTTTTATTGATGACCGTAAATGTGGATATCTGTGGAAATAAATGAATAAACGTAAAAAAAAATTAATATCCTTTTTTGGGTTTTGTTTTGGGTATTTTGTGTTCTTCATAAAATGTCTTATATATGTATGTACTCATTAATGTTTTTAATTCTCGTATTTCGCTATCTATCTACAAACAGACAGATTCAAATGTAAAAAAATCTCTTCCAACTCTACATATATTTGTATACAGATCTGCAACAAAACGTTTATTAAATTATAGGCGTAATATGTCCTCAATGAAAATATTTTAATTTATATATAGTACAGAACGCTCTTAACCACTAAAATAATGCAATAAATATTATAAATGCAAAAGTTTGGATGGATGGATGTTTGTTACTCAATCACGTCAGAACGACTGAACAGACGTGAATCGCTAGTTTGTTATATAGAGTATATTTAGTCTATTAAATAATAATTAAAATTTATATACACCAGATATCAATAAAAAATAAAATGATACAATATTCCTCACGTAATTATCGTTTTTATTATATTCTATGCATATATATATATATATATATATATATATATTTCTGTAAGTTAAGCGTGTCATACTTATCTATACTTATCTTGATGTTTAGATAATACAAAGATATGGAGTCTGTAAAAGATAATAGAATGACATAAGGAAATGTACTTTATAATAATGGAAAAGAAAAAAACGAACCCAAGTCTCTACAAATATCTCTACATCTCAGAACAATTTAAAAATTCAAATAACTAATCAAAATAACTCGTCAAATAGGATATGTCAAACAAAAATAACCCGAATAACTTTGTTACAAATGATAGCGTTAACGGAATCAAAAACCGAAAACAAACTAGATTAACCAACGGTATAAAAAGACGTATGTCGTATTCGTCGCAGCCGCAGGCTTTCCACCTCGTGACGTATTATGAGTCAGGCGGGCGCGTTGCTGCCGACCAATAGTAGCGTTTATCCTCCAATAATATATACTTCAAGAGGGACCGGCCGCACTCAAACTTTGAACGCACGCGGCATAGAACGCACGCACGATCGCGGGTGTATTCACATCACGTACAACATATACGAGTGTTTTTGTGCTTTACTATTGGATATAAATGTAAGTAAATTTTTTCATATCATAAATACAATGTACTAACTAAATTAAACTTTTAAAAATATCGCATGCAATTTTATTCTTTGAACGTAAGGAATAGAGGCTAGAGTCGTATGTTTTGTCAACAGATGGTAGATTCGCGTGCGATCTATAGTAAATGCGGTTCAATGTTTATTAGGGTTTATTTACCTTTATTGATTATCTGATAAGCACACGACAAGTTTAAATTTGTTACGTGAACTTTTAAGGTTCGTTTGAGAATAAAAGTTCACATTCATGTAAATGTAAAATATAGATTATAAAATGATCTTTTAGTAGGTTAAACTCGATTATTTCTCTTGTTTACTCAGTCATATATAGAATAAAATTAGATGTATAAGCAAAAAAACTCGTCAAACTGCACAGCTAGGAATGTGCTGCAATTGCAATTAGAATAATTAATAATTAATATTTTATTTCAACGTTTACGTTGTCATCTTATTTCTAGATCTTATCTGTTACGTCACTACCGGCGCCAAGTGAGATTAAAATTTATCATATCAAAAAAAAAATGGTGAAATCGAAGAGTACTTTCGCAATCCGACTGATATCTCTGGTGATCAGTCAAGTTGGATGTTTTATCCGACATTTTTAATTAAAGAAGATAAATTTTATTGTCATTTTGAGGTATTTAATTATATAAATTATTATTAATAAAACAAGACTCAGAAAAAATATAGCTGTATTCAATTTATATACCAAGGATATTTTTATATAGGAGTGAACGGTCATTAGGTTTATTTCATAATAGTTAAGTAACAATCTACGTTATGCACGTTAATGTACGTAATCATTATTGTCTGTTTATCTTGTCAATCATTATTTGTGTGAATCATCTGTCAGGGACATTAAATACGCTTATATTTTATAAAATGGCAAACTCATTCAATTTAAGTTTTAAAAAAATAGTTTCTGAAATTAATATTAATCATTTAAAAAAATGATATTTTTAAAGTAATTGTTTATGGTAATAAAACACATTGATGATAATCTATTCATAAAAAAATATTAAAAAATTAAATAAAGTAATAAAGGAAATAATAAAAAGTATGTATATGTATACGTACCTATATCTGTCAAAATGGCAGATGGATTTCCCGCCGTTGTACAGTTCAATTGTACCATATTATATTATATCTTATCTAGATATTTTCAATACTTAAGTGCTTTATTCAAATGTAAAAATCTTTAATACAATATAGTATAAATGAAAAGGTTTTTACAGTTAAAATTAATTTAATCGATTGAATCCTATAAAAAGTTATTAAACTCTTGTAGCGTAGAGTGAAGTATTTTTGGTTTATTGTAATAACAAAATCAAATTTAAAATATATATTATAATATGAATTGCCTACAAATAAAAATAGTATGTAACGTCATGAAATCCGTAATTTTCGTTATTTTATATTTTTACAGAAAACCGCTATAGATGTTTTTTTTTCTAATTTTTAGATATAAGAGATATGCCACAAATACTAATAATAGTGGTAAAAAAATAGTTTAACACATTTAATATGTAACCTCTTTTTTTATGTACATTCGTATTTAAAATTTTTAAGGACGTAAAATGGTAGTACGAAATATACAAATGTATGTAAGTTATTGCCATATACGTATCGTGACAAACTCTTATATTATATTAAAAATAATAAAATCTCTATGTAAAAGACTTCAACGGGTTTCTCGGGATTCACAAAATCTTAGTTTATCATTTAATAAATTAATTTATACATTTACGGAGCATGATTCGCTTACATAATTCACTATTTTATAATATTTAATTAAATCTGGCTTAATTTTTATTAAAAATACTAAAATAAATTTAAATAATTGTGTTTTTTTATTTTAATTTAATTTATGTATAGAATTTGTTTATACAATGAAATCATTTTTTCCAAAAATAATATTAAATTAAACACTTAAAATTCTTAAAGAAAATTTATAATTATTAAAATACTTTAGCTTGGATTTCTCAATATTCTGTATAAACCAACCATTAACTATATTAAGCTTTAACAAAGGTTCTATGTAAAAAGTGTATTTAATGAACATTTTTAAAATAAAACTATCTTTTCGGATTATTTCGCGGATTTATTTTGATTTTTGGTTCCCGACGTTTCGAATGCTTTACAGCATCCATGGTCACGGGAGAGACTGAGGTGTTACATGTCTTAAAGATATAGTTGTTACAGACAGCCTACCCACAATTAACAAAATGAAAATTGCACCAATTACATTACAATATTTTTAACTTTAAACATTTTTTATAATTTTAATTATAATTGAATATGGAAAATTATTTATTTAATTTTTGCTATTATTTTTATAATTATTACAATTTTAAAAATATTAATTAGTAATCTATATTTAGTGTTGCCATTATTATATTTATAACCATAAATAAAAATATAAAAAATATAGTATTAATTATTAAAGCCATATAATTGTTCTATGTGTAATTTAAAAAGTTAAAATTAATTACGGATAATCATTTTAATTTAGTTTGCTATTATTTAAAAACAACTTACTAAGCAACACTATTAATATATACTTTTAATCTGTGCAGATTAATATTTTTCATTTGTAAAAGTATATATTAATAGTGTTGCTTAGTAAGTTGTTTTTAAATAATAGCAAACTAAATTAAAATGATTATCCGTAATTAATTTTAACTTTTTAAATTACACATAGAACAATTATATGGCTTTAATAATTAATACTATATTTTTTATATTTTTTATTTATGGTTATAAATATAATAATGGCAACACTAAATATAGATTACTAATTAATATTTTTAAAATTGTAATAATTATAAAAATAATAGCAAAAATTAAATAAATAATTTTCCATATTCAATTATAATTAAAATTATAAAAAATGTTTAAAGTTAAAAATATTGTAATGTAATTGGTGCAATTTTCATTTTGTTAATTGTGGGTAGGCTGTCTGTAACAACTATATCTTTAAGACATGTAACACCTCAGTCTCTCCCGTGACCATGGATGCTGTAAAGCATTCGAAACGTCGGGAACCAAAAATCAAAATAAATCCGCGAAATAATCCGAAAAGATAGTTTTATTTTAAAAATGTCAAACATTCGCGTAAATCTAAGAAAGTATTATGTATTTAATGAACTTATTTATAACACTATGAAGTCTTTTATACGTCAAATATATAAGTATATAATAAAACAAAATTTGAATGGACTTTTTGACGTTTTTACCTGACTCATTGAATGGAATCCGAGCAGGTAGCGTATTCGAATCCCAACCGAGATAAAATTGGCAATATTAGCTTCGTTGATTATAGATTCGTTAAACGCAGACTTCTTTCGTCAGAGTATTTCAGTTACGCTTATGGCACAAACACGAAAAATTTTTTTTTATAGGTTTGTCTTATGAAACCCGGTTCAGTAGTTTTTATGATAATATTGTTATTTAAACTAATAAAAATCGACTTCTTTTTAATTATATATCGTCATATCAAAGTTCAGATATTGAATCCACATTAAAAGCTATAAATAACAACGTCTTCTTATGTAAAACAAATGTAAAGTTTAAAAAATATCGAATTTGGGCAAAATTTGAATAATTTTGAACACCTGGCAGTAACGCGACACCGCGGATTGACGCACCGCTATAAATTATAAATATAATTTTATTACCTCGTTAGCTTTATTTAAATACTTGAATGTTATATTTATTGTCTACGTATATCGTGTATCTTATAAATGATGAAGGTAGTTTTAATTTGTGAGATAATTTTTACTATTAAAACATTTCAACTCTGCTTTCTAGTTACAAATTATTGTAACTTTCCATGATTCCATGAATCTTCGTTTCATCTCAAGGTTTATCAATAATACTGTAAAAATACAGAAATTTGAAAAATCCCAATGCATGAATATTAAAAATGAATGCTTTCATTACAAAACCACTATAGTTATAATAACTTTAACGTTTTAAAAATAGATTTCCTTATTGAAAAAATATATTTGTTTTAATGAATCGGGTTAAAACATCAGTGATTCATGTCTTAGTCAATTTTATAAATATCAGTTCTTATTGCTATGTCTTAAAGTTTATTACTTAGTGTAGCCCAGATATTAAAAAAATGTGTAATAACAATATAATATTTTGGTATATAATATGTAGAGTAGTAGTTTTGATGCGAAATATATCGAATAAAAAATATTTTTGACAAAGCGACATCCTTCAGGAACGTAACTTTTTATATGACTTATATGGGAACACTCTTGACATATTTATATTTTTTTTAATATCTTCATTAAAAAAATATAATATCGATTTACAATTGGCGATTATAACAACAGAATTGAGTCCTCCTTTATAAAGAGCAGAACCTTCTTTAGAAATCGGACATAAAATGACATTTACTTGGTATTTCTGCGGTAAGCCTTAGTCATTATTTATTTAAAAAATAAAAATGCAAAGTGTATTCTTGGAGGTTTGATTGAATGATTAATACGGGTTGTAGGTGAGGCTGAGGGGTGAGGTAGGAGGAACTTATAGATTTACAAGGGTTTTTAAGCTATTTTACTTATCATTTTAGTAATTTATATAAATATTAGTGACTCGCCCTTGCTTCGCTCGGGTTCGTCCCTAGATACGTTTTAACTTATAGTATGGAATGGATAGACTATATATTGTACAATCTTATAAAGGTAGCTTATGTCACTCTCGAGCCCTTCAACTATCTCCACACAAAAAATCACGCTAATCTGTCACTCTGTCTCGACATGAAAGAAGGACAAACAAACACACTTTCACATTTATAATATTAAATAGCATGGATTAAAGGAAAAGACGGTATAACAATATGAACACGTTCGTTTACGAAAGATTTAAGACCATAAATATAATATTGGGTACGGATCGGTCCGTCGTGTTGTAAACCAACGCCGCGGCATTACCAGGAAATTAGTCCAGTGTCAGTCGTCATCTGACCTACCCCACTAATTTGTGCCCACATGTACAGAGTAATGTGTACTTCCTACATGACGTGGAATGTTATACAGCGAGCTTGTAATACGAGAAATTTCAACATAACTTTTTGCAACTCCATCTGTATATATACATACAGATATATTATACAACTAGCATTTTCCGCGGCTCCGCCCGCGTTCAGATGACTAAAAACCAAATTCTTAGGTTTTACATATTATACCCTTAAAATGCAGTTTTTGTATTTTTTCTCAGAAATCAGATATTTTCTCGCGGTAAAAAGTATCCTATATGTTGACCCGGATAACCAGCTATCATCATACCAAATTTCATCAAAATCTGTCCAGTGGTTTTCTCGTGATGCGGTAACAGACAGACAAACAGACAGACAGACAAAAATTCTAAAAACTATAGATTTGGACTCAGTATCGATAATAATGTATATTTCAATAAGATTTTCCAAAAAATATTTAATGTACCGATTCGACTTAGTTACAATTTTATTATATGTATAGTTGTACAGTATATTCGTCAAACATGTAATATATAGTAATGGATTAAAAAAATATTGTTGGATGTTCAGAATGCTATATTATTATTATTTTTAATTTAATCATTTATTTCAGGCAATATTTACAAAAATATCTTAAATATGTAAACAGAGAAGCGATAGAAACCACAACATGAATTTAACTTTTGTATGAGTGAGTTGGTGTTCCCATCATGATTCACCGAGACTTTTGTATTCTAATTTCTATAATAACTTAAGTAAATGTGTTTAATTTGATCTGAAATACAAATAAAGTACATTAATACCCCGGACTTACGCGATAGGCGGGACCGAGCGATGACCGTGTAAGTCGAATTCGCGTAAGTCGGGGTTCAACTTTGCATACAAATACATGTAAAATATGCTTAATCGGGATCAGAGTCTAAAGAAAACAGTAATGTAGAAGAAACATGTTTAATAAAATGTTAGACAATAGAAGAATTTTCATTGTTATGAATAAAACAAAGTAAACCGAAGATATTTTGATGTCGTTAAGTTTGTCGTTAAGCCGGAATTAAGTTTTAATGTCCGTTGACGTCCAGGTCTGTTTTGACGCTTGATTCCGGTAGGTCAAATTTATTTGCCAATTCACGAATTTCTATTTGTGCTTTAAATTCTTTGATAAAGTTCGCTAGTGCTCCAAAGAAAGTGTTTTTCTTTTCTTGTTAGGTTCAAATGACTCATTTTTTGTTCTTTTGGATTACATAATTAGAGGTTATCAATAAAACGCACTCCGTACGTAAAACAATTCCACGCGGAACACTTTCAAACCTGTCGTAAACGGAACACTAACATGGCGGAGGGGGAGAGCTGATGCGCGCGGCAATCAAAAAGAAAAACCGCGTATCTCCGAATCGCGTAAAACGGGGTAGCGTAAGTCGGGGTATTAAACTGTACATAATAAAAAAGACGTTCGACGACACGTTTGGCTCAGTTTGTAGTTATACCCTACTTGCTGTGCCAGTGGTCGCGGGTTCGAGTCCCGCTGGGGGCACACATTTGTGTGATGTGATGAATATGAATGTTTGTACTCCAGTCATGGGTGTTTATATTTATAATATATATGTATTTAAAACGTTATATATGTGTAGTGTATCAACTATCTAGTATTCATAACACGGGCCTCGTAGCTTACAATGGAACTAGATGGTGCTGTGTGTTAATGTGCCAACATATTTATTTATTTTAAAAATATAGATGTATTGCTTTTTTTAATATAAAAAAAGCTGTTATTACTAAATATTTGTGTGTTTCCTAAACTAACCAAATGTAGAGTAATCGAAAGAGATTAAGTGAAGTTAACGATATGCAATGATTTGAAATCAATATAACTAAAGTTTACTAAGCAGCCGAGGCCCGAGACCATGCGGCGACTATCGCTGGGTTCAGCAACCGGCTATACTGGCTAGAGATTATGAAAATTAAACACCATAGACTTGTACGTGTCGTGGAACTACAAGTCGAGCTTTTTTTAATGACAAGCTTTTGCATATGTTCTTTTCCTCAAACTCAACATAAGATATTTTGATATCTCACTCTCTCCTGTTTTCAATAAGTTCTCGGGTTACGCCATATTTGGCAAATATCTTGAGGTTATTCGTAATTTTACCTTATATGAATTAGCTACATTAGAGCATGGACCGGTATAATAAAATAATAACTATAGTATACTAGCAGAACCCGCGGCTTCGCCCGCGTTCAATCTACAAAAAAAAACTCTTTTGCTTTATGTTACGTATATAGTGACTCACCGTCGCTTCGCTCGGGTTCGTCCCTATGTATTTATTTATATGGTAATAAATTATTTGGATATTGTTCATACTAAAATGCGATTAAAAACGGGGGGGGGGGGGGTTAGGAGGGTGTAAATCCTTTACGACTTATTCTCATAGCTATCAAATATTAAAATAAAAAACATAAAAATCGGTCAAGCCGTTTCGGGAGGAGTGCGACCACAAACAACACGACACGAGATATTTATACATATACAGGATAATATTATCCTTACTAACGTCAAAGTATTTGTATGTTTTTTCCCTTTTCCATTTATAAAATTTAAATTAAAGTTTTTTTTTAATTTGCAACAAGCAAGCTTTTAGAGTGTTATAGACTTAAGCTTCACCGTAACCGTAGGCTCTTAGTTTGCTACTTAGGATAGGGAGGCGAGAGCGTGTTAATACTTTATTTATTTCACAATCTAAGATTTATGTATGACCCAACTTACCGGAAACGTGTATGTTTTGACATCCCCACACAAATGACGATTAAGAAAATAACTAAAGAAGCAAACTAATGTCGTAAAATGGAATATTTTTAACCGCGACAGTTGCCAACTTTACACTGTAGACTTGTTGGCGAAGCTACATTAGTGTCATCACAGATCTGTCATTACAGATTTTACAAGTAGTGCGTAGTATAATTTTTATATTATAACCAAAAAATATTTTTGCTAGGTAAATAAGTGTTAAACTCAAAAATAATATCTGTAAATAATTTATATGAATTATAATAATAAATGTATTCGTGTTACCATCAGAAATTCAAAGAAGAGAGAAGTTTCAATTAATCTAAGCTGGCAATATAAGCATGTAAGTGATTATAAAAATTAAGAAATATTTTATTATATACAAGCGACTCATCCTCGCTTCGCTCGAGTTCGTCCCTACTTACGTTTTAACGTTTAGTATCGTTTTTTCAGAGATAAGATATTTTCCCGTAGTAATAAATATCCTATATGTTGACCCGGATAACCAGCTATCATCATACCAAATTTCATTTAAATCCCTCCAGTGGTTTTTCCGTTATGCGATAACAGACAGACAGACAGACAGACAGGCAAAAATTCTAAAATCTATAGATTCGGCCTCTGTATCGATAATAATGTCTATTTCACAAAGATTTTCCAAAAAATATTTAATGTACAGATTCGGCTCAGTTAGAATTTTATTATATGTATAGATTTCTTCAACTGCCTGTTAACTAAATGCCAGTTACGAGTATATACCTTGATTGCAAAATATTAATGATTCATAATTATCACCAATATCATTTATGCCGTAAGTAAAACCTCAAATGCCTAGTTCTCTAAATCATATAACGCAATGAAGACGTAGATAAATAGTATCATTTACGTTGGCAATCGCAACAACCCAATATTTTCATATACATAAATGAATAAAATGATTTCAATGAAATTTATTATCGCCTTTCATTACGTATATTATAGTACAACACGTATATTATACACTATCGACTTAGTCTCGTTTCGCTCGGTTTCGTCCCTAGGTTGAAGGTTTGGGTGAAATAGGGGATGAAAGGTTGTATGAAACTACCTTTTTAGAGATTCTTTGTTATTTTAGCGCGAGCGAAGCCGCGGGTTCTGCTATTACTTTATAAACTATATAAGCATTTACATTTTGAATTTCTCCAAAAGCCAAAAAACAATAATTTTAAAGGATAGTCAAGTTACAACAGTAAAGTTAAATATAATCTGAATTCGTTCATAATCATAGTTCTAATTTTAATTGAAATTCGATATAGCTCATATTGTAATGAATAAGTGATTTAATTTAAGATTTGCAATGAACAGAACTGTGTCCGGCTCTGGCGTGGACAGTGAAAGGTGGTATCTTAATTGAATCGATCGCACGCAGCTTCCAGTTAGATTAATTTTGCCACACCGAAGCGTCTCACGATCTCTCTACCTCACTTTTACGGAAACAAACGCGATCCTTATCTTTATAAATGTTACAGTTAAAACTCTTAATCAGTCAGATCTACTATTGACTATAAGAATAGTCAAATTGTACTGTAGGTACTGTAAAAGCTTATAGAATAGGCTTCAGTGTGCAGTCACAGTTAGTTTTGACTAATAAGGAGTTTAGACTGTAACATAAATCTGACTCGAATGTTTAAAATAAAACTATCTTTTCGGATTATTTCGCGGATTTATTTTGATTTTTGGTTCCCGACGTTTCGAATGCTTTACAGCATCCATGGTCACGGGAGAGACTGAGGTGTTACATGTCTTAAAGATATAGTTGTTACAGACAGCCTACCCACAATTAACAAAATGAAAATTGCACCAATTACATTACAATATTTTTAACTTTAAACATTTTTTATAATTTTAATTATAATTGAATATGGAAAATTATTTATTTAATTTTTGCTATTATTTTTATAATTATTACAATTTTAAAAATATTAATTAGTAATCTATATTTAGTGTTGCCATTATTATATTTATAACCATAAATAAAAAATATAAAAAATATAGTATTAATTATTAAAGCCATATAATTGTTCTATGTGTAATTTAAAAAGTTAAAATTAATTACGGATAATCATTTTAATTTAGTTTGCTATTATTTAAAAACAACTTACTAAGCAACACTATTAATATATACTTTTACAAATGAAAAATATTAATCTGATAAGCTGTCATTTTGATCTACACAGTATGAACTTACTACATCTGCCTGTCTGTTATGTTTATATTTATTATTTGATTTTATTATATTAATAACAGGATCCCATGACGATGGTAGTACCCAGCCATCTTCCCTATTGAAATTTGGATGTTTTTTAATTTCTATGGCTTCTCGAATCATTCTAGGGCGATATCGGTTTTCTTTCGCCAGGATTTGAGGTCTAATATCGCCCTAGAATGATTCGAGAAGCCATAGAAATTAAAAAACATCCAAATTTCAATAGGGAAGATGGCTGGGTACTACCATCGTCATGGGATCCTGTTATTAATATAATAAAATCAAATAATAAATATAAACATAACAGACAGGCAGATGTAGTAAGTTCATACTGTGTAGATCAAAATGACAGCTTATCAGATTAATATTTTTCATTTGTAAAAGTATATATTAATAGTGTTGCTTAGTAAGTTGTTTTTAAATAATAGCAAACTAAATTAAAATGATTATCCGTAATTAATTTTAACTTTTTAAATTACACATAGAACAATTATATGGCTTTAATAATTAATACTATATTTTATATTTTTATTTATGGTTATAAATATAATAATGGCAACACTAAATATAGATTACTAATTAATATTTTTAAAATTGTAATAATTATAAAAATAATAGCAAAAATTAAATAAATAATTTTCCATATTCAATTATAATTAAAATTATAAAAAATGTTTAAAGTTAAAAATATTGTAATGTAATTGGTGCAATTTTCATTTTGTTAATTGTGGGTAGGCTGTCTGTAACAACTATATCTTTAAGACATGTAACACCTCAGTCTCTCCCGTGACCATGGATGCTGTAAAGCATTCGAAACGTCGGGAACCAAAAATCAAAATAAATCCGCGAAATAATCCGAAAAGATAGTTTTATTTTAAAAATGTCAAACATTCGCGTAAATCTAAGAAAGTATTATCTGACTCGAATGTTTTAATGGTTTTTTAATTTATAAATATTAGAAAACGCTGGATATGTTTTAGGAGTAAGTGGATGATAGAGTATTAAATATAATAGGTTTATTTTTTAACTTTAACGAATAAGTGCGTGAAAGAGAAAGTTTTGTCAGAATTTAACGAGTAACTGTAGTTTTAAAAAGCAATGTAAGGTTAAGATATAGTCCAAACACTACTTGGTAGTGTTGTAGTGAAATAAAGAATATATTAAAACTAGCTGAACCCGCCGCTTCGCTCGCGCTAAAACTACAAATAAAATGTCTAAAAAGGTATGTTTCATACAAACTTTCATCCCCCTCTTTACCCTCTTAGGGATTGAATTTTGGAAAACGCTGAAATACGTAACTCATTATTTTTTCTGTACTCAATTCATGCGATATTTCATGCAAATATGTCCAAGGAATAAAAAGTTTCATACAAACTTTTATCCCCTATTTCACCCCCTTGGGGGTGTGGATGCCTTCATCATATGAGGAATACGTGTGCGAAATTTCAATTTTCTAGCCTTATGGGTTTGGCCTGTGCGTTGATACATCAGTCAATCACTTTTGTGAATTTCACAAATTTCATAATTCTTATGAAATTTTGTGTGTTTATTCAGTAGATCTGAGAATAGGACTTGAACATTTTTTAAATTTTTATATGATTCGGCATTAAAAATACATACAAACCCAAATTTTCACTAGGAACGAACCAGAGCGGTGCGAGAGGGAGTCGCTAGTATCTATGTATACATATAATAAAATAGTAACTGATCGCTGTCTATAGTACATTTAAAATATTTCAGAAAAACTATCGCAGGGCGTTGTTTATTAACGCGATAGTACCTAAAACAATGATTTTTAGATTTTTTGTCTATTTGTCTGTATGTCTGTTGGTCTGTGCATTTGTGCGCGCTAATCTCAGAAACTTCTTATACGATTTGGGTGCGATTTTCACTAATGTATTTTAATTAGCTTCACTTTACTTTTAGTATCTGTTTTATTTCATTCGATTCATAAATAAAAAAGTTATGTTAATTTAAAGAATCACCTAAGAACGAACCCGAGCAAAGCGAGAGTGAGTTGCTAGTTAAATATAATAATATCGATAATATAGGACGGAAGGTAGGTAAGTATTCAAGGGCGCCGTCACAGCTTCCTTGATTTCGTAAATGTTGCAAATCAGTTAGTTACTTTTATCGAAAGTAGATTTAAAATTTTCCACTTATTATGTTAATATATATATATTAACGCTTTATGTTGTATGAATTATTTAATAGTAACGAATAAATATAACAGCATTCAATAACTCAGGAACTAAACAGCGAATAGACGAAACTTTTTAATAAAAATACATAATAATTACAGGCAATGGCGAGTTTTTATTAGTATATATGTATGTATATAGGAACAAGTTAAATTACGTAGATGAGAACTAATTTTCTTTATAGTAAAAATAAACTTAATTAGTCAAAATATTAAAGTTATATTATCTATGCGTAATAATATCTCAGTCTGCATTCATCTCTAAGTGCGAAACTATCAGACAAAGACATCTGTTCACAAAGTTGCAGCTGTCAGTGGCCTGAATAATTATAACTGTGACACACCATCCTATTCATACGTATTTATATATTTGCTAAATAATAATAATTTAACTATCTGTATGTTTGTAAAAATATAATAGTAAATTTAGAAGTTCATTTTTCAGAGATATTCATATCTTTTTCTTCTAATAAGAAAGCTTGAAAGCGATAAAGTATAATAAATATATTGTATTTAATATGAAAATTTTACTATATTAAAATTTAATAAATAATATAAACATATAAATTATACATATAATATATACATACATATATAATATGTATGTGGTCCGTAATGCATCTATGAACCAACTTAAACTTATCGTCACGTAGAGTGTAGATATAACGCTTGCGGCGTCGAGTAGTCTCCGCTTGTAGCACACACGCAAACGGTCGCTGCATAAGGTGCGTACAGGACTGGAAATTTAAATACATGTAAATTAACGTTTTCTATATTTACATAAGTATTATAGTTTAGATAGTGTACACTTTAGAAATTCCAATGTAAACTAAAGTTTCAATTTTTTTTCTCTATACCTAACTTTGATAAGAAGTTTTTAACACCTCCAGGTAAATTTCTAAGAAATTAATTAAATATCTAAGAAATCTATTGTTAACTGTAACGCAGGCGTATCCGCGGTCGTTGAGAGAACATGAAACACACTTTAAAATATACTTTATAATATTAAATTTTAATTAAATATTATAAACCATATTTAATTAAAATAATAAAAATAAAATGTTAATTTATAAATATACTTTATAATATTATAATATTATATTCTTTATAATATTATAATATCACTGTAGTACTAATATAATAAATGTTTAGCATATTTAAGTAAATCTAGTACAAATCACACTCGCAAATACACAGCTTATTAAAATGTATCTTATAACTTGGCTCAGTTTGTAGTGACCCTATTTGCCATGTCAGCAGTCGCGGGTTTGAGTCCCGCTGGGGGCATTCATTTGTATGATGAGCACGAATGTTTGTACTCATAGTCATGTATGTATTTAAAGTAATATATGTGTAGTGTATCAACTATCTGGTATCCATAACACAAGCCTCGTAGCTTACCATGGAACTAGATAGCGCTGTGTCTTAATGTCCCAACATATTTATTAACTAGTTTTAGTCAGTTATTTTCGGTTAGCTTCACGGTAATCGAGTTAAATTGCTTATAATCTACATGCAATCTATTTTAAAATAACGAGGCTAGAAAACTGCAATCCAGGTTGAATGTGAACGTATCGTGGTACCTTACATTGCTTCGCATTCCATTTCTAACATTTATTATCTTTAATAAGCCCTACTCATCACCCGTACGTGAAGTGATTATACCAATTAGTGGTCTTAAAAAACTAGATGTGCTCTCTCAATGATAGAGGTCTTTACTCCGTAATGGCGCTAGATGGGCGATTAAACGCTATTAATATGTAATAAAAAGCGGCTAACACGGTTCAATCTAAACGCACCCTAACAGAGTGCGTTGCCAAGAAGTCTGCCGCGACGCACGCACACACGCCAATGCTCTGAAACTTGATACACGCACACTAGCAGCGGGGAAATCAGTCGACCTGCGCGTACGCAATGTTAAAAAGGCCCTATGCATTTTATTCTAAATATATGTTATACTGTCTTTCAATACTATATTTTAAATATCTGACTGATGACTTTAGAGAAAATATATCTCAAAAGATAATGTCAATTTACTCAGAAAATTAGTATTATTCAATGTTTCATGAAATATATAGAGTCGTTGGATTTAAAATGGGTAATAACTTTGAATGCAATTTACGCATCCGTTTCTTCTCGAAATAGAGCCATCTCATATCTATATTTTAGAAATGAAACGACGATATGTCAGTGCTTTCCTTTTGATATTATGGTTTCAATAAATATTACGCATAAAGCTCGCTTTTAACAGCTGCGAAACAAAATAAGAAAATCTGTGCCAAATCTAAATGAAAGTTAAATTTTACGATTAAAGTACTTGCTCTCAGGAGTGAACGTATGTACCTATTATTTACAGACGTTACAATATATAATATAGTTGTATATATATATATGAACTACAAAACTACACATATACGTATAATATATGTTTTCCCGCTATACATCTCGCCTGATCAGAATCGCCTTAGGTTTATTTAGGTCACAAGTTATTTGATATTCCCGATAGAGTCGCACAGCGAAGGGCGGTCTAGTGATTGATGTTAATAATAAATGATAAATTAAAGGGACGTCCATTATTCATTGTCGAGAAATGCATAGTGCATTGTTTTATTGTACCTCGGACCTCGGTATCTGTGTAGTGTGTGTGATAAATTAATAGCAGAATACACAAAGCCTTGAGTTAAGTAGGTACTGAGTTATTCGTAGCTATGTATGCCTTAGTTTTTAACATTTTAAATTAATTAATTTAAAAAAATCATTTTTTTATAAATCTATATGTATAGATATTATTTAAATTGTATTGGAATATTTTTAAATATATTTCTTCAAGATTACTAAATCTATTCAAATAAATAAAATTGAAATGTCTGTTTGTAATGTCGAAATAACAGCTTTTTGGTAAATATATGTATATGAAAGGTGTAAAATATATAAATGAAATGTACCTACAAGAAAAATACAATTTCTAAAACTTTTGTCTGTATATTTGTTCCGGCTAATCTCCCTAACGACTAGACCGATTTTGACGGGATATTCACTGGTGGAAAGCTGATATTATAAGAAGTAACTTAGCTACTTTTATTTTAGAAAAAGAATTAGGTTTCCACTCAAAAAAATTAAAACGTACCTAGGGACGCACCCGAGTGAAGTGAGGGTGAGTCGCTAGTCATTTAAATAAATAAGTCAAACCGTAGTTCACAAATGGAGATAGAAAGTCGGGTATGAAATAAAACTGGTCTCTAGACACAGTACAGAACATCCCTTGAGCGATAAATCGACACATGAGACGTTCTATAAATAAATTCGACAGACGCTCCCGTTTATTAAAACTGATAAAATACTCTGGGGAATGTCTCACATTTTTTTATGATTTTTATACTTTAAAAGGTCACATTTATTTAAAATAGATCACTAAGTCTTCTTATATTAATTACTAGCATTGCCCGCGGTTCCGCCCGCGGTCAGATTACCAAAAACCAAATTCTTAGGTTTTACATATTAAGTATACTCTTACATTGCAGTTTTTGTATTTTTTCTCAGAAATGAGATATTTTCCCGCCGTAAAAAGTATCCTATATGTTGACCCGGATAACCAGCTATCACCATACCAAATTTCATCAAAATCTGTCCAGTAGTTTTCTCGTGATGCGGTAACAGACAGACAAAAATTCTAAAAACTATAGATTCGCACTCGGTATCGATAATAATGTCTATTTCAATTAGATTTTCCAAAAAATATTTAATGTACAGATTCGACTTAGTTACAATTTTATTATATATACAGATATATAGATTTTAAAAGTATAAATATGACTGGTGAAAAATATTAAAATTTAAAGATAAACAGCCATTTCATGCTTATAAGGTAGGTATATGAATTTATTGCTAAAAATGTATGAGTATTTTATATTGTAGGAAAAAATATTTAAAAGTTTCTACTCTATTATCGTTGAGACATAATAATATGTACGTACTAAGTTAACATTTTTATGTCAACTGTAAACCGCGAATCTAACCTTCCTATAAGCATACCAAGCAGCACAAGTTTCTCTTATTTAATTTTAATATTTTCAACAATAATTTTTATTTATTGATCTTTTACAATATAAGAAACTGAAATAATTCCTAAAAATAACCCAATTTTTTTATTAAATTTCAATATGCTATTCCATATTACTCAATGTCAAGATATGCATTATATCTCAAATATTTCTCGCAATTTTACAAAAAGTGATGAATGATAGTGATGCTATGATTAATATTTTAAGATTCTCGAGCACAGACTAAATGCAAGACATTATGTATGTATCTAAATTAAAAAAAAAATTAACTTCGATATACTCGTATAAGTCTAATTAAATAATGACGTGATTGGACTCTTTCTAACCCTTTGACGATTTTGCTCTATGTAGTTGTTCCTACATTTAGTTGTATTAAACGGTACAATAAAAAAAATCACGTAAAAACAGACGAACATTTTTTTTTATTTTATTTAAAATGCGTATGTTATATAGCTACTCGTAGTATGACATTCTTGACATGTAAAATTTTTCTATACTATAATATTATAGAGAGGTTAAGTTTATAAGTTTGTGACGTTGTAGGTGGTAATCTCTGAATCTACTGAACCGATATAGATGAAATTTTATAAGAAGATAGTTTGAGACCATGGGAAAGGCAGGACTTTTTATCCCGGAAATCATCCCTTAAGGGGGTGAAAATGGGAATGAAAGTTTGTATTGGGAATCAAGCTAGGGACGACCCGAGCGAAGCGAGCGTGGGTCGCTAGTCTAAATATATGTATACACTTACTAACGAGTATACAATTTATTTTTAATTAAAAATGTAAAATATTATAACAAATATATAATAAATAGGCCAATGTTTACTCTAATTGTAAGCTACACATATATATTAGTAATATAAGTACATATATTCATATTTAGTGCAGAATGTGACTAGAGTGCGTGTGAGTCGTCACGATGAGACATTATTCAAAGCAAATAGCATTGAAAGTACGTTGACTCGAGCGACGCAGGACAATAGTAAACGTCTCATCAATCGTATTAAAAAGCTATAAATTCTATTGCAAGTGTAGTGGTTAATGTCTTACGAGTTTGTTGTAAGTCGATTTAAGTACGTTAGATTTTAAGTTGCTTGTAAAACTACTGTTGTTGATATTACAATGTATAATAAGCTATCTCCATTTCAAATTTCACTCAAATCCGTTGATTTGTTTCGACGTTACGATATAACAAGCACACTCATTTACAAACTTTCGCATTTCATATTCTTATTTTATTGTGATGAGACTTAAGTTATATTTTCTATAATTTACTGACATTTCTAAACAATAAACATAAAATTTATTTAGTTAATATCGACTCTGTTTATTATATAGCTGTAGACTGAACAAACTCGCAATTTATTTAATATCAGAAATAAGATAATTTGATAAAGCTATTTAGCCCAGTGTACTTACTGCGGTCGATTGCAACCTCGGAACTGACCGGGGTCGAACCCGCGTTGTCTCGAGGCCCTGCCGACTGCCAACGTAAATAAGTGCATTAAATTTAACTCGCATCCCTGTTCAATTTGTGAATCTCTTTCTTCTTACCGTTCACTCTAGATATTTAAACATATTATAGACCAAAGCTCATTTTTATTTATTATGATTTTTTAAATTTAAAAAAAGAAACAGTCTCGACGTGGCATTGTTTAAATAATAAATATTTTTTCTAAAGCAATAAAAGTGACGTTAGGCACTAGTTAATTCAATTGAAATTTAAATAGTATAGTTAAATCACTGATATAAAAAAAAATGGCGCCACTCCACAGATACATAATAATCCTTTAAAATATTCACACTTTTTTTTCATAGTAACGTTTTATTACTATTTATAAAGATTGAACTCATTGAGTGGGCATATCTATTATTAATTGAGGTGTAAACACCCATTACTTATAGTGATCATAAAAAAGCTGATCAAATATTAACCAATACCTCTTAATTAATACAAATGATATTTATATTATAATGACGCTGTTATTTATATTATATTTTGACTTTCCTTATTTTCAAACAACTTTGCTACTCATATACAAATAAAAATTAAATTAAAATATCATATTGAAAAAACTTACACACCTGTTATTTAGGTACTATATGAACTTATTCATTTACATAACATGTTTTTATTTGAGTCGATTTTGTGACGATAACAATAAATAACAATTTAATTTTTGCAGCTTCTAGTTTAAATTAATTTATCGAGAATTTTCTGAGTTATGAATGGGTTGCCCACGCACTGGCCGCGTGAATGAAAAATTATTAAAGCTCTCGCTGTAATAATGTACTCATTTGGAGTGTTGCCAGCCTTAAAGCTCTCACGAACATTCAGGGTTCGTTTGAATATAAATAAAAATTAATGTCGCTACCCAGACGGCGTTGACACGTTTACTTCGTGGCCAGACGATATTACATGATTATAAAAAAACAAGTTCGCGACGCCGCGCCGTTGGTTTTCAATTTCAAAACTATCAAACGGCTACAAAATTTATTACTCTATTGACATAAAAGCAGCCATATATCTCATGTTATTAACTAACAACATTGTTTACGCTATATTATTTACTAAAGACAGCATTTACATTTATGGATACAAAGATTTTTAATACTGTATAATTATATACCGTAATGAATTAAAGGACGTAGACGAATAAATTAAAAACTTCCAAGAAAAGTTTATATCTATTACCTGTTAATAAAATGCTATTGACCTCATCAGCTGTTCAGGGACGGATATGTTTTTTACACAACTAATATCTAATAAGATAAGCAAAAGTTCAAGAGCCTTTGTTTCAAGCGAAGAATAATTAACACAATCATTTTAGTCAACTCTAGCATATAATAGCTAGAATATTAATATAAAATGCACCTTAATACTTTGAGTGTTTGCGTGTGCTATATAATATATAATCACGTCTGTAATTAAATCCTGTGTGAAAAAAAAATATTTTTGTCAAGGTCCGCAGGCTCATGTGGGTCAGTGACTCTAAACAGGTTTAGCAGATATTATGCAATGTACACAATGGGTATATCGTGATTATAAGTTAGATTTATATGGCGCGGGTGCTATATTGGCACAAGTATTAATTTTATAATTTACACACGTACTATTAGTGCCATAGCTTAAGTTAAATATATAAAAAAAAAACAAAAGTAGCAATACGAAATGTAAAATGTCAAATTCTGTGTTAGTTGTTTGGCACCAAATATATTTGCATTTGTGCAGGAGAGATGTTGGTTGTAGTAATTTTTATTTTTATAAAATGAAGTGCTTCAATAAATTAAGAATCTCGCGACATCAAAGACTGCAGATGAGTACTGTTAATTAGTGGTGCCTAATTTTGGCGGCTCTCACTGACTTGAAACATGTTTGTCACTTGAAGGTAAGTAGTAATAATGTTGCTTTCGGTTAGATGTTAATTATTTGTTCAAAGATTTAATATTTAAATGCTTTGACTAGGATAAAAAAAATACAAATTAAATCGAGTTAAATCGAGTACACTTTTATCTAATCTATACTAATACTAATAATATTATAAAGAGGTAAACTTTGTGAGTTTGTTACGTTGTATGGGGTAATCTCTGGATCTACTGAACCGATTTAGATGAAATTTGACAAGAAGATATTTTAAGACCCTGGGAAGGAAATAGGATACTTTTTATCCCGGAAATCATGTCCTTAAGGGGGTGAAAATAGGGATGAAAATTTGTTATGAACGAACCCGAGCGAAGCGGGGGTGAGTCGTTAGTTAATAATAAGTTTATATAAATGATTGATAAAAAGGAACTATATATTATTGTATTATATAATATAGTTTTTATTTTATACTTGTAGAAGTTCTAAGAAAAGCTAAGAAGAAGAAAATAAGTGCCTAGTGCAGATCCACTCATTATTATTATATGCGGATGTGCTATAAATAACAGAAAATTAACAGTACAAAGTCATATATAATAACATTCATGGAATCTCAGTAGAATTGATTCATGGGTTTTATTTAAAGCATTATTTTGCAATTAGACCGCGTTTACGTCAGACATGAAGGCACATTTTGTTATAGTAGGTACAGTTGTTTTATTTTGCGGTTTCCTCTATGGCGTGTGCTCTAACCGATTTCATTCATAAAGATGAAATTCATACAACACAAAATGGCTGTTGCTAGTTTAGTGACACTATCTCAAGAAGTTATAATTTGAAATTTAAGATAATATTAAGTTAAACTTTCATTACTAATTGTTAACTAAATAGAAATGGCCTACTTGATATTACAACATACTTAATACTTTAAGTTGCAAAAACAATAACTTGTCACATTTTATATGCTACATTAAAATGTTTTGTGGGTACTCTCGGAACGTGGTAGTAATTATCATTTACATAATGCCTGTAAGAATTGTTGGCATCCGCTTCCTCTAGTCTTGTCTGTTTCCGGTTTGCGACATATTAAGTGCAATTACGTTGACAGAATAAAAGGATATTCTTACTATTTTATTTAAATTATATTACCTGTTAACCGTTAAAATAAACCGTTTCTAATCCCTTTCTCACGTGGCAATGACAGTTTTATATCAAAAATAACATTATTCTTAGAAATAAAATGTAAAAAATATTACATTTAGAAATAAACAAGTACCAATCTTCGTTAGGTTCAATATGTTTTTCTTAATGAATCATCGCCTTGCCTTCTCCACGGGCTATGCATACTATATCATATTTTAGAATTATAATAAATAGTACATACTGCAATATATTTTACTTCATTATTAAAAATATATTTATTTAAAAATATCAGTGTTTAAATCAAGTATTATTCCAAAGAAGAAAATAACACATTATACAAATATGTATATAAATACCAAAGAAAATAAACTTAAGAATTATATATACTTATAGCCTTAATGGTATTTACTATATATGTATATGATTTTAAAAACGCAGTACACTGTTTTATGAAAGAGGGAAAGTAGCTTAGGGCTCACCCTCGCTTCGCTGGGGTCGCCTCTAGAAAAACAAAAACAAATCTATCCCACGGGAATCGTATTTTTTCCGGGACCAGAGTAATCTGTGTATTATTCTAATGTATGAGCTATATTATTATAAAGTTTCATCAAAATTCATTCAGTAGTTTTTGCGTAAAAGAGTAACAAACATCCTTACATCTATACATCCAAAGTCATACATTCTCACAAACTTTCGCATTTATTATATTAGTAGGATTTTATTGGACTTAAGAAATAGCAATAGGTGTAGCAAAATGTAAATCGTCTGATGCAGCGGATATTAAAATGTCAAGAAACGGTGACTTTCAGTTACACATGGCGTAGCAAGGACTTTCTCAAGTCATCGTATGTCATTTTAATTTCTATATATCGCTTAACACAATAAAGATAAAGCCAATTTTATTGTATAATTTGTCCAAAAATCGTTGCATTTCTTCATAATTTCAAATATATAGAAAGTTATTTCATACGTATGTATAATGTATATACATATATGTAAAAATAACATCCTTTTTCATAAGAGATGCAAATTGCATACGAATGGTAACTACAAAAGGCTATTATTATCTGCCGTATTAAATATATCTCTCGTAATCCAAGGCCCACCTGTGCGGTTCAACGCCACTAGACTCGACCAGTCTGGTTATTTTAACCCAACGTGTATTTACGCCCATCACTCAAATGCCATGCAATTTAAAACCTTAATGCTGTATAAATAATATCTAAATTTATAAATAATAACAAATGAAAGGCTGCCGCCAAGCGCCATTTACGTATTTATTTTATTTTTCAATCTGTATCGGTCCGGACGTTCGCGATTAATACTGATGCGTGAGTCCACGTTATATATGTACGTATATGTATGTGGGCTAAATTTAATAGTAATATATTTTTCTAATATAATTATATATATATTCAAATTTATGGAATATAAAGCTTTTAATTAAAGAATATCTAATTATAGTACAATTGTGTAGAAACGTTTACTAATCGCCAAATATTTCTCTTCATTTACAACTGTACTAATAATTAATTAAAATAAGTAATATAATAAAATAAGTAATTGAAAAAAGGTGTTAAACACCTTGTCATATATTATAATACAATAATTTAAAAAACATTAATTTTTCAAATATAACATTTTCAGTGTATTAACAATCAAATACTTGGAGCTTTAATTTAGTCAGCTTTTCCAAAAGATTATAGATTTTTTTGATCACTTCACTATTGGTCCTAAGTTTGAAATTAAACTTGCGAAAGTTTGCCGATTAACTGCGGGTCGACTGTCGTAATGTGAACGTAACGCTCGGTTTATGTAAACGAAAGGTGTTCTAGAATATTCTGAGCTTTCCTGCCTCAAGAGATACGATAGTTTTCCAACACTTTTTACTGCATACCTTATTAGGTTGTCGTCCTATAACCAGTCAATACAAGCTACGATTTATTTTACTATAAAACTCATACTGAATTCCTTTTCACTTACTTAGCCAAATAATACAATGGCATATGTAAATCTTTCTACATTTGTCTATGCCTATCACGAAGAACAATACGTTGTACAATTATAAAAGCAAAACCCACAAATCGTTACGAAATATTACGTAAACAGGATAAAATGAAAATTAATTGTGACATATAATTACTTTTTACTATTTACGTTGTCAGAATTAATGAATGGATTGTATTCAGCTGGCCTGAAGGTTCACTCTGTAGCCTTCAGATACGACATATTATAGTTATCTTCTTATATAAATAAAAATGAATGTTGCTAAGCGCATAACTCAGGAATGGCTGGACCAATTTTTATGATATTTGATTTTTTTGGATTGTTCTTAGTCCTGAATAGGATAATAAGTATTAAAGCATCAGAAAAATTTAGGAAAAAAAATTATGTGGCTATCGCTGGCTAATAAATATTTATATCTATTTAAAACGTACCTAGCGACGAACTCGAGCGAAACGAGGGTGAGCCGCTAGTTTATGAATATAAAATGACTTTTAATATAATTTAGATAGTGCAACATTTATTATTATAATAATACAAACCGAAACAATTTCCTGAATATATTACCTACAGCTACAATGTTTTATTATCAATTATTTTAAAATACAAGCCAATTATTCATTGATTGCTTGATTTAGTTTAGTTCATTTACATTATAATGTAAGACCTAATATAATTAAACATCCCGTGAATACGAAACTAAATTATTACGCAAACGTTTTTCCGCGTGAGTGTGCGTGCGAGGCGCAGACTGCAAGGCGCTGTCACCACTGCTCAGTACCGAGCATCGCATTTAAATGGAATAAAATTACGGGTGCGTTTGTTACGTGTTAAGAATATATTTACTTAAATTTGTATTGACCATCTCATAGCAGGTGTATCCGGGTAAAGTTATACTTATAGGATATGTGAAGTACAATAAATAAATATTCTTGTACGTTATTTAGTGACAATGTTTTTGCTATGTTATGTAAAATGTGATGTAAATGTGATGTGCAATAAAATTGTATAAGCAGAAACAATTTACATACTTGCAAATTTTACTCTTATTACTAACTTAGTAAACTAAGCGTCGCCATTTACTTGTATACGGTATAGTGTCAGATGCATAACCAAATAAAAAGATAATTACGGCGTGTGACATTTTAACTAACTTTAAATCGTAGAAATTTCAAAAAAAACCTTTAAAAATGTATGTTTAGTACCATTTAAAGTTAATTACAGACATATATGACACTCCTTATAAGGAATGATCGAGAAACAAGTATTAATCGGATTTATGCAAATCAATACATATATATGTTGTTAATTATTATTTACATGTCAAGTTTTGCAACAAAAACTAGCCAGTGCTGCTTAAAACTGGAATCCTGTAGATCTGTAAACACTGAGAGCGATGCACATTTTTGAAATCGTTAAAGTGGTTTCCACAACTACCTACGGCTACCTACTGACATTTCCAAGTAACGATATATTGTACATATATAGTTTAAACTTTGTATCATGCTTTTTAATTCTTTATTTAAAATTTAATAAATTTTAAATATGTATACCTTCCACCTACCTATTTATCTTAATCTACGTACGGTACGTAAACACGTATCTTAGCT
This sequence comes from Brenthis ino, assembly GCA_921882275.1. Lineage (NCBI taxonomy): Eukaryota > Metazoa > Arthropoda > Insecta > Lepidoptera > Nymphalidae > Brenthis > Brenthis ino. The sequence continues at coordinate 8,584,724 of OV170221.1, forward strand.
TTAAAATCTCGGCTTAGACAAAAACACGGTGTAGAACTGGCAGCTGTTACACAAATGAAATGTAGATTATGTTGATAGATACTAAGTTTACATTGAAGCATTATAACGATCAAGCTATTTGTCAGATCGTTTGCATGACGAAGAAGCATTAGTCAAATAATTGAGTCAACTATTATTATTGTGCAGCGACTTGACGTTTAGATAAATAACATTCATAACGATCGTTATTGCACTTTGGAACTCCATGGTATTTTAGCCTTTTCATTTGAAAGTTAATTCATGGCAACTCATGTGACATACGATTGGGACTATATAATAGTAGAACTTTGTTCGATGGTGGTAAAACCTAATGTTTTAGAGGTTTTAAAATAAAAATACTCCAAATTATATAACAAACTAGCTTGCTTCCCAAAACAAACTTTCATACCCATTTTCACCCCCTTAAGGGATGATTTCCGGGATAAAAAGTATCCTATGTCCTTCCTAGGGGCTCAAACTATCTTTTTACCAAGTTTTACCTAAATCGGTTCAGTAGATTCAGAGATTACCCCCTACAACGTCACAAACTCACAAACTTTACCTCTTTATAATATTAGTATAGATTGATAATTTTTAGAATGACTATGAACAATAAAAATGAATGCTCGAGCAGAATTTTAATATGCGATCTCCAGCATCGTGTATAATCATTAAGATCTCTATATAGGACGTCAGCTTCTCTTGCATGTGGAATTTTTTAACCACACCTCCCAAATTAAAAATCATACGACGTAGACTTAATGCGAAATCAAAACATCGCATGTTATTTAATCAGCTGTTTATATTCTAGACATGATACTTAGAAACATTAGTACACTTAATTTGTGTGATTTTGCATGAATATGCAATTAAATTTTAGAATTTTCTAATATCGAGCAATAAATGAATACCTCCCAGAATGTTTTATTCAGATTTTGTTCTTCAAATAACGTAAACCTCTCGTAACTTTAAATTCAAGTCCAAATAACTTGTGTAGGATTAAAAAAAATATAACCTTGGATATCGAATGTTGATTTGATATACTTTCAAGCAATATAAAAGAAACTTGTGAAAATTTCAAGAATGTCCCCAATCTGCACTATACGTACCTGCAGTATAAGTTTTTACTCTGGTTTTTGAGTTACGCCCATAAGCGGCAGGAATCTCGAGGTAAGCGTGTGCGTTGCGATCGAATGGCATGACAATCATTTAATTTCTCAAGCACTGTGACAGAATAAGGACCGTGTTACAACTCTATGCATGTGCGAATATACTATACTCTACATAATTACATAATAATATTCATTATATACATATCTATATATATATATATATATATATATATGATGATGATGATGTTCTCCTAGCCGATTCCGGCCACGGCGGCCAATCTCAATGAGATTAGCCAACTGCGCAGGAGATATTATAGTGCTCAAGTGTACGCGCAGACACAAGTGCACTCTCTATTCCTATCACTCTCATACTTATATATATATATATATATATATATATATATATATATATATAACGCAAGTCTACTGTTTATTTATATTATAATATATACCTGGTTTTACTACTTACTTATTATGTATTAAAGCTTTTATAAGAACTTATTATTTTACTGTTCTAATGACATCGTTTTAAGAATTTTTGTGCATTAATTTAAACATATCTGAAGTATCATTTCGGGGTGGGCAGTAGTCCAACGAATATTACGTCTTTATTTATTTCACGAATTTCGGCCCCGGCGACCAATCTCAATGAGACTGGCCAGATGCGCAGGAGATATCACTATATTTTATAGTACACAAGTGTACGCGCAGACACAGATGCACTCTCTATAGATTTTCCTCTCAAGGTTCGATGGGATGATATTTTGACACGACTGGTGAGAGTTAAGGCACAGGACGAACTCTTACGTACTCTCCGAGGCAAGGGGTGCAACACTGCCAATTTCTCAATTCCGGACTACTACTCAGAATATTTTACCAGAAAACTTTAACGAGACTCGAACCCAGGACCTTTGCAGCCGTACTTGCTAGCCACTAGGCCACCAAGTCAGTTTTAATCTTTATATATAAGTAGAAGGATATGAGGATAAGCTCTATATAACACTAATATGTACGTTATCAAATAAAGAACTGCTATTTTTACAAAACCAACTATTTTACTTGAAAGCAAGTAAACCTTTATTATTCAATGAATTATATAGTTATTTAATTTTATTAATATGAATTTTAAACAAAAAAGACACTCAATTGAAATCAAAATGGACTTTTAAAAGCATATAAAGTATGTTACATTTTGTTCTCACCAGTGTGGTACAGATCTAATCCTGTGACCCAGTTCGCCGCACGTGGCTAATTGCGCTCATTGGTCGGCGCTGGCCATCGCGACCTGGCCTCTTAATTGATACAATACATTTTACGTACATCATACGCCATTCAGTTACATAAATCCTCGTTTTAGTTAACGTCATGTAATTTTACGTTTATTTAACCGACTTTGAAAGGGAGTAAGGAAAAAAAGTACCTACTCGTACAAAAACATCACGGACATGTTGTGTCACAATGCTTAAAGTAATAAAGGAAAATGTAAAAAACATTGACGTCTTTCTAACACATGATTCAGTCGACTTAGTAATTACTTAGTTTAAAAAAGTTGTCTTACACAATGCAACTATTAAATTGCTCTGAGAATAAAGTAGCCTAACTCGTTATAATAATAGTTTTTCCATTATATTCTTCTGCTGTCTTGTATAAAAATATATACGTATTATTACAAATATATATATAGGTACGTTTTAAATTAAAATGGATATAGTATGTTATCCTTAAGAGATAGATATATGCCATCACGGACTTTTCTGTAGACCTATATAAGATACACAATTCCACCATACATTATTTTGTAATATCTCAAAGGGTTTAGGCAGAGTTTTCGTTGAAAGCTCCCAGACGTCTTATTTTTCCGACACCTCTAACAAATATCGTTATATTTTAGCCAATGTATACAAAAACTTAACAAATTATATACTAAAACCTTCCTCTTGAATCACTCTATCTATTAAAAAAACCGCATCAAAATCCGTTGCGTAGTTTTAAAGATTTAAGCATACATAGGGATATAGAGACAGAGAAAGCGACTTTGTTTTATACTATGTAGTGATATCTAACATGAAATGGAATTTAACGTCACTCTTCAGAAAGAGAAGAACTTGCCATAGTCAAAAAATATTTGCAAAGAAAATACCACCTGATTCCTATACAGTCCTAAAAAACTATAAAAACTATCGATTAAGTTCTTAATTATTTTTTTTTACCTTATTCTCGTACTTTTTAATATGCTATGTTTTCAATTTAGTAAATTGTAATAAACGCGAACATGTTGTTGCTTTATACATTTCTAACGGAGCCAATGAGAAGAAGAAGCGGTTAGATTGACGTCGTTTACTGTTAAGATTTGTAAGAGTTCGTAACGTTTAACTCCACGATATGTATGTGTATGTATGTACCCTTTTTAACGTCCCTCTGCAGGGCACGGGCCTCCCTTCAGTACGAGGGGGATCAGGCCATAGTCCACCACGCTGGCCAAGTGCGGGTTGGCGGATTTCACATGTCTTTCGAAAACTTGCTAAGTTCTCTAAGACATGCAGGTTTCCTCACGATGTTTTCCTTCACCGTTAAGACAAGTGGTAATCATGTTGGAAATGATTCGCACATGAAGATATTAGAAGTGCGAGACCCGGGATTCGAACTCGCTTCACTCGGTTTCCCAATCGAGCGCGTTATCACTGGGCTACCACTGCCTTCTCGATATAAAAAAAAATATCTTCGGAGTTCGGGATAAACATTAGGGATTCATTAGTATTCAACAATCTGTTTGGTCCCAACTTTAGCGTACCTAGGAAATGATAGGTTACGAAAAGTAAGGTCAAGTGTCCAGAGGTCGTGTGGAAGGTTGCCAATATGGCGGCTACCGACCGTATTGTTTTATAAATTAAATTAATATGGATTGACACTCTGCAGCGTATGGACTTAGTGCTGGGCAGTGGTAATTCCTTAATATTCTATATGGATCCAAGTAAAACATAAAACAAATAAATAGGTAAATATGATTTTATATGAACATTAAAACTGTGGCGGTAAACACTTATAATATTCATAAGGTGTGTAATGTAAGGACTTGCTTATATCTAGCTAAAATAGAATATTATATGATATTTCAGTACATACTATGTTTGGATAATTTAAAATGTCTATACTAATATTATAAAGGTAGAGGTAAAGTTTGTGACGTTGTAGGTGGTAATCTCTGGATCTACTGAACCGATTTATATGAAATTTGGTAAGAAGATAGTTTAAGGCCCTGGTAAGGACATAGGATACTTTTTATCCAGAAAATCATCACTTAAGGGGGAGAAATTAGGGATGAAATTTGTATTGGAAATCAACTTAATATAAGTTCCTCTATATTAAATTTTCTAAAATAATCTACAATTTCGAGTCGTTAACGGATGTACATAGCAATTATAGTATAATCAAAATTGATAGAGTCGTATGTAAAATCAAGTTGCAATTTAAATGTCGCTACAATACATTATGGCTTAATCATACCAGAATAGACATTTAATTTGAAATCAAAAAGTCAAGTGTCATGACATTTTATTGGTACTTTACAGCATGCATTCCTTTACACTTGTATAAAATATACAATAACATCGTACGTACATGACAGTTATTTGTCTACTGCCTTATATGGATAAGATTAATTTATAGCTAGTGAGTAGCGACCCATACTCGCTTCGCTGTCTCTGAACTATAACACTCGCTTCCGTTAGTAATATTGCAATATAATACAATATGTCACGGGATCCATTATGATATAACGAGATAAAAAGTATCGTCTGTCACTCTCTTACTTACTTATCTATACATATAATAAAATTGTAACTAAGTCGAATATTTACATTCAATATTTTTTGGGAAATCTTATTGAAATAAACATTTTTATCGATACAGATGCCGAATCTATACTTTTTAGAATTTTTGTCTGTCTGTCTTTCTGTCTGTCTGTCTTCATCTAATTATGGTATCGCGTCAAAATGTCTCATTTCTGATAAAAAATACAAAAACTGCAATATAAGAGTATACTAATATGTAAAACCTAAGAATTTGGTTTTGGGTCATCTGAACGCGGGCGAAGCCGCGGGCAATGCTAGTTACCTCTATTTCTCTCTTTCTCTTACTCTCTATATCTCTATGTAAAGAAATGTATGTGAAGATATATGTAAAAAGACGGTCCGTATCGTGGGACACCCAGTAGAATCCGATCCCATCCTTTCGCTGTTGCCCTTGGCCCATACATATTGTTCTGAGTATGTACTAAGGTAGCATAAACATCGAGCTATGTACAACGTCGCATGAAGGGGTTGTTGAGGGGGGGGGGGGGGGGAAGGGGGGTGCGAACAGTCGGCTTTCCATTATTCTATTTCTGTATTACAGAAGAATAAATCATCAATATAATAAGCGGACAAACAAACAGTCGCATTTATACTATTTGTAAGAATTGCTTTGATTGCGAGGAAGACATAAAGCATTTATTGCATTTCGCCATTGTTGAACAGCGTTTTAACTTTTTTACTTTACGATTTGTAATCATAATTTTAATTTTGTATTTCTAATATATAATAATTTTCGCTTGATGAATTGTTATCATCAACGCGCAGAGAAGCACTTCCATTGCTCAGACAAAGATATATTTATAGAAGAAAAACAAAAATATTTTTTAAGAAATAACTAAATATTTTAATCCTTATTTATAGTCTATGTTAATCTAGATAAAAATACATTTAACTTTGATATAAATTATAAAATACTAGCAACTCACCCTCGCTCTGTTCGGGTTCATCCTAGTTACGTTTTAACGTTTAGTATAGATTTCTCAGGGATGAGATATTTTCCTGCAGTGAAAAGTATTCTATAGGTTGACCCGGATAACCAGCTATCATCATACCAAATTTCATCAAAATCTCTCTACTGGTTTTACCGTGATGTGGTAAAAGACAGACAGACAGACGGAAAGACAGACAGGCAGACAAAAATTCTAAAAACTATAGATTCGGCCTCTGTATCGATAATAATGTCTAATTGAATAAGATTTTCCAAAAAATATTTAATGTTCAGATTTAGCTGAGTTACAATTTCATTATATGTATAGATTAAACTCGACAATAATAAAAGGAGGATACGGTAAATAACTACGGTTTATGGTTTAATAGTTTCTTCGGCATTTCAACAAGTGGGTCAAGGGAGCGACACGCGACTGTCTACGATCCGTTATTGTTTGTGTCTTCTCATTGAAATAAATGATAGATAACAAATGTGAGTATAGTAACTTCATGCCCGATTTCACCAACATCCCATAAGCCAATACCTACGTATGGGATCCCTAGCTTTAAGGTTCCCCTAAACTAGCCCCCTAAATTAAATTTCGTTTAACCATCGTCAGAGCCCGTATTTCTAGTAGCTATATTTAGGTGGCATTTTAACATTTAGGTGACCCCTAACTGTCGTTGAAACAGAAACTGTCCCCTAAAACAGCCCCCTAACCATGCTTAGGGGATCCCTTAAACTTAGATGACGTTAGTGAAGTCGGCCATTAATCAACTCACTTTTTAAATCGAACCCCTTAAGAAATTATTATTCCACTTTATGAGCTTTTGAGCAACGAACAGATAGCTATCGATACGGTACGCTATTAATATCCACTTTGAATATATAAACGTACGACTATATAGCAAGTATTTAATGAGAATATAAAATAACAGTTACTTATGGTCGATGGTAAATATCAATAAACATTTAATTTTACGCAAAGCCGTGGCTCGGTCTTGTTAACGATCGGTGCCATTTCGTCTAAAAGCAAAAACCATTTTAATGGAACTTTGTAAAGCGTATTACACGATGTTTTTGCTAGAGAAGGGAGGTCATATAATACTGGTTATGTGCGTAAGGATTTTCCATGTTTTTGCAAACGTAATCAATATGCTAGTTAATTGCGGTATCTAAATGCAGTTGCTGTCATTCATGGTACGAAATCGTCGACATTCAGTAAACAACAATTTTCTTGTAAATTTTCCTGTTGCTCCACTTATTTTAACTAAGAACATATGTAAGTAAAATAATAATATAAACTAGCGATTATTTAAATTGACATAACTTTAGTATTTATGAACCAATTGAAATAAAACAAATATTAAATGTTAAATGAAGCTTACCATAATACATTAGTGAAAACCGTACTGTAACCGGTTAAGCCGTTTCTGAGATTAGCACGCACAAACGCACAGAGAAACAGACAAAAGTTTTAAAAATAATTGTTTTGGGTTCTATTGCGTTAAAAAAGACCTCCAATAATACTTTTTTTTTCAAATATCTTCTAAGTACAGACAGCAATCAGTCACAATTTTATTATATATATGTATTTATAAGACATAAGTAATACGAGTAGGTTTATTAATATAGAGAGTCAGAGATCAATTTCGACACGCACATTTAGCTTACAGAAACTACTTGATATTTTACAATGGTTGGCGATTAATTATATTTACGCTATTTCATTCTTAATAAAAAAAGTCTAAATGTTAGAAATAAGGTATCTAGGTGCTGCAAAACGCAGGTGGGTGTAATTATGGGCAACATTCTTTTAAAAAACCCGCGTACTCTTTTTATAAAAAGTAAAACTTGAAGCTGGACGCATTTCAGCCTGAGACAGTGCAGGGGCACCGCGGGAAAATAAATACAAATTGATAATGATAAGGGTTTATCACATATTTTATTAGAGATTATATTTTTTTGCCATATTTTATATTACCTATAATTCCTACTACGAGTACTTGTTATAATGACGTATAATATGACAAATTAATTATTTTATCACAGCCTTGCCTTAATCTAACTTAAGTTTTATTTGATATTCTTAAAATAATATTTACATATAATATTACACTTTAGGACATTAAAAACAACAGACAATAATTACTGATTTTATATTAGAAACGATGTTTAGTTTTAGAAATAGTCGACAGCCCTACAGTTCGCTTGGGTGGCAGCCGAGCTGTCTAGAGGCAGCGCATTGGTATGCGTACAGTGCGTGTGAACGGAGCACACTGCACTTCGTCGCTCTACCCCGTTAGATATCTCGTGTATTTTAAGACCTAAGCTCACATGAGAAATAAAGTATACATTTCTAAACATTTTCTTATTTCTCCTACATAGTGTCTTATTTAATTTAAAATAGTGCAGTACATCTATATATTTGGCATAACTGTGTATATAATCGTATAGAGCCAGCCTTCACTGCCGCTTATTAAGGTTTTATCGTTCACTTCGACTGTGATAATATGCAACAAAAAAAAGTGCGTAAACTTATCAAATACTCCTTTGTTTTGCCCTTAGTGCTTTTTTAATAATTAATAGAAATTTTAGTAGAAAGACCATTCCAAGAGTTTTGTGACGTTCTATCTGCACGCGTATATTGCTATTTTCAATTTAGCACAATAGTGATATTTAAAATATACATTATCTTTCGCTTGGGTGGCAGCCGAGCTGTTTAAAGTATAGTTAGTATTCGAGCGAGTGCGTGTGAACAACGCACATCGTACTGCTTTCAATATAAACCTTAACTATCTTACAGACAGAGATAAATTGTTTTGCTTACAATGTATAATTTAAGACCCTCGATGCTCAACGAGAAAATAATACTAAAGTTTCTCTTGCTTAAGACAAATTTCTATGGCATTCTTATATGTATATATAATTATACATATATATTGCAGTTTGCTTGTGCTGGTGAGGTCCATCAACCAGTATGCACTAGCTAAAACTAGATAACAAAAGGACGTGCAATAACGTAATAACATACATATATATATATATATATATATATATATATACATATATATATATATATATACGCATTAATCCCTCCACGAGCGCGGACACGCCGGTGTGTCAGTTAACAACAGATTTCTTAGAAATTTAATTAATTTCTTAGAAATTTACCTGGAGGTGTCAATACTATGACAATTCAAAATAATGTAATTGACTTAATAAATATTCCTGTAATATAGTATCCACGTTTAAAAATCTTTCACTTGCATGCTTCTTACCAAGAAGCAGTTATTATGACTGCAAAAACAGCTACAGATATTCGCTCGCAATCGCATTGTTATCACTTGTTGGGTTTCTATCATCGATTTCCTATGACTTATGCAATTTTAAATACACTTTTTACAATAGCACAATATATTAAATAATAAAAAAATTATGAAAATATAAGATTATAATTTGATATTTATAAATAACTGTTTAATGTCTAATACGATTCATATGGGATTTAAAGAAAATTAATATAATATAAGATACCTACTAATTAAAATATAGTTGGTATGTTACAACATAATATGTTAACTGAAGTTTATTATCTTCTTTCCTCTTGTTTTTATTTCTTATCTATTAATAATCACAAATTCTGTGTTTATATTATTATAAGATAAATTATTTAATTTCTACAAGTAACAATTTTTTTTATATTATTGTAATTCATATAAATATACTCCAATAACATTTTTTCAGTGTATTACTGTAAAAGTAGTTTAATATTCGTAGAAGGATGTTAGTACGTATCACAATGATCATTGGTCATTTTATACTTACGCCGCAATAAATACATAAATTGTTTTGCCGTAAACATCGCTATCCTCCAGCACTTTCTACGTAGAAATAACCACCACATGAGTAAACACGTTTAGTTATTTCCCAAGGTAGCAAACCTAAATTTCAAATTAAAATGAAAATAATTTGCGCTTTTATGATATTGGAAGGTGAAAAAATAAAACAACAATTATTGAGTCACGAAATTTTAATAATTTATTACTAAAATCATAAAATTTTAAAATTTCAAGTTAAAAATCTTAGTTAAACTAACTAATAAGCTATAGTTGCAGCGCTGGATTTACAGTAGGGGCACTCGGGGCTAGTGCCCAGAGAAACAAATTTTTAGAGGCGGCAAAATTCAGAGGATGGAAAAAAAAATCTTTGCGTTATCGAAAATGTTTTTTATTTTACAAAAAATGTAAAATAAAAAAAGATTAACTAGTGGGTCCGAAAAATTGATATCATTTATAAGTTATTTCTTTGTATTTTTCTAAAAGAAAAATTGAAAAAACTTTCAGGATTTTATTTAAAATTTCGATAGTAGAGCGGCATTTATTACTATGCCCAGGGGCGGCGCTAAGGTTAAATCCGATACTGTATAGTAGTGTAGTAAATAAAAAAAAACCGTGTAGTTTTATTTAATTCGAAAGTACCTATTTCAAAATTAAAGTTAATGCATATACATATTATAAAGAACTAGCATTGCCCGCGGCTCCGCCCGCGTTCAGATGACCAAAAACCAAATTCTTAGGTTTTACATATTATTAAGTAGTAAGTTTTACAATTCAGTTTTTGTATTTTTCTCAAAAATGAGATATTTTCCCGCGGTACAAAGTATTCTATATGTTGACTCGGATATCCAGCTATCATCATACCAAATTTCATCAAAATCTGTCCAGTGGTTTTCTCGTGATCCGGTAACACAGACGAAAAATTTTAAAACTATCGATTTGTAACTCTATATTGATAATAATGTCTATTTCAATAAGATTTTTCAAAAAATATTTAATGTACAGATTCGGCTTAGTTACAATTTTATTATATGTATAGAAGAATCACAATAGATATAACTTTATTTCAAAACAATAAAGAAAACAAATATATAACGCAGACTACAGACGAGAGGATCACCTCATTATAGTCTGTTCTCACGCGAAACGAGATCGCCTGTAATAACTCTATCATCCATAGCATATGAATCAGGCCCCGGGCGCCGCAGTACAGTCGACGATAGAACTTAAAAAAAGGTTTATATTTTAATATTATACTTTTATTATAATTAATTTATTCACATAATATGTAATAACAAATCTTTACGACTGTACTAAACATTTTCCGCCTATAAAATTAATGAAACAAATTCACTTTTCAATTTACCCCTTTTATCACCTCATTAACACTACCATAACATGGTCATTAAACTTGTCCAAGTAAAAATGAGGTTAACAATTTTGTAGACGATGTTACATTGTAAAACCTTCGCCGGCGCAAACTCGCCCGGTGAAACAAACCAACAAAGCGTTGATTTGATCTGAGCGGCCGCGAATAATACGACTCTTGTGTTCCGCACGTATCATGTGTTTCCATTTAACTACGTACTAATCTATGATATTTAAAAGCGAACTTCTTGGGTAATGTACATAGTATTTATAATCTATACATATAATAAAATTGTAACTAAGCTGAATCTGTACATTAGATACTTTTATGAAAATCTTATTGAAATAAACATTATTATCGATACAGAGGCCGAATCTAGTTTTTAGAATTTTTGTCTGTCTGTCTGTTACCGCATCACAAAAAAACCACTGGAGGGATTTTCATGAAATTTGGTATGATGATAGCTGGTTATCCGGGTCAACATATAGGATACTTTTTACCGCGAGAAAATATCTCGTTTTTGAGAAAATATACAAAAACTGCAATGTATACTTGTATGTAAAACCTAAGAATTTGGTTTTTGGTCATCTGAACGCGGGCGGAGCCGCGAGCAATGCAAATCTATATAATAATCACACATTATAATACAAAATTGTGTAAGTGTGTTTGTTACTTTTTTAAGCTATAACGACTCAATGGATTTGGGTGAAAGTAAATGGTATATTATCGACGCACCTACCATGCAAGTGGACTCGCGGATAAAACCTAGTTTTTCCATATGACCCGTTACGTAACTGTAGACGCCTTATCACTGAATCACCTAAAAATGCAAATATATTCTATATTTAAGCTCAAAATCAGAAATAACTAGAGTAAAACTTACCAAAAAAAGTATCCAAATCGTTTCAAAATACTCTACACAGAACACTAAAAAACAGGTTTAAAAATCAGGAAATCTTCCCACACACGTCGACGATTATTCGCATTGTTTATTGCGAATAGGTGAAACGGTTACAGCGGTTAGCCTAACGAGATTATTTTAATACAGCCTCCACAGCCAGGTGGTCTCGGTAATCAGCCCACTGGATTTACACTTTATATCTGTCCACTTTACTTAATCGTTATTATAGGGTAGTGGTTTTACTTCAAGTATTATTTGGGTCCGGTTTTATATTAATAGATCATACTGGGCTTTAGATAAAATGGTCGTTTTGTATATTAAAAAATATATATTTAATTATATTATATAAATAATTACGTTGAATTTTCTTTAAGTTTTATCTTTACATTATTATCTTTATATACATATGATTTATATGTATTTATTGATTATAATTAACTTTTAAAAATGCTATGTATGTAAAAGCTATAATTAAACAAATAAAATAGTAATAAGTAATTATTTTTATAATGTATTTAATTTTCCTTAGTTTCTATCACAGGTTAGTCTATACACAAGTCGGCTTTATGGGTGTTCCGATCCGGTCCTGAGACTCAGTCCAATCGCTCGAACATTGATATAGTAATAGATGCTAATTTAACTACGCCTGCAGCCTGGCGCTATCCCCCATTATAAAATACTTCGTAATAGTCGTAAAATAAACAGCAAATAACTTGTTACATATTTTAATTATATTAACTGATTATGACATGTTATAAGTGGTTGGCAAAACTACTTTTCCCACGGGAAATAATTGGTGTATCGGGATGCTAAGTAGCCTATATCATATATAATATAAAAAATCGAAAGGAAACCTTGCTCCATGAAAAACAAATCAATAAACAAACATAATTTCACATTTATAATAAAAATAAATAAAAGCGAGTGCAAAACATCATTTTTATATATATCTATCCATCATACATGATTCGTAAATATTTAAGTTCTTAAAAAAACATTTTTTGATCGACGTGTAGATAACACTATATTAGCAGTATAAAGTATTAAATTTTATATACCTACCGTCAGAAGTCAATCAGTCGTTTAGAACGATGTAAATCTAAAACCGATTTGCTTTCTGATTATGATAAAGCGATATTGTCTTGTACCTAACATTTAATGGGCGATTGGAGTTTGTAATAGCAGCAAGTCCATTTCATACATTTCCTAACACCAATAACTTGAGCTTAGGTAATTTTAAATAAACTTAGTATATTATAAATATTTTATATATTGCACAATTTCCTTATCCGACTTTTTACGTAATCTTATATGTAATAACATTTTAGCTTAGAATTTTTTCACTTTTGTCGGTTTGTCACTGACTAAGAACAACTCTACATAAGTAATATACACTCTATAGTAGTCGATTCCTCAATCTCGTGCAAATTATTTCTAGCTCGATATAATTCCACTGTGTAAAAATAATCTCTCATAAATATACGCATATCAGTTAAAATCCATGAAAATTGCACTATCCTTATACACTATCCCTGCTGTAATTTTCTAATAAATAATAAAAGAAATTGTATAATCTGTTCAATAATTATATTAAAAAAACATTTAAAGATTATTTGTCATAAAATGTACATAACATGCCATTACAACGTGATTGTGGCTTTATACGTGGTTATAATACATTCTTATAACGTACTGTTTGTATGGCAGACATTTTCCTCAGGAAGACCAGGTGATGGCTACTTATCTAGTCTAGGTTAGTCGGCCTAACATATTTCCCTCTTAGAGGTTAGACCTAGAGCCTTAATTGACGATCGCATTTATTAATATTTGTAACATATAAAACGAACTACAAATTTGTGTACTAATAGATATTAAAATCAACAATCCGCAATGAAAAATCCTGGCTTAGTAATATATACGTTAATTTTTATCGACCTACCTACACATGAAAGCGGAGTCACAGGAAACGCTACCTTTTCACTTTAAAATGAATAATAATATTAAAAAATAATTTGTGCGAATTTTCAACAAGAATTAACAGCGTTTAGGATTTCGAAACGAATGATCCACTTTAAACAAAATACACGGATAATTTTAATTTATCATCAATGCTCTACATTTCGGATGTAAAGTTGCATATTTTTATTTGTGCAGCTTTCACAAAAATTTACAGCCAAATTAATTTTTATCGACCATAATAAAAAAACAACTCAGGGTTTTGGATTATAAAAATCGATTAAGATTTATAATTATACCGCAATATTCGGATAAATTACTAGCTGTAATTGTAAAGTAATTAATATGAAAGTATTGGGTTTTATTTATGCCTACTAGTGAAATTGCTTTCCTACTAAATCTATACATATAATAAAATTATACGGAGGCCAAATCTAGTTTTTAGAATTTTTGTCTGTCTGTCTGTCTGTTTCCGCGTCACAGAAAAACTACTGGAGGGATTTTGATGTTTGGTATGGTGATAACTGGTTATCCGGGTCAACATATAGGATACTTTTTATCCTGGGAAAAATATCTCATTTCTGAGAAAAATACAAAAACTGCAATGTAAGAGTAGGTACTCTTAGTTTACTTACATATTAGTATAGGTATACTAATATGTAAGTAAAACCTAAGAATTTGGTTTTTGGTCATCTGATCGCGGGCGTAGCCGCGGGCATTGCTAGTATTTCAATATGATACTGTTTCCTATCTAAGTAGTTTTCAGTATAAAACAAAGAAATTTGTAGTGGCTATACACGGTTATATGCTGAAAAATTTGTGGTCATTTACATTTTTTTTATTTTTTATTGCACTTTAAAATACAGAGAAAAAAACAATAAACACAGTTAACAAAAGTGGACTGGACCTGTCTCGCACTTTTTGCAGTATGAAGAACGGTACGATCTAAAATATTAAGATTTCGTTTAAACCTACGTCTAAATCAATATTCACAAAAATGACATTCATTGAAATGTACCTCGTGGAAATTCTTACTGTTATCCTTAGATATGAATTAATTTTAAAGTAGAGAATTTAGGCAGAGAAAACTTTACTTAGGATAATCAGATTTTGACCTAGATAGTTATATAGAATTTATGAACATTTAGCGAAAATAAGCTACCATTATGATGTTATTTATTATTAAGTCAGAACAAATCGTTCCTTCTGGGAGCTTTAGTACTATTATAATCAATCCGAAAAATTTCTGGAAACTTGTGCGAAGCTCACCCACTCTTAGTTTCCAGTTAATTAAACCACGTTAGTAGTTAAGTAACCAATTGGGTTACTTGTAATTATTATAATTAATATAGTAAATGCGTATTTCAGATGCATCTAAGCTCAGTGCAAGTGTGCGCGTTGTTGACGCTGGCGCTGGCGGCGGCCGCGCCTCCCCCCGCGCACCACGTCGCGCGCCGCTCCTTCTTCCACCTGCAGTGCAAGGGTGTGTACGACGCGGCCATATTTGCCCGTCTCGACCGCATCTGCGATGACTGCTTCAATCTGTTCAGGGAGCCCCAGCTGTATACTCTGTGCAGGTAAGACACAGATAATCTATATTTTGAGTTGTGCCATTTTTTTGTGTTGTGGCGTTTTTCAGCCAGATTTAAATATTATGGTTAAATGTATTTTTTTTGTTTCATCGTGGCGTTTTTCAGTCAGTTTAATGTTTTAACTAAACGTCATTTTTTTGTTTGTGGCGTTTTTCAGCCAGTATTTTTTTTTCAGTCAATGTAATTACTATAACATTATTAAATGTATAAATATAATATAATATTTATTCCTTGTGGCACAGGAAAGACTGTTTCACAACAGATTACTTCAAAGGCTGCGTGGAGGTACTACAAGAAACCGACCAACTCGAACTCTTCAAGAAGTATATAATACAATTACACGGGGCGGATCCAGGGATTAGGGATTAGGTATCCGATGAGTTTTTGTTTTGCCTTCCTCTTCCTCTATGGGACTAACTGCCTGCATGACACTTCAATAACCAGTCTTAACATCTTCTAAGCTCGGCTTCTACCAATTGCGGATTCCTAACAGCTATTTCTTACTTTTATAAATCCAATTTCGAAGGAAATTCGAATTGAAAGTTAAAGATAACGTGAAGCTATCAATTAGAAAGTATAAGCACGGCAAAGCATGATTCATAGAAACAACAGTTAATACATCATACGATATTTAAAAATTACATTCCTTCATATCCACATTCTTAAAATGTTTAACGCAACTTCTTGTTTTAATTTCTGCAATGGCGTAATTTCACTTTCATTAATAAACACTATTTTATTAGATAACATCCCAACAAGACTTGGCAGTTAGTTTTTTGCTTTTATTACATTTTCTGCTCGGGTGTTTCATACAACATTCGGATCTTAATGCGTTTCTACATTCCTTTAATATTATAGTTTAGGGCCTACTTTTTCAATTATTATCAAAGTTATTGAAAATTATTGAAAAAAAAACGAAATTTGAATAAATTTGAACTATTGTAATTTTTAATCTACAAATAACTTTTATTTGATGATAAATATATCAGCTCTTAAAATATAATCGAACAATTTAGTCGAATACAATTAAACTTGAAAGTGTGAACAACGCCTAATTTTTTGAAGTAGACACAAGCGTCGTCATTAACAGCATGCAATGCACTTCGCATTTTCTAGCACTTTACGTCTATCGAAATTACGTAAAAATTAAATAATATTTTTTATTTTAACCTGTAAGCTTTGTTAATTATCAATATTTCACAAAGTATGGTTAAAATATTTATTTATTTATATTTTAACTAATTATTTGATCATTTCTTTTTACAGTTAGAACAATAAATAAGATCTGTTATTTAAATTAATTTTATTTAATGTATTGTATATGTCTTATGGTAAAATAAATTATGTTTTATGAGTAATTAAGCGTTGTTTTAAAATCATATTACGTCCTTTTAACTTATAGAATTAGACTTAGATTATTTTATTTTGTAAAAAAGTATTTTGTCTAGCTTTTTTTGAAAGAATTTTAAAAGTCAATTTGCCAAATCATCAAAATAAGACTTCACTTTCTATCGCACCTTTAATATCTTTTCTTTATCTGTATCTCTCACTGAGCTTATCTGGAGTACACAAACAAAATTGCTTATTTATTTCATTATTAACAATTGTATTTTATCTTGCAGGTCAAAATGTTTCACTTCGCCCTACTTCAAGGGTTGTATGGAGTCTTTGTACCTCTACGACGAGGAGGAACAGTTAGATCAAATGATCGACTTCATCGGGAAACGCTAACAGCCAGTACATTTCGCGCCATTTCTTGACACATGACGCCATCTTGTTACGACTGATTCTTCAAATTTGGAATTTTAGCAACTATATACAAAAATAATCATTTATATATTAGCACAAATTTAAATTAATTATATTGGCGTATTTATTATTTATGAAACGAGAAAAATATGAAGAATCAGCCTAAACCCAACAGATAAAAAAACACAACGTACAAATCCGAACAATCGACAAGCAAGACTAATGTCAACTGTCAAGTTCCTCCAGATTGACGTCTGCTTTCTATCCTCAACGTATTCTAGTCTTTATCGCGACATAAAATTATTTATGTTTGCAACTAATTGTAATGTAATATTATCGTAATTTGTATAAGTGTATACAGTTAAGGACATTTATTTAAGCTAAGGCCGGCTGGGAGGGTAAGGATTAGGTTTGTTTCACCTCCTAGTTTATAATACGTATGAAATTATAGGTATATCGTGGCAAATGTCCCGATGCTGGTCATCAAACAACAATATCTAATTTGTCAAATTCCCGACTGATATTGCCTATTTATAAAATTATGACGCATTCCAAACAGTATTTAGTTTACTTACGCTTTCTATCTAAATTCTAACGCGAGTTCAGTTCGTATTAACAAAGGTATTATGTATAGCCTTGTAATATATAGTTGTACCATTATGTAAATCACAAACGTGGCTTCTAATGTATGTATTCGGTTTTCCGTAGATTTAATTTGGTCGCAATGTATTTAATTCATATTATTTATATTCTTGACCTAATTTAACCGGACGGTGAGGCGATGGATTTACCATTTTATTTAAAACATCAATTTAAAAAAATATTGCTACATTTCCTATTAAAGTAATACAAACATAGTGCCATTACAGTAATTTTAATGTACAAGCTGTCTCCATCTTTGCCACCAACAGGTCGCTTCGCCGTCACAAACAGACAAGGTTGAGTTGTAAGCGATTTAATTAGTTCATAAGTATTTATAAAGAATTATTTTTTATATACTTCCGACCTATTTATTTGTTATTATTATTTATTGACGGTCTCCTGCAACCGTAGAGATTACCAGTGATGGAAATTACACTCACTAACATTTCTGAATTATCCTTAAGTTGCGGTTTTTACTTATCAACTGTTGTTAGTTCCACAAACCCTTCTCTGTGTTCGAATCTCAATTTTTATTTAGTTTCTTTTAGCGTTTCTTACCTCTAGTTACTTCCATACATTGTTATATAATAAGAGTTTTACCTTTTCTGCCCTATAATATTTAGAGAAATGGTGCCAATTAATGTCCCAAGAAAACATAGGTTATAACGAATTTAGCTAATGATTAACGAGATGTAACGATTTATAGGACCTGTGAAATTATTGTAAAAATGTATTCGAATTATTAGTAAAAAAATATTTATCTATTTGTATAAATTTTATATAAAACAGCTAAGAAACGCTACGGGTTCCAAATATATTTCAGTTTGAAAATCTTTATGTATTTTATTTAAAACTCCATTTTATCCTTACACATACTAATCTAATACCACCGATCACATAATACTATAATAGTACAGGTGCCTCATCCCATACAACGAAATTGCACAGCGCTAATTCGGGCTAAATTTTTTTGCTTGAATTGATAATAGGTGTCGTTGATTCGCAAATAGTTAAACCGTTTTATTTTATAAATAGGTGCAAACTAACATAACATAGTAAATGTTGCAAAATTCATTTTGCTTTTGAATTAAAAAATACATATTAGATATAAAAATGTTCAACCGTGAAAAACAATTCATAAAAAGTAAAAGCGCCATCTGTGAATATACACTACAAACAGTACTAACCCATCATCTGATGGCTGATATTTCAATAATCAGTCAAATTACGCCAAATTTGATTTACGAGCGCATTATTTCGTTTTCCTTAACTTAGAATATTTTTTGAAATATAAAATTACCTTTTTGGGATCTATTTTTTTATCTTTTGTTAATTTAACACAACTTTAATAACAAAGCGATACATGTAACGTCATCTATTGACATTTATTTGAACTAATTCTTCTTTGCTTGTGATGAGACCCCGTGCTAATAGTATATCGTGCATGGCATATATTTACGAGATCATATAAATGTGTGTCTCTTTTATGGCTGGATGAGAACAATGATTTACATGACATTGTATCAGTTGCACATTACCATACAGGTGCCAATGGGTTATTTCGTTTAACCACCATAAAATTCCCACCCTAGAATATCTACTCGGAAACACGTGTGTGTTTATCCTGGACGGAGTGGATAAAAGGATTTAATTATCATTGACTATCCTTAAGTAGGTACAGTCAGACAGAAATGAAGTTTATAATAATGTAAAATATAGCAAAATGCATTGTGCCATTAATCATCATTTTATATCGTCATATTGCCTGATATTTTTGCCGCGCCTGCCTAGGTTTTTGAGAAAATTATAAATAAAATAACCCGCGCCAATTTATCTATAAGAATTGCACCTCATACAATATATTTAACGGTAAGGAAAGAAATAAGAAATAATTGCTTGTTTTGTTAACTGTATCACTTACTCCGTGACAGTGAAAGTGTCGGACGTTAGCTGTATAGAAATACTCTGTAACGATTTAAAACAATTTTATTTAATCTCTCTACTTACGTTTTAACGTTTAGTATAGATTTCTCAGAGATGCGATATTTTTATAAAAAATATTCTATATGTCGACCCGGATAACCAGCTATCGTCGTACGTATCAAAATCGCTCCAGTGGTTTTTCTGTGATGCGGTAACAGACAGACAGACAGACAGACAAAAATTCTAAGAACTATAGATTCGGCCTATGTATCTATAATAATACTCACTCGTACGAAGATATATAACGAATCCCAAAATAAATATTAATTTGTTTTTTATAAAGTTGATACTGTATTTAAGAAGTTTAATACTTATATATCTACTCGTAATAAACGGCCATGTTGTAAATACGGAAAACTGTAAAATTAAATAAAAACTTTTTAATTAAAAATAAAAACCGACTTCCAGGCACTAAAATATAAAAAATAACTAAACGGAGGTTTTCATATATATATACATATCTTAAAATATTGTGGGCTCTAAATATTCATATCTTAAAATAACATATTCGATTAAACAATTTATTTAAAAAAATATTTATTGTTGATTTTTTTAAAAACCGCTCGACCGATTTCGATAAAATTTATATGGGACCACCTGGAAAGTATACTCTTTGAAACAAAAAAAAATTCCAAATCGTTTCAGGCGTCTTCGAGTAATCGGTGAACATACATAAAAAAAAGATTCCGACGAATTGAGAACCTCCTCCTTTTTGGAATTGGAAGTCGGTTAAAAATATAAAAAGCATGTCTAAAAATGGTGATTATTCTTAAAATAAACGCTTCTTGGTATAAGAATAACTTTATTTACGATACAATAAAAATAGGTAGTCATATCTATACCGGGTGGATAGTTTACGACGGAATAATTACATATACAGCAATCGACTTTGGGTTAATATTTTTAACCCAAAGTTAATAAACAATTTTAACGAAAAACTATCGATAAAATATCACATTGTGCGTACAAATGTATGTATTAATGAATTATTAATGACGAAAACGCGTGACGATCCACTGATGAGTGAGAAAATGTTATTTTTACTAGTTTCAGTTTCCTTTACATTTGAATAGCAAAGCATTTTACGAATAAAACAATATTTTACTCCATTGGTAAGTTCTCTTCCAAACAATAACATTTACTCAATGGACCAAAACGAAATTTAACATTACTTTTTATTACGTTACATATATTTGACCAACTTCATATTATGACATCAAACCCTATAGACCTAACAGTCCCCGCACACTGTAGACATTCTATCCGTCGATAGTTTGGTTAGGCTTATAATTAGCATAAAATTTTATATTGATCAATAATAATTTATCGTCATAATGGTTTAATAGAAAAAGAAAGTCTGTGGGGGCTTTATTAGAGATGGTATGAATATTTAACAAAGCGATATTACATCGAATGATATGAATCGCATATGAAACGTTACTTTTAACGTGAATAATTTTTCTTTATTATATTATAGATAATGTATACTTAGATAACTTAAATTTAACTACACTAAAGCTAGGAACAGACAGTCTTTTCAATCACTCTAGTCACCAGGGCTCGGAACCGGTTAAAAAAAAACGGTTTGTTTAGGAAATATAATGGTTAATTTCTCGATCGTTCTTTTAACAGGTTAATAAAAACGACGGTTTAGTAAACAGAAATAATAAAGGTTAAAGGTTATTCTTAGAGAAAGGTTAGATTAAGGTTTTGATACCGAAATAAACCGGTTAATTCTCTCATAAATAAGAAACGTACATGTATCCTTCTACTGCACAATACATCATTAGCAAAGATACGCTAAATGTAAGCGCATTAACACAAAATTAAATTAACACTCATTTTAACCGGTAAATTTCGACCATCGAACCTAAATTTGTCAATAACCGTTCTCCGGGTTTTAACCGGTTAAAGAACGTAACCGAAACCTTAAACCGAAAAGCCTTTCGGTTTGGGGTTTATGAGCAAAACCGGTTTAAAAATTGAATGGGTTTCCGAGCCCTGCTAGCCACATACAACATACCATTAAACATATTATAAATGGTTGTATGTAAAAACTAATTCTTTGATAAATAATAGTAATAAAGTATGGAATATAATTATTAATCAAAAGCGTAACTTAAATGTTTAAATTGTTAAATATATTAATTTAACTAAAAGAAAACAGTGACGAATACAAAATAAGAACTAAGTAAATGTCAAATATTACGAAATGAAACTAAAACCTAACATTAACATTTTTTATATTTCATGTATCAATAACAATGTTAAAATATAACGTTTTTTGTCCTAACTCAGACTAAAGAATTATATAAACGGAGTCCGCCAAAAAAATGTCAAAGTCAAATATACTTTTATTCTCAGTATTGCCATACAGTCTGTTTATTTTCTTTAAAAATAAAGGAATATATAAATAGGATTAGTCGTTAATTACAATTTTTGAGAAGAAAATATGAATAATATTTTTTTTAAGTATTACTTCTCTTTCCTGGCAATTTGAGATAACTTTAGTTTTTTATAATTATTATAAATTATAATAAAATTCATATGCTATTTTTATTTATCAACTTTTATTTATTTATCAGAGTAAGTTTTCTATTATTATTTGTATACTGTTATAAAATATTATATATTATTTTAAATCATTATTTTTTGGCTTCATATTCAGTTCTATGACACTGTATATATTATTCCTTAGTCTGAAGGTTACAGAATAGTGAGAGGTAAATAGCTACAAGTTTTATTGTATTTATTATTATTAAAGTCACAGCCGAAATAATTTTCAGTCATAAGAAAAAAAACTAGTTTTCATCTTTAGAACACCTATAATAAAGAATTAATAGAATAAATAGAAATTATATAAAAATGTTTTGTCTTTTTCATGTATTTTTAATATGGGGCAGGCTATTCACGAAAAAAAAAAGTGAAATTCTGACATTTGTTTATATTAGACACTAGCGATCCACGCTTCGCTCCCTATCGCTATCTAGATACGTTTTAAATAAATAGTATTTCGAGTGTACTTTAGGAGAAAGCTATATCAAAAACAAATACTATTTTATATAATATTTTCACATATTGTAACCACGAAATACAGATAATAACGCCATCTTTTCAACAAAAAATCGAATTTGGAATACGATTAAAAAACAAAAAAAAACAATAATTATTTTATTACCGATAAAATTACATTATGAAAAAAATAATAATAATAATAAACCCATAACTTGACAAACAACCCTCAAATAAAAAAAAAACATGTGTACATGTTCATATCCATTGACGTACCTACAAATATGCCTAATATGAACGAATGTCAGAACTTCACTTTTTTTTGTGGTCCGCTTCACGTGAAATGCCCCTTATGTATCGGATAAAAACTATATTAAAATAAACGTTTGCAATACGTTTATATATTAATTGCTAATGGAAAATAATACGCTAGGTTTATATATTATCAATTCAATCATTGCTTTTTGTTAATTATTATTTTAAAAATTAATTATTGTATGAATCAAGATATTATTCATTCTGTTATTTAAAAAATAACCGGTTATTGTGAACATATTAAATATAAGAGTTATTTATGTTTATTGTTTAGAAAATTTTATTTTTTTATAACTGTCAATTTAATTTTCTTTAAAACTGGAAAATGACTGGGAAGATACAATTCTTTTCTATCTAAATATTCATTTGTTGTAATAAAATATACATTTACAATATTACACACACAATTTATGTATAAGTTACATTTCACATTATAATGTGATATAATTTCACTAAAATGGCACCTGTATGAAGCTTTATTGTTATGGAATGTACTTATATAACGACATCGATGCTCCTGTTCGATTCACAATGAAAATTAATTATTATTAATATGGACAGCATGTAAGTTTAAAGTTTATGTACAACTAGCGACTCACCCTCAAAGGTAAAAAAGAGAAATCTCAATGACTAACGTATTGTGTACAGAATGTACACCCTAAAACAATTGTTGAAATTTGTCGATTTATATATCTGTATCTCCTAATGTACACTCACAATTAGTGTTTTTAACGCGCCCGAGTAAAGCGAGGGTAAGCCGCCAGTACTACATAACAATGTCAATGTCGCTAGCGAGTATCGAGTTTCGTTAGAATCTATTGTAAAATATTTATCGATATTATATTTGAGGTTGGACGTATTTACCGTTTATTGGTTATTGATAACTGAAAAGTGAAAGTTGGTATAAAATTCACTGGAAAAATATCACTAAAGCATTATATATATATATATATATATATATATATATATATATATATATATATATATATATAAAATAACCAATGACAAATAATACATATACTATTGAAAAATGAATCAATATTTCATTTCCTAACAAGGGAACTTAGAGAAGATATTATAACAGTATGTGCATTTTAGATATGACTCTATTCTAATAAAACTGGTAACTACACCGTCCAATGACCTCCAATACTCACATTCAAAAATCGTCCAAACAGAAGTCGAAATGGTCCTCCATTTTCTTGTAGTCGTCGCTTGAAAATCTCATACATTTCGGACAAGTGTACGCCTGTGGAAGTAAAAAATACTTTATTTTTGCTTATTTTATTCAAAATATATATGTATGTTAGATTATTTACTATATTAGTCCGGTTTTTGCTAACATCTCTTAAGAACATATTTGAATTAAGCCAAAACCCAAAGACTCATTACCGTAAGGTATAAGGAAATTAAAAAAAATATTATTTCTTTACAAATGATACATAAAACAAGGAGTTTTATGTATCAGTTGGAAAGAGATTTTTATTTTTTTTATTTTTCTTATGTCTATACATATTTTCTATATTAAAGACTATATTTTAGCTAAAATTAATACATTTTTAATAAGTAACAAATAATAATTTTGTACTTAAGAAGATGTTACAAATATACTACATATTTCATTCCAACAACATTCACACACATGCAAAACAGTAAATAAAAAAAATAACATATAAACCAATATAAATTATCGTAATGCAATATATTCATAGGTAAAATAGGTAAAACTAATATTATTAAAACAAAAAAATAAATAAAAAAAGACCTTAGAATGAAAACTTAATGTTTGAAATATTGCTGATTACCATTATGATTACCAGCTACCATGATTGCTGTAAAGCATTCGAAACGTCGGGAACCAAAAATCAAAATAAATCCGCGAAAAAATCCGGAAACATAGTTTTACTTAAAATGTCAAATATTCGCGTATATCTTCTTTTTTTCCATAAAAAAAATTCACAATCGATAAAAATACTGTAACAAATATGTACAATGAACACACAAAAAAATACAATCGACTAGAAAATGTTTGAATTATATGAAAATCTTCGAATGCAGGTACACAGTTAAACACAACAAAATATAGCAAAAATGCTGAAAAATTAGTGATAAATAAATAATACATCAAAATATTAATAAGTAAAATCAAAATAAATCCGCAAAAAAATTCGAAAAGATGTTTTATATCAAAAATATTAAATATTCGCGTAAATCTAAAAAAGTATTAAAGAAATTATTATTGTATTATTGTTTAGTCTATTTGAGCACACAGATTAAAAATATCAAATTAGTTTTATTTAATATAAAAAATACACAAATCTTACCAGAAATATAATTAAACTATTTCTCTAAAGGAATATCTGCTATTAAATAAATAAAAAAATAGTAAATAAAAAAAAATTAAGATAATAAAAAAATAATTAATTAACTAAAATAATACAAAATGCATAAAATATAAAGACTATCTTAATTGTATTGAATGTACTGTATTAATTACATGAATTTTGCTTTATGGGACGTTACAGATAAAGTATGAAAATTATGTATTTTGGTATTGGCAGAGACTAATTTTAAAATGTGCCGACACATCTTCAAAGTAAACTAGACACACTACTAAATGTCATAAATATTAATAATATAATTAATCTATACTAATATTATAAAGAGGTAACGTTTGTGAGTTTGTGACGTTCTAGGGGGTAATCTCTGGATCTACTGAATCGATTTAGATGAAATTTGGTAAGATGATAGTTTGAAACATTGGGAAGGACATAGGATACTTTTTATTCCGGTAATCATCCTTTAATCGGGTGAAAATGGGGATGAAAGTTTGTATGGGGAATAATCAGAGTACCGTTTTTATTATTTGGCTACGGAACCTAAGCAACACAACTATCTCGCCAGATCCTGCCTCTTGCCTGAGTCTAGAAAACGCTTCTTAAAGTTTTAAGATTTCAATGTACCAGATTCATCCTCGTGCATAGAACGTCGAGGGTCCTTTTCTAAACTGACATTTTAGCTTACGAATTATTTACGTATATAATGTAATTTATTATTATTTATTTACTTTGTTAGAGTGCTTGCTGTTTTTAAAAAATATATTTTTTGTTCTGATAAAATTTCTTGTTTAATTTTTTTACCATAATCTTATCAAAATATTCGATAATCGCTTTAATTAGTATATTTATATGAATATATATATATATACTAATTAAAGCCATTTATACATATTAATATTTATATGAAAATTTCATCTAGATCCTACATTTTAACGTTAAATATATGTATGGATGTTAGATTTTTATATTGAATAATTGTTAGTATATTTTGTGTCTCTGGAAAATATAGAGGGTACAACATATAACTTAGAAGTCGTGGAACGTTGGGAGTTCATTAAAATCACTCTATCTGTAATTTCCCTAACAAGTCGATTTAATTTACATTACATTGGCTAAAATTAAAAAAAAACAAGTAGTAAGTAACAAATAAAATTCTTTCGCATTAAAACCATGGGGGATTCGATGTCTGTACTTGTTTAGAGTGTATTTACATAGAGTTTGCTATTGCAAAGATATTTTACGATTGTAACCATATTATAGTTTAAACATATTTATAATACAAAGGAGTTCGAAATTTTGTGGATCAACGACATCTATTATAATCTATTCAAGCAAACAAAAATAGCCCGAATTAGCGCTGTCCAATCTCTGTATTGGATAAGGCATCTGTATTGGTATAATAGTATTACTAGCGACTCATCCTCGCTTCGTTTGGGTTCGTTCCTAGTTTACGCTTAGGCAAATTTTTGATACCTTAAGTTACATTATTACAATTTTCATGGGGATCTCTATTTAAAAAATAAATAAAATAAAAAGTAATGCTTTAGATACTTCAGTAAGAATTTTTCCCATTACAAACATACAAAAAAAAACATATTTTTTGTCTTTTTAATATTAATATAGATGTCATCTGCATACGTTAAAAAGATGCACAAGCCATAACTCACGTGAGAGTGTGGGGTGTCATTGAGATGTTCTAAGTTTCACTCACAAAGAATTACTGTCATATTAGACCCAATTAAACAAAACTTTAATTGAAATAACACTGAAAAAAAAACCATATAAACTTATGTATTACATAGCGCATTTATGCAATACTTTGGCGATATAGAGCTTTACAAATGTTTGACTTCCATCACAAACAAAATTAAAAATAAATTGAATTAAAAACTAACAGTTGTCAAACTTACTAATTCATATTCTTATTCTCACAAAGAGGAAAAATATATGTTTACATTATTAATCTTCAAACAATTTCCCTTATTTCCAACAAGGGAGAGTGAGATATATAAACCTATTTTCCATTACTGCATAAACAGTACTTGTCAAAAATCGCTATACACTGTCACTAAAACCATTGTATGTCCCATACAAAAAAATACAGCCAAAGCAAAAATCGAACCCACGACCTCATCCTATTAATCTACAAATATTATAAATGCGAAAGTTTGAATGGATTCCATGTTTGTTACTCAATCACGCCAGAGCAGCTGAAAGGATCTGGATGAAATTTGGCACAGAGATAGATTATAGTCTGGATAAGCATATAGGCTACTTTATATCCCGGGAAAATGTACGTTTCCCGTGGGATAGATTTGTTTTTTTTTCAATATTAGTATAGCTAGTTTTCTATAGCAAACACGAGTCAACATGTTGCTGTAACAATATCAACGACTTAAACGGACGGTCGCAGACGGGACAGTCGAAGCGCAGCGGCGGCGGACTCGACTCTTTCTCTTCCTCCACTCTCTTCTTCTTACGAACCTTTGTTATATACATAGAATATACATAAATATCTTAAATTATATATAACGAATAATATAGACAGAGTGTCGTACAACTAAACTTAAGGCCTAAACGTTTTAAAATAGTGTTATTATAATTAAAGAGTACTAAAGAATATAGTATTATTTCATTATTCATATGTTATTCTCAAAAATTGTATATTAATTTGACTTAAAATTTTAAATATAAAAATTTTGTACATATATAAAATTTCCCTTATGCTATAAAGAAAGTAAACGATCTGTATTGAAAAATCGTGAATAGTAACATAAACAGCAAATCACGTTAGTATTTTTGACTTTAACATTTATCTTGGTGGCCTCCGTCTATATAATTTATTAGATTGAGGTAAAATACATTAAATAAATTAATATAAAAAATAATAATATAAAAATATTTATAAGTCTAAAATTTTTTTAACGATTAATAAATTCCTATTCAACATACAGTGAAAATAATATGATATAATAATTTACAAACATTATGTATAATATTTATGATGAATTTGTGAAGCTTAAACTTTATTAGTAAAATAGAAGGAACAGCGAGTTTTATCAAAAAGGAAATTGCTGTTTTAAAACAAATGTCTAGATATTTTCTTTTCTTCTTTTTAGACTTATAATAGAAAAAGCAAATTATCATATTATAATATCGTAAAATAATAGAAATATTACAAAATATATTATAACGAAATTTTTTTTTTAAATACTCTTTGCAATCGAAATATTCAAAATTATTTAATGTCACGGCCTTTTAAAAATCACTACAACGACAGTTGATTACGTCTATAGTTCGTCTATACCCCCATCGTCACTGCAATTTGATGCAGAGGACACTGCACCGTATGGCATTGCATTAAGGTCGAACTTACCGTGTTGGCGGCGGCGGCGGGGGCGGCCGGGGCGGGGGCGGGCGGCGTTCGCGCGGCGGCGGCGGGCCGGCGCTTGGCTGTGACGCTCTTATGCACTCCCGGCGAGAGGATGCGGATCTCTTCCAGCTGGAATAATTATATAAATATTAGAGAATAGTTCATTCATCATTCATTATTAAGACGGGTTTATTTATGCACTTTATTGTACACTACAGTAACGACATAAGAACAGGAAAATTAAATTATCTATGCATAAAACGCGGCCTTATCGCTAACTAGCGATTTCTTACAGACAACATTGGAAATTTGGAAGATCATAATTAGGATTAGGATAAGTGGTGTAAATATAGTATACAAAACATACCACAATACAACCTAATACAGAATACTTAAAAATTCTACACATATTATATATATATATATATATATATATATATATATATATATATATATATATACATATATAATATACATATATCTTTAAACTATTACTACTTTACACATGAACACATAACTCCCCTCTATATTCAGATCAAAACAGTGTGCCAAGAGCTATTATTTTAACTTATATATAAATATCCCTTTCGCTTCTTCCATTGTTATCATTATCTTTATACATAGTCGTCGGGTGGTTCCTTAGATTTTTGAGTTGAATTTATTTAAATATTAAAAACACTTGATTTTCAAAATGACTTCAACGTCGCCTCCTATTTCGCTTTCCATCCACTCTTACACAATATAAGACATACCTACATATTTGTTATCATCTATTACTTAAAATCGCCTTTTTACTTCGTTACCATACTAGATGGTTAGGTATTTAGAATTTTTACCTACTAAAACCCCTTCAGTTTCCACCAACTGCGTATAGCGGAAACCACATGTACCCTTCTTGCGCGATGCTAAATTAAACACATCTAGAAGTTTATTCAACAGTCCTCTGGGCATCTGGAGATGACTCCATGATCCAAAGACTATGTCGTTAATGGACGAGAACGTGTAATATCAGCGTCCCTATGTCTTCCGTCTTTGTCGAGTGGGATCGATATATATTGTCATCTTTATCTTTTTTTTCAAACTACTGTACAATTTTGTAGTTTGACACAGTCTGTAATATCTACATATGACAATTTTCATACCTAATCCCTGATGTAAATAAGATCATAAATGTATTGCAATCAAAAAATCTCTAAATTTTTTTAACTTCAAATTGGTTAGTAAATCGTTACCTGTGTGGTGAGTTCTTGTATCTTCTTCTGAGCGCTTCTAAGGTCAGTCATGAGGTTTTCCTTCTCGCTCGCCATTTTCTCACGAGATTCGCGTTCCGCTTCAAAGTCACTCCTGAACAACGTGTACATTTCTAAGTTTCACAACACAATATGTCTATTATCCATCATAACGAATAATTTGTATAGACGAAATGAAAATGGGAAACTATTGGTATATCTTTAAACAAAAGCTGTTTGTATTAGCAATAAAAATATTAATCTGTACATATAATAAAATTGTAACTGAGCCGAATCTGCACATTAAATATTTTTTGGAAAATCTTATTGAAATAAACATTATTATCGATACATAGGCCGAATTTTTGTCTGACAGTCTGTTACCGCATCACAGAAAAACCACTGGAGGGATTTTGATGAAATTCGGTATGGTAATAGCTGGTTATCCGGGTCAACATATAGGATACTTTTAACCCTGAGAAAATATCTCATTTCTGAGAAAAAATACAAAAACTGCAATGTAAGAGTATACTAATATGTAAAACCTAAGAATTTGGTTTTTGGTCATCTGAACGCGGGCGGAGCCGCGGGGAATGCTAGTTGAAATTATATAATGCTAGGTTACAGACTGAAAATAATTTCAACATTTCCTAATAGAAGCTAACTAAAAAGATGAAAACAAGTTGACGAAGGAATTCTGTAACAGTATTATGTAGTCAGAGATATACACGACGTTTCATTCTTCCCTTGAGATGTACATAATACGTATGTATGTCACTGACTGCATAATAGTACCTATATTCCTTTGTCAACTTTTTATTTTTATAATAAATACATATTATATACATTGTATTCAACCCTTTTTAACGTCCCACTGCTAGGCACGGGCCTCCCTTCAATTCGAGGGGGATCAGGCCATAGTCCACCACGCTGGCCAAGTGCGGGTTGGCGGACTTCACATGTCTTTCGAAAACTTGCTAGGTTCTCTCAGACATGCAAGTTTCCTCACGATGTTTTCCTTCACCGTTAAGACAAGTGGTAATCATGTTGGCAATGATTCGCACATGAAAATATCAGAGGTGCGAGACCCGGGATTTGAACTCGGTTCGCTCGGTTTCTCAAGCGAGCGCGTTACCACTGGGCTACCACTGCTTATATATATAAATAGTTATTTCTATTATTCTATTTATTCTATTTATATATATAAATAGTTATTAGCCAGCGTTAGCCATATTATAAATTTTAATTTTTTTTTCGTTAATTTTTCATTTTTTTTCTCTTTATTAAAACCTTCCGTGGACCTTAAGAAACATACGAAAAAATTTTTGTGCCGAAAAGGTCCAGTCATTCTTGAGTTATGCGCTTACCAACATTCATTTTTATTTATATAGATTTTGTACTTACAGCTTTTTGTTTTTGCCAATTAAACATTTGAAATTATATTTAGCAATTTTTTCTATCCTAATATTTTTTACTATTACATATTATTATTTTTTTATACTGAAACAAGATTTTTTTAAATCTCATGATCTGAAAAGTGACTCAGTGAAATATGTAGTAAGTTTTATCCCGGAAATCATCCCTTATGGGGGTGAGAATATGGATGAAAATTTGTATGGAGAAGCAAGTTAGGGACGAGCGAAGCAAGGGTGAGTCGCTAGTTATTATATAACAATATAAAATTGTATCCTCACTTGTACAAATCGACCTGAGCCCGCAGCAAGTCGGCCTCCTCCTTGTGCAGCGTGAGCGCCGCGAGCTGCGCCTCCAGCGCGTGCAGCTCCTGCCCGCGCGCCAGCAGCGCCGCCGTCAGCTGCTCCACGCTTTGCGATTGCGGCTTCTACAACATTCATTATTCATTTGAAGTGAAACTTACATTTATATTAACTTAATATTTATTTATTTAACTTAGTTTTATATTAGTATTCTTGACAATGTTTGAGGGGTGGGCGCTGTATGCCGTAACATAGGCTTCCTAGTACGGCAACAGAGGCATCCGACTATAAATATCTATTATGTGAAACTAAACTGAGATTTAAAATGTTTATTCACAAGTGTACATTTTTTGAGAAATAAAGTATTATTATTATTAAAAAAGACTTCTTTAGATTTATTACGATTTGAACCTAGATAAAACGAAAATGCGACA
The DNA here is from genome assembly GCA_921882275.1 of Brenthis ino. Lineage (NCBI taxonomy): Eukaryota > Metazoa > Arthropoda > Insecta > Lepidoptera > Nymphalidae > Brenthis > Brenthis ino. The sequence continues at coordinate 8,617,081 of OV170221.1, forward strand.
CTCAAAAGGGACAATTACATAAATATATATGATTAAGCCGGCGAGAGAATGAGATAGAATACATTGCCATGTTGCCATGGTAACCGTTGTTATTGTAAATGAAATTTACACTATAAACATTACTAATAAATTATATAACTATATATATATATATATATATATATATATATATATATATATATATATATATATATATATATATATATATATATATATAACTATATATATATAACTAATAGTAACAGATTAAAAAATCACAATATATACATATAAACTGACTTTACTTACAGTTTCAGTTTTTGTAACAGACTTTTTGAGCAGTTCATTATAATCTTTGAAAATCCCTTCAAATATTGACAATGTGCCTCGGACTTGGGCTCTGAAAAATAATAAAAGTACAATAAGTCATACTTAAATATAATTAATTGGTCAAGTGCGAGTCGGATACTCATTAAGAGGGTTGAATTTGATATTTTCGAGGCATTTGTACTAATACAGTATTATCGCTGTATATAAATCCATACAATTGGCGATCGCCTATTAATTTTAATAGAAATGCTATCAAATGCAAGGGTTGTCAAAAATATCCATTTTCAAAAGAGCCATATCATGACAAGTTTCAATTATATGCGTCAAAAAAAGCCGTTTTCCAACTGTGATATGAAACTAAGTATAACAGTCGTCTCCCCGGACTTGTCAGAAAGATACTACAATAACGTTTTTTTTTCAAAAAAGACACCTATATAAACATAAAAAGTAAAACCTGAATACAAAATTTGATCGAACTTTCGAATTGTTTTCGAGATACACGCAATAAATTTAAATTACATATATACATCAATTGCTTGCTCATTTAATATAACAAGATACAACGTAACAAAACAGTAATAAGTAATATAGGTTATCCGTGTAACAAGTATAATATTATGTGTGCAGTGTGTGTGAGTGAGCGTGTGTGTGTGCAACTCACACGTTGGTGAGCACGGCGTCGTGGTGCGCGCGCAGGTGGCGCTGCAGCGCGGCCAGCGCCTCGCCGCCCGCGCCGCGCCGCGCCGCGCCCGCCGCCTCCACCGCGCGCGCCTGGCTGTCTACCAACCTGACGGGCAACCATACATTTATATCATAATAATAATAATTTTAATTCAAGATATTGCACCCATATGTTGTTAGTAATAAAACAATTTTGCCTTAAATACTGAGAGACTATATTAGTGTATAAAATTATTAATTTATTTATTTTTATATTTTATATTGAGTTAATTATTACAATAAATAAATATTCAAATTTAAATTAAAAAATCACATAATTTAATAAATTATTAATTACTTCGATATTTAGTAAAATAAAAAAAAATATAATAATTAATTATTAATCAATTTAAATACTTGGCCGGGCTCTTGGAGCATGTATGCATGCTGACACAATTCTTTTTAAAATACAATACAATAATAATATAGCCTACACTAAACTCCCCTCCGTCTTAAAAGTAGATCCATACCCAGCAATGAGACGTTTAAAAAAAACAAAATAGCTAAATACAAACTAAAATAAACTAATTTCTGTTTTTTTTATTTCTCACTTAAAATGTGGACTAAGCTGCCCAACAACTGTGTTTTTTTTTTCAAATAGATTCATATTTTTTTTAATTATATAGACTACCCTTAAGATATAATCTATTTATTCAATTATAATTAAATTATAGTCAGCAAAGCTATTTCATGCACAAACAAATATATTAATTAGTCATTGTCATACGGTACTCGTCGATATTTCAAGCAATTCCCTATACAAACCAACAAACAAACAAACAAACGAACATACCCATCAGTCAAAGCGTTGAGGTACTCTGCGAGGTGCCGCAGCGTCCTGTCGTACAGCTTGACGTTGGCGACGTGCGCCGCGTACTCCGCGCGCGCGCCCTGCTCCGGGCTGAGGGAGAGACGGACTGGCTGGAACACCTGTGGAAGAGTTTGGTTTTAGTTTTATAGTATAAGAGAGTATGAGAATTGTATTCAGCCCTTTTTAACGTCCCACTGCTGGGCACGGGCCTCCCTTCAATACGTGGGGGATCAGGCCATAGCCATAGTCCACCACGCTGGCTGAGTGCGAGTTGGCGGACTTCACATGTCTTTCAAAAACTTGCTAGGTTGTCTCAGACATGCAAGTTACGATATTTTCCTTCACCTTAAAGTGGTAATCATGTTAAAAATAATTCGCACATGAAAATATCAGAGGTGGGAGACCCGGGATTTGAACTCGCTTCACTCGGTTTCTCAAGCGAGCGCGTTACCACTGGGCTACCACTTAAGCTTTATGAGTAAGAGAATTAAAGAAACGAAACAGATATTATATAGGTATAGCTTAGTCTGCCATGGATATAGCATGAAGTTGTGCGTATATATGAAGGTAAAATTTTGCATGGCGTATTTTAAGAACGGTCCCTGCGGACATATCGGGCGAAGCGTTGACAAGTCGCTAGTATTGAAAATGCCACTATAAATCGACTTTATTGAATTTTCTCTTCAACAATATTTTATGAAAATTTTAAGACTCTATTCGACTCTACCCCCAAAAAAATATCCAATGTCCTTCCCAGGGTCACAAACTATCTTCTTACCAAATTTCATCTAAATCGGTCAAGTAGTTTTTAAGTATATTCGTTACAAACATACAAAAAAAAAACTTTCCTCTTTATAATAGTAACAAAAATTAGAAGTGTAGATAAAACAATATCATACCGTTTTCTGAATTTCCTTTATCCTATTATTCAAATCTTGTATTTGTTCTTTATACATTTTGTTTGATTCCGCTGCACCCGACTTGTACTGTGTGAATTCTAGCTGGAATATAAAAACAAAATAACATTACTACAGGTATTAATTCACTAAAAATTTAGATGAAATTTAATACACAAATACCCCACACACTTATAGATGCACCTTTTTTTGTATTAGTTATGTTGGGAAATGCATTTACGCATACCACCCGTAGACATACAGGTGGCTATGTGAGACTCACCGGCTAGAAAAGCCAGTACTACCCACTAAAAGCCAACGGAACCTCCCCAGTCTTAATTCGGCACTCAACCACTCGGCCCCGACGGCAGGTCTGCCGAAGCAGACCACAACAACCATGGGTTTGCTCCACAGTCTACTCTGCTGTCAGAACAGCACCAGGAACAAAGTACCAGTTTTCAAGTGTAGAGACAGTGAAAATGTTACATTTTTTCCATCGAGTTCTCATCCGTGAAGTGTGCCGAATATGACGTGCGATAAGGAATTTTGTTCTAAAAATAGGTATATAACTAACCTTTATATTTTCCAAATCCAATATCTTAATTTGAGCCTTTTTGAGCTCATTCTGTAAGTAAGTTATTTTGCCTTCGAGTTGTTGTATGTAGGCATCACGCTTTGCCATTTCTTCTGGAGAAACGTTCTAGAATATACAAATATAAATCAATAACTTACTTTTTGACCGACTTCAAAAAAATGTTAGTACTTAATTTTTATATAATATATGTAATTACTTTTTTGTATGAGTGTATGTTACGCTCAATAATTGTCACCCAATTTAACGATTCGTTGAGTTTCAATAATAGTTTAAAACAAAAATTAAAAACCGTAAGTATAGAAATCAGCAAGACATTTATGTATTTATGTATTCGTTTAATTATTATTAAACGATAGAATTAATGAGGACAGTCATTTCTGGTGCTACCAGTTGGAGACACTGCAGAGTAAAGTTTTACTGCTGTTGGTGAAAAGAGGCCAATATTTAATACCCTACGACGGGTGAAATTTTTTTGAAAAAAAATCATTAAAATGGCTCTTCTGTAAAGTTAAGAAAATGTCGCTTAAACCAAATAGCCTTTCACCCGTCGCATATAATACCAATAATTGTTAGCACAAAACCAGTTCACACCAGTTCTCAGAAGACAGTTTACCAGGATTTTACTTAAAATAATTGATAATCCCAATAATATTATAAATGCGAAAGTTTGAATGGATATTTGTTACTCAATCACGCCAAAACGTTCTAACGGATCTGGATGAAATTTAACACAGATTAGATTATAGACTAAAATAGCACATCTAGCTTACTTTTTATCCCGGAAAAATGTACGGTCCCCGAGGGATAGATTCCTTTTAGTTTTTCTTATAAATATAATATTTTTTATAAATAAAATATTTCTAGGAAAAAGCGTTTTTTGTAAATAAAATATTGACTTTTTCTTAACTCTTCTTTTAAAGCAGCTCATGAATAATTAGTAAAAATCCACGAAGAAAAGCTCGCACACAGTAAACATTCAGTGTTATTTGACATTTCTAGACACCTCACTCTACACTAGCGCCCTCTCGCGGCGAATTTGAACGCGGTATACCTCATTATGACGTTTTGCTTTTAAATACTCACTGAGCTCGAAGAGTTCAATTTAGTTTGCAAATCATTTATTATGAAGTGTAACTTTTTCAACTCCTGACTGTGATCGTTCTCTTTACTGGAAAGTAATAGCTGAAAACAATAAACGAAATGAAAATAATATGGACAGTGGGAGCCAAGTGGTTAGCTAGCTTGAGAAACCGAGTGAAGCGGGTTCAAATCCCGCGTCGCGCAACTCTAAAATTTTCATGTGCGAATCATTTCCACCTTTATTTATTATTTATTACCACTAGTCTTATGGTGAAAGAAAACATCGTGAATCGTGAAAGGACACCTGCATATCTGAGAAAACCTAGCAAGTTTTCGCAAGACATGTGTAGTCCGCCAACCCAACAACACTTGGCCAGCGTGGTGGACTCTTAAATACTTGGATCAATTTTGAAAAAACTAAAATAAATGAATGCAAAGAGGACGAGGAAGAGGAAGCGAGTTCAAATCCCGGGTCTCACACTTCTCATTTTTTCATTTGCGAATCATTTCCAACATGATTACCACTTGTCTTAACGGTGAAGGAAAACATCGTGAGGAAACCTGCATGTCTTAGAGAACTTAGCAAGTTTTCAAAAGACATGTGAAGTCCGCCAACCCGCACTTGGCCAGCGTGGTGGACTATGGCCTGATCCCCCTCGTATTGAAAGGAGGCCCGTGCCCAGCAGTGGGATGTTAAAAAGGGCTGAATACATACATACATACAATGATAACTATTAAAAATATTTTTTCATGTATAAAAACCTCGATATTTTTCAACTTCTCCTTCGCATCGTCCCGCTCCTTGGACGTGGAGTCTATTATATTTTCCAGTGACTCCTTCTGCCACGACAACTTTTCATTATCTACAATCAACTGAAAAGAAAAAATACCTGTACATATAATAAAAATGTAACTAAGCCGAATCTGTACATTAAATATTTTTTGGAAAATCTTATTGAAATAGACATTATTATCGATACAGAGGCCGAATCTATAGTTTTTAGAATTTTTGTCCGTCTGTATGTCTGAGCACGCATCAAGAGAAAACCACGGAACAGATTTTGATGAAATTTGGTATGAAGATAGCTGAGTATACGGTTCAACGTATAGGATACTTTTTACTGCAGGAAAATATCTCTTCTCTGAGAAATGAATAACCATTAAAACGTATCTAGGGACGAACTCGAGCGGAGCGAGGGTGAGTCGCTAGTTTATTTAATAAATAGAATGACTTGACTACCGGAGGAAAGCTTAATCAGTGACTTAATCACATAAGAATAATCTACTATTTAATATAGTTTTAATTGAACAGACTTCTAGCAGATCACATTTATGCATAAACTAACATACATAATGCGCTTAGAACGCTAATATTAGGTACATTTTGTTATTTGTAGATTCTATTACGGTGTCCGATGGTCAAGTCATTCTATTTATTAAATAAAGACGTCTACTATTGATACAGTCTCTATAAAATGTTGTAATTTAACTAATTAAGTAATAACTTATGATAAAGTTGTTGAATAGATGCTTCCATAGATAGTATGTTTTTTATTATATATATAACCACATTGGTTCATTTATTACTTAATAAATTAACCGATTTGGTTTAACATTAGATCCCAAAACTTTTTGCGGTAGAAGAACTGCATTGCGTGACTTGCATTTATTACATTTTATCTTTTTCATGGTATCTAGTTTTATCAACGAAGAAAATGCTAAGATGTACGTACTTCCATGATACGCATGTCGGAGCATATATATATCGTGGTGGCCCTTAATCTGCTTTTACCCAATAATCGTAAAATAATAAATTTGACCACACGTTTTGCTCAGTTTGTAGTGATCCTACTTGCTGTGCCAGCGGTCGCGGGTTCGAGTCCCGCTAGGGGAATTCATTTGTGTGATGAACACGAATGTGTGTACTCTAGTCATTGGTGTTTATATTTAATATATGTATATATTTAAAGTTATATATGTGTAGTGTATCTATTAACTGTCTGGTATCCATAACACAAGCCTCGTAGCTTACCATGGAACTAGATGGTGCTGTGTGTTAATGTCCCAATATATATTTAATATTTAATCGAACCCGGGACCCTCCGTATATACTAGTCATTAAAGTCTAGATCTAGACCAACATGGCTTTCTATTATACTTGATTAACGTTACGTTTCATATTTCTGCACACGACGCAAGCAAATTCCTTATAATATGATACCTGATATCTAGCTTACAGAACTGAATAAATATAAACATAGGTTCATCATATTATTAATATGCTTATTTATATGCGAGCGGGAGTTCGTAACAAATTTTAATGTTTATGAAGACATACAAATAAGAATAGTTATAAAAACACAAAATAAAAACATACATATAATAAAATTCAACTGAGTCGAATCTGTACATTAAATATTTTTCGAAAAATCTTATTGAAATAGTCATTATTATCGATAGAGGCCGAATGTATACTTTTTAGATTTTTTGTCTGTCTGTCTGGGAACGCATTACGAGAAACCACTGGACAGATTTTATGAAATTGATATGATGATAGCTGGTTATCCAGGTCAATATATAGGATACTTTTTATTGCGGAAAATTATCTCATCTCTGGGAAATCTACATATAAAACATACATATACACGTTAAAACGTATTAATATAAACTTAATTATGTAAGTTTAATATTGATAAAGGTATGTATATTCTATTGATATACAAAAGCTGAAAGTACAAAATTAGTGTTTCAAAAATGTCCTCAAAAAGAAGTGCCCAATTCAAAATTGAATTGCGCTTTTTTCAAATCTCTTTTGTTCATTGCTTTTCGGAGGATAAAATTAAAACGCACGTTGTTTCATTCAAAATAGTACTTTATGTGGTGTGCGTAAGTTCGAATTTGTGTTTAGACAATTAGAACTTTCGATTTTCGACGCCACTTTTTGAAGAGATATTTTTTAGAAAATGTTTATCTATGTTTTTATATATCAATGGTATAATCTCTTTTTGTTGATATTTTATTTGAATCAGTCCAATAGATTCGGAGATTAGTCTGTACAAACAGACAAACAGACAGAGAAACAAAAAAATTGAAAAAAAACAGGATTTGTTTTATTTGTCTACTTACATCCCCCTGACTCGGTTTTTAGCCATTTTTTTTCTATGTACAGACATTCGACCTCTACAGTTTTATTATAGTATAGATAGGTTATAATAATATGATAGTCCCATATTTAAGTACATAGCTAAGAACAAATTCCAACGCCAATGGTGAAATAATTTATTTTTTAAATAAAACTACCTTTCAGATTTTTACTGATTTATTTTGATTTTTGGTACCCAACGTTTTGAATGCTTTACAGCAATCATGATCTGGTGCTTTATAGCAGTCTCCCCCATGACCACGATTGCTGATGACAAATATTCGCGTAAATCTAAAAAATTATTAATTTATTTTTAATGTTTCACTATTGTATTTACCTGTCTCCTTTGTTTTTCAACAAGTTCCAACTGGGCGGTCAGCTTGTCTATGGTGTCTTCGTCTGGGGAGGTCACGAATTCGACCACCGATGATGCACCGGACTTACTTTCGCCCGTCTCGTTGTTAACCACCGCATCTCCGTCCACTAAACGCGATAAGTCTAACTTGAGCTGCTTGTTTTCTTGACGAAGCTATAAAAAGTTATTTATATATTAGACGTTATTTTGTACTTGAAACATGCTTAAAAAATCATGTTATTAGTTTCGTTTAGAGACAGAAAATAGTTGAACACCCATCCATTCAGATTGACTGTACTGATTTAAATAATACCTCTTGTGTAAAATGTACAGCATATTATTTGCCTTAAAAACATTTTCAATTTTGATTACAACTTATTCTATATAAAATCAAAATAGTAACTTGGCAGCCGGCAGGCGCTTGAATATTTCTTGCACCTTATTAAACAATATTAATAAAACCAAGAGTCAAACAAAGTGCTTGACACAAATTGTGAGAAAGTTCCTCAGTCTGAAGCAAAGTCAAATTAGTTTTTTTTATACTTTAAGATACATATATTCTTCCCTTTTTAATGTCTAACTACTAGCACAGGCCTCAGTAGGAGTAAGTGTAGCAACAATAGCCAAGTGCAGATTGGTAGATTTTACATGTCTTTCGAAAATTTGTCAGGGTTTATAATGTTATCGTTCACCATATTATTTTTACGTTCAACACATTTTTTATGCAGTAATTTGATTTTATTTAGAAATAAAAGATATAACAAAATAAAAGCTTTTATATAAAAATAATATTGTCAAAAAAATCTCATACCCTCTCCACCAATTCCCTAGTTTCATCAAACTTTTCTTTATGCAACCTGTGTGTCTTTAGCATATCCTCTTGGCAGGACGCGATCAGCATGAACTGTTCCTTCATAGAGTCATTGTTTTGTTTCAATGTCTCTTTTAGCACGACATTTTCATCTAGCAGTTCTCCAAAACGTTTTTGGAGTTCCTCAGTGCTTCGGTCATCGGTTATTATAGTGCTGGCAACCATCATGCTAGCTGGTGAGGGCTGTTCACAAACAACCCCATAAATCTTAGTAATATTATAAATCCTACTACTATTATGAATGTGAAAGTTTGTGAGGATGGATGGATGTTATTCATTCATGCCGGCTGAACAGATCTGGATAAAATTTGGCACAGAAATAGATTATAGTCTGGAATAGCACAATATTCTGTAAAAATGTATGGTTGCCATGGGATAGATTGTTTTTGTTTTTCATTAGCAACAATCCCAAGCAAAGTGAGGGTAAGTAGCTAGTGTATTAATAAATAAATTATCAATAATATAGTTTTTTTTTCATAAACTTCTCTACAGTAATAAAATATATATTTAAATAAAAAGAAAAATGCTGTTTAAGTTTAAATTCTATTAAAAAATAATCTTGTAGAATATCTCAAAGTATACTAAATATACATTTCTGTATTTACATTTATATGTATTAAGGTATTTAATATATAATAATTAGTCAATTGTATTTATATGTATAAAGTAAATTATCTATGACTAAGCAATTTTGCATATTGAAAGGCTCATTTCCTATCTAAATAAAAGGCACTTATGGATAACCATTCATAATAAAACTATTATATTATAATATAAATATAATAAAACAATAACCTTTTCTTATTAAACTTATTTGAACATAATGTATAAAAATGGAATATTAATTCAACTTGCAAAAAAATTTAGAAGTTTTTTCTTTATGATTACATTAATAGTTAATACAGTGTGGTAACATAAAACATACAAATTTTAATGTATATTATATAATTTTCATTCAATTTGATGTCCAGGTACATACTTACATACTTTACATACATACTTACATATTATTTATAATTGAAAAAAAATTGTCAGAAAACTTACAACACTTATGAGTAATATTACTCAACTTCTTTCGTTATATTTTCACTATTCAATTAATGGCAATTAAGGCAAGTAATGTGTTCTTAGACATACATACATACACATATCATTAAAACTTATTAAACTCGTTTGTAAACACTTATGTAATTATTAGTCAAGACTTAAAAGTAAAAAAGAATTGTGTAAGCTGTGAATAATGTACAAGTTGATTATAAATATGAGAACATTGCTTCTATGATAATGATTCATATTATAAAATTAATTTAAAGGTAAAATAGTAACTTTAAGAAAATATTTAATAAACTTAAAGTGAAAGGTTTAATGATTTCTTTTATTGATGTCTTTTATTGTAATATTGAAATTACACTGCATTCAAGATTTTATTGTTAGGGATATGGTTACTTACATATACTATATTTATTCAGTTGACACAAAAATATTTATACTTACACTATCTGCAAGACTGAATTGTGCTTTAAAAGCCATGTTGGCCTCAACAGAGAGATCTTTCATGGCATCTTCTATTTGAGACTTATCCAATGGTTGACCGTTCAGAGTCCCATTACATTTCTCCACGTCCATGCTAGCTCCAGGGGAGGAACCGAGTATTATTATGTAGGAATCGTCATCAGTTTCGGTCTTAGTTGTCATCTTTTATCATACCTACATAAAATAAAAAAATATAGACATTTATTTACGTAATATATAATACATACTTTTTAGACGATTTTTCATTTATTCTAGATATTCAGGATAAAAGGAAAAGTTAGATCACAAAACTGAAATTAATAAATAAAAAATAACTTTGTAATAAGGACATTTATCAACTCACCAAAAGATTGAAGGTATCTAGTATTTATGATATCTCTTATTTTGCTCAATCTTTTCGCGTGACAACTGTTTTGATTGATTTTCAATCAAGGCCGAAACTCACATTGATAATTTATATTTGTCAAAACAATGCAAAATGCAAATTCACTATTGATAGCCAATCACATATGAATGAAATTCTTCAGCGCTGCAAATTGCAATTTGATCTTTATTATTCATCTACAATTTTTTTTTATGTTGATAGTGCGCGACACAGAGTAATCAGTAAAACTAACTAAAATCGGTCACAGCCTACAAGATATAATCTATAACTAACAACTCGGGTAACTTAATATGTTATGACAAGAAGAAATAATTTCATTATTTTCTTTAAAATCAGTTTGTTGTCTTAGTATAAAATTAAGTGCTAATGGTAATATCAATCTAAATATTGTGCGTCTCGAAAAGCACTTTAATCATTAATGACATAGGTCAGAAAAGTTTGTGTTTTATTTATGTTCAAATAATCTGGCTAGATTTTTGCTTCCAATTCCTAGTATAGCTTTATACTAATAAATTTCTGTAATAATTATTATACAATATCTTTATTTATTATATAACCTTAATTAAGATTTTTTAATTTTAAGGTACCTACCTACATAACTACGATTAATAATATATATTATAGCACTATTATTGTTTGACGTTATACAAATAACTTTATATTTAAAAAAAATTGAAAATCATCATAAAATTGAACATTAGCCGTATATCTTTATATATAATATGGCTATTTTTTTCTAATAATTTATTGTGAACTTATAGGCCCATAACGCTTAGTTGCTTTTTACCTAACAAAATTAAATAAGTATCTACAATTTACATTTCACTGTGACACGGCCGTCAATCACTTCACAGTTGTCAGTTGTCAGTGAACGTCATTGTGTTAAAAGAAGTGGTCTAGTCAGTGTATTTTTTATTTTTGTGTATTTTGTTAATTTAATTTAAGTGAAATGTCTAATGAAAATGCTTTAGACTTACAATATGTGCTCGAGAGTTTTCAAAGAAGTTTTAAAGAAGATGATGACGTGATAATAGGGGCTTACATAGACGCCTATAACGAACTAGTAAAGTAAGATTAACTGATTTAAGTTTGTGTATCCATATGGTAATATTTGGAATATGATACAATTTTGTTTGTTTAGGTTCTTGAATCTGATTGGGTCAGTTTTTTCCTTTGTAAGCAGCGATGTTAAAAGTAAAATTAAGATAATGGAAAAACACAGAGCAGGGGAGGACACTTTTTATTATGAGTCTTTTAAGAAAATGATGAAGTATGAAAAGGAAACTAGTTTACACGAAAAGAATGGATTTGTATCGGGTTCGAGAACAATGTTAAGATTGCATAGGGGTTTAGGTTTGTACTTATAAAAAAATTGCTATTCTATGGCTTCACAATATAAAATTAGAACAATTCTATAAATATAAATTCAACATAAAATATTTAAATATTAATAACTTACTATAAAAGCTTGATATTATATAGCTTGATATTAGCATATAAATTAGATATTAAAAAACATATAAATTTAATCCATTGTAAATTGTAATTTTCAGATTTTATAAGGCTTTTTCTAAGGAGATTAAGTGAAAGTGAGGAATCTGTGAATACCTGCACAATGTGCCAGAATTCATACAATGATACACTTGCAGAATATCATCCTTGGTATATAAGGAAAGCAGCAACATTAGCTATGCATGCCCTGCCCTCTAGACCAGATTTATTAAAAAAGGTAAAATTATATTTTGTACTAAAATTTTTTACAAGAAGCATTAAAAAAACTAATATTGCACACACTAATATTACTATATAAATAGTTTAAAAGTTAAACTCGTAATACTTTTTAGTATTTATATTTTCTTTCAAAGAGGAGATATTAAAAAATATTATTTACTTTTAAATAAGTACTGTGCCAATTTTATTATATATATTTTTTTATAAAATAAAGGATATATTTTATCTATGCAGTTTCTTATGTAACTTATAATATCTAGTTACTGATAATAATCTCATAGATTAAGGACCATATATATATGCATTCACTTTTATCAATTTTAATAGATAGCAGTTACCAAGACTTAGTTGATATAAAATTAGCCTTTAACAAGGCTATAAATTGCATAAAGTTCAAAAACTCAAAAGACTGTGCTTAGTTTATTTTTATAGCATTTTTATTTGCTGAAGTATTTTATATTTAATATATTTTATTTAATTCTGTCCATTTGTTGTGTATGTTTATAAGTTTTTAATATCCAATAATTTTAATATCATATATGTATAACCAAAGGCAAGTCTTCTTCAGTGCTTTATAATGTTGAAAGAAACATTGAATAGAAAAATGTCAGATCTCTGAAAGTATGAAATGACAACTTACTCTTACTTCTATTGGGCCCTTGTTATCTTTTTGCCTTAGATTCTTATGCTTTATTTCAAACTGTTTAGGTGGTACACACTGATAAACCACTAAAATGGTCAGTTCCAACTTCAATTAAAGTTATTATGATTTGATATTAAACATGATTTTATTGGGATAAAAAACAGCCACAAACATTTGGTGGTAATGTGCTTTCTTATTAGTGAAAGAATTTTGAGAATCAGATCAGTAGTTTCAGAGATTACGTATTATATAGGGGATGTCCCCTCTGATCTTATCTCTGAATACAAACAAATTTTACCTCTTTTTGACCGTACTGTGTGTGTGTGTAGATTATATGAGTCTAATTGATCACACAGTTTTATTCATTTTTCACTATTGCCTAACATTGTTGTTTATAAGTTAAATAATAATATATTTTATATACAAACATGGGGGTTTCAAGCAATTTGTTTACATAAAGGGGTTTTCCAATAATGCTTTATATTTACATAGTCATATTCAATAAGTAAAATTTAACAAAGTTTACCTTGTTTCATTGAAATGTTTATCAATAAAAATTATCAGTTCTAAGTAAAAATAACAATAATTTGTTGATATGTTTTTCTGATAAATTTAGCCATAATATATAATAATTGAATAGATATTGTATACATAAAAAATAACAATGAAAATTACATTGATTGTTTGAAGGTTGAAGTCATTCGCACAAATAGAATCCATTATTTATCAAGTAGTGATTTGAATTGAAAATTATTAGTAGAACAATGTCGGTAGTAGAACATTATTACTTCGTTTGAAAATGGAAATTTTAATAATCATTATTTAGCTCGATATGACTACATAATATATGATTAACTTGCTGTTATTTTACCAATAGTCTGTTTATCATCAGCAACGAGGAACGTTTCATTCTTGCCGCGAGATGTACATACTCGTATGTATGTCTCCTACTGCATAATACTATATTCCTTTGTGAACTTGTATTCATCTTTTTTAATTAGCTTTTATGCAGTGGGGTTTTTTATTTTTATAATATATTTGTTTATTTACAGGTTTTTAAGTATTTTTGGTAGAAAAGTTAGCGAAAATGGTTGTTGACCAACTTTAAATAATTATATATCCTAAGCTGTTATTTAAAACGGAAAATGATGAAAGAAACCAAAAAATGATGAAAGAAACCTAAAAATGATTTTTAAATACCTATTCAATAATACCCCACTTGACATAGTTCGTCGATATTCATTTTTTTCTTTTTCACATTATGGAATCTATTAGCCCCCATATTTAATTTTTTTTATGTCACGTATCTAAGAACACTTGGACTAATAATACGAATCTAACGATACCTTAATTAAAGAAATCCATGGAGTGGTTTGGAAGATATGAGGGAATTAAAAATATTACAAACATACAAATATAAGCGCGAAAAACATAACCCTTTCCTTGCAGTCGGGTAAAAATTAATTTACTCTGTGCCAGTTTTGTTTAATTAATGTAAGCAAGATTAAATCTTAGCTATTTCGAGTCTTATATAATTAAGCGAGCTTTGTTATCTCATAAATGTTATGTACATATTTATAAGAATTTTATTAGAGTCAACGTAAAAAGTTGTACATTTATTTTATAAATAATTATTGTTTAAAAAGACCTAAAAGAAAAATAATTAATAGTAATGAGTATTTTTATTAGGTACTATAGAAACGAGTATTAATATGAATAATTATGAACTCATTGTTGCATTTCAATACTTTTAGTAGGTCTTAAGATTTAGAGGAGCTTCATAGAGGTCATACTTATTGCTTAATAAATAGTTTGCTTATGATTTTTAAAATTTATATTAGGTATAGACTTAAAATTGTATCTAGCTATAAAATTACTTTCTTTTCAATAGAAATCAAGTGAAAACTTTATCAGTTAACAACTGATAATAATCCTACTGATTAAACGCTTAAAATACGTCACGTTTTTTCATTACTCTTTTATCAGTTTGAAGCGATAGCGGTAATTTATATCGCGTCATACACGTAAAATCGCAAAAGGGGCTAAGTTCAGCAGAAATAAAGAGGTCGTCGGCGTCGTTGATAAAAAAATGAGATCTAAACGTGTCAAATAATTTCGTAATAGTTTATTTAGCAATGGTTATATGAATACCTTTTTTTTTAACGTTGGGAAATGCATTTACGCACGAGGTTTTATTTTTCATTACCGACGAACCCGAGCAAACCGAAGATGAGCCGCTAGTACAATAAACACGATATCTTCATCAGCTGAACTTTAAGGAATAGATTTTTCTCAAGAAAATATCCTCCCCATATACTTACTTTTAAAACTTATTTTTATGTCGATAAAAGGTAATTTGAGTTAAAAAAATAAAGCATAGCAAGCATATCAACACTATGAAATTACAAAGTTTTATTATATTACTATATAATTTCATGATTGTTTTTCAATCGCAGGAAATAAGTATTTCGTGTAATTTTTAAACGATTTTTTTTTGAAATTTTAGCCTTTTATTACGCTTGGATTCCGCGACATTTTTTGTATTATAAATACCTATAAAGACTAAAAGATCATTTGCGTTTTGCACATTTATTTCAACACCCTGGCGAATAGGTCCAAAGTTCAAACCATACATCATGAAGGTGTTGCAGAAGTTTGTTGTCTGGTACGAACGGTAAAGCATCCATCTCGACATCCATTCCGCACCACATAGTACCATATATCTTTAAAAGATAATATGCTCCTCAAATTTACTCGAAATATGAATTTCGAGACGACAAAAACTTTACTCTCATTTGTGACCATGTTTGCTGTAAAGCGTTCTAAATATCCGGAAAAAAACTATATAAAACCGCGACAGAATCTGAAAAAATTGCTTTCTTTTTTTTTTTTTTAAATATAGCATTTACAGTTGTTTGGTGTTGCAGATATTCGGAACAGAAGATAAGTTAGCAGAGGCGCTCGCGATTTTGCCCCAAACGCTGCAATCGTGTGACGAAGCCTACAAACGTGTAGAACAACTCTACACGGACTTCGATTTCCACGGTTTGCCCTAAGTATTATTGAGCATTTATGCATTGTAAAATAATCTCAGAAATATACAAGGTGTTTATGTTTTATATGTCCAAAGTATGGGAGCTGCTCAAGTTATTAATATATTTCTCACATTATTCGTAATTTTTATATAGGTACTACTAGTGAGCGTATGTTACATTAACTTTAATTGGATTTCTATATGATACCTGTATACAAATCACCAAAAAATACACTAATGTTTTTAAAGCTTACACATTTTACTGACTGAAACTTATTTATTGAGCCAGTTACGCTTTTTAACATCACGTTACGTTACGACCCTTAGCAAGTCTAGTAAAAAAGCTATTATATGCTATAGATATACCTATAAATGTAAAATAAAAATAGGTATTAATAAATTTAAAAAAAAATTGTGCTCAGTTTATAAAACGTTATACATATTATCATTTTATTCTAAAATATGTAGGTCATTACTCAGCTTAAATGTTAATATTGCTATCGTGCCATTTTAAATATGTAGCAATATGTAGAATTACATACGTTTCAAATTTGTACGGCCGACATCTTGTATATTTTTGATAGAGTACCTACCATCTGTTGACAGCTTGGTAAATGACATCCAGTGATGGTGTTTTATATTATTTATTATTTACGCGCCAAATAGTAAAATTTTAAATTAGTAATTAATTTTATGCCTGACTTAATTTTTTTTCTTTACTTCTAAGTTTTTTTTTCTATAGATTTTTATTGTTTTACAATTATGTTGGTGCTTATCAGCTTATATGTTATCTATATTCATATAAACTTCGCGTAATCAGTAGTGTTTAGCATAATATAATTTCAAGTTTTATGAAAAAAAATACAACTAAATTTTTATTTTTTACTATGAATTTTACCTACTAGCGGATCACTCTTGCTTAGCTTAGTGAAAAACAATAACAAATCTATCCCACGGCAACCGTACATTTTTTCGGCATAAAAAGTAGCCTATGTGCTTATTCCAGCCTATAATAATCTATCTCTGTACCAAATTTCATCTAGGTCCGATCAACCGTTCTGGCGTGATAACAACATCCATCCATCAAACTTTCGCATTTATAATATTAATGGGATGGTATTGAACGACAAAATGGCGTTAAATTACATGCTTCAAATAGTAACATCATGTACAGACTACAGTATTAAAACCCAGGGATTTCCTTAGTATTTATTAATCAGATTTATCAGCCTTTTAAAGTGACGATGAAGTTATGAGTTTTTATCTGGTTTATTATATTATACCTAACTATATGTTAGGTATAATATAATAAACAAGATAAAAACGTGTGAATCGATAATAATTACAGTGATGATTGATAATATTTAAGTATACCTTCTAAAAAGAAATATTTATATATAACTTAAATTTAAATGACTATGTATTTCCAAAAAATATTTTATTTTCATTAAAAAATTAAAAGACTAATGGCCGATTTCACCAACGTCACCTAACTTTAAGGGATCCCCTAAGCATAGTTAGGGGGCTGTTAGAGGACAGTTTTTGTTTTACCGACAGTTAGGGGTCACCTAAAAATTTTTTTTTTATTAAAATGCCATCTAAATATAAGTACTAGAAACACAGACTCTGACGATGGTAAACGAAATTTAATTTAGGGGCTAGTTTAGGGGAACTTTTAAGCTAGGGATCTCATACGTAGGTGTTAGCTTAAGTGATGTTGGTGAAATCGGGCATAAAAGTCTTAAATTAAAGTAATAAGAAACAGCGTATGGAACTATAAAAATGAAGCCAAAATTATGCTTTTCGAATCTCCACGGCCAAGGAACCTATTTATATTTCATACAATAAAACGAGCTTTTCAAGCTTTTAAAGCTTCAATGAAATAAAACTACCTGCATAATTCTTACGTATTTAACTTACGGTATTAATGTAAATGCTTTCGAAAAGTGCAATTATTGTTAAACGACTAAAAATATGTATTATAAGCTTTTACGGCGCTATCTATTTCTTTATTGTACATGCTGGTCACTAGGATCTAGATGAGGGATTCCCAAACTATTTTGGGCAAAATACCATTTTCCAAAATGCCTCAGATCCCCAAAATTACTTTAAAAATCCTATTTATTTTTAATCCTAGTTTTTTTCCTATTGGTACAAAATATGTACTTACCAATTTTAAAAGCCTTGCACGCTTATCGACTTGTTTTGTTTTTTAATAGTACAACAATAATACTTCCTACAAAAATATTCCTCATTCTTATAACAAGTTGGTGCACGTAACGCGACATAAACAGTGTCTTGAAAGTTTCAAATAACAACTTGTGTTAATTAATAGGGGTCGATTTTTAAATCTCATCGACCCCCAAAATCAGTTTTCGTTCGGTCAGAACGAGTTATGAAGCATCTAGATTCTAGTGGCTAGCATGTTCATTGTACAGCTGCAGGTAATAAAGTAATGGGTTTTAGCCAGGGTATTGTTTACATTAAACCCCATTCTACGATAACAGCAAGATAGCAAAGTAGCTGCAGCAGCTATTTTCCGTCTTCCATCGCTCGAGCTTGAAAGCGACAAAGAAAGTGAAATGGCTATGTAAGCAATGTCACGTTGTCGCAAACGTTTAGATCAATTTTTACACTTTTACTAAGTGGCATAATGCAAGCATAGTAATAGAAATGTCAAAATATTTCTCAGTTGGGAAGTTTACAGTTGTCAAACTCAATCGAGCCTCTGAGAGTGCTTTATACGCACCGTCTTTCCTGCGCTACTCTTACCGGGGGTGCACTAGTATTTGCACAAATACTTGCTTACACTATAAAACTGTCATAATTCGTTGGCTCACTATTACAAGGTTATATGTGTCATTAGCTACAGTTTTGCAAAAACAAACCACTAGATAGCGGCACTTTAACTATAAGATATTCAATTTTACATAGTTCTGTTGTTTTTTCTTACGATAACAGAATAGCGAAGTTCTATGTAAAAATTACTAAACTTCATTAAAATTTACATAGAACCTTGTAATAGTAAGCCAACGCTCTCACGTATAATATGAAACTCGGTGAGTTTGGGCGCCGTGTCCGAAAATCGAGCAGCCATCAGTATTTTAATATTCTTCTCTTTCATAACTAAGCATCTTTTTTATTGTGTGTATAATATTAAAAATATAATATTTGAAGAATCAATATTATATAGTATTTATTCCGAAATTAAAAATATAACCTTACAAATATTTAATTTTTGTTATGTTTTTCAGAGATTATAATTTTTATATGACGTTTTCCTATTATAATATTGATCTCATACAATGGCTAATGCTTATCAAAATTATGTTAAACCCACGATTGTTCATATAATTAAGTGTATACAAAATTGTAATGTGTATATAATGAATGTTTCGTCTAGTTAATGATAGTCCAGGGAAATTGGGTTTGGCATATCACTTACAGTTAAAATTATATTATTTTTTCATAGTTATTATTAATATATTACGTTAATTTAATAAAAATATCTATTCGATTTGAAAACC
This sequence comes from Brenthis ino, assembly GCA_921882275.1. Lineage (NCBI taxonomy): Eukaryota > Metazoa > Arthropoda > Insecta > Lepidoptera > Nymphalidae > Brenthis > Brenthis ino. Next base: position 8,636,713 of record OV170221.1, read on the forward strand.
AAAGACTTAATGGATAGAACATTATGAAATTATAAAATTTTCTTTATTATGTATAATGTATGTATATTATATATGACATTCGAATTTCTCTGGTCTATAATTTGATAAAGAAATGAGCTCAAGTGCAACTATTGCTCAGTTTACAAAATACAGTCGGTGTACCGTCAAGTGTCAATTGGATGTAGTTTAGCGTAATAGATCCAACCACAAAAACTTACTTTAGGTAAAATTGGAGTTTCAGTAAAATTGGTATATCAAAATAACAAGACCATATTATTTTTTTTGAAATTTCTCTTAAATATTGGATTTTTAATCTATTTTATATATATAAGTTGATATGCGCTTTTCGTGGGCTGGATCAATTTTGCATAACTACGTCCAATTCTGAAAATATGTCGAACTGCACTTAAGGCCGATTGTGCGTTAATAAAAATTAAAAATCACTTTCTAGATGATCTATGTATTATAAAAAATGTAGCACTTTTGACTTTGTTTATCATTAAATAGGTAATATTAATAAATAAATTGCGATATTATTATATAAGCTTAAAATATATTATAGTGAGTAGCTTTTTTAAATGAACTGTTTGAAAGAAATTTTGTACTGAACACGTTATTAAAGTTTTTTTTTAAACAACGCAATGTCCTGTTAGTAATATAGTGTAAATGAACATTCCCGAACCATTCCTAGAATTGGGAAGCGCGTTGTTTACTCACTGTACCTTTTGTAATTTATAATGCAATAAACGTTTTTGCTGGTTCTATGATGTTTTATTTATATATATTATTTTATTCATAATTAAATAAAACAAGATTGCAGTTGTACTTGTTTTTATTTGATTAATAACTAAAAAGTAAATAATAAGCATATCCCAAAATCAACAGTAAAAAATAAAATTATACAACTTAAGTTTACAACTATTTCTTATTTATAAAAACCATTAATGTTAATGCAATAGATACATACATACTTCTTTCGATCGTTCTTATAGAATAAAAAAAATATATGGACAACTAAAAAAAAATAAACAATTTAAATTCGGAACGGTCATATCATAAAATTATAAGCATATAAAATTATCTTAAGCACTATATTATTATAATCACTTTATTTTTACATATTATACAATGGCGGTTTGTGGCAGTTGCGTATACGAAAATAAAATTACAGTATGTGATGACACAAAGAGAAACGATTTTGTATAATTGATTAAGAAAAAAAAACATTACAATATAAAATTATTTAATAAGCCATGTTAATAGCAGTTTTATTATTTGTGTGGAACCGTAATTCTTTTTCTAAATAAAATTAGCGTAAGTTACTCCTTACAACATCAGATATCTGCCAGTGAAAGTCTCGTCGAAATCAGTCTCGCCGTTTCGAAAATTAGCCGGAACAAACAGACAGATTATTCAGAAACAAAAATTGCTTCTTTCTTATAAGTACATCATTTATAATTGATATGCATTTAGTACAAAGCTGTTATTTTGACATTACAATTTTATTTATCTGTAATATAGATTACTATGTTTAAAGAATATTATGTGTAATATTATATTTAAATTACATTAAAATAATATCTCAGTGGTAACTAAAGCATTTGCGTGTTTCCAGTAAAAATACCCAATCTCGCGAGATAGCATTCCTTACTATTCATCATTGCCATATAAGAAAAAAAAATGAATAATAATAATATTTGTGTAATTTACCACCTTTTATTTGGAATAAAATATAATTTATAACAGTAAGTACTAAAAAAAATATATTATGCAGAAACCCTATACAAAACATGCCGATTCTAGCAAATGGCTAAACTAAATCTACCTTAAATACACATGTAAAATAAATATTCATAATTATTTATAAGGTTATATGAACAAGTAACATCACATTTCATGGGACATTATAATTAAAATATTATTGCTCGATGAAGTATTAAATGGATATAAAAATGATCACAAAGCCATGACATTGTTAAAATGCATGTAACGTTTGAGCGTCAAATACGATTTCTATTAGGTAAAAACTAACTATCGCCCGCGGTGTTGCTTACATTATTTTTTCCTTAATAATGAATTAAGGATATATGGCAACGATAAAAAATGTATATATTTTATTGCTTTGATTTCGTTTTTATTTGTATATCTATTTGTTTAATAGTAAATTAAAAATTAGTGTCCGTAACACTAGAACTGAATGAAAAAATAATGGTAGTTGTTACGATTTGCAGATAACTCAGAAAAATACATTTTTTTAAGGAAACATAAAAGCGACATATATATATATATGTCGCTTTTATGTTTCCTTATATATATATATATATATATATATATATATATATATTTAAATCTTGTTTTGAATTGAAATACCCATACAGTTTAAATAAAACTATATTTTCGGATTTCCCGTCTGTCCGTCTCGTCAATCTCTCCCGTGACCATGATTGTTGTAAAGCATTCGAAACGTAGAGAAACAAAAATCAAAATAAATCCGCGAAGTAATCTGAAAAGAGAAAGAAAAAAGATATAGAAAGAATGTAACAAACAAAAGATAAAAACAATTATTAGTTATTTAAATTATAATATATACATTATGCAACATTAATAAAAACAAGAATGTACAGACACATCTCCATTATTTTCTTGCTTCTTTATATATACAGATGTAGGTCAAGCTTGAGGCGGTTCGTCCAAGGGGTTCGCTTGGGGGAGATCATGTAGCTGTTCCTCCCTGGTCGAGGAAGAACCGCTCCTGCTGGTGGATGACGAGGTGGATGATGAGGACTCACATTGATCAGAGGTGCCTGTGTCCCTGGAAAATATTTAAAATATTTAGCACTTGCGTTGTTAGCTTAGTTTGCTGAAGGCATCAATCAAAAAAGTACTATATACACAATCAGCGATAAAAAATGTCCTCACCTAATGAGCGCAAATTTGAACATTTAAGCGTGATATTAATTTAATTTTTTTTTTGCGAAAACAACTTTAAACATTGTATTTAAGGTTTAACTTACATTGTCGTATATTTATTTCAACTAGAACAATTACCTAAACACAATTGGTGACAGTTTTAAGAGAACTTTGATTGAACTAGATTGTGTATCTAGTACTTTTTGATTGATGGCTGAAATACATTTTAGTCAACTTTGAAAAACTTTGTAGCGAATGCTGTATAATAAAAACACTCGCAATATACTCTCTTAGATTTACGCGAATATTTGACATGTTAAATAAAACTATTTCATCAGATTTTTTTACGGATTTATTTTGACTTTTGGTTCCTGACGATTCGAATGCTTTACAGCATTCATGGTCAAGAGAGAGACTAAGGTTTTTGACCTCTCAAAGGTATTATTTGTTACAGACAGCATCTACCCACAAAATTACAGAAATTATATGAGTGCAGTGTATAAGGAGACTGATAATACCGAACTTACTTGTGAAATCCATTGGTCTGACACGTGTTGTATCCTCCACAGTGCTGACATTTCAGCCCCACTACATGGAACTTCACTGTTGAAAGCTGGAAAATAGAAAATTTTTACTCAGAAGTTAGAACCAAGAGATTTCATTTGAAAGTATTTATAACTAGTTCAAATAAATATCAATAGATAGCGTAAAATGTATGGAGTTATTGTTGATATTCATAAAACCGAAAATATGTATTATATCTATATATGTATATAAATCTTAGAAATAGCATTGTTTTTTTAAATTAAAGATAATAACTCTCTACTATACAGTACAACAAGTATTGGTCGTTTGAACAAGACGTAAGCACTAGTGATGTGCTGGTTCATTAAAAATGTATATCCACGGATACAGATACGGAACTCATATAACTAGCTACCTATCGTAAATGTTCAATTTTTTTTTTAATAAGCATACCATAAAGATTTGTCTTGTTTGTAACTCACTACATAAAATAAATGATCTAATTTTCATCTTGTGCAATACAAATGTATCAAATATATTTGTGATTTTAAGAAATAAATAAATATAAATATTAATTTAAATGGTGTTCAAAAGTCATTACTATCTACACTTCGAATTTCATTCACTTTATAAAATATAATGATAAAATCATCCAATCAAAGTCCGTCAAAATTGACGGATACGGACCCAGATCCTTTTTTATCCCTCGGATATCCGGGCATACGGATACGGATATCCAGTGCATCACTAGTAAGCTACTAAGATGACGATTAGTGTGACCCATACCTTATGGCAGTCTTTACATAATATAGTGGTCTTGTAATCGGCGTACTCGGGCGGCATCGGCGTCGCGGCCACTTCGGAGTCCAAATAGTTCCACAACTGTAATGTAGATAGAAAATAGTATAAAAAAATATATAAACACGGTTCAAATTTATAAAGATATTAATTACCTCCTCTATTTCAAAGTCGGTCAAAAAATTGTTCATTTGAAAGTACTTACTTAGAGACGTTTCGGTGATATCAGATATTGTTCCATATAAAAAATATCTCTAAGTTAAATTAAACTAGCAATATTATTACAGAATTATCAATTTTAACCAAAGCTTTCACATAAGATTGGTACGAATAAAGGCAATAAAGATAATAAATCTCAACCAAAATCAAATGCATGACAATTTCAATTCAACTTTCTTGTTAATGGCTTCAAAGCGGGCCAATTAAGTACAGATTACTTCAGCAATAACTCACAAAGGAGATTGGTCGATAAAATAAGATCATTAAAACTATATTAAATTATAATGTGCAAAAAAGGGAGTAAACCCCTTAATAAACCTTGAACCTAAACAAAAGGCAGCACAATACAACAACTTGAATATATTTAACGATTTTTTTAATTTTTTTTCTTTCATTTTATTTAAAAAAAACATTTGGTTTTGTTAATTAGTTTTACACCTATTAACTTTAAGTAATGCATACTGTCAACACTGTTCTAGTGCATGTTGTGTTCTCCAGTAATTGAGGGTACATTTTAAATATTGTCCAAAGAGCTTGTATTTTTTGTATTTTTATATGTACCTCTGTTGGAGATCCTTAATAAATAAATACAAATACTTACGTTGGTCATATCAATCATGCTAGTTTGACAGGTGGGGCAGGCGTAGTGACCAGATTTCAGCATCTGTTCGAAGCAGGGTCGGTGCAACAAGTGTCCACAGTCCGGAATGTGGCAAGGGATACGGGATGTGTGTATATCCTCGAGGCACACAGGACAGTTTGACCGGGATACGTTCTCAACACACTGAAAAGTTTAATTTACAAATATTTTACCAGTTTTTTTTGCCATGGTATTTATGTGTATCTCACACATGAAAAAGATATTGGTATCATATTTTGCTAGAGACCAGGGCGTTTTTTATAGATTAAAGAGTTTATTTTTGTAAATTATGTAATACAATAATTGATAGATGACTAAAAATTATTATATATTATTTTAAAAACAATTATTATTACTTATTAAGTACTACTGTTTCTTAAAAGCACAGTTTTTATCCACATAGGTATTTTTATTTATGCAAGTTCCAGCAACATGATAATGACTCGGACAATAGTAAGAACATTTATTTCAGGTGAATTCCCCTATTTTATTGATGATATCATCATATTATAATGTTTATACATGAAATGTTTGTTTTTAATAAGGGTATATACACACGATGTATTTTGGACACACCGTCGACGCGCGGTTTATGCTATTTTTTATCGGTATGAACACAAACAGTCTTTTGTAAGTTTTATTAAAGCAGACCACTCGCGGTCGTCAATTGCACGTACTGTACCGACGCGTTGAAAACTCGTCGTATGTATAGGCCCTAAGCATTCTTGCCAAGTGGTTTCTATTAATAAGTTAAGAAGTGTTGTTAAAATTAATAAATAAATGTTAAAATAAATAAAATGGCTCCAGTTGCATATATTCAATATATATACACTATTGCCAAGAAATAATATTCCATTGTTAGGCATTGTTAGAATAGTATAGTATCCAATATTAAATTACACAATTAAATGCAAACACCATCATGAAAAAAGGTGCTTCTACCAAATTTTATGTTATATCTGTTGTATAACTGCTGCAAAAGTATTATGAAACTACTCACTCTGTGGCCTACACGTTGTAATTGCACTGGAAGGCACATGTTACAGCGTTCACAATGGAAGAACCGGTCTCTTCCTCCCACACGACATATACCACAACCCTCACAGTGATATTGCTTTTTATCTTCATCATCAAATAAGTTGCAAATAAGGCATGTATACTGAAAATAAAAAGTTTATATTAACTAAAACAAATATATTTTTATATATTTAGATTCTTATACTTATAAGCAACTATGTAAATATTACTTGGTAGCTAAAAAAGAAAACAAAAACAGACATATATAATATACATTCTTATAATTACAGCTTAAAAAAATTTAGTCGCATAATAGTTACAACTTACAATTATTCAAAAATAGTGTAAAAAAAAACAAATAATGTTTATTGTTTAATTTCATATTTCATACATAGATTTTTTCTTTTGACATTAATACAGCACCATCTAGTTCCATGGTAAGCTGTGAGAGTTGAGTTATGGATACCAGATAGTTGATACACTACACATATATAACTTTAAATACAAAGTATAAACACATGAGTCTTAGTCATGGAACTGGAGCACAAACATTTGTGCTCATCACACAAATGAATGCCCAGCAGGACTCGAACCCGCGACCACTGGCCCATCAAGTACGGTCAACACAAACTAAGCCAAACATGTTGTCAATTAGAGAGTATTTTGATATTTTTTAATTTAATGTAGTTCATTACTTCTGGCTAATTCATATAATAAATAAAAATATTAATATCTAAGTTAATGAACTTTCAATAGTTATATATTTACAATTGCTGAGTGATGATGTAATAAGCATAAAGTAGTATTGCACTAAAAGCTTCCTGTAAACAAACTAGTGGGCGGGTACATACTCACTAAATATAACTATATAACATGCCAAAATTTTGTTACAATTTAGGCAATGAAAATTATCAACTTTTATATACCTTGCCAAATGTCACACCACAATTGGAGCATTCTGCTTGGACCTTTTGTCGAGTATCACATTCTGTACAAATCAGCTCTGTAACCGATTTTCTGTTGAAGTAGTGTGCTTCATTTTCGTCATGACAGTAGCGGCACATGTACAACTTGTTGCAGCATGGTGTCTAATAAATTATATACAATATAAGCTTTTTTTTATTAAAAAGGTTGAATTTATGAAGCAAGTCATTACTAAAAATGTATTAATAAGATAATGTTATCCAATATACCAGTTAATACAAAAAAGACATTTTACATATAATTAGTTTAAATAATGTTTAAACTAGAACAAGACATTTGTTAATCATTATTAGATTTGTGGCCTGTTATTGATGGCACTTCTAAAGCATATTTTAAGTTAGAAATACTGATACATAAATGACCTATAAATATTTGTTAACTGATTATCTCTTTTTATGTGCTTCCACCATATGAATTTCAATATTTAATAAGACAAAATAAAAAAAATATATATGTCCGATTTCACCAACATCACCTAAGTTTAAGGGATCCCCTAAGCATGGTTAGGGGGCTGTTAGGGGACAGTTTCTGTTTCACCGACAGTTAGGGGTCACCTAAATATTAAAAGGCCACCTAAATTTAGGTGCTCGAAATATGGGCTTAAAGAAGATCGTAAAACGAAATTTCATTTAGGGGCTAGTTTAGGGGACTTTTAAGGTAGGGATCCCATACGTAGGTGGTAGCTTATGGGTTGTTGGTGAAATCGGGCAATAATTGCTCAAACATGTCTTAATTTATTTATAATCCATTTGGCTTGTTGATAAGAACATCACATTTTTTTTGAAATTAAAAAGACAATTCTTTTAATTTCAAGTTCATTGACGTGTTTTTGTTCTACTAAATGTGCATATCACAACGAATTGCAAGGTTCCTGCGTAGAAAGGTTTAAATATAGACATGAGTGTTTTGAACCCGGTAGCGTTTTTTTGTCTTAATTATGTTTAATATCTATTTAAAAGGAGATATTCACAAATGCAACTTACCACAAATTTAGCTCTTCGTTTATAATGAGCACAACCAATACGTTTTTCACTAATTTGTTCAGTCACAATTGAAGGTTCACCATTAGTAGATTCTTTGGTATCTTCGGACATTTTAAGCAAATTTCATATAAAATACTACCTGAAATATGTACAGTGAATCGTTTCAAGGTTAATAAATGTAGCTGATGAATAGACTCTTTCAATTAATACATTTTATTGGATGGTAATCATACGATAATGAACAACAGTTTGCTAAACGTGACAAGTTGACAACTAAACATTTGACCATGGATGACAAATACAACATTTGACAGTTTGACGATGACGATTGACGGAATGGAATTGACGGTTTAGTTATGTGTTTAGGTTCAGCATTAAATTAAAAAAGTAATTTTAGTAAAAATTTCTTTGTTAAAATTATTCTTAGTTATTTACTTTTTCTTTTTTTCTTTACTTATTCTTAGTTATTTATTATTTAGTTTTAAGAAATATTCATCAGTTCATATTTGCATCCGCGTTATTAGCGTAACAGTCAATGTGAGTTTTGCGACCAAGGCAGAGATAATTCTAATTTACTTTGTCTATGATTAATTTTTTGGCATTAGAACATGCATTAGAATCATAGAGTATATTGATTAGAATTTAAACTAAAAAAAAATACAACAATGGAAATTTAAAATGTAATTTACACTAAAATAAAAATAAACAAACATAATAATTCAAAATTAAACAGTAACGATGAAGTTAATACTTTTACTTCTATTTGTACTTGCAATTCACAATATCGAAGGTTTATTACCTCCAAGATTTCAATGGAAAACTATTGATTTCGCATGGGAGGCTCGGGCTAGAGAAGCTGCAATAGCTTCAGGGGATTACATACCTAAAAATAATATGCCTACTGGAATTGCGAGATGGAAAGACAAGCTTTTTATAACTATTCCACGATGGAAAAAAGGTTTGGAAAAAAACTTTTGTAGACTTTAATTTCTCAAAAGAATGATTAAAATACTTAATACACTATTTTAGGAGTGCCTTCTTCTTTGAATTACATATATCTCAACGGTAGTCAATCTCAGCATCTCAGTCCATATCCTAGTTGGGGAGATGCGTTTGTATCTGATAAGGCGTGCTGTATAAAATCCAATAGCACTGTTGTATCTACTTTTAGAGTGCACGTGGACAAGTGTGATAGACTGTGGGTAGTTGATAATGGGGTGGCGGATATGACAAGTAAGATTTTTATACTTGTTTCTAGATGGAGTTTTAGGTAATAACTGAACGATTGAACCTTAACATCAGACATGTACAACCTATCTAAACATAGCTATATATTTATATTAAAAAAAAAACTTAAGCTTGCAACACTAACTGTAACTTGATGGTAACAGCGTTGCGTACGGACGTGTATGATTTTGAAAAGATTTTTTTCCATTGTTACGCAATTTCCTTTAAGTAAGTTTATAAACTACAAAGGGGAAGTGATATAATATTACTCCGGTTTTTTATTGTCTATTTTTGCTTACACTGAGTCTAACGTATTAGTCACCTACTCAATAATTCGATTCAAGACCAATATTTGATTTTACCCCAAGTGAAAATCGAACCCGCAAGATTACAAACATTAGGTACTCTATGGACGCTGGCAGACACACCCCGTTTTTTTATGCCATTATATATGCCTAGAGGCCAATTAACACGTGCATTCTCTATTCCCTTCACTCTCAAATACCGATGGGACGATACTTCGACACGATCGATAAGATCAGGCGTAAGACCGATAGCTTTACGTGCTCTCCGAGGCATGGGGGTGAAACACCGCCAATTTCCCAATTCCGAGTTGTTACTGGGACTTTCTTAACAAAAAGACCTGGTGACTAAACTTAGCCCGACCTGGGACTCGAACCCAAGACGCTAGCCACTACATAATTGAGATAGTCACTTATCATTACCTTTTTATTATTTACTAATAAAATTTTTATATAAAGACGAATTAAAACAAGTAACAGCACCAGCCATATTAGTGTTTGATCTGAACAAAGATACGTTGATACACCGGTATGTGATTGATGATGAAGTATTAAGGGACTCCTCTGTATTGACGAGTATTGTAAGTTTGCACTATTTTTAGTGTATCTATTGCCAACACGCTACAACATATTTTTTTACGTTGGAAAATGTACTTATTTATATATCCCAGCTGTAAAATGGGTGGTAAACTGGAGACTCACCGGTTAGAAAAGCCTGTACTACTCACTAAAACTCAACTGAACCTTCCCCGTGGCCATTGAGCTTATATGAATGTCAATTTTACTGTTTTATTAAAACTAAATTTTATTATGTAACAAATAGCTGATTCGACAGACATTGTTCTGTTAAAATTTCAATTATTGCGCGGTAACAATAAGTTTGAATTCCGTCACATTCAAAGAGATGGTGTAGCTTTTTGGTTAAAATAATATTATTTTTTGTTATGTGTATTGTAGAAAGTAAAATGAGTACTTTTAAAGTAAATTCTATTCAGTTGTTTAATTATATTTCAGGTGGTAGACATTGTCGGTAGAGATTGTGACGATTCATACGCATATATACCAGATATGGGTTCAAATGCGCTAATAGTATACAGTTTGAAACAAAACGACGCTTGGCGCGTTGAAAACCATTATTTTCATTTTGATCCGCATTCTGGTGTTTATAATGTGGGTGGAGTTAACTTTTACTGGAGTGATGGCATATCTTCGGCTGTTTTGACACCTTCGAAGAAAGCTGGGTTAGTTTATATCACGTATAGAAAAAGATTGTGATTATAAGGACGTCGCTTATTTTCCCTCTAACTGTTCTTGTTTTCAAACTATCGCGGTCTTCGCTCACACTCGCCATTGTAAGCCGCATAAAAATTTAAATATTTACTAAAACATTTTACTACTTCGTACTTTATTTTACGTATATATTATCTAATCGTTTTTCTAACATTAACACCTCCAGGTAAATTTCTAAGAAATTAATTAAATTTCTAAGAAATGTATTGTTAAGTGTAACGCCGGGCCGCGCCGCCGGCGTGATTTCATTCTTTATCTTCGCTAGTACCGTGTTACCCGCCGTGTAATAAATACATAATTCACCATTGCAACACCTCATGGAAAGAAGCTGCCAAAAATAACTAAAAATATGGAATATTTTTAAGCCTCAGAATACGGAACAAATTTCTGAGTTTTAAGCCAAAAAAATCTATTCACAGAATCATTCAAACAAAACATCCATTTTGGCCTTTTTTTAAAATTCAATAACTTAGTTTTACTATGGTGTATAAAAGGGGTTTTTATGTGATTCTTTAGTCTTTTATGTTTATTTTAAAAATATGTAGTAAAAATACATATAAGATTCATGCGAGAGTCAAACCAACGACCTGTGTTGTGAAATTATATTTTTGAAGCTCGAAAATATTACTGTCATTTTTATGTAATATTTTAACGTGAGATTGACTCCCCTTTTAAAGTCATATAAATACATAAATTAAAACATAAAAACGTAATTTTATTTATACGTATTGCTTTAATATTATTTTTATTGTATTTAAAGCTTTCGTGACTTATATTTCCATCCTACGTCGAGTACGAAACAGTTCCGTATGTCAACAAAACTCTTGCGTGATAAACATATGCCGAGGGAAAATATATTTTCTGGAGTCGAAGTAAGTTTAGATTAAATAATTAGGTTATTCAATTTGAATCCGTCCAGCTTTACAGCAATGCATTAGATTTATAATTATTACGAGTTGAAATATACTTACGCAGTAGGTATGTGTGCTAGGATAGAAGTTTGTTTGTTTGTTTAACTAACGTTTGCTCTCGGCTCTGTCCGAGTATTTTACTCATTGCTCCGCTTCTCAAGCTCGTAGCGAGCTTCTACAATAAAAATACAAAAATTACAAAAATAATTATTTACGTCTGATGGGTTACAGAGATTAGCGTATTTAAACACATAAACCACCCTCCAACTTTATATTTTCAACCGACTTCAAAAAGTAGGAGGTTCTCAATTCGACTGTATTTTTTGAAGTGAAACTTCTTTAGAATCGTTGATTTGAAACTCGATGCAACGGAAATGCGACAGTAAAAAGAGACAAACATATAAATATATAGGATTAAGCCGGCGATAGAATGAGATAGAATACATTGCGATGATGCCATGGTAACCGTTGTCATGGTAACCGTTGTTATTTGATAGAATACATTACACAGGAAGTGAAAAATAATAAAATTCATTACTGATTATTATGTAATGTTTATATTTATATCAAATAAAATGTAAAATAACTTTTAAACTTGGTAAAAATAATATAAAAAAATCCTTATGATTATCCTACTCCTGATACTCTATATTCATATCATTTTCTGAAGTTTCACTTCTACGATGTGTGAATTGCACATTTTTTTTTATGTTTGTTACCTCAGAACTTCGTCATTTATTAACCGATTTGGACATTTTTTGTTTTGTTTGAAAGGGTATACTTCCAGATTGGTCCCATTTAAATTTCAAAAAAAAAAACCACCCCTAAGGGTGGAAAAATAGCTAATGATGAATTTAACCTACTTCTAATTGTTATATTGACTTGAAACTTTGCAAGTGTTTCTATTTCCGTTGATAGTACATGGTTCGGTATTGTTGACCTGATCTGATGGTAAGGCCAGAAGGTGGATAGGTGGAACTCTTCAACGACTAATAGTAGATACTTTGAGTTTGGGCTTATTTTGTTTAATTTGACAAGCCTAATCTTACTTTGCTACTACTGTCTACACTAAAAAGGGAAAAATAAAAAGTTTTTAACAAAAAAATAAAAACCGACTTCAAACAAAAGCACTAAAAAGTAAAAAATAACTGATTTCATTTACTATACATACCTAATCAAATATTTTCGAAGTCGGTGTGCTTTGGCTAAGTAATTAAAGCCTACCTATTAAATACATACCTAATCAAATATTTTCGAAATCGGTGCCAGCCCATACAAAGCAAAGCTTATTTTTATGTTAAAAAGTTTTTATAGTATACTTCAGTAGTCGTATCTAGTAGAGTTGCTTCAGTAAAACTTCTAAATTTTTAAAAAAAGTTGGAATTTCGGTGAAAAAGTATTTTCCTGCTCTTTTTTCGGACAGCTTGTTTTCTACATTGTTTTGATTTCTTCCATTGACGTGTAAAAAATGAAAAAAATATCATATAAATTAAATATAATATAATTATTGCAATCAAATACTCGTAGATTTTTTACGTTTGCTTTTGTTTGTTTATTTACACTTTGTAGGTTTTGGGAGACAGGGGACCAATGTCCCAGGCTACAGCGTGCGATTTCGATGCAAATAATAACGTCTTGTTCTATACACAGGCACAGTATCTTAATATTTATACTCTCGTTTTTTTTTTAATTTAGATTGTACCTAACGTGTATAAATTGCATGTATGTATGTAAGTAAATAATATTTGTGATTACATACGTCGCCATTTTGTAAAATTTTCTTAGTAAAAGCGCCATTTTTAGTTGTGTAATAATGCTTGTATGAGAATAAAATATTAGTTTTAATTAATAAAATAAATAATATGTAGCAGTCTTAAACTTTAGACGGTGTGTGAGACATTTCGTCGGTTTTCCATATTTTTTTAATATTTTTACATTAACAAATGAATAGTTCTTGTAGCTTATTTAATTATTATACAAAGTAATATATATGTGAAAAACATATAATATATGAAATTTTATGAATAATTTTAATAGCTAAGCAAAAATGGCGTCAGTTGTTGGAACTTGGACAGACCACTATCGCACGAAAATGTTCCATTGATTATAAGTGATTGTACAATGCTGGAATTTCCGAACGATATAAAGGTTAGAATCAAACTGAGTGTATTATTATAATATTAATTTGATTGTCCTGTACCGTGTGTTTGTTGGTGTATCGGTATGTTCTTCTTTTAGCAGCATCATAATAATGTCCTGGTCTCACTGAGGTTGCCAAAGTTTTCTTTTCGAACGAACTCTTTCCTTTTTTTTTTTTAATGGCTTCCTTCGTTTTCAATAAAATGATATGTTTCATGAAAAGAAAATATATTTGTAAGTTAGCAGTGTGTGTGTGTGTGTGTGTGTGTAAGTGTATGTGTGCGCGCGTTTGTTACTCCTTCAGGTGTAATATAATGTAAATGTTTCTTATTGCTTCACGAACTAGTACTATAACTCGCGTCACCAAAAAAGAACGCTGGCTGTCAAGCTGCGCAGAAGCGATTTATCGGTCAAATTGGTGGTAAGAATTGGGGCGCGAGGCGGCGCGGGGCGGCGGGCGCGCTATTGGTTAGTCAGTTCGAAATACCATCGCGCACACAAAAGTTTTTAATTACGAAATGGTTTTATATATAGAAAAAAGAAAAAATGTTTTTGACGTATATTGTTTTACAAAGTGAGAGTCTAATAATAATGCAGTTAATAATTAAAAAGAATGTATTAAACGTATTAATTTATTTTTTTGTAAGTAGATTAAACATTCTGCACTGAATCAAACATATTTAGTAATGAATAGAATTCTATTTAATGATATTCTATCTAATATATTTTTCAGTGTCCCTACCAATAACTAATATATGAAGCCGCGAGCGAAATGCTATGAAAAATAAAATAATAGGCTTAGTACTTTTGTGTGCGAGTATACCCATGCGCAAACATACCCTCTCCACTTTCTTCCAGCGTTCTTTTTAGATGTCGCGAGTTATACATACTGAAATGGCTGGACAGATTTGGATGAAGTTTAGTATACAGATAGATTATATATAATCTGGACTAACACGTGGGCTAATTTAAGGCACCTAGGGACACATTATTATTTATATAAATAATTACGCCATTATTCATTTTCAAGGTGGACCAAGAAGGTAATCTATGGATATTGAGTAATAGACAATCTCGCTTTTTATACGAGTCTATGGATTTCGATCAAATTAATTTTAGAATATTAACGGCTCCAGTCGACACAGTGATACAAGGCACGCCCTGCGAAAAGTTATCTACTATGAAGAAAGCTTTCAGCTTTATAAAAAGACCCAAATCTAGTAGTAAGTGAAAAAAAAATACTGTCTATGGTCTAAAATATGAAAGACATGTTTGTCAAATCAACATATTGGGCGACTTCAACTAATAAATCGAAACATTACAATTGTAAATCAAATAAAATATTGTAAAAAAGTACATATAAATATCACGTACCCGTGTTCCTTTTCATTTCTTTTTAAGAAGGTAGGTATTCTTTTTATCGAAGTAGTTTTTTTTTCAAATAGGTAGGTAAATAGTTTTTACATAAACTGTAGTGGGTTTGGTATTAATAAGCTATCCCCGATATAGATTATTGATTCTGTTCTTTACCTCCACGGGTTATATGTTGTAAAGCGATGATCATAAGCTAGACGTTGAGGTCAAATTGATAAACATACTAATATTAGCACGGACTAGAGCTAAAGAGGTTTAATTGTAATATAATAATTGATTTTATTATCAAAATATATATTTACTTTGTAATAACTTTAAAATATATAATATAATTATTACACCATTAGGGTGGAGCTTTTATCTATAATTTTATATAAAACAATCTTTGAGATATATTTGAACAAATCGGAAACTGCGCAAATACCTGCGCAAAAACTGAATGAGCAATTCTTGCCGACGAGTACATATATACATTTATTTCGTGTATCTCGGAAACGGCTCTAACGATTTGGATTAAATTTTATATTTATATAAAGTTTTGCTTTATATAGTAGTTTACTTAACAAAAATTTTACAAAAAAAACGCCGAGGTAGGTACTACACACTCAAGTTGAGTACCTACACCTACTACCTATCTTACCCTTTTTGATGCCGATCAATAAAAAGCACAGTAAATAATTTAAATTTAATTAAAATATACAACATTGTAGCTAATAGCTATGTAATTTAAATAAGTCTATGTGTTTGGATATAACTCAAGTGGCGCCATTTTCGTCTCAATTCGTTCGCAATCAGTCTTTTCTAAGGGAACGTGTCGAGAACCAAGTTAACAAATTTTAACTAGCTATTTGTCGCGTTTTTGTTTAGTTTTCTTATTGTATTTAGATATTATATAATTATAAGGATATTTTCAGAAGTTTTTTTTTTATAAAATTGACAATACTTAATTGTATTAGAATGTTTTAGCCATTACCCACCTTATTTTTCAAATGAAAAAAACTCAGTCATATAGTCTCAATAAAAAAAAAAATAAGCAAATTGAACCAAAACTCATGTATAACTATCAAAAGAAACACTTTCGAAAAAATAAACAATACGTAATAATAATATATAATTAATTTATTATATACATTTTTTTTAAATAATGAGTATATTTTGTATACAACTTGGTCTAACTTTGCCATCGTATTTTTTCTAACATTAAAACTGTAATCAGATATCAAAATAAATACAATTATTGTTAAATTCGGTAAACAAAAAATATATAAAAAGCGACCTTTTTAAGTCATATAGAAACACCAGAGATAATTGAAATTTTACCACCAGAGATAATTAATTATATATAATATAGTCTAAATAAATTTGTTGTATTTTATTCATTTCATGATTTTTTTTCTAATTGTTTATTCTTTATCAATTTCTCCATTAGCCATAACGTTTACGTTAGAAATTTTACTACTCAAGTCTCAAATAAATTGCGTGTTTACATACGATAAGTATTAAAATTTATATTTTTAATAATACTGTGTACAATGTACATATAGAAATAATTAAACAATGAAAAATTCAACTTTTATATGTAACCCATATAATATTATCGTCACATTTTACAACCCTTTTCCCTAAAAGTTTTGTTTGATCAAAATCGACTTAGTCGTTTCTAAAATAATTACCTAATAAGAAATATATAAAAAAATATGCATATAGATGCTGTTTGATATAAAGCATCGATCAAAAAAGTACTAGATACACAATCCCATGCAAAAGTTCTCTTAAAACTGTCACCAATTGTGTTTGGGTAATTATTCTAGTTGAAATAAATATACAACAATGTAAATTGAACTTTAAATGCAATGCTTAAAGTTGTTTTCTCAAAAAAATATATTTAAAAGCGCGCTTAAATGTTCAAATGAGCGCTCGTTCGGTGAGGACATTTTTTGTCGCTGATAGTGTATTGTGTGATTGGGAATATTATTATATACATAGTAAACATAGTACGATGAAAATAAGTAAGACGTCACAAGTTCTCATTTGGTTTTAGTCAGGACGTATTTATTGTTGTTATTAAAAAATGAAAAAAAAATAATTAAATCCAATAAAATACAAAGAAAAATGATTAAAGCCTATCACAATTTTCATATAAATAATTAAATATTATATACATTTATTATGTAATAGAAAAAGTTTATATCAATACAACCAGCTTTCTCTAGTATTTCACGTTCGAATAAACAGCAAGAGATTTTT
Source organism: Brenthis ino (assembly GCA_921882275.1). NCBI lineage: Eukaryota > Metazoa > Arthropoda > Insecta > Lepidoptera > Nymphalidae > Brenthis > Brenthis ino. The sequence continues at coordinate 8,654,279 of OV170221.1, forward strand.
TTTAAAGTATCGAGTACATAAACATTCGATAAGAATTACATTTTTTTTTACAAATACTAGCAAAAAAGATTACACAGACTTTATTTAAAGTTTAGATGACTTCACTCTAAGAGATGGAAAATTTCTTTGAAAATATTATCATCCCATGAACCCTTCGTTAATTAAAGAAGGACAAAAATTGTTTCACAAACAAGATACCTCCTAACATAAACAAGAATTAAGTACGTCCTCATTTTTTGTAATCGGTAAAAAATACAAAAAAAGTACAATTTCCATCACGTTATTTTATATGTACTATATATCATACTATCTATACTAATATTATAAAGAGATAAGAGTTTGTTTGTTCCTTTGTTTGTTTGAGGAATTTCAGGAACTACTAATCCGATTTGAGAAAATCTTTTTGCATTAGATTGCCCGTTTGTTGAGGAAGGCTGTAGGCTATATATCATCATGCTACTACACAAGGGAGCGGAGCAGTAATTTTAAATGCCAACAAATCAGGCAGACTTTGATACATTATTGTAAAACTGATGTTTATAATCAAACAAATTTAAGGAGGGTGAAACCGCGGGGCACAACTAGTGCATCATATTATCAGTTCACCGAATCCCTTATGTAAGCAATGTCCATGGGGAGCCCTATTCTTATTTTAATCGAATTAAATACATAAGTTATAAAAAAAAACAATAAAACACGATTCGTATGTAAAAACGCATATTTCCATACATCCAAAAGTTTTATTATAAATTAAGCGAGAAATATAAGGAGTAGATATTTACAATTATTGCTCGAATCTTCTATCATAGGCCATAGAGATGAAATCGATTTGAGAACAAAAAAAAAGCAGTCATGAGGACTGCCGACAGAAGTGAAAACTTAAAACTATAAACAAACAGTTATTTTTGGATATTAATTGTTTGATCTTAAATTAGCAGTTGTAAATTAAAACTGTTTACATTTATCTGGTTTTGACATCTATCCGCACTGAGTGTTAGCGTTAACACGTCACGTGACCATGTCGATGACGACTTACATGAATTTACTCCCCATCCAAACCTGCCTATAGAAGTTTTCACTTCAATAAAACTTACGCCATTTGTATAATAATAATAATATACAATTTAATAGCTATCACGCTATATTTTTTCATCACGTTTAACATCAGTAGTTTGGTTAATTTAACATATTTCATTTTTATAATTTATTCTAATAAAATTCAGTCATCCAAAAAAACCGAATTGAGCTCAAATATATATTTTTTAAGGAGATTGCAAGAGATTTATACAGTGCGATAAGAGATTTACATTTTACAGGAAGTAATAGTTATATTTAATTATAAAAAGCTTTGCAATTCAGTTAATTTGGATGAAAAATAAAATTAACTAAACAAAATGACCAAACTACTTGATTATTTCTAGATCATTCTCTAACTTACGGATTTATCTTTGATAAATCTAATAAGAGCTGACAACTGTAATACATATAATAAATTTTATAAAATATACAAAAAAACTACATAGCATACAAAAAGTATGATAAAAAACATTGAAAGACATTAAATGTTAACTATATCCATGTTTTTTTATATTACAGTTGGCAGCACTGACTTTAATTACACAAACTGTCACTTTAATCGATAATAATTTAATCGGTAATTTAATTAATAATAGCGATAATCACTCGATTGTTCCACATTTCACTCACTCGTAATTCGTAGCTGATTCTAAACTCGTCTAAGCAATAACCGTGCGTAACGAAATGTACCTATTAATTACTAAAAGAAAACATATATACATTCGTTGTTACGTTTGACCCAATTGGCTATTGATTTTGATATATTCTAATGTTGGGTCAAACGTTGGTTCCAATGTATGTATGTAACGTGAATCATGACGTAGAAACCTTAGAATATAAAGTCCATAGAACAATTAACAGCATTATCTGGCCTCGTTTTCAGGTGCTTTATGTTCTGGCGATTTAGATTCGGCGCGTTTTCGTAAAGGCTCGTTGTATTCCCATCCCTCTTCGCCTTTCGGGCTGAATAGCTGTAAATGAAAATGTATCAATGTATCGTTTTGATTTGTAACAAAAATGCACCGTAGTACCGTAATAAGAGTGGCTAACGATAAGTGCATTTGGAAGTGTTGTCTCCCTTAATTTTATCTAGTTTAACAATTTTAAAATTGTATGTTATTAGGTGACAAAATAAAAGCGTCGTCATGATATGATACGACATGATAGTATCACATCACCTATTTTAATCATCACCTATTTAACCTTCCATCGAATCACATCACGTCACGTTATGATGTGTTACGTCATTTCCCTCGCATCCACCCTCTTGTATCTAACATCAGCGCTATCAAATGGCGGGTAAATTAACCGAAAAGCGGGTGTTTTTAGACGATTTTTGATGGCGGATAATTTTGACGGGTATTTCCATTGAGCGGGGTCAAAGCAGATATTTTAGTATAGCTGATTAATTTGATATTTTAAATATTTTTAATGTTTGATTTAATAATTTAAAGCTGTTTAATTGAGAACTGATTACAACGACTTCTTCTTACATTAGTACTATTGTTAATCTATATAAAACATAAATCAATTATTTTAAAAAAACTATTTTCGGGTATTCTGCTTATGGTTGGCGTCGGCAGGATACACCGGTTATTTTACGGTTTATTGGTCGGATAAATCAACGATTGTTATCTGGCTGCCTTGTCTAATATCTCGCCGACGTCAAGTCATGACATTGACGCGTCACGTAATGACACTGACGCATCACGTAATGAAATTGACGCCGCACGTGACTGACCTGCGTGAGCCACTTCTCGCCGGTGTCCAGCCGCCTCTTGGCGGCGTCGCGCTGCGCCTGCTCGAGGCGGCGCTTGGCGGCGGTGGCGGCGTCGGTGTCGGCGGCGCGCAGCGCGGCGGTCACGTGGCGCCACACGCGGCGTGACTCGCCGCCCGCCTGCCGCGACACCGGCGCCACGCGCTTGCGCCGCGGCCTCATGTGCGTCACGTCGAACAGGACTTCGGTGCGCTGTCACATAAGTCATGCTTAATGTCACTTCTTTAATATATTTTTTTAGTTATTAAGTGTTTTTTTTTTATTATTGACGCGACATCGTTTGCGACGTGATGTTTCATGTGCGACACGTTGAAGAGTGAGTCTTTCTGTGCACTGCGATATAAGTGCTGTTAAATGTCACGTCTTTAATTATTTTTTTCTCTTATTTTTTACTGTACGCGATAAACTCAAAAACTACCAAACAGATTTTCATACGGTTTTCACCAATAGACGGAATGATTCATGAGGAAGGTTTAGGTGTATAATTCATTAGTTTTGTGTAAATTGGCTGATTGATTGTTGAAGAGGTCGGAAAAATTCATGCCGACTGGGAGCTTTATTGGCGCACGCCGCGTAAACCAATAGAGTTATATTACATTGTTTTGATGTATTTGTTACGACGATTCGATAGAACAAGTGATTGTGTTTTTGGCATTAGAAAAGTAATTATTTCTTTCAAATTTGCAAGTGTAATAAAATGTTGAATTGAATTTTAGTAAAATGTATAACAAAAAGTAACCAACAGACGCACCCCAGCGAAGGGGTAAGTTGATAATAATTAAACATAAAAAGCTATATCTTACCCCCGTCTCCGTCCATCTTCCCTCCATCCTAGTGTTCCATTCCCCTTGAGCACTGTAATACGGCTTTTTATCTGCTCCGGCAAATATTTCGCAAGTAACGCGATGTTTCTTGCCGCCATAGAAAGGTTTCGTTAGAAACTCCACATTAGCCTTATGTCCCGTCTGTACGCATTCTATGACAACTGAACCGCCGAGTTCTATCCATGGCACTGTCAATATTGATCTGGAATTGTACATAATACTTTCTTAGATTTACGCGAACATTTGACATTTTAAATAAAACTATCTTTTCGGATGACCATGATTGCTATAAACTATAAAGCATTCGAAACGGAAACCAAGAATCAAAATAAATCCGCGAAAACATCCGAAAAGATAGTTTTATTTAAACTCAAAATATTGGTTAAGTGCGAGTCGCATTTGCGTGAAGAAAAAAAAAACATATTTTATATGAGAAATTTTGTCCCGAATTTCGAATTTGAATATAAGCTGTAAAATAAACGCAACATCTTAAAAAGAGGTTTCATTTAGACCTGTTTTCTTTAAATTTGAAAATAATTTATCTATATATACCTATAGCACATATTGTAAATGCTCTACGTGACACATTTATGCCTGTTTAAAGAAACATAGCGAGGAAAACATTATTTGATAGCAAATATGTAAAATAATTTATTTTCCTACAATAAGAATTATGTATATGTGTACTCTAGAGTCTAGAGGATATAATTGAAAATTAATGTTAATAATAACTTCGTACGTATTAAAGTTTGTAACACTAGTGTATTTAAACAAATTAAAAACCTTACACTCTCAAATGTAAACAGCGCAACGCTACTCATAATTATTAACTATGCATAAAATATTTCAAAATTTTACTGTAGTAGACGATTCTTAAACGATTGCTCGTCTAGAGTCTACGTCGTTTAGTTCGCTAAATTATTGACATAATTATTGCATGGAAAAGACTATTAACTAAATTATAAAGAGAAAAGTTTGTGAGGTTGTAGGGGGTAATCTCTGCATCTACTGAACCGATTTAGATGAAATTCGGTAAGAAGATAGTTTGAGGCCCTCGGAAGGACTTTTTATCACGGATATCATCCCTTAAGGGGGTAAAAATAAATATGAAAGTTAGTATTGGGAAGCAAGTACTAAGCTAGTACAATATAAACGAGTCTTATGACCACTATCATCTGACAGCTAATTGGTTTACTGGCAGAACTGAAGGTCCTGGGATCAAGTCCTAAGTCGAGCCAAGTATATTTATTGAGTTTTTCTGTTATAAAATTGATGGTGTAATATCCCCGTGCCGCGGAGAGCACGTAAACTACGTTTAATCTCTCACCGCGAGTGTCGAAGTATCGTCCTACCAGAGTATGAGGGTTAAAGAAATAAAGAGAGCATAAGAAGAGTGCACTTGTCTGTACGAAAGAGTGCTTTATAACATTTATGCAGAAGATTGTCTATCAATAATAATAATTAATTTCAAAAAATGTAACCAACCTGCCATATCCGTTTGGGAAAGTCAACGTGTATTCTTCTCCGAGATCTAACAACGTGACCGTTCCTTTGCCAATGTTGTGGACACCTATGGAAAGACCTAGAAACTTGCTTTTCGTCCACACGTAGGCTTCGAATTGGATACGTTTGTTCACGTGTTCGGCGTAGAAGGCCGAGATGGGAGGATGATGGGACACTTGCTCCGCTACGAAGGAGAGCTGGTCTGGTGAGCACCACGGTACTGGCCCATCGCCTACTTCTTGCTGGAGTAACAAAATATATGTTCAGTTCTAATATCCTTTTATTTAGCATCTTTTCATATATTAAATAAAAATTACATTCGACTGTATATTAAAAAAAATGTTTTATACCTTATAATAATTGTGTGATGCTGAAAATATTTCATCGCTATCCATATATATATATGACACATTTACTACGAGTATAACCCAAATAAGCATGTACGATACACGAAGACTTAGAGGTGAGACTCCTTACTAAATGTGTTCGACAGTAATTTCTTGTAACAGCATCACTATTGTAAGACGTCAAAAGAGTTATCACAGCGATATTCGTCTATTAAAAAAATAAACCCAACTAAAACTCACCTTAGGATTATTCTCCGGGGATTCCCCCTCTATATCCCAGTGGCATCTGAATATCTCGCCCAGTATCGGGTTGTATGGTTTCTTTGCCACTTGTGACTTGCGTCCCGCGTGGTAGGAACTGAGGTACCATCGTACTACTTGCACCATTCTGTCGCGGGGGCTTTGCATGTCTACTATCCTGTACAAAAAAATAATATATTCAACATTAAATTATTACAATGTTTTTCTAAACGTCATTTTTTTATTATTATTGCTAGAGGACTCAGTCATGTACAGGAAAAATATGTACTTACATAATATTTTTTTGAGAACAGTTCATTTTATATAGATATGTAAATAATGACCGAGTACTAAATGATTATAATCGATCACTCGGCGAATACTACTTTTAGTAATCTTACTAATATTATAAATGTGAAAGTTTAGATGGATGTTTGGATGCTTCTTACTCAATCACGTCAGAAAGGCTGAACGGATTTGGATGAAAGGCATAGGCATAGCACATAGGCTACTTTTATTCCGGAAAAATGTACGGCTCCGTGGGACCGATTTGTTGATGGTTCTAGAGGCGAACCGGGGCGAAGCGAGGGTGAGCCGCTAGTGATTTTTAAAAGTTTCTACTTATTTACAATATATAATTTATTCCAAAAAAATCAACAAAGAATTTTAACTCAGAAATGCGCATTCTGGCGTCCCAAATGATTCCATTCAAATAATCGACTTTTGAGTATTACGTCCAGTTAATTGGCTAGAGTTGTTCGATAAAAGGCGAGCAAAAGTAAGATAGATTTCCAGTAAATTTAACTTCAAATTTTTCGAGTAAATTTAAATTTAATTGGAATATTTAAAATCATGAACCGTTTTTGATAAACTATTTAGTGAATAGTTCATATTATTTTTAATCTCTTAATTTTCATCTCCGCATACCTACATTTCAAGAAACCAATATTTTAAAACCGTTAACTTCCTAATTTTAAAGTAATGTAATATATAAAATTCTCGTGTTACACTGTTTGTAACAAAACTCCTCCGAAACGGCTTGACCGATTCTTATGAAATTTTGTGTGTATATTCAGAAGGTCTGAGAATAAGACGTAAACTATTTTTCATACCCCAAAGTGATAAATAAGAGTGATCCACCCCAAAAATTTTATTTTTTATTCTTTGGACAATTTTTCATTGTCATTAAAAATACACACAAACCTAAATGTCCTCTAGGGACGAATCCGAGCGGAGCGAGGGTGAGTCGCTAGTACATTTATAAAAAGTGAATGTTTTTAATATGAGTATGTAACACAAATAAAGACTTACTTAACAAATTGGTCGGGATGGGCGAAGGAGTCCGCGTACATCTCAAGAAGTGATCGCCTTTCCAAGATGAACGTAGGGAGCACTACCTGCGCAGTGAAAAGGAAAATTTAATCAATATATTCATAAATTAAAAGATAATGCTTAAATAATAAATTAAAAAGTAAACATTTACAAAATTCGCATCACATTTTGTACGAATGGTCTATAAACATTTAATACATTATAATGACATAACCACAGAAAATATACTACACTGAGTAGTATAGATAGATACTCTTACTTCATTCGATATTAAAAAGAAATATAATATTGTAAACGATATAGTAAACGAATATTATTTTAAAAGAGCAAGCTCTTGAGTTTCGCACCGGCTCTTCTCAGCAGAACTGCCTTCCGAGCCGGTGGTAGATTCCTCACGGACTTACATATACTGACATTTTATTTAAATTTTGAAAATGTAAAAAGTGATTCATCAAATGTAATGAGTGAATTCAAAAGTTGCTTGTAAAAATCTATTTGAATAAAGTATATTTTGATTTGATACTAAAAATGTTACTATTGCGCGTAAGAAGGACTAGAAGACGCTGATAACAGCTATCAGTTGTCCTAAGGCGCTACCGAGGACATAACTATTTCATTTTAATGTGTGTACTAAAATGTGTATTATATACAAAAGCATAAAAAATAAAAATAAAACGAGTGATCATATATGAACTCCAAAAAGGAAAGCAACAATCTATGCAGTATAATATTAATATCTACGATCAGACATCAGCAATATTATGAAAAAGTTGGGAGTTTCATTATTTTTAAATCAGCTTTCATGCTCGTTCGTTCGTATAGAGACAAAAATTATAAATTTCTATAAAAAAACAAACCAATTTGGATAAGCACTGAGTAAAAAAACAACACAAAATGACTCTTTACTTTAAATAAAAGTAGCTAGAATGTCACAACTAACCTTAGTGAGATCCATTCCGATTTTGACTTGTGATAGGAGATGCGTGACCACGGAGCCATGGTTCTCCATGGACCCGAGGTCGCTGTCCGAATCGTCTTCGTATAATGCTGAAAACATGTTTCATTTTATTCTTTTTTTTATTAATAAATAGTATAAATAAAGTAAGAAAAACGATGTTTTTTTTCTGAACATGATATTTTTTTTGGTTTTAATGCCCAAAGAGTTATAGTAGTTTGGAAGAAGAAGAGAGATAGTAGTTATATTTACGCGATTATTTACTATTTTAAATTAAACTATCTTTTCGGTTTTTATTTCCTCGTCACCATGATTGCTGTATAGAATTTTATTAGAAATTTCGGAAACCAAAAATCAAAATAAAACCGCGAAAAAATCCACAAAAGACCGTTTTATTTAAAATAGGCTTAGACATACGGTTAACGGATCGATAAACAGATACGTGTTTCAATCAAATCAGACAATATTAAAAGATAGGCAGAGTATTGTCCACTTACTTCACTTAAAACAGTAAAAAAAAACATCATTAAATATAGTGACTCACGCGCATCTATAGAAGGAGCGTTCGTCACGTGACGGAAACAAAGCGATTCCTGTGACCGGGTAATAGCTCTCCGGCGACGTATTACATCATGCCTTTATTTAAATTGCTCCTTTGAGTTTTCTAAATAACACGTCAGAAGTTCTATGGCACACGACATATTACTAAAGATACTGCTTTCGACAAAACATTTACATAATTTAAAGAAAGTACTTCATTATAAATTAGTATTTAATGCTTCATGCGTTCTGTTTATTCACTGCGAAGATAATTGTTACGCTTTGAGTTTTAGCATTATTTTTCACTTATTAAATACAAGGTGTAACTTTGTAAAGCGATAACTGTGATGCTTTACATTTGACTACTTTGCAAACGTTCGACTTTCATTTTCGACTTTAATTCCTATACTTGTAATTGTGGCTGAAAACTCCATATTCCCTATTTCTATGGATACGTTTTCCACAATTTATAATTATTATCCTTTTATGTATAAGGATAATAATTATGAAATTGTTGATGAAATTATATTGCATACTTGTAAAGTTATTTTATGCTGATTTAAGTATCAATTTTGTTTAAAATAAACACATCTATACATATAATAAAATTCTAACTAAGCTGAATCTGTACATTAAATGTTTTTTGGAAAATCTTATTAAAATAGACTTTATTTTCGATACAGAGGCCGAATCCATAGATTTTAGAATATTTGTCTGTCTGTCTGTTACGGCATCACAGAAAAACCACTGGTGGGATTTTGATGAAATTTGGTATGGTGATAGCTGATAATCCGGGAAAATATCTCATTTCTGAGAAAAAATACAAAAACTGCAATGTTAGAGTATACTTATATGTAAAACTTAAGAATTAGGTTTTTGGTCATCTAAACGCGGGCGGAGCCGCGGGCAATGCTCGGTATTAATATAAATAACGAATGCACGAATAAACAGTATTCGTGAAAAATATGTACATATTATGTATATACCAGATATACCTATTACTAATAATATTGGGAAACAAATACATGTACAGGGTTTTAAGCGAATTAATTATATAGTCTTATCGCGTGCGTAAGCTATTAAAAAATCAATTAATCTATGTTTTTAATACTGTTTGGCGTGTGGCATTGGATTTAGTTTACTCTCTCTATACTACTTAAATAGCATTTAAGTAGATTCTATTCCCCGGTAAGGTAATTTTTTATTGGGCCCTAATTGAATATTATTTCAAAGAGAAAAGTTATATATAGCATTCGTTTTATTACAAAAATGAATGGAAAATGCGTTATTACAGTTCTGAATTTCATTTTATCAATATCTCAACAAATATTTAAAACAAATAGCCAAAATGTATATCGTTGTCGTCTGTTGCCGTTCATTTTAAATTTCCTTTTTTAAACAAGTTAGGTATTGGACAGACGGGGTTCGTAAATAAAATGATTCAACTTTCACATGTATAAAGTTTATTCTGGCGTCACGATCCGTCCGACCTGTCTCGTGTATGTCAAGAAGAGAATCCGTAATAGGCTAAATGTGTCGCTTTTGAGAAATATGAAAATTTGAATTTTTAGATAGCATGACATATTATGCTACTATTTAAACACTATTATAATATACTAGCATTGCCCGCGGCTCCGCCCGCGTTCAGATGACTAAAAACCAAATTTTTAGGTTTTACATATTAGTATACTCTTACATAGCAGTTTTTGTATTTTTTCTCAGAAATGAGATATTTTTCCGCGGTAAAAAGTATCCTGTATGTTGACCCCGATAACCACCTATTACCATACCAAATTTCATTGAAATCCCTCCAGTAGTTTTTCTGTGATGCGTTAACAGACAAACAGACAGACAGACAAAAAATCTAAAAACTATAGATTCGGCCTCTGTATCGATAATAATGTTTATTTCAATAAGATTTTCCAAAAAATATCTCATTTACAGATTCGGCTTAATTACAATTTTATTATATGTATAGACTATGTTTTGCTCGCGGCTCCGTTCGCGTGGTAGGCATATCTACAACAAATATGTAGCCTGCTAAACTATATAGGTACATATTTTTGCAATATTTATATATCTTCATTCCTATTATCACAATAAGTAGTTGACAACACAAGAGCGTGTCCATTCTATACTAAATATAAACCTGAAGAGATTTTTTGTTGTTAGATATCAAAAAATCTTTTTGTATTTTATAACATACCAGTTTGAATGTTTTAGAACGCATATAAAATAGAGGCCCAAAAAAATTTTTTTTTGCGCGATGAACCTCACAGGCATCCATAGGATAAGCTACCAGTTTCATCACAATCAGATCAATGGTATAGAAATGTATAGAGGACAAACATACGAACATTCATTTTTATTTATATAGATAATAAAGTATAATAATAGAGTAAAGTAAAATAATAAATTATTATTGGCGTGACATATAGTCACGCTACGAACTTTAGATGTGGAGCTGAAAATATATGTTCCTATACATAAATAAAATACACGAGCGAAGCCGTGGAAAACAGCTAATTAAACTATAAAGTGACTATTGAATCAGAACAATACACAACTCAAACGATTGTCCTGAAAAATTAAAATGTTGTTTTCCAAATACCACAATAACGTACATATATGAACATCTTCAATAGTTGTATTGTAGCTACATCATCACAATTTATAGCAACTCGTGAGAAATTCACGTAGAGCTTTTATCTTGCTTGGGCAAAATGCATGCTTTTATGCTACTCGTAAACATGTAATGAAGTCTGTTTACTATTCAGTCCATTTCATGTTCATACACGACCGTAGCGATAGAATAAAGTTATATGGACCAATTTGACTTTGCCGGAATGCATGTGTTATGTACTGGTGGGTGCAGATGTTAGACTTAAGAGGAAAATCTTGGGTAGGTCAATAGGGAATATGCGTATTTTTTTAATATATCATACAAAAGCTAACATCGTTATATAATTGTAAAAAAATTTTCCAGCTCCAAAAAACTAAAATTTAGTATAATTTTTTTAAGTGTACCGATACGGATACTTGAAACGCCTGCCATTCTCGCGCTTGGCGTGAGGTCAAAGTATCATACATTGAAAAATGACGACTTTAGTTTGTAGCGACAAAATCGCTAATCGCTCTGTTATTATAATACTCTGACGTCATTTGTAGCGACAAAATCGTTAATCGCTCTGTTATTATAATACTCTAACGTCATTTGTAGCGACAAAATCGCTAATCGCTCTGTTATTATAATACTCTGACGTCATATTTGGTCTGACCAATGGCGTGCGTTTCAACCACTTTAAATTTCCCACCTCTATTTGCAATCTTTAATACATATTTTCTTAATGCAAAAGAAATTACATTAAAAATATTGATAAAGGCTTAATTCAAAAGCAATAAAGATTATATATAAAAAATATTTCATCTTTAATTAAATCACACACATATTCCCTATTATTTGCATACATACTAAAGTATTTATAAGACTTGGTTTAAGGAATTAAAAGGGTAACGACCGCGGTCGATGTAGCGTCATTTATGTCATATGTTATTGAATTCACTTGTTGTGAATCACATTTAAAATTCAAAACGCGATGTTGCCGTAATTTAATATTTTGTGTTACTTATAACAAAAAATATTTTTCTTTTATTTCTGAAATGGGATATTTAAACTCGCTTCACTCAGCTTTCTAAATGAGCGCGTTAAATGCATTAAATTCTTATTTTAAGATAATTATAGTGATTCTGTTATAAGAAAATAAAGTAACTTAAACACTGCTCCGAAGTTAGTCCTATCAGTTAAATGCAATTATGAGATTACTTAGGACATTTATAATTAACTAGCGGCTCACCCTCGCTTCGCTCGGGTTCGCCTCTAGAAAAACAAAATTGGATCTATTCCACGAGAACCGTATATTTTTTCGGTTTATTCTGATGTATGAGCATTATTATTGTAGTTTCATTAAAAATCATTCATGGTTTTTGCGTGAAAGGGTAACAAACATCCATGCGTCTATACATTTAGACACACATACATACATCCTCACAAATCGCATTTATAATATAATTAGTAGGATTAGGTTGAGGGTATAGCTACATATATTATATTAAATAAACACATTGACATGTCAGTAGACGTAACTCTCAGAGAAGGGTAATATACTAAACCATTAAAAACATTAAATATAGATTTATTACAGAAAACTTTAAAAAGTTTTCTTAGCAAAGTAGTAAAAGTGTCGGAACATTAGGACCTCTTAAATCAATGGAAAAAAACATATTACCACCTTGTTATATACCATAAAAATAAAATTATTGACCTTGAAAGTTATCAACAAATGGATAAACTTTATCTTACCGTCATAATCAATTTCTCCATCCCTAGTCCGAGGCAGGTCGACTGCGGCGGGCGGCGCCGTCTCTTGCTCGGTCGCGCCCTCCGCCCCGCACGTGCGGCTCGCACTGTAACAAAATCATTTCTGATTTTACCTATATTCAACACTTAATATGAAATTTTATCATATATGTTCGCTATAATTCTTTAATAGTACAACAATTTAACAGGACTGGTGCGATATCAGGCGAAGGATATACGTGCTGTACGAGGGACGGGTTTGAAACACCGCCGACTTCCCAACTCTGGGTTGTTACTAAGAATGACTATACGTGGCTCGATTCGGGACTCGAACCCAGACTTTCGGATCTGCACCTTTACATCCTAACCACAAAACCAACAAGGCAGTTTAAGATTATATGCATTATTCTCAGAAACAATCAGTCCGGTCATCAACATTCAATTCATAGCGTGTGACGATAGTAAGTCCAATGCCTACAGTCCATATAAAAATTGCGTCTTAGACAAGTTATATTACAGCCAATATAAAGTGGCAATTTTTTGTACATGTAGAAAATATTCGAAATAATTTTAATTGGCAGAGTTGATCCATACACGAGTACTTGAAGACAGTGAAACTCTTGATTAGATAGATGTTTATGTAATAAGAAATCTGTATAATATATTAAAACAAAAGGTCAATTTATTATTTTTATATATTTATTTATTTTTATAATTCACTAAATATACACGTAATTTGAAAAAGCACTTTCTTAGATTTACGCGAATATTTGACATTTTAAATAAAACTATCTTTTAGGATTTTTTCCACGGATTTATTTAATATTGAAATAAATCCGCGAAAAAATCCGAAAAGATAGTTTCATTTAAATAGTACTTGACCTATGAAACTAAAAGGCACATAGGTAGTTTGTGGGTAGAATACGTCAGCTAATAACTAGAATTTTGCGAGAGGGCAAGAGGGTTTAAACTTTAAAGGCTATCATAAGTTTACATGAAAGTACATATTTTTGCTGTTAGAGACAAAAATGAGTTCACATGAAACAATTGCGTGGGCGGAGGACAACACTAGTGTTGATATTAAAAATCCGTTCAATAACAAACCGTGATTAACGGAAACCTTATATATATATATATATATATATATATATATATATATATATATATATATATATATACTCGTATATAGTATAAACATTTTGTACAAAACGACTCGAGCCTAGATGGTACTCGTATTTAAAAAAAACTGTACTATTATATGCTAAGGCTAACGTTTAAGAGATACATCTAAATACTGTACTAGAAAATTGTAAGTATTTAAACGGCCTACAGAACTCTGCTATAGCATGTGTCTATCTCCTAAGGTACGCTCAATAATTATTTTTATCTACATTTATAAAACGTGAAACGCCTAGGGAAGCATCCGAGCGAAGCGAGTATAAATCGCTAGCTTATACCATCTATACTAATATTATAAATGTGAAAGTTTGTGAGTATGTATGAATGTTTGTTACTCTTTCACGCCAGAACGGCAGAACTGATCTGGATGAAATTTAGCACAGAGATAGACTATAGTCTGGAATAACACATAGGATTTTTATCCCGGATAAATATACGGTTCCCGAGGGACAGATTTGTTTTTGTTTTCCAAAGTTAGCTAGTTAAGTACAAAACAATGAGTAACTTATGTTTGAAATATACTAACTAGCAGAGAACAGAATCTCTAAACAAGAACTATTTATAACTATTATGCTAAAACTATTAAACATCCAAGGTCCGTTATGAATTTCGAATAGTTTCTAAATTAAACTTACTTAAATTTTCATTAAAAGTTCTAAGTATTAAGGCATAATGTGTACCTAAATTTTGAGGAAAACGCTTATTATCTTACCGCTATACCATAAATAAGTGCACCTACATACATATATTCATACCTATTTGCGGTATAATTTAGATGATTCTGTGAAGCCGGTGGCTGTATGTTAATAAATCGTTATTAGAGCGTAAACGTCACGAGCAGTAATTACGTGAGCAAGATTCCAGATATATAGAGAGAATATAGAAATTTTAACATACACTGCTGGAACGCTTTGACGACCATCACATCGTAGTATATGTGACACGTATACCAAACGTCGCATGTTTAACTGGTGGGTCGGGGGTTTAATTCTTGCGAGCGGGTATAAAGGGTAAAACAGATACATTACGTAAGAGGATAAAGCTAAAGAAAAATCCTTTCAAGATAAGGCTGGACAGATTTAGATGAAATTTGGTAAAGATAGACATGATATGATCTGGAATAACAAATAGGCTTATTTCAGACCTATGGACGAACCCTAACGAAAAGAAGCTCTTTATCTATATATTTTATAGGTTATAAAAAAATTATGAGTTTTTAGCTTACGTGGCTGACATCTGACTATCCATTAGCAAGTAAAATTACTTAGTTTTATAAGTAATATGAATTATATACAAAGCACCACCATGAAATAAATGGCATTTTAAATGCTATGAGAAATGGACACGTGTGACATACAGGGCATCTATTCATTACGATCTAACGGCCAAAGTCAGGGTTGAGTGATGGATCGATCAGTATTTTTGTCATGTTAACATGCCATATATCCATATAGGTATATAGAATTCAACGCTTTTATATATATATAACTAGCATTGCCCGTGGTTCCGACCGCGTTCAGATGACCAAAAACCATATTCTTGGGTTTTACATAGGTATTAATTAGTATACACTTACAATGCGGTTTTTGTTATTTTTCTCAGAAATGAGATATACAGATTTGACTTAGTTACAATTTTATTATATGTATAGATAACGTGCCATTGTGGGGAACATGCTTCCCTTTACTACAAGCGGGATCGGGCCAGTCTATCACGCTGGCCAAGCGCGGGTTGGCGGACTGAGCAGTGAGCATGTCTTTTGAAAACTTGCTAGGTTCTCTCAGATGTGTAGGTTTAATTACGATGTTTTTTTTTCACCGTAAGACAAGTGGTAATCATGTAGGAAATGATTCGCACATGAAAATACCAAAGGTACGAAGAACCGGGGTTTTAACTAGCTTTACTCGGTTTCCAAAGATAACGCGTTACCACTGGGCTACTACTGCCATTATATGTATACAAATAAACATTTAAAAAATGCAGTTTTGTTAAGTACAAGAAAAATATGACACTGACTGAGGGTAAACCATAGTAATGGTCTATACATATAATAAAATTGTAACTAAGCCGAATCTGTACATTAAATATTGTTTGGAAAATCTTATTGAAATAGACATTATTATCGATACAGAGGCCGAATCTAGTTTTTAGAATTTTTGTCTGTCTGTCTGTTACCGCATCACAGATAAACCACTGGAGGGATTTTGATGAAATTTGGTATGGTGATAGCTGGTTATCCGGGTCAACATATAGGATACTTTTTACCGCGGGAAAATGTCTCATTTCTGAGAAAAAATACAAAAACTGCGATGTAAGAGTATACTAATATGTAAAACCTAAGAATTTAGTTTTTGGTCATCTGAACGCGGGCGGAGCCGCGGGCAATGCTAGTGTAATAATAAAGTTTATGTAAGTCAAAACAGTTCAGTACCTTAACACATTTACTGTTAGGCATCTAAATACACAACCGAGTGAAGCGAGGGTAAGTGTCGAGTTTTAATTTATATTTGTAATGTAAGTAAGCGTCCAAGTTTCGAGTCATGACGGAAAAACCTTCTTGCCCTTTCGGCTTTTTCATATAAATGGCAGAACATGCGTACATATTTAAAAAAGTTTTCTTATTATTCATTCAAGAACTTTACAGAAAAAAAGAAAAACGTGAAATATGCTTATACAGTATATCTGCAGTATATCCGTAGCCGTATCCATTATACGGTAGCCTAATGGTTTCATCACTATGTTATACATTTGATTTAGTTTATATTGTAATTGTTCTATGAAAAAAAAGCTAAGTAACAATAAATAAATAAATATGTTGGGACGTTAACACACAACACCATCTAGTTCCATGGTAAGCTATGAGGCTTGTGTTATGGATACTAGGTAGTTGATACATCCCCCCCAACGTGCGTTCACCTTGTCGTGGTGGGGGGGCTCAGTAGTGCCCGGCAATCCAACCGGGCGCGAAGCTAAGAAACGCACAGGGAGGTTGCCCACTTCGGTGGGCGGTGGGTGGTGGGCCTCTTCGGAGGGCGGTGTGCCATGCGGGTTGCTCCTGGTACTTCTCTGATAGCAGAGTGGACTGTGGAGCAACCCCATGGTTGTGGTGGTCTGCTTCGGCAGACCTGCCGTCGGGGCGTCGTAGTTGAATGCGTAAGCGATCCTGCGACGCCCCATTAAGACGGGGGAAGGTTTTGTTGGGTTTTAGTGGGTAGTACTGGCTGTATTACGCCGGTGAGTCCCACACGTCGTGCGTAAATGCATTTCCCAACGTTAAAAAAAAAAAGGTAGTTGATACATATAAATAACTTTAAATACATACATATTATAAACATAAGCACTTATGACTGGAGTACAAACATTCGTGCTCTTCACACAAATGAATGCTCCTAGCGTGACTCGAACCCACGACCACTGGCACAGCAAAGAGGGTCACTACGAACTGAGCCAATCGTTCGTCTTAATAAGCTTTAAAAATATTGTGAACACTCGTGTCAGAGCTTCATGTATAAACAATTTTGTATAAACTAATGTTCTATTGGTTCGGCCTCGAACAATCAGTAGGGTCGGAGAGCAACTGCCTGCATAGCAACAATATTTTCAGAGTATGTATTATGAATATAGCTTATTTCATAAACTCAAACTAAAGGAATAATATATACAGAGTTTCATAGAACTAAAAATGAAGCCAAAAAATAATGCTTTAAAATAATATATACACATATTGTTTTAAAATAGTATACAAATGATAAGTAAATGAATGTCGTTAGAAAATAAAAATCGCTAAAGGATTTCATTATAATAAAGTAAAATAAAGCTTATTGAAGAGTACTAGGTAATGCAAAAATAAAAAAATAAATAAAATAATATAATATTATTTTTATTATAAATTATATTTTACTAGTGACGCACACTCGGTTCGCTCGGGTTCGTCTTTAGTGAAAAACAAACCCATCCCACGGGAACCGTACATTTTTCCTATGGATAAAAGTAACCTATGTGCTATTCTAGACTATAATCTAAATGTGCCAAATTTCATCCAGATCCGTTCAGTCGTTCTGACGTAATTGAGTTACAATGACCCATCCATCCAAACTTTCGCATTTATAATAGTAAAATATATATAAATTTATATATAAAAATATTACTCTTTGAAGAACGTAAACGATCTCTGTGTGTAAAGTGAATGATATGGCAGTATCGAAAACAGTAGCATAAACAGCAAATCACGCTACTATTTTTGACTTTAACATTTATTATATCGGATTCTGTCTATATATCATTTAGTTTGTATTTCTTCTTATTTTGATCATAAACCAAGCTTTCCTTAAATTAAATGGTTTAATTCTTAATACAGAAAAATATTCATAGGAACGATGACCGAAGTAACATAAAATATAATATATTCTGAGCGGCTGTGGACCAGCTGGTGGGGAAATGTAAGTAGAATATAATACGCAAGTATGAAAGATGTGACCTGCCTTTAAATGTTTTGAAGACGGCAGAACAAAAAATACTTTTATTACATTGACTATTTTTACTCATTATTAAAACTAGCATTGCCCGCGGCTCCGCCCGCGTTCAGATGACCAAAAACCAAATTCTTAGGTTTTACATACATATTAGTATACTCTTACAATGAAGCTTTTGTATTTTTTCTCAGAAATGAGATACTTTCCCGCGATAAAAAGTGCTATATGTTGACCAATAAATCATCCAAACAGATCCAGACAGACAAAAATTCGAAAAACTATAGATTCGGACTCTGTATAGATAATAATGTCTATTTCAATTAGATTTCCCAAAAAATATTTAATGTACAGGTTCGACTTAGTTACAATTTTATTATATATATAGATGTAAAGCGAACCATTTTTTCCCGAGCTTTATGAAAACCTTCAAAAGATGAGACTTGTGTGAAGCTTTACAAAGTAAATTATAATTAACGTTGTTGGTAAGTTTTGCCCAAAGACATTTATTGTGTATTAATCTAATTATACTCGTTTATTAGTCTCTGAACAGTCAAGGCTCGAGTCAAGGTTATGTATTATATTGATCGTAACAAAGATTTTGGAGTGGTTAAGGTGCTTAGTGTCAATGAACCTTCCAGTTAACCGTTAATTATAGATAGGGTTTAAAAATGTACACTACCATATTCAGAATTTAATATGTTAAAAACTATACCCCACATTGAACTAAACATTTAAAATATTTATTTTTCATTGCTTTAAAGCTGTTAATTTATAATACGAATATATTGTCTTTATAAATTTAGTTTTTTTCTAAGTTTCAAAAGTTTGTTTACAATTAATTTAATATAATACTCGTATGTAAAGGCGGTTTACGTCAGTAAAGGCCTACCTATAATTTTTAAGTAACAAGTCTTAAATTTAGATTTTGATATTGTGTCTAAAGAAAATATAATAATTATTATACATAGGTTACTAAACTCTTACTTCTTATTTTACGTTTAGTATAGATGGATATCTTTTATTTCCGATTATATAACTGCCTCGGTGGTGTAGTGGCTAGCATGTACGGCTGCACACCCGGAGGTCCTGGGTTCGAGTCCCGGGTCGGGCCAAGTTTAGTTATTGACTCTTTCTGGATAGTAAGCCTCAGTAGCAGCCCGGAGTTGGGAAGTAGACGGTGTTTCACCCTCGTGCTTCGGAGAGCACGTAAAGCCGTCGGTCCTGCGTCTTAACTCTCACTGGTCGTGTCGTTTGGTCGTCCCATCAGATTATGAGAGTGACAGGAATGGAGAGTGCACGTTGTGTCTGCGCGTATACTTGTGCACTATAATATATCCTGCGCAGTTGGCTAGTCTCAATGAGATTGGCCGCCGTGGCCGGAATCGGTCAGGAGAACATCATTTCCGATTAATCTCCATTGTTTCTTTTCAATTCATTGACGACGAAAATTGAGTTCAAAGGGCGTGCTTTTTTAAGCTATTAGCATGAGAAATTAATAGACATCTCTTTGCTTGCTCTTTGTTGCATCATTTTACTAATAATTAGGTATAGGGATGTACTAAGTCACAGTTATTAATGTCAAAAATAAATCGATCTAAGCACCGTCTCATGGCGACCGGAGGTTGAACGACACTATGCCCGATTCTTAAACGAGTTATCCTGTTATTATGTTTTTTCATGACTCATGATAATTAAACATGAAAATAATCGAGACATATTTTGCTGAGTAGCTTTATCCTGTAATCATGACAATGCTAAAATAATAAAAAATATATTAATTTGGTTATAAAAAATATATTACTTTTCCTATTAGTTTAGTAGAACGAGAACATACGAGTATTTTGATTTGATCACAAAATATTATAATGAATGCGAATTTTTATGAATGTTTATTATTACAGTTAAATATTATTGATTGAAGTTTTAAATGGAGATAGCTTATATTTTTAAAGGATATTTTTTCGTACGTAGGTACAACACGAGTGGTCGCCGATAAGAATTACGTTTTGATAAGTATGATATCTATATAAATAAAAATGAAACATCGAAATGTATGTGTGTGTACACGCATAACTTCCGATCGACTGCACCAAATTGGATAGTTCTTTTATTTTGTGTTTGTTTTTCAGGACAAGTTTTGTATAGAAGAAAACTAAAAAAAAAAACATTTTTTTAAATCTTGCAATGTAATCTCATCAATTTTTTGTAAGTGTAATAGTTTTTATCCTGGAAATCGTCCTTTATGGGGATGAAAGTTTGTATGGGGAAGCAAGGGTGAGTCGCGAGTTTCAAATATTTTATGTAATATATTGTTATAGTCATAAGTTACTAGCTGCGTGCTATACAAGTACTACACGGAGCATATGACGCACACGCTAACAAAATAAGTATTACCATAATTATCCCATAACTTTCTCAAAACAAGGTTGAAGTACAAAACTATCAACATTTGCGTAGATGAGCTAAATTTCAGAAGCATTACTGTGACTTACAGATAAGGTGGACTAATAATGACGTTTAAATAATAAAAAAAAACGCATTAATGATAGCATCGTGGGCAATAAATCGTTTAACTCGAGATCGTAAACTGTAAAGCGCACCGTTAGAGAGCGCTTGGTGTTTCCAAACAAACTCGTATATTATGGGGCAGCTAAAGTTGAAATACTGGAATTGAATTTAATATGATCAATTTTCAACATTTATCAAAAATCAGGGATATCCATACTAATATTATAAATGTGAAAGTGTGTTTGTTTGTTTGTCATTCTTTCACGTTGAAACGGAGTGACGGATTGAAGTGATTTTTTGTGTGGCGATAGTTGGGAGGGCTCGAGAGTGACATAGGCCACCTTTTACTGCGGGAGATTATCTCATTCCCACGAGAAAACACGTTATAATACAACCCGAAAAATTATTTATGATCAGAATAACTTGAAACTTGGTATTAATGTTCTTCAATACAATTGAATAAATACGTGTTTTAGCATTTTTTGAAATTTATCCCATAAGGGGGTTTACCCCCATTTTAATGGGGGAAAGTTGAAAGTTTGTATGAAACCTAGCTTTTTTTCTAGTTTTAGTGCGAGCGAAGCCGCGGGTTCTGCTAGTAAATTATAAAATTAATTGATAACTAAATAGGTGCACTGATTTAAAAATAATTTTAATATTAATTGACCCACCTGTTAGAAAGGAATTTTTCCTTGCAATTTATATGAATAAACTTAAAAAAAAATTAATTCAAATTAGTCTACATTTTTCTAAACATAAAATACACAAAAAAATCCTCCTTTCTGAAATCAGTTAAACTTTGACCTTGAAAAAAATGGCCCGGAGGTCCGAACCCCCGAAACGTTGGCTCTAGAATTATTGATAAGCAAGTGCCTACAATCATGTACGAAATATAGGTAAAAACTAGCAAAAAAAAGTATCAGTAGCTAGTACTGTAGCGCTTTAAAAGTCTACAAGGTTATTTTTATTAACAATTTTGCTGTACAAGAGACAAGAATTTATTTATCTTGTATAAATTGTATTATCAATCGTATCGTCAATATTGAATCGTTATCATAAAAAAAGCTTAGAAGGTATGAACTTTACCTGCTATTGCTTTTAAATAGTGGTTTTATATACCTAAGCATTTCTTAAACATATTAACCTCTAACATACGAGTACATACAAATGATGTGAAAGCTTTTCATGCTCTTTAGTAAAATAAAAATGCGTTGTTTAAAGAATATTATCATATTTAAAGCTTAGTAAGCTTCCAAATATTCAGGTATTTGCATTCACAATAATATTATGTTAAAGAGCTACTTGGTATTACGCTTGTGATTTTATATAAACACTGTTAATTTATTTTCTATTTACATTTGCATTATAAAATAATATATTCCTGAAAGAGATTTGTGAAAATAAAATAAAAATCTAGGAAAGATTATTGTTTTTTTTTTAAGTAGATAATGCAGATAGATAGATAAGAGGTAAACGATAGCACGATCGACACGTGTCGAGCACGACCAAACAAATTAATATACTTTAAAATATTGCTGAGATATTTTTAATAGCCACAACTTTCAACTATGTACTGCGTAATCTTCTAATATTTTTTTTGGATATTTGGTAGGTATGAGAATAGGTTGTAAAGTATCCCCCCCCCCACATCCCTCCCATTTTTATCGCGATTTTAGTTTTTTTGTATAAACAATATTATACATGGCGACGAACCCGAACGAAGCGAGGGTGAACACATAGAGCCAAAGAGTTTTTTTTTTGTAGATTGAACGCGGGAGTAGTAGAGTTCCACTAGAATACATATATTTTCGAGGTATAAATATAATACTGTTAACAAAATGAAAATGTGTAAAAAGCTTTCAAAATTAAAAACGACCGACACAGCGGTATTGATTGGTATGTCCCGAATGTAGGCGGCAGGTTTGATACTTGCGAGTGATGAGTGTATTTATAAATCTTACAGTTAATACTTACTTTGATTCAAGCGATAATTGACAATTTAAATAAAACTATATTATTGCCATTTTATTTAGTTTTTTTAGTTTCCGATATTCTGAATTCTTTACATCACACATGATCTCGGGAGACATGAGGTCTCGAAAAAATAGTATTAATAAAAAAAGAGTTTACAAATATTAGCCCAGTTAATAAGATCGACTTCGTAACGTTTGGGACAACGTCTATTGTTACGAAAACCCGTAATAATATTTCTACATCACAGATTCGATTCTCTATTGGGGCAATATTTATAGTAATTAATAAATATTTGTTACGGCACGAGTGTATTTTCGTTCGTGCTTTAAATGTTTAATAGACCCCGACGGACGTTAACATAGTGAGAGCAATTGTGTGTGAAGCTTGCTTATCTATCCTATACAGAAAATAGTGCGAAGCCGTAAACAAATTAAGCTTATCAGCATTTACCATAATTATGAAATTATATTATGTTGTTTCGTCCTGTTAAAGATTAATCACTCTCCTTTTAGATCTCATATTCAACTTGTGACTCACCCTCACTCCGCTCAGGTTTGTCCCTACTTAAGTTTTACCGTTTAGCACCTACAGATTAATCAAAGATGAGATATTTTCCCGCAGTAATAAGCATCCTATATGTTAACCCGGATAACCAGCTATCATCATACCTAATTTCATCAAAATCCTACCAGTGGTTTTTCCGTGATGCGGTAACAGACAGACAGATAAAAATTCTAAAAAATATAGATTCGGCCTCTGCAACGATAATTGTGTCTATTTCCATAAGAGTTTCCAAAAAATATTTAATGTACAGATTCGGTTTCATTACAATTTTATAATATGTATAAATGTCTACATAACTAAATTTAGATGCACGAACGTGAAAGGGAATACTCCAGTTTTGGAGAAAATGATGACAATGATAAATGGAACTTATGATTTAGAAGAAATATGTACCTATATGATGACGGTGTACGCGACTGCTCCATTAAGAAAGCCCTACACATACCTAATCGATGCAGAGGAAAAGGAAGACTAGCTTCTATCAGAACTAAGCCCAACCAGGACTGGTATCAAAGGAGATGAAGGCTGATAGCAACATTGACAGCCTAGAACATGTTTCTAGCGCAAATATTGTACATGGAGATCCAACTCCAGATAGAAGTATAATCATAATTAACATTGATTGCACGTATTACAACATACATATATGACAAATAGACAAGCAGTAAAATATTATATACTTATAATTAATATAACCCTTTGCAATTAAAGACTCACAAAGGTTAATGTCCTTAGACCCCTTGAAACATTATAACTTGAAAGTTGAAACCATAAAATGAAAAATCGGCCAACTGCGAGTCGGACTCGTACACAAAGGGTTCCGTACCATGATATATATTATTATTTGTTGTTATAGCGTCAATAGAAATAAATACTCTGTGAAAATTTCGACTCTAATTGTTAGAAATTTTCAATATCTATACCGTTATAGATATTGAAAATTTATTACAATTTCTTTCATGAGATACAACTCTTTGACAGACGGACGGACGAACAGCGGAGACTTAGTGATAGGGTTCCGTAGGCACCTTTCGGGTACGAAACCCTAAAAACGCGTATTCGAGTATTATTTGTGACAAATTCTTTAATATAATGCAATATACATAATATAACTGCAAACTTTTCATCTAAACATTGCAGAAACTCGTCATATAGATAAGCTAGATAAGCTCAGCTCATAATAAGCTCATAAAATGCAGCATCAATAAGTATTTTCACTAAAATAAAATTCTTATACATACATATTTTAAAGAGGATGTATTTACCAAAATATAAGAAAAATAAATTAGATGCCAAAATAAGGGTCTTGACTAAACATAATAAGGATTACTTCTATACGTCGAGGCCCTTTGATATCACGGCTTTGTAAAATATAATTTGGATGACATAACATGATATTATATAGATTGTATGAAAATCGCTGTATGCTCGTAGATCTATACTAGACCAAAAATTTTTACATAAATTATTTAATAACGGTATTGACAGTCCGCATTTATTACATGAGCTATGTATAAATGTACCTCACGCGCCGCCTAGGCACCAACGTGCATATTTTACATATGGTGCTTGTAAAACTAAATTAGGTAGAAACGCGCCGCTGGTTCGTATGTCGATAGCATATAACTTGTGTGAGGCCCATGACTCGGGCTTAGACATAGGGCATGATAGCCTGTCAGCGTTTACCAAAAAATGTGAGAATTGTTACAGTACGATATAATATTTGTAGTAAATTGTGTATTCTATTCTTAAGGTTCTTTTTTATACTAATAAAAAATAATACTAATTATTGTTATTAAAAAAATTAAGTAAACTCTTTAATATAATGTAAAGTTTTAAGATATTTTTATAAAATATGAAGCATGTTGTGCTCTCCTATAATTGTGAGTGCATATAGGTTAAGTATTGTTAATGTATTAGTGTAAGTTTTTTGTGTACTAACGTTGGAGATCCTAATAAAATAAATAAATAAATAAATAAATAATGAAAACGATCTCTTTCAGAAAAATTAATATATTCTCTAAAGGTCAACCTTATAAGGACTCAGGTATAAATAAGTTAATTAATGTTCGCAGTGATTTTTAACCCCCGACGCAAAAAGAGGGATGTTATAAGTTTGACGTCGATTTCTGTCTGTGGCATCGTAGCTCTTAAACGGATGGACCGATTTCGATGCGGTTTTATTCATTTGAAAGCCAGTTTCCTTGCGGTGGTTCTTAGCTCTGTTTGGTTAATATCGGTCGAGCAGTGTAAGAATATCAACTCTTTTCCAAAATGATGTAAGGCATTTTGGCGTATGATTACTCGATTAAGTGCTTCACGCGTGCCAGTGTAATCGTTATATGACAGTTAATGTGGGCAGGGGGGTATTAAATTTTTACTTTATAATTATAGTTCAAAGAGTAATAAGTCGTTTGTGTTTAATGAATTCGAAATAGAAATCAACTACTTAATTATTTTGGTTAATTTTCTGATAATTACGTATAAATAGAAGTGCTTCGCAATAATAGTATCAGCATTACAATTAATAATTACAGCTTTACAAGTAAGGTCGTAGCCTTTGTCCTTCTTTTAAAGGGCAGGGTGTAAAGAATAAGTAATTCTTTAATCCAATATACCTAAGTATTATAATAAAAAAAAGGCTGATGTTAACTATGTAGAAAGTCTAAGTACACACAAAACATACTTGAAGTATTTTTCATATAAAATGTCTCAACATATTCGACTAAACAAAAAATATTTGGGAGTTTTTACGGAGTGCTCACAAACAGCATCGAACAATCGAAGAAGAATAAGCGAAAATAGAGCTACATTTATAATATTTTTAGAACATCAGAAACAATATAATTAAAACTGCATCTTTAATTCCAACTATTGGTATCTAGATTCTAGTTGCTTGATAAGAAAACGTGTTATAGTTTCTTATCATGAACGAAGTCTCTAATTCGTACAAGAGTATGAGTATAACAAATCATAAGTGAAAACCGCACCCAAAATCGGTTATCCGTTTCTGTGATAAGCGCGTTCAAACGCATAGACAAATATGCTAAAAATAATAGTTTTGGGTTCCATTGCGTTAATAAAAATCCGAATAATAGTTTTTCTCAAATATCTTCCATATACAGACAGCGATCAGTTACACTTTTATTATATGTATAGATAAGTAATGAATAAAGAATCCATTTATCCTGGGAAAGGACTTACAATCAGTTATTATTAAACTAAAGTTTATACAAGTATTATTTGATGATATCCACCTAATTATTTTAATAAAGTACGAACTTACATATTTCTAAAATCATTTATTCATACTAATCGAAATATTTGGCATAATATATATTATATTTAGGTAATTTTATTGCTCTCACCTCTCGGTTTCCCGACGTAACGACCATCGTCTAGAAGTCAACGCTCGAATCATTGTTCACTTGATATTTAGCACAAGAGTCATCACAATGTTGGTCACAGCACTATAGGTCACTATATTTTATATCTTTCTTGTTAAACTGCTACTTGGTAAGATTGTTCAAGAAATGCCAAGAAAAATGCCATGCTGTAAAATCGTATGTTATTCTAACAATGAAAACGTCATACTGGCGCCCGGCGAAGAGAAATGCGATATAGTAATTGATTGTTCACTGAGCCATGTCACAAGAGATAATTATTAGTGATTAAAATGTTTCTGAAAATCAGTTTCTTTATTTTACGAATAAAGTAGTTAGAGAATCGTTTAATATCCAGTGATAAAACCATTCGTGATGATTTGTATACAGCTAAATTTAACCGGGGATCCTGTGTTTGAGTCTCGGGTCGGGTTTTGCGGTTTACAG
Organism: Brenthis ino; assembly: GCA_921882275.1. Lineage (NCBI taxonomy): Eukaryota > Metazoa > Arthropoda > Insecta > Lepidoptera > Nymphalidae > Brenthis > Brenthis ino. The sequence goes on from OV170221.1 coordinate 8,681,758, forward strand.
TTAAAAATTCTCAGTAACAGTCCTGAGTTGGAACTCAGGACGAGTTGGAAAATTGGCAGTGTTTCACTACATGCCTCGGAGAGAACGTAAAGCTTGGTCCTACGCCTCGTGTCGAATTGCCATTCCTTCTGATTTTGAGAGTGAATAGGAAGTGAAATTTCTGAACAATAACATCCCTAGTGCACTCGGCCGCTTTTAGTGAGATTAACCGCCGGGACTGATATCGGTCAGAAGATCCTTAGAGATATTGAGCTTAGAGCTTGACTTTAGAAAGTTTTCAAATCTCATCAGTAGAAAAAAGAAAGAAGGGTATCAAAAACTTTAATAACATCACATTGTCTGTGTTATGAAATGGAACAAATATTTAAGGATGACGCTCGAAAACTGAAGTTCAATTTTGTAAGTACCAACATGAAAATTGTAAGACAAATTCAATTATAGCATATCCGTTTTGATAAATAGACTATATGTACAAAAAAATAGTAAAATATTAGTACATACTATATATTATGTATTCCTCAAGTAACGTAACGTAAAGTATTACTTTAATAATTTTGTTTAGCTTTTTTATCCACTGACAATTATTTAAAAGTCGTTTTGTAAGGCATAAAAGTTTTTTATTTTTATTGGACTGCCACATATAAACGTTGACATAAGAATTTCGCCCTTATTTAGACAAATTTTCCAATTAATTTACACCTGTGTCATTTAAGATTACGATCAAGGCCAACCTTCATCTGTTTTAAGTCAGGTGTCGTTATCAAAAAGCTTGTTAATTTATGTATAAACAGTAGTACTTTGTTGTAATAATTAATATATCAATGCATCGATACGAAATTAGGCGTTGCTCTTGTATCTTGTTTATCGCAGAAACTTACTAGCGTCAGATATAACTCTATTACTTTATTCTTTTATTAGATTTCTAGCATCCGCCCGCGTTCAGATGACAAAAAACCAAATTCTTAGGTTTTACATATTAGTTTGCTCTTACAATGCAGTTTTTGTATTTTTTCTTAGAAATAAGATATTTTCCCGCGGAAAAAAGTATCCTATATGTTGACCCGGATAACCAGCTATCAAAAAATCTGTCCAGTCGTTTTCTCGTGATGCGGTAACAGACAGACAAGACAGACAAATTTTTTTTAAAACTATAGATTCGGACTCTGTATCGATAATAATGTCTATTTCAATAAGATTTTCCAAAAAATATATAATGTACAGATTCGATTCAGTTAGAATTTTATTATATGTATAAATTATCATTGAGCGATCTGTTTTCCCTAGTGAATAAAAAATTAAATACATATTATTATGAAAACAGAAAACAGTTAAGGCGATTTTCAGGATTCCGAAGTCAACATCGAACCCTTAATGGTTTCGCCATGTCCATCTTTCTGCAGCTTAGCTCAGAGACTCTTAGTACTAGATAGCTGTAATTTGGCGTGAATATACTTATTAGTTATGCCGACAAAGTCATAAATAAAAACTTAAAAAAAAAATTGTGTAGGTACTTCCTCTACACGTAAAATGGGGATGTTCTTAGAATAAGTCTTTCAAAAATATTGTGGGTTTGTTAAAAGAATTTTCTGATTGAGGGATCCGTTTGTGAAATATTAAGCTTTCAAGTGCTAGTTTTTGTTAGAGTCTATGGTCAACCCCCCAAACAATATAATATTAAATAAAGCGCAAGCGATCAGAATATATTAATGTATTGCTATCGACATAATCTACGAGTATATAGGTCAAGGTATGAACACTATTTGTCGGTAACTTCCTTGTTTACAGCGACGGGGTTCAAAGCAATACATTACATAAAGGCAAAGTTTTGAATATGTGGCCTACATTTTTAATGGCACATTTTAGCCAGATAGTAAAATAGAAATATTACTAAAGTATAACACGTTATTTCCACATTGATGACATGATAATTAATTATAGATTATGACCTATTGCTAATCCGAGTTGAACGATATTTTGGCGAAACTTAGTAAAATAATGCAATCTATTCTAATATTATAAAGAGGTAAAGTTTGTGAGTTTGTGAGGTAGTATGAGGTAATCTCCTGATCTACTGAGCCGATTTAGATGAAATTTGGTAAGAATATAGTTTGAGACCTTGGGAAGGATGTAGGATACTTTTTATCTCGGAAATCATTCCTTAAGGGGGTGAAAATGGGATAAAAGTTTATATTGGGAAGCAAATTAGGGACGAACCCGAGCGAAGCGTGTGTGAGTCGCTAGTTTATTTATAATTTTTTTGTTGTAAGTTCTTTTGACTTCACAATATTTTGATATTATATTGGTGCAGTGTGAAATTATTTAAATGGTATCTACAAATCTGTAGATCCTGGTTTGATTTTCGTTTGTATTACTGTTCATCCAAGTCTATTTAAGCAAAGTGTGGGGTTAAGTGTAACAGCTTAACACACACGTTTCGATATCACTGAGTGTTTACTATTATTAAATGATATAAGACATTCAATATGCATACTTATGTATGTATTGTAAAACATGTATGTCTGCCTGTCTGTCTGTCTGTTCGCTTATAGCTCAAGGACTATTGGTCCAACTTACAAGAATATTTTAGAGTGTAAAAATACATAATTACGGCAGGCTTGATCATATGTATGTACATTTGGGTATGACAAGTAACATTAAATAAATTACTAGTACTAATTCCAGCTCATGTTAGATGAAATACAGGATAGATACAGAGGCCTACAGTGTATTCAGTGCTAGCGAGGCGAGTGTGAGTCGTTAGTAGAAATATAAGTAACGAGTTGGTACTTTTCCTTCGTTTGGCGGAAATGAAGAAAATATTTCAACAAACTCATCAATCAGCTTCCTTTTAGTGTTACAAACACATGTTAAACCATGTGTAAGCTGTATTTGTTTCTATCGTAGTTTGTTTAGTATATAATTGAATTGAATCTAAAAAAAATAAGATTTTTTTTAAATCTCATAATATGAAAAGTGAGTGAGTGAAATAGTTTTTATCCCGGAAACCATCCCTTAAGTGGGTGAGAATGGAGATGAAAGTTTGTATGGGGAAGCGAGCTAGAGACGAACCCGAGCGAAGCGAGGGTGAATCGCTAGTTTATATTAAAAAAGAAACTTAACGAATTAAAGCATTCAAATTGATTCAAATAAATAAAATAAATGAATACTTACAGTTCTCTCAATAAACTTTTTGAATAATAAAATCATATTTTTTTATAATCTAATGTTTAGATTCTGTTTTGTTAAAAAACAATTCTTAAAATGTAAATAAAAAATTTCTTTTCAAATACAATGTTAATAAAATATATGGGTAACTGTCGAAAACATTGAATCGCGAAAATATTTCACACAACCTATTGTTGTAAGTTATTCGAGTGGATTCAACCTGTGTATTATATTTTTAAAGTTCAAGGGTTCTTTCTCGTGTTATTTAAGTAGAAAAATCATAAAAACTTTTTTTGGAACAAAACGCTAACTTGTACAGAATCTCTGGGGATTTTTTCAAAGTTCCTCAAGTTTAAAATTAACTCATTCAATTAGAATTCACGACATTTTAAATAAAGAAAGTATTATAGAATTCACGACTTGGTAAGTACGTTTATACTTTATAGTATAAACTAGCATTGCCCGCGGCTCCGCTCGCGTTAGATGACCAAAAAGCAAATTGTTGGATTTTACCTATTACTATACTCCTACATTGCAGTTATTGTATTTTTTCTCAGAAATTAGATATTTTCACGTAGTAAAAAGTATCCTATATGTTGACCCGGATAACCAGGTATCACCATACCAAATTTCACCAAAATTTCTTCAGTAGTTTTTCTGTGATGCGGTAACAGACAGATAGACCAAAATTCTAAAAACATAGATTCGGCCTCTGTATCGATAATAATGTCGGTTTCAATAAGATTTTCCAAAAAATATTTAATGTGCAGATTAGGCTTAGTTACAGTTTTATTAAATAAATAATTAAATTCGCAGTTTTAGTGTATGAACAATCATAAACCCAGAATAAAACTTTATACAACTGTCAGTGAAGTATAATCGGATATTCAATTATAATTTCAAAAAATATTATTGTATACCGCTCTATCCCTTATTTGCTTTTTTAGTAACATCTTTAGTTTACGGAGACCAATCCTATGGAGACTAACCAACCATCGTGCACAAATGTATAAACTAACTCAAGTGCGGTACTTAAGGGAATAGAGAGCTATTCCTTGAAATCCTGCGGGATCAAAAACTTAACGTGATCTCCGAGACAAAGAGAGAGAGAGAGAGAGAGAGAGAGACGTGGCAAACAGCCAACTTTAGGCTGCTACTGAATATTTTGCGACCGCGATAACTCAGTTAATTACTGGGTTTTTGGTCCGATTCGGGAATCGAATCTAGGGCCTCAAGATTTGCAGAATTAAACATTCTTAGATCAACGAGACTATCATACAATTTAAATTCAATTTTATAATATATAATCAAAACAAATTTCTTTTCTTAAAACAACAGGAAAGCGTATATAAACAAAACCTTAATTTATAAAATGGCCAGATGTAGCTTTTGGTTTTCATAAACAGTACAATTCTAAATATGGACCCAATCATAAAATATCCAAAGCATCAACAGTATGTGCACAATCCGTTTCAAAATGGTTTATACTGTAAAATTCAGCTCGTTGTTAAATGAATATCAAATTGCGCGTACTAATTGGACGAATGAGAAGATTTTTATATGAATATCGCTGAAATTGAACTTTGAAATTTTATGTGAACTATGTTCGTATATTAAGTATACATGCTTCTATATTTTAATACATCATAGGAAAGAGCCTGTGGCCAGCAGTGGAGCGTTATAAAATATTAATATTTATAATATGTATGTATAAAAGTGTTTGCTGGTTTGTCATTCATTTACTACGCAGCAAAGAAATCTCGTAATTTTTTGCCTAAATCTTCGAAAGACAGTACTGTAGAGTCTCGAGCGAGGTATTCACTATTATAATATACCAAGAAGGTACATATAACAAGATATGTATGAAAGTTATTTAAAATTTACATAGCTATTTTTTTTTTAAATATGGTACACACTACACAATAATGTCAAATGGCTAAAAAGCAATTATTTTATCTTTAGGAGTAGTTTTTGATATGTATATGGCAACACCCTTGTATGTATTCAACCCTTTTTTTAACGTCCCACTGCGCTGGCCAAGTGCGGGTTAGCGGACTTCACATGTCTTTTTTTTGAAAACCTTATATGGCACCACCCTTAATATAAGCAAATTTAGTCTATGAAAAATAATTAATAAAATCGATCCACATTTGCGAAGGCATGGATATATTTTCACAAAAAAAGTACCGTTTATAGCTTAAGGGAAAACAAACATGTAACTAACGACTATCTAATGTTCTATTAGATGAACTTATGAAAAAATGAAGGCTAACTTTTAGTAACAAAATTCTTATTTAAACATTGTAACGCTCACCCTGCTTACATCTTATTAGGAAACGGAAGAAACAAATAGCAACCTAATCTAAACAAGTCAATGAAACCCACCGGTAGCACGTATGTTCCGAAATAGCCATATAAAAATAAATCCAACATTTCTGGCTAACGCACTAATATTGAATTCCAACATCGATCCGAGGGAGGAAATGTAATGCGTCACATTTCTTGAGGGATGCAGCATTTAAGATTACATATTTAATCATTGAATCTTTTATCGAGCCTATTTTTATCTCACAGCTCCTACATATATGTATACTGTATATAATTAACAATTACCTAGTATTGGGTACAAGCTCGTACAAAACTTAAATTTTCGAAATTTTGCATTATTTTAATATTATTAAAAAGCAATAGGGTCTATTGCTCAGCTTGTTCAGCTTGAAACCAAGTTTATTATTTTAATGGGAAAAGTAGTGCCAAACATATACTCGTAGCTCGATCTCTCTCAATATACGAGTACATGTGAGCAGAGATCACGATAGCCTGTCCTCTAACAGAAGCTAACTCATAAATAAAACATTTTTATCACGAAATTTTGCATATAAAATGTTGGGACTAAGAGGGTGTTGCGATACAACAATGCTTTGTACATTTTTAAATATATTTTTGGGCGGACCCACAGTATCTATGCTATTTCGATTTATTTACAAATATTATTAAACAATTTATAAGTTAATGTTGTGATTATGATTTTGCCAGAAATTTACCTACCGTGGCATATTATAAACGAAACGTTTTATCGTATTACGTTTGTTTATTTGTAAGGGAAATGAATTATTTCAATCTTGTAAATATGTATACAACTGGTCAAATTTACCACAGACCACATATTTCAAAAAAAATCAGCAGTATTTTTATCAGCCAGGCTTAGGTACATATGCGGGGATTCATAAATTATTTGACTTAACCTCTACCGCACCGCGCTTTATACCGGTATAGACACCATCAGTGCTTTGGTAGATAAATGTGTTAAATGTGTTCAGCAAACATCCAGTAGTACAATTTGACATTATATAAACATGTTCATGATAAAATCGAATTAAAAAATAGCTGGTATCGATTGGGACTATGGTTACATAAAATATTATTAGTTTACGCGCCATGTAAAATGTCATATAAGGGAAAGGTATTATTTCAACTTCTATAGTTGTAGTCATTATAATACTAATATTATAAAGAGGTAAAGTTTGTGAGTTTGTGACGTTGTAGGGGGTAATCTCTGGATTTACTGAACCGATTTAGATGAAATTTGCTAAGAAGATAGTTTGAGATCCTGGGAAGGACATAGGATAGTTTTTATTCCGGAAATCATCCCTTAAAGGGATGAAAATGGAGATGAAAGGTTGTACGGGGAAGCAATCCAATCCCGCTAGTATTCAAATATAATTCTATATATATATCTTATTACAAGTCAACTAGTTTAGTAGTTTAGTGTAAATAAAAACTTAAAAAAAAGAAAACAGACTTCCAGGCACTAAAAAGTAAAAAAATAAAACATACAGACGAACATAGAACCTCCTCTTTTTTTGAAGGCGGTTCATGAGTAAATGATTTAATATATAATCTTTAACATTATAAACGATCAAAATAAATATGACTAATGAATTCACTTTTACAGCTTCATTATATTAGTTAAATAACATAGGAACGAGTAGGCAATTGAAGCTTTGCTTCTGCATAAAGATATTAATTAGGTAACTGGTACGTTCTTTATGATAGCTACAGTATGAAATTATATATTTTAAACTGCAATATGAAAATTATTATTTAAATTATATTATTATTAAAAAAATAATATTATAATAATCTAAAATAAGTAAATACTAGAATCATTTCTAAAGTACCTATTGCTGTTGGTATAAATATACACAGTATTTATTTTTTCTTTTCCTTATTGAAGGAAACCTAAAATATAATACAATAATTGATAACAATATTGAAGGTATTAGTAATATTCTCAGAACCATTACGATTAAAATGATACACCGAAAGTTAAAAATGTATGTGAAATAATGTAAACGTATTTGAATTTCCTTTGAAAGTAATTGTTACCATCCATACTAATATTATAAATGTGAAAGTCACTCTGTTTATTTGTTTGTTTGTTACCTTTTCACGACTAAATGGCTGAACCGATTTAGATATAAACTTAATCATATCTATGTGATAAATCCACACTAAAAACGTCAAAACGTACCTAGGGACGAACCCGAGCATAGCGAGGGTGAGCCTCTAGTATCACTATAAATTTCCTGTAAATATCATTATTTCACCTAAATTCTTTTCAAAATTATACGAGACAGCCCTTGACGTAGGTATCTTCATTGAAAATAATCATGAAAATGGGTTCACAAATTAAATTATGATAAATTGCGTTTCAATATTTTTCTTTTTTACGGCAGTGGTAGTGCAGTAGTAATGAGCTTGTTTGGAAAAACAAGTGAAGGGGGTTCAAATCCCGTGCAAATCATTTTCAACTGGCATGTCTGAGAGTACATAGCATATTTTCGAAAGACAGGTGAATTCTAAAATTCGCATTTGGCCAGCGTGGTGGACTATGGCCTGGTCCCCCTTCGTATTGAGAGGAGGGCCGTGCCGAGCAATGGGACGTCAAAAAGGGCTGAGTAAATTTTCGGTTGGTCAAAAAAAGACATTGCATTACGTGAGCAAAATATTACTTTAAGAGTATTAATTATTATAAGGCTTCTTACATAAATTATTTTTATACAGCGTTTAATTTATAAAACATAAAAAGGTCTTTGAAACCATTTTTTGATGTACTTTGTTAAAAAATATAAGGAAGCAAACATTGTATATTAATTATAATCTACAGTACAATTATAACAAACATGATTACATGAATATTTAACGAAGGTACAAAACGAACCAACGTTCGGAGATGCAAAATTTAAGTCATTCATAATTCATTTTCTATGTACATAAAATATACAAAATCTGTTGAATCGTTAAAACATACATCCTAAAGTACTGTATATTATATCCATACTTAATATTATAAATGAGAAAGTGTGTTTGTTTGTTTGTCTGTCCTTTTTTACGTCGAAACAGAATGACGAATTGGCGTGATTTTGTGTGGAGATAGAGGACTGAAGAGTGACATAGGCTACTTTTTACCGCGGGGGATTATCTCATTCCTAGGAAACACGTTATTATACAACCCACAACAACTTATCACACCTATGTATATAACATATCATAGATATAAATATACCTTAATACTTAAAATTCCCTTGTCATGATGTTGGTCCGGGATGAACTCAAAAATTATTTTTAAAGGGGATAATCTCTGGATCTACAGAACCGATTTAAATGAAATTTGTTAAGAAGATAGTTTGAGACTCTAGGAAGGACATAGGATACTTTACCTCGGAAATCCCTTAAGGAGGTGAAAATGGGGACGAAAGTTCGTACTGGGAAGCAAGCTAGGGACAAACCTGAGCGAAGCGAGGGTGAGTTGCTAGTACAATAATAATTTAAAAATGCATATACTGCAAGTTCATTGTACGTATCCTTACAACTCTTAATGTTATTAAAATTACAGTTACTTAAAATAAGGTGAAAAATACATACGCAGCGTAAATACGCAAAAACAAGTTCATGCACTGGTCAGTTGGTTAAAAATGATACGAGTACATATCTAACAAGCGCCATAACCTACGTATTTCGATATATTTAAATATCTGTGAAACTTCATATACATCCTTTTTTTTAACTGGACTATCACATTTTTGCTATTATTATGTTTTTCATAATTTCATGCCAGTAAGTCTCTTTCAATATTGCAAAAATACTCTATTTTTGTTATCTGTACAGATAAATAAAATTGAAGTGTCTGTTTGTAATGTCAAAATAACAGCGTTTTACTAAATGCGTTTGAAATTATATATACGGTATTTATAAGAAAAACACATTTTTTTCAATTCTTGTCTGTCTGTTTGTTCCGGATAATCTCTGAAACGGCTGGGCTCATTTTGACCGGACTTTCACTGGAAGATAGCTGATGTTATAAAGAGTAACATAGGCTACTTTTGTTTTAGAAAAAGAATAAGGGGTCCGTTCGAAAAAAATAAAACGTACCTAGGTTAGTCGCTAGTAAAATCGATATAATATTCAATAACTACGATTAAATAATATTAATAAATGGAATGCCTACAAAGGCCAGAGTATCAGAACGATTTCACAAAGCACTATGAAATTCAGCGTAGCATGAAATATTCAGTAACGCTACTTTATCCTTACAATAATTTTGTAAAAACAACACTGTAATATAAAAAATATATTGTAGCAAACGTGAGCTAGAGTAAGGCGGTCTAGTTTTCACGCTTCATTTATTAAAAAGATTTCTATTAGACGTCGCTAATATTCGTAAATCGGAGATACACTCAGTTTACTCTAGATTTTGATTACTAGTTTTCACAAGAAACAACGTAATATGACAAAAAAAACACTGTATGCAATTCTTACATATATTTTTTATAGATAAACATTCGGGCAAACTTCTAATTGCAGTACGGCAAAACAATAACAACCGAAGTAATCGCAACTTGCTATGTCTTTGCAATAAAGCAAACGGGCACTATCGTGACACGCACGTAATTTTGTCCTTGGGTTAGTACAAGGGTGGTGATTCGTAATGTCTTTATATCGATCGATTGTGTACACGATACGCGTGCGTCACGCGGCGCGTCCCGTCGCGCACTGACGCGTTTCTCGAGATCGGCCAACGATGATGTAAGTCAGAGGGTGCGGTAGGTAGATACAGTAACAGGGTTAATATAATTGAAAATTCATGTACTATGCATGTAGCTGAAATACATAAAAGGCACCGAATGTTTATGAAAAAAAATATATCTTATTTTAAATAAAACTATCTTTTCGGATTTTGTCGCGGATTTATTTGCATTTTTGTTTCCCGACGTTTCGAATGCTTTACAGCATCCATGGTCACGGGAGAGACTGAGGTGTTACATGTCTTGAATGTATAGTTCTTACAGACAGCCTACCCACAATTAACAAAATGAGAATTGCACCAATTACATTACAATATTTTTTAACTTTAAACATTTTTATAATTTTAATTATAATTGAATATGGAAAATTATTTATTTAATTTTTGCTATTATTTTTATAATTATAACAATTTTAAAATATTAATTAGTAATCTATATTTAGTGTTGCCATTATTATATTTATAACCATAAAGAAAAATATAAAATATAGTATTAATTAATTAAGCCATATACTAAGCAACACTATTAATATATACTTTTACAAATGAAAAATGAAAAATATAAATCTGATAAGCTGTCATTTTGATCTACACAGTATGAACTTACTACATCTGCCTGTCTGTTATGTTTATATTTATTATTTGATTTTATTATATTAATAACAGGATCCCATGACAATGGTAGTACCCAGCCACCTTCCCTATTGAAATTAGGATGTTTTTTAATTTCTATGGCTTCTCGAATCATTCTAGGGCGATATCGGTTTTCTTTCGCCAGGATTTGAGGTCTATCGAAGCGAATATAATGGCTTGGGCGGTCCTGACTATGTTTGCAGACAGCGGATGCTGTAAAGCATTCGAAACGTCGGGAAACAAAAATGCAAATAAATCCGCGACAAAATCTGAAAAGATAGTTTTATTTAAAATGTCAAATATTCGCGTAAATCTAAGAAAGTATTAAATATATCTTAATTTAATCGTATAAGTTGAAAATAACCTATCTGTGGAAAATTAAAATTGGAGAACGAAATGGCGAGTCACATCCACTATAGTACTCCATACATAGTACAAAATAAAATGTGTATTAATTTACCAGAATAATTGACCTATTTAATTATAAATCAAATCTTATAATCCAAATAACATCATGATGAATCAAATTTCTTTGACGACAATCGAGTTATGATGTGTTTTATTCTTTGATTTGACCATCGAACCACATCTACACATAATAGTCTTTGCGCAGTACCGTAGAGTCGGCGCAACACCGCTGCGCTACCGGAATGCCGGATAAACACCGAAGCGTTTTGTTTATAAATATACAATGTATTTCCACTGTACTCAAAACCAAATTGATTAACTGCACTTGATAGAACTGTATTGAACGGTTATCCTGAATGTTTTGTGAAATTACGCAATGAGCAATAAGGCGTCTTGTAAAAATTTCGCTACTATATTTCATAATAAATGAAATTAAAGATTTTCAGGGCTTCAGTAGGGAACCACTGGCGTCAATATTTATAGAAATAACTTGAGAGTGTTTTGTGGACTTAATGTACATTTTCAACAGTTCGACGATTGAGCTTGTGTTGGAAAAATATTACATTACTTACCTTATTAGTTATAATAATAATTTTGCTTATCTATTGATAAAAATGAATAAACTTACTTTGCCAGTTAATGACTTATTATTATTTAATTATTAAAAATGCATGTAAATTATGAATTTTAAGGAAACATAAAAGCGACCTTAAATCTAAATGATACAAAAATGTCACTTGATTTTTCTAGATTGCCATAATCTATCATATATTAATCGATATATACCTATTTGCATTCGATGTTTTAAAATCGATCGATAATAATTAGATATGTAGAGAAGCATCGTGGTTTTAAAAAAATACTGCTTATTAATAGCATTTTTATTATTTTTGCCCGACTTTTATTATAACGATTTTTTTTTAAAAAGAAGCAGGTTATGTGTTTACAAAGCAAAGGACAAAAATAAAATAATTAACAAAAATAATTTCATACCCATCTTCACCCCTTTAAGGATTGATTTCAGGGATAAAAACTATTCCATGTCCTTCCTAGGGTCTCAAACTATATTTTACCAAATTTCATCTAAATCGGTTCAGTAGTTACGGAGTTTATTTGGTACAAACAAACAAAAAATCTTTCCTCTTTATAATATTAGTATAAAAGTATAGATTACTGCATGAGAAAACATAAAGGGTGAGGAATATAATTTTTACACTTGCATCAAGTATAATATTGTAAATCAACGAGACTTATATTATGTATATAGAGTTTTATAAATAGCTGCGAGAACCGTATGAATGAAAGTACTTACACGTTGACTAATACACAAAGTATAAATAGAAATATCTATTGAATAAACAAACACATCTCTAGATTTTGCACATATTTTTTATACATGTCTATTAAAATCTAATTAAATCTAGAAAAACAGGTTTGAAACTACTACTTAATCGATTTTAATCGATTTAAGCTATTACTGTGTAGCATAAGCCTTTCTGTAGCTAAATTAAATTCGAGTAATAGAAATTTAAAATTTGCAATGTTTTATGGTAGAGATATTATTTTGTTTTTTCCCACAACGCAAAAAGATGGGTGTTGTAAGTTTGACCGCTATGTGTGTGCGTTTGTCTGTGGCAGCCACTCTAAAACGGGTGAACCGATTTGGATGCTTTTTTTTTATCTAGCGGTGGTTCTTAGACATGTTTTATTAAAATCGGTTCAGCTGTTTGTTTTTTAAAGTCGAAGGTTTTTTTAAATGTTACTTAAATTTATTTATTTTATATCCCCTGTGTTATTGAAAAATATTCATATTCGTTGCATCATTGTACCTACTACATTTTATAATATATTTTGGCGCTACGCTTTCACTTTACATTGCAATATTATTAGATTTACTGCATATACACGAGTACGTCATTAGTGTATGTATTTGTAGGAAACGTGTTAGTTACACTATAATTATTATCGATGTAATTTCTAATACTTCGAGAAAGATGTGGCGATGCGTAAGAATAACAATTGTACTAGAACAATTAACCTTAAATATAGCAATTAATACGAAAAAAAGTATATATATATGAGAACTGTAATTTCCATCACGTCATCGCTTTACTTATTGTAAAAATAATACGAACACATTTTTATATATTCAGTAGCGACTCACCCTCGCTCTGCTAGGATTCGTCCCTAATTACATTTTAACGTACAGCTCAGAGATACGATATTTTCCCGCAGTAAAAAGTATCCTACATGTTGACCGGACAACCAGCTATCATCATACCAAATTTCATCGAAATCTGTCGTAGTTTTCCGTGATGCGGTCACAGACAGACAGGCAGTCAGACAAAAACTCTAAAAGCTATAGATTCGGCCTCGGTATCGATAATAACGTCTATTTCAATAGGATTTAACAAAAAAATATGTAATGTACAGATTCGGCTTAGTTAGAATTTTATTATATGTATAGATTACATTACATTGTCTTATATATTTTATAGAGAAATAAATTATGCCTTGTGTGTGTACTGTGTATACTGAAAGCGTGGTTTTTTGTTCGTTTTTCTTTCAAGCTGAAACGGAAAAACGATAGCTTCGTTTTACGGCGTAATATATATATATATATTTAATTTATTAAAATTAAATTCAATTTAGTAGTTCATATACAGTTAATTTCAGAGAAATATGGGGTTTTCTATGAAAGCAGTCATAGATCTCGAAACTAAAACAGGTATATTTCTTACCTAAGGACGTAGGTGTACCTGAGCGTAGCAACGACACGCTACTAGTATATAATAATTCTGATAGCGTTAGAATATTTAAAGTTACTCATAGTATATAGTTAAAAATAAATAGACAAATGGACCAAAAACAAATAATTTAATGAAAATTAATTTGTTATAGAAAACCTATTAAATTACGTAAATACATTTTAAATTCCATCTTTTGTACGAATCAAAAGGTCACGGTATCAATTAGTAATTCATGAAATGAAATAAGCAATCTCGAGCCCTTTCAGAAGAATACCTTTGATCTACCTTTGATACGTAACGCCCTAATTTATGGCTTTATATACGTTACTGGAAACTTTTCGTTTTACACTTTTCATCGTAAACATAAAATAATGTTATGTATTTATAGAAATCCATATTTCCCTACTAATATTATAAATGTGAAAGTGTGTTTGTTAGTTTGTTTGTTCTTCTTTTGTGTCGAAACAGAGTGACGGATTGGCGTGATTTTATTGTGTGGAGGTAGTTTGAGTGTTGGAAAGTGACAAAGGTTACTTTTTACCGCAGTAGATTATCTCATTACCACGGGAAAACACGTTTTAATCCAACCCAAAAAATATTTATGAACAGAATAACTTGAAGCTTGGTATGAATGCTCTTCAATACAATTAAATAAATACGTATTTTTAGCATTATTCGAAATTCATTCATAAAATAGGGGATGAAGTTTTGTATGAAAACTACATTTAAGAGTTTTTTTTGTAGTTAAAGCGCGAGCGAAACCGCGGGTTCTGATAGTGCTTTATATTTCAACTTTTTGTAAAATGAATTTTCTAGTATACTCATGGAATAGGTACATTTTTCAAGTCAATAAATAATATTTACATAGTATTTATTTTATTTATATATATAACTATAAACTATTACGAATCAAAACTAAAAAAAATGTGTCATGTTTTCATTGGTATGATTTGATTAGCTTAGCAGTACACCAATCCCAAGGTTAGTTATAATCTGAACATCGATTACATCTAGGTCATATGACCTTGTCCTTGAAAAAAACCCTTACATTTAAGGCCTTGTTTTCATTCTTGTAGAGGGTATTTAATCAAGGATGTCTAAGAAACTGAAAATGATTAATTAATGTTAGTAAAACCAAATAGAATGTTAATTTTTATTTTCTATGATATTATTATGATTAGATTTTATTATGATAAAAAACTTTTACTTAATACAATTGTATGTAATGAGGTGTACACAGACGCTAATGATACAGAAGCTTAAAGCTTAACTATTAGATAAGAGAGTACGATAAGTCCAGAAAAGAAACGTGACATTGGAAAAAGTGAAAGAGATATACAGATCTCAGCTAAGTACCATTTCTGACTAACCCCACAAACTATCTATATGTATATCGCTATTTAACATTGACTTCATATTTTAGACAGAAAACTTACTAATACTGAAATAAAATATAGCTTTCGTTACTGTCAGATAATGTTGCAACTATACTATATAACAATTATCAAAATCGGTTCAGTACTTTCAGAGTTCATCGATTACTCACTTTTAAAAAAAATCTCTTTACAAAATCTATTATTTACGTGATATATTTAATACAATAATTATGCAACTAATATGCAATTGGGTCAAACACGTCGTCACAGCAGCAAAAGTTAAAACAGGCAAATAAGAGGAATAAGTAGGTAGTATTGTTTCCAAATGGCTGTTGTTTATTGTTAAAAAAGTATTTGTTTTCTATTTTTGGAATGTACTATGACAATATGACCTTTTATAAAGCCGTATGTACACATTGCGGTAAATTTTGTTTATAGTGATATTAAAATAAAAAATGTCTGCTTTCCTTAAATTCATAACTAACGAGGACAAAAAGGATGCAGACACATGTAAATGATTATTCTTAAATAAATAATGTATGTATGTATTCAGCCCTTTTAACGACCTACTGCTGGGCACGGGCCTCCCTTGAATACTAAGGGGACAGGCCATAGTCCACCACGGTGGCCAAGTGCAGGTTGACAAACTGCACATGACTTTCGAAAACTTGTAAGGTTATCTCAGACATGCAGGTTTCCTCACGATGTTTTCCTTCACCGTAAGATAAGTAGTAATCATGTTTGAAATGATTCACACATGGAAATATCAGAAGTGCGAGACCCGAGATTTGAACCCGCTTCAATGGTTTTCCCGAGCGAGCACGTTACCACTGAGCTACCACTATCTTCTATGTATATAACATTTATTTTCACAACTTCACCAACCAAAAATTGACAAAAGTTGTGACAAACAATCGTATCTATACCACACATGAGAGACCGTGGATTTTAATGTCACACATTTGTGTGTCTTGGTGTTTGTTCACGCTATAATAGCTCTGCTAAGAATAAAACTCAGAAGAAAAATACATTTACAATATACTTTACAACTGGTATAACGTAAAGCTGCATTATATTTCTACAATAGGTAAAATAACATAAGCTATTATTATAGGAATGTTAGCATTTGCGTGATTTGGGTGTATACGGTATGGAGCAGAATTTTATGCTCGTTGCGGTCACTTTTTACCTCCATCGAGGCCACGCAATAATGAACTGATATGAATATGAACACTTTTTCAAATTTTCACTACATGTAACCAATAATAAAACAGCTACATGTTTCACGAACCAATATTAAATTAACACCTCCGGGTAAATTTCTAAGAAATTACTTAAAATTCTAATGCCCGATTTCACCAACATCACTTAAGCTAACACCTACGTATGGGGTCCCCAGCTTAAAAGTTCCCCTAAACTAGCCCCTAAATTAAATTTCGTTTTACCATCGTCAAAGCCCTTATTTATAATACATACCTATATTTATGTGGCATTTTAACATTTAGGTGACCCCTAACTGTCGGTGAAACAGAAACTGTCCCCTAACAGCCCCCTAACCATGCTTAGGGGATCCCTTGAGCTTAGGTGATGTTGGTGATAAGAAATCTATTGTTAACTGACACGCCGGCGCGTCCGCGGTCGTGGAGGGATTAATAAAAAAAAGTATATGAAAATTGTAATTATGATATTACAAAATGTGCATATTTAGTTCTACAGATTATACACGGTAATCTAGATATTTATAAAGAGTGTAAGAGCCGTGCTAACTGTAGACAAGATTAAATAAGCATTATAAAGGAGATCATTGAAGATTTTCATAAGTGACCGTAAACATCCTGCTCTTGAGCAGTAAGTAGGTACTCGAATCTTGAGGCACTGGGGAAGCAAAAATCTTCTTAGAACACCGTCATATCCGGGCCTACTTCACGACTTATTTTCTTTAAAGTTTAAGGTTTTCAAGTAAATTAATATTAAAATCCATACTATAAATTATAAATGTGAAAATTTGTGAGGATGTATGGATGTTTGTTACTCTTTCACGTCATAACGGCTGAACGGCTCTGGATGAAATTTGGCACAAAGATAGATTATAATCTGAAAAAGCACATGGATATCCCGAAAAATAATAATATGTTGGGACATTAACACAGCACCATCTAGTATCATGATAAGCTACGACGCTTGTGTTGTGGATACCAGATAATTGATACACTACACATATGTAACTTTAAATACATACATAGTATAAATATAAACACCCATGACTGGAGTACAAACACTCGTGCACATCACACAAATGAATGCCTTCAGCGGAACTCGAATCCGCAACCGCTGGCACAGCAAGTATAACCATACAAAACGAGCCAAACGTGTCGTCAAATGTACGGTTCCCGTGGGGTTGATTTGTTTTTGTCTAGAGACAAACCCGAAGTGAAGCGAGGTAGAGTCGCTAGTATTACATATATTAAAAGTGTACCTAACACAAAGAGTAGTGAATAAGTGGATTCATAAAGCCACAAATTGAAAAAACTATACAAAATAAAACAACGATATCTATTTAACAAAAGCTTAGCTTATTATACCTAAAATTATTTAATTATCTTGGTACTTTTGTTTAATTATAAATTAAAAATTTAAACATATATACGCAAATTAATTGTCATTTAACGATTACACTGGCACGCGTGAAGCACTTAATCATACGCCAAAATGCCTTACATCATTTTGGAAAAGAGCTGATAATCTTACACTACTGGACCGTTATTAACCAAACATAGCTAAGAACCACCGCAAGGAAACTTTCAAATGAAAAAAACCGCATCGAAATCGGTCCATCCGTTTGAGAGATACGATGCCACAGACAGACACAAACAGACAGACATCGACGTCAAACTTATAACACCTCTCTTTTTGCGTCGGGGGTTAAAAATAATGAGTTACAAAAATATTATTTGGATTTTCTGAGATGCAAATGTTTATCGTTTTTTTTTCATAACGTATAATTAATTAATACGATAATCATACTTACCTATAAAGCATAAATGACTAAGCAATTTAAGAAGAAATATATTACGTATTTCATATATGGATTTGTAATGAATATTCGATGAATTTGCATTTTTAGGCCAATTATTGGGGTTAGTCTGAATATTTAACATCTTAGTCAATATATTGACGCATATAGGTATTTGTGGGAATCGGTCTTTGCATGGCTTTAATCTTTGACCTTGTTTTCATGTAATGCTAACGTTAACAACGCTTTATAAATCATCGCATAGATAAAATCCTATTTAAAGTAGCACACTATAAAATGATTGTTTATATTATGTAGATTATAACATATTTTTTCAGTATGAAAAAATATAATGAAATAAAAGATTTTTATTCATTTTACTTCGGTCACGCACGTCTGGTAGTTAAGTCAAGAAAAAGAAACCTATGTGATAATTCAGGATAAGCTTTTTCCATTCCTTGGGGGGAATCATTAGCGTAAGGCAATCCAGTCGAGTGTGAAGCTAAGAGACACACTGGGAGATAAACCCACTTCGGAAGGACGGGTTGCGCGTTACTCCCGGTACTATTTTTTTATAGTATTCAGTGACAAACGAACAGACAGTCCATCTAATGGAAAGCGGTACCTGTCGCCCATAACACCTACGGTTCATGCACTTAGGTTATATGTTACAAAAATGCAGAACCGCAGGTGCGTTGTCACTGTGAGGACTAAGATGATATGCCTCTTGCCTGTAATTGCGCTGGCTACCTTATCCTTCAAACCGGAACACAACAATGTAATTTAATTGTTGCTTGGCGGGAGAAATAGAAAAGGGGGTGGTACCCATCCATTGGGACTCCTCAGGCTTGACAGAGTCCATAGTAGATAGTACTGGCTTTTCTGACCGGCGAGTCCCAAATAACCACAAAATAAATGCAAGTAGTATGCGTAAATTCATTTCCCAACGTTAAAAAAGCTAGTATACCTAAAGGTCATCTACTTTCAACGTATTTTTCAAACCGCTTTTGTTTATAAGTCCATCGCCCAGAAAACTAATGTACATACATTTTATTATTATTTCATTAATCATTTAAGAAGCTCCCAACAACAATATTCATTCAAATCTATTTCATAAGGATCGTTAATATATTCAATCAACGTAGAGACTAATACAATAACTATATCTGCATTAGAATGAACGAGGTCAAAGCGCTTTTATTTGGAGATGAAGCAGAAATAGGTTTTGCATCGATTGAACTGTTAGCCTGGATTCGGACGATGACGTTTTAACCAAACTGGCTAAAATGTAACTAAGATTAGAAATTTTTATGTAGATACTTTTTATAATAAATGCTAACGTATAAGTTGAAAAACTTTCATATTTAGTGATCTATTTCTTCCTTTTTAACTGTAAAGTAATGAGTTGCATAAATTAATATTTAACTATATAAAAATTGATTCCCCATACAAACTTTCATCCCCATTTTCACCCCCTTAAGATGATTTCCGGGATGAAAAGTATTCTAGGTCCTTCCCAGGGTCTTAAACTATCTTCTTACCAAATTTCATCCCCATTTTCACCCCCTTAAGATGATTTCCGGGATGAAAAGTATTCTAGGTCCTTCCCAGGGTCTCAAACTATCTTCTTACCAAATTTCATCCCCATTTTCACCCCCTTAAGATGATTTCCGGGATGAAAAGTATTCTAGGTCCTTCCCAGGGTCTCAAACTATCTTCTTACCAAATTTCATCTAAATGGGTTCAGTGGATCCAGAGATTTATAATATTAGTATAGATACTTATACGTATTTACATTGATGAATTGAACGATGTTTCATAAGAACTTGCTAGATATACGTCGGTTGAAACCAATAGATAAAATCCAGCAGAAATGAGGTTTATTATTTTCATATCTAAGTATAAAAATCTTCATCTAACTTATATTCCGAAATAAGCTTTTTCTGTCTGGATGTCCACGTCTTCGTCCGATAAGATTACGAAGGGGGTTATTTAAAATAAATATATATATATATATATATATATATATATTATATATATATATATTATATATATATATTTATGTTATATATATATAACAAAAAAAGTAAAATAAAAATAATATTTTTCATTTCAAGTAATACTATAAAAATAAGGTCTTTAGTTTACTTTGCTAAGAGGAAAATAAAAGTTTGTAGTATTAATTTTTGACTGAACCCAATAAAAAGAAATTAATTAACCGAGCTTTTGACTTCTCCAATCTCCATCGCTTAAATAAACATTTCAGTTGAATCTAAATAAAAATATCATATTAAATGAAATTCGTAGTAAAAAGTTATGTATAGTATAATTCGTAATAATAAGCTGACGACAAGTGTGGCTCAATTTGTAGTGACACTACTTGCTGTGCCAGCGGTCGCAGGTTCAGTACCGCTGAGGGCATTCATTTGTGTGATGAGCACGAATGCTTGTACTCCAGTCATGGGTGTTTATATTTATAATATGTATGTATTTAAAGTTATATGTATATGTGTAGTGTATCAACAATCCGGTATCCATAACTGAAACCTCGTAGCTTACCATGGAACTAGATAGTGCTGTGTGTTAATGTCCCAATATATTTATCTAAGTAATAAATTAAATATATGGAGGTCGAAAGCTTCGGTATATTATACATATTTTAACAAAAGCCCGAAGGCTGAATATAATAACTTTCAGCGTCACATCCGGGAAACCTCTATAACTCGTGTAAGTATATAATGGTACTAAATGTCACGTCCACAAGGTCATAGCATAACATTTTATTAACCTAATTTAAACAAGGGAGAAGGGTTGAAATCGGGGGTGTTTTTATTATGAACGATAATTTCACATCATATGGAATGGGGTTGATCTCTTTTTAAATACGTTTTTAGTTAGTCGAGATATTCACTTGTAATAAGATATTTAAATGTGTACCCATAAAGAAGTTGATTTTACGCCACTTCTGAGAGTCGTATTATTGTGAAACTTTGTTAGTTTTTACGACTCCCTTGACTTAGTTAAAAGAAAACAGTTAAAAGCATATATATTTTTTTTAATATTTTTTTGTTATTATTAAATAAACTACCAAACACTAAAATTTCAATTTTATCCATTTTCATTCACAAAGATACTAATCATTTAGCTTTAGCATTTTTTTGTTGAGGAAAAATCGTGAACTTAAACTGTAAATATTGTTTCGTAGTAGATTAATCAACGCTGAATAAATTACCTTTAAAGCTTGTTTAATTAGCTTTCAAAGATTTATTTTTCATCGTTTTTTTTAATAAAAATCAAGGTTTTGATGACTTACAACGAAGTATATATGTATATAGAATATATGTATGTTTGTTTTCTACTCGTACGTGTAGACTTCTTTCATCCGATTAAGTTAAAGTTTCTGTTGGCATTTGGGCGAAAAAGATCTTTTGGGTAAATCGGATTAAATACTCTGAATACAGGTACAATAAAGTAATTTAGATGTAGAAATGCGTAAAGGATGCCTGGGACGTTAGCGAGGCTCTTAAGTATAATATAAAGTATAAACTTATATATAACTAGCATGCCCGCGGCTCCGCCCGCGTTCAGATGACTAAACCCTCCAGTGGTTTTTCTGTGATGTGGTAACAGACAAACAGACAGACAGACAAAAATTCAGAAAACTATAGATTCGGCCTCTGTATCGATAATAATGTTTATTTCAATTAGATTTTCCAAAAAATATTTATAGTACAGATTCGGCTTAGTTACAATTTTATTTATATGTACAGATTTGCATGTCAAGTTAGCCTGTAATTGTGATATAATACTTTGTAACACTTATTTGTAATATAATATAAAATATAACGTATATAACGTAGGCTTCCTAATAAATAAAAAAACAACATATCACGTTACTACTGTGCGAGACTAACAAAAACAATGGAAAATTCAATTTCAAGAAGAATATCTCTATTACAGCAAAGGTCACAGGTCCCACTATAAAGCTTCATTCGATACGACGTACTGAGTCATTGACCTGACCTAGGTCGCCCGTGTTTTCATTCCACCTAGGTATATTTATAGTTTAATGCGGAGAAACGGAAACGTTTAGAGACTAAAAGCTAAGTAGCTTTTTAGGAGGTTACCTAGATTTCCTCAATGTTATATATTTGTTTTGATATAAAAAAGGTATGTATGGATATCAGATTAAGGAATAATATAGATAGAGTGTCATAGAACTAAACATAAAGTCAACTAATAATGTTTTTAAATAGTATAGAAATGACAATTTGTATACTGAATGGTAAGTAAATAAATTTTAATAAATAACAATAGCTAACGGATTTTATTATAATAAGAAAAAAATGTTTTTTTTTATAATAAAGAAAAAATGGCGAATATTATACTATCTCTCTTTCAGGTGGAAAAGAACTAATGCTTATAAAATACAAAAAAATATAAAGGTAGTTTTTTTTATTCATACTTTAGTCTCAAAAATTTCATATTAATTTAACAAATACATACATATACAAAATTTTCCTTAATTTAACAAATATATACATATATAAAATTTTCCTTCTTCTTTAAAAACAATACCTAAATGATCTGTCTGTCAAAACATAAACAACAAAATCAGGCAACCATTTTTGACTTTGACATTTATTTGGGGGGGACTCCGTCTAAGTAATTGTTTAGTTTGAGGTACCAGGTTTAGATATTTTATAACCTACTACTTAATGCGTAATCTATACATATAATAAAATTGTAACTAAGCCGAATCTGTACATTAAATATTTTTTGGAAAATCTTATTGAAATAGACATTATTATCAATACAGAGGCCGCATCTATAGTTTTTAGAATTTTTGTCTGTCTGTCTGTTACCGCATCACAGAAAAACCACTGGACGGAGCTTGATGAAATTTGATATGGTGATAGTTGGTTATCCGGGTTAACATATAGAATAACTCTTACTGCGGAAAAATATCTCATTTCTGAAAAAAAATACAAAAACTGCGTTGAGTATACTAATATGTAAAACCTAAGAATTTGGTTTGTGGTCATCTGAACGCGGGCGGAGCCGCGGGCAATACTGGTCGCAAATAAGACCCTTGATGTTTTTAAGCTTTACGTGCAACTAATTACCTAATTAAGTTTGTAAATAAATGTCGGAAGTTTAATATAAGCCTACTTTTAAAGTCGCACGAGTTTTTGTGTCGTATTAATTTTATACCTTTCAAGTGAAATGTTGATAGCAATACAAATATTTGGCACCATTGAGCTGATGTGATGACGGAGCCAGGAGTTTGATAGTGGCTGTTTCATGAGTAATAAAATTTACGAGTTTGTGCGTTCATTACAGCTTTTTATATTACATTTAAGCACGTCAAAGTCGTGTTTTTAAAGTTTTTTTTTTAAATTAAGTAAGTAGTATGTTAGCAAAATGGCGAGCTTGAAGCTTGTAGTTAGAGATACTCGACCTATTAAAACAATACTTAGTTAAAATATTATTAAAATTTAAGCTACTAAGTGTACGACAAAAGAAGTTGCATTGAATTTTGTCTGTTTTTAATCATTGGCATTGACAGACAGTCAGTTCAGTAAATATAAATAAATAAATAACTTGGGACATTAACACACAGCACCATCTAGTTCCATGGTAAGCTACGAGGCTTGTGTTATGGATACCAGATAGTTGATACATTACACACATAACTTTACATACATACATAATATTATAAATATAAACACCCATGACTGGAGTACAAGCATTCATGCTCATCACACGAATGAATCTCCCAGCGGGACTCGAACCCGCGACCAAACAAACTGGGCCAAACGTGTCGTCAATACGTCGTATAAGACGTAATTTTAGATACCACATAAATATACCACATAAAGCTAAGTATGTTAAAAATTCCACAGTTTGGTTATTTTTTTAAATTAGACCATAAGTACTATGTAACTACAGTGACTCGCCTCTTAATTTTCCTACTACGTTGTTTATACCCTATTACTTACATAATGGGGCAAATTATAAAACTTTGTTTTAAATACAACATTTAAAACAATGTTTATTATAACTCAATGTATTATTCAAGTACCTACTCTTTGCTAAGATTCAATCAATGCGGCTAGCGAATCTGAATTTAAACTTAGTATATTATAATATAATTATACCCAAACCTCTCGAGAATATCAATACGAAGTCCAAATTAAACAAATAAATTATTTAAAAACTAGCGAGTTAATAATAAACTTGCAAACTTAACTAATCAAATGTTTGCGAATATTCGTTCTGGAACCATCGATTTTTTAATAAAATCTTGTTTTAAACTTATAAAGTCAACGACCTCACCTAACGCGCAAGAATGGAAGCGCTTTAGATAATATAAAGTGAAAGTTGCATCGACAGCAGAATTGTCTTTGGAGTTTTGCATATTAGAGTCCCAGCACACTGTGCATTTTATATCACCAATAGTTTACTTGGGTCTTGGGTTCAAATTAGTTCGAGTGTAAATGCGCAATTTAAATTATTCAATAGGTATCGTAATATCCTTAGGCATGCTATTTAGGTGCAAAATCTTTCAAATACTCCGTAATATGAGACATTATACATATAAAGTAGCCTAAGTCTCGAGTTCTTATAAATATATCTATATATAATCATTCCGCTTTTTTACCCGCCTCCGTGGTTTGTTTCCGGGAAATTAATTGTTAACTGACATGGCGGCGTATCCGTGAGCTTTCAAGCTTTAAAATCGATAAATTCTTCATTCTTTTATATAAAGGTTAAAAAATAAAATAAAAATGTGGGTACTTGTAATTTTTCCTACTTCGTATTCGTACATTGAAAAGGTAAGAACTGCATACTCTAAAATAAACATCGAATCTCATTTGTCCGCGGAAGAATACAAAATAACACTTGCCTTTATATCTATCACAAAACAGATTTTACATAACATTTTACAATTATAGAAAACTATAAAGTAAATAAATGTTAATAAAATAATAAAGGTCCATACTACATTAGTTAATTAATACACATAATATACTAATATCAGCTGATATTTTAGTTATTTGTGTACGCTTTGTAGGTAATTTGGACTACAACTGCCACTCTGGTCCCTTGAACATGTCCAAAAAAAGAAAAATCGCGCCATTACAAATAAAATTCAATATCAAACATGGCGGAACTTCGCCACTTGGCCAGCGTGTTGGGCTATGGCCTGATCCCCCTAGTAATGAAATGAAGCACGTGCCCAGCACTGGAACTTTAAAAAAGGCAGCTTACATACAAAATAAATCAAACATGGCCGACTAATGAAAACTACATATTTTATTCATATTACGCAAAACTTAACACAGATTATAAAGCATTATTTATAAACAGACCTTACTAAAAGCGAAATAATAAAAATAATATTTTGATTGAATGGTAAGAGTTTATATCTTCATCTAAGATCTTTTAATAACTCTATTGCCTGTCCTAAAGATGGTTCAATAGTTTTCAACAAACAAACAATCTACTCCTAACAATGACACAGTTATTATAGAGTGATTTTAATGTCGATATTATTTAACCAACTACGACGAAATCCAAAGAAAGGTTATAAAGACTCGCAACAAGTATAAAAACATGTACAGTACGCGATTGTCCATTGATTTTAACGGAAATGTAAGAGGTTGTCAAAACACCAATTTTTATGGTCAACAATATTGACGTTAAATATGTATTGTAGGAATTGGCACCAGTTGTACCCGACACCGTTAAAGCCTTATAAAACTTTCTTTTCGATTTTTTTCGTGGATTTATTTTGATTTAACAGACTTATTCTCTCCCGTGACCATGATTGCTGTAAAGCATCCGAAACGTCGGGAATTAAAAATCAAAGTAAATCTGTGAACTGTGTGTCACTATGTTGCTTCCCAATATAAACTTTCATCCCCTTATGGGATGATTTCCGGGATAAAACCTTCGTTTCGGAGCCTATTCTATTCGTGTAAATCTAAGAAAGTATTACCTAAAGCCTTTTACCGGATGTTATATAAAATTTACTATTGTTAGGAGACTGTAATAATACTATGTTACTACGTCAACTTAATAGTTGGACTCAGTCGGGTTTTTTGTTTTTAATTTTTTGAAGTGAATCTTCTTTAGAATCGTTGTGATTTGAAACTTGATGAAACGGAAATGCGACACTAATGTATATGTCAAATAAAATGTAAAATAACTTTTTAACTTGGTAAAAACTAAAATATTATAAAAAAATAAATCTTATAATTATCTTACTCCTGATACTGTATATTCATCTCATTCTCTCGTAGGTCCCTTTTCTGTAGTTTCACTTTACCGTGTGTGAATCAGCACACACATGCACTTTTTTTTATTAAAAAGTAATTATATACCTTATACATAATATATATCACTTACCTAGGCCCCGGTACAATCGCGTCTGCCGGCTCGTCGTCTGCGTCGTAGAAATCATCCTCGCCTTCTGATGATGAATACGACGTGTCCGGCACTAGCAGGGACATTGCTTGTCCTGTGGTAGTATTATTATATGATTAATTAATTACATGATACTAGTAAATAGCAATATATGCTCAATTCGCTTGAGAGTCCCTAGATGCCTAAAAGTAGACTTAAGTGTTCATTTATCTAATATATTTAAACGAGCAATTCTTGTATATATATATATATATATATATATATATATATATATATATATATATATATATATATAAACACAAGAATAATATAAAAAACAACGATTTTCATGAAATTTAGTATACAAGGGGTTTCGGGGGCGATAACGTGATCTACATTAGTTTTATGTCACGGAAAACACGTGTTTTCGAGTTTTCATGCGGTTTTGTTTCGCATTATTCCACGCAAAATATGGTCGCTAATTCGCACGCTAGGACATAAGCATCGTGGTCAAGCGGCCAAGGCACAAGTTCGACAACCACAGGTGTCTGGGGTCGTATCCCGGTCGGGTGCAAAGTTTTTACTTTTGTTTTCTTTTTGTATTTATTCAAATTTTTAGTTTTTATTTTAATGTTTTTTCGGCCAAAAACACCGAGCGAAGCTTGGTCGCCCAGGTACTTTATTTATTAAATGGGAAGTCAACGTTTTATACAATATTCTTTCTTATTCTAGAGCACACTCTTAACTATCTGATAGAAATTGTATAGTTCACTTACATAAATAAAAAAAACGTATATAATGAAGAACAGAAAACAGTACAATACATTCTTTGCAAGTATGTAGTCATTTTGAAAACTTTCATAACTATAAAATACTACAAAAAATATAAATAAAAACAAATATAAAAATTGAAACAACTAAAATTAATCAATAATTAAAATGTAAATAAACAATATGAACTTATAAATTATTTCAATCATTCAGGTCATGATTAATCTGTGGATTAAATATCAT
Organism: Brenthis ino; assembly: GCA_921882275.1. Lineage (NCBI taxonomy): Eukaryota > Metazoa > Arthropoda > Insecta > Lepidoptera > Nymphalidae > Brenthis > Brenthis ino. Next base: position 8,709,616 of record OV170221.1, read on the forward strand.
CCTAATCCGACCAGCAGTTTCAGCATGAGTAAGTGACAAAAATACAAACATACACACACGCTTGCACACGCGCGCACGCACAGGCACAGACACACGCACACGCGCACATGTGTACACACTTATTATACATTCGCATTTGTAATAGTACTTCGAAATTATATGGTGTCAGATCTATACATCTATACAGATAAATAAAATTGAAGTGTTTGTTATGTCAAAATAACAGGTTTTTACTAAATGCATATGGAATTATATACGGTATATATAAGAAAAACACAATTTTTAATTTTTTTGTGTCTGTCTGTCTGTTTGTTCCGGCTAATCTCCGAAACGGTTGGACCGATTTTGACGGGATTTTACTGGCAGGTTTTCAGGTACTCCTGATTACTAGAAGTTACTTCTTAGGCTACTTTTATTTCAGTAAAAGAATTAGGGGTCCGCTTAAAAAAATTGAAATGTACTTAGGGACGAACCCGAACGAAGCCGGGGTGAGTCGCTAGTCAGGAAACACTTCGTAAAGAACAATTAGTTCAAATAAAATATCAATAGATGGCGTAAACAGATGTACCGATTGTCATTATCGTTATTATAAATTAATGATAATAAAAATAGATCCCCAAAAAGAACTTTAGGTGACGAAAAAGAAAATGAAATAATGTGTATTTAAATTAAACTTAGCATTTTTTTAATTTAAGTAGTTTGCATTGCGTATTCATAGATGGCGTGGTATTTATTTTATGAGCATTACATAATTACAAATAGCCACACCGAAATTCGTTTTATTATGCTATTTGCTATATTTAACACATTTTAGTATTAAAGTTGTAAAAGAATTCAAAATTTCCTTTAAACTTATTTGGACATCTTTCGTATCAACGCCATCTATCTTTCTTCTCTTGACTTTTCCCGCTAAAAATAAGACCGAAGAACTACAACCGTCTTATAACTATATATAGAATGAATGTCAGCAAAAGTATAGTAATATCTCATCTGTGATCATTCAAACCAAGACACTTCGCAACAGCGATCAATCTTAGGGAATTAAAATGCATCTTAATGCAAAATTATATCATATTACGTGAAAAAAGGACAAAATTTTCCATTTATTACCAATGACTTGTCATCGTTACTACGTAACGACAATATTCTATTTATCATTTTATCCCTATAAAATTAAATATAAAATATGTTGAGACATTAATACACAGCACCATCCAGTTCTATGGTAAGTTACGAGGCTTGTGTTATGCAGCTGATACACTACACATATATAACTTTGAACACACTCGTACATATCTTCTACATAAATAAAAATGAATGTTGGTAAGCGCATAACTCAAGAATGGCTGGACCAATTCGTCTAAATTTTTTTTGTATGATCCTTAAGGTCCACGGAAGGATTTAATAAAGAGAAAAAAATTAAAATTTATATGGCTAACGCTGGCTAATAACTATTTATATCTATTTAAAACGTACTAATAAATATAAATATCCATGACTGAAGTACAAACATTCGTGCTCATCACACAAATCAATGCCCCCCGCGAGACTCGAACCCGCAACCTCTGGCATAGCAAGTACTAACTACTAACACTACAAACTGAGCTAAAAGTGTCGTCAAAATTGAATAAACAAATCCATCTCAAACTCACTTTCTTCGGTCAGACATCAAAAACAAGTTACGTAATGGAAGCTTTTTAATATTTTAATATACTAACTGGGTGAATCGATATGCTCGAGTGGGGCCAGCGGTGGGATGGGATGCGTGGGCGTCGACAGTTCGCGACATTCCGAGCCCAGCTCGACGCGTGGGGATAAATCTGTAAAATATTCACTTATTAGACATAATTTATTAATTTATCTAACACTATCGACTTATCCTTGCGTTGCTCGGTTGCCTTTTTACCAAATTGTTGTTGCCGTTTTGTCATTACATATCAAATCGACCTATTTTTGGAATTTTGATTTAATTTGGTGGGAAGTTTTCTTTTTTATCATAAAACGAAGTACGACCAACGACCTGGCGATTTGACATGGAATGATCATATATTTTGTTGTTTTATTTAAAACCGTTACGACTTTCGCCGATAAAAGAACTCAATCGGTCGGTCAAAAAGTCGTTTTTTCCGATTTTTTTTAACTATTCAATTTCTGACAGTAAACACCTTTTTATGAGAATAAAAAATAGCATATAGCACTTCGCGGTAATTTAGTTTCCGTAAGTGTAAGAATTTTCTTTTTAATTTAAGTGGATCAGTAGTATCTGAGACCCTCTACATTCAAACTTATAAGTTTAGCTTTGATCACATGTGATGTGTGTCTGAGCTTTTCTTCATACATTATTCTTGCAAAAATTTTTCTATATGGGCCATACATTTGAATATACTTTGTCCCTTTGCTTTAACCAGATTGAGACCAATATATGTATAGTCTAAGTATCTCCAACGGGCCTTAAGTTACTTGTTTACATGAGTGAATCATTTTCAAAGTCATTATCGCTTTGTAAACACGTTGAAAATGATTCGCACTATATGTAAATATCAGAGGTGCAAGACCCGGGATTTGAACCCGCTTCACTTTTCACACATTTTTCAAGCGAGCGTTATCATTAAGGTTACCTCTGCCATTATTATGCCATTAAAATATATACGAATTATAGAATATAGCTCATCCACAACAGCCAAAATTGTCTAAGCGCGGAAAGAACCATGCACGAAGGTGATAGAATAAAGAAAAAAAAACCTTCTGTCTGTAACAAGTATATAATGCCTTTGAGACAACTAACACCTTAGTCTCTCCCGTGAACACGATTGCTATAAAGCATTCGAAACGTCGGGAACCAAAAATCATAATGAATCCGCGAAATAATCCAAAAACATAGTTTTGTTAAAAATGTCAAATAATCGCGTATATCTAAGAAAGTATAATGCTTACCTTCTTTGATTTGGGACGCGTTGGTTGGTCCCTGGTACACGCCATTCACTGGGTTCACGGTATTCTACAAACAAGAAAATATCCTATTAGTGATACGCCCTCGCTTTATATTCCTTAAATACGTACGGTATGTTTTAATTTTTTTTGAGCAGACCCTAATTCTTTTTCTAAAATAAAAGTAGCCTATGTTACTCCCCATAATATCAGCTATCTTCCAGTGAAATTCCCGTCAAAATCAGTCCAGCCATTTCAGAGATTATCCGGAACAAACAGACAGACAGACAAAAATAAAAAATGTATTTTTCTTATAAGTACCGTATATAATTTCATATGCATTTAGTAAAAGGCTGTTATTTTGACAATTCAAACAGACACTTCAATTTTATTTATTTGTATGGATAAACTGTTACTAAACTAATGGAGGCAAAATGAAGAATTGCCACTTGTTTTATACTTTTGATTTTTTTTGTTGTTTTTATGTACTTATTATAGTCCTCTTTACATTTGTTATCTGCCAGTGAAAGTCCCGTCGAAATCAGTTCAGCCGTTTCGGAGATTAGCCGGAACAACCAGACAGACAGACAAAAAATAAAAAATTGTATTTTTCGTAGAAGTACCGCAATTTTTTTTATCTGCATAGATATAAATTTTAACAAATACAACGCACCTTAGCTATTTGAAGAAGCACAATGGAATGTTTAATGTTATCCAACATCGCCTGCGAACAATGGGAATATTAAAATTAATATATTGTATAATAATAGCAATATTGATAGCGCACTTTAATTTGTAACTTATATTTACTATTCTTTACTCCATTGTCAATAAAGCATGCCATACACATGTGAATTAGTTCTCGTAAAAACGAAATAAAATGAAATATTGTAAAAAAAAAATTAAGTATCTCTCTCTAAGCAGTCACCGGTTTGATTCCCGCTTGCGGCCATATTGATATGGTTTCATCTAGATGATTGTGAGGAAATAAGACTATGCGTGTGTCTATATAGTTGCGTAAATTGAACCGGACACGTATGTCATATTAGGGTTTGCCAACCAAATAATGATGCTCCACCACCTTCTCGGGCTATATGAGGGTTTCATTTTAGGGTGTTGTGTTATTTGCCCAACAACCGTGTGTTTAACACCTTAAGAATATAAAGAGCGAAGGAACCCAAAAATAGGGCTTTTTAGGGACCCGCTTATTTTTATGGACAGCTATGAAAACAACCGTAGGAAGACTATTCCCTGGTATAGACCGTAGGACATATAAATAAATAAATATGTTGGGACAGTAACACACAGCGCCATCTAGTTCCATAGTAAGCTACGCGGCTTGTGTTATGGATACCAGATAGTTGATACACTACACATATAGAATTTTTAAGGCACAAATTCAGAATTGGGGACTTGGCCCCTAGCGGAGTGGGTGGTATTTCTGGATAAGGGACGTGATAGGGAGTCGAAATGTTAAATAAATTTTTTAATACAACAAAAGATTCAAAAGTTATTGAGACTTAAAGTTACAACATTTCCATACATTTTCATATATTTCTTTACCACCATTCGGAGTGGGTGGTATTTTTAGATAGGGGAGGTGACAGAGAGTCAAAATATATTAAAAATATTTGGAGGAAACGTACGAGTAAAAAGTTATTGAGACTTAAAGTTATAACATATCTAACACATTTCCATACATTTCTTTACCTAAATAAGTGATTACAACAGATAAACATACCTTTAACGAATAGTACGCATCCTTTTTTATGTACATTACACATTTTCACAACAATTAATGCTTTATTGTATTTAATTATTTTAATAATTTCACAACACAAACAAAATGATCTTACATTTTGACAAAAGCAAAACTGACACTTTTGTTTTATATTACCGCTTAAATGACAACAGATTATATTTGATTATTTTTGCTTTTTCTGTTGGTAAAATATTAATATTAATAAATAAATAATAAAAAAGAAAAATATTATTTTCACTTTATAAATACATTTATAACTTTTTATTTGATTTATTGTAAAATATATTGTTTTACAATTGTACATTTAGTAAAAAAAAAAAAAATCATTTTTTTATCTGTGAATATTTTTAATTATTTTATTTATTATTCGTCATATCTGGGTTAGGTTAGGTTAAGAACATTTAAGATTATTTATTTATTATTCCTCATATCTGGGTTAGGTTAGGTTAGAACATTTAAGATTATTTATTTATTATTCCTCATATCTGGGTTAGGTTAGGTTAGAACATTTAAGATTATTATTTATTATTCCTCATATCTGGGTTAGGTTAGGTTAGAACATTTAAGATTATTTATTAATTATTCGTCATATCTTGGTTAGGTTAGGTTAGAACAGTTGCCACAACGCACGAGCCGAGCGAGCGAAGCGAGCGTGCCGCGGTAGCGGCCGGCGAGTGCCATAAATGACTAGAAAACTAGAAAATTCGAATTTCACGCAAAGTACAAATAAAGACAATCATCTGGAGATCATTTTGACAATTGAAAGTGACGTTTTGACTCCAAGTGTCTAAATGGTAGTAATGTCAAAATAATGTATGGAAATGTTATAACTTTAAGTCTCAATAACTTTTGACTCTTTTGTTGTATTAAAAAATTTATTTAACATTTCGACTCCCTATCACGTCCCTTATCCAGAAATACCACCCACTCCGCTAGGGGCCAAGTCCCCAATTCTAAACAGCCGCCATTTTTAAATACATACATATTATAAATAAAACACCCATGACTGGGATACAAACATTCGTGCTCATCACACAAATGAATGCGCCCAGCGGAACTCGATCCCGCGACCGCTGGCACTGCAAGTAGGGTCACTACAAACTGAGCCAAACGTGTCGTCAAATGTGATTGATATAATATGATTGATATATTATCAATGATGATATCAATCATTAAATAATGTGAAGAAAAGAAATCCAAAGCTCTACATGGACCCACAAAGTATGCAAGCTTTTCTGAGTAAAAGTTTCGAAAAAAAATTTTTTCCATCGATTTCCATTGTACACTAATACTTACGTTAGAGTGGTCCAATATTACTTGTCCTTTATTTTTTTCTTGCGGATCCGCCAATTCAGAAACTCTTGTATTCATTTTCTGCAAAGAATATGATATATTAACGTACTAACATACAATTTTCAAATAGAATAAATAACTAAACTAAACATAATATATAATAGAAGGAGACTCTTTCTAAGAGTATTTGTTTTTTTTATTACTTATAAAAAGTACTAAAACCAACATGATACGGGTTTTACGCGACATCTTACAATTAGCCAATTTTTAATCTATTTTAATATATTCTTTAAAAAAACATTTAGACGTGAAAGTTTCATGTTATTTAAAACAAAAAAAACTTAAAGCGATTTTGAAGTCAGATTAATAATAATATAAGTCAGTGATAATTGACTACTAGATTTTCATTAATAACTTTCGATAAAACCATGCAGTAATTTAAATTTTATAAATTCAGTCTAAAATAAACAGATGTTTAATAATACAGACATTCACTCTTAATTATATCGTATATATAAAACCCATTATAAAAACGTACCATATACTATGGCATTTATACGTAGATATTAACGTAAGGTATGCGACTGTAGACACTCTATTTTATTAGACACTCAACAAGTTTATTTACGATGAATTCTTTTAGTTCATTGTAGTAAACGTGACTCAACGCCAGATAATAACGAAAATGTGGACGTTGCCAAAAAGTTTCGTGTAGTGAATCGGAATTTTATTATGAGCACAACTGTCATGTTTTGGTCTGTTTTAATAAATTTGGCAGTTAAACTAAAAAAAAATACTTTTTTTCTTTAGTGGCTTAGAGTTGCATTAACAAACACAATAATATATTCTGCCAGTTTCACGTATTGTGAGACAGACGCGAATGAGTTTGAGCGGTAATTTTGATATTTAGCAGTTTTAACATGGAATTAAAAAAAATACTTTTCTTCTCTTCTTAAAAGACTGAGTAAAGATATTCATTTAATTGTAAATGAAGCATTATGATTTATATATTATCATTGGCGTTCTATATTTAGATATTTTATGATACCATCATTTAGTAAACACTTTACATCTTTTAGACGGTAAAATACTAAAAAACTCGGGCTCTATTCCTCAATTAGTGCAGAATTGAGGGAATTTTATCTCATGTTTTATTTTAAATTTATAATAATAAAATTATCAAAACAAAAAAAAAACTAGTTTGCTTCCTCTTCCTTTACATTGAAATTATTGATATATGTAGTTCTTCGAACTTAAGGTTTGGGACGTAATGTCGCTTCTCATAGCATCTACATGTTATCTACGAGTATAGTAAAGGGTAGAGTCTTTCACATCGAATCATAAAAATAATAATATTATCATTTTATCAATACGACATTCGAAGTCATCCATATTAAATACAGACGGATATGACAATTAAGACACAGAACATACAATCCATTATATAACAAATATAACTAACAAAACCATTTGAAATAAAACTATCTTTTAGGATTTTTTCGCAGATTTATTTTGATTTTTGGTCGCCGACGTTTCGGATGCTTTACAGTAATCATGGTCACGGGAGAGAGATTTTAGACGTCTCAAAAGTCATTACATTGGTATGTACATTTCATCAAGCCTTTGAAACGTCGGGAACCAAAAATCAAAATAAATACGCAAAAAAAAAATATCCTAAAATATACTTTTATTTAAAATGTCAAAGATTGGCGTGTACATCTAAGAAAATATTATGTTAACAGAACCATTCTCCAATAAATTGTCATACCTACCCATATCCTTCCTACTAAAGTATATTAAATTAGAACTCACCGACACTAACTCGATCATGATTTGCAAGTAAGCATCAGCCTCAGATATACGCCGTTCTAAATCGCCGTGGCGGTGTGCAGGCGCGTGGACACAGCGGGACCAGCGCTCGCGGCGGCCGTGACGTGCTATCGTGTCCTCTAACGCACGCACCCATCGTTCACGTTCTGAACCATCGCGGGCCTAAGGGGATAGTGAACATTTTATAGGGTTTTAGTTTTGACCCACTTCCATTGACAAGGGCAGTGGTAGTCCAGTGGTAACACATTCACTTGGGAACCTAGTGACGCGAGTTCGAATCCCAAGTCTCGTCTTTGATATTTTCATTTATTTTGATATTATATTTATTAATGTAAGAAAACACCGTGAGAAATCCTGCGTTTGGAGAGAAAGTAGAAGTTTGCAAACCCCCCTTGGCTAATGTGTTGGACTATGGCTTGATTTTGAATGGAGCAGTGATACGTTAAAATGGGATGATTGTAAACATACTTTGATAGAAAGAAAGGAGTTAACCGATAATAACTAAACGTTTATTCATTCATATGTATAATAATCTAACATAAATGCACAATAGGTTTATTTACCTCAACTGGTCGATTACTTTTCAAAGTACAATTTTATTTTTGACTCACTTCAAAGCAGGAGGAAATGGTTAACTTTTCAAGCAAAACTGGACTATTTTTAGAACAGTTTTATTTATTTATCAAAAATCTCCAACAGAAGTACTTATAAAAATACAAATAAAATAGAAGTATTTAGGACAGTGTTTAAAATGTACCCCCAATTACTGGAGAAGACAACATGCACTAGAACAGGGTTGATATACATAACTTAAAAATTGGAAAAACTACTTTAAAACACAATATTTACAATAACCAGTTGAGTAGATTCTAAAGTATAATTCGAAAGCAGAGTTTACATTTTTATGACACTATATTATAAATGCGAAAGTGTGTTTGTTACTTCACACTATAACGACTCAATGGATTTCGATGAAATTGAGAATGGCGATAGTTTACATTTTGGATTATCACATAGGCTTACTTAAAACGACGTAATACCACGTGAGCGGAGTAACTGGTAAAAACTATTGACATTTTAAAAACTATTTTTTTACGTCATTTCCAGCATTTTTTGTTTATTGAGGTGATAAACAAAACAAATCGACGACACGTTAGGCTCAGTTTGTAGTGACCCTACTTATTGTATCAGCGGTCGCGGGTTCGAGTCCCGCTGGGGGCATTCTTTTGTGGATGAGCATGTATGTTTGTGACTCCAGTCATAGGTGTTTATATTTATAATATGTATGTATTTAAAGTTATATATATGTAGTGTATCAATTATCTGGTATCCATAACACAAGCCTCGTAGCTTACCATGGAACGCGATGGTGCTGTGTGTTAATGTCCCAACATATTTATTTATTTAATAAAACATATACGCTAAAATTAAATAACGAAATAAATCATTAAATAATGCGAACGTACATCTTCTACATACACACTATTCTAGAAAATAAGATAATTTTCAATAACGATTAAGTTCATATGAACTTATAATTTAAAAATATTTAAGTGTCCAAAAATATTTTAATCCGCATCCATCATGCCTTGGAATGCACTGGGTGCGTTTACGGAACCATCTCATGGCGACCTCGGCTTACTTTTATTTCGGATGAATCACCAAGATCCTGCCTTTCTCTCATTTCCGTTTAAATGAATTCAAACAAGAAACATTTCGAATTCTCCACTGGAATACTAATTTGTGCCGATGTTATCTCCAACGTCTGCTGTTAGATATTTTTCTGCATGATATATTCACTAGCGGTTCACCATCGCTTCGCTCGGGTTCGCCTCTAGGAAGACAAAAACAAACCTATCCCACGGTAACCGTACATTTTTCCAGTTATTCCAGAATCTATCTCTGCGCCAAATTTCATCCAAATCCGTTCAGCCGTTCTGGCGTAAAGAGTAATAAATATAAATTAATAATAAATATGTTGGGACATAACACACAGCACCATCTAATTCCATGGTAAGCTACGAGGCTTGTGTTATGGATACCAGATAGTTGATACACTACACATATATAACTTTAAATACATACATATTATAAATATAATATACATCCATACTCACAAACTTTCACATTTATAATATTAGTATAGAACTTTTTTTCTGCTTTATATATTCAATATTTAGCAGCAATTGCCCAGATTAATTTATTAATTTCCACCAACCAACCAACCAACCGAGAAACTAATCCAATAACTGTCGGATTTATTATATATATTTTCGTTAATCCACTGAAATAAATCCCTATTATTGCGTTACATACTCTATGCACAGAAATAAAAAAAACCCTTATCGTAATTTTATTTGCAATCTGGTGCAAATGTATGAACCGAGCCGAATGTAAAACTTCAACTATGAGTATCAAATATGGCTCGAGGTTTCGAAAAAGTAATCTTAGTTATCGTACGTACTATAGAATTAAAGTCCTAAGAGAACACGTTAAAAATATCATCTTTTTTAAAAGAAATATAGGTTTCTTCATTTTCGTATTAAATAAACTTAAGTTAAACCGAAATAAATGAATTTTCTGCATAAATATCCATTTCTCATTTAAATATTTATTTTAAACCAAATACCTGGACAAATGATTATGTTACGGAAGTACAGTATTAGTATACAGTATTGCATAATAAAAGTCACTAAACATATATTTTACGAACAACGTTTATCATATAGGGGAGAGTGGGGTAACTACGAACATCCAAGGGAAAGGTGGAAAAAATGGAAGTTAAAAGCGGTATTTCATTTAAATATACCTGAAAATGGAAAGTCTTATGGTCCACTGTGATAGTGAAGGTGGAGTCGTCTTCATCATCGATACCGATCACAGCTGCTCTGAGTCGCACGCAGCCGCGCCTTACGCCTCGAGTCATTTTCTCTTTCGACTGGAAATCATAAAAAGCTATATGTTAGCCATATTAAAAAAAACGGACAGTTGCTTGCTAATACCTCGAGATACGAATCGTGTTTATTACATTTTAATATATTGATTATAGATTTTATATATTTTCTATAAAACATAATATATTGGATTGTGCTAATTTGATACTATGTCATATAACGATTTAACATCAAAATGTAAATTATTAAGTCATACCTACACTTGTATCTGCGTTATATATTTATAATATAATACCCTTGTTTGGCATTTTATATAATGGCTTAAAGGTCAAACATAATCTAGTGCCTGCAAAAATCTTTTTTTTTTCGTAAATATGACATTTAAAATTATTACATAAGTCATAACGCCTATAATCCTCTGCTTTAGTCTCAAAAATATTTAATACGATGAAACTTTCATGAAAGACATACTAGCGACTCACACTCGCTTTGCTCGGGTTTGTGTCCCTAGGTTGATTCCCCATACAAACTTTCATCCCCATTTTCACACCCTTAAGGGATGATTACCGGTATAAAAGATATCCTCAAATTATCTTTTTACCAAATTTCACCTAAATCGGTTTAGTAGATCCAGAGATTACCCCCTACAACGTCACAAATTCACAAACTTTACCTTTACTCGACCTTGCTTCGCTCGGGTTCGCCCATAGTTACGTTTTAACGTTTAGTATAGATTTATCAGAGTAGTAATAAAAAGTATCCTATATGTTGACCCGGATAACCAGCTATCATCATATCAAATTTTATCAAAATCTGTCTAGTGGTTTTCTCGTGATGCGTTCCCATACAGACAGACATACAGACAAAAATTCTAAAAACTCTCTATAAACTCTGTATCGATAATAATCACTAATTCAATAAGTTTTTACAAAAATATATTTAATGTACATATTCGACTCAGAATTTTATTATAGGTAGGTACTTATGTATATATTTTTATTCAAATTATTCGACTAAATTAAGCATTATACAAATTAACAGAATTTTTGCATTTTACAGGAAGTATAGAAACTAACTAATATTACATTCAGGTCAAAACGACGGCCAACCCAACGACCCGATTGTCGACATATGATAATTGAAAATGATGCAGGTTGATTTAAATTCTTGAAACAATTAAAATACAAAACTAGACAAAAGAATTAAAAGAACAGTAGCGTGATGTTGCTGTTTACTATTCGCAATGTTGCCAAGTTATTTACTTTTCTTCAGAGAATAAGATTTTTTTATATATTTTTATTGTTACTTTTCTTTTCCTTTAAAGAAATTTTTGTTCTTTATTACAATGGAATCCGTTAGCTATTTTTATTTATTAACACATTTTACTTATGAAAGTAAAGAGTATTGTTTTAAATTATTTGCATATTTTATTTTAAATATTTTACAGATAATAATATTTACATTTTTTATAATTTATGTTTTGTATATTAATTAAAAAAAATATTGTAGGAAAGTAAATTCAAAGAAAATTTAATTTATAAAGTCATCGAAATTTTCAGAATCAAATTTATAGAAAATGATAAAATATGAAAAAATAAATAAAAAAACAATTCTTGACCATTTTGGATTAAAAAAAAAATGTAAGCGACTTCTAAAAAAGTTTCTTTAGAACTGATTTTTTAAGGAGGCTCTTAAAACATGAAAAACTGACATATTTTCATAAGAGAAACGACAAAAAAATTGTCGGTCTTGCGCCACCCATATAGATACATAATATTTATAATTAAGAAAGAAAGTTAAACTATTAGTTAGATATGTAAAAAGTTTAGCTTTTTAGTTTTAAACATCTCTTATGGTGGCGTTATCCATCAATTCTAGGACGACATATTAAGCTATTTTCTGCCACGTTTTTATTAATATCGATATTGTATCGTATTAATTTTGGTTATAAATCGTTTTTATATAAAAGCACACCCGCTGTAAAGATATACATATTAACTTAGCAAATGGTAACGGACCGTACATTCTATTTCCACATTTTAATCCGCGTAGTCAGTGTTGTGACATAATGGAGACAGTCGTGGGATTTTATAACACTGTATTCTATGAGAGGGCAGGTAATTGAATTATTATGGCGTAGCAAGCCATCGTTTTGTTTGTTATGCAAATATAAAACCGAAAAGTTATATATATAATTATAATTTATTATAGAAGTATTAATTCTATGTATAATATCACTTTTAAATGTAAAAATATAAGTATGGAATATATTCTTAGCGTATTTTCAATGGACTTCAATTATTTAGAAGGCTGGCATCGATTCCATATCCATACTATTATATTACATTATTAATGTGAATTTGTCTGTCTGTCTGTTTGTTTGTTTGTTTGTTTGTTTGTTTGTCCTTGTTTCACGGCGTAATAAGAGTGACGGTTTGGCGTGATTATCTCATTCCCACGGGAATACACTTTATGATACAACCCACAACAACTCATCATATATCTGTATATATCTATAATATATAGCCTATTTATTCCATACTAACCGTTAAAACGTATCTAGGGACGAATCCGAGCGAAGCGAGGGTAAGTCGCTTGTACGTACCTACATTATCTATACATATAATAAAATTGTAACAAAGCCGAATCTGTGCATTAAATAATTTTTGAAAAATGTTATTGAAATAGACATTACTATCGATACAGAGACCGAATCTATAGTTTTTTGGATTTTTGTCTGTCTGCCTGTGTGCCTGTCTGTTACCGCATCACAGAAAAACTGGAGGGATTTTGATGAAATTTGGTATGGTGTTAGCTGGTTATCCGGGTCAACATATAAGATACTTTTTACCACGGGAAAATATCTCATTTCCGAGAAAAAATACAAAAACTGCATGTAAGAGTATACTAATATGTAAAACCTAAGAATTTGGTTTTTGGTCATCTGAACGCGGGCGGAGCCGCGGGCAATGCTAGTACATATATAAATCTGTATCGTGTAAGTACTAGGTACCTATAGATTTGATAAATTAAACCCTCGTTTAAATTAAGGTATCGCGTTCCATATTTTATAGTGATAGAATATGCTTTTATTCTATAAATAGTCTACCTATGATGAAGTCGTTATAAACGTTTGTAGTTACGATTTACGATTACGATGATAAGATAGTGTGAGATAATGTCAAAAGATCTTCAATCATTCAAATACATAAAATAATAATGTCTTTTTATAAAACACTAGGATTAATGTTGTATTTACTGTTTGATAAAAAATAGATTATTTTAACACCTCTAAGAAATTAATTAAAATTCTAAGAAATCTATTGTTAGCTAACACGCCGGCGCGGCGTGTCCGCGGTCGTGGAGGTATTAAATAAAGAAGTGGTCGCTGGCATTTAAATTAATTGGTAGTGCAGAATATAACTACCCTTATTCAAACATATGTATTATATAGTAATGTACATATATTATTACTTCGAGAAAGAAGCTCAAAGAAGAATACAGCTGGGATGGGCAGCATTCAATAAACTTCGTCGGGCCTTTTCGTCGCCAATACCACAAAGCTTAAAGACAAAGGTCTTTAACGAGTGCGTCCTACCTGTTATGACATACGGAGCCGAGACGTGGACACTGACGGTGCGATTGGTCCACCAATTTAAGGTCGCTCAGCGTGCTATGGAGAGGGCTATGCTCGGAGTTTCTCTGAAGGATCGGATTCGAAATGAAGAGATCCGACAGAGAACCAGAGTTATCGACATAGCCCAAAGAATTAGCAAGTTGAAGTGGCAGTGGGCTGGTCACATATGTCGCAGAACCGATGACCGTTGGAGTAGACGGGTTCTAGAGTGGAGACCACGGCTCGGCAAACGTAGTGTAGGACGCCCTCCAGCTAGGTGGAGCGACGACATACGTAAACTGGCTGGCAGCGGTTGGATGCGTAGAGCTGAAGATAGAGCTCAGTGGCATGCCATAGGAGAGGCCTATGTCCAGCAGTGGACGAAAGCAGGCTGAACATGATGATGATGATGATGATGTACATATATTTGTGTATATATATACATATTATTTGTCGTTAGAGAGTTTGATAATGATCGTATAACTACATAAAGAGGTCATAGTAGCACAATGTACTCGTATTCGTTTTATTAATAAAATAGATAGTTCATAGTTATGCTGGGACTTTACATATGTAGGGATGCAAAGCGTTCAAGTCATAAGCAAATTCTATATTTATGATCTAAAATGAATTTATATTTACAAATAACTCGAGAGACATCGTTGCCCTAATTTCAATAAATTTAGATCTAATCTTTTTAGTTCATACAAGGCACATACATATTACTGCGCTCGGGTTCGTCCCAAGTTACGTTTTAACATTTAGTATAGATTTCTCAGAGATGGGATATTGTCCCGCAGTAAAAAGGATCCTATATGTCAACCCGGATAACCAGCTATCATCATACCCAATATCAACAAAATCCCTTCAGTGGTTTTCCGTGATGCGATCACAAACAGACAGACAAAAATCCTAGAAACTATAGATTCGGCCTTAATATCGATAATAATGACTATTTCAATAAGATTTTCCAAAAAATATTTAATGTACAGATTCGACTCAGTTAAAATTTTATAATAGGTATGTACTATAGATAACATAGAAATTTCTGTTACCGATAGATTGCGCTCTAGTAGTAACGGTGGATGCCAATTTGTCTAAAACCTATCTATCTATATGGTGTTCCTAACTAGAGTTATAGACATTTGATATAAGCTCCATACAAGATAAGTCAAATTCCTATCTCCATTAAGATTCACAGTATGTTTAAAATAAATAGTTTTACTCACTTGACATTTCAAAAATGAACGATGGACTTTGTCCATACATTGTACAGAAAATAGTTGTACAATATTTAAAAATATAAACATATGAATCAATGTTTATTAGAAACCTTACCATAAATGGGAGGAACTGATAGCATTCACTTGTCGTGCGTGAACATTCGAGTGATGATGAAAACATCATGTAAATATACAATAAAGTAAGGGTTACGAGCGAAAGTGGCATATTTAATTTACTTTGTAGGACCTGCACCGTGTTGACTATTCATAGGTCGCGTACATTTCGCACAATGTAAGTATACTGTGTACCTAATAGCAACATATGTAAATAATTTATATGTGGCGATTTCCAATGTGTTTGTCACAAAATCTCTTCTGGAATGTAATTTTTAAAATATTATATTTATTGAAGCTTTTAACTTCATAAGCGTTAATCCTTCCACGATCGCGGACACGCCGGCGTTACAGTTAATAATAAAATTCTTAAAAATTTAATTAATTTCTTAGAAATTTACATGGAGCTGTAAATTAATTTGAGGGTGGCCTATGTCCAGCAGCGGACGTGTTTGGGCTGAGACGACGAATAAATTATTAATAAAAATTATAGCTTTTTTCAAACACAAGATACGTTTAGCAAAAAAGAAAAAAGACAAACAGACAAGTACATAAAAAAATTTAATATTAAAATGTAATGAATATTTTGATACTATTGTAATGTATAAGTAGTTCTTATTCTCGGCTTTGTTATTCGAACTAATTTTATTTTTATCCCATCGAACTGTTATAGCGTGAAGAAGTAATATACACAATTCACACACTCACCTACTTACGTACAAACTTTCGCATTTATATAAATTAATAGAATAAACAGAAACTATATGTACTATGTAATATTTATTATTTCGACGTGAGGTTTCCAATATCAAAAACAATATCTTATATGGAAATTGATTTTTTTTAAACTATGCGGCATAGGTCAGACAAATTTTATATTATAATAATATGTAACCGGGTTAAAGATTTTCATTGAATATTATTTCTAATTCGTGTGAAGGATGTTAGCCCCAATAGGAAGTCAAATGAAATAATTTTTAATACATTTACATTATTTGCTTGTCTGTAAATAGCAAATCATTCGAGAATATCTAGACGAATTTAAATAAAACTTTAATAGGATATAGGCTGGTCGCTTATATTTAGTTTAAGATTTTGTTGTAATTGCACAAATCTATACATATAATAAAATTCTAACTAAGTCAAATCTGTACATTAAATATTTTTTGGAAAATCTTATTGAAATAGACATTATTATCGACACAGAGGCCGAATCTATAACTTTTAGAATTTTTGTTTGTCTGTCTGTCTGTCTGTTACCGCATCACGAGAAAACCACTTGACATATTTTGATGAAATTTGGTATGATGATAGCTGGTTATCCGGGTCAACATATAGGATACTTTTTACCGCGGGAAAATATCTTATTTCTGAGAAAAAATACAAAAACTGCCTTGTAAGAGCATACTAATAATAATGTAAAGCCTAAGAATTTGGTTTTTGGTCATCTGAACTCGGGCGGAGCCGCGGGCAATGCTAGTGTCAAAGTAAAAACCGTGACATCTATACATGCTAGGCATCGTTAGGGCCGAGTAAAGCGAGGACGGATTATTAATTCGAAATATTGATATTGTTATATAATAGCGTTACAATATATACTTTAAAACCATATATTTAAAAAAAAACATCGGTGCACCAATACAAAAATTTACACTGTGCCAGAATCGAATCCACGATGTAGTAGATATAGGCTTATATCAAAATGGATACCGATATAAATAGTACTAATATCTTTCTAATCTGCTACATAATAAGCGGTAGGTACGCGGTAGGCCATTCTCTCGATACACACGATGGCCCTATTACGAATGGTCACGTTGTGAAACGCCTAACATTTCAGTCGTGATTCGATACGATAGCATCCGATAAACATCGATGAAGAGAAATTATTGTTGCTATTGCTAACGATTCATTTACTCGATGTAACTATTGACCATTCGATTTCGTAGCAATAAGTATGTAGTTACCAGTTCGATTTCCGTACATCCAACGCGAGACACAAACGATCATAATGAATCCTAATAACAAAAGAAAGCTAAATCATTGCTTTTATGTGTAGATATAATCTGAAATTATACATAGGGTTTTTATAAATAAAATATAAAAACCCTATGTATAGATTCAGATTATGTTCTTTCAGATTATGGGTTATAACTATGAATGCGAAAGGTTGTATGTGTGTTTGTTTGTTACTCCTTCAATCTGAAGCAGCTAGACAATTTTTGATGAAATTTAGTACACAAATAGACCTTGAGTATAGAGATATATAGGCTACTGCTAAGCCCGAGCCGAAAAAAAACTCGAAGCGAGGGTAAGTCGTTAGTTTTTAATAATTTATACGTAAATGCAAGTAGCATTTTTAAATATTTTATTCATGTTTAAAATACTGAAAAAAGCGTTTTTTTTAAAACAAACAGAAAAGTTTACTTCAACAACTATACAACGACACTTACGTTTTTGTATAACAAAAAAAGCTTTCGTAAAGTTTGGAATCCACCCAACAATGCCGAGGGTTTGAAGTATTTTACCTGCACGGCAGCACTATAACAAAAGTTTCACGTATACGTTACAACTTTAAAAGCCGTTTCGAGTAAACAATGTTTTTGGCTAGCATTAATATTTTCTTCTCTAAAAAATTAATAATATAAAAAATTACAATATGTATAAAAAAGTGGCACTGGCTCTAGATTATACAGTTTCTATACTCCTTTAGGGTAAAGTCCACCTTAGCTAAGCCATTTAACATGCTGCTATATTTTATTATTTAACTCTAGGAAAACAAAAACAAATCTATCGCACGGAAACTGTACTTTTTCCGGAATAAAAAGTAGCCTATGTGCTATTCCAGACTATAATCTATCTCTGTGCCAAATATCATCCAGATCCACGACCACGCCGTTCTGGCGTGATTGAGTAACAAACATCCAAACATCCATCTAAATCTTTCATATTAATAATATTAGTAAGAAGTAAGGTATAAACGATATAGAAGTACATACATATATGTGTTAAAGATTTTTAAATCTAACGCCAAATAATTTTGCAATTATCTATACCTACATATAATAAAATTGTAACTAAGCCGAATCTGTACATTAAATATTTTTTGGAAAATTTTATTGAAATAAACATTATTATTATAACATTATTACACATCTATAGTTTTTAGAATTTTTGTCTATCTGTCTGTCTGTTACCGCATCACAGAAAAACCACCGGAGGGATTTTAATGAAATTTGGTATGGTGATAGCTGGTTATCCGGGTCAACATATAGGATACTTTTTACCGCAGAAAAATATCTCATTTCTGAGAAAAAATACAAAAACTCCAATGTAAGAGTATACTAATATGTAAAACCTAAGAGTTTCGTTTTTGGTCATCTGAACGCGGGCGGAGTCACGGGCAATGCTAGTATTGGATAAAAAGTGAGTATTTCACTTTATAACTTAGGTACACCGACTTCATATTATCTTATAAAATTAAATTGTCATCTTTATAATTGTAAATCTTACTGCATTTGGAAAATAGACTAAATAGCAATTTTCTTATATGTATAAAAATATTATTAGCTGAAAATAGACATTGAAATAGCACATCTTTGTATGTAGTATATGTTAAGGTTGGATGAGCATCTTATTGTATTAATTACATCTGCATATTTATTGCACTAATATTTAAAATATAATAAAAATGTGTGTGTGTGTATGTGTGTGTTTGTTACTTTTTACAGTATAACCGCTTAACGGATATGAAAGTTTTTTGTTATCCTGGTTTAAGACAAAGGCTATATTTTGAAGACTTACTATATGAGTAAAAGCCGCGCTTTAATAAAAATATTGTTTATTTATTTATCAACAGATCCTCGTGTCAAAGACTGGATGTTGATGACTTCGCCATGGCCTATCATAGCCATCATTGTTTCCTATATAGCGATAATAAAGCTTATCTTACCGGCATACATGCAGCACAGGAAACCTTACGATCTTAAAACTGTGATCAAATGGTATAACATACTGCAGATTGTATCAAATGCTGTACTCACTTGGGGGGTAAGTGAAATTAATAATCTATATATATAAAAACCAATAGCTGTTCGTTAGTCTCGCTAAAACTCAAAAACGGCTGGACCGATTTGAATTAATCTTTTTTTGTTTTGTTGGGGGTGTGTGAGGGTGGTTTAAAAATAAAAAAAAAATTGAAATTTTCCAAAAAAAAAACTGCTGGAAATTCGAAAAGTTTAGAGATGTTTATTTTGTATGGGAATCACTAACCGCTAAAACGTACCTAGCGAAGAACCCGAGCAAAGCGAGGGTGAGTCACTAGTATTATCTATAATGCATACATGCTAGAATCTTTAAATTTGGCTGGTAAATTCTTCATAGGCAGTAAGGAGTATCGGTAATTCAACCTCTAAAGTGGTATAAAGTTTGTATGAATATTCGTCATTTTCAACCAGCGCGGGCTTACGTTAGACATCATTATTTTTAAAATCAACAACAAAATAAGATGTTAAGTAATATAATATCTCTAAATTCCAATTTAAGGTTTGATTTATAGTGCCGTATAGTTCCCACTAACAAGACATTATCGAACATCGAATTAGCATTTGTACTAAACTGTACTAAGTAGTACTAAGTTAATTAATGAAAAAATATTCATATATCTAAGAACTAAACTAAAATATACATTACTTTCCCATACTTTTGGACGGTATACGTTTATTGTTATATGGCGATTTAAATTACTGGTCTCTTCTCGCTCAGAACGTGATTTTATGTCATTTTTGTATCAATATAAACAGTACCAAATATAATTAAAATAAAATGTTTATTTAGAATTGAATGCAACAATAAAAAGTAAATCCCGTTGCTTGTTGATAAATAAAACAGCGTCAATGATTTCCATTTCTGAGTCAAGTTTTTAATTACAGTTTGTAATTTCCTTTGAACTCTTTATGATAAAATCTTGAAATTGTGAAAAAAATGCATTTGAACGACAAGTTATTTATATAATTTGTTACTTTAAATTTGAAGCCTAATAGACAGGACCGGCCTTAGCCATCTGGGCGCCCCGGGCGAGTCATGCCTTTGGTGCCCTTTTAGGTATACTTATTTCATTACAATTAAAAAAACGTGTATGTAGAATTATTTTGTGAGAGATAGGATAAAACGCTGAGTCTAGTTTTCCTTTATATTGATAAAAATAAGTATTCAAATTAAATGGTTAAGTGGAGCTGGCGCGCGCGGCGCCCTGTATAACCTGGCGCTCCGGGCAGCCGCCCCGGTCGCTGTCCAAATTATTATAATTATATTATGTTCCGTTAAGTTTCTGGCCGGATCATATTGACTATCGAGCCGTTGGTACCATTTTGGACACATTGACGATTCCAAATGTACTTGTAAAAACAATATTTTCGAAAAAATTATACATACATATTTTGATTGTGACAAATCACGTTACTTTTATTGTACCATAAGAAAAATACATAAAACAATACAAACACAAAGAAAGGACGCACAGCAGGCGGCTTTATCGCTAGAACCGATCTCTTCCAAGCAACCTTGATGTGGAGGAGTAAATTTGTGGTAAATTTGTTAGGTGGTTCTTCTCCTTTAAGTAAACGTACATGTAAATGAATATATGCAGATACATACACAGACACACATACATATCTAGATACATACATAGACACACAGAAAAATGAATTGAAAAAAAAATTATGATTTTTATTATAAAAGAAATAAATAACATTACAATAATGTTAGCGGAGAGAAAAATCAAAAAAAAAGTTTAAGCGATAAGAAAATTGACAATAAAGTAAAAAATAGTTTGTTAAGGAAAAATGCATAAAAGTATCAAAAAGTTTGATATATTTAATCTTTTATAACTATAAATTATTGCCTATTTATAATTTGTATTACAAACATGTTAATTATCGAATGTGATAAAAATTTATGCTCCAATAAAATTCCGGCTAAGCTCATAATGTAGTGTAGCTGGCAAATGTTCTGGAGAGAACTTCATATGGGCAAATGGGGTAAATGTAACTATTATTATAAACAGGCAGACAGTTGCAATTAAGACGATGTTTCATTTATAGATAGGTCGTGATTGACCAAGTGAATTATCAACGTCGAAGCCAATTTATTGGACCTAAAGGGTCGACCCTTGATAACACAAAATGGCTGAGAAATGTTTTCTGACACTCTTTGATACAAAATAAGCACATATTATAACGTTTTCCAAAATTCGAGAAATTAATATTACAAAATCAGTAGGGAAAAAAATAATATTTTTTGGCAGTGTTGAGTTCTAAAGTAAGCGAAGCCAGAGCAGGTCACATGTACATAATATACATATCGGTACAATAATCGCACGTAAGTGCGTGTGTATATTGAATGTTACTTCAGACCAGAATAGCTGGTTTGTATGAATCATACAAAGCTATTTGTACAGCCAATACTTATAAAAAATAAATAATTTATTAACTAGCAGAACCCGCGACTTCGCTCGCTCTAAAACTACAAAAAAAAACTTAAAAAAGGTAGTTTCATACAAACTTTCAACAACTATTTTACCCCCTTATAGCTGAATTTCGAAAAATACTAAAACTTAATTATACAAAAGCAGGCATTATTTCTTTTCGATTTTATTACCGTAAAGATATTTTTATACGCAGATCATGACTTCCGGCTGGACTACCACCTATCACTTTGGCTGCATGTTACCGGATTACTCTATGAAGCCAGAACCTCTACGAATGCTCAGATTTTTATGGTGGACGATAATATTGAAAATGGTAGAACTGGTCGAGACAGTTTTTTTTCTGCTCAGAAAAAAGGAAAATCAGGCATCGTTCTTACACGTCTACCATCACACGAGTACGTTAGTGATAATTTGGACTGGTGTAAAGTATGTTGGAGGTATGTTTCATATTATTAATTAGCTTTTGCTCGCATATTCCCACGCATATCTATTTATTATAAAACTAGCACTGCCCGCGGCTCCGCCGGCGTTAAGATAACCAACAACCAAATTCTCAAGTTTTACATATCAGTATACTCTTACATTGCAGTTTTTGTATTTTTTCTCAGAAATAATATATTTTCCCGCGGTAAAAACTATCCTGAATGTTGACCCGGATAACCAGCTACCTTCATACCGAATTTCATGAAAATCCCTCCAGTGGTTTTTCCGTGATGCGGTAACAGACAGACAGATAGACAAACAGACAGACAGACAAAAATTCTAAAAACTATAGATTCGGCCTCTGTATTGATTTTAGAATTTTATTATATGTACCTATATATAGGCTAAGTCTACCGTTGGCTATAGTTAGATTAAAATTGGTTTACTAGATTCGGAGATTAGCAGTTAAGAACAAAGCAACAGATAATGATTTATTTAATGTGCCTTTAAAGTCGTGCACTTATATAACATTGAATAGCCGCGAAGCCTTACGGCGGGCGGCTTAAACTCCGGATAGAGGAGAGCTGTGGCGAATTCTGAGAGAAGCCTACATTCTGTTATGAACATATATGGATTATAGACTATTGATTTTGGATTAAAGACTATAATTTATAAAGATTAAGCGAAAATAATCTATCGTTATAATAATATTTGGAAAAATCTATCCTTCTGAGAAATTCCGTAATCTATACATATGTATAACAAAATCGTAACTAAGTCGAATCTGTACATTAAATATTTTTTGGAAAACCTAATTGAAATAGACATTATTATCGATACAGAGGCCGAATCTATAGTTTTTCGAATTTTTGTCTGTCTGTCTGTTACCGCATCACGACAAAACCACTGGAGGGATTTTGATTAAATTTGGTATGATGATAGCTGGTTATCCGGGTCAACATAAAGGATACTTTTTACCGCGGGAAAATATCTAATTTCTGAGAAAAAATACAAAAACTGCAATGTAAGAATATACTAATATGTAAAACCTAAGAATTTGGTTTTTGGTCATCTGAACGCGGGCGGAGCCGCGGGCAATGCTAGTATTATATAAATGTAAAGGACATAATATATGTATAGGCATAGGGGCATGCGTTACGTCATTTAAAAAAATAATTGTTGAACGAATTGGCTGCAAGCTTTATCTACGTAGAATTAAAAACGTCAGATTTGAAGGCTTTATGCCTCTAGACTTGTTGTTTATTTAAGATTCGCGTGCGGCGCCAGCTTTATACTGCTATTAGGAACATTTTCAATGCCAATTTAGACAAATGAGGATAACGTCATTTGAAACGCGACTTTAACCCCATCTTACTTGGGAATATTACGTTCAATTTTATTAAAACATATCAAAGTAAAATATTTGAATGTTTTTGCGGTCATAACATTAACAAAATATTTTTTCTAAAATTAATATAAAAAAATAAATTAAAAAAGACAAGAAATTTAATTTAAAAGAGAAAAGATTTCTATATTTTTTTACTTAGGATAAGCCGTTCTGAAGATATTGAATAAGACGCGTTTTTCGCGACAGTGGCGCCAGCCCCTTCAGGGCGACCCCTCAAACTTGGCTTTAGGTTTAGAAAATGCCTCTTTATCGAATGGCAATATCGCGGAAATTGCTATATTTTATGTAGATTGATTCACTATATTGACTGGACCTATTAACGAAAGGTTTGAACGATAAAAAAGTAACAAACCCTGCATCCGAACATTAACGAGTACAAAATACAAACAGACACACAGATAAAATATATTTAAGTATTGTCTGAATTTTAGTATCGTAAAAATAACCACATAAGCTCAATATGGGAAGGCTATTTAAAACATTTAAGTGTATTTTACAAGTATAGAATAAGTATATATTGCTGGATAAAAATAAATATCCATTGAATTCTCAGAGAAAGGATCAACGTTATTATCGACAAGTAGGAATACTGCCATTCACATACATTTGAATATGTTCAGTATAATTCTATTCCCACACCACCCCTCCTGTTAAACTCAGACAAAAATAGCTCGTTCAGTGTAAAGAACTAGATCTGTTGTTAAAAATGGAGATTGGAGTTATTTTGAATATTTGAATAATAGAAATAATATTTATTATTTATTATTTATTCTGCTATTGGCTTTGCACGAGTATATCCTTATAAATGACACAAGTTAGATTAATTAATCTTTATTTTTGGATAGTTTTAACTTTTAACACAACAACTTTTACAAAACCTGTATATTAAAAATATAGAAATCATAACTAAAAAAAACTACTTTTTAAAGCAGATATTCATTATATTATGTGTGTCTTATAAATGTGTATACAGAATAATAAATCGGTAATATTTTAACCATCCACAATATAAAAAAGGGAACAAATGAACGTAAAAATATAAATAACATTATCACAGTACAATCTAGTTACCTAGTATATACATCAACCAAAGGGCGTTCTATATGGAGACTGGTAAAGACTAACGAGCGGACTGGTGAGATACATTCACATTTCACAACATCGCAAACCAAAACGAGCTGAAATAGGTTAAAAGTCAAGTAACCTAAGTTTCATTGCATAAACTCACGTAAGAAGACGAAATT
Source organism: Brenthis ino (assembly GCA_921882275.1). NCBI lineage: Eukaryota > Metazoa > Arthropoda > Insecta > Lepidoptera > Nymphalidae > Brenthis > Brenthis ino. The sequence goes on from OV170221.1 coordinate 8,734,838, forward strand.
ACCTCATATTACTAGTAAAAATCCATGACTTCGTCTTTCGACTTCGTAAAGGAAGGTCCTGAATTAAGAGCAATTTCAACAAAAATAAAATAAATAAAAAAATTGCTAATTTATTGCAATTTTTTGAACTTCCTGTCAAAGCGGCAATTGCTAAGTTATACAGAAATCTGTTCACTGGTTTTGACCCTGAAAAGGTACCGAAAGGGCACATTTAAGTGAGTCCAGTTTTAACATATTTGCAGTATGGAGAACATCGTTATATCAATAAAAAAATCTTTTATTATGATTTATTTTGATTTTTGGTTCCCGACGTTTCGAATTCTTTATAGCAATCATGGTCACGGGAGAGTCTCCAATGACAATTTAAAAAGTAAAATATTCATGTTGATCTAAGCAAGTACGAGTATTAAAAAAAGTTTTGTACATATGTATTAAATAAAATGAAGTTAAGTCACACTTATGTATATAATTTTGTGCTTAGATAATTAAGTAACGTTTAGTATGACAACACATTTACTGTGATTTGATCTATAAATATCTTCAAAAGGCCATCTTGCTTTTCATTCATTATTGAATTACATTTCAATCGACGATGTGAACGTAAAGCTCTCGCTTAGGTGGGTGGAAAATGGTAAATTACGAGTGGAGCGTAACTGTAATTTTCCTAAAAGTGGGCATATAAACTTATATAATATTAAATGAGCAATTCTTGATTATTTATATAAAAAAAAATTTCGTATATCTCGGAAACGGCTTTAACAATTTGGATCAATTCTGTATTTAGACTTTTGCTTTTTAATCTCTCCATGACCGCGGACACGCCAGCGTTACAGTAAACAATAGTATTCTTAGAAATTTAATTAATTTCTTAGAAATTTACCTGGAGGTGTTAAGTTTATCTAGTATGTATGTATATATATGTCTTTTCTGAAACAAGGCAATCTTTATGTTTTCCAAAAAAATACATTATATAAAAGTACATAATTATAAAAAATATATAAAAATACATAATTTTACAAAAAGAAAAAAAAACCCGGGCGAAACTCGGCCCGGTCTTCCAGGCGAATTTAATAAATCTTAATGAGGTTCAAAGGTTTGTTTATCCATTTTTTTTAAATAAATGCTCAACTATTCCTCCCGATATATACTTAATGTATGTATGAATCAAAAATCATCATAAACTTTATAGTCGATTTTTGCCTCTTCGGCTTGTGCAAATCGGCAGATTACTGAATTGGACACTTTTCAGGATGTGACTAGCCTACCACACCTTAATCTGACGGTTTCAAGTATTTCTACCTTATCAAAACATTTTTTAAATATTTTAATCGGCTTCCCTAGACGCGCCCCTTTATATAGAAGACTTATATTATGGTGAAAGTACTCAATAGAGTGCAAGGTAACCTCTTTTATGTTAATCTGCCACGCTCGAGTAACTACAGAAAATCCCCTCTTGGGCTCCCCTACTATTACAACACGATACAGAGTCAAATAGACAAGCTGCCACTGCGTTTATAGACAAAACTTCCTTACATTTACGCGAATATTTGACATCATAAATGAAAATTTTGATTTTTGCTTCCAGACGTTTCGAACGCTTTATTCATGGTCTCGGGAGAGAATAAGCTTTTAGACGTCCCAAAAGTTATTATAAAGTTGTCACAGACGGTCTCTACCCACAAAGTTATACAATTTCTAAGAAAATACAAAAAAAATATATATAACTTATGACTTACTTATAAATCGACATTGGCTAAGTAATCTGTGCTCAACTGGAACGCTTTGAAGCCATTAACAAGAAAATTGAATTGAATTGTACTTATAGGTCGATCCGAAAAGATAATTTTATTTAAAATAGACATTTTTAACGACTAATAATTGTGATAACGACCAAAATATCATCGAAGTAGTATTACATACCTATATAGATATACTCTAAGTTATGTAAAATGTAACTAACAGAGAACAGAGAGCAGAACAACAGCGAGTCGAGTTTCAATCAAGCATTTTGGATATAGAACGCGTCTATCCACCCCGAGTATATGCAAACATCAATATGAGTGATACGTAAGCACTTCTACTGATTTGATTCCTACATTTCAACAGCTCTATCAATGATGCCATGTTATCTAAATTGTAATGACAGAGCACACATCAAACAGATGTTTTAGTATATAATAACTTTGTTAGCTAAATCTTATAATAAAAATGTTATTGCGTTAGATAATATAATATCGTTCGGCAGTTTCTTTTATGTCTAATAAAAATTGGGTTTTAATGGTCATATGGTTCGTTCGTTCCGTTTTTCTATAGGTTTCGCATCATTACACAATATTTGCAGGTTGCAAAATATTGAATTAATATTAGGTAAACACCCTTAATGTATATTCTTAATAGAATATACTTCTTACTATAGTAGAATAGTTTATTCGTATTTAGTTGATTATTATATTAGCATAAATAATTTAGTTTTCCTAAAACTTAATAATATTTTCTAATATCACCTCCAGGTAAATTTCTAAGAAATTAATTAATATACTAAGAAACCTATTGTTAACTGACACGCCGGCGTGCCCGCGGTCGTGGAGGGATTAAAAAAGGCATGTAGGTATATCTGATAATTATCAAAAGCTCAAGATATATCATTTAACATTTTTTTTAATTTTGATTCCGAAAACGTACTCATGACACGGCGTCTGGTCTCTGGTGGATTATTTAATTAATATTTGTAAGTAGGTACTTGATTTGAGTCCGTGCTAGGTAAAATACTTAGAATAATTGCCATAACCTATGGATTTACAACGTACCCCACGTACCCTACTTCGAATTCCGATATTTTTTTCTATAACAGTAATAATAAATTTAAAATAAAAATCGTAATCAAAGATGCGATAATAAGAAAGCCGATATGAATCGCGTACAGAATAAAAAAAAATATGTGTAAGACATTGACACACCCTTTTTTTATTAATGTTGGGAAATGCATACCCGTAGACATACAGGTGGCTATGTGAGACTCACCGGCTAGAAAAGCCAGTACTACCCACTAAAACCCAACAAAACCTCCCCCGTCTTAATGTCGTAGGATCGCAACATTGACCGACTCTGACTTATGGCTAACGCAAATATAACGGATGGGCATCAGGCATTTGTTTGTTATATGTTCACCATTATTAAATTTAAATACGTTTAATTCGTAATTGACATGTGTGAAATAAGCTAAAAATTATATATACATATTAAACATACCGACATAGTAAAAAATTAAAAAACTTCTTATTCAAGGTAATATGAAAGCTAACAGTTTAATAAAAGTATGAGAATATTGTAAATAATTTATTACTGCCTGGTTCTGAAAAAGCATAGTTTCACGCCATCGCATCGCAAGCCTTTATACTACTCCACTTCGCACGCAAAGTAATTCCTAGGTATTTATTACGTTGGTGGTTTTTTTTAAACATTTACATATTATTTATTTATTTATTTATTTATTTATTATAAAGGCTTACTAACTAAATTTACATAAAAACATTTATTTAACATTATAATTTTACCTATTTTTATATAAATTTAATTTAAAAGTATGCACAGCTTTTTATAGAATTATTCCATTAAAATTTCTGTTTAGAATCTTTATTTCTCATTAAGAATAACAAATTCACTTACATGAGAAAACACATTAAATATTATAACATTCACTAAATGCGAGTACGTACAAGTTACATTTGTGAGAAATACATAGTATGCGGGTAATCCTCAAAAATAATACTTAAAACTACAAACAAGTTAACAATACAGTTAGAGCAAAGCGCTAAGAATAAAGAAATCATGGAAATGGCAAAGACTACATTTTACTTTAAGTTTTTTAAGATATAATATTTTAGCGTTTTTTTAAATGTTGTAATTGTTTTTGATTCCTTTATATCTGTTGGTAATTTATTATATAACTGTGCTCCTTCAAACATAAGACTCCTTTTTCCGTAGTTAGTTCTCGGGGCGTATAAGACTAAGTTGTCGGCATTTCTTAGGAAATGCTTTTGAATTTGTTGTTTTTTAGTGAATTTTATGTTAGAATGTATATCTCCGCTCAGCACTTTTCTTATTAGCATACATGTATTATAGGTATATGTTTGCGTCACGCTCAATATATTCGTTTCTTTATAGATTTTCTCTGATGATGTTAAGAAATCATATTGAAATAAAATTTTAATGAGTTTATTTTGTGCAACTTGAATGGGTTTTATATTAGATTTAGCGGCTGAACCCCAGACTTCGATAAGGTAATCAATATGAGGTTTCGCTAATGTATTGTATATTATATATTTGACTTGTTTCGGAAGACATCTAACAAAATTTCTGACGGATCCCATGAGAGATAATAACTTTCCACGTAACTTTTCTAGATGTGGCTTCCATGTGAGATGATTATCAAGGGTTAGGCCAAGATATTTTTCACTTTTAACTTTATTAATTATTTCGTTATTTATTGTAAGAGGTTGGTAATTATTAATTCTTTTATTTTTGGCCGAAAATATTATATAATTAGTTTTTTTAGTATTTATTGTTAATAAATTATATTGAAACCATTCATTGAGTATATTAAGGTCATTCTGTGCTTTATCTATAATAGTATCAATAGAATTACCAAAGTAAAATAAACAGGTATCATCAGCGTAGAGGGTAATATCTCCATATAAACCGATTTCTTGTATATTATTTATATAAATAAGAAACAAAAGAGGTCCCAAAACCGATCCCTGTGGGACTCCACATGTAATTAAAGAAGGTCTACTCTGATTCTCCTTTATTTTAACTATTTGATATCGATTTTCAAGATATGATTTAAGCATTTTATGGGCATTACCAGTGATACCTATGCTCATCAATTTCATCAGAAGTATTTCATGATTAACTGTATCAAAGGCTTTTTTTAAATCTATGAAAATACCTAGAGCAATTAATTTTTTGTCAATGTTTATTTTAATTTTTGTTATCAGGTCGATTGTAGCTGACAGTGTGAAAAATTTTATAGTTAAGAGTATATAAGGAGCCATTTCAGTTGTACATTAAACAAAAGAAGAAAAAAAAACAAATCTAAATATTTAAATACACTTTCTTTTTAAATAAATTTAAATTATCGGAAAAAATGTCTATATCACATTGCTGAAATATAAAATTATATAATTTAAAGCTTCGTAAGAGTGGTGAATTAGAACCGTATCTATTTTTTCGTTGTGGGATATGTAGTGGCTTATAGTTAATATAATTTAATGAAAATAATAATGTTACACTTACAAAGTGTTAATCTATACCTTCATATAATAAAAATGTAACTGATCGCTGTCTGTACATTGGGAGATATTTGAGAAAAACTGTTATTGAGAATCTTTATTAACGCAATGGAACCCAAAACAATGATTTTTCGAAATTTTGTCTGTTTGTCGGTTTGTCTGTGCATTTGTGGGGCGCTAATCCCTGAAACGGCTTAACCAATTTGGATGTGATTTTCACTAATGTATTCTTGTAAGCTTCACTTAACATTTGGTATTTGTTTTATTTCAATCGGTTCATAAATAAAACTACAGGTATATATATCTTTTAAAGTGTTTAAATACAAAAAAGATGTAAATAAATATACATAAAATTTGCATAAAAGTAAACGTTTTATTTCTTTTATAATTGCAACAAATAAAATTTATTCGTTGTACAAAGTACAGCATAAATACACTTTGCATTATGTTAACTAATACCTACTACCCTAACACTATGTTATTTGTGACTGTTAATTGCGAGCGAAATACGCCAGTCTCAGAAACTGATGCAAACTGCATTTAAAAGATATTTACAACAATAGTTATACTTACTAACAAACCTATAAATAATAATTAAATGATTAATAATTAAAAATATTACATTTCTATTCCTTTATTTTAATAAGTCTATGGTTCAAGCTGCGCAAAATAAAAGATGTCTAAATCTGACCAATCAGTGACTGTTTCACAATTTAACGTCTTTATTTATTCACAATATCACTGAATGTGCTTAGGAAAATTATAATATACCTAAAAATGTCCCGCGATATTAAAGAAAAGGAGATAATTGACAATACCCCGGGTAATTACAATATCATTAGTGAAGTTATTATTTCACGGTTTTTTACAATTTCCCTGTGAATGTACATATTAACCTAAATAAATGTTAGATGGGCCATAGGTACCGGCGAATAAATAATTCTTTAATAAATATTATAAAACTTTCTCAAAAAAGTGTATAGCAATCTATGAATCTTAGAGTACTCAAGCATATAAATTAAAGTTTACACGAGAGAAGCCATGAACAACCTCTTGTTCGTAATAAAACCTTAATATATTATTTCTCGGTAAGATTTTTTCATTAAGATGATAAACGTCATGAAAGGCCTAGCATTTATCTCGTGAAATAACTTTGGCCTCGTTATTTTTATTAGACCATTCATAATGTGACTTCATTAAGTAACGATGTTAAAGCAACAGCTTTCCACGTTAACTGCTGTAGTAATTGAGTGTTAAAGCTTTTCATAAATAGATTAACATGATATAAACCTTCGTAAGTTTTTTTTTATTTTAAATTTAAAGTAAGTGTTAATTGAACCGTCCCGTCTACGATTCTTCTAATCCTTTCACCAAAGGTTGTCTGTAAGAGATTGCTCGTAGCAATAAGACCGCCTTTGCATGCCTCTTTGTTATTTTTTTTTTCTTTTCATCTTCTGTACTATTCTTTTGTGTGTGCAATTAAGTATTTATCTATCTAAAAACTTTAGCGATTAATGTCGTATTCATATCTGTTAAAATATGTACTGTATTAAATAATCCATATATACACAACATTATAAATGCAAAAGTAACTCTGTTTGTTTGTTACCTTTTCACGACTAAACGGCTGAACCGATTTAGATAAAAATTGGTATGGAGATAGTAGTTGGGAAGGACATGCGACAGTTTTTATCCCGGAAATCATCCCTTAAGGGGGTGAAAATGGGGGTGGAAGTTTGTATGGGGCATCAACCATTTCTCAAGTAAGGGATATAAAACTCATCATACCTCATCATCATATATGTATATGCACATGGGACAAACCCAGGTGAGGTTAGGTTGAGTCGCTACTGATTTTATATATAATAATATTATTATCTATACATATAATAAAATTGTAACTAAGTCGAATCTGTACATTAAATATTTTTTGGAAAATCTAATTGAAATAGACATTATTATCGATACAGAGTCCGAATCTATAGTTTTTAGAATTTTTGTCTGTCTGTCTGTCTGTTACCGCATCACGAGAAAACCACTGGACAGATTTTGATAAAATTTGGTATAATGACACCTGGTTATCCGGGTCAACATATAGGATACTTTTTACTGCGGGAAAATATCTCATTACTGAGAAAAAATACAAAAAGTGCATTGTAAGAGTAGGTATACTTATATGTAAAACCTAAGAATTTGGTTTTTGATCATCCAAACGCGGGCGGAGCCGCGGGCAATGCTACTTTTAAATATGTCTGATATCGTGATGCAATGATCATTGCCATCACAAAAAGTAAACATAATTAAATATTTATACCTAGCCTATGAGATTACCACTATGTGATTATGTAGATTTATGGGTCAATATATTTTAATAACTAAAAGTTTCGCACGACAATTCCAGTCTATCTTTTACCTGTTGAAACAAGACCTGAGTGCAGAATGCAGTGATGCAGATAGTGTGGTGTATGTCCTTAGTTCTAGCCATTTTCCGTCACGGATGATAATTATGAGATTTTCTTAGTTACATCAAATGTCCTTTTTTTAATTTATAATATTTTTTGAAGTTACAAAAGATTATTATTCTTAGCCAATAGTTAGTTATGTCAATAGTTCTGTAAATGTGTAAGTAGTATTGATTCTTTGCATTCATGTTCTTTTACAGCACAAGTAACAGGTAAAATACTATTTTTATGTAATAGTTTATGGGATGTTCTATACAGTGGATAGGGACATAGATTATATAATAAACATACAGTTAGTATATAGCCAATAATTATCGAAGGAACCATGGTGTAGTTAAGGAGTAACTGAACCAAAAGGTTATTTGTAACAATATAAATTTAATTTCAGGAGGCATTGCTTCTTTCCCGCCAATGTTAAATAGTGCAGTCCATGTGATAATGTATACCTATTACTTGTTATCTTCGGAGGGAAGCCCTGCAGTTAAGGCCAAACTTATTAAGTATAAAAAATGGCTTACTATTATGCAAATGGTAAGTAAAATTTATAAATATTGTGTGTGAAATATACAAACATAAATTATATAAAATAAATATGAAAGAGTAATTTATATTTATGCCTCAATTTTATACCATTTATTGATATATAATATAGGGGGAAGTTAGTGTACTGTAGAAAATTTTTGTATTCTAGAAAATGAGTTTTTTTAGTTTAAAATTAAATCATATCCTATTTCAATAGAGATGGGCACAATTTATAATAAAAAAGTTCCTTAAACAACTTGTAATGACTTAGATTAATTTTGAACCCCCGATGCAAAAAGAGGGGTGTTATAATTAATAATACAAATATCAAAATAAATTCAAATTTATTTCAACAAAATTGTAATCTAAACATAGAAGTTATCACCAAAATTTTGTGGACCATACCGAGTTAGAAATAGAAGGCAAGCAAAAATATTGCTCTGAATTCGTTAAGAGTACCTTACGGTTACACATAAAAATGATCAATATATAAAATAAATAAAGTTTCAGAATTTAAGGATGTTTATAACATTTATGAAAAGTATAAGTAGCAACAAGTTGATTTATAATATAACTTCTTTATTCATAATAAATTGAATGTTTTCAGGTCCAATTCACAATTTTGTTAGTATACTGTGCACAGGCATTTCTACCAAGCTGTCCCGCACCACTAGGAGTAGCTTATCTGTATTTTCCTAATGTTGTATTTGTGTATTATATGTTTTATAAATTCTTTAAGCAAAGTTATTGTAATTCTAAATACAAAAAATGATTATCAATGTCATCTTTTAGTTAACAATAATGAAATTAAAAATCATAATTTCAAATAATCTTAAATAATTAAAATTATGTACATATTGCAAAGGTGTTTCTTATTTTAATTGTTGTTACATTTATGATTGTTTTAACCTTTGTTTATATACTTAAAGTTCTCAATGTAGGCATCTAGCTATTTAGCTAACTTATTTTTATTATGAATAAGAATTACTTTATAATGAAAATTAATTGTACGTGATATGTTGTTTTTTTACAGTAGTGGGTGATACCGACAATTTTGTTTTTATTTTCTATTGCCTACAAATTGCCTATGTAAACAAAGGGAATATGTAACCTCGACAAAATTTCAAATGTTACTTTGATTTTAAACTTCATATGTTTATTAAATTTATTTAAATTTTTTACTTCTAAAACGACTAAATCAGTTTTAAAAGATGTAAAATCAACGTCACGTACCGTATAATACGAGAGCAAGCCAGCATTCTCGTCCAACACGAACCACCGGTACTGCCACCCTTTCATCACATTTGTCCACTTACTTAAAGATCCCTCCATCATGATTACAGAACGCAAAAATAATTTAAAAACTCATGAAAATAAAGACAACGAATTTTATACTGCGGCAGAAACTATCCACCATAAATAATCCATACGTTTGACACCTGCCAGCAGTGTTGCTAGCAATACCAATTTATTAAAATTTATATTGCCAGTAAGCAAATATTATTAGTATAAAAATAAATGATTTGAAATATATTACTATATATAAAAATAGATTATTCACCAATGTAAAATACTAATATATGTTTTTACTTTTATTTAAAAAAATATTTAAGGAAAATTATTATATTATTTTATTACATAGGTATGTAAAGTAAAAAACAGTTACTTTTATAAGTCTTTATATATTACAACCTGATCATCACTTGCGCAATAATAATAATTAACGACTGAATACTCAACATTAGTTGTTTTTAATTTAGTAATACTAAAACTATACTATTTACAAAGTTAGTTGCCATATGGCGTTTGTACGTCAATGTCTTCTGATTGCTCGGCCTCGTTTTGTTTTACTATACCCTGATGAAATTAATACTCCATTATTATCGTTATCCAGGCGGACTCCTGATAAATCGACTAATAATGGCACATTTTCAGATCCCTCCCCAACTGCATCTTTAGGTTCCTTGTCAAAATTTTCAGGGGTACCTTCTCCTTCAATAGCTAATTTTTCAAAATCTTTGCTTAATGAATTATTTTCTGCTGCTTCAACAAAGGCATTTGAAAGCTCACCATCTAGTTTATTTACTTTGCCAGATGTAATATCGTACATGAAGATTTCCCTTTCTCCTGAAAGTTCCTCGTCTCTGAAAAGAAATAATATAAATTATAAATAAATCATTTTATATGTTACAAAATAAATACTTTATAACTCGTTTAAAAAATTAATAATTAAAAAGAGACAAATAAGTCACAGACTTAAAATATTTGATTAGATATATAAACCGATCGTTGTTACTTATTACTGCAATATAGATTTTTCTGAAATATTTGTTACAATGGTTTCAAAAACTCATTAAAATCTTACATAATTAGCTTTATTTTATAAAAAAAATAATTAAAAAAAACATATTATGAAATAGTGAGGGCAAAAATTAAAAAATGAGTACCTAGTGTAAAATATTGATATAAATTATAATCAATTAAAAATCTGCCAAATATGTAAAAAAATAATCATAATTTTAGGCATGTGTGAGTGTATAATGTCAATTTATTTCAGAAATTAAAGGCTATTGAATTTGATTTTAGTGAAAATGTAAGGCTTTGAAAATTCAACTTACTCAGTTACTAAAAGAATAACAGATTGTTCATCAGTAGCTGTTTTCTTTTCAACATCTAGCCATTTTTCAAAATTATCTTTCGTGGGTTTCCTTAATAAGTTATGAAAGCTGTCACCAGCTACAAATTTAATGCCTTTTAAATCATCAGCAGCCCTTTTTGTTCTTATATGCTCTCCACTTAAAGCCTCTGTTTGTACTGGAGCCAATACAACAACAGAAGATATTTTCTTTCCTTTCAGGATATCGGGTAGCGGAAATTGATTACCACTTACTTTAAGAGGAAGATATCTATTATATTTTTTATCATTTAAAGCAACAGGATCTACCTGAGTAGCATCTTTTTTAACGTAATCATTTGCAAGTTGTTGACCTTCTGGTGTTTTAGGATCAAAATGAACAACTTTCATTTCAACACCTTGACTCGAAGGAGGAGCTACGTAACTCGGTACATTTTCAGATGCAGCAATATCTTGATCATCCTCATTGAAATTGTCATCGATTCTAGATTCAATGCTATCACCATTGGGCTTTACAACAATAGGTCTATGCTCACTAGATGCTAGTTGTTGACCTCCCCCGGCACTGAAAAAGTTTGCTAATTGATCTGGAGGTAAAGATTCGAGAGGCGTATCACCTACTTTATCATAATCCAAAATACTTATATCAGCATTGTCTAAAATACCCGAAGAAAGTAATTGCTGTCTAAGGTCATCTGGAACTTCATCGGGTAATTCAATGGCAGGTTTTTTCTTTTCTTCTTTCTGCGGTGCTGATGTACTGCTTACGATATTAGCTGTAGAAGACACATAGTTTTGCGTACTTGGTTTAATTTCGACAGTCCTAGAAGTAGACTGGTAGTAAGGTGAAGATGCTGTGCTGGTAACATAGTTGGTTTGGGGTTTTGATCTTTCTTGTACATATTGAGGATTAGGGGAACTAGGTTGGGATTGTTGCTGATATTGATTAAAATGTTGTTCATACTGAGAATTCTGCTGTTGCTCTTGCTGTTGTTGCTGTTGATGCTGATGTTGAGCATATTGTAGTTGAACTTGTAAACGTTGTATTTCTTCTTGCTGTTTTTTAACGTTCTGTGCTAGTTGCTCTCTGACCTGTTCCTGTTCTGCATCAAAATACTGTTGTTGCTGTAGCTGCTGCTGTTGATGCTGCTGTTGTTGTTGCTGTTGTCGTTGTTGCTGCTGTTGTTGTTGATGTTGTTGTTGTTGATGTTGTTGTTGATGTTGTTGTTGTTGATGTTGTTGTTGTTGATGTTGCTGTTGTTGTTGCTGATGTTGTTGCTGTTGTTGATGCTGATGTTGTTGCTGGTGTTGTTGTTGATGTTGAAGTTGTTGTTCAGAATGACTGGTAGGAGGTGTTGATTGACTTAAGGAATTAAATCCATTTAAATTTGATTGACCATTTGGTCTATTGACGATTATGTGTTGTTCATATTTAGAAATAGCTGGAACTAATTCTCCACCATTCGGCACGAATTGATTAATATTTTGTTGATGCTCAGAATTAGAAATAGATTGGTAATTGTTTTGTTGAATTTGAGGTCTATCTGATGGCCCAATCTGTTGTTGGAAATTGACTTGATTTGGAATTGAGGAAGGCTGAGGATGGAAATTGAGTAATGGAGATGAAGATGGATGTGGAAGGAATTGGTTATTAGGGATTGGAGATGGTGAAGGAGAAGGTGATGGTGAAATTATACCTGAAAATGAGTTTTGTAGGTGGCTATGTTCTTGAGTACTTATTTGAACTGATGGTCGTGGACCTTGATGAAAACTGACATGTTGTTGAGGTGACGAAGGTTGGCGCTGGAAGGGAGTACGATTGTCTTCGATATAGGGAGGTGATGGCTTCAAATTAAAGAATGGTGACCTAGTAGGTGTGTTGGTTATTGTTTGCTTATTTTTATTTCCGTCAAATAGTTGTGGAGGTCTTTGATGCGGTAATTGTTGATTGAAAGGAATGATCTGTTGGGGTCGATTTTGATGTTCAGGAAAATGTACAGGAGTAGGGCTTGGACCGGGTTTAAGACCAACATTAAAGTTTTGTCTAGTTGGCAACAATGGTACTTTTGGGGAATCAACTTGATCGGTTTGTATGGTGTGATAATTTTCTTGTAAGTATTTAGCTTCATCAAAGTAGTTTTGTGGTTGATGGAAAGGTCTTTGAGGGCCTGAATGAAAGCTAGATCTCGGCGGAAAGTGCTGCCTCGTGCCGAAAACTGGTGCATTATTTGGCCGCAAATGGAATGGAGGATTATTTGGTCTAGAAAATGCAGCGAGACTTGGGCCAACAGGACCTGGAAGTGTAGGAGCGACATTTCCAAAGTTATTACTAGGACTTGGAGAAACATTTGAAAATGTGGGACGAGGATTTAAGGATTGAGATGGGCCAAAATTATTTTGAAGAGGTTGAGGTCTAAAAGGAACAAGTGTTGGACCTTGTCTTGGTAATTGCGGTTCGTGGCTAATGAACGGTTGCTGAAATTGAATACGGTTTTGTGCCTGTTGTCCTTGTTGGAAAGCATGTTGGTTTGATTGGCTTGAGTGTTTTATTTCATGGTCATTATATAGCGGTCTAGGAGATGCAGATCGCTCTAAAGGTTGTTGATTAGGTAAAGCAATTGCTGGTCTCGGCGCTGTCTCTTCACGATCTTCACCTTGAGGACTTTCCTCTCGTCTGTTGCTATAATGATGATGGTCATTTCCAAAAGTCACTTTAACGTTGCTATTGGTGTGATAAATTTCTGATTCAGGTTTAATAATTGCTCTTAAAGTAGTGGTTTGTACTGGTACGTATAGTGGTTCAGGTGTCACTGTGACATAATCTTCATGATGATCATCTTCATCATTGGATGGAGGTGTAATTGCTGGTATGGGTTTTTCGTAAATTACTTTATCCTTAGAGTGAGGATCTTTACTATATTTTACGTAAAACACTTGAACTGGTTCCTTTTTCTTTTTTTGAATGGGAGGAGGTGGTGGAGCAGGCAGTGACTCATTAGATTCTTTAATAATAATTTCTATAATAGGCTCTGGAGCGTCATAATAGAGAGGGTGTGCTTCTTCGCTATAGAGGGGTGCTGTGGGTAGAGCACCGTACGGAGGCCCGAATGAACTTTCAGGACCATCTTGAATGTTAAGAATTTTTGGTTGGGCATATATTTCATTTTTGTTTACAATTGTTTCTTCTACGTTTTCATGATTTAAACCGTATAGTGGATCTTTCTGAGAGTACTGCACAACTGGTTCCATCTGAACAGCGTATGGCGGCAATTTTCCTCCTCGTGGGGCAACATTAGAAATCCGCCTTGTGTTTGTCAAAGACCGAAAATGTTCAACTCTTGAATGCGGAAGAACTAAGGAGTATTGTAAATTCTGAGGGGTTCTTAAATTTTCTAATTGTCGTTTCGGTTTCGTTTTCGCTGTCGAGTTTTTGGCGCATGTTATGCTGAGCACAGCAAAGGCTGTGACCTGAAACAAAGAATAATGCATTTAAGTTTTACTACAAAACAACTTTTTTTAAACTAACTGCTATAAAATACTTTCTTAGATTTACGCGAATACTGAATTAAACTATGAAAAATACAAAAATGGCATAAATCAATTCTTTAATTCACTTTATTTTTTAAATCATTGATAATTTTGACTGTCTGTAACTATTATATAACCTTGATCTTCATCGACTTAGTCCCCACCGTGACCATGAATGCTGTATTAAGCATTCGAAACAACAATTAAAAATTCAAAATTAATCCGAAATAATAGTTTTATTTAAACCTATAAAAATGATTCATTTTTATTTTAATTTCATTTCAACTTTCTCTATTTATTTTGATTCTGAAATGGTAAGTTCGAAAGGGCGTAGCAACAATCGCAGGACACGTTCTCCAATTTTTTTTAACCTTATGGTTTTATTTATATTCATTTCAAACCTCTACATCAATAAGGAAAAAGACAAAATAAATATTGATAAGTTCCAGTGGCCAAATTAATTTTTTCATACAAATAAAGAACGACTAGAGTAATACCTATTACTTAATTTAGTAAAAAAATATTTCTCCATAACTAACACCACGATGGTCAGTAAAAATAAAAAGAAACGACAAGGAACCCGTCCATCTACATTCCCATAAGAATAAAAGCAACGTTGTTTGTGCGACGATATTTGGGATATTTGACGACCAGTTTGGCTCAGTTTGTAGTGACCCCACTTGCTATGCCGGCGGTCGCGAGTTCGAATCCCGCTGGGAGCATTCATTTGTGTGATAAGCATGAATGTTTGTATTTAAAATTATAGTGTAGTGTATCAACTATCTGGTATCCATAACACAAACCTCGCAGCTTACCATGGAACTAGATGGTGCTGTGTGTTAATGTCCCAACATATTATTATTATACTTGCCTTAAGAATATTTTTAAATGGTTATAGGCAATATAAGTACGAAATATTTCGATAATATACACTGCAAATAAAAACAGCCAGAGATTATAAATAATACTATACCGAACATGTAATGTGATGCTATCATCAATGTTTTTACTGCATCTACTTTAGTGATTTAACAGAGTGCATAAATTTAGCATGTTTTGTAACGGATCGGTTCTTACTTCACAGGTAAAATAAAAGTAAGTGTGAACTTTTCAGATCATGGTCGTTGTGCAAATATAAAGTGAAGAGATGTAAATTTGTATTTGATTTTAAAATAATGTTAAGTTTTCATAATATCGAGCCATTTTAATTTAATAGATAATCATCTAAATTTAATTGCAATTAAATTAGTAAACTTCAGATTTGCATTTTGTGTAAATTTTTGTAATTGAAGTAGGTAATTATTAATTAATTATTTTTGCATAATCCTCAAAATTTTTACTCAAACTATTAGTATGTATTGTATTTTTATATATTACAAATTTCAAAAATAGTTTTCAGTACGTCCTGTAGGTGGCGGCACTTATGATATCTAGATCATAGGGTATAGTTGTCAAATCGTCAGTGTCTGTAACACATCTATTTAGAAACTAAAACAAAAATAGCGACCCCTTAGAGTTGATCTATAGGGCTCATGTTTTGTGAGGTTCTTTTTATATCAAATAGAAACATTTGAGAGGGTAAGAGTTAGAAAAAAAATTTTTTTTGAAGCACCTTAATACCCACGCTTCATGTATTTATCCTACTAATATTATAAATACGAAAGTTTGTAAGGATTTATGGATGTCTGGATGTATGTATGTATGGATGTTTGTTACTCTTTGACACAAAAACTACTGAATGGATTTTAATGAAACTTTATAATAATATAGCTCATATACCAGAATAATATATAAGCTACTTTTTATCCCGGAAAAATGTACGGTTCTCGTGGGATAGACATGTTCTGCTTTTTTTTATAATAACAATAATAACATACTTTAGGCTTTTTTTCTGAGAATTTCATCAATCTCTACTCCATAACCGGGAGATGTAATCGTGTATTAGTTTGAAATATTATCACCATCAGCTTTATTATTTATGTCATTTGGCTGCTATAGCCATGAAGTCAGTTGTCTCTCTCTTATTTATGGCTATTATAAAATTAAACTATTAGTTAAATTATGTCGTAAGTCTCGCGCTTATTCACAGCACTGTCACTATCACCATTTACATAACAGCTGTATGGGAAATTCTTTCTTTTTAAATGATTCGAATCATTCACGCTATATTACACCTTATTACCATGCAATTAATAGCAGCTTACTTGCTACTACGAGTATTACAAGGTTTCTTTAATATACTAGTTTCTGCCCGCGGCACTACACGCATGGTATATCATGTAATATACAAAGCGAAATTTATAAAGAACTTAAAGTAATAAATATTCTATTTACTCAATAGCTATTGAATTATATATTGAATTTTATATGAAGATTTTAAAATAATCACAGAAATATTTTTAAAGGTCCATATGAACTCTATTTCATTTAAAAGTGGAACATATTACTTTTGCTATTTTCATTTAATTTCATTTAAATTCTAAGCGTATGCGTTTACATTACATGCTTAATAAAAGCTGTAAATCCTTTTAACAACTCACGGACCGACAGACAATGCAGAGCAATATACTCTTAGAGTATACATGTACATATATAAGAATATACCGCTCTAGAAGCATGAAATTTCGTATAGAAGTTCCTTAAATAAGACAATTTTTAGTCGATGATTTTTAATACTCATCCTCTTAAAAGCGATATATATTGATAAAGAATTATGAGAAAGTTTTCATTTTTGAAGTAAGGAATACATGGATATTGACGTATAACCTTCTCTTTATATTGCTAATAGTATCGGCCTCACTCTTGTTAACTATATCTATAATAAAATTGTAAGTAATTCGAATCTGTATATTAAATATTTTTTGGAAAATCTAATTGAAATAGACATTATTATTGATACAGAGTCCGAATCTATAGTTTTTAGAATTTTTGTCTGTCTGTCTGTCTGTCTGTTACCGCATCACGAGAAAACCACTGGACAGATTTTGATGAAATTTGGTATGACGATAGCTGGTTATCCGGGTCAACATATATATATATATATATATATATATATATATATATATATATATATATATATATATATATACTATACTTAACGGATACTTTTAACCACGGGAAAATATCTAATTTCTGAGCAAAAATACAAAATGCATTGTATTGTAAGAGTATACTAATATGTAAAACCTAAGAATTTGGTTTTTGGTCATCGAACGCGGGCGGAGCCGCGGGCAATGCTAGTATTATATCAATTAATATTAAAATAGGACCATAAACAGTTAACACTAAACTACTAAACCAGACTGCCTTTCTGTATAATTTTCCACAATTTCCCCGCTATTTCTCACGGTGTACGTACAAATTACTCGCTTTATAAGTTTATAGGTACACTTCAAGCAATCGTAAGTATCTATGATTGCTATTTATAAGTAAAATGATTATTCTGCAGTAAATTTAACGAGATTATACACTTGTCTTTATTTTTATTTCCTTGTTTATTTCGGTATAAATGATCAAAAACCCGAACTTAAAGTACTTAATTATTAAGTAAAATTTGGTATAAAACGATTAATTTAAATTTTAATTGCAACATGTTACGTTGTAGCCAAAAGTTGTCGAAAAAAGTTGAATGAAGATCATGTATCAACAATCAACACCAAGCAACAAACCGGAAATTTAAATAATAACGTTCTCTGAACCGATTCCGGTTACAGGCGGCCTATCTCACTGAGACTACTCGATTGAGCAGTGCGCGGAATAATGTTGTCAAAAAGGAAATAATACTATATTTATTTCTTATTACAGGAAACTAGATTGTTAGGTCGCCATTATCATTCAAAATGCATTAACAGAGATGGATCATAAAAACGAATATGAACACTGGATGGCTATTATTAATACCTAATAATTTTTAACCAAATTGATCCATTCACTTTCGTTAACTTCAAACCGTTCACTAAATTCGAGTGTCACTTTTTGTTTTTTTTTAAAATTACACACATTATGTGTTACGGTAATATTTTTGAAAGTACTTTGTTATTTGGTAATACAAGGTCGTCCGACTTGTGTATGCATATCGTAGATGGCAATAATAATATACTTTAACTGCTTATGTAAGTTAAGTAAGTTATGCATGAGTGTATAAATTTTTCAATTAGGTCGTGATTTTAATGTATTTTTTAGTGTCCCACTTCTGGGCACGTGCCTCCCTTCAATACAAGGAGGATCAGGCCATAGCCCACCGCTCTGGCCAAGTGCGGATTGGTGGACTTCACATGTCTTTCGAAAACTTGTTAGGGGTCGTTCATAAAATACGTCACGCTAACATCAGCTTTTTTGACCTTCTCCCCTCCCCCCTATTGTCACGCTGTGTCACACTTTCTGTGATCCCCCTAGAAATATTTCGTCACAAAAACTAAGAAGTTCGAAATGATTCGTACAAAAAAATAACAGAGGTGCGAGACCCGGGATTTCAACCCACGACCAAATACCCATACCCAAGCGAGCGCTACCACTTTGTGCCTTTTATATATTATATAACATTTGTTTAATAATAATTAATAAAATATTGAACATAATTTCACCTTTTGGTACAATACTTTTATTTTATTGCTTTCTTTATCTTTCACGGAAATTTACAAAGCAGAGTCGACTCTTTTTTTCTCTGCGTACTCGTCAAATCACATTTATTCTAATATATTTTACCATTTTTTTATGAAATATTTATTAAATCAAAAAAAAAAAATAGATATTCGCACAGTTATCCGTCGAATGGTTACATATTCGTAACAATCTTCATTACCGATGTGGGTCACTCTGAGAAAATGTTAAGATTATATTTTTTCTCTTTAAAGTTGTAACATTACATAACTAATCTCCGACTGTATTTTGCATAACATTCAAATTTGAAGACAAAATTACTATGCATTTATGTCTTAAACAGGTGAATTTTTCCAACGAGATATTAACTTGTATTTTTTTAAATACATACATAGACGTATTGTTCTCATTATTCTTGCTATATCAATATAATATCTTTACTTTTTTTTCTTTTATAATTATTTGCAGATAACCTCAGTTACATTAGACAGCGTAACCAAAAATTCTAAAAATCCTTTGATCACACTATTACCGATAATATAAAATTAAAGTAATTTAAAACATAATAAGAAAAAAATAATAGGCGCGTGTGACCTTTACGTGCGGTTGAAGTAACTTTGGCAAATATCGCAATTAAATGAAATTTTAATAAAGCATATTATGCATTTAAAATCATATATTTATAGAATATCATATACCGAAAGAATATAATATTATAATTGATAGACAATAACAACAGTTACCATGGCAACAATTAGTCATAATAGCTTTTATTTAATTTATGTACATTTATCTCACTCATTCTCTTCCTTTATTCAATATCAAAATTCAAAGTAATATAAGGTCTTCACCTGTCCAAGCTTCGGTCAAATCTATAAATTATATTTATTATTAGTGGAAAGCTTGTATTTTTCTATAGTGTCATCAATATTTACTTATGCTAATATAGGAAAATAAAGAGATTTTTTGATTTTTGTTTGTTTGAAAGCGCATATCTTAGAACTACTAAAAAAATTTTTGGCTATGTTTATACACAACTTTACATTACCTTACCATACTAAATTACGAGTGGAGCCGTTAACAAAAGCTAGTTTTCCTGATAAATGCATTTTAAATAAAAGCACATATATCTATTGTTAAATATATAATCTTCGCTGGCATAATGGTATTCATTACAGAGATATTTTATCACAGCGCTTATAGAGCAGGCGTTCGTCTTATTACTCTGTCAACCTGTCACTCATTTCATCGCTATTCTATTTTTGCCTCATAATAACATTAACCTTGCTTTAAAGTTTAATATTTATTACAGTATTAAATTCAAATATTAAATACGTGATAGCCCATCTGTTTATCAACCGACTTCAAAAAGGAGGAGGTCCTCAATTCAACTGTTTTTTTTATGTTTGTTACCTCAGAACTTCGTCATTTATTAACCGATTTGGACAATTGTTTTACTTGAATGGGTATACTTCCAGATTGGTCCCACTTAAATTTAAAAAAAAAATACCACCCCTAAGGGTGGAAAAATAGCTAATGATGAATTTAACCTACTTCTAATTGTCATATTGACTTGAAACTTTGCAAGTGTTTCTATTTCCGTTGATAGTACAGTGGTTCGGTATTGTTGACTTGATCTGATGGTAAGGCCAGAAGGTGGATAGGTGGAACTCTTCAACGGCTAATAGTAGATACTTTGAACTTGGGCTTATTTTCAACCGACTTCAAAAAGGAGGAGGTTCTCAATTCGACTGTATTTTTTTTTATGTTTGTTACCTCAGAACTTCGTCATTTAATTCGTGATTCAAGAGAAAGGTTTTAGTATATAATTTATTAAATTTTTGTATACATTAGCTAAAATATAACAATATTTGTTGGAGGTGTCGGTAAAAAATAAGCCGTCTGGGAGCTTTCAACGAAAACGTTGCATAAACCCTTTGAGATATAACAAAATAATGTATGGTGGAATTGTGTATCTTATATAGGTCTACAGAGAAGTCCGCGATGGCATATTTCTATCTCTTAAGGATAACATACTACTGTACTAACATAGACCACTCATTTTAAAGCTAAAACAAAGAACTTTGAGATGTTAAAATCAAAAATATAATAAAAGCTTCCGATTTTTTGCTAGAGCTTTTTAACCGCAAGCGTGCGTCCTGAGTCAATTTTTTTGCTCACGAGTGTATATCAATTTTGATTTAAAACGTACCTAGGGACGAACTCAAGCAAAGCGAGGGCGAAACGCTAGTAATTTTATCAAAAAAGTAAGTTCATCTTATTAATACTTATTAAGTAAAATAATATTTTAATTACGCCACATTAGTTCCGCTTACATATAAGGAAATACCTTCAAATCGTTATAGAAAGCTTGCGTGTCAATGTCCCGTGTGTCATCCGCGATCAGAACATACAACAAACAATCTGCGCTAACGCACAGTTACGAGCGGCGTCACGGTTATATTACGCCTCTATTACCGTAATAGTATGGCAATGCAATCTATATCTTATTATATTTAAATTGGTCTAAGTAAAATTTGTAGGAAACCAGAATAAAAAGATATTTTTGTGTGTGATTCTAATACTATGTTATCTGATTTAATTTGTTTTAAAGAATTAAGTGTAAAGATTACCTAATAGGTATAAAAACAAAAAAAAAATAATGAGCAAGGAATATTGAGTAATATTCCTTCTTGTTACCGAGTTCCTAATTGTTAAAAAGAAAGAGATCTCTGTCTCAAAAAATTAAACGAAACACATAGATAACTGGTAACTTACGCTCGCTTGGCTCGGGGTGACTCTTATATCTATATTTTATATCTATATTATATATATATATATATTATACATATATATATATATATATATATATATGTATATGTTGAATCTGTACATTAAATATTTTTTGGAAAAACTTATTGAAATAGTCTTTATCATCGATATTGAAGCCGAGGTCGAATGTTTGCCTGACACAGATTTTAATGAAATTTGATATGATGATAGGATACTTTTTACTGTATATAATATTATACACAGGCAGAGCCTCTTGGGAAATTTTAACTATCTGTGCACCAAATTTCATGCAAATCCCTTCAGCGGTTTCAATGGAAAGGAATAACAAGCACACACACACACACACATTATAAACTTTCGCAATTATAATATCAATGTAATCATAATTATATGTAATATCATTTGTTATATCTATTTATGTATCATAAAATTAATAAACGATAATTGAAAGTACTCAAGGGTAGAAATAAATTTGCTTTCAAATTAAATTAATTTGCGGAACAGTATTATAGCTCAGTCATTATTGTACAATAAGATAAAACTACATTATTGTGAGTCACGTCTTTTACTGCTTTTAAGTTTTAATCTTCTTAATGCAAGAATAAAGCTGAAATTTTCGACTTAATAAAGTGCCAATTAAATGGTTTTTGTTCCATTTGGTAGTGAATAATAGGTATGCTTTTGCTTTCATTAACTTTAATCTTATCTATAAGGTACTTTAAATCTTAAATAGTACCTACTAAGACAAATAATATTTTATTTCAACTTTAATGTATACTATAATATTATAAAGAGGCAGAGTTTGTTTGTTTACATGTGCTAATCTCAGGAACTACTAATCCAATTTGAAAAATTCTTTTTGCATTAGATAGCCCGTTTAGTGAGCTGAGAAAGCTATCTATACCATACTAACTGTTAAAACGTACTTGGGGACAACCGCGAGAACAGCGAGAGTGAGTCGAGCTAGTTTACCTACGTCATAAATTATAATAGAAGTTAGGCTTTTTATTCAATAAGATATACATATCTAGTAATTAACTAAAAATGAAATAAAAGGAATGGAAAATTGTTACAAAATTAATTTATTTTCTAAGCAACTCTTATATGTTTTGGAATAATATGTCAATAAACTAGATGAATGTCTGGAACCACTACGCTTATTTCATTAATTTGAAGATTTTTGTTAGGAGACCAAATCTCAACTGTTCTTCGAATTAAGCAACGCTTCAGACCAAAAGCACACCTATATAATAATATAAGTTAAACTTAACTATGTATGTTTGAATATAGGTACGTATGTATATAAGTTAATATGTATATGTGTATTATGTTTATATATTTGTATTGTGTATTTAAGTATGTATATATGTATTTACGTTTGTATGTATATGTGTATTGTTTATCTATTTATATGTATAATTATGTCAAAATAACGTATTATAGCAAGTACACTGCCTACCGTTTCTCTAACACTCTCCTTTACCTGGTAGTTGGTTGCCGGAAAGAGATCACTTTAAGCGATAAGGCCGCCTACTGTGCATCTTTGTTTATTTTTAATTACCGTCTGTATGTATTTTTTGTTTGGTGTAAGTACAATAAAGAGTATTATTATTATTAAATTTATTCAGTGCAAGTTCACACGACAATGGAGTGTAATACATACTTTAAATAAAGTCATGTAATATTACCATAAATAGAGGACCTCGAACTGTCGGAATTAATAAATTGCTGAGCTTAATTTGTTGTTGATAAAATTTTTCGAGGTTGGATTATAAATATAGTAATGAGTGAATGCGTGTAAAGACTTGTGTTAAGTAGGTTCTTAAAGCATTTATATGTCCTTGATATAAATCCATACTAATGTTATAAATGTGAAAGTTTGTTTGTTTGTTTGTTTGTCCTAATTTTACGTCGAAACAGTCGGATTGGAGTGATTTTTGTGTAGAGACAGTTGGAGAGCTTTTTAGATTATCACACTTCTACGGGAAAACACGTTATAATACAACACACAACAACTCATCATACCTATTGTATATATATATCTACCTATATACTCGAGAACTGCTGCACCGATTTTTATAATCTTTGTTTTGTTGGATATGTCTTTACATTGGTTCGCAATTTTAACCGTTTTTTTATTTATTTTATTATAGGTTAGGCTATTTTTGTATGAATAAATTACCTCAAGAGCGCTGTGTTAAATACACTTCATAATAAATTTCCACTCCTACAACCCCCTTTAGGAGTCGATTTGTTAATAATTTGTTAAAGTTAATTAATTGCTTTTAAGTAATTTTTAAGTTAGTATAACTTTTTTTAGTAAAAAGTAAAAAAAAAATTAATAAAGAGTATTTTACTTTAACGTACTTTCCGAGCGATAATAAATGCATCAAGCCCTAGCACAATATCTGAGTAAAACCAGGCTGAATCACTAGTGTCCTTTAAACATATTGCATAAAGAACATCCGTTAAATTAGTATTATCACTAAGATCAAGTTCAACGACACGACTTTCTCTAACACAATGGCTGTTTATTAATATACAATTAACTCGTATGTATTCAGCGGGCTTCCGACGACACTCGTCACCTGTAAACGTAAGTCTGAACAGGTATAGTGAGAGTAAAGCTGTTTTGGCAATTTATTTTATTAAGGGTATAATATTCGAGCGATGTGGCCTTAATCACGTTGTTATTATATTTGCAAAAGTTTGTATGTCCGTATGTTTGTTACTGGGTCATAAGGAACTGGCTAGATTTGGTTGAATTTTTGTAGAAAGATGATGTTCTCCTAGCCGCTTCCGGCTACGGCGACCAATCTCATTGAGACCAGCCAACTGCGCAGGAGATATTATAGTTCTCAAGTGTACGTGCAGACACAAGTGCACTCTCTATTCCTGTCACTCTCATACTCCGGTGGGACGACTGCTCGACACGACCAGTGAGAGTTAAGGCGCAGGACCGACGGCTTTACGTACGCCTAACTTCTATTATTAACGTCCCACGGGCACGGGCCTTCCTTCAGTACGAGGGGAATCAGGCCATAGTCCACCACGCTGGCCAAGTGCGGGTTGGCGGACAGTATATTCCTATATACAGACAGACAGACAGTATACCGAGTGAATATATCGTAATAGTCGTGCATTAGTGTAATGCAAAGTTTTGTTCAAAAACTCATATAGTATCTTTAGGAGTAAGAGAATTATAGACGTTTTGGATTTTTTGTAATAGGTAGTTGTTTAAATATCAAAAAATGAATCTGTTTACTTTTACTTACATATTCTTAATTTTAATTGTAATTTTTATTTTTTCTTTGTATTTATTATGGGTTGCAATAAATTATTATTATTATTTTAAATGAAATCCTCTTGATCTTCATTATATGAAAAAAAAGAGTTACCTTTATTTGTTATATTTTTCTAATACACTAGCATTTGCTAGAGGCTGCACTGCTGTTGTAATTTATGTATATTCATCATCATTCTCAGTAAATTGGCTACAGTTTTTTTTATTACTAGAATGATTAAGCATATTATGTCAAATAAATCCATACTAATATTATAAATGTGAAAGTGTGTTTGTTTGTGCTTTCTGTTGAAACAGATTGACGGATTGACGTGATTTTTTGTTTGTTGATAGTTGGAGGGCTATAGACTGACATAGGCTACTTTTACCGCGGGAGATTATCTCATTCCCACAGGAAAACACGTTATAAAACAACCCAAAAAAAAATTTACGATCAGTATTACTTGAACTTGGTATTGATGCTCTTTAATACAATTAAATAAAAGCATTTTTCAAAATACCATCTCATAAGGGAGTTAAATAGGCGATGAAAGTTTATATAAAACCTACCTTTTTAGAGATTATTTTGTAGTTTTAGCGCGAGCGAAGCGCGGGTTCTGCTAGTAAACTATAAAACATTGTTTACAAGATTAGTCTAGATTGAATAGAGTAAGCTAGCTGCGGTTTAGGGATATATGGTGAAGAATAAGGGCCTGTTCACTTAAAGGTAAAACAAATGATTAAATATTCATGTGAATTCCAAACGCTACGTGACGAAGGGCGTGCGTGAGCTTTCTAATAGCGTTCCAAACGCGAGACTATGGGAATTTACGTATGTATGTATTGTATGCATATATGTATGTATGCATATATGTATGTATGCATGTATTTATGTATGTACAATGTACACAGTATATATATGTACGTATGGTAGACTAGTGCTTTCAATATGTTAAACTATGTTTATTTTTTAGATATTGTGAAAATAAGCACGTAGACTGTATATTATTATACAGTCTCCATGTTGTATCCATACCCTGTTCATTTTTTAAAACATTTAACGTATATATTATTTAGTATTTTTTAAAAGAGTCACTATAATATAATCCGTCGCTCTTTTTCTCCCAATCATGCGCTTCTCCTCAACTCTAGTGCACCTACTTTAAATGAACGAAACCAAAACTCTACCTTACGATTAAAAGTTAAAATAGAACTTGTTATCATAGGTATAATCTGTACAAACTTGCATACATATTACAACAAAATTCAACCTGCAGGTATAATAAAATTTAATATCCCTGGCCTTTATAAAGCATTAAAATTTTTATTCGTAAAGTACTGTTTATATACTTGCTAATAACGCAACGTCACTTTTACTTTTGTTTTAATTTCACACAATTTCTAGGTTATCGTTCAAGGAGAGCATGTGAAATAATAAAAGTACGCAATATTATTAACAATTCGTAATATTTATCCACTTATTTCTTATGTATTTTATAGCGACATTTAGAAATTGTGCAAATACTTTGTACCGGCAACGCAGCCACGGTGCGCTCGGTTTATTCTATAGGTAAACAGAAGCATGTCACTCTCGAGTCCTCCCGATATCCTCATATAGAAAACTATAATAAATAAAATACCCTCGATTTGCGTTTTATTTTAACGTTTCCTTGTGGGAATCAGTTATTTTTTCGCGATAAAGCTTCTGTATCTTTTGCCTACATTGCCTCTACATATAAAAACCACAGAAATCTGTCGCTACGTTTTAGCTTGAAAGACAAACAAACCAACAAAAATGTGTTTTTGTGGCGTTATTTACATTTATAAAATTGCAGATGAGACGATTGAAAAAAATTTGAAAATTGAAGCACTTGCGAAATCTTTTAAAACTTATAAATAATGAAATAAACAATAACTTCCAAAAATATATATATATTTCAATTTTATTACTATAAATTTTATAACTTTGTTTCTTACTTTATTTTAAAAATGTGTACTCATTCCTATTTGAATAGATTGTATTAGTAGTATCTATTTGTACTTGGTTACTTTGAAGCACAGAACACTTACTTGGGAGCTTTGAGTGTCCTTTTGTCAGGGTCAATATACAGAAAATACCTATTGCGTTATGTTTATTATACATTCAAATTACAAATATACTTCATTATATACACGAAACAAGAGCTAATGCTAAAATTTAATTATTAATCGAATTAGTATTGTGAATTCGAAAGTTTGGATGGATGTTTGTTACTCAAGCACGCCAGAACGACTGAACGGGTCTGATTGAAATTTGGCACACAGATAGATTATAGTCTGGAATAATAAATAGGGTACTTTTTATCCTGGAGAAATGTACGATTCCAGTGAGATAGATTTGTTTTTCACTAGGGACGAACCCGATCGAAGCGAGGTTGAGTTGCTAGTATTTAATACATGTATACGTTTTTTTATATTTTTTATACAAAATAAATATTATTACAAAGGAAATCTAAAAATATATGTACATTTTGAATGTGTATCACAGCCGTAGCCCGTACCGTTTCACTCTCGCTCCAAAACGCACCAGACTGGTCGGCCCGGAATGTCGTAGAAAGCTCGCACGGGTGAGACGCATCGTTTAAAATTACTTTATTCGCTAGAGAAATTACGTTTTATAATACCTTGTAATGCATGATATATTTAGATATGATCGCCAATAACATGATGAAAAAGATGATTTTTTTAATTTGTTGGGGTTGAATAACTTCTTTGCCGCGTTGAGCGATTTTTGGTAGAGGCAAAACTTATGTGATGTGTTGACGCAGTCTGGCGCACGGCAGACTGGCGATGCGCAGCGTCATATTAAATAAACTATATCAAAATGTGTATTTATTGCTCGGAGTGCCAATGGATGTGAAAATCAGGCAACTGTCTGGTTTTAATTATTCATGGTACAATTAATTAAAAAAAAACAGTTATTTCAAAGTTATAAGGTTTCACTTATGTCGGCAGTCCTTATGACTGAATATTTTTTTGTTGTTTTTAATATCGATTTTCATAATATAGATTTACGCGAATATTACATAATTTGTTTCTTCCGTGGCCATATTTTCTGTAAAGCTTTCAAAATGTCGAGAACAAAAAATCAAAATAAAATCGCGACAAAATTCGAAATGAGAGAAGTTCATATAAAATATCGATTTTTATAATGTCGCTGGAAAATATAAAAATATTAATATATTTTTCTGTAAATTTCGAGATATTACTTTGGTGATAGTATTAATTAATACGAGGGGTTCATAAGGGTTGTATGGCAGAGCGTTATGATTTGTAAGATGGAGTATAGAGCTGTGTCTATGGAAACGTTTCACCTTATTTATTTATAACTTATGGATTCTTTTCTAGCTTTAGAAAGATGTGATTTCAAAAAGGCGCAATTTTTTAAAGCGTTTTATATGGATGACTTCTAAAGCTCATACTACAATTTGCCAAACTCTTCACAAATAGAACGTGTTTTGTGCTTTTGTACGAATAAAGCTTTAAGTTTCAATATTTATATTTTTGTGCATATAAATTTTTTAAAGTTTTGTTACAGGTAAAATTATTCTTCCGATTTCTTCATCTTCCTGCAAGCTTAGAGTTAAGAGTATTACTCTTACATATGGAATACTTATTTATTTACCTATTAATTGATATATTTGTACTATGTTACCAAATTCAAAGAACTAAATTATTACGAAATTATATGCCAACTTTTTAGTAGGTTTTAACTAAAAGTATTTTGTCGTTTTCATATTTAACTCATTGAGAAAGATATTACAGCATAAAGTTTAAACGCGGAAATCATCTTTTTATCGCAATCGAATGCATAAAGTTGGTCAAGTATATTACAGTGTATTAACCTCCTTTCTTTAGTATAAATAATGTGTTTAGTATATTTTAAGCGGAAGTCGCTTTGCAAATGACTTATAGATTAGGTTACTCATAAAAATTATAGCTTTTAAGCGCTTTTTTGCTGAATTCCGTGATGTAATTTAATTATTATTTTGATGTCAGCTTTTAGTTATACAACTAACACATCTTTAGACAATTTGAATATATAGTTAACATACTGTTAATTAATTTTTATGCTCTTTATGCTACTTTTCATTTTAATATTTATATTTGAAATTTTAAAGTTGTTTTTATAATAATATCATTTAGTGATATTTTTTGTTTTTATATATATCTATTTAATCCTTACTAATACTATAATTCAAAGAATGTTTATTCGTGCAGTTTTTACATAGCATGAGAGTAATGTATCGACGATAGGCTATTGATATTGTGGAATTTTAGAATTTGAACTTCTGTGCAAGCTTTTTTGTAACATACATATACGATATCTTCGCCAAATTAGACAAAGTTTAATCAAATAGGCTGTTGTGGATGAAATAATTACTTTTAAAGTGATTTTGAATTCAAAATATATTTCTAGTTAAAACGAAACTTTTAAAAAAGTTTACTTGACGTTTGACACTTGAGAACCCGTTATGCTCTTTGGGATAACTTTTTTGGGGGCCTCTCAATAGAGGACTCTTTTAGATATCCTTACATAGATATTACTCTATAATCTATATAACGAATTAATACGTCTTCATCATTATAACATTCACGACATGTTTGTTGATGAAGCCAGAAGATACATAGTAATATAATTTTTTAACCAACTTTTTGATTACAATTTTTATTTTAACTCTGTATTCTAGTTTTCAGCTATATTCGACATACACTGACTGCTAGGTGCATTCATGCATTGCATTCAGCCCTTTTTAATATACCACTGCTGGACACGAGCCTCTCTTCAATGTGAAGGGGATCAGGCCATAGTCCACCACGCTGGCCAAGTGCGGGTTGGCGGGATTCACATGTATTTCTAAAACTTGCTAGTTCTCTCAGGCATGCAAGTTTTCTCACGATGTTTACCTTCACCGTAAGACAAGTAGTAATCATGTTGAAAATGATTCGCACATGAAAATATCACAGGTGCGAGACGCGGATTTGAACCCGCATCAGTCGGTTTTCCAAGCGAGCGCGTTACCACTGGGCTACCACTGCACTACTAGGTCAGAGTCATTAAAATTAAAACATTATCTCGCATCAAACTTTTACTCTCACTTATGCAACATCACGTATTATGTTTTACACCATAATATCGAATCAACCGTATAATTTTTAAACACCGTTTAAGATAATATAAAAAGTTTATGTTCGGACATTAACACACAACACCATCTAGTTCCATGGTAAGCAACGAGGCTTATATAATGATCAATGGATACCAGGTAGTTGATACACTACACATATATAACTTTGAATACGTACATATCATAAATATAAACACCCATGACTGGAGTACAAACATTCGTGCTCATCACACAAATGAATGCCCCCAGCGGGAGGCGAACCGGCGACCGCTGGCACAGCAAGTAGGGTCACCACAAACTGAGCCAAACGTGTCGCCAGAAAGTATCTATGGAATATTTAGAACTGACAACTTTTATACATAAAATGCTTTTATTTAATTAATACTGTTAAGTATTAATTTGAACATTGTCATATCGCTGTTACCATTTTGTTTTTTTTTTCTTTACAAAAAAACTACTAATCTTATTTACATATATATTAATAAGCAAAGAAATTACAGTTTAGTACCTTTTTCTTCTCTGTTTGTCAAATGTTTTTTTTTTAGTAGGAATAGATCAGCTTCAGTGTAATGAATAAAAAAAAATGAAAACTGGTAGTTTTTCATATAGATAGGTAAATTCTATTCATATACACACATATGATTTCCTAAAATTTTAAATCTTAAATGACTATGGTTTGTACAAACTAAATCTGCTGGATGAATTTTTAATGAAATTCTGACCTCTGAAGAAAGACCCTCGAATCTAGTGTATTGAACCTCAAAACAATCGAAATGAAAGCTATGAAGCACCTATATCAATCTCGATTCCATCATATTAATAGACCAACCATGCAAAATTATTGATTGTTATCGGATACTCGTACTTAAAAATTTTCAAATAGATACCAACAAGTTGTTCTCATCGATTTCCTAAATTGGTGTAAGCTTATAAAAGTGTTTAACAAAACGACGTGAATTTTATAATCCTTAAAAATATTACAATCTCGTCAATATATTATCATAGGTCTAGAATTAAGACCTAACTTTCTTATTCATCGAAAGTTTATATGTAGTATAATAGGGAATATGTGCGTGATTAAATAAATGTGAAATATTTTTTATAATCTATTAAATTAAGCCTATATCAATATTTTTTTATAATAATTTCTTTTTGATTAAGAAAATAATTATTAAAAAGTGCAAATATGGGTGGGAAAAGTCGCAATTTTTCTGTGTATGATATATGTACATACTTAAGTTTAAAGTATTCGTATCGGTATAATACTCGTATTCTTAAATATGTTTTTATACTAAATTTTAGTTTTTTGGAGCTGGATATTTTTCTTACAATTATGTAAGCTATTGTACAAAAAATACACGTATATTCCCTATTGTTGAATTTGTATAGGTATGTCATAAGTTAAATTACATGAAACGAATTTTATTTTTTTATATTCTTAGCCTGATCATTATGAGACATTGGCGTTTATTAAATTAATGACCATGTAATATCTTAAAACGCTTGTAAAACAAAAAATACTTTAGTTCTACGATACCAGTTATAATATTGTCTTCCTGTTCAGTTGTCGGTTCCGGCGATTAACCTCACTTTGAATATTTAGGTACATGTTTGCTTAGGAGATACCTTTGTATGTATATAGCTCACAAAGTGTACATTAACACATTCGTTCCCTATACTTTGCCCTCACCGTCTATTTCCATTTACATAACATCGTCTACTTCCCAACTACTTGATCATTACGGATAATGAAATTTCACAACACCACTCTGAAGTCAAATCTGCGATCTGTGGCACACAAGTAAGAGCACTTAGCCACGATGGCGTTATTATTAATATCTCAATTCCAAATAGGTTTCGTATTCCAAATATTTGTGTATGATGTAGACGCTTCTAGTGTATCAAGTGCACATAAGCTACGATTACTGTTATTATTTGTATGTCCATCATGTAAGTTGTATGCTTGTTGCCTTATAATCTATTTAAATAATCGGCAACTTAATATTCATGTTAATTTCTTTTCAACAAACTTATAAGTCATTCTCATTTTCACCCCCATAAGGGATGATTTCCGGCATAAAAAATATCCTTTGTCCTTCTCACACTATCTTCTTAGCAAATTTCATCTCAATCGGTCCAGCAGATTTTAAGTTTATTCGTTACAAACATACAAAAATACAAATCTTTCCTCTTAATAATATTACTGTAGATTTTGAAACCCAATGTAGGTTTCAAAATAAATACCTTTAATTACGAAATATCAATTGACCAACGCCAAGGTTAATAAATCTAAACACTATACAACATACAACAAAGCGAGCACCTCCACTTTTTAAAGTCAGTTAAAACACAATCATATGTTACTCATATGGAAAAATATTTGTCTGTACTGACGTAACGTTATACAATTCAATCTCCATAAAGCAAATAGGTAATTAAAAGAAAGTGTCTTGCTAGCGGTAGGAAAGTAAAAGTTGATATTTCTTTCTTATTCTATGGGAGATAGAGTCGGCAGCGGCAAGAGGTTCCGTGTGATTCACGCATAGGTACAAAGTGGACTTCCGCGGGCCATGGGACAGTTACGTGTCGCAATTGTTAAATAATTTCATTAATTTTTTGACTATTTTTAATATTTTTAGTTGTATTTACAATTATGTATGTGTTTCGATATAAATAAGTCCGGTGTTTTTATGGATAGTGTAACTTTACGTTTGGCTCAGTTTATAGTACTTGCTGTGCCAACGGTCGCGGGTTCGAGCCCCCTGGGGACATTCATTTGTGTGATGAGCATTAACATTTGTATTCAAGTCATAGGTGTTTATATTTATAACATGTATGTATTTAATATGTGTAGTTTACAAATATCTGGTATCCATAACACAAGCCACGAGGCTTACCATAGAACTAGATGGTGCTTTGTGTTAATGCCCCAACATATTTATTTATTTGTTTATCATCAAAATTTTAGAAAGATAAAAATATTATTACAATTTCCTATTAAAGCAAATTAGATAAAAAGCATGTCCGTGTAAATATAAATGTTGACATGAATAGATACGTCGAAAGTGGAATTATTCAGATTTTACACTTTCGTTGCCATGACGGAGTCAAATTTGAATAATTTTTACATTGAAGCAAGCTTGCGTACTTTGAATACTTTATTTTAGACTAAACAGCCGTTTCAAATTGTACAAAAGATTGTAAATCGCTCTATTGATGTTTATCCGCTTCTTTTAAAACAAAGTGCCGATTTACATTTCTAGTGGCATATAATAGATAACTAAGATTTCATTCATGATATCCATACTAATATTATAAATGTGAAAGTCTGTTTATTTATTTGTCCTTGTTTCACGTCAAGACAAGAGTGACTGATTGGCGTGTTTTTTCGTATGGAGATTGTTGGAGGGCTTTAGAGTGACATAGGTCGCGGGAGATCATGTCATTTCCACGTTATAATATAACCCACAACAACTCGTCATACCTATGTATATATATACATATTCCATACGCGAGCGAATCGAGGGTGAGCCGCTAGTAGGTAATAAATATCATTAATTTTTTTATACCTTGTGATATGGCTACCACAATACTAACATGATTATATTCTGACAAAATAAAATAAAATGAAGCCAAGAGGCTTCATAAGTCAAAGATATTATAAGTGTTTTTTATCCAATTACAATTACATATAAAAATGTACTACACAAAATAACACCCATATATATAACCCTAACTTATAAAGAATTGAAAGAAATTGAAAATAATTAATCATTAAGTTATTCAATACATATAGATTAACATATATATATATATATATATATATATACACACGTATATATATATATATACATACATGAGGATTGACATGAACAAAAACGCCAAAATTTATATCATAAGTACTAAAACCCATAATCAATTGAGGATCCATATACACAATAAAATGATAAACAAACAGAATATAATACAATCAATATATTCAAGTTCAAGGAAAGAGCTTCAATATCACTAACCACCGGCCTTGACTTGCAACTGGAGCGATACGTTTCCGATCGCACGTAACGCCAATTTAACGGTACGCTGATTGTCGCTTAACCTAGTCTTACTTACTAGAGAAAATATTACATTTCTTCTATTATTTTATGATAAAGCTTAGATTTACATTTAAATGAATATGATTTTATTAAAATATCATCGCACAGCTTCACACTTGAGATGAAGAAAACTCCCTCTCAAATATAGAGTATGAGTGTTAGTCTATGTCAATCATGACTTCATCCTTAGCTATTATACGTATATAAAGTTATAAAGTACTGGCATTGCCCGCGGCTCCGCCCGCGTCAGATGACCAAAAACCAAATTCTTAGGTTTTACATATTAGTATACTCTTACATTGCAGTTTTGTATTTTTTCTCAGAAATGAGATATTTTCCCCGCGGTAAAAAGTATCCTATATGTTGACTCGGATAACCAGCTGTCATCATACCAAATTTCTTTAAAATCCCTCCAGTAGTTTTTCCGTGATGCGGTAAC
This sequence comes from Brenthis ino, assembly GCA_921882275.1. Classification (NCBI taxonomy): domain Eukaryota; kingdom Metazoa; phylum Arthropoda; class Insecta; order Lepidoptera; family Nymphalidae; genus Brenthis; species Brenthis ino. The sequence continues at coordinate 8,769,652 of OV170221.1, forward strand.
AGACAGACAGACAGAGAGACAAAATTCTAAAATTTATATTCGGCCTCTGTATCGATAATAATGTCTATTTCAATAAGATTTTCCAAAAAATATTTACATGGTCAAAATGTAAGTGGTGGTTAGTTTTTGATACTTTAATCAATCTACATAAAAACTTCTTATTGAATCTAATTCTTATTATTAATAAATAGGGGGTGGGGGAAGGAAAGTGAAAAATACTTTACGACCTCTTCTCATACCTACCAAATATAGAAATAAAAATTCATTAAAATCGGTCGATCCGTTTTGGATGCGTGCAACCACTTACCACCGCGTATTTACAATTATGTATGTGTTTCGATATAAATAAGTCCGGTGTTTTTATGGATAGTGTAACTTTACGTTTGGCTCAGTTTATAGTACTTGCTGTGCCAACGGTCGCGGGTTCGAGCCCCCTGGGGACATTCATTTGTGTGATGAGCATTAACATTTGTATTCAAGTCATAGGTGTTTATATTTATAACATGTATGTATTTAATATGTGTAGTTTACAAATATCTGGTATCCATAACACAAGCCACGAGGCTTACCATAGAACTAGATGGTGCTTTGTGTTAATGCCCCAACATATTTATTTATTTGTTTATTATAAAAATTTTAGAAAGATAAAAATATTATTTCAATTTCCTATTAAAGCAAATTAGATAAAAAGCATGTCCGTGTAAATATAAATGTTGACATGAATAGATACGTCGAAAGTGGAATTATTCAGATTTTACACTTTCGTTGCCATGACGGAGTCAAATTTGAATAATTTTTACATTGAAGCAAGCTTGCGTACTTTGAATACTTTATTTTAGACTAAACAGCCGTTTCAAATTGTACAAAAGATTGTAAATCGCTCTATTGATGTTTATCCGCTTCTTTTAAAACAAAGTGCCGATTTACATTTCTAGTGGCATATAATAGATAACTAAGATTTCATTCATGATATCCATACTAATATTATAAATGTGAAAGTCTGTTTATTTATTTGTCCTTGTTTCACGTCAAGACAAGAGTGACTGATTGGCGTGTTTTTTCGTATGGAGATTGTTGGAGGGCTTTAGAGTGACATAGGTCGCGGGAGATCATGTCATTTCCACGTTATAATATAACCCACAACAACTCGTCATACCTATGTATATATATACATATTCCATACGCGAGCGAATCGAGGGTGAGCCGCTAGTAGGTAATAAATATCATTAATTTTTTTATACCTTGTGATATGGCTACCACAATACTAACATGATTATATTCTGACAAAATAAAATAAAATGAAGCCAAGAGGCTTCATAAGTCAAAGATATTATAAGTGTTTTTTATCCAATTACAATTACATATAAAAATGTACTACACAAAATAACACCCATATATATAACCCTAACTTATAAAGAATTGAAAGAAATTGAAAATAATTAATCATTAAGTTATTCAATACATATAGATTAACATATATATATATATATATATATATATATATATATATACACACGTATATATATATATATACATACATGAGGATTGACATGAACAAAAACGCCAAAATTTATATCATAAGTACTAAAACCCATAATCAATTGAGGATCCATATACACAATAAAATGATAAACAAACAGAATATAATACAATCAATATATTCAAGTTCAAGGAAAGAGCTTCAATATCACTAACCACCGGCCTTGACTTGCAACTGGAGCGATACGTTTCCGATCGCACGTAACGCCAATTTAACGGTACGCTGATTGTCGCTTAACCTAGTCTTACTTACTAGAGAAAATATTACATTTCTTCTATTATTTTATGATAAAGCTTAGATTTACATTTAAATGAATATGATTTTATTAAAATATCATCGCACAGCTTCACACTTGAGATGAAGAAAACTCCCTCTCAAATATAGAGTATGAGTGTTAGTCTATGTCAATCATGACTTCATCCTTAGCTATTATACGTATATAAAGTTATAAAGTACTGGCATTGCCCGCGGCTCCGCCCGCGTCAGATGACCAAAAACCAAATTCTTAGGTTTTACATATTAGTATACTCTTACATTGCAGTTTTGTATTTTTTCTCAGAAATGAGATATTTTCCCCGCGGTAAAAAGTATCCTATATGTTGACTCGGATAACCAGCTGTCATCATACCAAATTTCTTTAAAATCCCTCCAGTAGTTTTTCCGTGATGCGGTAACAGACAGACAGACAGAGAGACAAAATTCTAAAATTTATATTCGGCCTCTGTATCGATAATAATGTCTATTTCAATAAGATTTTCCAAAAAATATTTACATGGTCAAAATGTAAGTGGTGGTTAGTTTTTGATACTTTAATCAATCTACATAAAAACTTCTTATTGAATCTAATTCTTATTATTAATAAATAGGGGGTGGGGGAAGGAAAGTGAAAAATACTTTACGACCTCTTCTCATACCTACCAAATATAGAAATAAAAATTCATTAAAATCGGTCGATCCGTTTTGGATGCGTGCAACCACTTACCACCGCGTATTTACAATTATGTATGTGTTTCGATATAAATAAGTCCGGTGTTTTTATGGATAGTGTAACTTTACGTTTGGCTCAGTTTATAGTACTTGCTGTGCCAACGGTCGCGGGTTCGAGCCCCCTGGGGACATTCATTTGTGTGATGAGCATTAACATTTGTATTCAAGTCATAGGTGTTTATATTTATAACATGTATGTATTTAATATGTGTAGTTTACAAATATCTGGTATCCATAACACAAGCCACGAGGCTTACCATAGAACTAGATGGTGCTTTGTGTTAATGCCCCAACATATTTATTTATTTGTTTATTATAAAAATTTTAGAAAGATAAAAATATTATTTCAATTTCCTATTAAAGCAAATTAGATAAAAAGCATGTCCGTGTAAATATAAATGTTGACATGAATAGATACGTCGAAAGTGGAATTATTCAGATTTTACACTTTCGTTGCCATGACGGAGTCAAATTTGAATAATTTTTACATTGAAGCAAGCTTGCGTACTTTGAATACTTTATTTTAGACTAAACAGCCGTTTCAAATTGTACAAAAGATTGTAAATCGCTCTATTGATGTTTATCCGCTTCTTTTAAAACAAAGTGCCGATTTACATTTCTAGTGGCATATAATAGATAACTAAGATTTCATTCATGATATCCATACTAATATTATAAATGTGAAAGTCTGTTTATTTATTTCTTCCTTGTTTCACGTCAAGACAAGAGTGACTGATTGGCGTGTTTTTTCGTATGGAGATTGTTGGAGGGCTTTAGAGTGACATAGGTCGCGGGAGATTATGTCATTTCCACGTTATAATATAACCCACAACAACTCGTCATACCTATGTATATATATACATATTCCATACGCGAGCGAATCGAGGGTGAGCCGCTAGTAGGTAATAAATATCATTAATTTTTTTATACCTTGTGATATGGCTACCACAATACTAACATGATTATATTCTGACAAAATAAAATAAAATGAAGCCAAGAGGCTTCATAAGTCAAAGATATTATAAGTGTTTTTTATCCAATTACAATTACATATAAAAATGTACTACACAAAATAACACCCATATATATAACCCTAACTTATAAAGAATTGAAAGAAATTGAAAATAATTAATCATTAAGTTATTCAATACATATAGATTAACATATATATATATATATATATATATATATACACACGTATATATATATATATACATACATGAGGATTGACATGAACAAAAACGCCAAAATTTATATCATAAGTACTAAAACCCATAATCAATTGAGGATCCATATACACAATAAAATGATAAACAAACAGAATATAATACAATCAATATATTCAAGTTCAAGGAAAGAGCTTCAATATCACTAACCACCGGCCTTAACTTGCAACTGGAGCGATACGTTTCCGATCGCACGTAACGCCAATTTAACGGTACGCTGATTGTCGCTTAACCTAGTCTTACTTACTAGAGAAAATATTACATTTCTTCTATTATTTTATGATAAAGCTTAGATTTACATTTAAATGAATATGATTTTATTAAAATATCATCGCACAGCTTCACACTTGAGATGAAGAAAACTCCCTCTCAAATATAGAGTATGAGTGTTAGTCTATGTCAATCATGACTTCATCCTTAGCTATTATACGTATATAAAGTTATAAAGTACTGGCATTGCCCGCGGCTCCGCCCGCGTCAGATGACCAAAAACCAAATTCTTAGGTTTTACATATTAGTATACTCTTACATTGCAGTTTTGTATTTTTTCTCAGAAATGAGATATTTTCCCCGCGGTAAAAAGTATCCTATATGTTGACTCGGATAACCAGCTGTCATCATACCAAATTTCTTTAAAATCCCTCCAGTGGTTTTTCCGTGATGCGGTAACAGACAGACAGACAGAGAGACAAAATTCTAAAATTTATATTCGGCCTCTGTATCGATAATAATGTCTATTTCAATAAGATTTTCCAAAAAATATTTACATGGTCAAAATGTAAGTGGTGGTTAGTTTTTGATACTTTAATCAATCTACATAAAAACTTCTTATTGAATCTAATTCTTATTATTAATAAATAGGGGGTGGGGGAAGGAGAGTGAAAAATACTTTACGACCTCTTCTCATACCTACCAAATATAGAAATAAAAATTCATTAAAATCGGTCGATCCGTTTTGGATGCGTGCAACCACATATACCGTGACACGAGATATTTATGTATTAGGTAAAATATATAACGTAGCAGAACTGTGTTATGTTGAAAATGTAGAGTCATTTTAAAATAATGACGAAATAACGTTTATTTATATATCGGATTCATCTTACTTATTTTTTTTTGCATAAGACTAATATTCCACGGGAACCATTTTCAAAACCACCAAAAAAATCTTATGAAATAGTCCGTTGATCGATCTGATTTGGCTATAAAACAAAAAAAATTTTTAATAATATACAAACTTTTTCCGCAAATTATTTTAATATCAATTTGATATTTACTGCTAAGCCAAAAAAGATATTTGCATATTAAAACTTTTAACTATACAAAAAAAAACTTGTTAGAATGATGTCTTACAACATTTATAAGCGTTACACACCTGCGTTTAGACTTCCTGCTAAAATAAGGGTGACCGCGATAGGCTTTCATTTTCTACAAAAAACCGTTTCCGTTAACTTTTTAGGATACTTAAGTATCGTTTTCCGGTTGATTACATCAATACGCGTGAGAACTGACGAGAAAAAAGTAATTAAATAGTTGATATTATCTAAATCTCAGTAATATAAGTTCCTCGAAGTTTTAAATTGTAACAATCGAGTAATAAACGTGTGTGATTAAAGTGTGATTAAGTTTTTATACTAGTATTTCCCGCTGATAAATTGTTATGTTTAAAGAGAGTATTAATATTTTAACTTTTTTTACTATTACATAAAACAATAATATTGCTTAAATAAGTAATTAATATTTTTCTTTTTTTTTCTTTATAGTTACACATAATATAATAATGGCAACACTAAATAATATTATTAATTAATATTGTTTTTAAATTGTAATATTTATAATAATAACATTTAAAATTAAATAAATAATATTGCCATATTTAATAATAATACTAATAAAAAAAATTAAATGATTAGAATTAAAATCAACAAATATTCTAAGGTACTTTGGTGGCATTTTTTGAATTTTTGAAATTATTTTATAAAATTGTGGGTAGGCACTATCTGTAACAAGTATACATATGTATGTATAGCGACTTTGAGACGTCTAAACCTTTAGTCTTTCCCGTGACCATGATTACTGTAAAGCATTCAAAACATCGGGAACCAAAAATCAAAATTAATCCGCGAAATAATCAGAAAACTTAAACTTTTATTTAAAATTTAAAGAGACTTTCTAAAAGTCAGCAAGATTTGGCCAACATGTTTTACTAAATAACTAAATATAAAAAAATGAAAATTTTAAACGTATAAAAAATATGCTTAAAATTTTAAAATAATTTTTTATTCAGTTTGCTTAATATAAGCTAACCGATTTACGATATTATATGGAAATTAACACCGATTAATTTCCATAAAACTACTCATCTCTTGGTTATCCGGGTCAACATATAGGATACTTTTTATCGCGGGAAAATATCTCATTTCTGAGAAAAACTGCAATGTAAGAATATACTAATATGTAAAATCTAAGAGATTGGTTTTTGGTCATCTGAACGCGGGCAGAGCCGCGGGCAATGCTAGTACTTAATAATTGCCAAAAAACTATCTAAAAGGAATTACTAAGTATATATTGTAAAAATTTTCTTATACATATATGTCCATTCATGTCCTAGTGAGTAAACAAGTTTTCTATTTTTAGAACAGTTGTGTAATTGAGATGTTTCTTTCGCTACTTTTTTTTATTTATCACTTAGCCAGCTCTGAAGTATTATTTAACTGAAGTAGTGCTTTGTTTCAAATTCAATCCACTGTCGAATGATTGCAAGTGAATTAAAAATTGATTATATTTCAAATGGAGTGACAGACAGACAAACGAATTAGGTCAATTAATGATTTGTTGGTGTAACCGGACCGACTTACCCTCAACTCCGCCCATTAATGTTTTTATGATAATTTACTGCTCTCACCGGACGTCTAAAGGCAGTTTATCCACTGTATACTCTTATCTCGAGATATTCTATATCTAAAGCTTATGAGCATATCTAATATATATATATATATATATATATATATATATATATATATATAATTCCTCATATATACATATATTCTTAAATTAATTATAAATGTGTAATATATTTATATCATATATTAGGTTAATTTATTTAACGAAGCTATTTATTCCGCGTAATCTGCAGACGAAGAGACGGCTCTTATGAAATCAAAATAATAAATAATTTACTCATATACATACATAATATGCTAATTTATTCGTATGTAAATGTGTTTTATGCACTCTTCAAAGATTATGTTATTTTCATTACATCCGGTCTTTACAGTTTAATATATATTATTCTTTACACTACAAATTATCTAATATGACTCTATCATATATATATAATCGCAAATGAAATCGTAGTAATATAGCAAATTGATAAAAATACGGATAAAATTAGATTATACTCGAATTATATATTTTTTTGTATTAGAATACATAAGAAAAACCGCGAATATGTAAATAGTGACATAAAATTATATATTACCACGGTAATTAACATTACCGTGATATTACGGCCTGCATACATAAAATACATTGTCTTCTTCGTTCAATATAACCTACATTTAAATTTCACTTTATAAGTGAGGTACGAGTAACGACCCTATGTTTAGGAGTGTTGTTGACATAAAATTAAGGGACTGTTCTAAAATGATCTTACTCTTAGTTTTGTTCTCTAACATTTTCTGATTAAGCTAATAATAAACTTTAAATCTTGTTTACAAATTTTTTTTTGTGAATTTTATAGTATAAAGGCGTTTATTAAAAATATTATGAGAAGAAATGAAATATGTATAAATATATAATTTATGTTTGCATTTTTACATAATCATTTGAAATTTGAACAAACAAGAGAAAATATCACTCGGCCATCACTTGGCAGGTTGTTTTAAAGTCGTTATCCACCAAATTAAATATGCTATGTTATCGTCATAAAATATATGTATTTTTTGATTTTTTTATTAAATTGTTGTGTAAATTTATTCTATTTCATTTAGTAGAATATATTTGTAATTTTTATATTATTTAAAAAAATATAAACAATACTAAAATCAAATTAAAATGTCTTACTTCATATGTTTTATGTGTTATTGTTTTTTTAACTAGTACATTTTGACAGAATTTTATAGCTTGAGCGTGGCTTCGCATTCGTCACTAATGGAGAACATCTTCAAGAGGAGTTCCGCTCGCGAATTCCACGTCGTTGTCTGACACACTTCCGAAGCTTTTACGCAACATAGAAAGGATGTATCGATATTGAGTAATATATAATATGATTATTTATATTCTAAATATTATTTATTTTATGCCGTGCTTGCGAATACTTTTTTTTTATTTTTAGTAGAAAAAATTCGCAATTTTGATTATTTTGATAACTTTCGCGATGTACCCGATTCATATATTAATATTTTAGTGTACACAAAATTTGTTTTTTTTTTCATTAGTCCCAAAACTAAGCTACCATTAATATTCTATTTAACAACAATAATAGTAATTTATAATATTCACTCAATAAATATTAAGTTAAAGTGGCATAACTAATCGACTAACTTTCACTATAACACATTTATAAAATATTATAAAAATGTTTCAAAACTCGAAAACATTTAACCAATTGACCCTAATCACTTTTTATTTTCAACTTTAAAAGAACAATATTCAAAGAAGTTTATATATATTTAAAATAAAACATTAACATACCCAAAAGACGATCCTCATTCTAACGACTGCCTGGATTTAAAAAGTAAACTGTCACCTGTCACTGTCACAGCACAAGCGCGGGCGCGCGCGTACCACTAAGAACTGACGCGATAGAGTGCCCTCCCCGCCAAAGAAAGTCAACCTTCACATTCGTTATGTAAAGAGAGGTCTAATGCCCATCGAGAGGGAAATTGGGATAAGGTCGTTGCTGTGATATTTTTTTGCGTTTGCGTTGGTTTTTCTAAATTAATCATTAATTATATGAGACGAATAGCAATGCTTTTGGGACCAGATAGTTAAGGTTCAAATCCTGTGTAGGGTAGTTATTTTTACAGGTTATACTATAATTTATCTCTGGTATCTAATACACAGCCCTAAGAAAGTAAAAGAAAGAGGACGAAAGGAGATTAAATAATTAAAGTATCAAATCAATCAAATATTCTTTATTGCACACAATTATTTTACATACCATAGTTGAAACAGATTAAAGAGAAATAGTACTATAGGCGGCTTTATCTCTAGAGAGCGATATATTCTGGGCAACCTTTATGTAGAGAGAGAGAGAGAGGAAGTTGTACAAACAATCTTAAGGAGATGTACAAATAAATACATACATCGACAACATATATATACATACATATACACATATATTGACACATACATACCTACAAACATACATATATACACAGTCGCATATACACGTTATACATATAAAATATGACACCATTTAGCACTTTATAGGTTAAGATAGTATTATTTATTTTATTTTACAGATGGGCAATTTGGATAGTAAAGGAGTGAATATGGAGGGAAGAAGAGTGTGAAGGAATCTGTAAAATTAGATTTAGATTAGAACGAAGAGGAAATTTGTGGGAATTACTTAAAATTTTTAAACTATCTTTAAGATACTGTACAATACTAGATTAAATAGAATATTGTATAAAAGACAAAGAACGTGAGTATTTCTGCAAAGACGGATAGGGAGCCACTTTAGTTTTTTACGAAATTCGGAACGGTGTCATATTTACATAGTCCAAATATGAATCGAATGCTGAGATTTTGAATTCGCTCAAGTTCATTTAATTAGTAAAATATTGTTTTTTGTATTAGTTAGTAAAGTATTAAGTAACATTATAGGCATCTCTTGTTTGTGTGAGGCAATATTTGTTCGAATTTTTTATTTATATAGTTGAATAAAAATAAAATCATTACAGGATATTATTAAAAAATATATATTTCTTAATTAGTACTTCACCATACATTGTTTGTAATTTGCTTAATTTAGAGATTAAATGCTCATAGGAAACTATTTAAACCTGTGCAAATGCACAAATTCAAGTCATAGGTTTGATTCTCAATTATTCAAAATACGTAATATTTATATTAGTATAGTTTTTAGGCATAATATAAAAATGTATTCTAAATGTTTTAAATTATTACTGTTCATTTCTTAAAAACAACTAATGGTATTACAATGCGATAAACATAAATGTATACATTGTCCATACAAAGTTGGCCTAACAACTTAATCGCGCAGATACTAAAGACTTCAACGCGCTGTTGAGTTTGTGCTACATATTTTGTAAATTATCTAGGAAGTTTATAAATGATATATTTTTCAAATATTGTTTATGCTTGCACTCATATAAATTTATATATTAGTATGTATGTATGATCCACTATGGCTTCCCTCAGGTGCGTTTTTAAATTGACACCTTTTCTGATATGGCCATAACGTAATCTATATATACTAATATTATTAAGTGGTAAAGTTTGTGAGATTGTGAGTTTGTGACGTTGCAGGAGGTAATCTACTGAACCAATTTAGATGAAATTTGGTAAGAAGATAGTTTGAGACCCTGGGAAGGGCATAGGATACTTTTTATTCCGTAAATCATTCCTTAAGGGTGTTAAAATGGGGATGAAAGTTTGTATGGGGAATCAACCTAGTCTTTTATAATTATGTTTGCGATAGAAATGTATTTTGTCGGAGATAGTCGATGCACCGTTTGAAAAATATTTATTTCAATGAAATTAGCTTAAAAAGTAATTTATATTAGTTATTATAATGTGAAAATCTGTAGACAGACAAGAGTTACTTTCGCATTTAAATTATTATGAGGGATATGCAGATATTGATAAATTTATTGGAATACATAAATACATTCTTTTTTATCAAATGCCTCTCCAGTATTGAAGATCGGCAGTCATCCTGCTAAATTATTCTTTGTTCAGGGCTACACAGTTTAGTAATATCAGATTTCATACTTTGCTTTTCATATATCCCGGAAAAAGTTCGAGTCTTTTGCATTATTTTGATTACTTTTTTATCAAACCGAACCAGTGTGAATAGATATTAATTGTTGTTCATCATTGATATTAGTGGCACTGAACCCATGACCAGAGCGTTCCTACACTATGATTGATTGATTGAGAATATAGAAATAGCTTCTAGAACTAGATCTTTATTTATACAAAAGTAATATGTGAGTCAACCAGTAAAAGAATTCCACTCTACTTTTTGCGCCTTCTGGGTCAAACATTATTATTATTGGGATTTTTACATAATTTACTTAAGTAAGCATACTAAATAAAGTAAATGACGTAAAAATTACAAAGTAAAAATTTTCAATTCAAGCAGATTTAAATAAAAATCATAAATTAATATACTTTACATACATATATTGAAATTATTTATTTCATTAAAAGTAAGTGGCACATCTGTCCTGACCACAAACTACTAGATTCGTTTTGCGCAACAAATGCATTCAATTAAATAAGATGCTGCATGTAAGAGTACGTTCTAATCTCATTACATTGTATTATGCAATATTTTAGTACATCTATTTTTGATGTTATGAACTTCTGTTACACAAGATTTCGATAAAGTATTATGTTCTATTATGTGTTATTATTCATTCTGAGAGAATGGTTGGCCATTATCTAAGCTAAGGTTTTGCTTAGAACGAATTTATGTATATTTTATACAGTATTATATATATTATATATTCGACGACACGTTTGGCTCAGTTTGTAGTGATACAACTTGCTGTGTCAGCGGTCGCGGGTTTTAGTCCCGCTGGGGGCATTAGTGCTTAAATTTGTGGATGCTTATATTTATATTATGTATGTACTTAAAGTTATATATGTGTAGTGTATCAACTATTCATAAAACAAGCTTACCATGGAACTAAATGGTGCTGCGTGTTAATCTCTCAACATATTAATGTATGTATATTTTATATATGTACTATATACTCTAAAATATTAAAATTCAATAAATGAATGAATGAAATATGTTTTATAATATACCGAATAAACAAACCATTGAGACAGTATATAATAAATAGAATAAAAAAATAAATTAAACGTGTTAGTATAAAAAGAAAAGATTTATAGATAATTTTTTATAAATTTATATATACATAATATATATTAATAAGCACTTTGAAAATGTCAATAAATTAATCTCTTCGTATTACTAACGAGAGGTCATTCGATGAACGTGATCCGTTCACTTCTTTAAATGCCTTTCCATTACTGACGACCGGCAGTCATCCTCCAAAAATTTTCTTTGTTTAGAGCTAGCCTGATAGGTTTTTACCCTGATAGGTTGAGGTAGTGTTTATTTCGGTTCATTTCCGGATATTTCAGAGCCGGGACATCTTCCTTCTATCATACTTCTCTTACCCGCAACTTTATCCATCATAATAGTCTGCAGCAGTTGGTAACGTACATGCCTTATCATGTGTCCTAGATATGCAAAATTCACTGTAAAAGGTTTTGTGTCGAAGAGTGTGCGAGTATTTTTTAAAGAGTTCAAAAAATGTTTTTTGTGTAGACGAACGAGTCTGATACAATTGTCATGGTTCCCTATTTTACCCGACTTCCAAAAAGAAGGAGGTTATCAATTCGTCGGTTTTTTTTTAATGTATGCTCACCGATTACTCAGAGACGCCTGAACCGATTTGGAAATATATATTTTTTCAAAGGGACGTCCGATAATATTTTAAGACATGAATATCTGATAGGTAAATATGTATTTTACGTACCTAAATATATTAGATTTGCTTTGCATCGGCTGGCACCGACTTCGAAAATATCTGGTTAGGTATCTATTCTAAATGAAAAATCCCGTTTAGTTATTTTTTACATTTTAGTGCCTGGAAGTCGTGTTTTTTTTAAGTTTTTTTTTAACGTTATTTGTTACGTATATTTTTTAATTATTGTATGTAATAATTACATTTAAAAGAAAAAGTCATATAGCAATAATTTATTCAAACTCGTACAATGTGCTTATAAACATATTGAAATAAAAATATAATTTTGTAGTCAATTTATGTTTAAGCTGGAGTACAGTAATTTTGTGTGTCGAAATATTGCAGCTCTCAAATCGAGGTCAGAGAATGCATTATGACTAAGTCATTGAATCTAATGTTACAATTAATATTTAGTATTATTTTTTAAGTATTATGTTAGTTTAATGTATATTCGTGTCTTCTGATAGTCATTAGAGTATCCTATTGGTTGCTTTATTTAACACATAGATCTATAGTATTATAAACATTCACACAGCTTATTTAGTGTGAGTAAATGTTTATAAAATGAGGGATTGAAATGTATATAGGAATAGCGACTCATCCTCGCTCCGTTCGGGTTCGTCCCTACTTATATTTTAATATTTGGTGTAGATTTCTCAGAGATGAGATATTTTCCCGCAGTTAAAAGTATTCTATATGTTCACCCGGATAACCAGCTATCATCATACCAAATTTCATCAAAATCTGTTTAGGTTTTCTTGTGATGCGTTCCCAGACAGACAGACAGACAGCGAAACAAAAAATCTAAATATTATAGATTCGGCCTCTGTGTAATGATTATTTCAATTAGGTTTTCCAAAAAAAAATTAATATAAAGATTCTCTACTACTCAGTTCGAATTTTATTATATGTATAGATGTACAGAAAGATATATAAACTTATTTGTCCACTTAAAATTGAAATAAAAACTACTTTATGTATATTAATCTAAATTCAGCTCAATAATTAGCTTTAAGTAGAAAAATAAACTAGACGTAGTCACGTCCTTGGACCAAATATGTAGTGCGTTGAACTTGATGTGGGTCAGTAGCCCGAAGAAGGGCCAGACGTCCTTAGCATTCGTAATTGCAATACTGCAAAGATTAAAATTTTTATTTAAACCATCTATGGAACTTGTTTTTTTTAAATAATAATCAAAAGGCTTTACGTAAGAAACGTGCTTTTTGCTCTATCGTACGTATAATTATAATAATAATGTTCTTCCCGACCAATTTCGGCCACGGCGGCCAATCTCATTGAGACTAGCCAACTGCGCAGGAGATATTATAGTGCAACAACAAGTGCACTCTGTATTCCTGTCACTCTCATACTCCGGTGGGACGACTGCTCGATACGACCAGAGAGTTAAGGCGCAGGACCGACAGCTTTACGCGCTCTTCTAGGCACGGGGATGAAACTGATGAAAAATCACAACTCCGGGCTGTTACTGAGACTTTTTAAACAGAAAAACTTAATAACTAAACTTGGCCCGACCTGGGACTCGAACCCACTATCGCCGGATGTGCAGCCGTACATGCCACTATTAACGTAGAGGTTGATATTGTGCAAAATTTTCAATTAATTAAATGCCAAGGCGAATATAATATGTATAATGATGCATCTTGTTTCTTATCTGTTAAAATAATTATCGTAATTAAATCAGTATTGTGTAAGAACGGATTTAAAAGTAGATTTCCGAAATCTACTTTTAAATCCGTTCTACGGCCTAAAATAAGGCAACTAGGCGCTAAATTCGCAAAAAATCCATGACTTTATGAATCTACTATGCATATATACCGTTATTGAAATCATATTTGATTTCGCAGTATTATTTTATACTAGCTCTACTCGCAAGTTTGATAGACCATGGTAAATTATAAGGTTAATGGGATGCAAAACAGACTAAATCTGGACCTAAAGAGATAATAATCAAAATGATATATTAGAAAACTCATGCAATAGTTTTTTCTTTGACTTTTTTTTGTCACAAAGTCTTGACTCTCTTTTTTTCAAAGACAATATTAATTGACCGTCGCGTTGTCTCATTAAATCTGAGGGCGCATATAATTTCATATCGTATTAAATAATTATCCTTACAATATACAAGCACGATTACTTGTTAACATTTTTTTTAATTTGGCGACAAAAGCTTTTTGGGCGTTTTCTGGGATCCTGTTGTATACGTTGTCCATAAAAAGAATGACTGAATCTGTGTAAACGAGTCACAGGCATTACAAGTTTGTGTTTGCTCCTAGTATTAAAGTTATGCATGTCACACTTCTTAGGAAATTCGTGTATATTTTACCGAACATACATAGCATTTTCGTACACGTACTAAGAAGCAACAGTCAATTTCAAAATGAATTCGACGCCTGCCAAATATAAAATTATAGCTCAGTATTAAGATAATATAAATCTATACAAATAATAAAATTGTAACTAAGCCGAATCTCTACATTAAATATTTTTTAGAAAATCTTATTGAAATAGACATTATTATCGATACAGAGGTCGAATCTATAGTTTTTAGAATTTTTGCCTGTCTGTCTGTTACCGCATTACGGTATATCATCGCGTGATAGTTGGTTATCCGGGGCAACATATAGGATACTTTTTACCGCGGGAAAAAATACAAAAACTGCAATGTAAGAGTATACTAATATACAAAACGCAAGAATTTGGTTTTTGGTCATATGAACGCGGGCGGAGTCGCGGGCAATGCTTGTAGAACATATTTTTTTTAAATATGTCTTTAAATTTCAGTCAGAGACACTGACAATATTATTATGATGGAAAACCGGATATTTACCACGAGGCTTTCCGATATTTCGACACAATCACAAGCGTCATGGTCACGGGTATACTCTGAAAAGTAAGTGCTAAACATGGTAAATAACCCGTTTTACATCATAATAATTTGTACATGACCATGAAAACTTAAAGACTTATATGAAAAATTAATATTCTTCTTTATTAACAATATTCTATTTTAAAGACTAAATTTAATATCTCGGTTTCAATTATCTACTTATTATTTACTGATACATGTATGTACGTGCTACAATATCTAGTAAAACGCATCATATCGGAATTGTCATCCATTCTAATACATAATTTGAGGCTTCTATAGTTCGTAAGCCGAAAGTAGTTTTAAAACTCGTGTCACTCGAGTTAAGAGAGGTGTTGTAAACATAATACGCGGTTACCTAAGAAGTGGTCGCATCCTTTCACTCACAAAAGTCAGTGTTTTATAGCATTTAGTAATGTGATAGCGATCTGTCGTTATATATGTAATATTTTATGTTTTTTTTTAACTGCCTCAGTGGTGTGGTGGCAAGCATGTACGGCTGCATACTCGGAGGTCCTGGGTTCGAGTCCCGGGTCGGGCCAAGTTTAGTTATTGAATATTTCTGTTAAGAAATTCTCAGTAACAGCCCGAAGTTGGGAAGCTGGCGGTTTCACCCCCGTGCTTCGGAGAGTTTGTTAAGCCGTCGGTTCTGCGCCGTAACGCTCACTGGTCGTCTCGAGTAGTCGTCCCAGCGGAGTATGAGAGTGACAGGAACAGAGTGCACGTTGTGTCTGCGCGTACACTTGTGCACTATAATATCTTCTGCGCAGTTGGCTAGTCTCAATGAGATTGGCCGCCGTGGCCGGAATCGGCCAGGAGAACATCATCATTTTATGTTTTTAGGCAAAATTGTTTTTTTTAATACGCACGTACATTGTGCAATGTAAATCATTTTAATTATAATAGTTATTAACGTCATAAATACGATGACGATGACACGTTTACCTCGGTTGTAGTGACCCTACTTCCTGTGCCAGCGGTCGCGGGCTCGAGTCCCGCTGGGGGCATTCATTTGTGTAATGAGCACGAATGTACACCAGTCATGGGTGTTTATTTATAATATGCTTGTATTTAAAGTTACATATGTGTAGTGTATCAACTATCTGGTATCCATAGCACAAGCCTCGTAGCTTACCATGAAACTAGATGTGTTATAAATGTCCCAACATATTTATTTATTTAAAGCAAAGTATCTGAGAATAATTCGCATCAACGTTTGTGCTAGGTCTTACATAATACTCCTTTTAACCAAGCTGCTAACATTACATAAGCTGTACCTTCCAAAGTAATTAATTTTCGTATTGACATGTTCTTTTGCTAAAATTAATAATGAATTTAATCCAGTTTTTCTTGGAAACCATATTTTAAAACGCCGCTGCAAATAAAGTTAAACTGAAATAAATATATTTTAACTGACATACGCTATATTTTAATAATTAAGTACTAGTTTAATAATCATAAAACGCTAAATTTTTCTTATTTGGTTTGTATGAGCTTTGAAAATATGATATAATACAACCAATTTATCTGATAGAAAACTGTATAATATATGTATAATATATATATATATATATATATATATATATATATATATATAATAAAAAGTCATATTATTTGTGTTTTGGAATAACGCGTAAATATGCCTTAAGTACAGTTAGTACAATTAGAATGTTTAAGTTCGCTCATTCTAAAAGAAACACTAATCAAACTTTATATATTTTTGGTTATATTTTAACCAAAGACCGTGAGGACTAAAGCTTCCAATATTATATACATTTACAATAATAACTATAGGCTATATAAATAAAAATGAATGTTTGTATGTTTGTCCTCCTATAGTGATAAAACTTTGGTAGGTTATTCTCTGTACGCTTGCGAAGGTTACTGGCAAAAAGAAAAAAAATCTTTAAATGTTTGTTTTTATTCGTCTCTAAACCATTCAAATTTAGGAACGCAGACGAGCGAGGTAAGCGGCTAGTTTAAAATTTGTGTGCCTCTACTAGTGTACTCGGTACGTTGATAACAAGCCTAAGTGAGCGTAATATAATACAATTATGGGGCAGATTTTCCTTGAAATTATAAAAAAGAAACCAGCAAGAAAACCCACATTATCACACATATCACATATTATACCCACATAAACACAAAACAGATTCGAATTGAGTACTTCCTCTTTTTGAAGTCGGACTAAAACATAGTAATTACAATAGTTTTTATTCTATAGATCGAATAGCTAAATATTACAGTTTTGCTTAAGGTTATTTTTATTTAGTACTAGCATTGCCCGCGGCTCCGCCCGCACTTATATGACCAAAAACCAAACTCTTAGGTTTTACATTTAGTATACTTTTACATTATAGTTTTTATATTTTTTCTCAGAAATGAGGTATTTTCCCGTGGTAAAAAGTATCCTATATGTTGACCCGGATACTATAACTATCGCCGTACTAAATTTCATCAAAATCCCTCCAGTGGTTTTTCTGTGATGCGGTAACAGACAGACAGACAGACAAAAATTCTAAAAACTATAGATTCGGCCTTTGTATCGATCTGAATAAGGTTCAATTCAATAAGACTTTCCAAAAAATACTAAATGTACAGATTCGACTTAGTTACAATTTTATTATATGTATAGATAATAAATCAAATTACTTACAAAATATTACAAATATTGATTACATTTCATATGAAATTATTACTCATCCTTATACGAGCTTTCTTAGTCATACAATTTTTTACTCTATTTCTCATCAAATAGAGTTTAAAATGTTTTTAATATTAAACTTTACTCGCAACTAACACCATTAATCTTTCTGCAAATCACCTCAATTCATTCTATTTTATTTCAACTATACCGTTCCCATATTTTTCGTAATATGATGTGGGCACTTGCGTAAAATATATAATGACTGCTTCAGATTTTTGTGTGGGTATGCACGAACGATACCATACGCCTTGAAAACGTCTAATTGAGAATTTGTTAATCTTTTGTACAAACTATGTGAGTCTTTTTAAAGAATTGCTGCCGAAGGGGGGCAGACAGAGAGACGACAGTTTTGTAATTCATTTCTCACATTCTATAACATATTTAATTTTTATATTTGCGGTATTACTAAATTGGTATTTTTGTGATCAAAAGTTCTTTCAAAATATATCCGAAAATAAAATTAAAACTGAATAATAGTATAAAAAAATGGCAATAAACAATAGCATTCCCAAGGAGGGTTGACGTCAGGCAGGCGGCCGGTCGTAAAACTTTTGCCAAATCCTATCAGCAGTACAGAAGATGTACTGCGCCGACCACAAGTATTTGGGAAATGGGCAGGGAGAAGAAGAATAGTCGGTCAAATATTACTGCAATTATTATGTTTTCAACTTTATTCTCAGTCAAAACCATATAAGTACCTATACTATACTAATAACGGGATGAAATTGATTACAAATATGCCATAAAGCATTCTAGTGATGAAAAAGCGAAAGTGAATGTACCTACTCGTAAGAATTCTTGAGCGCGACCGTGGATGTTACCCAAGTGCAGTTAATTTCTACAAACTTATAAAAATAATACCTTCATGGCCGATTGGCGCTTCTTCATTCGTTTTTGGTCAGACAAGCATTTATGTAAGCATATAATAAACATTCGGAATGACAGAGTCAACTGTGCGGGTCGTGGGTTCAAGTTTGTTTATATACAAGTATTAGCGGATACTGTAGGCAGACATCCTCATGCCACAAATAGGTATCATTTAATACACTAAAAGGCAAATTGTGGATATATTGTTTCCAATTATAGCTGATCCATTATGACCTCATGGGTGCTTACATAAAAAAACAGGGACGGGACACAAAAATCAAAATAAAGCCGCGAAAAAAACCGAAAAGATAGTTTTTTTTAAATTCTTTAATAAACACATTAAAATCGGTCAAGCCGTTAGGAAAAATTACGAACGCACGCATACCGGTATTTTACATAGAAAGATGTAAAAATGGTTAGTCTATAATCAATCTAATATGATTGCTGACTGTCTATACTGAACGGACGCAAATTTTTAGTTTATTAAAATTCTATACAACTGTAAGTCCGTGTACAATTGACATGTCACATGTGTATAGAAAACGTGAGAGATAGTGACTAATTGATCTATACATAGAATTTATACTATGAGTAACCAGTGGTCACCTTTAACATTTTCTTTTTGAAGCTAGCTCTTTGATTTTTAAATATTATATCTATATAAATAAAAATGAATGTTCGTATGTTTGTCCTCTATCCGATTGTGATGAAACTCTGGTGGGTTATTTTGGGTATACCAGCGAAGGTTTTGGACGCAAAAGTTTTTTTCTTTGGACCCTTGTGTTTTATGCGTTCCTAAACCATTCAAATTAAATAAATTTCATTGTATTTGTTTACAGTTATATTGTTATTTATAGGTAAGTCTACCTTCCTATCTTACTAATATTATTAATATGAAAGTTTAGATGGATGGTTGGATGTTTGTTACTTAATCACGCCAGAACGGCTGAACGGATCCGGATATGGCACTAAGATAGATTATAGTCTGGAATAGCACATAGGCTACTTTTATCCCGAAAAATGTACAGTTCTCGTGGGATAGTTTTTTTTTCAAATAAATGTCTAATAATTACATATAATTAATATGAATCCAAAGCTAAAAGCTCACGAAAGCTCTTCGAAATGCACTTAGATACTGAACGAGTATGGGTCAATTGTCTGATATAAGCTTCACTGCATTGTTGAACAATTATAACATCAACACTCATACTCTCCGCATAATCGGCCTTTGAACTCTAATCAAGTCAGTAAAAGTTTAATTGTGTAATAGCTAAGCCGGTTTCGGTGTGGTTTACATATGTTACGTAACATTACTAGCCCAGTCACTTCGATGACCAATGACGGGAAAACAAGTGATATAGAATAGTATCATTATTACCTAATTAATTACCGTAACTAAATATGTTTACCTTATCTAGTGACCTATTTAGCTATAGCCAATATCATTGTATAATGTTCTAGGAAGCTGTATATTATATGAAAGCGAATCGACATTATCAATCACAAAATACTCGTATCAGAAATTATAAATATTTTATAAGGAGTAACAGTATACACTCAGAAAGTATTTTTCGTAATTAAATCTTTATATTTAGCCCTATTTAACGTCCCACTGCTGGGCACGGGTCTCCCTTCAATACGAGGAGGACCAGGCCATAGTCCACCATGCTGACCAAGTGTCAAATGCAAGTAAGTTTTCAAATATCTTTTTAAAACTTGCTAGGTTCTCTCAAACATGCAGGTTCCCATACGATGTTTTCTTTCACTGTTAAGACAAGTAGCAATCATGTTGGAAATGATTAGCACGTGAAAATATCAGAGGGTCCTGATCCGGGATTTGAACCCGTTACACTCGGTTTATTAAGCGAGCGCGCTACCACTGAAAAAAGGACACAAAAACCGTTTGGAATTTTCTATGAAGAAACGTTTTTTTTAAACTAAGCAGCCATAGTCGCGGGCAAATGCTAGTTGTTAATATTTATGAATTGATAGCCGAGTTATGTGTGTGTATGTGTATTTCATTTCCTGGCGTGAGCACCCCGCTAAGAGTATGTGGAGGCACGCTGTGTTATGTGGATATTTTGATACAGCGAGTCTCACATATTTTTTTTTAACGATTTAAAAAAATATATAAAATTGTGTCGTGAGACACCAGATAGGAACGAAGTTCCTTATTACATAAATATTAATTTCAAGTTCTAGTCGAGGTAAAAACAAAATAATAACTCGGGTATAATTTTTTCATTATGATTTTTTTATCGATAACAATCAAAAACTACTTAACAAAATTATCTTAACACTTTTATTTTATTCACAATGATTCTTAAAAATATATAATAATAATAACAGTCATCACGTAGGCTATATATTAGACACTGTATACGAACACACATCAACTATATACATAAAAATGTAACTCCACGCATTTTCGTTACGGACGTTTTTTGCCGGCTAGGGTATCCCTCCGCATCGTCCCCTAAGGAACTTCGTTCCAAAACACATTACATGCATAAAAATATTGGTCAGCGATTTAGAGAAGTTATATATTACGCACAGTGTCGGCTCTAGCCTTTGAACAGGGTATAGCGAGATTGTCACTCAGTGCCCTTTAGTCGGCGCTTTCACTTTACATAAATTGTACTTTAGCTTTATGTTAAATAAATAATAATAATTATTTTTTTCAAATCAACTTGCAAGATGCAATCGACAGTAATCTACAGATTTTTCATCGGATTATGGATCTCCGATCTCAGAAAATCTTACGGATTTTCAGAAAACTGACCTAGCCACATTGTCCCACGTCTTCCAAAGGGTGTCATCAAAATGTTATTTTTTCCTATAAATTGTTTTTCACATTTGATTTTTTGGCGCCCCTTGCTACCTGGCGTCTTGAATGACAGCTCCTCTCGCTCTACCCCTTTTTTTTGGGAAATGCATTTAGGATTTATCCCTGGACCGGCGCTGATTATGCACATATAATGTCACGCTCCTGATAATATTATCCTAATTGTAATTGTGAGGTGTAGTGTACTACACCTCACAGTAAAACTTAGTTAATTAAAATTGAGTCCTATCAACGAATGAGAGCGAGTAGAGTAAACTTATATTTGCGCATATGCATGTGCACTACTTACGTAATAGGCTAGTTTCAGTAAGTACAGTCTTCGTGACATAATGACATAATAAACATAAATAAACTTTCCACTTTTTGAATTGATATAACCGTTGGTTCTGAAAGTTGTTATTATTTTTGCAAAACTTGCCGTAGTAAATAAATGTTAATAATAATAATATTTTGAGGCATTAACACACAGCACCATCTAGTTCCGTGGTAAGCTACGAGGTTTGTGTTATGGATATCAGATAGTTGATACATTACATATATACAACTTTAAATACATATACCTATACTATAAATATAAACCCATGACTGGAGTACAAACATTAGTGCACATCACACCAATGAATGCCCCCAGCGGGACTCGAACCTGCGACCGCTGCCACAGCAAGTAGGGTCACTACAAACTGAGCTAAACGTGTCCTCAAAAAATATTAAGCAACCACCACCTAATTCATAAAATTAAACCCCATTCACAAATACATATCTAGAATATCTACAGAAATAGATACAAGTAACTAAGCTATAATTACTTCGTTATTTACTTAACATTTTTAAAAACATAATTTTAGATGATGATGTGTAAAAAAAGATTAATTAAATAAATCACGTTTGTATGCACTTCATCTTAGTGATCAGTTGTGTAGTCAAGGTTTAACAATCTCTTCTAAGATTGCACAAATATATCCTCGTTACCGTACAGTTTCATCAAACGATATCTAATGTCTGTTATAGTCTAAGAGCTAGCATTGCATTTAGCAATGTAAGCAGATACTTTAAATAATCAACACAATAATCAATATATATACATAAATTAAGCCTAGAGTAAAATTAAATAGATATTATACTAAAATTAATATATTGATTATATAAAAAACTAAACTTAAAAATTCCTTGTGGAACCATGCCCAATCAGAAGCTTTTGCTTTTGCTATAGAAGGGCATGGAAAACTACTACAGAGCAGCAGCTTTAAGTTCCACGACTGAATAATAGGTTATAGTATAACACCATACCAATAGATCGGTAAGATAAAACATTTTATTTACTTATGTTTTTTCTCTCGAACTTTGTACTCAGGCTCTTTGACTATATTTAACTGAATCTAATTGCTGTATTTGTTCTGCGGTTCATTTGACATTACTCTAATGATATATGCTTACCGAGTATATTAGTGGTTTTGTTTTGTTTAAGGAAAAACAAAGGCTAGCAGTTTGCAACACTGACATTTGAGTTTGACTATATATATATATAGGAAAAGTACCAATTATGGAATACGTTCCTAATATGGAACACCATAATATTTCTAAAACTAAGCGCCACGAATATTCTAGACGTATGTCATAGTATCCCTCTCGCTACCCGCGTTCGACGGCCAGTGGGAGTGTGGCTTTTGGCAGCACTAGATGCGAGTAAGAGTGCGCGACACTGTTAACGAAACATCCATTGGATATTTACGTAAGCTTTACGTATATGTTCTCTTATTATTCTTGCATGAATATTTCGATATAAGTTGGTGAGTATCTAATCGAAGTATGTAGTTTTTAAATGGTATTGTTATTTTATGAATATTTAATAATAAAAAAAAGTTATATTTTTTTTCCTCCCGCCATCATATTGTTCGTAATATGGAATATCGTCAAGTTCCTAATATGGAATACTAGTCCATATTAAGATCTCAACGTAAGTAAGTTTTTAATGTGGTGACAGTAAAAAACCGAAAAGCCTGAAACAAAACCAATATGGAAAATGCTATAGAAGCGGTGAAAACCCAAACAATGGGTACAGAAACCCAAACAATAGCTACAGCCATCATCGAGAGAGGCTGTTAGAAAAATAAGCGAATGTAGAAACCAGTGTTGAAGTCTGAATCATCTTCTGATAGAAATACCATCTTTATCTAATGATTATAGTGACGATAAGCCCGCAGTTACTCAACCGTACGATCTAAATGCTGACGCTGGGTGCATTTATTGCTCTGTTTTTTTCAGTGAAGACAAAAAGGGAGAAGAGTGGATTCGGTGCATTGGCTGTAGACAGTGGTGTCACGTTGCGTGGTCCGGATCAGAACATGCAGATTTTATTTGTGATTTTTGCTTGCATTGTTGATTTTATTATTTTGTTTTGATTAACGAGACGTGATCCTATTATGGAATAGGGTATTCCATAATAGGATCACATTTTTGAGAAGCAATTTTTTGGTTGATTTATTTTAGTTAATAATATTACGGAAAGTGTTTATTATTTGTTGATTTCATTATTACTTTTCAAGAGTAATTACGACTGCATTTAATTGTAAACCATTAAACTGATTAAAATAAAACTTTTGTACTGATTTTTTTCAGAATTTGTTTATGTATTCCATATTCGGTCCTTCTCCTATATATATATATATATATTTACTACATATATTTTTACATCTATATTTGCTAAAGACAGTGGTAGCCCAGTGGTATACATATCACTGGTCTTACGGTGAAGGAAAACACCGTGAGGAAACCTGCCTGAAGCATGTCTGGGAGAATCTGGCAAATCGAAAGACAAGTGAAGTCCACCCCGCACTTAGCCAGCGTAGTGGTCTATGGCCTGATCCCCCTTGTGTTCAAGAGAGATACGTGTTAAGCAGTGGGACGTTAAAAGGGGCTAAATATGGCTGGCGCCATGAGCAGGACTCAAACCACGACTTCACGCTTATAGAACAGTGTTCTGATTAGATAATGGACTAGTTAGTTATCATCCCTGAATAATCTTTCTGTTAAAATTATCTCGTTGCACGATTAACAGATAAAGTAGAAACCATTGTTAATACCTTAACTAGGGCAATTAAATATTGATGGTATCAGAGGTCACACCTTTCACAGTTAATCTTTTGACGTTATGAAATACTCGAAACTAAGCTACTTATTAATATTATCCAATATAATTAATATAATGTATATGTAGACAAAAGTCATGACTGAAATGGAACGGTAAGCTATGAATTTTGTAATACTTCGTACTAGTTTTTAACCTTTGAAAGTTAAACAAAACTTTTAGATGTTATTATTTTAAACTAAGTTTAGTATGCTTAAACTTTCAGCTTAAATAGTAAGCGTGTAATAAATATTTATTTTATACTAGCGAATCACCCTCACTCCGCTCGAGTTCGGCCCTGGTTAATAAGTTTTCACGTTCAGTATAATTATTTCTCAGAGATGAGATATTTTCCACTATACCAAATTTCATTAAAATCCCTCCAGTGGCTTTTCTGTGATGCGGTAACAGGCAGACAGACAAAAATTCTTAAAAATATAGATTCGGTCTCTGTATCGATAATAATCTTTATTTCAATAAGATTTTCCAAAAAATATTTAATGTACAGATTCGGCTTAGTTACAATTTTATTATATGTAAAGATTACATAGAGAATGTATTGAAAATAAGGTCAATATGAATAAAACTATTTTTCGGATTTTTTCGTGGATATATATAAGTCTCTCCCGTGACCATGATAGCTGTATAGCAATTCAAAACGTCGGGAGCCAAAAATCAAAATAAATCAGCGAAAAAACCGAAAAGATAGTTTTATTTAAAATGCCAAATATTCGCGCAAATCTAAGAGAGTATTAGGGTCAGTATGAATTTCAATCCTATTAAAGATATTAACCAAATTAATTAGAAAGTAAATATTAAACTTTCACAAACTTGGAATATCGAATATGAGAGTAAGTTATTTTCTTCTATACATTTCAATATAAATTTAATTTATGTAGACAAAATATGATTAAAAAAATCAATCAAAATTATGAATTTTTTATTTACTTATTAAAAAAATTTATTTACTTATTTTATTACTATATTTAAACTTTTTGACCGACTTAAAAAAAGAAGTAGGTATGTTTTATGTGACTGACATATAAATACTTAAAACGTCTTAAAAAGTCTAAGCTATTGGAAATTTATTCGTAAAAACTTTAAATCCAAGTAAAATAATTATATTTGGCTAAGTTTTTTACAAGAGTTCTATCCCATAGAAGCCACTTATCGCATTTTGGATATAACATCGAAAAACTATTCGAAAAACAATTTTACTCGTTTCTATTATATAAAAAAAACGTGTGTGTGTACTTTTGTACGCACGTAAGAAGTGATACTTCTTTGGTATAACAGAATAAAAATAGCTGAAGATTTCTTCCCGTATGTCACAACTCTGTTTGTAAAAGGAATGATAAATTAATAAAATAATTAAGTAACGCATATTAGGCAAATTACAATCATATATTTATAGAATATTATTTACGGAAAGAATATAATGTTATATGTTATGTACATTAGTCATACATTAGTCAGACAATAACAACGGTTACTATGGCAACAAACAGCTATCAGCTAACGACATCATGTCGCTTTTTGGCTGTCGGTGTGCGCGCGCATCGTAAAAATTTTACTCTCATATTTTTTTTTCAAACGTGCCAAAAGAAGTACCTATAACTTCAAAAGAATGACAAATCAACGATCTAATACAATGTTAGTATTTTTATATTATTTAGGGAATTACGTATGTGTATAATCTGTCATAGCGACGTCAAATATATATATATATATATATATATATATATGTATGTATACTCGAGCTTTGAAATATTGTATTTAAAGAATATATAGATGAAATGCGTAATTTTAGTTTTACTTAAATTTTTACTTTACTTGGATTTAAACCCGTGACCTACTGCTGCCCACGTCTTTGCCCACGTCTGTAGTTTATTTAGTCTACAAGAGCTACTTACGTTACTATATTTATAGTAAACATTAATCCTGCTTTATATGGCAGCATGTGGCAACTCACGCTGCCCTTAGTTTTACATGACTGATATATGAACTTAGATATGTAATCTATACATATAATAAAATTGTAACTAAGCCCAACCTGTACATTCAATATTTTTTGAAAATCTTATTGAAACAAACATTATTATCGATACAGAGGCCGAATCTATATGTATTGTCAGCCATATATTCAGTCATTGTAATTGTATTTTTAAGGTATACATAATTTATTGATTTGTGGTGAGAAATAAGGAATATATAATATAAAATATATAAATGAGTTATATATATATATATATATATAACTTTATTTTATGTGAGCCGTGACCATGATTGCTGTAAAGCATTCAAAACGTTTGGAACCAAAAATCGAAATAAATCCGCGAACGAAAAATCCGGAAAAATTGTTTGATCATGCATACATGTTCGAAATAGCTGCGTGTGTGTATGTCTCCGACTGCATAGTACTATGTTCCTACGTCAACTTGTTCTCTTCTTTTTAGTTCGCTTTTTTAACTAATTAATAATACATGTAATGCAATCCTAGAAGTCTATTCTAACCTACTTCTAACTATCGCATCAATCTAAACCTTTACAAGTATGTGAAATTCTGATGACAATACAAAAGGTAATTTGGTAGATCTAGCTGGTCTGATAAGGCCAGGAGGTAGATTGCCAAATTCTTCACAAACTATTACCTAGTAAGACCTTCGATATTTCATTTAGTTTGACCAGTCCCTTACGTCATAATTCATACTAATATTATAAACTAACGACTCAGTCTCGCTTCGCCCGGGTTCGTCCTTACCTTGCTTCCAAATACAAACTTTCATCCCCATTTTCACCCCCTTAAAGGATGATTTCCGTGATAAAAAGTCTCAAACTATCTTCTTACCAAATTTCATTCAAATCAGTTCAGTAGATCCAGAGACTACCCCCTACAACCTCACAAACTTTACCTCTTTATAATATTAGTATAGATACATTTAAATAATTAAGTATTATTATTTAACGTCTCAAACATTTCCAATCATTGTATTCAGCCCTTTTTAATGTCCCACTGCTGGGCACGGGCCTCCCTCAATACGTTCACATGTCTTTCGAAAACTTGCTAGGTTCTCTCAGACCATTCCAATCATTGCTAAGTAATAATTTTGCAACTCTTATGCATATAAAAAACGTTTGCTCACTATGGTGTCGTTATACTTCGATATTATTTGAGCGTACCGCAGTTTGAACGATGCGCGTTGAATAGAAAGGCGGTGAAAGTCCACTGTCCTTGTGATAGCTTCCTGGTCAGTTATTTGTATGGGTGTGTCCGCGGAACTAGACTCAGATTTTTGTATATCATAAATTATAATTATAATAAACTGTTGACTTGCTTTAATGGAACTTAATAAGTTTTAAGTTTAGTTTTAGCTTTCGCAGTTATAAATCAAGTTCATTAGTCTTATCTAATAATCTTGTAACGTTTTTTTTTTTGCAATTTTTTTTAAGTGCTATATATAGTTAAGAACCTTTGTGTACGAATATATAAAGGTGTAGTTTGTTTTTTTTTGTTAATTTAAGTGCGTTGTTCTCAGGAACTAACTGATTTTAAAAAATTTCGCATATTATACGACCTATTTTTTGACGCCATCTAAAAATAAGCTATGAGCCTCAAAAGTAGAAAAGAAGATGAAATAGAATTATTAGAATTCTACAAAAATACGAGCAGAGTCGCGAGAAAAGCTAGTCCTATATAAAATCCACTAAAGGAACATAATCATAATAAACTATATTGGTTCTAAAATTATAACTCCTGAAGTCTGTCTGCCAGCAGGCAATATCTATACAAAAACTGTGTCTTACACACGCGAATAGCAAGACTCGTTTAAAAAAGTGTTTGTGTAACCTAATTTTGAAACGGCACAACAACTATGTATACTTATACGTATTTATTTTGACAATATGTTTGACTCCGTTTGTAGTGACCCTACTTCCTGTGCCAGCGGTCGCGAGTTCGAGTCCCGCTGGGGACATTCACTTGTGTGATGAGCACGAATGTTGTACTCCAGTCATCGGTGTATATTTATAAAATGTATGTAATTAAAGTTATATATGTGTAGTGTATCAACTACCTGGTATCCATAACACAAGCCTCGTGGGTTACCATGGTACTAGATGGTGCTGTGTGTTAATGTCCCAACATATTTATTATTTATTTATAGTATACATATATACATTACATCGGACTTATATAAATTACGAAAATTTGTATGTAAGTATGTATGTGTATGTTTGTTGCACCTTTACGCTAAAACGTCTAGACGTATTTGGATATGATAGATTATGACCTGAAGTAACAGATACACTATTGATAAGGCACCTAGACGTACCCGAATGAAACCAGGGTAAGTCGCGAGTGTTAAAATAATATTGTATCGTTTTAAATGAAACTATCTTTTCGGATTATTTCGCGGATTTATTTTGATTTTTGGTTCCCGACGTTTCGAATACTTTACAACAATCATGGTCACGGGAGAGACTAAGGTTTTACACGTCTCAAAGGCGTTATATACTTGTTACAAACAGTGCCTACCCTGAATTTTACAAAACGATTTCAAAAATTCAAAAATGGCACCAAAGTACATAATTTACAATATTTATTAATTATAAGAAAGTATTAATTCATCGTATTTATCAATTTACAGGACAAATATAACTAACACTAAATTGTGCCCAAAGGCATTCCTAGAAGTCACAAAACTAAATAAGGAATTGAATCAGTACCTAACACTTGTTTCTTTCTCTTTTATAACCAGCACTGGGCAATCATGTGCTTAATAGATAAAAATTTTAGATTATTTTGTGCTGGTATTGTGCCATGTTTTTTATTATTTTAAACTAATTTCTAACTAAATATATATGTAGAAGAAGCAAGTAAGCTTAGTCAAGCCAAGTTTAGTCAAAAGTCAGATACAACGACGACTTTTTGAAGATAGTGTTTTATAGCATTTAAGTTAGGTATTTAATTTTCATATAATAATCACTAATGGCTAACGAAAAACAATTAAATTGATTAAATAGTAAGAAGAGTACATATCGAAGTTTTGACCTACATTAACAAGAAGCAGAAGCGATGAAGTAACTATACTAATGATGTTAGACGAATCTCTTATGTAAAGCCCTTTCACGAGATCCTTCGGTCACGATCACTTGGATAACTGGTTAGTCGGAGTAAGGGCTGGTCCAGATTGGGAGTACAAGGCGATATCTTGTAAAATTATATTATCTAGTGTTCGACCATAATCATTATTTAAAATTCTAAGAAAACATAAGTATATGAATAGCATAAACATATAATTTACTAATTTATGTAGCAAAAAATTTTTGTTTTTTATTGATGTCTAAACTTCTTCTAACTACACGCGGAGCACGCACCGTATTGTAACCGATGTTTTGCCGCCAGGCTTTCAACTATGCAAATACTGAGCGAAAGGCCGTGATTTATGGACCATTTTATGTCCATAACATGCGCGTCTTCAAATCAAATTGTAGAATCGTGGAAGAAATTTTTACTTTTTTCATCCTTTGATTTTATAAACACCTGCCTTTACTTCGATTTGGAGCTAGATCGATTCAAAATCCGGGTAAAAGGCGTCGTGATTGAAGTGCGAAAGCGATCCTGCGACGCCCGATTAAGGCGGGGGAATTTTTGTTTAATTATTATTATTATTTACGCATCCCACCTTTATGAATACAGCTGGGATGCGTAAATACATTTCTCAACATAAAAAATATATATAAAGGTCATGGGGTATGAGGTCATATGGGCATACAGATATATGGGCATACAGATATATGTACATAAATAACATTATGTGAATACGTCTTTATGTGTATAACGCAGAATTTATAAACAATTAAAGTTACCTAACTAATCTTATCGAAAGCTACCAAAAGCTAAATTTTATCTCCCATTGTACTGTCGTGATGTAGAATTCGCACAGTGCGTTGGGAAAGAAAACGGGTTTTATGCTCTCTTATTATGTTACTGCTAATTGTACTAAAGTGATGGACGTTAAGGATTTGCTTTGTTTAAAATTTTTCATATACTTTCGATTAAAGTTAATTGTTTTTATGTTTCAACCAATTTCGTTAAGTAGCTTTTAAATTCAGAACGATCCCATTTATTTTGACCGTAACAGTATATTTTAAGCTACTTTTTAAAACGATAAAATGTTTGTGTTATATTTACCTCATAGTGTTATGTCCGAGAGAACCTAACAAATTTTCGAAAGACGTTTTAAGTCCTCTTATTTATATCTGGCTAACTTAGTGGACTATGGCCTAATATGCCTTACTATGGCTTCCAAGACGTGAAGCTCTGAGTTTTAGAGTCAAAAAAAACGAGCTTCCTGTTTGGATTTTTTAAAAGAAATTTCACTAGTAGCCCGTAGTTGGAAAATTGTGAGCACATAAAGCCTCTAACTTTTTGTTGGTAACGTTGGTCATAAGCCTCTAACTTTCTTCGGTCGTATCGAAATAGAGAGAGGTATGTAGTGCAAATTCTTGTGTAATATTTCCCTCGAAGATGGTCAGTCAATGAACTTGGTCGCCATCGAATTTGTTTTATAAAATATGATAATCTTATAGGATACTAGCGCGTTTCCGTCCGCGATTAATCTATACTAATATTATAAAGAGGTAAAGTTTGTGAATTGTGAGTTTGTGACGTTGTAGGGGGTAATCTCTAGATCTACTGAACCGATTTAGATGAAATTTGGTAAGAAGATAGTTTGAGACCCGGGGAAGGACATAGGATACTTTTTATCCCATAAATCATCCCTTAAGGGAGTAAAAATGGGGATGAAAGTTTGTATGGAGAATCAACCTAGGGACGAACCCGAGCGAAGCGATTGTGAGTCGTTAGTGTATCTATAATCAGAATAACTCATCTTTAAATTACAATCCCCTCTTGTAAAATCCGTTCTTAGCTGACATCTATGGTTTTTTTTAACGTTGGGGAAATTTTCTAAAGATACCCAACTAACGTACGAAATGGTTATGTAGGATTTTTACCTTCTAAAACCCCTCGGTTACCATCTACTGCGTATAGCAAAGCACCTGGAACAATTACCTGCCTTTCAGCTTATAAGTTACGTAGCTAGCGGTGCGAGCGTGAGAGTGCCAGCATTAATTTACAATAAATATATATTTATTTTTCAACATCTATTAAGATAATTACTTGGGAACGTTCAGAATACATTAATCAAATGGACCGCACTTCGTAACGCTATTGTTTTATGATGTACAAACACTCATACTCGTATACAAAGAGTTTTGGCATCTGTAGCAATAGCTTTGCTTCTATTGAGATGTATGGGAAATGAAATGGTGGGTCAATTATTTTTACTGGTTTTCTATATTGATAATGTACATCATAAATCGATTATTACGTAAGCCAATGAGAAACTGTCAGGACATAATCGTTTTGATCTGAATGTTATATTCACTTTGTGTGAAGCTTCGGACGCAGAAAATAAATTTTGCTTTAGCAATCTATTGTGGGCACACTGTTCACAGCGTATTTCCGAAACGTCTATTTATCAAAATGTCATCTTACAGAATTGTAAAAGGGAATTGAGTAAAAATATTCACTGCTATGTGAATTATACGAATTTGACACAGTTAAGCCTAAGTGACTATCTATATACATATAATAAAATTCTGAGTTGAATCTGTACATTAAATATTTTTTGGAAAATCTTTTTGAATTAGTAATTAAATTATCGACACAGAGGCCAAATAAAGACTTTTTTGAATTTTAGTCTGTCTGCTTCTCTGTGACCGCATCACCAGAAAACCACTACACAGATTTTGATGAAATTTGGTATGATGATAGCTGGTTATCCGCGGTTTTTTTACTGCGGGAAAATATCTCATCTCTGAGAAATCTATACTCAACGGTACTAGGGACGAACCCGAGCGGATCGAGGGTGAGTCGCTAGTGAAAGTATGTAAATAAAGCTAACTTAGTAAAGTTATCGTTAATATAGGTCAATTCATATCATCCTTGTATTACAAAATTTCAATTTTGCTTAGATGACTTAACTGATGCAAGTTGCAAATTACAATATTTTGCAACGACAAACACTAGGAAGCGAGGTAACACTGTTGTGTAAGCGTCGCGTCGCCATTGTACGCTACTTCCGGCCATTCATTGATATGTTATGGTCAAGTGTTCTAGCTTTTGAGATATGAACTATTTTATACGATTACATTGTTCTTATTGGATAATTTATAATACATTTCTAATTTGTATTAATCAATTTGATGACTATTAGGCTCATCGGTTTAAGTTTTCTTAAAACGTTTCTACTTCAGAGATAGGGGGATTTGAATTTTAGAATCATTTTGTTTAATGTTCAATGTTCTTTGTTATGTGGCTTATAGACGTGCCATTTTCGCATATTTTAAAAATCATTTTGAATGAAAAAAATATTTATTTTATCATTAAACTTCATCATATTTCTTTAGTGCGTAATGAAGCAAAGCTATAAAAGGATTGTATTTGTTCATATAAGAGATTATTACTTATTATAATATTTAAGTGGTATATAAATAATATTTAATAATAAGCACGTCATACTCTTATTAATTTATAATTACCGACCGCACCGTCTGACCACACTGACTTTACTTTAATACTAGCGACTCACCCTGGTTCATTCCTAGGTCGATTCCCCATACAAACTTTCATCCCCTTTAGGGATGATTTCCTGGATAAACAGAATTCTATGTCCTTCTTAGGATCTCAAACTATCTTCTTACCAAATTTTATCTAAATCGGTTCAGTAAATCCGGAGATTACCCCTACAACCTCACAAACTCATAAACTTTACGTCTAATATTAGTATAGACAAGTGTTACAGTCAGAACTCTTTCGTGGTCAAAACTACTTTTGACTGACAAAAATAGTCAAAAGTAGGTTTGATTCCAGGCCTTGGTCAATAGCAATTTTGACTAGCATATTGTCAAAACTCTTAAAATTATGGCACTCACCGGCCGCAACCGCAGCACGCTCGTTTCGCTCGCTCGGCAGTCGGCTCGTCTGTTGTAGTCATTGTTCTAACCTAATATAACATAGAAAGAAAGAAAGGATTCTTCCGAGTAACCTTCAACCTTCTTACCTACTTAACTTTTTAAGAGTTTTTAAGAGTTTTGACCGATATGCCAGTCAAAACTACTTTTGACAAACCTCTTTAGTCAAAAGTAGTTTGGACTAAAAAATGGTTTTGACTGTTGTTACATATGCATAAATGTAAAACCTAATCAAAAGTGTGAAAGTTTATTTGAATAATTGATTATTATTAGCTTTTATTACGAACTTATTTCCCATCAATGTTATTCGCGACAGAAATAAAGTGCTATTCTCAGTGGACAACAAACTGTTGTGTATCTCTAAGATTTATTACCTAGTAGTTATATAGAGACAGTTAGCAGATAGCCTTGCTGGTGATTCATGACATAAACATACAAAATATATATGTGGACGGATACATAGACACTTTTGCATTTATTATATATATATATATATATATATATATATATATATATATATATATATATATATATATATATATATATATATATATGTGCAAGAGTGGGAATGTGTATGTTCGTCACTCCTTCACGCTGTAACGGCTGATTTGGGTGACATTGAATGGTTGACAAAGTTGCCTATCTGGTGACCTGGAGTAGCACATAGGCTGTTATAGAAAATATGGGTGATTCCTTTTTTGTTTTTATACAATAGCTAATAGATGCTATCGTTATATAATTGTTAAAAAATGTCTAGCTCAAAAAAACTAAAGTTTGTCATAAAAATTTTTTTTAAATTTCATACCAATACGGATACTTTAAGCGCCCGCTATTTCACGCGCTTGGCGTGACGTCACAGTATGATAAACACAGAGAAATGACGACTCGATTTGTAGCGACAAAATCGCTAATCGCTCTGTTATCATATACTCTGACGCCATATTCGGTCTGACCAATGGCGTGCGTTTCAACTACTTTGAATTTCCCACATATATTTGCACTTTTTAATAATTGTTTTCTTAATCAAAAAGAAATAACATTTAAAAAAATATTGCTATAGGCTTAAAATATTGCTATAGACAAAAAAGATTATAAAAAAATATATATTTCACCTTATTCCCTTCGAAGGCAGCATGTGTACAGTGCTATGGCCTATAACTAAAAAAAGGCCTCCAGGGACGGACCCAACCGGAGCGAAAGTATCTCGTCAGTTAAAGAAATATGAATAAGATATTATACAACTCAAAATGTAGGTTATAAGATTTTCCTTTGTCGAGTCCTACACAAACACTAAAGAGTAAAAGGTGTATTTTGAAATACACGGCAGCTATTTGCATAAATTTATGGTGTTTTGAACCCGGGGTCAGTTGAAGGCCCGTAATTGTTAAAGTGGCACGAGTGAGTCGCCTATTGACTGGGATTGTTTCTGAATATTATGATTATAAGCTTTTCCTCACTATTCTTTGCGGTTTTCTGTACATCGTTATCAATCTTCTTTTTTATTTATATTCCGGTTTTTATTTTATTTACTTAGCGGTCCTTCGACGCGGCGACGCTCATCATCAAAATATTAATTGGTACGTTTAATGAAGTCAAAAGGTCAGAAGAGATTTTTTTTTACTTTTTAGAGTTTTTGAAGTTATACGTACTTCTTTTGGTACGTTTGGAAAAAAATATGAGAGTAAAATTTTTACGTTGCGCGCGCACACCGACGATTATTTTGACGAAATTTAATGTAGAGATAGAGGCTCTGGTAAGGATATAGGATAGTTTTTATCCCGGAAATCATCCCTTAAGGGGAGATAAAGGAGGGGAGAGGAGGGGGGGGGGATTTTGTGTCGGGGAATCATTTCTCAAGTCTTTTGTCTTACTTCATTACATATATATTGTTAATTCTATAGGTACTAATTGTTAAAACGTAGCTAGGGACGAATTCGAGCGAAGCGTGATTGAGTCGCTAGTAAATAGATAATAAATATGAAAATAGACCAACATACATTAGATATTTCCACATTATTAATACGTATTGGTCACTATAGTTATTTACATACATCCTTATTTTATACATAGTAGGTATTTTCCCTTCTCGTACAAGCATTGAATAAATAAGCTCCAAGATTTCTATTATTTATTATGCGAAGAGGCGACATAATTTTTGTATTTAGCTTTTATAATGATATTTAGTATGGATCTTCAAATATTTAAAAAAATATATCTATTATTTGTTGGTATCATTGAAATATTTGGATGAGCTTACGAGCTTACGAGAGCTTTTCACAACTACGGTAAAATGAATTTATTTAATTTTTATTAAAATCTTTTGTGAGTCACCAAATTTGTAAAGACCAATTTTAGTGTTACATCCAAGGCATTTTTCAAATATATTTTCTCAAGAAATATTTGATCTACCAACTTTAAACCTGTTATGGTGGTATGTACCTATACCTGTACAGTCAATAATATGGCTTTTAAGCGTGCGAAACATAATCTATATAAATAAAAATGAATCACCGAAATGTACCTATGCACACGCATAACTTTCGATCGACTGCACCAAATTGGATAATTTTTTTTGTTTGTTATTGTCAGGGCAAGTTTTGTATAGAAGAAAATTAAATAATTTTTTTTTAAATCTGGTTTTTCTTAAATGATATGAAAAGTGAGTGAGTGAAATAGTTTTTATCCCGGAAATCATCCCTTAAGGGGATGAAAGTTTGTATTGGGAAGCAAGCTAGTTGAACATAATTTATGTAGATGTCAACAATAATAGACAAGATATAGTAACAAGTGATCAGTAATATTAGTATTATACTGAATTACATTATGCTTTATAATTTAGAAACTAAGTCAGAAAAAAATATTTCATTACAAATGATAAAAATCGCCTCCCACATGATTAAATGATGTAATTCTTATGCTAGGACCACACTAGATTAATACCTAACGCTCGTTACCGTTACTATATTATTTCGATGATTTTCAATATAGAAGTATGTGCTATGTAGACTGATATACACCACAGTGGCGGATTTAACTTAGCGCCGCCCCTGGGCAATGTAAGAAATGCCCGCCCCATTATCGAAAATTTGCATAAAATTGATAAGTTCCATTTTTTTTGTTTTTGATAAATGCAAAAAATATATATTTTCTTAATTATTATTTTTTGGAAAATAAAAAAAACATTTTCGATAATGTGAGGATTTTTTTTTATTAATCCTTGAAATTTTGCCTCCTCTGAAAATTTGCCGCCCTGGGCACTAGCCCCGAGTGCCCCTAGTGTAAATCCAGCGTTGGATATAGAACCACCCGTTCACCAAAGAACGTACTTTCTTCTTATTTGATACAAAACCCATATGGCTGATATCTTGAAGATAGCTAGCTATTACAAAAGCAGCAAATTATGGTTCTACCTATCAATGTTTAGTGTTCAATTACACAATTATTCAAAACTTTTAAACAAAGTGTGGGTCCAGCATTACGCAAAAAGCTGCATCTGCCATCCATCCACTACTTATCGACAAATTGGGAAGTATATGACATCATCGCGTAGTAAAAATTTCATAATAAACCTAATTTAGGTTAGGTTATTTCTGTTTAACACCGACGTAACGTATATTTGACTATAAAAGATTTATTACTTTTTCGTACTAAAGTTTCTATAAATGCCTCGGTGGTCTAATGGCTAGCATGTACGGCTGCAAGTCCGGAGATTCTGGGCTCGAGTCCCGGGTCAGCCTAATTTTAATTACTGAGTGTTTCTATTAAGATATTCTCAGTAACAACCCGGAATTGGGAAGTTGGCGGTGTTTCACCCCCGTGCCTCGGAGAGCACGTAAAGCTGTGGTCCTGCGCCTTAACTCTCACCGGTCGTGTCGAATTATTGGAGTTTGACAGTAAAAGGAATAGAGAGTACACTTGTGTACTATAATATCTCCTGCGCATCTGGCTAGTCCCACTGAGATTGGCCGCCGAGTCCGAAATCAGTCAGGAGGACATTTAAAGTTTTTATGTTAAGTGCAGTATGAAATTTTGGTCAAATGTGCGTAAACATTTTAAATTTTTATGTAGGAGTAATTTCAATGATTGAATTAAAACTTAAGTAAACAGTGTTACATTAATATGAAGGTTGCTGAAAGATGATAATTGATATAATGAATGCTTATGTTTTCATGGTCACCAGCATTAGTTTTGATTTGAAACGATTTAATCATGTTCTTCGAGAATCGAGTTATAATCGACTTACATAAGTAATAGTGATAATGGTAACAGAAGTCCAAAGGCCGTCCAAAGAAATAAGGTAGTATGATAGCCGTCCAAATACGAGTATAATAGATTCTCAGAATATAATAGATTGAAAAAAGGACATCCAAAAAGCAATTTTCCTCTAACCAAAAGCCAATAGAAGAAACCAGTTACAATATACTCACTCTCCGTTTACAAAATACCTCTTTTTATACCTTACATTTTTCCACTTCCACATATTTAAAATTAAAGGGTATACATATGTTCTTTATTTGAAGAATCATAATTCATACTAAATAGTTTTTGGTGCTGCCATCTCTACAAGTTGGCAGGAAATAAGTATTTCATTTGACTAAATAATAGTGATAACTAAATATTTTATTCTATTTTTTTATACTAGTAACAATTTATAATATTGCTTACACAAAGGAAGAGGATAGAATGATACCTATTTATATCAACATATTTTTTTCATCCGACCGCTATTAGACGCCATGGCCATGCAAAACTAAAAAAATATATCGGAAACTATATAGATAAAGCAAAACACGTGGTAAGTTTACATTTTCACGTCAAAGGATGTTGATAGAAATTACGACATTTTTTAATTCGGCTTATTGACAAGATACTATTAGTACAGATGCCTCATCCCATACAAAGAGATTGGACAGCGCTAATTCCGTCTATTTTAGTTCACTTGAATAGATAATAGATGTCGTTGGTCCGTAAGCATTCAAAATATATCTATACATATAATAACATTCTGAGTCAAATCTGTACATTAAATATTTTTTGGAAAATCTTATTGAAATAGACATTATTATTGATACAGAGGCCGAATCTATAGCTTTTAGAATTTTTGTCCGTCTGTCTGTTCGCATCACAGAAAAACTACTGGACGAATTTTGATGAAATTTGGTATGGTCATAGCTGATTATCCGGGTCAACATATAGGATACTTTTTACAGCGGAAAAATATCTCATTTCTGAGAAAAATACAAAAACTGTAAAGTAAGAGTATAATATGTAAAACCTAAGAATTTGGTTTTTGGTCATCTGAACGCGGGCGAAACCGCGGGCAATGCTAGTTATTTCATAAATATGTGTAAGCATTTAATTATTCCCTCAACGACCGCGGACACGCCGACGTTACAGTTAACAATAGATTTCTTAGAAATTTAATTAATTTCTTAGAAAATCTGGAGGTGTTAAAGAAATGTTAATGTTTTTAATAGTTTAAGTGATAAACAATTCATAAAAAGTAACAGCGCCATCTGTGGAGATACACTAAAAACTCGTTATTTACGGATTTCTCAATTATTAAAAAATTACGCAAATTTCATTTACGAGCACATTGCTTTGTTTTCCTTCATTTGGAATATTTTTTCTTTGTACGTGATGAAACCCCATGTTTTTTTTGTTCTGTGCATTTTAGTACCTTTTATTTAAGCCACAAAAGTCTTATCGACAAATGTGATACAAACTTTTAATTATTAATATAATAACATCATTAAAAAAAATCTAATTTAATTATTATATTCTTCATAACATTAATGAATAAGAAAATGAAAAAGTTAATCTTAAAAGTAATTTATTATTTCCAATAATACTAAGATTAATGCTAAGAGAAAGAGATGTACTCGAAAAATTTTTTTTAAATATACATAATATAGAAAAAAAAACAACAAAATATTATCACAATAAAAAATTTATTATCTATATAACGTAACATCGGACCATAACCGTTGAATCAAACGACAGTATATTACAAAAGTATAATATAGGATACATGGCTGCTATTACTGGTCTGTACACGTTCAAAATTAAAAAAATATCCATAAAAACGTATTTGCAAATGGCAACACGTAAAAAATTACAGATGCAACTTCTAATACAAATTTTACTTGGTTCAATAAGCAAAATTCTAAGGCAATTAAAAAAAACTAAAATTACAGATTAAGTGAGAAATATTATTAGTAATAATTAAGCATGTTTTAAATCTTTTGGGTTCATATAAGAAAATATAAGGACTAGATTTGCTTATACTTTAAAGGTAAAATATATTTATTTAGTGTGTGTACAGACCACTATAATACCTGGCATCTGAATTAAATGACAAAATATACACCAAATAAAATAATCTACTTACATAATGCTATAAAATGTAAAAAAATATGCTTTCTTATTAAACGTACATATGATTATGTACGTTTTATAAAAATCGATTCTAAATCGATCAATGGAATATTCGAAGTTACCGAGACATCGTTACAACAAATATAGCAAAATTTAAGCTTAAGACAGAAAGACAGACTATATATAAGGGAAAAAAAAGAATGCTATATATTTATAAATAAATATTCCATACCTTCATGGATTAATAGTTCATTTATGTTTTATTTTATAAAAATATGTTTTATACGCCATTTCAGAAGCCAGGTATAGTTAGTTGTAACGGTTTACATAAAGTCATCGTAGTCATCATCAAAATTACCGTACGAGTCGTATTGGTTGAGGTGAGCCTGGAAAAAATTAAAGTCAAGCATTAATTGAAGTGAAAACCTCTGTAGGCAGGTTTGGATGAGGGGTAAATTCATGTAAGTCGTCATCGACATGGTCACGTGACGTGTTAACGCTAACACTCGAATGCCGATAGATGTCAAAGCCAGATAAATGTAAACAGTTTTAATTTACAACTGCTAATTTAAGATCAAACAATTAATATCCAAAAACAACTGTTTGTTTATAGTTTAAAGTTTTCACTTCTGTCGGCAGTCCTCATGACTGATTTTTAAAAATACTGTCTCTTTTAAAATGATGATCAAAAAAGTACTAGATACACATTAAGCGATAAAAAATGTCC
The DNA here is from genome assembly GCA_921882275.1 of Brenthis ino. Classification (NCBI taxonomy): domain Eukaryota; kingdom Metazoa; phylum Arthropoda; class Insecta; order Lepidoptera; family Nymphalidae; genus Brenthis; species Brenthis ino. The sequence continues at coordinate 8,810,714 of OV170221.1, forward strand.
TCACCGAATGAGCGCTCATTTGAACATTTGAGTGGGCTTTAAATTTAATAATTTTTTTGTGAAAACAACTTGAAGCATTGCATTTAAGATTTAATGAATATTTATTTCAACTAGAACAATTACCTAAACACAATTTGTGACAGTTTTAATTAAGAGAACTTTTGCATGGGATTTTGTGTATCTAGTTCTTTATGATAGATGATGCATTTAAATTTGATTTTTCTTATTTTGTTAACAGTTTTTTTTTACTATTTTCACATTTTATTCAGGCTTTTTTTTAACGCCCCACAGCTGGGAGTGGACCATGGCCTGATCCTCTTCACATTGAATGGAGGCCAGTGCCCAGCTGTGGGACGTTAAAAAGGGATGACTACTATTGCTGGGAACGCGCCTCCGTCCAGTACGAGGGGGATCAGGCCACAGTCCACCACGCTGGCCAAGTGCAGATTGGCGGACTTTACATTTGAGCATTAATAAGTTAAAACTTAAATCTACTACTAGGAGATCATACTGTAACAATGAACCTACATACATACATATAATAAAACAGTTACTTAGTGCAATCTGTGCATGAAATATTTTTAAAAAACATTGACTATCGTATTATGTACACAATATAGATTAACAAAAGTTGTTAAAATTTTTGTCTGTTTGTCTGTATATCTATGTGCATTTCACGTAAAAATACTGAACCGATTTTAACAAAATTTTGTGTTTAGATAACTTATTACTCGGGTCAACATTTAGGATACTTTTTACTACAGGAAAATCTTTCATTGACATGAGAAAACACAATAACAACTGCTGTTGAGTCGTCTTAATGCCTCGCTAGCTAAACCTGAAGAGATACATACATCAAATGTATTAGAAAATTGTAGGTTTTAAATTGCCTACAGAAAAGTCCGCAATAACGTATGTCTCTCTCCAAAGGTACACTCACAATAACTATTTTTATGTATTTAAAAAGTACCTAGGAAGGATTCAAACCCGCTTCACATTATCTTTAAAGCAAGGATTCTCCCAATGATCTACAATTACTCATTTTTATACATAAAACTATAGATATATTTAATCACCAACTTACATTGTCACCCTCCACTTTTAATTTCGCTTTGCCCTTGCCTTTGTTGGGTTTCTTTGACTTTTCATTCTTCTCCGCCTTTTGTTTTTCAATGTATAGATTATCAACGGTCATTTTTATCCTCTTAATGTCAGCAGAAGCCACTGGAAAAATATTAATCATATACATATTAGATATTATATCTTTACAAACAAACAAAAGTACGTAAAGCTGAAGAGGTTGCGTTTTGATTTTTTGAACACACATAAATGTCTAATGCACTAAATTTCTAAGAATTATTTTTTACTTCTTAGTTCGTTCGGTTCAACAGCAAAGCGTCTTTTTTAAACTATAATTTAATTCACATTTTTCACTTTGATCTGCTATAAAAGCGTGTTTTTTTACTTTTTAATTATTATTTTTTAATAAATTCATTTTTATTTTTCAAACAAACAATTGTATTGAGATCTGTCCTTGATAAGTGTGCTAAATTTCAAGTTAATCTCGAGTTTTGAAGTGGGTAAAAGTCATGTTATAGATGCCGTTACATAGATTGACGACGCGTTTGTCTCAATTTGTAGTGATCCTACTTTCTGTGCCATAGGTCGCCGGTTCGAGTTCCGCTGGGTGCATTCATTTGTGCGATGAGCCCGAATGTTTGTACTCCAGTCATGGGGTGTTTATATTTATAATATATATGTATTTAAAGTTATAACATGTAGTGTATCAACTATCTGGTATCCATAACACAAGCATTGTAGCGTAGGGTGCTGTGTTAATGTCCCAACATATTAATTTGTTAATATTTGTAGATAGATACAGGTGAAGATAATAAAAGCGTGTTAAAACCTTGAACACTCACTTTGTACTACAATATTTTTCACGAGATCATCAACAAAGCCAGGAAAATCCTCCTTTCCTTTATATATGTTGATCTTTTTGCAGAGAAGATCGGCAAACTCTATGAACTCTGCCTTATTCGTTGGATTAAAACTGTCTAGCTTGCCACTGCCCCCTTCAGATATACCTTGAAAATAAAAAAAATATTAAAAGTGTGTGTGTACACAATTCATTCACGGTAGAAGTAAAACTTCTTTGGCAAATACTGCAATTAAATAAAAACAAATCAATAATTAAATAACGTAGGTACATTAGACATATTACAATCATATATTTATACAATATCATATACAGAAAGAATATAATATTATATACTAGCGGCTCACCCTCGCTTTGCTCGGGTTCGTCGCTAGCTACGTTGTAAATAGATATTATAAATAGTTATTAGCCAGTGTTAGCCATATAATTTTTATTTTCGTTAATTTTTCTGATGTTTTAATACTTATTATCCTATTCCGGACTAAGAGAAATCCAAAAAATCAAATATAAAATTGGTCCAGCAGTTCTTGAGTTATAAATGGTGTAACTAACACACTTTGTTACAGGATATATATATATATATATATATATATATATATATATATATATATATATATTTATCTTATTTTACATTTTTTCTCTTTATTAAAATTTTCCGTGTATCTTAAGGAACATACGAAAAAATAATCTGAATTGGTCGAGCCGTTCTCGAGTTGTGCGCTTAGCTTAGTAACATTCATTTTTATTTATATAGATTTATCAGACAACAACAACGGTTAGTTACCATGGCAACAATTAGTCATAATAGCTTTCCTATACGAGTACGAATAATAAAATTGTAACTAAGCCGAATCTGTACATTAAATATTTTTTGGAGAATCTTATTGAAATAAACATTATTATCGATACAGAGGCCGAATCTATTTTAGGGATTTTGTCAACATATAGGATATTTTTTACTGCGGGAAAATGTCTCATTTCTGAGAAAAAATACAAAAACTGCAATGTAAGAGAGTATACCGATACCTATGTAAAACCTAAGAATTTGGTTTTTGGTTATCTGAACGCGGGCGGAGCCGCGGGCAATGCTAGTATTTACATAATAACATATTATTCAGTATTTTTTTTACTTCCCGTGTAATGTATTCTATCTCATTCTCTCGTCGGCTTAATCCTGTATATTTATGTGTTTGTCTCTTTCTCGTGCCGCATTTCCGTTTCATCGAGTTTCAAATAACAACGATTCTAAAGAAGTTTCACTTCAAAAATGATAATCAAGACATGCATTTAAAGAATAAAACACGACAACGGGTAAAATTCCATTCTTAAAATATTTTTGTTTTAATATTTGAACTTTTATAAGGCAGTGGTAGCCCAGTGGTAAGGAGCTCGCTTAGGAAACCAAGGGAAGCGGACTCAAATCCTTGTCACGCTACTCTTATCTCTGTGAATATCACTTGAAAACATAATCAGGAAATCTCAAGTTCACCAACTCGCTGCCAGCTTGGTGGACTATGAGCTGTTCCCCCTCGTATAGAAGGGACGCCCGTGCCCCTGCCCATCAGTGAGAATTTATTGACGTTAGTTGTCACATAACCTACCAAATTGGACGATGAAGACGCGCTTGAACTAGCGATACCTGATTGTTAAATTTAATAAGTATCTTTTCTTTAGTTTCTTTATTTTTCTAGAAGAATGAAAACCTTTAAAATATTTTATTACTTTACGGTGCTAATTTTGATAAAATCACTAAAATTGTGAAAATACTATTTTTTATATAGAATGGGGACCAGTGCATATAAAACTTACCAAAAGTCTCCAAAGCAAGCCGAAGATCAGACTCTTCTTGCAACTTTTGTCGACGCAGTTTCTCAGCGAGTTTCTCTTCTGGCGTCATCTCTTCTTCCTTCTCTATACATTCTGCCTTTTCACGCTCTAATCGCTGTAAAAAATAAAAAACAACTTATACTAAATTAATAATAATAATCTTACTAATATTATAAATGTGAAAGTTTGTGAGGATGGATGGATGATGGATGGATGGCTTGTTACTCTTTTAAGCCATAAAGGCTAAACGGATCTGGATGAAATTTGGCACAGAAATAGATTAGTCTGTAATAGCTGGATGGTGAGTCGCTAGTTAAAAGTAAAAGGAGAAATAAGTGTAAGACGCCTTCAATTCGAGTGTATTTTTATATTGGCTTTTATATATGTCACAACATATATTAAAAATTATACCTATGGTTTCCTATAAATTTAAAGTAAAAATCATTTTACATCCAAAGTATTAATACTATAAGATTTATAGTTATTTAATGTAGATGATTACCTAACATCAGATCACCTAAAGAATCCTTAAGATATATAGATTGTCAAGATAATTTGAGATGTAGCCTTTTAAATAAAAGAAGAATAATAATTAAACCCGGTTTGCATCAGCAAAGATATAGTGTAACATAAACTCGAAAAAAATTTGGCTAAAGTAAGAACTTCTTGTTATTTTATTAATTCTTAAATTAACATCTTAATTGGGGGTTATATCTGGTAACAACAACAGATTAATAAGTGATTTTAACAATAAATTTCATATGGTTACGAGATGTTTTCGAGATTGGAAAACAAAATCTAATTATAGAAATGAATTTTCCTTTTCATTTTATTTGTTTAGAAACTAAAATGATCTGATATGAATGATATGAGTTTATTTTAGATACTAACGACTCTATAGGTACCTTTTTATCTAAAATCCATATTTAATATTATAAATGTTAAAGTGTGTTTGTTTGTCCTTCCTTCACGTCGAAACAGTGACGGATTGGCGTGATTTGTCTGGATCCCTCCAACTATTTCCACACAAATCACGCCACATAGGCTACATTTTACTACGGGAAATTACTTCTTTCCCACAGGAAAATACGTTATAATACAACCTACAACATCTCATCATACCTATGTATATATACAAATATATAGTGTACAGATAGACTAGGTATATACTATGATATAGATTCCATACCAACCGTTAAAACCTAGGGACGAACTCGAGAGGGGCGAGGGTGAGACACTAGTGTTTATAATACTGCTAATATTATAAACACGAAAGTTTGTAAGAATGTATCTATGGCTGTATGTTTGTTACTCTTTCACGCCAGAACGGCTGAAAGGATCTGGATGAAATTTGGCACAGAGATAGATTATAGTCTGGAATAACACATACTTTTTATCCCGGAAAAATATACGGTTCCCAAGAGATAGATTTGTTTTTGTTTTTTTTTTTATTATAAAGATGTAAACTTTGGATGTAGGATGTCTCTGAAATTATTGATCCGATTCTGAAAATTAGTTTTATTAATCGCAGAGTTCTATAAGATTCAGCCAGAAAACTTTCATTACAGTAGGAAAAAACTTGTAAACAAGTTGCACTATCGCTGTTTAAACAGGTTGGCTAAAATGTATGGCTAAAAGACACTTAGGTATACATACTTATACATATGCACCCAAGTAAAACAAGGGTAAGTTGCTAATAATATTATATATTATACAAGCAGTGCCACATTTTAGAAAATTATATTACTAACGGTAGCTTATGTATTATTTCAGGTGATGGTCTGTGTATTAAATTTCATCCTAATCTGTTCAGCCATTTCTGGGTGAAAGTGTAACAAACATACACACACACACCACATACAAACTTTCACATTTATAATTATTGTAGTCCGACATGGACTATGAGAGAATTTTGTATAATAATATTAATTAGTTGAATAAAAATCTTGATTGATGCTTGAATTTTATTTAAATAAAACTATAAAACAGCTAGACCAGAAACCACAAATATTAATTTGTCACGCTTTGAGCATAAATTACATTATAATTGATATAAAAAGATTTTTAAATGTTCTTACTAATGCAATTAAGGTTTATAAGGAAAAAATTTGGAAAAGTATGATATAATTGGAAATTAGTGAAAAAACCGAATGTGGCTTTCTTCTGTATAAATATTATTAATGTGAAAGTTTGTGAGTATGGATGTTTGTAACTCTTTCACGCCAGAAAGACGGAACGGATCTGGATGAAATTTGGCACAGAGATAGATTATAGACTGGAATAACACATAGACCATGTATCCATTTTTATTTGACCTTATTATATTATACAATATGAATGTGCATTGTACATAGTAGAAATATATAAATATCTTTTGAACTAAAGAACTTTAAGTTACTTATTTTAACCCATGGCTCTGATAAAATTGTAGGTATCACAATAAAAAAATATTTATGTGGTACCCTAGATAAAAAAGCTATGTTGAAGCTAAATTTCCCTCAAATTTATAACACATATTTAAAACAGTCTATATACAAATTTAAGAATCAACATGTAACCAAACAAAGAAAAAACTACATTTACTTAGGAAGATTACAATGTAACCTGTAGCTAAGATGTAATCAATTATGATTAATCAATAAATTCAAACGAAAAATACAATCATTATATTATAGCTAGATATCATAAAGGATATATGTTAGCATTCTAATTACAATGTGTAACTTCTTATAAGAAACCTATTTATATAATTCAAATAAGAATCTATACTTTGTAATGTACATAATATTATGGGAAAAATGTTAAAATCATATCATCATAATATAACAGTAATAGATAACTCTGTAATCAATTAGCAGTATTTGTTGTAATTGTAAAATAATAATTCCTAATTACACATAAAGATCTGATATGTACATTATCATCACAAAAGTTAGTCATGTTGAAATGTTTGAGGAACTTCACAAGATAGTGACATTGACATTTTAAAACAAGAACCTACCTCTTTTTCAGCAATTTTATCTTGTATTTTCTTTTTAGGCTTCGGTTGTGGAGGGGCAACTTCCTTTTTCTCTTCATCTTTCTTTTCTTCTTCTTCGTCTTCCCAGCTGTCCTGTAAAACGAGCTGACGTCAACACGTATGCACCATTGAGGTTATGTATTTTAAAAATATTTCTACTATAGACTTTGACATACTTGAATCTTGAACAAAGATTCAACAAATAAATTGGCAGCTATTCGCATTACCTTCACAGCTTCTTCCTCGTCCTCGCCCTCCCATCTATTGGAAGATGTCAACGTGGTCGGAAGTTTCGGTTCGAAGTTATCTGCATCTGTAAAACCACACGTAACAAGGTCAAATCATCTCTATATACTGAGAACAATGTATCAATAAGGAAAAAATGGAATATTTACCCCATGAAACCTCCATGTTTGTGGACTTTCTAGCACCGATCTAATTTTGCAAACTTTTCACGTGAAAGACAAAATCAGACAAGTCGACCAACTTGCAACTTTTTCAACACAAGATGTCTCCCGTATCGACAATCTTACTAATAATAACAATTCTCAGACGAATTTTGTCAAACGATCGAGACTTTTCTGCAATGACCACGACCGAATTGAGACGAGATACACAAATGACATAATTTCAATAAATTTCCAACAGTGTTACAATCGGATTTTATTACGCAAAAATATGACTCCATCGCAAACGATAATTCCCGAATCACTAAAATTTTCAATATGGCCGTTTGACAATCTTACTTATTATTGCCATTACAAATATATTTTTTTAGTTTTTTTATATATTTCTGAAATAAAAAATGATAAACAATAATGAATTTATCGATTCGAAACTAGATGTGGCTTAAATGAGATTTTTATTTATTATTTTAAAAATCCACTATCATAATAAGTTGTACAAATAATATTTAAAATTTACTATTATTAACACTGACATCTAGTCGTCTGTCATGTCAACTGCTGCTACTACAAGCAAATATGTCTGACGATTAGTATTTAGTTTCATACTTGTTACATAGATGTCACAGTTATACTTAAATTGTGAAATAAAAATACTACGGTCCACCGTAAGCAAATAACATAATATTATTATTATATATAAACTACTAGTATAGTACTTATTATGTGATCTGTGATTTAACCTAATATATTATAACTCTTCTGGAGACTCAACCTCTGTGCGGTTTGATCTTAGGTACGTTTTAAGGTTATTATGGAATAGATAAACTATATATTATAATCTCCCGCGGTAATAAGTCTATATCACTCTCCAGCCCTCCAAATATCTGCATACAAAAATCACGTCAATCCATCACTCTGTTTCAACGTGAAAATTGAAACGTGATTAAAAAATGTAATGCTTATTAATAACATATGAATTATTAGATATTATATTTAGAAGTATTATAGTGCTTTATTATTATTACACTTTGTCCAACATGTCGACATATTAGTAAAAATACAATTACCTGAAACGAAAAATTGTAATCATATTTTACATTTTAGATACTTTTATATCTAATGAAGTACATGATGTAAAATTGCTTATGTATTTTTTTTATGAAAAAGAGAAACATATCTCAAAGGAGATAAGAAAAAAGGCTATTTAGAGTACCTAGACTGTTTAATTATTCATAAAAAGTATTTTTCTTTTACCATGGCCTTACAGATTATAAAAATATATTAAATTTGTATTCTACAAATTGTACTTACATAAAAATGGCTAAAAAGAAAATAGAGGTATTTGTAGATATAAATAACGAACATGAATTTGAATATATTCTCGAGCATAATTTGGACAGACTAATTTGTAAGTCAACTTAATAATTATAAAGCTAGTACAATGTACAGAATCAGCGATATAATCGTAATTGAGAAAATAAAGAGCTTTAGGTAGAAATTTTAGAAAAAAAAATGGTTTCATTAAGTTATTATTAGATTATCATTACGTAATTTTCATTATTAAGGTTTAACTCATTCATTAATAGATTGACTTAAAGACATAGCGTATCTAACAAATATAAAAACATACACTCAAATATTTACAGGCGGTATAAAATTTGAGCGTTTGCTTTTTTATGTTTAAAAATGTATTAACGCATTTTACTTCATACATACCTACAAGTGGAGGCTCACTGGCAGATATGCCAGTATTATCCACTGAAACCCAACAGAACTTTTTTACTATCGCATTCAACCATTACGATTCAACGGCCGACCTACTGAGCCAAAACAACCAAGGGGTTGTTTCCGCGGTCCATTCTGCTATAGAGAAGCACCTACTAGGAGCAAATCGCATGGTACACCTTCTGAGTCCACCATACACCTTTCTTAAGTTGTCCGTCGGTCCATCGTGCTGCAGGACACTATCCTATGCATGTCCTAACGCAATCTTCACTCGAGCACAATGTAGGATCCATGGACCATCTGTAGCTCTGGAGAGACGAGCGACACACTTCAGCAAGCTAATTATGCTTGCTATGTTGATTAGTTAAGTTATTTCTAATGCCAACTGCCGGTGAAACACTAAGAAAACTAGGTTTTGAACTTTTCAACATCTATTCTATTATAAAGTCCCATGTCGCGACTTTGTGTTTATTCGTTCTTATCTCATAAACTATTGGATTTTCATATTATGGTTTTTACAATAAATAGAAAGCTAATCTAGGGAAGCTAAGCTATCATTTATTAACATTTTGCGATTTAAATCTGTAAATATTTGTGATTTTCCTGTGTAAATCTAAAAAATGTTCCCTCTAAAAGCTTCCGATATGAAAAAATGTGTGGCGCAAAATACAATAAATTAAAATTCTATCTATAAGTATTTACATTCATATCTAATAAGATCTTCATTGTTATAGGTGTCAATCTATTTTCATCATTTGCTGGACCCTGTACAGCGTTGGATCATTTATTCGTCAGAATAAAACTCGATTGGGGAGATGGAAAAGTAGTTTTATTGCGAGTAAGTAACATGTTATTATGAATGGGAAAAGTTAATTTAGTAATTCGTATTAACATGAATAACATAGAGATTTAGATAATGAAACTAGCATTGCCGGCGGCTCCGCCCGCGTTCAGATGACCAAAAACAAAATTCTTAGGTTTTACATATTAGTATACTCTTACATTGCAGTTTTTGTATTTTTTCTCAGAAATGAGACATTTTCCCGCGGTAAAAAGTATCCTATATGTTGACCCGGATAACCAGCTATCACCATACCAAATTTCATCAAAATCCCTCCTGTCGTTTTTCTGTGATGCGGTAACAGACAAACAGACAGACCAAAATTCTAAAAACTATAGATTCGGTCTCTGTGTCGTTAATAATGTTTATTTTAATAAGATTTTCCAAAAAATATTTAATGTACAGATTCGGCTTAGTTACAATTTTATTATATGTATAGATTTTCACTGAACATAAAATTATTTACTTTGAAAAGTTTTTAATTTAGTAGACATAATATACGAGTACCTATCTCATATTTTATTTCTAGGTACGAGTCGATGAAATTAAGTCGTTGAGTCGCTTTCAAAACCAGAGTGAACCCTTATTCTTATTTATTTATGTAAGTATTTAATCCAATTATTTTTTATTAGACTTTGCAATTATTTTTATTTTCAAGTCCTTATGGCTTCTTATATATTACTGATTAACTTATTTTTATTTACAATTGAGTAGGTACATACATATTGTTTTGTTATTCTTAATAGGTTTAATTATAATGTTTGTGACAAGTATATAACGACCTTTGAGACGTCTAAAACCTTAGTTTCTCCCGCAACCACGATTGCTGTAAAGCATTCAAAACAAATACCAAAATAAGTCCACGAAAAAATCCGAAAATATAGTTTTATTTTATAACTAGCGACTCACCCTCGCTTCGGGTTTGTCTCTAGTTACATTAAACGTTTAGTATAGATTTCTCAGAGATTAGAAAATTTCCCGCAGTAAAAAGTATCTTATATGTTGACCCGGATAACCAGACATCATACCAAATTTCATTAAAATCTGTCCAGTGTTTTCCCGTGATGCGTTCCCAGACCGACAGACAAAAAAATCTTAAAACTATAGATTCTGCTTCTGTATCGATCATAATTACTATTTCAATAAGATTTTCCAAAAAACATTAAATGTATAGATTCGACTCAGAATTTTATTATAATATGTATAGATATAATGTATTTTTTATAGAATCACAAAATAACAAGGGTATTTCGTGGCGTAGACTATATTAACTTTGCTGAAGTTGCGAAAAAAGAAATAGAATACTTTAAATTAGAGCAAGAAGGTAATAGAGTTGACCGAGAAACTTTTGAATTAGATGAGGCGTCGCTGGAAGAACAGGTAAATAGATTATAGTCAGCTAAGTTTTAGACTCACGTTTGACTTTTAAAATCATATTACCTACTTGTTCATATAAAAATGTTTTTGTAACGATGATTTCGCTCTTGACAAATTAAACAATAAGAAATAATAACACAATAATTAAGAATTCCTTGAATAAATAAATTGAAAATTTGTGAGTATGTATGGATGCTTGTTACTCTTTCACGCCAGAACAGCTGAACAGATCTACATGAAATTTGGCACAGATATAGATTGTAGTCTAGAATAACACATACGCTACTTTTTATTCCGGAAAATATACGGTTCCCGAGGGATAGATTTGTTTTTGTTTTTCTAGTGGTGAACCCGAACGAAGCAAGGGGGAGCCGCTAGTTATCTATATTTTTAAAACATGTACAAATTGTATAGTGTACTATAATTAAAATTGAAATCGTAATATTTAAAGTGACGTAAGTATCTAATTAATTTTAAACGTTGACTTAAATAACGCGAAGTAAGCTTGCTTGTTAATGCTAATAAAATAATCTCTGTTTCACGAGAATCCTTTTATTTTATGTAATCGTACGCAAAATTGTCTTTCTACTAGCGTTTTCCCGTGGCTTTACACTTATTACATATTATTATATTCAGCCCTTTTTAATATCCCACTGCTGGGCATGGGCCCCCTTCAATACGAGAAGGATCAGGCAATAGTCCACCAGGCTGGCCAAGTGTGGGTTGGCGGACTTCACATGTCTTTCGAAAAATTGCTAGGTTCTCTCAGACATGCAGGTTTCCTCACGATGTTTTCCTTCACCGTTAAGACAAGTGGTAATCATGTTGGAAATAATTTGCACATGAAAATATCAGAGTTGCGAGACCCGGGATTTGAACCCGCTTCACTCGGTTTCCCAAGCGAGCGCGTTACGACTGGGCTACCACTGACTTCTATGTATATTATATCTTTATAAAATATGGTAGCATATGTGTTTATTACTTATTATGTATAAGTTATTTTTCTATAAAGTTTTATTAAAATCCGTTCAATAGTTTTTGTGTGAAAGAGTAACAAACTTACGTCCGACATCGATACGACAAATTTTCGCTTTTATAATATAAAATATTAGTAGGATGGGATAAACAAACAAACTGTGTACCAAAAAAGCATCAAAAACTGCGAAGAAACCAACAGTCATAAAGACAGACACATGCTTCAATTCAATTCTAATGTTAATGGCTTCAAAACCACATTCTTTATATCAGGAATACGTAGGGTAAAGAAAATGTCACTTTCGGCACTTTAAAAAATGTTTGTAGTATTTTAGATAAAGCGTGATTGCTGTGTATTATTCCTTTCTTATTTGGCAAGGTCCAAACTAAAAAGTTTAAAAAAAAAATTGTTTTCTACGCGATATCTATATAAATAGAAAAACGAAAACATATATATCCCACGGGAACCGTATATTTTTCCGGGATAAAAAGTAGTCTGTGTTATTCCAGACTATAATTAATCTATTTCTGTGCCAAATTTCATCCAGATCCGTTTAACCGTGCTGGCGTGAAAGAGTAACAAACATCCATCCATCCTCACAAACTTTCACATTTATAATATTTATACAGATTTTTTGGTATTTTTTGTTCTGAATTAAAAACAAACACAAAATCGACGTTAAAGATGGAATTACTAGTTTAAAATGACTGCCAATACGTCATATATTCATCACAGATCCAGCTATAATAAAGTATGTTAGCTACAGCTCACGTCTAAATTAAACAAGGTAGATTATCATCATTAATTAGATATTCGATATAGAGGGTCGAGAGGGAGGGTTAGTTCTCCCAACGGAGGCTACTCGTGTATCATAAATATTCGTACGAGCTAACAATAAACATGTCATTTTAATATATTTTTTCATGTTCATCTAGTTTATCACTTCCTATTTTATTTGTTCTTAACAACAAATAATTTATCATTACATATATTACATTGTAAGTATAAAACCGGTCAAGTGCAAGTCGGTTTCGCACACGAAGGGTTTCGTATCATCGTACAAGATAATATAACATTAAGGACTTTTTTTTTGTTGCATGGCGCCCTTTTTGAAATTTGCCATCTTGGTTTTTTTTATTATTTATTGTTAGAAATACTCGTAGAAATGCACACTCTGTGAAAATTCCAACTTATACGGTTTATGAGATACAGCCCGCTGACCGACAGATGGATGGACAGCGGGAGGCTTAGTAATTAGGAACCGGTTATTACCCTTAGGGTACGGAACCTTAAAAAACACGTACATGCTATTAAATATCTTTTTTACTGGAGTGGCAGGCGTGTTAATAGCCGTGCCCTCTTTGCGGTGTGGGAACAAAAGTTACGGTCCAGCGCGTGGAGATGCGTAGACCCAACACTGTCCTTAAAAATCCTTAAAAACGTATCTGGTGGATGATGTAATAGCTTACAACTATGCGGGATAAAAGCAAGTCGCGTACCTGGTGCAGCTCGCTGGTCTTCTTGGTGGCCACCATGACAGCTCACTAGTACTTCACCGTGGATAAGTATGCGTTAGGAGAGCAATATGAGTCGGGAGAAAAAAACAGTGCCCGCCGCACTATGGGAAAATCGCGTATGTTTCGTCTCAAAACTCCGTATCTCAGTTGTTTCAAAACTAAATGAGCTGTAATTTTGCACACATATACTTGTATGTACAAAGTTTAATTGAAATAATTTTGATTTTTAAAAATTCTGTTTATTAATTAATTTAAGAAATAAATCTTAAAAAAATACATGCATTCATATCATTAATATTACTCATCACTGTAATGAACTTTTTATCAATTTGACCTTAATAGATAACAAATGATTTTATGAGAAATAAAAAGAAATTAAAAAAATAATGATTTTTACCTCGCGATATGTTTTGACACCGTGACAAAAAGGTGCAAATATGTGCAATTCTTTTTTTTCTCCTTGCGTTAGCTAATATATAAAGATCTTAATACAATAAATATCTCGACAGCGGCAAGCAGCGGTAATGGGTAAAAGTCTCTTTAAAAAAAATTAACCCTAAAAATATACCATATTAAACTATATTGGTTAATTTTACTTTATCAAACTAATATATATAATACTAATTACGAAACGTTAAGAGGAGATTATAAGCATTTAAAAAATGTATAATACTTATACATTTATATCAAAAACTTTCGAGTATTGTGGCGTTGAATTGTAGTAACGCATTGAGTCAAAATTACGTTATTGAACATGAGTTAGCTTTGAAGCCTATTTATATACATTATAACAAAAATAAAATAAAAATAGGATAAAGAAAGCTTATTTATTAGACTATATTAATTTATTATTTTTATTGCATAACAATTGTCGGTATAACCGCGCCAATTAGAATACGGGCGAGTAGCGCCGCCTGCGGGATTGCGACTGCAACCCGCAAGTCGAATGCTATAGATCATCCTCACCAAAAACATTAAAAAAGACAATCCAAGGCCAGTGCTTGCCACACCGTTTACAATTACTCTAGCGTTTGTTATTTTGTTAAATTATATTGTATTGTAGGTATAAATTACATATTTTAACTACATATTTATTTGTACAATAATTTTACCCGCGTTAAATTTGTTTGAATAATATTAAAAATAAATTGAATAAATATAAACATCAGTTTTACAATAATGTATGGAAGTCTGCCCGATTTGTTGACATTTGTGCTGTTGACATTACTGCTCTGTGCGTAGTAGCATGATGATATATAGCGTATATAGCCTTTATCAATGAACGGGCTATCTAATGCAAAAAGAATTTTTCTATTCGCATTAGTAGTTCCTGAGATTAGCGCGTTCAAACAAACAAACAAACAATTTACTAACTCTGTCTCTTTATAATATTAGTATTGATTATTTATTTAGTAGGTACTTAAGTAACTGATTGATGATGTGCATAATATTAGGGATTTGGTATTTGCTAAGCTTATTAGCAAATAATTTAGTACTAGAATAATATTATGTTATCTATACTATAATAATCAATTACTATAATAAAGCAGTAACTTAGCAAAATCTGTACATGAAATATTTTTTTAAAAACAATGACTACGAAGTATTATACACAATATAGACCCCAAAACAATAGTTATTAATTTTTTTTCTGTTTGTCTGTTTGTGTGTGCGCGTTTTACGCAAAAAGTGATAAACCGATTTCAACGTGGTGAAATGATAACTTTATTACTCGAGTCAACATTTAGGATACCTTTTACTTCAGGAAAATCTTTCTTTCCCATGGGAATACACAAAAACTGGTTTTATCAAGTTCTCCTTAAAAACCATCCGCTGGCTAAACCTTAAGAGATCCCGTATATCAAAACAATGTACTAAAAAAATGTAGTTCTTAAAAAGGTCTACAGAAAAGATTTACATTATTTATCGTTTAAACTATGTGTTGTTATCTATACTAATATTATAAATTATAAATTATAAAGAGGTAAAGTTTGTGAATTTGTTTATAGGAAGTAATCTCTGGAACTACTGAATCGATTTATATAAATTTTGGTATGAAGATAATAGCCAGTAATTCAGGCCCGACATTTTCGATATAGTGAAACCTTAGAAATCCTGGCACATTAATACATATTTTGTTGGACTTGGATATTATATTACTTGCTAGAGTTTATAGAATGTTCTAGCAATAGGGTTACGAATTATTGAATTTATTGGTAACACCATTTAAATTATGTATTGAGATTTCTCAAACTTTATCCACTGTTTATTTTCATATAGATCACAGAAATTAACATATTTTTTTTTAATTTTCTAAAAATTTATATACTTTTGGTTCAGTTTGTAGTGTACTCTACTTGCTGTGCCAACGGTCGCGGGTTCGATTTCTACTGGGGGCATTCATTTGTGTGATAAGCACGAATGTTTGTACTCCAGTCTTGGGTGTTTATATTTTTTATATGTATGTATTTAAAGTTATATATGTGTAGTGTATCAACTATCTGGCATCCACAACACAAGCCTCGTGTCTTACAAAGGAACTAGATGGTGCTGTGTATTAATGTCTTAATACATTTATTTATTTATAAGGAATGGCATAAGAAACGTGCACTAGAAAAACAAAAAGATGAAGAATCCTTTGAATTTCAACGAAAACAACGCCAAATAGCCCGAAAGCGCCACAGAGCTGAGTTAATGGTGCCGCATTTACACCATCTTAACTTCGTGCTATACTGGCCTCACGCTGTCCGCGCGCACCCGGAATTGTACGAACGATGGGATGAAAACAGTTAAGTGTTCAAATCAAATCAAAATATTTTATTCAGCATTAAATTATTACAATTTTTTACTGAACGTCATGAGTCTACTACCTTTCACTTTTTAACTAAATAGTTATTGAGAAAACTTAAGAAATAGAAATTATTTGGACTACTACCTTACTAATATAAATGCGAAAGTTTGGATAGATGGATGTTTGTTACTTAATCACGCCAGAACGGTTGAACGGATCTGGATGAAAGGCGTAGATATAGATTATAGTCTGGAATAGTACATATTATCCCGGAAAAATGTACGGTTCCCGTGGGATAGATTGGTTTTTATTTTTCATTAGCGACGAACCCTGGGCCGCTAGTTATACATAAATACGAAAGTTTGTATGTGTGTATAATGTATATTTTATTTACTTGAAGGAGTAAGTAAAATAAAAAGTAAAAGTAAAACAAAAACTTTTTAGTATTTCGTGTCAATGGGCTAATTCTTATATTTAATACCTTTGCTGTATTATCTTGTTTCATTTCCTCACATTCAAAGGATTACTGGAAGAGTTCGCTTAAAGAGATAAGGTATCCTTTGTTCACATTTTGTATTTCTTAAAAGCATTTTTAAGCTGCAAGAGACGTATATATTACATTATCTAGATACTTCACCTAGGTGTGTGGAAGTGTGCTTTGTACGAGAGTAGATAGAAAGACTAATACGTGTACTGGACTTAATACTTTTGTAGAATACGCGAATATTTGACATCCATGTCCATACTAATATTATAAATGTGAAACTGTGTGTGTGTGTTTGTTTGTTTGTTTTTTTATTTGTCCTTCTTTCACGTCGAAAAGCAGTGATGGATTGGCGTGATTTTTTGTGTGGAGATAGTTGGAGGGCGGGAGAGTGACATAGGCTACTTTTCACAGCGGGAGATTATCGAATTCCCACGGGAATACACGTTATAATACAATCCAGAAAAATATTTAGTTATATATAAATTTAGTTTTAGCGCGAGCGAAGCTGCGGTTTCTGCTAGTTTTAAATAAAACCATATTTTCGAGATAGAGAGAGAGAGACGAAACATCGGGAACCAAAAATCAAAATAAATCCGTGAAAGAATCCGAAAACATAGTTTTATATAAAATCTACTCGACAGTTTAAAATAGATTTAAGCTATTAAAACAATAAAATGATTTAGATTTCATCAATATTTTAAAGCTTAATTTGGGTCCTAACTTCGTTAAATCCTAACGATTTTTACTTTAATGTTTCGATCAGTTTGCTAGGTTTTACCGCTTATTTTGTAGAGAAGAAAAACAAAAAAAAAATTATGAAGTGTTCAATAATATTTAGAAAAGAAAACCAAAATAATCTAATTATTTATAACTACTACTGAGTGCTTCGTAACACAAAAAACAGTAACTATTTAAGCCTAACCCGGGATTAAAATCCATTACTTATCTGCATACATAGATATAAGCTATTATACCAATGCAACATGCATTTAAATAGGTTCAGCAGTTCCAACACTACCTGTAACAAACCGACGTTAATTTTCTTCAACAGATATAATAATGATTGGTCGTGAAGATATATATTTGACTAAGGAAATGGCGGAAGATGTGTTTTATGCAGGCGATGCTCCCCTAAATGAAGCATCTCTATATATGTTACTTTCTGGTCCAGCGCTAGCTATATGTTTTAGATTGCTCGATTTGGATAAGCATTTTGTTTGTTAGTATTTTGTATCAAAGTTATTCTAGTTAGTAGGCTTCACTCACGTGATATAAAGCCTTTAGTTAAGTAATTATTCATGGATCTTAGAAAATACGTCATGCTAGAAGAAGAAAATTGTATTGAAATGATAAATTCAATCGTTATGTCATAGAATAAATACATATCCATTACTATCCGTTTTAACGTACCTAATAAATGTGAAAGTGTTTGTCGTGTTTGTTTGTTTGTCCTTCTTTCACATCGACACGCAACGACGGATTGGCGTAATTTTTATTGTATTAGTGAGGGCTAGATCACTATCTATATATGCGATCTATGACACTTCATAGGCACATAGGCTACTTTTTACTACGGGAGATTATCTTATTTCCATGAGGAAACACGTTATAATACAATCCACAACCCACGGACGAACCTGAGCGAAGCGAGGTTGAGTCGCTAGTAATATATTCAGCGCTGGATTTACACTAGGGGCACTCGGGGCTAGTGCCAGGGCGGCAAATTATTTTGGGCGACAAAATTTGGAGGGCGGAAAAAAATGTTGTTCGCGTAATCGAAAATGCTTTTTTTTATTTTCCTAAACATGAAAAATAAACAAAGATTAACTAGGTACATTTTTCGAAAAAGTGATATCATTTATAAATATTATTTTTGCATTTTCTCAAAAAAAAAATTTTTTTTAACTTTCAACATTTTATTCAAAATTTTGATAATAGGGTGGTTTTTACAGTTTTTACAGTGGCCAGGGGCGGCGCCAAGGTCAAATCCGGCACTGAATATATTATATTTTTTGAAATTAGCTAACACTTAAGTATCTGCAAAATTTCATCAAAATCCGTAACATACACAAATACATAATCTCTCTTTCTAATGATGAAAACCATATCAAAATCCGTTTAGTATATTTATTCTGGGATTAGATCGTTTAATTCAAACGTAAACTCAGCGGGGACTTTGATTTGTAATATGAATATTGTATTGTGATTTGTGAGAAATCGAAACAAATTATTACTATTAAGATTATTAATACGTCTCATTTTTTTCTTTAGCTTTGGTACGTAAAATTCTATATGAAGAAATCCCATCATTGGATGAAAACAAATCTTCGGATAGCCAGAGTAATAAAACTGCATTTGATATGTACAAGACTTATAGTCCAACTAGGGAGGATGTTTGGAAAAAACGTCGGGAAGATAAGTTGAGGAAAAGAGTAAGTATTTTTAATAAATTATGTTTAAAAGCTGTATTTAGTTAAAAAATATATATAAGATCATCGATAAAATAATCTATACAAATAAAAAAAAATGAGGTGTCTGTTTGTAATGTCAAAATAACAGCTTTTTACTCAATAAATATGAAAGTATATACAGTACTTATATGAAAAAAAAATTTTTTTTTCTCTGTCCGTCTGTCCGTTTGTTCCGGCTTATCTCAGAAACGGCTGGACCGATTTTGATAGCACTTTCACTGGCCGATAGTTGATGTTATAAGGAATAACTTAAGCTACTTTTGTTTTAGAAATAGAATTAAGGTGAATAATCAAGCAAGGGTGCCTAAGCTTAAGAAATTTTACTACTAACCATTGAAGTGTTGCCCTAATAATTTATTGGTTGTATTACGATGGTTTAATATATTAATGCACTGGCAAACCCGATTTAAAATACAATGACATTATAAAATATTAGCGATTTACTTCGTTCAGGTGCGTTGTATGGTGGTGACATTAAATTTCCAAAATATACCTATCATTTTTAGGAAGAGGATGTGGTACGCCCATTGTTTCTTAAAAGCTTACGTTTAATTAGTCTTTGAGTGCATATTTGAAAAACCTTGTAATTTTTATAAGTCTATATATCTATATTATCAGAGCCACTCAATCTGCAGCCGTACGTACTGGGTACTAGAGCAAAGAGGCATCAAAATATTATACTAATACGAGTATATAGGTGCCACCTTAACTCTTACTATTAACTCTTTACTCGTTTTTTCTAGCTCATCTTCAATCTCTGTACCTATAATTTTATCTATAATTTTATCCAAATCTGTTCAGCCATTTCTTTGTGAAAGTGTAACAAACATGCACACATACACACACAAGCAAATAGAGTAGTAGTGTTTTATTAGGAAGAAGTAAAAGAACAACGAGCTAGAAGATTATCAGAGATGCAACGTTTAGCAAGGCAAGCTATTGAAGATGCTGTTCTAGCAAAGAGAGCTCTAAAGGAGCAGCGAAAGCTTGAACTTCTTAAAGCCGGAGTATGTATCTATTATTTCTAAAGTACAGTTTATGGTAGTGATGTACTACTGTCAAACCCATGCTTTGCTTATAGGCGATAGGTTATATATATGTATATAAAAGAAAATGACTATATACTTATTTTTAAATTTATATACGTATTGTTTTTTTTTATTTATAATTTTGTATGGTTAGAATAATAAAAGACGTTGCACAAAAAGAAATAAATAAAGAAACTTAATTTTGTAATTATAATGATTTTTTATCTATTTTTCTAGCTTTATGCAACTCGGATACGTCCCATTGTCCATTCATTTTGGTTTGAAAACAAACAAACATATATACACATGTCCACACACACACGTACATAAAAAAAAACCACCCACCAACTCCATCTAGTTCCATTGTAAAGTACGAGGCATGTGTTATGGATACCAGATAGTCCAGATCATTATACATATATAAATTTAAATACATACATATTATAAATATAAACACTAATGACTGGAGTACAAATATTCGTGCTCATCACACAAATGAATGCCCCCAGCGGGACTCGAACCCGCGACCGATGGCACAGCAAGTAGGCTCACCACAAACTGAGCCAAACTTTTGCTCCTAAATATCCGTGGTGTGATGTTAGATAGCCTATAACCTTTTATGAACAATGAACAAACTATTGATTATTATCTTTAGCTTTATAATATTACTTAACATACATAATCATTTCTTTCTTTACGTTTTATGTGAATTAAAAACACTCACTTATATAATAAATATAAAGGTACTTTATATACGAATTACTAATATTCCATATTCTATATAGAATTTAACAGCTTTAGACAGGCTCCGCCAAGAACCTGAAGATGATAAGGTGGATATAGTTGTTCCAGAGGTAAGTCAGTGACCATGTAGTACATTAGATATTAGTGTTATTTTTTTGAAAATAATATAGGAAGTTTTATAAATTTTACCTTTAGAGTGGGTCCGTTTTTTTCCAGTTGTTCTTTCAATTATTATAATAATAATTTTCTTCTGACTGATTTCGTCCAAGAAATACTCATAAGATATTAAAACGTGTTTGCACTCTCAATTCCATTCATTTTCAAAGTCTTAAGGGATAATACTTCCATACGACCAGTGACAGATCAGGCACAGGAGATGGCTTTACGTGGTCTCCGGGGCTTGAGGGTTTAACATTACTTTTTAACGCTAGTCTGCTGCTGATCTGGTATTCGAACCCAAGACATCTGAACCAGAATCTGCAGTTGTACATGCTAGCCACTTGATATACGACGAGGTAGTTAAAAACCAATAGTACACACTACACGATTAACTCGTCATCGGGACTGTTATATAAATCTCGCAGCTAGCAAAACCGTTTCAAAATTTCTACGACATAAAATATATAAATTAAATGACATAATAATCATTTCAAGTAACACTATTTTTTCGATTTTTTTCGCGAATTTGTTTTGATTTTTAGTTTCCGACGTTTCGAATGTTTTACAACAATCATGGTCAGGGGAGAAACATATTATGTACAAAATGATTTCGAAAATACAATAGGTACCAAAAAATCAAAATGAGAAAATATCCGAAAAGATAGATTCGCGTAAATCTAAGGATTATAACAGTAATATTAAAACATATAATTAATTATTATGTAACTAAATGACAGGAGTTATCTGATGAAGAAGAAGAAATAAGTGAAGAAGAAGACGAAAATGAATACTTTCCACCACCAGGTCTTCTTATACCAGGGTTCTATTCCCCGCCTAATGATATTGCAAAGGCTAATGGACTTGCAATTTTATTTCCTAATGTACGTCATTCGTACTACTACGTATATATAATATTTAATATGTTTATGGTTATTTTTGCACTATACTTACAGCGCGTTCACACGCTGCCGAACGTTTACTGAAACGGTTTTCTTATACAGTTTCCAGTGGTCCATGCACATATTGTGGTTGTATTCACACCTTACGACAAAACCTGGTACGGTTAAAAAACAATTCATGTATCCGCAAATCGTATACGAAAACCGATACGGTAAACCGATATGAATCGGAATGGAAACCGAATTAAAATACATATTAACGTGAACTAAACACATGCACACGTTTTTTGCGTCAAATCGTATACGAACACCGATTCGATAAAACCATAAAGGTATTTATCTTTAAATAACAATGACATGAATTCCATGTGTATTAATATTATAGAGGTCAGATTTTTTTGTTTGTTTGTTTATATCGAATAAGCTCTGAAACTACTAAACCGATTTAAATGAAATTTGGTAAGAAGATAGTTTGAGACCCTGAAAAGGACATAAGATAGATTTATCTCGGAAATCATCCCTTAAAGGGGTGAAAATGGGGATGTTTGTATGGGGACGAACCCGAGCGAAGCGAGTGTCTCACACTCGCTTCGCTCATTCGCTAGTTAAATATATTCTTATGAATAAGTTTATGATGAATTGATTTTATTCTTTTAATTTACAATTTAAAAGCATACATTCAAAAACGAATTTTACATAATTTCTGCTGCAAGTGTATACCTACTACTAACTTATGATATGTCACGTTCAAAAGGCATTATGTTTTTTTTAGCTGGTACTAGAAAATGTTACTCCGGAACAGGAATTTCTTCCACCACACGTTTTGGTCATGCTCGATATAGCGAAGCGATATAAAGCTATAGACGCATTAGCAAAATATAAAAAGGAAATTATACATGTAAATATAATTCTAATAAATTACACAAAAAAAAACAAATTACAAAAAAGTCTTAAAAAAATAACTTTAATTTGAGAGTTTTCAATAAAAATAAAATCATAGGTAAGTTAACATGAATAAAACAATGAATCAACGAATAATAGTAAAAATGGCATAACATACTCGTACATATATAGGAGTACCTACAAGTAGAAAATGCAATGGTAACCAAAGACCATCATAGCATCGTTTTGCCTATTACGATGGAGGTAGCAGGTTCGATACGAGGCACTTAAAAATCTTTTCGTGCGCGAGTGTCCTTTTTAACATGATTACCTAGCAAGTGGTAATCGGCGAGGAAAAACATCGTAAGGACACCTCTATGTTTGAGAAAAAGCGACCAGATTCGGATAGATAGATATGTGAAGTAAATAATATTATATGCATATATCCCAACGAAACTATTATGTACTTTAAATTCAGGATTTTGTTTTGTTGTTCTTGCCAATCTTATATCTCTATCTTTCGTTTATATGTATCTTTCCTTATGAAATGTGCGCGAATTTTCTATACATTAAAGAATTAGTCATTGGTACAAAACTAATGGCTGCCTGCGGCTTCGCTCGCGTCGCAAACGTGGTAATGATGCTTATGTCAAATTTTCGTCAAAATCTGTTCAGCGGTTTCAGCGTGAAAAGTTTACAGACAGATTTACTTTCACTTTTATAACATTACTACGGATGTTTAGTGATGGAGTTAAATTAACTTGCAGATGGGAATTTTCCAAGCAAAAAATCTGGAGGATGCTGCACATCTCGCGTACAGTGTTAAACAATTTGAGACTATGAAGCAAATACATAACTTGTTAGTTATAATATTATTTAATATACATTAAAATAACAACAAAATGCACTAAATTTAAACGGTTCTTATATAGTGTAGGATCACTATAAATAAAACTTCGAGATATTCCTTGCTTATATTCTTATATTCAGTAGGTACTTTTATAATCGTCAGTGAGTTACATAATTTATAAACATGATTTTCAGTATTACAAACAATTCGTGACTAGCCACTATGGTGGTACCGACATCTCTGTGCAAAAGCGCGGGAAAACAAATGAATATCCGCGCCCTTTTTTATTTTTTTTTAAAACACATTCCTATCGGCCAAGGTCACATAACTAAATGCCTTATACATAAGTCATTACAAATTAATCAAATATATTATTTTCTATTAAAATGCTCATTATATAAAAATGCAACCTTATGGTAACTTAGGTACTTTAATTAGCATTGTAAATTGTACGTATCCTTATCGGTTGAAATCCGAGATTATGAAGTCTGCATCTGTATCCTAAAATTTTTAGATAGATTTATTGTAATATTTATTTATAACAAAATATTTTTTTAACTATTAGTTAAAATTTAACAATCAATTAAACCAAATGTTATAGTTAATCATTTTATTTTGT
Source organism: Brenthis ino (assembly GCA_921882275.1). Taxonomy (NCBI): domain Eukaryota; kingdom Metazoa; phylum Arthropoda; class Insecta; order Lepidoptera; family Nymphalidae; genus Brenthis; species Brenthis ino. Next base: position 8,835,272 of record OV170221.1, read on the forward strand.
AAGCTTTTCAATAACTAGCAAAGTAGTTAAAACTTATGATTTCACATCAATCGAGATTGGACTGAAGTCATTTCGGTAGAACTTTTTATTTGACGATTTTTAATATTGAAATGGGTTAAATTATTTATATTTAGACACGGTAGATGGCGCTGTTCGTGATCCACAAAATATATATTTTTAACTTTCTAACCAAATTAGGCATATGGCATAACAGCGTGTGCCTACCGGGTTCGCTAGTATAATATAAAAAATGTGCGTGTGTGTTAAATTCACACATGGTACAAATGAAACTATAGTATTATATATTTCTCAGACAATAACAACGGTTACCATGGCAACATGATAATGTATTCTATCTCATTCTCTCGCCGGCTTAATCCTATATTGTATTATTATTATATAATATGTCTTATTGTATTATATTTATATGTTTGTCTCTTTCTCAGACCGCCTTTCCGTTACATCGAGTTTCAAATCACAACGATTCTAAAGAAGTTTCACTTCAAAAAATATTAATTAATAAATGTCTTTAAAGGGATCATTTAAAACTGGCTTTCATGGTGTCAACGAAAAGTGATCTAGCCCTGTTGGAGCTAACCGATATAGGGCCAGTACATGTGAGCAGAGACGAAAGAATTGGTGAAGTAGAATGCGCAATGTTGTTTAGCGTAGATTATGGTGATAATTATCCAGAATTTGACGATTTTAAATAAAATGCTGTATTATTTTGTTAAAAATAAATGTTAAAAAAATTTATACATTTATTATCGAAATAGCGACTCACCCTCGCTTCGCTCGGGTTCGTCCCTGCTTGATTCCCCATACAAATTTTTATCCCCATTTTCACCCCCTTAAGGGATTATTTCCGGGATAAAAAGTATCAACCTATCTTCTTCCAAATTTCATCTAAATGAGTTCTGTAGATTCAGAAATTACTCTACAACGTCACAAACTTACAAACTTTACCTCTTTATATTAAGTATAGATTAACTGTTAATATGGAACAGATAGATTATATAGTATATACATAGGTATAAATTTAAATACATACATATTATAAATATAACACCCATCACTGGAGTACAAACATTCGTACTCATCACAAAAGTGAATGCCCCCAGCGGGACTCGAACCCGCGATCGTTGACACAGCAAGTAGGGTCCCCCATTCGGTTGGACCTGGGCGGTATACCATGCGGGATGCCCCTGATACTTCTATTATAGTAGTGAACCGTGGGAGAATACTCATACTGTTGTTGATCTACCTCGGCAGGCCTGCCGTCCGGTCGTCGTACTGGACTACGTAAGCGATTGCGCGACGCCAAATTAAGAGGTTCCGTTGGATTTTAGTCGTAATACCTACTGGCTTTTCTGTATGTTTGGAGGTCGTATGAGTTAACCTTTAACAACGTTAAGAAAAACTATAAACTGTTCATTTGGCTAACATATTCTGTAACTTAAAAAAGAAAACAAGATCGAAATTGAGTACCTACTTATTTTCAAAGTCGGTCAATAGCCATATTAAAAGAGCACAATGAGGTCCTATATGTATATTTTTTATCTTATTTTATCGTCATAAAAATATACATACTACTTGTGTGGTTAAATAGAATACAATATGTAACTTGATCTTGACACAATAGTATTATTCTAAGAAAGAAATAATATGTTTTTTATAAAATAGGTAACTCGCGCGACATGGTGTTATATCATATAAATTGTGTTATGTAATAAATTGATAAGCTTGATTTAATAAAAAGTTTATTTTCTTCTTTTTAGAGCATTAAAATAAAAGTACTATTAATTTATGTTTAGTAGATAGGTTGAGAGCTTGGAAAGGACATAGGGTATTTTTATCCCGGAAATCATCCCTTAAGGAGGTAAAATAGGGGATAAAAGTATGTATGGAACCTACCTTTTTAGAGATTTTTTTTGTAAATTTAGCGCGAGTGAAGCCGCGAGTTCTGCTAGCGTAAAATAATAACATTTTTGTCATTTTTAAAACATGAATTTCATACAAAATTATTATCACCAAAAATGTACAGATTTCATGATATTCTGTCCAAGATGCTTTTAATGAAATTTAACGCTTGATTTGATCCTTTTTCTATTTAATGCTAATAAATAAATTTAACATAAGCAATAGCCTTGAAAAGTAATAAAAAGATTTGGACTTTTATTTCAAACGACTTTACAATAAATAACAAAATATGGTGTACAACTGTAGGTTGTATTCAGCCCTTTTAACACCCCACTGCTGGGCACGGGCCTCCCTTCATACGAGGGGCATCAGGCCATAGTCCACCACGCTGGCCAAGTGCGGATTGGCGGACTTCATATGTCTTTCGAAAACTTGCTAGGTTTTCTCAGACCTGCAGGTTTCCTCACGATGTTTTCCTTCACTTGGTTTCCCAAGCGAGCGCGTTACCACTGGGCTACCACTGCCTATAACTGTAGGTTAAGTGGTTTTTTATGTATGGACTAGCGACTCACCCTCTCTCCGCTCGAGTTCGTCCTTAGATACGTTTTAACGGTTACTATAGATTTCTCAGAGATGAGATATTTTTCAACCGACTTCAAAAAGGAGGAGGTTCTCAATTCGACTGTATGTTTTTTTTTTTTTTTTATGTTTGTTACCTCAGAACTCCGTCATTTATTAACCGATTTGGACAATTTTTGTTTTGTTTGAAAGGGTATACTTCCAGATTGGTCCCATTTAAATTTCAAAAAAAAAATCCACCCCTAAGGGTGGAAAAACAACTAATAATGAATTTAACCTACTTCTAATTGTCATATTGACTTGAAACTTTGCAAGTATTTCTATTTCCGTTGATAGTACAGTGGTTCGGTGTTGTTGACCTGATCTGATGGCAAGGCTAGAAGGTGGATAGGTGGAACTCTTCAACGGCTAATAGTAGATACTTTGAGTTTGGGCTTATTTTGTTTGATTTGACAAGCCTAACACGTTAGAATCCTTACTTTGCTACTACTGTCTACACTAAAAAGGGAAAAATAAAAACTTTTTAACAAAAAAATAAAAACCGACTTCAAACAAAAGCACTAAACAGTAAAAAATAACTGATTGGTAGTTTTCATTTACCATACATACCTAATCAAATATTTTCGAAGTCGGTGTGCTTTGGCTTAGTAATTAAAGCCTACCTATTAAATACATACCTAATCAAATATTTTCGAAATCGGTGCCAGCCCATACAAAGCAAAGCACACCGACTTCGAAAATATTTGATTAGGTATGTATGGTAAATGAAAACTACCAATCAGTTATTTTTTACTGTTTAGTGCTTTTGTTTGAAGTCGGTTTTTATTTTTTTGTTAAAAAGTTTTTATTCATAGTAAAAAGTATCCTATATGTTGATTCAGATAACCATCTATCACCATACCAAATTTCATCAAAATCCCTCCAGTGGTTTTTCCGTGATGCGGTAACAGACAGACAGAGAAAAAGTCTAAAAACTATAGATTCGGCTTCCGTATCGATAAGAATGACTATTTCAATAAGATTTTCCAAAAAAATATTTAATGTACAGATTCAGCTTAGTTACAATTTTATTATATGTATAGATTTTCACTGAACAAAAAATTATTTACTTTGAAAAGGTTTTAGTTTAGTAAAAATAGTTTATCAAAATAAAAAAAATGATTAATATTCTTATCATACTTCAGGGTACTTTCGATTTTAATATGCATTTTATTTTTTAACAAAAAATGATATAACATTAAAAAAGTAAATACTCTTTATTTAATAACTATTTATTTAAAAATAATGAAAATAAACACATTAGTATGGAGTCTTTACAAAAATTATAAAAAATTTCAAATTATATAAAAAATATTTCGTATACGAACAAGATGCTTACAAAATATTGTTTGTATTATTTGAGGCTTCTTGTTTCTTCGCCTCTTGCAGAATGAACCGCCAGATATATTTTTTCAAATAATGAGTTTGGTCTTGCACTGCTTCTAGAATCTTCTGACTTGTAATCAAAAGCCGTTCATCCGTCTCATAATTTGCATAATAATAATTTTCCATCTTTTCTGTCGTCTTTTGATTACAAGGGATTCCATCAATGGAATGACCGGTAATAGACGCGTTGAGTACTGTGGGGTTCATTTTGGAATATCCATTATTGTAGTCATTCAAGGCTTTAGCTAACCATGGACATGATAGGTCATTACCATCTAAAAACACTTTTAAGTTATATTTATGATTTAACCAAATGTTATGGTCAATATATGCTAGACCATTATAGCGTAGTGAGAGTGTACTGAGAAGTTTCAGGTCCATAAACACCCTAGAATCTAACTCTTTTATTTGGTTGTACGAAAGATCTAGGTTGAGAAGCGCTGTTAAACTTCGGAATACACCGTATTCTATCATTTTTAGCTGATTATGTGACAATCTCAATGTTTTCAAATGGCTTACCCGATGAAACGCAGAAGGAGCGATTCTTTGAATATGATTATTACTTAAATCCAAATAGCTCAATGTGTTGGGCAATTGTAAAGAAGATTCATCTAATTCTTGTATAAAATTGTGAGTCATGTCAAGTCTCGTTAGATCTCGTTGGTCTGTCAATTTTATAAGAAATGCATCTGTTATATTGTTTGAACTAAGTATAAGGTCTCTAAGACCTATTGCCTCATTAAAAGGTATGCTTAAGGCTGATAATCCATTGTTAGATAAATCCAGTACCCCTCCATCAGGATGGAAAATTATGCGTAAACTATGAAGCTCAGCGATTTCGTTATGAGTCATGTTGATATATTTAATCGTGTTGCTATTAGTGAGAGATTGGTCAGGGAAATAGTCCATAAAGTTGTGGGATAAATCTAAATTTTGTAAATTGTGCATTAACGCAAAACTTTCGTAGCGTAAACTGGTCAAATAATTGCAGCTTAGATTTAGATACTTAACAGACATCAAGTCTTTTGAATCAACGTGAAATGATAATAATTTATTATTAGACAAATCTAAGGAAACTAGTTGACCAATATATTGAAAGGCATTATATTCGATATGACTAATATTATTTTTGGATAGGTCAAGCTCGGTTAATATTTCGATTGGGTGTTGTTGTATGTCTCTTTTCGTTTGGTTTACTGTCTTTTCAAAAAGGTAAAATGTGGAGTTTGGTATGACACTGATAAAGTTATCAGAAATAATAATTCTGCAAATCGAATGATTTCTAAAGTGATCCCAATGTCTCAAAAAGAAAATTGGTTTCATATTCTGTATTTGATTATTCGATATATCAAAAGTTTGCAAATGATTAATTGTTTTCAATGATTCCATACCAATATAAAAAATTTGATTATGACTCAGATACAAATGTCTCAAATTTGTTAAATTATTCATAGCCCCGTTAATGTCTTTAATATTATTGTTGTTGAGTTTAAGTATGTGTAAGTTTGTTAAGTTCAAAAATGGCTCTTCGCTTAGTTCTGTAATGAGATTATAAGATAAGTCGAGTTCTACAAGGCTGGTTAGTTCATCAAATGTGCCGCCTGGAACTTCCTCAATTAAATTATGTGCTAATGATAGTTTACGCATTTTGTGTTGGTGAGTATCAAATTGAAAGAGATCTTCAATATCTGATAAGAAATTGTGAGATAGATCTAAAGTTTCCAAATACATGAGATTACCAAATGGCCTACCGTTAATTTTTTTTATATAACAGTTGGTAAGGAATAAGTGTTCTAGGAAATACATGGTATTTAAGAATAATAGTGAAGTTTCTGGCCAGTTTGCAGAAATTGTAAGTGTGGTGATCTTAGAAAGAAATTCTTCATCAGCTGTTGTATGAAAATTGTCATTAGCGTTGCGAAGTGCTACCTTGATCTTAACGTCGTAGTTTGGAGATCCTGTGCATTGTTTGTCGAGTTTCACATCTTTTATGGTTTCTGAGCACTGTATTCGATAAGAACAATATCCAATGCTGTGAATTTGTTCTAATGGACAATCGCAGGACACCCGTGATATGACCAGCAAAATAACCAATGGTATTAGTTCTGAAAAGGCGAGAAATTTAAATTAAAGTCACATATGTAAATAGATAGCAAATAAATTTAATATTTTCTCTCATATAGTATTTTTATATATGAAGCAAACAGTGTTACTTCTGTTTTTGAAAAATGTTAGTACCTTGTGAAAAAGTTTAAATAAGTGTGGGTATGCTATTACATAAGTAGTTCATAGGTCTTAATTTTTTATTAAAAGATTATTTAATCCTCCTTCCTGTTCCTGTCCTGTATTTTTAAATACATTTTGAACCACTTTTATGTAGTAATAGTGGTTGGTTGATGGTTAAAAAATGGTTTCAATCTATCAAAATGTAAATTTCTTCGTATTTGTGCGTTTATTTAATCGTGCATCTTTTAAAAATATCTAGACGTATTTCTATGAGTTTTTTTAAGAATTTATGTCGAAATAAAGCAAATTAGCTTAATTGGGACATATTTAACCAGATAAATTTCAAGGCATTAGGAAGTCTGCTGACTTTTGGTGATAACGTCTCGTTTGCCATACATATAATTCAAGACATTAAAGCAAATATAGTGTAATACAAAACTTGATTTTAGGAACCTAAGGTTCCCGACTTTTTCTTTTAGTTTCATTTATTTGCATGATGAGCACGAATATTTGTACTCCAGTCATTTATAATATGTATGTATTTAAAGTTATATATGTGTAGTGTATCAACTATCCATTATCCATAGCACAAGCCTCGTAGCTTATCATGGTACAAGATGGTGCCGTAAGTTAATGTACCAACATTAAAAAAAATAATGTTATAAGTACTGGCTTAAGGTTTAAAGAGTTTATTTTCAAACATCTACATACCTATCAAATAGTTTTGAAGAATAATTTTATGTCACAGATTTTTGGTTAATTATAGTACTACCAGAAAGTTATCAAATGAGTTCAAAATTGAAGCTTTTACTAGAAGAAAATTAAAAATGTTTTACTGTTATTTTCTTGCCACGATCTTTTTATCAGTTCGATAATAATCAAAATACTATATTTTTACCCAGATTCCTATGATTATAAAGGAAACCTTTTAAGGAAAAAGGAAAACGATTAGGCAATATTATAGATTAAAATCGACAATTAAGATTTAATTACACAGATTCAAACGGAGTTAATAATACCGTTTTAGCTTTCTTTTATAATAATATAATAATAATAATGCCCTCACGACTGATTTCGGCCACGGCGGCCAATCTCATTGAGACTAGCCAACTGTGCAGGAGATATTATAGTGCACAAGTGTACGCGCAGATACAAGTACACTCTCTATTCCTGTCACTCTCATACTCCGGTGGGACGACTACTCGACACGACTAGTGAGTGTTAAGGCGCAGGACCGACGGCTTAACATACTCTCCGAAGCACGGGGGTGAAACGACCAGCTTCACAACTCCGGGCTGTTAATGAGAATTTCTTGACAGAAATATTCAATAACTAAACTTGGCCCGACCCGGGAATCGAACCCAGGACCTCAGGATCTGTTACCGTGCATACTAGCCATTAGACCACCGAGGCAATATATTATGTATCTATGGAATAAAAATATCCCATTCAATAGGAAAATAAGTATTTCTAAAAATCATTGTTACAGTATTCGATTTAAATAGAATCCGATAAGAGCTGTTATGTATATTATGAATGGTTTCTATGAATCTTACCTTTCATTATGGTATCTGGCTGTTAGTCGTAGAAATCTGTAACATATAATTGATTTGGGTAAAATAAGGTAATTGACAGTTTGATACAATTTGGGAATAGGTATCTTGGAATAAATATCAATAGTTACATAATTATTATGTTTATGTAAGGGACTCTTTACAACTATAAAAATGAAAGGCTCAAGAGTCAAATGCCAAGTGATTTTATTATAAATACTTATAGTTTTTATTATAAATACTTATATAAGTCATTTTATTATAGATACTTATTGTACATGTGTGTGTGTCCCACACCACATTCCCCCCTTTTTTTAAAGAATTTTTATTATAATTTTAGGATAATACATATTAGGCTGATAAATATTTCATTACTCATTCTCATTTTTCTATGATATTTCTAAAAATAATAATTTATTACTATCGTATATTAAATGGTTAATGCAATGAAAAATAAAAATAAACTTAAAGCACCTTTACGGTATTTAAGTGCTAATGAAGTAGTATTTAATTACCTTAAGTATAATAATTATTTTTAATTACATTTTAAATAAATATTTAGTACTCATAACCTCAGGCCTAGTCTTAAATATTTTTAATATTAATTTAACTTAATCTAAACTCGACTTACGCTTGGCACTAAAATACGAACGCTGTTCTGTTCTTACTAAAGCACTAATGATGTGAAACTTTAAAAGTTTTAAAATTTATCTAATTGGAAAATTGAATGTAATAGTAAAATTTTTGAACTCTATATTTATATGAATAAATATTAATATTTTCATTTATTTCTTTAAATTATAGAATTATAAATATTAAAAAAAAGTTAGTTACCTGAGTTACGTATGAGTTCATGTGACTGCAAGCTAGCTTATCGCACAACAAACATAACCAAAGTCCAAAGTCGTGGGCATTATAAAATTTGATGCTCGCATCATTTGCTGACGCTACGAAATGGGATCACCGGTATTCTGTCATAGATAAATGAATGAACAGACGTTTTATTGAAGTGTTAAATTCTTTAGAATCGTTGTGATTTGAAACTCGATGAAATCAAAAAGTGACACTAAAAAGAGACAAACATATAAATATATAGGATTAAGCCGGCGAGAGAATGAGATAAAATACATTGCTATGTTGCCATGGTAACCGTTGTTATTGTACGACAAATATTATATTCTTTCCGTATATGATATTCTATAAATATATGATTTAATATGCCTAATAAGCCTTATTTAATTATTGATTTGTTTTAATTTAATTGCAATATTTTCCAAAGAAGTTTTACTTCAACCGCGCGTAAAGGTTACACGCACCCATTTTTTGGTCTCGTCTATCATTGTTCTAAATTTCATCCAAATCCGTCAAATTGTTTGAGTGTAAAGGAAATAAACATACACACACATTTGTCATATGATACACCAAAAGAATCTTGCATATTGTTTTGAGAAAATTGTTATACAAGTAATGAAACAAAAAGTATTATTGTAACAGGTTTTTGTAAAGCATTATCACTACATAGTATAAAACAAAGTCGCTTCCCGCTGTCTGTCTGTCCCTATGATGTTTAGATCTTTAAAACTACGCAACGGATTTTGATGCGAGTTTTTAATAGATAGAGTGATTCAAGAGGAAGGTAGTAAGACTAAGGTAGTATATATTTTTTTAAGTTTTTGTATACATTGGGTAAAATATAACGATATTTGTTGGAGGTGTCGAAAAAAAATAAGCTGTCTGGGAGCTTTCAACGAAAACGCTGCCTAAACCTTTGGAGATATAACAAAATAATGTATGGTGGAATTGTGTATCTTATATAGATCTACAGAAAAGTCCGCGATGGCATATGTCTATCTTTTAAGGAAAACATACTATATCCACTTTAATTTAAAATATACCAAGGGACGAACCCGAGCGAAGCGAGGGTGAGTCGCTAGTTGAATACAAATTTATTATTTTCGTTAAAAATGAAATCATATATAAATAAAATAATAATAATAATTTATTATTATTCCTTTTTATTTGAGTTCATTAGGTTTTTTATTTAACAAGCAGATTATTTTAATTGATCTGACACAATATTCTATGTTGTATATTATGATAATCTATCAAGCAAGAATGCTCCATACCTATATATATATATATATATATATATATATATATATATATATATATATATTCATATACTTTGATTAGTATACCTGCATGTCGGTGCAAAGTAGCGTTTATAGAATAGTACCTATTATATTTTGTTATTCATGTAAATGCTTAACTTCTTTATTATAACACTAGCAGAATCCGCGGATTCGCTCGCGTTAAAACTACAAAAAAAATCTTTGGCTTTATGTTATATATCGACTCATATTATATACCATATATAATATTGTTTTACAATAATGAATGGAAGTTTGCCTGATTGGGTGACATTTATGAGTAATACTATTCCGCTCCCTTGCGTAGTAGCATGATGATATATAGCCTATATATAGCCTTTAAAATAATTTTTCATATCGGATTAATACTTTCTGAGATTAACGCGTTCAAATAAACAAACAAACTCTGTCTCTTTATAATATTAAGTATAGATATCATACTAAGTTGTACATGTACTTTCATAGAACTTTGTCAAGCTATTCTCGATGGATGAGTATACAAAAAGGCTAATTGAAAAAACTTTAAATAGGATCCAGTTATAAATCACATCTATGAACAATTTTTTTTTAATATAAATATATATTTGTTGCGAGTTCTTAGTTATCTATATATATAAAATGCAAAATTGATTGACTGATGTATCAACGCACAGGCCAAACCCATAAGGCTAGAAAATTGAAATTTCGCACACGTATTCCTCATATGACGAAGGCATCTACTAAGAAAGGATTTTTCAAAATTTAATCCCCAGGGGGATGAAATAGGGGATAAAAGTTTGTATGAAACTTTTTATTCCTTGGACATATTTGCATGAAATTTCGTATGAATTGATTACGGCAAAAATAATGAGTTACGTATTTCAGCGTTTTCTTAAAGTCAACCCCTAAGAGGATAAAATAGGGGATGAAAGGTTTTATGAAACCCACTTTTTAGAGTTTTCTTCTAGTTTTAGTGCGAGCGAAGCCGCGAGTTCTGCTAGTTTTTAATAAAAGAAATGTAATACTCGTACAGAAGAAAAACATGGCTAAGTTTCACATCAATTGTCCGACTGATATGAACCGAGACTCGAACCTAGTACCTATATACCTAGACTATACATTACATCATACGAAAGAGATACCAAAGGTACCAAAATCTAAGAATATCATTGATGTTCATATTGAGCTTATATAATAATATGATTATTTGCACATTGCCAAACTCTAAACACTAAACAATCTTAATTTTTTATTAGTCTGTCTGCGGCTTAGGTACTAGTTTTTAACGTGATTTTCACCGGCGTTTACCTAACCAGGGTAGAAAAAGGTTCTTCAAGGATAAGGATAGAGAAGTATTTTCGAGTGCTTTCGTAGGTTTTTGTGGTTTTCGTTCGCAAAGTGGGCACTAGGTAAATAATAAATTATCTTATGATAGTTTGAACATCACAAGTCCTAATTAGCCAATACATAATTAATTTTTGCCCGCGGCTAAGACTACCACCTATTTTTATCTTTTATTAAAGCTATTTTTTTTCAAGACCACTGCGTGAAGAACAAACACACTTCCTCACTTACTAACTTTTAAAATCTATACATATAATAAAATTCTAACCAAGCCGAATCCGCACATTAAATATTTTTTGGAAAATCTTATTGAAATGAACATTATTATCGATACATAGGCCGAATCTATAGTTTCTAGAATTTTAGTCTGTATGTCTGTCTGTCTGTCTGTTACCGCATCACGGAAAAACCACTGGAGGGATTTTGATGAAATTTAGTATGGTGGTAGCTGGTTATCCGGGTCAACATATAGGATACTTTTTACCGCGGGAAAATCTCATTTCTGAGAAAAAATACAAAAACTGCATTGTAAGAAGAAAACCTAAGAATTTGCTACAATGCTAGTAATAATATAAAAATTACTAATTATATTTATATCCATAAACAAATGCTGATAATTGATATAAACACCGGCTTAGGCAAACAATACATCCTTGATTGTGATAACAGCGGATATATACGTGATACAACGATTCATGACAAAGTATCCCGTTCAGTTCATATTTTTATGATAATAGTACATTTATATTTTTATCTAATATCCGGTTGTCCCAGACGTCGATAGTTTTTTGAGCCCCATTTTTAATGGTTAAAATTAATTTAAGTATTTGTACTGTTAAAAAATATATAGGATGTGCTTTCTATATTTTTTCTAAAGTATCTGTAGTGGGTGAAAATAAATAATTTCAATATTATTTGACGTTAACCTCCTGGTTCTTTTGACAGATTCAATATCTACAATAGATATTGATAATAGAAAATTAATAATATATGGGAGGGGGGTGAATATTCTATTTAGAGAATATTTAAGATGTTTCAAAAAAATAAAAATAGCCGTTGTTTACAGTCTTTATAAGATTTTTGGAAAGTGTTTAATATAATTAATTATATGAAAAATGCAACAAAGGGCAGCATTCAGACATTAAATTTCAAGTTACTGACGTTTACTTTTTGAAGAAATGGTATTGAGAGATGGAATGGTGTGGAAACTAATGAATCCGCCTTTTTGTTTAAAATTTGATGAATGAGCCATTTTGTTAATCGACTTCCAAAAACGAGGAGGTTCTCAATTCGTCGGAATCTTTTTTTTAATGTATGTTCAACGATTACTCGAAGACGCCTGAATCGATTTGGAAAATTTTTGTTTTGTTTGAAAGGGTATACTTTCCAGGTAGTCCCATATAAAATTTTATCGAAATCGGTCGAGCGGTTTTAAAAACAAATTATTTAATCGAATATGTTATTAAAAACTTCCTACAAATTACCCGCTTATTACGTCTACACTAAAAATATAAAAATAAAAACTTAAAATAAAACCTACATCCAGGTACTAAAATGTAAAAAATAACTTAACGGGAGTTTTCATTTAGAATAGATACCTAATCAGATATTTTCGAAGTCGGTGCCAGCGGACAATATTTTAAGATATATGAATATCTAATAGGTAAATATGTATTTTACGTATCAAAATATATTAGATTTCCTATGCGTCGGCTGGCACCGACTTCGAAAATACTTTCGAAAGATCCGATTAAGTAGCACTACTGCATGATTAGTTACATAAATTTTATTATTATATAATATGTCTAATAAAACCAACCTTCAAACCTAAATAAAAGAAAGACGAATAGGAATGCAAGAGCACACAGTTAAAATACTTTTACTTGGGTAAAGTTACAAGGTAGTTACATTCTCCACTAATAATATTATAAACAGGCAAAGTGTAATTGTGAACAATCATTCTCTAATAATGGTAATGGTAGGGGTGCCCAAGAGGAGATTTTGTGCGTTACCTGAGCGCGTTAGATAATTATATGGCAGAAAGCTTGCACCCTGTAATATACCCCTACCATATATGAACCCTATATTCCTCCACCCCTCTACCCTCAACGCACCCATAGGGGCTGCCCTCAACGTACCCTCTATGGGTGCGTTGAGGGCAGCCCGTGAGATTAGTTAAAAAAAATCGATCCTCAGAAAAACTCGAACGCGTCAGATTAAGATTTTTTTTTTAACGTTGGGAAATGCATTTACGCACGACGTGTGGGACTCACCGGCGTAATACAGCCAGTACTACCCACTAAAACCCAACAAAACCATCCCCCGTCTTAATGGGGCGTCGCAGGATCGCTTACGCATTCAACTACGACGCCCCGACGGCAGGTCTGCCAAAGCAGACCACCACAACCATGGGGTTGCTCCAAGGTCCACTCTGCTATCAGAGAAGTACCAGGAGCAACCCGCAAGGTTCACCGCCCCCCGAAGAGGGCCACCTCCCACCGCCCACCGAAGTGGGCAACCTCCCTGTGCGTTTCTTAGCTTCGCTACTACTACTGAGCCCCCCCACCACGACAAGGTGAACGCACGTTGGGGGGGTTAAGATAAGGCAAGTTAAGTGCATGCAGAAAAGTATATATTTCAATAATCTGATAATTTAAGGAAATGGGTGTGTCACAAAGTTATAAAAAAAAACACGTTACTTCGAAATACTCGAGCGCGATTGTTTTTTTTAAGGGAATTCTTTCAGGATTACAAAAAAACATACAAACTGACGATTTTCATGGGGTGATGTAGCTAAAACCATCAATAAAGGATAAAGCGTACAGATGCTGAGAATTGTGTATTTCTCACTCCGCACCTCTCTTTCCTTCACACTTTTTCTCTATCTCTCTCTCTATTCTCTCTCGCACCGTCCCCACACTACCGTCTGCCGCCATGATGCCATCTCAACCGATCACAATAACGTGTTCGTTTTTTAAAGATGGGTTAATACCGATTTTTTTCAGAATTAGCTAATATTAATATATTCGTCTGGCAATATTATAATATTGTAACTAATATTTCAATAATAGTGATATTTATCTCAGATGTTTCACTCACTACTGTATTCTTGTTCAGTATTACTTGTAGTAAGTTTGTAACTAAGTATTTAATATTGGAACTAGTATAATAAAATAATCTGTGATATGGTAATAAATTTTATTTGCCATATAAGGTAGGTACATTATGAATTTTTTTTTTTCAAATTGTCAGATTAACAATATCCCTCCATATAATTGTCAGATTATCATTTAGGACGACTAGGACATGAAGTTGAACCGTGAGACGGTTATGGCTATGGCTTATTTAAACCAAAAAGCTGGCCAATATTTAATAATACAAAAACTTGACTTCATAAATGAAAAAGGTACCTGGGTAAGCTGAAGAGTCCAGGTACCTGTACATCGCGTTTGTTTGTCCTTATCTTGACAAACTTTCAGCCACCAGTCGTCATTAGACTGCTTTCGTGTACTGATTAAATATTACGTTTTCATAGTACGATATTTTTCTGGTTTTTATAAATATTTAATTGATTTTGTGGAGATAATTGTGGTGCTTTCCACAATGTATGATGTTGAGCCAGGTATGTTGTTTTTCCCCCCCCAACGTGCGTTCACCTTGTCGTCGTGGGGGGGCTCAGTAGTGCCCGGACACCCAACCGGGCGCGAAGCCAAGAAACGCACAGGGAGGTGGCCCACTTCGGTGGGCGGTGGGATGTGGCCCTCTTCGGAGGGCGGTGTACCTTGCGGGTTGCTCCTGGTACTTCTCTGATAGCAGAGTGGACCTTGGAGCAACCCCGTGGTTGTTGTGGTCTGCTTCGGCAGACCTGCCGTCAGGGCGTCGTAGTTGAATGCGTAAGCGATCCTGCGACGCCCCATTAAGACGGGGGAAGGCTTTGTTGGGTTTTAGTGGGTAGTACTGGCTTTGCCGGTGAGTCCCACACCTCGTGCGTAAATGCATTTCCCAACGTTAAAAAAAAAAGGTATGTTGTTCTTTCATTATATTAGAAATAAATACTCACATAACATGTAAAATAATATTATTTGAAGTGTACTTAAAATTTACTTATATTTTTGAGTTTAAAATGAGCATATTAGTAATACAAGCGGGCAATATGCGGTTATAATTTTGAGTTTTTTGATATCCCCAGAGAGTCGCCTTAATAACTAATTAAAAAAACGCTAACCGAATGTGCCCGTTCTAAAATATAACTTAATCTTTTTGAAATCGCATATTACCAAAACCACATTAATTTTCGCCAATGTTTTTTTAAAGTCTTTTTTTTTACTTGTTTTAGGGACATCTGGTGTTAAGATAGTGACACGTTTGGAGATATTTAATATGCTTAAAAACATAGGGAGCGAAATTATGCCGATAAATTGGATTCAGTAAAAGTCTGCATCCTTGCAAATCCTTCATTCCCAAATGAATGTAAAGCTGATTTTATACGAAAATTTTCCTATTTCAAGAAAGAGATGGAAACTCGTTGGACGGCCGCAAATCGTACAAAAAGCAATTTTCTTAACAAAAACCGAGAAAGGCTAAAAGGTACATTTGATATACCTCATCATACTGCACTTAATGTTGGGCGACTTCACATGACTTTAATAATTAATATGCATAGACATAAGCATTTTCGCTTATACAGGCAAAACTTTTCAAGAAAATTCTCCCACAAACAATGCAATTTTGATGCCCTTAACAGACTTTTATTAACGTCTGAACCTCTGTTGAGCAGTATGAGACCCAAGCCTCAATGTATCTCAAACTCGTTCTCCACTATTGCAATGCAGACGTTTCTACCCTGTGATATTTGACAAACCTGGATGAAGAAGATTCAGACTGAACGCCGAAGATTAAATTTTGTTTAAAAAAAATCAATAAAATTTTGAGTTCATACATTTCTTTTAATTCAGTTTTGTATAAAATATATCTCGTACTTTTAAAATCAAGTGCCCATATTACTATAAAACTTCTTGATGAGACTCAACATCGATTTTTGTTTATAATACCTATGTAAAAAGGACTGTTTGACATATCAAGTTACAACTTTTCATATGTAATAAGTAAATAAACTAATGAAAAAATTTAACCCATAAGAAAATATCAATGAATACAAAACGACAGTAAATACATTATTTTGTGTTAAAATTAGTACTATAACAATATTTACTGACAAAAAAAAATATTTTTCTATATAATAGCATTCTATAAGCAACTTGGTAGGAAAATACTAAAAATAATTTTGGACAGCTTTTTCGATCAAATACTCCTATAAAAACTACCTACTAAACTACCATATTATACTACTGTATAAAAATCTGACGCGCTCGAGTATTTCAAGGTTACATTTTTTTTACATTTTCTTAAATCGGTCACGACTTTTGGTCACGTCCAAATCGTCAGTCATTTGAATACCCTTGATCAAAAACGGGCCATCTAATGCAAAAAGATTTTTTCAAATCGAATTAGTAGTTCCTGAAATTAGCGCATTCAAACAAACAAACAAACTCTGCCTCTTTGTAATATACGTATAGATTATTTGTCTGATATTAGGTACATTTAGATGACCGCATTAATTTAGTACGTCGGTGCCTTGCTTATTGAGTCAACGTCTACAACTTTACTAAACTCAAATAACAATTTATAATAATTTATTGTAAATGCAAATAGTAAGTACAATATATATTTTGATTTTAAATAGTTTTCATTATTTTTAACTATTAAATAACTTTACGTTGACGTCACTTCATACAGTTGTAAAATCAAATGTAGAATACAAAACTTAGTTTTTAGGTACCTAACTAAGGTTTCCGACCTTTTTCTTTTCTACGATTATGAATATTTTTAAATGCATTGTTTTGACGAAATATTTGGAAATCTAAATGGACACGGTTGAAAAATAAAAGCAAATCTATCCCATGGGAACAATTTTTTCGAGATAAAAACCTATGTGCTATTCCAGACTATAATCTATGCTGTGCCAAATTTCACGGATCCGTTCAACCGTTCTGGCGTGATTGAGTAACAAACATCCATCCATCCAAATTTTTGCATTTATATAATAGAGTAAGATAAGATTAAACACAAATTCTGTCTTAAAGGATTATTAAATTTTAACCTTATATTACTTTATTTCAGATATCTTAAGAAAATATGAAGACCAATGCTCGTAAGTATTAAAACGTATCTCCATTGTACTCTATATATTAAAAAAAATAAGTCTCTAATCTAGTCTAATTCTATTTCTAAAATAAAAAAAGGAATTCTAATTCTATTTCTAAAATAAAAGTAGCCTAAGTTACTCCTTATAGCATCAGCTATCTATCTGCCAGCGAAAGTCCCGTCGAAATCAGTCCAGCTGTTTCGGAGATTAGCCGGAACAAACAGACAGAATATCGTCCTGACCGACCTCTTCCACCGCCGTCAAACTACCAAGAAAACAAAAAAAATATTAATGTTTGATCTTTATATTTATATAGTAACTAAATATATTGTTTTGTTTTTACAATATATTTTACGTTTTCAATATACGTAAATGACAAAAATTTATGTCTCATATTACGTTTTAAAGATAAACAAATTTAATTCCATATCTCAAAAATTACTTAACATATACTTTATTTTTCCTCGGATTTATGTACTCTATTGTTGAAAAGCTGGAGAAGAAGGGTATGACTTCACAGTCAAATAATTTGAGTCAAAAAAAAGTTGCTTAGAAATATTTACTTTAATTTAAAAAAGTACATTTTGACTCGGGAACTACCGATTTTGAAATAAAACCGTTTCGATTTTTTTCGCTATTTATTACTTGTTAACTATATAATAACTTTTTAGAAATCCATGATCGATTTAAAGCATTCGAAACGTGAAAATCAAAATAAATTCTTAAAAAAAGGATAGTATTATTTCAAAAGGTCAAATATTCGCGTAATTCTAAAAAAGTTTTAACTAAGTAATTTCTAGTTATTTAGTTTGTAGTAACTGGAAGCCAATTTATATAAAAATCAACCAAATCAGTTGCCATATAAGTAAAATATTTTCACTTATTCTTCCCCAAGGATACACGGCAATTACTCATCATACTCATGGCAACTGTAAAAAATTAATTAAAAAATATATAAATACGCGCGATAATATGTCACATTTTTCTTGCGATCTGTCTGTAAAATATACATTTTTTACTATTTTTATGAAGGTAAGATATTTTCCCGAACATAATCATACTTAAAAAGAATATTCCTAAAAATTCAAATTGTGCCAAGGCACATAGAGATTCTTACAATCATTGCTATAAAGCTGTTCAACATCAGTTGCTAGTTGTAATTTTTACCTACAACATAAATAAATGTACACAGATATTTTGTCGAAGCAGTGATATCCCAGTAGCGCGCTCAAAACGCCCAGTAGAAAACCGAGTGATGAGGGTTCAAACCCCGGGTTCGGTTCCGCACGTCAGATATTTTTATGTGCAATCATTTCCAACATTCACTTGTCTTATGGTGAAGGAAAATATTGTGAGGAAACCTGCATGTCTGAGAGAACCTAGCAAGTTTTCGAAATACATGTGAAGTCTGCCAACCCGCACTTGGCTAACGTGGTGGACTATAGCCTGATCCCCTTCGTATTGAAGGGAAGCCCGTGCCCAGCAGTGGGATGTTAAAAAGGGCTGAATACATTTTGGCAAAAACATATTTATAAATAATAAATATTATTATTCATGTGTAACGATTATTATAATCTTTTCAGATTACCTGTCTATACTTTATCTCCTCGGGATATTGTTTGGAGTTTTGGATGGATGTAATTATACATTTATTGAGCACAAGTGCATAGTTGATATATACTGTACATTTCCTTTCGAGAGCTTTGAAAGCAGTTTATTAGAAAATCATGGAGAATGTGTTCCAGATAGAGTCTACCGTAATCATATTTTACCTATATCTCTAAAATATAAAATTAAATCTATGGATATTTTATTTCAAGATGGCTATGATTTATATAAGAACATAATTTCTATTGATCTTAGTGGAAATGATTATGACATATTACCTTCAATTAATTATGAACTACCATTTTTAAAATTTTTAAATGCATCAAATAACAAATTATTTGTTGCAAATCTATTTAATGATTATAATTTGGATTCCCTTGAAGAAATTGATTTTTCCCATAACCTAATAACTAACATAGAAGTAAATGACAACTATTACGTATTTAGGAAATTAGTTAATATATCCCTCTCGTATAATAATTTGCATGACATTTCGAAGGCTACATTCAAGAGTTTCTCAGATCTTAAACACTTAGATTTATCCTACAACCACATTGCTAATATTAGTTTGTTTACTTTTGAAGGTTTAACAAAATTGTCAGTTTTGCGACTTTCTTACAATAGTTTAAATGATATCAATTGGTCGCTATTTCGATTCCATGAACTTCAAGAGCTATATTTGAATAACAATAACATTAAAACAGTTTTAGTTCGTGACTTTGAAACAGTGCAAAAACTTAAAATACTAGATTTAAGTCATAATTCTATCGTTTATATGGAGGAAAATATTTTTAAAGCTGTACCACTTTTAAAACAAATTAATTTGAGTCACAATTTATTGACAAATATTAGCAAAAGTATCTTCATAGACAATTTGTATTTAGAAAGTGTATATTTATCAAATAATAAATTAATTGAATTACCAACTGATCTTTTCAAAGGCAAAAATATATTAGCATTTTCAATAGAACATAATTATTTAGGAGGAATTTTAAAAAGAGGTATGTTTGAAGGATTAAAGTTGTGTGGTATTCTAGACGTAAGTAACCAAGAGTTCACTTTTATTGAAGATTATGCATTTTTTGGTCTTGAAAAGCTTACAGGGCTTTTATTAAATAATAATCTTATAGAAACTGTTTCAAATAAGTCATTTAAGACACTTAAAAAGTTAAAACTGCTTGATTTATCTTATAATCGAATAACTGATATAGATTTTGAAAAAGAAGACTTAGAAAGCCTTGAGTCTTTATTACTGAGAGGTAATAATATCATGCAAATCAAAGTAAATCAATTACACAGCCTTTACAGATTGGAATTACTTGATTTATCTCGAAATAATATATCAAGAATTGAATCTAAATCTTTTCAAGCATTAAGTAATATTAATAATTTCCAAATATCTAAAAATCCTTTGACTGGTGAATTGGAATCAAATACTTTTGGAGGGTTACATCAAGTCCCAATGTTGGACTTGTCTAGTACATATTTGAGTGTTGTACAGAATAGCTCGCTTAACGGTATGCTACAATTGAATGAACTTAATATATCTCATAGTAACATAAGTCAAGTTCAGTATAATGCATTTTTAAACACTGGAAATATAGAAATATTAGACTTGTCGCATAATGAAATAAAATATTTTTATGTTAACACTACACATCTACGTAAGCTTAATCAGTTAATGCTCAATAACAATCTTATAAAAAGTTTGCCTAGTGACTTTTTAGCAGGTATGAATTATTTAAACAAAATATGCTTATCTTATAATAGTATAACGTTTATTAGCGACGATACTTTTAATGATCAAAGTGATTTAAATTATATTGATTTATCATTTAATTTAAATTTGTATATTAAATCTTCACTTTTTAGGGAAGTCAAAAAATTGGATACTTTGATATTATCAAATACTTTGTCAAATATAACTTTTAATGACTTTGGATATATTCCGGTAACTAAATTAGAAATTGCGTATTCTAATATAAGTAACTTAAATAATCTTAACCTTAACAAATTAAGAAAAATCGTTTTTATTCAGCTCAGTCACAACAATTTATCGCAATTGGAAGTTGGATCGTTTTCAAATTTATGTAATGTTAATGAAATTGATATAAGTTTCAACAAAATAAGTGTCATACAGCCGGGAGTATTTAAAGATAACTTTTTGTTAAAGAAATTGAATATTTCACATAATGCACTCACGGAAATCGGTTATGGTATATTGCGTGGCTTAGCCCATTTAAACATTCTGGATGTATCCTTTAATTTCATAAGGACCATAGAAGCTGAAAGATTTTACGAAGCAGAAAGCTTAACAGAACTTATTATAGATCACAACAAAATAAATAATATATCTTTAGAAGTTCTAAGTGGAACGAATTTATCAGTATTGAGTATTGGTGATAATCCGATCCCCTGTAAAATGCTCTCTAATCTTGTAAAATATAAAGATCCAAAACTTTCTATAACTGCTGCTAGATACGTAGATACAATGGAACATAATTCCTATGGTATTACATGTAATATAATGGATTATCAGTCAAAGGTTAGTAGTGTGCCTCATACAGAAAACTTTAATGATAATTTATTATTTGATATTCGTGATATTCTTTCTGATATAAATTCTAAACAACTTGGTGAAAATGTTGAAAAAAGTAAAACTCCAAATTTTACGCGACTAGAGAGTTTACATGAAGATACTATGAAAGAAGTAACAAATCTAAACAATTTCATGTCAAAAGCATATGACGAAAGTAAAACTACAAATTCATTACTGGAACGAATTTTAAAAACAATAGTATCCATTAATTCTCTTAATAGGTCTATACCAATACCAATAAAGGATAATGTAACATCTGATAGGGTTTTAAATTATATAAGTAAGCTGAGGCAAGATATGTTTGATCAGATGACGATAGGCAAAGAGGAAATTCGTGCTGAAGTAGATAGTAAGTTGTCGATACTTAGCAAACGTATTGATTCAGCAACAACGATCGTTCCTCATTTAAATACTGAAAAATTGTTATTATCCAGTGAAGAATCAAAATCAACTCTTTTTGTAGAAACGTGTGTTGCTTTAATATTGTTTATTTTGGTATGTTTAATCGTACAAAAAATTTATAAATCCAAATTGTATATCCTTCGCAGGAGGTCCATTAGTACTAGGCATATTTCTGATGCTATGGAAACCTCACATATGTAAATGCTATATGATTAATCTTTGATGTAATGTAATAAATATATCGTGTTTTATCTGTAGTTTTATTTTGCTTCCACCTTAGATTGAGTTTAAACTTCGTGGCTACAGTTAAGGAGATTGTATAATTAATTTCAGTGGAGCATTATTTGGGTAGATATTCAAGAACGTCTGTAAGTGTTAATTTTTTTTAAAGGTTGAGTCATTATTATATTAATCAAACAGAAACATCTGCTTATTATCGCAAATGATTTAGCCGAGTTAGCACGACGTAGCTGGAGTTCATGAATTCAGTTCCTGCACATTGAATTAGTAAAAAAAGTGATTGCTTAAGCTGATTTCGAGAAGTTTAAGCCGTTTAAGAAAAATATTTACTTATTCAATTATCACACTAAAACGAGCAACCAGAATTCCATTACGTTTTATCTATACACAATTACTCATAGATTATTAAGAAAATACATCCATATCAATACTAATTACTAATGCTAATTAATATTAAATGTAAAAATGTGTTTGTTTGTTTTGTTGTTTGTTTGTCTTTCTTTCACGTCGAAACAGAGCGACGGATAGGCATAATTTTTTGTGTGGAGATATTTGGTGGGCTGGAGAATGACATAGACTACTTTTTACTGCGTAAGATTATTTCATTCACACGGGAAACACGTTATAATACAACCCAAAAAATATTTATGATCAGTATTACTTGAAACTTGGTATTAATGCTGTACAATCAAATAAATACGTTTTAGAATTTCTCGAGATTTATCCCATAAGAGGGTAAAATAGGGAATATAAGTTTGTACGAAACCTACCTTCTTAGAGTTTTTTTTTGTAGTTTTAGATCGACTGAAACCGAGGGCTCTGCTAGTGATGTATAAATAAGTATCGGTTCACCCTCGGGATAAAAAGTAGCCTATATATTATTCCAGGCTATAATCTATCTCTGTGGCATATTTCATCCAGATCCGTTCAGCCGTTCTGGCGTGAAAGAGTAACAAACATTCATACATACTAACAAACATGTACACGACTGATATCAAATAATAATTAAGTAATATAATTAGATAAGTATTTTTCTTTTCTGCTTGTGTAGTATGATTGTTTTATAACCGGACACTATTTTGTAATAATGCAGTTCTAATCGTTTTAAGTTATTTGATGTATGCTTTAATGTTTTTAATAAATAAATAAAACTTTAAAACGAGAGGTATCTTCTGATATTTTTTTTGTGAACGTAATGTGATAACTTCTCAACAATGACAATTACTATGAATCGATTTTCATATTATGATATTTGTTTAAAATACTTATAGGTATCAATAATCTATTCTATAAATAGACTAACTATACCTCAAATATTAGGGAAAATTCGACCTTAAAGGTGAAGTAGTACTTTAAGATTGTTTTAAAGTCTTGTAAAGGTGTACTTTATTTAGTTAAGAAATATGTATTACCAGTGGCTTACTCCTACATATGTGTCTTGCATCTATAATACTCTCACACTAGCTTGCTTTGATCTTCATTATAAAATACTAGCGACTCACCGTCGCTTCGCTCGGGTTCGTCCCTAGGTTGCTTTCCCATACAAACATTCACCCCCATTTTCACCCCCTTAAGGGATGATTTCCGAGATTGAAAATATACTATGCCGTTCCCAGAGTCTCAAACTATCTTCTCACCAAATTTCACTAAATCGGTCCAGTAATTTTTGAGTTTATTTGTTGCAAACATACAAAAATACAAATCTTTCCTCTTTATAATAATAGAATAGATGACTGTTTATTTTCTATAAATTATACCAGAATATATATCTCATCTTTATGTCTCCAGTAGTATAAAACTTTCATTCTGCCATTTCACCCCCTTCAAGTATTATTTTTGCGACAAAAAGTAGCTTTTGTATGTTCTTCTCCAAGGTCCCGTCTATCTCTGTAGCAAAATTTATCAAAATTGGGTCAGCGGTTTTAGTGTGAAAACGTAACAGACAAAGTTACTTTGACATTTATAATATTAACATGGATTACTAAATTTTATACAGTTACTATTTTTAAAACTATTTAGTTAAGAGTACGTAATATTCCATCACAGAATAAATATTCATTGATTTATTATAATTAATGTTATAGGTAAGTGGTCGCGGGTTCGAGTCCCGCTGGGGGCATTCACTTGTGTGATGAGCACGAATGTTTGTACTCTAGTCATGGGTATTTAAATGTATAATGTGTGTATTTAAATTTATATGTATATGTAGTGTGTGAACAGTCTGGTTTACCTAACACAATGCTAGTAGCCTCATAGTCTAGTTGCTAGCATATATGGCTTCAGATTCGAAGGCACTGAGTTCGAGTCCTGGGTCGGGCTAAGTTTAATTATTGAGTTTTTCTGTTAAGATAATCTCTGTATGTTTGTTACTTTTACATACTAAATTGGCTGGAAAGGCTGAGATGAAATTTTGTGCAAAGATAGACCTGGGAAATTTTCTTGGAATTTAGCATTAAATTATTTATTATTATAATGCTAGGTACCCGAGCGAAACGTGTGAGTCAGCGTGAAGGAATCAAATAAAAGAAAAACTTACAAAATTTCACATTTAAGGATAATAGAAGGCCAATGAAGCCGCGTTTTGTTGTTCAATGTTAAATGTTTAAAAAGTATAAATAGTGATAGTAGTAATTTTGTTATAAATTTTGATTACCATACAATATATAAATAGCGTATCAGCATGGCACGTAATTTAAGTAGGTGGAACAGATACAATTGCTGATATAGCACACAATTCCGGTGACAAGAACAAATGGGGGAATACCCGTTTTGGTGTGACCATAATGAAAGCTTATCTCACTTTAAGTATTGTGTTGTCAGCATTATTTTTAGTAAAGCAAAAATTATATTGATTTTAGAATAAAATAATTAATAAATTATGTAATTTAATTTAAAATAATATAAATTTTATTTGAAATATTGTTCAAACTTTGACACCACACTACCACAGATAAAAATCCATACAGTAGGATCGCTTTTGATTTTGACAGAAATGCTGTCACATTAAAGGGCTGTCAAAAAAATACAAATGTTCGTGGCGAACAGTTTCGATGTGATAGCGATGTAATGCCATATTATAATGCACTTGATAAATGTTGGTTTTCATTATTTTGTATGCCCCCAAAAATAAAATCTTCAAGTGAAACTTCATTTATTGAGGCTTCAAACTCATGTACATTATTGAATCACGTAATAATTAACCAAAATATTATTTATAAACACTAGCGACTCACCCTCGCTTCGCCCGGGTTCGTCTCTAAGTAGGTTTTAATTTGTTTTGGGAAACCCTATTTCTTTTTCTAAATTAAAAGTAGCCTAAGTTGGTCTTTATAACAACAGCTATCTGTCCGTGAAAGACCCGTCAAAATCGGTCTCTTCAATTTTATTTATCTGTATAGACTAGCTATTGCAAAAAAAATACTAACTCGATGTAACAGAGTCGCGGGCATTTTCTGGTATTTGGTTTGATATTGCTTACCATCTCAATGACTACAATTTAGCATACAGTCATTGCGCTGATAAAGATACTGGTAAGGCACTATTATGGCTCGTATTCATTAACAGTGTGTTTTTGACCACGGCTATTCCAACAAGTCTACAGAATAATATTGTTTTATATTTAAATTGTGCGTTCATTTTAGGTAAGTGTTATATTTTTAGGTTTAATTTTTTTATTCTTCAGAAAACAAGTCTATTATATTTTTTGAATGAATTGATTTTCAACCAACTTCCTCAAAAAGGAGGAGGTTCTCAATTCAGCTGCATGTATTTTTTATGTTTGTTACCTCAGAACTCCGTCATTTATTAACCGATTTGGACAATTTTTGTTTTGTTTGAAATTATATACTTCCACATTGGTCCCATCTAATTTAAAAAAAAAAATACCGCCCCTAAGGGTGGAAAAATAGTTAATGATGAATTTAACCTACTTCTAATTATTGTCATATTGACTTGAAATTTTGCAAGTGTTTCTATTTCCGTTGATAGTGCAGTGGTTCAATATCGTTGACCTGATCTGATGGTAAGGCCAGAAGGTGGATAGGCGGAACTCTTCAACGGCTAATAGTAGATACTTTGAGTTTGCGCTTATTTTGTTTGATTTGACAAGCTTAACAAGTTAGAATCGGAATTTAGAGCCAGAATTTTGAATATTACTAATAAAAGCGAATTTTAGTTTGTAAGTCATCCTATAAAAATTGGCATCAAAGTAACTTAAACGGTTGAAACGAATATTTTATTAAAATTTCTTCTTCTTACTTTGTTACTACTATGTCTACACTAAAAAGGGAAAAATAAAAACTTTTTAACAAAAAAATTAAAACCAACTTCAAAAAAACCACTAAAAAGTAAAAAATAACTGATTGGTAGTTTTCATTTACTATACATACCTAATCAAATATTTTCGAAGTTGGTGTGCTTTGCTCTGTATCGGCTGGTAGGTTTTTTTTAAAAATAAGCTTTTATGGTTAAAAAAAGAACTAGAAGTTAAAAGAAATTTTATTCCGATTGGAAGCAAGCCGTTTTATATTTTTTAACCTTTAAACGATAATTTCACTCTTACCTCAAAACTGCCTCGGTGCAGTGGTGTAGTTGCTAGCATGTATGGCTTCACAACCGGAGGTCCTGGTTTCGAGTCCTAGTTTGGGCCAAGTTAAGTCATTGAGTCTTTCCGTAAAGTAGGCCTCAGTAACAGCTCGGAGTTGGGAAGTTGGCGGTGTTTCACCTCCGTGCCTCGGAGAGCACGTAAAGCCTGCGCCTTAATCACACCGGTCGTGTCGACACGTCCGATATTTTAATAGTTATTTGGGGTGAAGACAAATCCAACAAAACAAAGATCATAAAAATCGGTCCAGTAGTTCTCGAGTTATAAGAGTTGTAACAAACTCGACTTTGTTTTATATATATAGTACCTTGAAAAAAAAAACAAAATAAAAATTTAAATAAATACAAAAAAAACCAAAGTAAAATCTTTGTATCCGACCGGGATACGAACCCAGACGCCTGTGGTTGTCAAACTTGCGCCTTGGCCATTTGACCGCGATACTTATGTCCTAGCGTGCGAATTAGCGATCATATTATGCGTAAAATAATGCGAAACAAAACCGCATGAAAACTCGAAAACACGAATTTTCCCAGACATATAACTAATCTAGATCGATTTATCCCCCCGAAACACCGATTAAAACAAAATCGTTGAAGCCGTTTCCCAGATTCAAAGGTAGACCAGGGCCTAAGCCTCGCTTCGCTCGAATGCGTTCCTAGATATATTTTAAATAGATAAAAGTTGTTGTCGTGAGTGTACCTTAGGAGATACAAACAAGGTATCATAGACTTTTCTGTGGACCTTTTAAAGACCTACAATTTTTTAGCATACTGTTTTGATGTATCTCTTAAGGTAGAACTAGTGTTAGCCATGTATGCGTTTGAAAATAGTTTTTTGACAAAGCATCGTCACAGTTCATCCATTTTGTACAAAATATTTTGAATATATATACACGAATCTTCCTTGCTTGTAGCATTTTCTAATAGACAAAACAATATTAAAATCCGTTGGTTGGTTTAGAAGAAGTAATCAGGGACACATACAGAGGCAGACAGTGACTTCATTTTTATTATATATGTATGTACTATGATGTACATATATAGAGTAATGAGTTGAATGAATTGAGTTCAAATTAAATTTAGCATTTTCCCATGAAAATGAGGTATTTTACCCAACTATATTGTTACATAGGTTGATTGTTACACCTGTACTTTTTTGTAATGAATCACAATTTTTTTTATGCAGGATAAGTTGGCCAAACAATTTATTGAGCTATTCCTGAGAATGAGAAATTTCCTAAAATAAAAGGTATTCTAAATGTTGACGCATCCAATAAGTAACTATCACTAAACACAATTTAGTTAAAATCCATTGCCTGAAAAATATACAAACATACAAACAAACACACAGACAAAATTTCAACAACTATTGTTTAAGAATCATGCTTAGTCTTAATGCACTCGCTTGGCAAACCGAGCCATATTGATAGCTAACCATATTGATATTTAACCATATTGATAGTTATACTGTTTACTTTTTTTTCAGAAAAATGTTCCTGTTATTTTTTTTTCTATGCCAAAGTATATTAAGTACAGAAGGCTTCTGTATTATGAAAGATTTACTTACAGAAGACGTGTGCAGTGCGCAAGTGGAATGTACAACAACTACAGAAAATTTAAACGAAATGAGAAATGAATGGACTTGTATAAGACGATTGCGACCAAATTATAATTACTATTATCGTAATGACAGATATCAGTATTTGACTAACTACAAGTTTATTTTAAATGTCAAAGATGTAGATATAAATGTATCAGAAGATCCCTTATTCGGAACAGATGATAGCTCGAATAATATTGTAAAATTAACTGTAAGTAATGGTAATCTTGTTTCAATGCCAATACAAATCTATAATTTTGGAAAGTTGAACGAATTAAATGTAGTCCATAACAACCTAGAAAGCATTAATTTAATTAAATTATCAAATATATTTACATTAGAAATATTGAATGTTTCATATAATTCGATATCGCTTATTGAAATAGACTCTTTTGGAATAGAAACATCAACAAGTATGAGCTCAATAGTTTCAATAGATTTAAGTCATAACTCATTGGAATATGTTCCGGATAATTGTTTCGTAAGATTTAGTCGTCTCAAATATCTAGACTTATCTCACAATAAGCTTTTGGGTTTTGACATACTAACATTTGAAGGAATGACAAATTTAGAGACTTTCTTCCTTTCAAATAATAAATTAACAGAAATTGGACAAAACTTCGCTAGATTTATAAATTTAAAACACTTTACCTTAAATAACAACTTCTTAACAACACTAACAGAACAAGAATTGAGAAAATTAAATGATTTAGAATGTTTAGATCTTAGTTCAAATCGTATAAAAAATATTGAAGATAGAGCATTCATAGCACTTAGAAATCTGAGAGAATTAAATCTGAGTTATAATGAAATAACGTACATTCATAAGGAATTATTTGAAAAAAATGAAAATTTATCGAAATTATTATTAGCTAATAATAATATAGAAAATATAGAAGCAGGTTCATTTGATCATAAAAATATTTCAAGTTTTGAAATTAAGAACAATAATCTTAATGGATCAATTGAAAGTGAAACGTTCAAAGGAATTTTTGTCGATAATTTAGATTTGAGTGGCGGTGAATTAAGTAAAATAGGTGAAAAAGCTTTTAGCTCCGTTGGTAATAGCTTACTCATATTAAATTTGAGTAGTAATAGTATTGAAACTATTGATAAAACGTCATTTCATTCACTAGAACTCCTTTTAAAGTTAGACTTGTCTTATAACAAGTTGACTGATATAGAATTTGATACGTTCGATCTTAAAGCTTTAACAGAATATTATCTTCAAAAGAATAAAATTAAAAAAATGGACAAAACTATGTTCACACATTTATTTTCATTAAAAACTTTAGATTTATCTCAAAATTCAATATCAGATATAGAAATAAATTCATTTTCGGAATTAAATAGCTTGGAGAACCTAATTTTACACAGTAATCATTTAGTTAGTTCATTAAAAGGGAACATATTGACTGGATTGCATAATTTAAATTTACTAGACATATCTCACACGGGAATAATGAATTTTAAAAATGAGTCATTTTATGGCACCAGTTCCACAGTTTTAAACTCTTCTCATAGTGATATTGATATAATTGAGTATGAATCTTTCAAAGGTTCCGGAAAAATAGAAATTATCGACCTTTCGTTCAATGTTTTAGAACAATTATGTGTTAATACATCACATCTCACATATCTTACCAAATTAAATCTAAACAACAATAAACTGGTACATATTACAAATGCTACGTTCCAAAATCTATACGCATTGGAAACACTACACTTAGCTTATAATAATATCATGGATTTAAATTCAGACGCATTTCAAAGTTTATCTAAATTGAAATATTTAAATATACATAATAACAATGCTTTAGAAGTAAAAGGTCATGTATTAAATAACTTATTCTTGTCAAAAGCTTCTTTTAGGAATATAAGAGGAAATTTGAATTTTAGAGATGTCTTGAATACTTCTATTACAGCGTTGGACATAAGTTATTGCAATATTAGTGACATAAATGAAATATCTGTTTTTAAAATACAAAACCTTCTTGAAGTAGATATAAGTTATAACAAAATAACAATGTTAGATAAGAGTTCTTTCCGCAGTATGCCCTTGCTTAACTCGTTAGATTTAAGCTCTAATAGAATTTCTTTTATTCAACCTGGTACATTTCTTTCAACCGGAATGATTAATACATTAAATTTACAAAGCAATAACTTATTATCATTACAATTTGGAGTACTTGATGGACTGGAAAACCTTCGTGTGTTAAATTTATCCAATAATGCAATACGCGTCTTCGATGTTAATCTTCTACATAGCACACCACATCTTTCCCATTTATATCTTGATAATAACATTATAACAAATGTAGACTTTAAAAAGTTTTCACAATCTAGTGTCGAGTTACTGAGTGTAGGTGGTAATCTTCTGCCTTGTACTACTTTGATAAGCTTAAAAAATGAGCATTCCGAAAGCAATTCGATTAAAATTACTGCGGAAAATTTTGAATATAATTCAGAGAATATTCAAGGTATAACTTGCAAAACTGAAAACTTCAGAGACGAAATTCAAAAAGACACTAGTAATAACACTGAGTTTAAAAATGTTTTAAAAGAACTCCATGATTATTTTAATACTTCAAAATTTATGTCTGCAACAATGAATGAAATAAAAATGGAATTAGCTAATCATACAGTTATATTAAATGATTTTTTAAATAAATCTAGGGTCCCATTAGATACCTTTTTAAAATCTTTCTTAGATGCTTATAAAAAAATACTAAATAATTCTAATAGTCATGGAAGTGGTAATATTACAGAAACTTTAAAATCACTAACTGTTATATTAAAGTCGGGTATAAATGATTACAGCACGCTAACTAATAAATATTTAGAAGAACAAAATAAATTGTTAAACGCGAAAATTAATGTTGTAAATGAGAAGCTTGATTTTAATCCGCAGACGTACAGACCTGAGCAAGTTAAGGAAGCTGTAGATGTTAAAGTGATATTATATGTTATAACAGCATGCCTAGTGGTTATAGTCTTATTAAGTTTTGTATCTTTATTGAATAAATATTTTTGTAAGTATAATAATTTTTGTATAAAACAAAATCAATCGTTTACTTCTAATGAATGTGGTTTAGAAATGGGATAAAGTATTATGAAAAGTAATCTATATAATGTATGAAAAGTATTGTTACTTATGTTATTAGTGGTGATATTAGTTACATTACGACTTACTGTTTGTGAGTTATGGCATTTTTTTAGGTTTTAGAAGTAATACTTTCTTAGAGCTACGAGCTGATTTATTTAGATTTTTGGTTCCCGACGTTTCGAATGCTTTACAGCAATATTTCGTGACCTTGATCAAAAATCAAAATAAATCCACGGAAATATATATTTTTAAGATTTTAGAAAATTAAGATGTAAAATAATTTAAGATATAAAATTTAGGATATAAAGTATTTAACTTTTTGTTTTTTAGTAATTTGAAGAGAATATTACTTGAAAAATAATTATGTTATAAATTAAATCTTGTATATTTTATATATATATGTATATATATATATCTATATCTATATATATATATATGTATATATATCTATATGTATATATATATATATATATATATATATATATATATAATATATATTATAATAAGTTAATTATGTACAAAAAGTCGCTAATTTGTGTCGATTTTGCTTGAGATTTGTTAAAGGTTAGGTTCCTTTAATTATAGTTTAATATCTGCCACTATCCTAACTTTTGGGTTAAAACTATGTCAATATCTGTAAAATATAATTTAATCGAGTTATAAATAATTATGATGTGATAATATAATGATATAACTTATGTACATTAATATAAAGTATCCTCATTTATGATATAAAGATAACTTTAAGATACTTGATTTTTTTATACCTACATTAAATAAGTTGTTCTTTTAAAATATTTTATTGAAAATTTTCTATAAATAAATATGTTGAGACTATTAACACACAGCACAATCTAGTTCCATGGTAAGCTACGATACTTGTGTTATGGATACCAGATACACTACACACATATAACTTTAAATACATACATATTATAAATATAAACACCCATGATTAAAGTACAAACATTCGTGCTTATCAAATGAATCCCCCCAGCGGGACTCGAACCCGCGACCGCTGGCACTGCAAGAAGGGTCACAACAAACTGAGCCAAACGTGTCGTCAAAATCTATTAGTAGTTATTTTGATTTTCCTATTATAATTAATTTTCTTCTGTCTCGAGAGGCTGAGCGTCGGGGCATCGTTGGATTTTAGTGGAGAGCACTGGTTTTTTAGCTGGTTAATCTCCACATAACCATATATGATATGCGTGTGTGTGACATATATAAATACATTTCAGAGTGCAAAAAAAATATTTATCTGTGGACTAAGTTTCATGTAAGTCGTCCAGCCGATTCAGCGTGAAGGAGTCAGCTTACCCTAGAACTAGCTTACCCTCTCACGTACATTTCGGCGCGTAACCCTAAATTTTCTCAGATTCCTGATATGGATCTGGCCAGACAAATTTACTATTCAAAAGTCACACAACTTATTTTACAACTTCGATATCCATCAACAGCATGATTGCTCATCAGCATCATTTTAGGTGGTAACACAACTTTTACAAATATAATTTATAATTAATATAAATATAATTTTTAACAATTACAAATATAATTTATATATAAATTACAAAAATTATATCAAAAAATAATTCATCTCACGGGCAAACCTTTTATAACCTTCTTAAGTTAATTAATTTATTAATCTTCATAAATTTTGAAAGAAATCATAAACTAACAACATTACAAAACCTACTGTAATTTTAACTTCTATCAATTTTAAATCTATCAAAATAAATCCTAAAATTAATTTTAAACTGTATATCATTATAAAGTGTATTTATCATACAAAAATATTTATAATATGTATGAAAAGGTGTAAAGTAAATACATTGTTAAACTCTCTTTTCTCTCTGTAATGTGCACGGCGTAAAACTATCTATACAAAATCCTATTTACCGTAAGAAAGCTCTTTGTCAAGCAGATGCAATACTGAATATGCAGATGCAAGGCAGCTGTGCGACCTGAGATTATAATACCCCGAAGTTTATTCTACGTGACTCAAATTCGTATTGGTATAGTTGGTTATTTATTTATAATTTTAATAATAGTACCTATCTGGGTAACCAAGCTTTGTTCGGCGTTTTTTTTTGGAAAATCGTGTTTTTCGGATATACAAATTGCGTTTCAGAAAAGACACATCTATACATATAATAAAATTGTAACTAAGCCGAATCTGTACATTAAATATTTTTTTTAAAATCTTATCGAAATAAACATTGTTATCGATACAGAGGCCGAAACTATAGTTTTTAGAATTTTTGTCTGTCTGTCTGTTACCGCATCACAGAAAAACCACTGAAGGGATTTTGATGAAATTTTGTATGGTGATAGCTGGTTACCTGGGTCAACATATTTATACAACATATTTATACAACATATTTATACTTTTTACAGCAGAAAAATATCTCATTTCTGAGAAAAAATACAAAAACTGCAAAGTAAGAGTATACTATGTAAAACCTAAGAATTTGGTTTTTGTCATCTGAACGCGGACGGAGCCGTGGGAAATGCTAGTATGGCATAAATTTAAAAAGCAAAAATTTATCTAAATACAAAATTTTATACAAATGGTTGTATGCTTTCTTTTAAATTATCACTTTAGAGTTAATTATTGCGTTCTTAGAGGTATACATACACACATTAAATGTATTGAGTACCTCTTTTTTAAAATGATCTTGAGTATTATAGATAACAATATTCTTTATTCAGACACAACATGCTCATATTAAAATAAAAAAAAATTAAAACAACTCTGGCGAGTCGATGACATCGACAACTTGAAAATTGGGCAAACCGTTGGTATAATTTAATATGTTGGGACATTAACACACAACACCATCTAGTTCCATGGTAAGCTACAAGGCTTGTCATACATATTATAAATATAAACATCAATGGAGTAAAAACATTCGTGTTCATCACATAAATGAATGCTCCCAGCGGAACTCGAACCCCCGACCGCTGGCACAGCAAGTAGGGTACACTATAAGTAGTACTACAAACTGAGCCAAACGTGTCGTAAATTTTACAAAAGTCTCATATATTTCCTTCCATTCTGGTTTGTTTAGCACTGACCTAGCCCATGTTAATATGTAGGTATATAATAATAGAGAGAATAGAGAGCAATAAATATTTGCATTTCATTTTTCTTGGTTAATAAAAAGAAATTCTATTAAAACTTCATGATGATAAAACTTGAAGTTTTATTAGTTTAGATGATCGCAGATCGAATGCGAATCTGTGGAGATCAAAGATACCTACTACTTGGTATCGCTATATAAATACAACGTTCTATCGTCGCTAGACGAGCCATTTGTGGCGTATGGAGAGTTTATATTAATGAAAAACGAGATATTTACTTAGAATATATTAATGAATTATATATTATTTCCCAGATTGTAAGCGATATTAATTGGACTAAATACGCCTAAAAGCTGAAACAGTATTTATAAATGAATTTTAAAATTCTGTATTCATTTTTAAGTTGTATAGGATTCGAACTCGCGCCTGCTAATTAACTTACCCAAAGGATTTAGACAAAGTATCATTTTACAAACCTTTACGATTTTAGAAAACTAACAAATACATAAAATTATATAGGAATGTATTGATTTAACAACTAGATGCCTAATGGTCGAAAATTGACCACAATTAATTTATTATTGTTAAAAGAGAAAAACATATTATATGAATAGATTTTACCTATCTATCGACATTTATAAATAAATATGTGGGGACATTAACACACAGCGCCATCTAGTTCAATGGTAAGCTACGAGGCCTCTGTTTTGGATACCAGGTAGTTGATACACTACACATATATAACTTATACTTTCATGTACGATCCATTTCCAACATGATTACCACTTGTCGAACACGGTGAAGGAAAACGTCGTGAGGAAACTAGTATGTCTGAAAGAACCCAGCAAGTTTTCGAAAGACATGTGAAATCCGCCAACTTGCACTTGGTCAGCGTGGTGGGCTATGGCCTGAACCCCTGCATAAGGAAGGCCCGTGCTCAGCAGTGGGACGTTAAAAATGGCTGAATATAATTACATAGCGCTAGCTAATAAGTTTATTTTTTTTGTTTTGTGTACTACGACTTATCTAGGTTACTTAGATAGGTACCTACTCGTAGGTACACACCTAAGTGAAGAAAGAATAAACTATATGTTATATAAAATTTGAAATAAATCGCGTCGCCTATGAATGAAATCTTATCATACTACTAAAGAAGTCGTATATGTGCATTGCAGTAGACTAGACTGAAGTATTTTATACTCCTGAACTAAGTATTGTGTAGAGATGATTGTGCAGAGACAAGCATCCTTAGCTTACAAAATGTACGACGAAAATCCGTTTCGGTACGAAATGTAAATGAATAACACTGCTATAGCGATATAATGAAAAATTTAGTAAATTATTCTAATTTTCTCGTTGAATGTTATGTTGCTTTTGTTATACATACATATTATATCAATTAAATATTTATTTGTATTTGTATATTGGGAACGTTTGTATCGGTTAGTTCATATGTGTCTTTGTTTAAAATATTGCCTTTGTGTTCGTGGATTCGATTTCCGGTTAGAGTGAATAAAAATTAAAATTTCTCAAATGCTCATATTAGAAGCGAAAAAACTGTTTAAGATGATTTTACGTTTAATTCCTTTTTTATAGTGTGTAAAAAGACATACCCATATATGTTATAACAATTGTAATTTACAATAAATAGGTATAAACATACTATATCTAGAGGTCGCCTGTTCTATTTCCGGGTCGGGCCAAGTTTAATATTTTTATGTTTATGTATTTTTTGATTTATATTTTTCAAAAATGTTTTTCATAGTCACCTTGTTCTCTAACTCTCACTTTGTAAGGTATATGTGTGGTATTTAACGTGAATGATTCTAGTGATATTATCGCACCGTTGAAAAGTTCTTGTTAGAACAAATTGTTAGGGCAACTTATCTTTAGTGGAGGTATATATTTAAAAATCATGATTGACTCAAATTTTAGTCAATTTCACTTTAAAGACATGTTCTCTTTCCCTTTTATTAAACCTTGGTCGACTCTTCTTTGGTTTCCTCTGTCTCTAGCATCACTATATTCCAACTGTAACCTACAACTTTTTCTCCATTTTCTTTGAAAAATACTCTTTCCTCTCTTTCTGTGCTATTAATGACCGTATCATAAGTGACCAACTTCGACATTATTACGCAGTAATGAAATACCTACTGCATGGTTATATTGTCAACATTTGTCGCTGCATTTAATAGACGCACACCAGTAACCGGTCAAACAAATTCCGTAGGCAAGAAACTGACGTTAACTATACGTACAAGTATAAGTTTTTCAGCTGAGTGATGACTGCAACACGAACTTCACATTTTTTCTTTTTTTAAAAAAAAAAAGATTCTGACGAATTGAGTACCTCCACCTTTTTGGAAGTCGGTTATTAAAATAATAATTTATAATATTAAATATAATAATTATATTCCTATCCTGCGTGAGCAGTTCAACATTATAATGTCAGTATATATAAATGAGAAAGAAATATATTTTTTTATTTCAATCCTAATATTATGCAAACGAGTATGATTGTAATTCATAGAGAAGCCATGGGATAATTAATTCTATGTTTATATAGTGAAATACGTTCGTTAAACTTCCATTGTTAATTTAGAGGTTTTGTTTTGTCCCGATTTATAACCCGCTTTGTGCAAGTTCGTCTGTTGATCAGGCTTTTGTTAAAGCTTAATAGCCTATGTTGATAGCAAAATAATTTTGTTTACGAGTATTAAAACAAGCTGACCCACTTTATTTGAATACAATATTACTGTAGTTTAATGACTTCCTATTTGTTTATTTGGCATATGCATAAGTAGTTTTTACCCGCAAATCCGTTCTCTTTGTAGACACGTTGATAAAAAGTAGCCTATTATTGCAGTATAAGTTAAAACTATATCCATTCCAAATCTCACAGAAATCTTGTTAGCTATTATATCGCGTCCTGTGGAAATAACAAACTATTTACTCGATTTTAGGCAACAAAGCAAACATCCAAATCCCTATCGTTGTTATAGCATTTGCTATAACTAACGTCTTACTCTTTAACTGACTAACTAACTACTCTTAACTTACCTTTGTGTTTATAATATTACTAGCGAGTCACCCTTGCTCCAGTCGGGTGCTTCCCTAGGTACGTTTTAAATAGATAAAAAAATGCTTATCGTGACTTTTCTTTGGGTAATTAGTTCCCCATACGAACATTCAACCCTTATTTTACCCCTTTCAAGTATTAATTTCGCGATAAGAAGTAGCTTATGTCCTCTTCCAAGGTCTCATCTGTCTGAATATCGAAATTCATCAAATTTGATTAATCGGTTTAGGCGTGAAAACGTAACACACAGACAGAGTTACTTTCATTTCATCTTTTGATATATTTTACTACCATCATCTATGGAGTAAGCACACCCAAAGTGTAACTGTGTACTGAATATCATCCAAATCCATATATTTTATCGTAAAGGAGTATCAAACACACAAAAACGAAAATACGCACGCTTTAGAACAAAGTTAGTATTAGTTAGTTGAGCAAATTTAGAATAGTGCATAGGCTACTATTAGTATTAAAAATTGTTATAAAATGGCGCTGTCTGTATCTATGTAGGTACGTATATTATAATCTACTAGCAACTCACCCTCGCTCCGCTCGAGTTCGTCCTTAGACACATTTTAACGATTAGTATAGATTTCTCAGAGATGAGATAGTTTTCCGCACTAAAAAGTATCCTATATGTTGACCCGATAAACGGCTATCATCGTACCAAATTTCATCAAAATCTGTCCAATGGTTTTCTCGCGATGCGTTCCTAGACAGATAATAAACAGATAATAGAGACAAAAATTATAAAAAATATAGATTCGGCTTCTATATCAATTATAATGACTATTTCAATGAGATTTTCCAAATAAATTTAATGTACGGATTCGAGTCAAAATTTTATTATATGTATAGATTAAAAGAAGTATCCGAGCCAAGCGAGGGTAAGTCGTTAGTAAATACATGTTTTTGTTAATAAAAGTGTTTTTAGAACTTTAATGATAAATTATAAGTTCAAAATAGATAAGAGGTTTCGGGTCTGACTAGGGTTGGGGCATGATAATGACGTCATCCATAGTAATTTATAGGGTGACTTGAGACTTTAGTTGTTGTGCGAAGTCATGGTGTCGTCTCTTAGTATTAGTGGAAGTGGTACCCCAGTGGTAACGCGCTCGCTTGGAAAACCGAGTGAAGCGGGTTCAAATCCCGGGTCTCGTACCTATGATATTTTCATGTGCGAATAATTTCTAACATGATTACCACTTGCCTTACGGTGAAGGAAAACGTCGTGAAGCAACCTGCATATCTGAGAGAACTTACCAAATTTTTGAAAGACATGTGAAGTCCGCCAACCCGCACTTGGACAGCGTGGTGGACTATGGCTTGATCCCCCTCGTACTGAATGGAGGCCCGTGCCCAGCAGTGGGATGTTAAAAAAGGACACGACCAATTAGAGTTAAGGCGCAGGACGAACGAGCTTTACGTGCTCGCCGAGGCACGGGGAAAATTTCTTGACTGAAATAATAACTGAACGTGGTTTGATCCAGGACTCCAAGTCAGGATCACCGGATCTGTGCCCGTACATGCCAGCCACTAGAACACCGAGGCAGTTAATTTTGAAATAAAAAGGGCTTTAATTGGACGAAAATCATATCACATAAGAAATTTAAAACAAGTTTAACTTATATTGGTTCCTTAAAACGTCGCACAAAGGCTGCTTCGATAAAATTTCAATTTATCCACGTAATATATTTTCTTAAAAAGATACATTTCCTTTGAGCGAAACGTTTAAGCTTCTATTTTTATTACCTTAAAACGAAAGATTCTCAAGGAGATACAGCTGTGTTGGATTTTCCTTCAGCTTTGAGTGAACTGGAAAAAATAATATTTATATTTACTATATGATAAATAAACAAAGTAGTACAGGTTTTAATACAACTTTCTTTAGAAAGTTGTTATAGTTTATTAAAACCGTCGACGACCGTCTCGGTGCAGTATTTACCCATTTATATTATAAACTAGTGACCAGCGGGCTTAAAGTAGGTACAAGACGAAGTTATAACTACTACAGCCGTTAATATAAAAAATTTTAGGAAATATTCAAGCATGAAAATTTCGTATTTTATAAGTCAATCCTATACGTTTGTTTTTATTAACTATGTAGATTATACAAAATTTTCAAGGTCAATACCGTCCGGCAATCCTGATCCCAATGGACGTGAAGCTTTTTTGTTTTTTCCTTGAGAGTTGTCCTTGGTACGTCTTTGATAGCAACGTGGACTGTTAGAGAAACCTTTTAGGTCTATATATATATATATATATATATATATATATATATATATATATAAGTTTTATGTAAAGTAAATTTTAATTTTCATTTATTTTATTTAGCTGCTATTGAAATTGGGAAATTAATGAAAAATATTTATTAAAAATTCATTGTTTATCTCCATTGTATTAAGATCAATTTTTTTTTGGCAGATAACAAAACGCAAATATTATAAAACAAAGCAACAATAATGAATTAAATGAAATGAATGAATGAATGAAAAAAACTTTATTCAATTAGACTTATTATAAGTACTTTTGAATCGATTACAAAATTCCTAATTAAAATCTTTAAATTGTTACAACAAAATAATAAGTAAGAGTTGGATAACAATGAGTTTACAATGTTACTCATCACGAATTTTTAATGCCTCGACCCACAGGAAAAAGTTGGGAGCTTTATTTTAACCTAGTTACTTGTTATGGTCGCTAGAAGCCGCTGGTGCTTGGCTTAAGCCACAACGGTCTGTTATTATATAAGTTCTTATTAAAAAAAAATATTTCTGATCAGTAGAAGAAGCAGGATATCCTTTTTATATTTTATTACATAACGTATGTTTTGTTAAAAGGCAGCAGTAGTTCCGTGGTTACACACACGCTTGGAAAATCAAGGGAAGCGGGTTTAAATTTCGGATTTCTCATCACTGATATCTATTTCTCTGAAGCTACTGCTTCACTATTTACATACAAACATAGTATAATTTGTTTTTATATGGAGTATTTTTCAGGCATGCTTAGACCAGTGGAAGGTAGCGCGCTGGTTTGGAAAGTCAAGCAGGTATTAATGCAAGTTGAAACCCCGGATCTCGCACGTCTGCTATTTCCATGTGCAAATAATTTTCGAATCAAGAGGAGAAACATTCTGAGAAAACCTACGTGACCTAATAACTCTTTCCACAGTCTTTTTCTCATCCTGTTTTTTTATCCACATTCACCTTATATAATTAATATCCATACTAATATTATAAATGCGTTTGTTTGATTGTTTGTTTGTTTGTTCTTCTTTCACGTCGAAACGGAGTCACAGATTGGGGTGATTTTTTGTATGGAGATAGTTGGAGGGCTGGAGAGTGACATTGGCTACTTTTTACCGCGGGAGATTATCCAATTTCCACGGGAAAACACGTTATAATACAATCCAAAAGAATATTTATGATCAGAATAACTTGAAACTTGGTATTAATGCACTTAACCGAAATTCATCCTATAAGGAGGTAAAATATGGTATGAAAGTTTGTATGAAATTACCTTTTTAGAAATTGTTTTGTAGTTTTAGCGCGAGCGAAGTTGCGGGTTTTGCTAGTACACTATATATAAAAGGTTGAAGTTGCTAGCTTACATAATACATAAGGTACGATTACTATTTAACATTAGGCCGACTGTATGCTTATTGTTTCAGTGTGGAAGCCATAAGAGGCCATAAAGAAACTAATTTTCAATTTTGCTAGTTCTTAATGACTATAGTATCCTGCCTCTTTGAAACATTGACTTTCTACAAACGATATTGCTAATAGAAAAGTGAAAATGCACAGAAATCACATATTCTATGCATTTTACCACATAACATACCATCGACATCGAATTTCATGTTACTTTCATTCGTCTGCTTTCTAGATATTTTTTTATATTAGTATATTTAAAATACAACATATAAAATATAAATTCATCTGTATATAAATATTATTAATGTGAAAGTTTGTAAGTATGTATGGATGTTTGTTACTCTTTCACGCTAGAACGGCTGAACGGATCTGGATGATATTTGGCACAGCCGTTCTGGTGTGATTGAGTAACAAATATCCAAACATCTAAACATTTAAACTTTCACATTTATATTAGTAAAATACAATTTGAGTCCATCAACCTCAACAAAATCGTCAATATTAACAAAATTAGAGGCATTTCAACTAAATGATGAGAAATCGAAATTAACAGTTATTATTAATTACAAAAACTAGTTAGTTAAACATTAATTAACAAAAATAAAAATATTACATAATTACACTCATATCAACATATTTAATAATTGAGAACAAACCCATACCTAGCAGTAATACTTAAAGTAAAATAAAAACACGTATTATTTTAGTGTAAACACTTTTCCCCCGTCCGGAAATCGATCCTGTAACCGTCGACGCGAATCGCGTAAACAGTCCAATATAAGTGATAAACGTCAACGTTGTAAATATGTATGTTATCAGTTAACAGTACGCTAACAGAAGTAAGGGCCACGAAATATTTTCATTTTATTACAATAAGATGTGTGATTATAATTGGTTTCTCGGAATTATGCTCTTAATTTACTAAATCCCATTTTTAAGGGCGATTTCAGATTTAACTTTCTTAAACTGGTTGAATTTATTAAAACTAGCATTGCCCGCGGCTCCGCCCGCGTTTGGATGACTAAAAACCAAATTCTTAGGTTTTGCATATTAGTATACTCTTACATTGCAGTTTTTGTATTTTTTTTCTCAAAAATGAGATATTTTTCCGCGGTAAAAAGTATCCATATAGGATACTTTCTTTTTTGACCCGGATAACCAATTATCATCATACCAAATTTCATCAAAATCCCTCCAGTGGTTTTTCCGTGATGCGGTAACAGACAGACAGACAAACAAAAATTCTAAAAACTATAGATTCGGCCTCTGTATCGATAAGAAAATTTATTTCAATAAGATTTTCCAAAAAATATTCAATGTACAGATTCGGCTTAGTTACGATTTTATTATATGTATAGATATACAGATATCACCTAATATATAAGTTCGTAGATAGGATGATCTTTCTGCCTGTCGGTACTCCTGACCGATTTTGGCCACAGTGGCTTATGTATCTCACTGAGACTAGCTAACTGCGCAGGGGATATTATAGTACACAAGTATACGCGTAGGCATAGGTACACCCTCTATTTGTTTCACTCGCACAACATTTTGACATGACCGGTGAGAGATCAGGCGCAGGACCAACGGCTTAATGTACTCCGAGGCACGGGAGTGAAACACCGCCAACTTCCCAACTCCGGGCTGTTACTGGGGCTTTCTTAACAAAAAATTCAATAACCAAACTTAGCCCGACCCAGGACTTGAACGCAGGATTGCTAGATATGTGATGTACATGCTAGATGCTATACCTCGTGGCCAGTTTAACTGTTAGATGTATATATTTTTTTTAAATATTTTATATAAGGCAACTGTCTAAATACTGTTATGTTAAAATAAAATTATGATATGTTAAAATAAAATTATGATAGAATATATACATAAAAACATCAAAATATTATTACCTACTTTTTATTTCTACCGCATTGCTGTGTCAACCAATGCCGGAGAAAGTCAACGCTCAAGTACTCGCCCATTACACGTAGAATCTCATTATTAGAGTTACGTAGTCGATCCCAGAATGCAGCAATTCTGGAACGGACCACCGCAAAAAAATCTGGTATCCTGGCTGAAGCAAACATATCAGATGCACTACAGAACCTCGGCAAATTCATCAAAGTCTGGTAAGCATCATTGTACTGAACTCTGATGGTGCTGTACGCGTGCCTCGTATAATTGAACCACAGTTGACATGTATATAAATTCTGACAGTATGTTTTAAACAGAGTAGTTTTTACGTCCTGGTTACAACGAGAAAACCTGCGCGCAATCATGTTTTATCTCACAGCAAGGGCTCGACGCTCACTTTCTATATCACTGTCATCTTTGAGATTCTCCGTTAACAAATGGCCCAGATACTTGAATGTTGACACTCTTAGGATTGGTTTACCGTCAATAAATACAGAGGGCACCACATCCGGACCCCTTCCACTCTTAAAAACCATAAATTCAGTTTTAGACACATTGTATTTAAGTCCATGACTTAGAGCGTATTTTTCACAAATACTTAATAGTTGTCTAAGACCACCGATAGAGGGACTGAGTAGCACCATATCGTCGGCATAACTTAAATTATTTATGCACACACCACCGACGTGACAGCCAACATTTGTGCTTCTCAGTTCCTCTATCAGATTATTTACATAAACATTAAAAAGATCCGGTGATGTAAGCCCACCTTGACGAACGCCACACTCTAGCCTATAGTCGTTAGAGAGTGCGTCGCCCCATCTCACATTATTCGTTTGGTTTTCGTACCAATGTTTCAATAATTTAATAGCACTTACCGGAACTTTGTATTTATTTAGTTTTGACCACAATAGTCCATAGTTTACCAAATCAAAAGCCCGGCTAAGGTCTAAAAAACAGGCATATATGTTAGTATCTCTACTTGTGTAATATTTTATTGTATTTTTAAGACTAAAGATTGCTGATTCTGTTGAAACACTGGCACGAAAACCAAACTGAGCATCATTTAATGTTATTACTTAGTTTAGTTAGATCACCAGTTTTATTCTTTGGAACAGGCACAACTACAGTTCTCATAATACTTTTAGGCAAATAGTTAAACTTTATACATAAATTAAAAAACGTACTTAACACTCTATTTATTTCATCACTTGCATAATACAAGTGCTCTATGCTCAATCAAAAAGATAGTTTTATTTAAAATCCGATATGTCGTACGTGCGTTTAAAGCCTAAATGAAACAGTTTACTTTAATATAACTCGGCAACCCTTTTAGCAACGAGTAAACAGGGTATTGTTGTAATAATTTATTTACATACTCTGGTGGAATGCGCTCCCATAAAGAA
Source organism: Brenthis ino (assembly GCA_921882275.1). Lineage (NCBI taxonomy): Eukaryota > Metazoa > Arthropoda > Insecta > Lepidoptera > Nymphalidae > Brenthis > Brenthis ino. Next base: position 8,879,943 of record OV170221.1, read on the forward strand.
TAATAGCGTATTATCGCGCTTGGTTATCTTAAAGGTCTAAACTAAACATATATAGAATATGTTAAGTCAATATGGACGAAGTTTTTAGTATTTTAATGACAAGAATCGAGTTGAAAAGAAGATACAATGTGAATCCATTACTAAAATATTATAAACTAGCGGCTCACCCTCGCTTCGCTCGGGTTTGCCTTTGGACAAACAAAAACAAATCTATCCAACGGGAACCACACATTTTCCCGGGATAAAAAGTAGCCAAATTTCATCCAGATCCGTTCATCTGTTCTGGCGTGAAAGAGTAACAAACATCCATACTCACAAACTTTCACATTTATAACATTAGTATAGATAATACATACTCTATCTGTGTAATGCTACCTTGCATCAAGGCATCGTGGCGTCGCGAATATAAACTAGCCCAAAGCCTGGTATAAAATCATCACAGGAATAATTAGTACTTAAAATTTGTTTTAGATACTTTAGAACTACCTCAAAGGTTTAAATAAAGTTTTTTAGTGTAAAATTAGTTTTGAGCTACTAAGTGGGTTTGCTACTAAATACACGAACTTGTAGTAGACTCATGACGTTTAGTAAAAAATTGTAATAATTTAATGTTGAATAAAATATTTTGATTTGATTTGATACTCCTTGCCGTAGTAAAGGCTGAGTGGATTTGGATAAAAAGTACACAGATAGACTATGACATGGGATAGCACACAAACTACTGTTTGAGACCCGAGCAAAGAGAGGTTAAGTCAAAGGTGTGTGTAGAAATGTTTATAATATACAAAAGTTAAAAGGGAGAGGAAATAAGAATCTTTTCATGAAATAGAAAAGGTATTCAAAATTCCTACTAGCGAATCACCCTCGCTTCGTTCGGGTTCGTCCCTAAGTTGCATCCCAATCAAACTTTCATCCCCATTTTTATTCCCTTAAGGGATGATTTCCGAGATAAAACTATCCTATATCCTTCCCAGGGTCTCAAATGATTTTTTTACCAAATTTCATCGAAATCGGTTGAGTAGATTCGTAGTTTATTCGGTACAAACAAACAAATCTTTACTTTTTATTGTATTTTACACCCTAAAAGGTCTCACAAAGTAACTGACTTTTAAATTTGAAATAGTTTTTTGGATATGTAAAAACTTTTACATATCTCTATGATAACATATCTCTAACTAGAGATATATTATCGCGAAGTTTTGAGTAGAAGTATTTGTTACAACGTTCTTGTTAAACAATTTTAAGCTACATCAAAAGGCAAGGGTTAAGGCAAAACATGCAAGGAACACCGTTATGTCACGCTGTGACAACTTTTATTTATTACAGGGACTGGTTTTACTTCATAACAATAACAATACTGAAGTTTCCCATAGCTGAACACTTAACTAAATCTATTCAGTACTTCTCGGGGTAAATTTTCCAAGCAGCGATATTGACAAAATTTGTAGCATTTTCAATAAATAAATTTTTTTTTTTTGATATTTTCGAAATTATAGATAATAAAAGAAAATACTTATACTTACTTATAATAATACATAATAAAATAAGTTCACTTTCAATTCATGTATTAGATTAAAAATCTTTAAGTTTAAATTCCCATTAACAACTCCAAATATTAAGATTAAATCAATAGAATACATAAAGAAATAAGTTAATCGCTCCACGACCGCGGACGCGCCGGCGTGTCAGTTAACAATAGATTTCTTAGAAATTTAATTAATTTTTAGAAATTTACCTGGAGGTGTTAAACCCAAAAGGATCGTTTTAAAATATTCATTGAGATTAAATTCTATAAGTAAATAGGTATATTTGGTGGACAGTAACATATATTTTTTAATATCTTTTAATTACATATTATAACCATATCAATCTTAAATATCTGAAAACATCGATTTCAAAATCAATTTATTGTCATTTTGGTTTATATATTTATCCATAGCATTTTAATATAATTTTGAAAATATCCTATTCGAATGCTTTGCAGCCATTATCGTGACGGGAGAAACTACGATTGCTCTAAAATGTAAAGCATTCGAAACGTCAAAATAAATCCGCGAAAAAATTCTAAAGGTAGTTTTATTCAACTAGCGACTAACCCTCGCTCCGCTCGGGTACGTTGCTAGGAATGTCTTAACGGTTAGTACAAATTTCTCAGAGATGAGATATTTTCCCGCACTAAAATGTATACTAAATGTTGACCCGGATAACCAGCTATCATCGTACCAAATTTCATCAATATCTGTCCAGTGGTGTTCTCGTGGTGCGTATTCCAATAAGATTTTCCAAAAAATATTTAATGTACAGATTCGTCTCAGTTAGAATTTTATTATATGTACCTATAGATGTCAAATATTCGCGTGAATCTAAGAAAGTATCATCTTTGAAATACCCTTGAGGTAAATATGTATATATATATATATATATATATATATATATATATATATATATATATATATATAAAAATACTCATAATTAGCAAAAACATACTCCAAACCTATTCAACCACCGTTTCTATAAACTAAAATTTGTCGCGAGAGGAAAATGAATCCACTACCCACCTATGATTTGATGGATCCAAAATTACCACAATACGTTATTCTCACATCTGTTAAAGTTAGTAGGAGCTGCAGTAAATTACAAACTAAGTACTCAAATAGTTTTAAAACCACAGTAGCTAGGAGAAACTGTTAGAAGTAAAATACTTTAAATTAGTTTGAAACCTTTTAAGTTTTATTAAGATTTATACATTGTTGAGTTGAGTTATTGCTTTATTAAACAATGTAGGTATAAATTTTTTATAAATAACCGATAGTAACATGATGAAATTGTCAGATATAGTTTCAATTTTGAACCTTTTATTGAATTTCGATATTTTTGCTACCTAGTACAGTAGGTAAGTAAGTACTCCGTTTAGCGACAAGGTTTTTATATTTTAATAACTTCGTTATTCGACGACACGGCGGTCGCGGGTTCGAGTCCCGCTGGGGACATTCATATATGTGATGAGCACGAATGTTTGTACTCCATTCATGGGTGTTTATATCTATAATATGTATGTATTTTAAGTTATATATATGTAGTGTATCAACTATCTGGTATCCATAACACAAGCCTCGTAGCTTACCATGAAACTAGATGGTGCTGTGTATGAATGTCTCAATATATTTATTTATTTATTATTATTTACTGTACTCGAAGACTTGGTGCTATGTTTATGAAAGCTAGATAGGTGTCTCGTTCGAACTGCTATATAATTCTCTAATGAAAATGTTGACGAGTTTTAAATCCACATAAGCGTATAGGGTATTTCTGGGTAAGTCTCAATAATTGAGATTGATATTTTATAAATGCTTCTAAGTCACTTTTTTATTCAAGCCAGTAGTTGGCGAGTTTAAAGTTATAAACACTATCCCTAACTGTCTCTCTTACTTTTGAAGTATGGGGTGGAAAATTCTATAATAATTACGACAGCAAAGCTTCTATAATACTTTTAAAGAAAAATACATTTTTATTATAAATGAACACGTTTAAACTTATTTTTTTTCCTATTATATGTAGCCGATATATTATATTTTTACAGATTATCATATCACCGTGTTCTAAGAAAATTTCTAAATAATATTTAGCAGTTAGGTTTTTTAAAAAATCCGCTGTAATTACTTCGGATTAGTATTACATATAGATTTTATTATTTATCAAAAGCATAAATAGAGTGATACAAGACGTTTATTCCAAAAATGATTCACAAGTTTTTGGTCTCTCATAAAATATTACAAATATTTTCAATACGTACATATCGTACTAATCCTACTAATATTATAAATGCGAGAATTTTTGAGGATGTCTGAATGTATAGATGTATGTTTGTTTTTGTTTACTTACAATAATATAGCTCATCTTTGAAGATCAGAATAACACATATGCTACTTAATACTTTCTTAGATTTATGCGAATGTTTGACATTATTAAATAAAACTATCTTTTCGGATTATTTCGCGGATTTATTTTGATATGCTACTTTTTATCCCGGAAAAATGTACGGTTCCTGTGATCCGCACGGTACAACGCCGTAAACAAAACAATAAGTATTAAAAATTGGATTTCGTTATTTAATGTTAGCAAAATCTTCGCTAACTTATCTTTGGTGATAATGTCTTTTTAACTTTTGTATTTGTAATTGCCGTATCATTTCTAAACTTTGTAAGTACTTGAAATCCGGATAAAAATCTAAAATTTGATATCATCGTGCTAATCTAATTAAGTCAGGGTAAGTAGAAAGTATTAATAGTATTATTATAAGTCGAGTTAATTTGATTTGCATTGGACATTACAGTTTTTAAAAACTAAAGCTGTAATATTATTAGATGTATTTAGTGTGGCGGTTTTAAGACATAATATATTAACTAAGCTTCTATCAGTGTTTTTACGGCTGCAGTAGTATATGGGACGCGGCCCTTAGAGGAGTGGGTGGTATTTTTGGATAGGGGAGGCGATAGGGAGTTTAAATTTTTATATATATATATACATATTATAAATATGATGATGAGGTGGCGTTCTGTCTGTATATGAAATTGTAAATACAAAAGTTAGGGACGCAGCCGAGCAAAGCGAGAATAAGTCGCTAGTTTGACTTAAAATAAATTAATGTACTGGAACAAGAGGATGTTATTGCTAAATTTAGTTATGATTTCGAACGTAATTTTATAAGTAGTTTCTGTACAATAAATTTTGCCTGAGCTTTGATCATTTTGTAGAAAAGATAAAGCGGTTTCCAAATTGATTTAACAAGCTTCAAGATCAAAGTGTAAGCAATGAAAATATAAGTAAGTATCTAAATATAAAATCGATTGTTAAATATTTAAAGAGATCTTCATTCTTTATACAAATATCTTAGTTTTATATGTGCGTTTTAATAGTTTTTTGCAATAATAAATAATAGCAAAAAAAAATGAACTATCGATTTATATTATATATAAATATTTATTTTGATTACATTTTAGCATAATAGTAAAAAGTTATTTACAAAATATTATTTTTGGATATTTAACACTTATTTACTCTGTATATATTCTAAAGTGTCAAATTGTGGGACGAGTTAAAATGCAGCTAATTTCATGACTTATTTTTGATCAAATTTAACTTGGTAGTAATTTTGTTATAAAAATGGCCTAGGGATCACTGAATTTAAATTCTTCTAGTGCGGTCTTGTAAAACAAATATTTTGATACTTAGACTGCGTAGTTCGCACACTAAAATAACGCAATGCATACACTTATGGCGAAGGCGAAGTATAAGCCTAGTAAAGTAACATAATGTTTAGAAAAAATTTAAGAATCCAGTATATCTGCTTGAAAATATTTTGTCACTGTAGTAATAATGGTATCAATCCTTAAAAATCCAGCAAAATATACAGTGTTATGTAATAAACTAGCTGTGCCCCGCGGTTTCACCTGCGTTAAATTTGTTTGTTTATAAATATCAGTTTTACAATAATGTATGGAAGTCTGTCCGATTTGTTGACGTTTATAATTGCTGCTCTGCTGCCTTGGGTAGTATTATGACGATGTATTATAACCTAAAGCCTTGCACAATAAACGAGCTATGCAATGCAAAAACAAATACAAATCGGATTAGTAGTTCCTGAGATAAGCGGGTTCAAAACAACAAACAAATAAACAAACATACAAATTGTGCTTAGTAATATTAGTATAGATTAATACTGTTGTTCTTCAATTTTTACATAAATTACATAAAATCACGTTTAGCATTTTCAATTTTATTTATTACTGTTTACTTGTTTTCAATTAAAAAATCCTCTTTAAAATAGCGGTTTTTGAAAAGGCTTATCTCGACCCATTTATGTAAAATGGAATGTTGAACAGCCCTTTGCTTTTCATAACTTTAATTCATCGTAATAAATTGTATAATCATATTATTTATAAGTAGCTTCTGGGTGGTGCTTCACATTTTATTTACTTTTTTGTTTCAAAGCCGCCGGATAACTTGTGCCTGCAGTTTGATTTGGGACTGCATAGTATGTAAAGTCAAACTAATTTATTCTTTATATACATAGATATAAAAAGGTATAGAATTTATAATTTATCAATATATATATATATATATATATATATGTGTGTGTGTGTATATATAGATATATATACTAGCAGAACCCGCGGCTACGCTCGCGCTAAAACTACAAAAAAAGCTCTAAAATGGTAGGTTTCATACAAACTTTCATCCGCTATTTTACCCCGTTATGAGATGAATTTCGAAAAATTCTAAAATAATTATTTAATTAATTGTATTGAAGAGCATTTATATTAAGTCTAAAGTAATTCTGATTATAAATATATTTTTTAATTGTATTATGACGTATTTTCCCGTGGGAAGGAGATAATCTGCCGAGGTAAAAAGTAGCCTATGTCACTCTCCAGCCCTCCAACTATCTCCATACAAAAAATTACGCCAATCCGCCAAGCCGTTTCTACGTGAAAAAAGACAAACGAACAAACAAACACACTTTCACATTTATAATATTGCTATGGATATATATAGTAACGACAGGTTTGACTCAGTTTGTAGTGTACTTGCAGTGGCAGAGGTTGCGGGTTCGAGCCCCGCTGGGTGCATACATACGAGTTTTATGCATATTATACTTACCTACCTATACGTATTTAACTAAACTAAAAAATTTAACTAATTCAATTCAATTTTCTTGTTAATGACTTCAATTCAAGCCAGTTTAACTAATAAAAAATGGCCGTACATTTTAAAATCTACACAATTGTTCCTTATTTAGTTTTATTGTCTCAGAGTTTTATATTATTCCAAATAACAATAGTTCCCAATCAGCCACTAATTGGGACCATTCAAGAAAACAATGATTTTATTGTGATAGGAATAGCGTAATGACTATTTATATTTTATAGTATATCTATTATTAGTAATCGATCTATTTCTGTATATTAAACTAGCGACTCACCCTCGCTCCGCTCGAATTCATCCTTAGGTACGTTTTAACGGTTAGCATAGATTTCTCAGAGATGAGATATTTTCCTGCAGTTAAAACTATCCTATATGTTGACCCGGATAACCAGCTATCATCATACTAAATTTTATCGAAATCTGTCCTGTGGTTAATCTCATGATGCGTTCCCAGAAATACAGACAGACAGAAATTCTATAAACAATAGATTCGGCTTCTGTACCGATAATAATGTTTATTTCAATAAGATTTTCCAAAAAATATTTAATGTACAGATTCGGCTTAGTTGTTCTCATGTTTTTAATTCGCTTTTTACGCAGTTGGTATCTTTGAAAATATATTTTAAAATATTTACTTATTTTATTATTATATTTTTGTAAAGACAAGAAAAATATATAGGTTTTATTTTGAAATCTAGCACATAAAAAGAACTTAAATAACATACGTAATGCCTTCTTAAAGAGAATAATCGACTTATAACTTTCACATAAAATACAGAGGGGAAATAAAATACGAAATCTACGAGTATGTATTGTCGATAGTCAATAGAGGGCTTTCATCCGCTAAGCCTATTATTACCTGATCCTGTCACTTCAGATTTGCTTCTACATCTGAGATACAGCATCACATATCTTTAAATTATTTCTACCCTTACGTTACGCAAATCTGTTCTTATCCATGTCGCTGGCATATTGTATTACTAGCGACTCACCCTCGCTTCGCTCGTAACGTTTTGACGGTTAGTATGGAATACTAGCATTCCCCGCCGCTCCGCCCGCGTTCAGATGACCAAAAACCAAAATCTAAGGTTTTACATGTTAGTATACTATTAAATACATTGCAGTTTTTTGTATTTTTTCCCAGAAATGAGACATTTTCCCGCGGTAAAAAGTATATATGTTGACCCGGCTAACCAGCTATCACCATACCAAATTTCATCAAAATCCCTCCAGTGGTTTTTCCGTGATGCGGTAACAGACAGACAGATAGACAGACAAAAGTTCTAAAAACTATAGATTTGGCCTCTGTATCGATAATAATGTTTATTTCAATAAGATTTTCCAAAAAATATCTAATGCACAGATTCGGCTTAGTTACGATTTTATTATATGTATAGATATAACCAAAAATGGGATTGTGGTGAGAAGGCGTCTTAGCATTCTCGTTAGTTTTTTTCCTTGAACCTAAAAGCTCTTGCTATCAATCGTGCTGTATTTCAATTTAGCTTCGGCATTCTACTAACACGCGACCGTTTGCGAATAAATGGTGCCATTTGTAGAAAGACGAATCATACGATATGCCTACGACATCCATACCGATATTATAAATGGGAAAGTGTGCTTTTTGGTTCGTAGCAACGTAATTTACTAAGTTTATGATAGACTTATATTATTTATTGCATAGAGAGTGTATTGTTGGGAGAGTGCGTTGTGGGGATTTTTATAACCGTATGACGTGAACTGCCTCGGTGCTCTACACTCTGGAGGTCACCACATACAGCTAACAGCTAAAACAGTTAACAATAGTTTTCTTAGAATTTTAATTAATTTCTTAGAAATTTATCTGGAGGTGATAAATTGTTATTCCAAATTTACCTAAGTCTAAAATAGTTTTTTTCAGTAAGTCCGAGATAGCAAGTTGGCAGTATATATGTGTGTATACCACACTACTTATTTTTGTTGTTGTAAATAATAATTAATTTACAGAGGATACTTGAAAATGTTTTTCTTACACATCATTAGTTAAGTTAGTAAAATATTATTAGTAATTTAGAGCACTTAAATTAACATAATAATGTATTAAATTAGAAGGATAGTGAGCAGAATCATTCACGTTTGAAAAATCTTGTTAAATACACATAATGTGTTAAATAACCGGTTTGTAAGAAACCTCTACACATAACCCGTTCAAATTCACTATAAAGTTATATCTATACTACATATATCTATCTATACATATAATAAAATTGTAACTAAGCCGAATCTATCATTAAATATTTTTTGGAAAATCTTATTGAAACAAACATTATTATCGATACAGAGGCCGAATCTATAGTTTTTAGAATTTTTGTCTGTCTGTCTGTCTGTCTGTCTGTCTGTCTGTCTGTCTGTCAGTTACCGCATCACAGAAAAACCACTGAAGGGATTTTCATGAAACTTGGTATAGTGATAGCTCGTTATCCGGGCTAACATAACTCTTTACCGCGGGAAAATATCTCATTTCTGAGAAAAAATACAAAAACTGCAATGTAAAAGTATACTAATATGTAAAACCTAAGAATTTGGTTTTTGGTCATCTGAACGCGGGCGGAGCCGCGGCAATGCTAGTATTTTATATGAATATAGTGAATTTTCAATTCATACCATTCTCATATATATCCAATTACCCAAGTCAACTACAAAAGTCGGGTAAGAAGGACGAGAATTGTACACAAAATTTTATTTCTCACAAAAGGGCTGAGATAGCTCTTGGAGCAAGTCATACAATGCATATATGCAGATTATATATTCCGTTACGAGCATGTAACGAGACTCAGAACAATAGTTAGAAATACGGTAAAAATCTAAAATCAGGCATGCTAGGGCAATAAAAGGATAAAGTAGGCTTATGGCAGTCATCTGCTTTCAATCATGTTTGTTACAATAGGATTTGTTTGTATTGATTGGAGATGTATGGAGCCGAGTAGTTCTGCTTAATTGAGAGTTGCAGATTTTGCTTGCAAATGCTTTGAATTCAATTTTCTTTCACTTAATTTACTATTTATTTTGTATTTTTAACCGACTTCCAAAAAGGAGGAAGTTCTCAATTCGTTGAAATCTTTTTTTTATGTATGTTCACCGATTACTCGAAGACGCCTGAACCGATTTGGAATTTTTTTGTTTCAAAGAGTATACTTCCCAGGTGGTCCCATATAAATTTTATAATGTTATTGTTATTTTAATGTTATTTAAGGAAAACAGTTATTTAAGCTCTTTATTCATCATTATTTACTAGCGACTTTTGCTCGAGTACGTTTTTTTCTAGGCAAAAAATAACCTTTTGTTATATTTTCAGGTCACCTGACTTATCTTGCAAAATGTCGTCCAAATATGTCCTGCCATACACTCAAACAGGCACACATAAAATTTTCGCATTTATATTAGAATCTAAATGACTTGGGATGAAAATGAAAATAGTTTTGGATATTATCGTCGTTTTGTTGAGTTTTAGCTCCCGACTTCAAATGTTTTACAGAGACTCTCCTTTATCTCCTGTGACTGCGTTTGCTATTTAATTTATAGTCCAGCCACTGAAGACATATAAGGAGGCTTTTGCTACAAAAGGTCAAGGAGAGTTATAATCTGCAGTTACAATTTGGTGCCCTATTTAATATTTCAAAATAAAAATATGAAATATTCACGTAAACCTAACAAAGTGTTATTATTATTAGTCTGTTCAATAGAATCCTCATAACTTTAAAATATATTTTCGTATAAGAACAAAGAACCTTGTATACATATAAGATTACAAGTTCCTCGGCAAGTTCTAACAAAGATGAAGGGTAAAGGGTTAGAAATGAAAATTTTGCATAAAGTATAAGTAAATTCAATGCTTCTAGTCCATACGTGGCTGGTTCCGAAAAGTTTACAAAGTTTGCTCGCCACTTTCCCATATTGCTGAATACGCTTTGGGAATATTTTAGTGGATTTTCTATTCATATTATTCAAATGCATTCATTATTCAATAATATATTCAATGTTATGCTCATCTAGCGATATATCGCCATTTACAATCGTTATTGACCGACTTTATTTATAGGGTATTCAATTCAAGTGTGTTTATTTGCGTCTACACTATACGATAATTACGAGATATGATTAGCGTACTAGTAACAAATAATTTTCAAGCAACATTTTTTTAAGACTACTTGGACCGATTCAGTTATATTTTTTATAAAAAGTTCTAGGAAAAATTGAAATTTCTCCGAAAAATTGGAAAATTTGAAAAATATTAAACATGTAATATTTTTTACTTTTATGTATATAACTTTTGGTTGTACTCAAAGATGATAAAAAATTTTAGCAATTATCATCGCAACAGAAAAAAAAGCAACTACGCACATGTTGCGTAAATTATTATTTACTGAACGTGGGCACCAAACCCACTACTTTCTTAAGAAATGGCAGTAATAGTTAACATATTTTGTATGAAAAATTACTTATTTCTCGTAAGTATATATGGATAAAATGCTGTGACAGACAGACACAATAAGTATCTATTTTATGTAAGAAAAGATTAATTAATATTGTTGTGAACAACAAACCAAAATTAATGGTGGAAAATATAATAACACGTTAATACGAGCTTTCAGAGGTTCAGAGTTTATGGTATATGCCTTATTCGGGGTTAAGTAGGAAAATTTCACTCATTAGCGGAACATTCGGCGTTTCGAGTAATTAAACGAAATTTTCCGGCTGTGTTGAGCAAACACTATGCCCCGGTGATTATGTTTACGTACAATTTTGACAAATATGTACCAAATATTGCGTCATACAGCTAAATCTATTCTCATTTAGTCAAAATGATTAAAAACGTGAATAGAATAAATTCGCACAATTTAGCTTTTCTTAATTAAAAAATTAGAAATATTATGATATATATGTATATGTTAGTGACTTGTTTGTGTCTCCCGCCCAACCAAAGCTTTACGCCTTTTGTGACTTAGTACATTTTTTGGAAATTTTATTATTAAAAGTAGCTTATGCCTATATATGTTTATATATATATATATATATATATATATATATATACATACTTTAAAGAAATCGGTCAAAATAAAGGATATCTGTCATACATTAATTCAAACAACTATAAATATGAGTACTCATATTGACTATGGGTTGAAAATAGACTGCTGGTAGGCACCCAAAGACGCACTCGAACGAAGTGAAGGTAAGTCGTATAAATCGTAAAAATAAATGTTATGTTATGTTTTAAAGTTTAGTATAGATTTCTCAGAGATGAGATATTTTCCTGCAGTAAAAAGTATCCTATATGGTGACCCAGATAACCAGCTATCATCATACCAAATTACATACAAATCTGTCCAGTGGTTTTGTCATGATGCGGTCACAGACCGACAGACAGACAAAAATTCTAAAAACCACAGATTCGGCCTCTGCATCGATAATAATGACTATTTCAATAAGATTTTCCAAGAAATATTCAATGTAAAGATTTGACTCAGAATTTTATTATATGTATAGAAGACTAGCATTGCCCGCGGCTCCACCGGCGTTCAGATGACCAAAAACCATATTCTCAGGTTTTACACATTAGTATACTCTTACAATGCAGTTTTTGTATTTTTTCTCAGAAATAAGACATTTTCCCGCGGTAAAAAGTATCCTATAATTGTTGACCCGGATAACCAGCTATCACCATACCAAATTTCATCAAAATCCCTCCAGTGGTTTTTCCGGGATGCGGTAACAGACTTGGCCTTTGCATCGATAACAATGACTATTTCAATAAGATTTTCCGAAAAATATTCAATATACAGATTTGACTCAGCATTTTATTATATGTATAGAAGATAAATGATTTTACTAAATGTATTTCATAAGGAAACATTTTTGACAATAAAACGTTAAAGCGCAAGTTCAATTAAGTTTACTTGTTACTGTGATTTTTTCATCGTAATCCTTAACCATCTGAAACGTAGAAATCAACTATTCATCTCTTAATAACCGCTTTCGAATAAATTATTGATGGCTTCAACAGAATCCTTTGTGTACTTAAATCTGAAATGTAAAAGGGAATTCTAAGTGTAATTAACAAACGCTTGAAAAATAGCAAAAGCTTTCAAATTTCTCTTCAAAAGTTTTATGATTCTAATTCGTGAGCTTTTATTGAAATCAACTTCAGTGTAAGAAGTGTTGTTTTTTTAATTAAGCTGGAAGACAAATAATATATTTTTTTGTTATGGCGTAATTTTCTTTTAAGGTGAATAATTAAAAAATCAAACCTGTGTTAATTTCGGATGCGGGTAACAAACAGAATGAAGAGTAAACAAAAGTAGCTGTTCCCTTTGTAAATGTTTGCATTTACCAACAATCACCCTGGATCTGAGCTTCTTACAGAAGCAAATTACAATTTTCCTACTGGGGTTTGATTTTTATTAAAAACTAGGGACTTAGGTACGTTTTTTTCTGAGCTGAATTCTCATTCTTTTTCTAAAATAAAATGAAATAGGCCAAGTTACTCCTTATAATATATATAGCTATTTGCCAGTGAAATTCCGACAAAATCATTTCAGCCGTTTCGGAGATTAGCCGGTACAAACAGTTAGATAGACAGGCAGATAGACTAAAATAAAAAAATGTTTTTTTTTTAAATAAGACTATTTTTTCGGATTATTTCGCGGATTTATTTTGATTTTTGATTCCCGACGTTTCGAATGCTTTACAGCAATCATGGCCACGGGAGAGACTTAGGTGTCAGATGACTCGAAGGAATAGTTGTTACAGACAGCCTACCCACAATTAACAAAATGAGAAATTGCACCAAGTACCTTGCAATATTTTATAACTTTAAACATTTTTATAATTTTAATTAGTTTTATACTTGAATATGGAATATTATTTATTTAATTTTTACTGTTATGATTATAATTATTACAATTTTAAAAATATTAATTAGTAATCTATATTTAGTGTTGCCATTGTTATATTTATAACCATAAAGAAAAAAATATAAAATATAATATTAATTATTTAAGCCACATAATTGTTATATGTGTAATTTAAAAAGTTAAAATTAATGAAGAATAATAATTTTAATTTAGTTTACTATTATTTAAAAAGACAATTTACTAAGCAACACTATTACTATATACTTTTACAAATGAAAATTGAAATATATTAATATGAATATATGGTAAATACATAACAACACAAATATACCTACATAACGTATAACATAAAGCCCAAGAGTTTTTTTTTGTAGATCCAACGCGGGCGTAACCGCGAGTTCTGCTAGTATAGGTAAATAATTTTCAATTTAAAATTTCATTAATTTTAGAAATTAATTTTAAAAAACTTATAAAGAAATATATTATAACGTCACGTGCATATGCCGCAAGTACTTATATATCGTTTTAATCTGAAAACCCTTTGAAACCAATATAATCCCTTTGGCTGTATTAATAAAGTGCTCTAGTTTCCACTCCAAAGTTTGGTCTGGCCTCGTGAGACCCTCGACTGTGTCAAGCCTCCTTCAACCAGTCCCTTGATTTAGAAATGTTCAGACTTCGAGTTTGACTTGTTGTACAAGTATGACCAAAAAGTATGTGAAACTTTAATTGACTCTTAGAATGTTTGAATTACAATGAAATATGATATATTGAAGACGATGTTCTTCAAAATATAATATGTCATAGCGGTTCTTTGGATTTTTATAATATAATAAAAATAGTAAAAAATAGTGCGGAAGCGATTCTACGACGCCCTATTACAACGAGAGAGGTTTTGTTGGGTTTTAGTGGGTAGCTTTTCTAACCGGTGAGTCCCACATCTGTATGTATATACAGGTGATATGCATTTCTCAATGTAAAAAAATGGGGATAGATACTTATAAAAATAGAACAACATAATACGATGAGGAGTCACATCCACATTTCTTATATATTGCCCTTAAAATAATAAATGAAGATTAATAAACATTTCATTTTTCGTAGAAACAGCTGAACGGATCTGGATGAAATTTGGCACAGAGATAGATTATAGTCTGAAATAGCACATAGGTTACTTTTTAGCTCGAAAGAATGTACGATTCCCGTGGGATAGATTTGTTTTTGTTTTTCACAGAGCAAGGGTTCGACTATCCAATTCATACTAGCCGTTAAAACGTACCTAGGGACGAACCCGTTACCCGAGCAAAGCGAGGTTGAGTCGCTAGTATATAAATACAGAATTCAATGCACTGTTTTAATGAGAAAAGAAAGAAAAAACACACTTAAGCCTGCAACAAAGGCAATTATACCGAAGCTCAAACTACTGATGGACCTCATAACGAGATAAAACAAAGATCCATTTACATACCCTATTAATAATAATACTATCAAAATAAAAAATAATACTGAAATATTTAGCTAAAATCTAGAATCTAGAATAAAATTTCTACTAAATTTTATATTTTTACACTGTATAGTTTTAATTTAAATACGTTTGTCTTGCTCACAGAAGGCGAAATTCGTGGTCTAACTAATATTATTTTATGTTTAAAAATTTAATGATAAGAAAGTAAAATGTACTTAAGCATATACTATCGTCATACAAAAAAGACTTTTAAGCTGAATTCTTTTCTCAAAGCTCTTTGCATATTTAGCATCAGTAGAAAATACGCATCTTTTAATCTTACTTAAACTAACTTAGTAAAAAATCGTTATTTATCATTAATGGAAATCTAGCAATAGAAAGATATTTGTATATTTCTCTTATTTTCTCCTATTGTGAAATTGGGTGAACAATGTCCATGAAACATATTAGAATTACTGCCATAACGTGTAAATTAAGTGAGAAAGCACCGAAACAAACCGAACAAAAAGCCAATTTGTTTCTCTCCGAGAAATTAAAATACAGCCAGAAATTATACCTACGAGCTGATATTGTTTAATTAATAATATAAGATACTAATATTAGTAATCAATTATGATCAGTAAAGCATTTCAAATGCTCGTATTTAATTTAATTGCTTGACTTGATATGGGTTAAATGGCTTGAGTGGCAGTTCAAAGGTAGGAGAAAACACTTGATCTACGAGTATCTATCAGTTATGTTGTTTGCTAGGTCAATAAAGTTAACAATTTACTGGAATTGTTCTTACACTAAACTAGTCGTTTTCTAAGTTTCATTCAAGGTGTGCGTCTTTTCGTATTTTTGCACATAGTAGGGCATGACTTACTTATGTATATACCTGAATACATAACACCATTTAATATATCGTAATTAATAGGGTAAAAAATAGTTCAAGTCACTTTCCACCCTGTAATTATTATATATTGATAAGTTGTGTTGTTCTTATTATCGGACTATACTCACGCAATTATAATACTGCTAGCGACTTACTCCCCCTTCGTTTGGGATGCACTTAAAAACCTAAGTGATAGTCTATCTGTGAAGTAAATTTCTCCCAAACCTGTCCAGTCGTTTCAACGTGAATGAGTATCTAGCTTATACAAATCTAGCTGTTATAATAACTGCCTGATAAAAAAATACAAGGTAACGATCTAAAAAAATAAAACCATTAAACAAATAAAAAATTTGTGTTTAATGCGTACTATACTCGAATCTGTTAGGAAATCTATACATATAATAAAATGCTGAGTCGAATCTGTACATTAAATATATTTTGGAAAATCTTATTGAAATAGTCATTATTATCGATACAGAGGTCGAATTTATAGATTTTAGAGATTTTAGAATTTTTGTCCGTCTGTCTGTATGTTTGGGAACGCATCACGAGATAATCTCTGGACAGATTTTGATGAAATTTGGTATGATGATAGCTGGTTATCCGGCTACATATAGGATACTTTTATTGCGGGAAAATATTTCATCTCCGAAAAATCTTTACTAACCACTAGAACGTAGGAACGAACCCGAGCGGAGCGAAGGCGAGTCGCTAGTAATTAATAATATTCAGAAAAATCAGTTTATGTAACATTATGTTATTTAAACTATTCTTCTGTTTGAAATAAGGTATGTATTTTCGGTTGAAGACCGTAACGATACAAGTGGAGCAGATATTTGGCGCTCGCCCAGCCCTCGTAAATCGAGTATGCCTATTTACTTACTAGTTTGCGACCAACGGGATACAATAGTGACAAACTAACCGGATATTTAGAAACCACTGGTTTGGAATGAAAATTGTGTTCGAAATTTTAACATTTTTATCATGTTTATATAAGTTTCAACTTTAATTAGTTAAAGAACTATGTTGAAGGGTACAGGAAAAACAGCGAATGTCCTAATGAAGAGATTATGAGAAAAAAGCAATTTTGAAGTTTAGAAGTATAAAAATTTTATTGAGATCAAAGTATGCAGAACTTTTTACTATGTAGATTTTTTGAAAACCCTTCTTTACCATGTCATGACATTTTTAATATCCATTCTAACGTTATAATTAACAAAATATCATACTTAATCTCCATTTTATGGAACCGTTTGACGGTGATGACATTGTGAGCCACGATCCCATATCATTGGGTATTACTTGTGGACTTTGTGGTCAAGATGTGTCTAACAATAATATGAAAAATACACTCGCTTTTCTATAGATGCTGTACGGAATTGACACTTTACGCAACCAGTTGCAGGTTCGATTCCTTATAGAAACAATTTTTACTATGCTAATTAATATACTTATGACCATGTTCTTTTGCTGGCTTGCTCATTTTTCACGCAGCAATCTGGGGGCGTAAATATAGAGTACCTAGGAGACCAAACTTCGCTCGGCGTTTTGTAAAGTAGTATTTTTTCGGAAAAGATGTAAAAATTGCGTTTTTCTATCAGATAAGAACCCTTAAATAGACCAATTTATAAAAGAAAACCGTATCTAAATACAAATTTTGATCCAAATCTTTAGAATCGTTTTCGAGATACACGAAATAGATGTATACAAGAATTGCTCATTTAATATGATAAGCTAATAGAAATAGAAATCTAAAAATATACATGGGAATGATATATAATATGATTCTATGGTTTAATGGTTTTTCTGTATAATCTTTGAAAATTTCTATTCGATTTTAGAATAACATTTTATCTTAGCCCTTCAATAGAGATAACTAGCATTGCCCGCGGCTTCGCCCGCGTTCAGATGACCCAAAACCAAATTCTTAGGTTTTACATATTACTATACTCTTCAAATGCGGTTTTTGTATTTTTTCTCAGAAATGTGATATTTTACCGCGGTAAAAGTATCCTATATGTTGACCCGGATAGCCAGCTACCATCATACCAAATTTCATTAAAATCTGTTCAGTGGTTTTCTCGTGATGCGGTAACAGACAGACAGACAGACAGACAGACAGACAGACAAAAATTCTAAAAACTATAGATTCGGACTCTGTATCGATAATAATGTCTATTTCAATTAGATTTTCCAAAGAATATTAATTATAAAGATTCGACTTAGTTACAATTTTATTATATGTATAGATTTATGGGATGAAGAGTGTCATAGACTACTGTGTTTCCTAATAAGTCATTAATAAATATATTACCCTATTGTAAAATTTTAAAAGGGCGAGTCACAAGTATTAAGGTAGGTTAAAAATTAAATTAACAATGTGTTAGTTTTTGTTAAAAAAAACCTTACATTGTATCTTCCAACTTCCATTGCATAGTTGTGGCACTAAAAACTTTAAACTATTTTAAAACATTTGTACCAACTGATGTTGGACTAATTTAATTCGCTACAGTTTTTACAAAAGAAGGAAAAATATATCCGGAAATGTAAATGAAAGTCGGCTTACGTTGAATTTTCGTATTCAAATTCTATTTTCTTAAGACAATTTGCAATTAAATCAGTTAATTTACGTTTTTTTTCTTATTTACTAAATTATAATTGACTTTTTAAGATTCCGTGGCTAAATGGAAAACCGTTACGTATTTAGTCTCTTCTTATGTCACAGCATTTTACTCTATAGGTCTTGAACATAGTCTCTCTTTACCTAGGGCCGCCTTAACCATCCAGGGTATTGGGCACATAACAATTTAGGGCCCTTTAGAAAAAAAATATATGTGAATGGTAAGAAAAAAAATTACAAAAAAAATGATGGAGTATTTTATAGGGTATTTAACTTTTATAACCAAAAAATAATATTATTGCTATATTTAATTATAAAACTTATTAAAAAAAATGATTAGAATTAAAATCAACAAATATTGTATGGTACTTTGATGCCATTTTTTGAATTTTTGAAATCCTTTTTAAAATTGTGTGTAGGTACTGTCTGTAACAAGCATATAACGCCTTTGAGACATCTAAAACCTTAGTCTCTCCCGTGACCATGATTGTTGTAAAGCATTCGAAACGTCGGGAACCAAAATTCACAATAAATCCGCGAAATAATCCGAAAAGATAGTTCTATTAAAAAAATGTTATTATTAAAAAGCTTATAAGTGCAATCACGGGGTGCAAGCTCCAAGAGTTTTATGTAGCCGCTATCATTTATAAGCTCTACTTCAAGACGCAACTCAATTTTATTGCAAGATATTATTTGAAAGAGGAAGCAATGTGAGCCAATGATTTGTACAATAAAATTGTAACATAATAAAAGTTTATTCCTGTATTAGTGACTTACTCTCTATTAGGCTTTATGGTAGTCGAAGTCAAAATTTTGCACACACGCACGTGAACACATACGCAAGCACGCACGCACATACACATGCACACACACACACGCAGATGCACACTCATATATAATAGTAGTGTAATTCTGTGTGTTTCTTTTATCACTGTAAGTTCTAATTTGATTATAAATAAGTCAACTAAGTTTTTTTGCGACGGCAACAAATGTTAGTGCAAATTTAATAATATATATGGAATCAGAAGCCAACATTATGGAATCAGAAAGCCGACATCTTCTCTGAAAAAAAAACAGCAAAAGATTAAGAATTATGATGCTGAATCCTGATAATAATTTACTATCACGATTCTGCATGTGCACCGGGAAACCGCCGTCAAACGAGTGCCCCGAGCATCGCTGGTCATCTCACATTCCCCGCATGGAGAGTAGGGAAACGGCTTCAGGGCATAGCCCTCTGGCCGTGGGTTCTTCCGCCGCCCAAAACTATGGGAGCATCCCTGGAAGGACTCACCTGGGACCCTGCTAAGCTTCGGAGGTGTAGAGAGCCGCCCGGACGATCAGTCCAGCCGGTAGAGACCCTGTTCAGGGAGGCCCGGCTAGGCGATCAATATGTCCCGAGCCACATCGTGTGCCACATTTTATAGAGTTTTGGTGATGGGGGTTTTGCCTGTTGCACGTGCTGCTCACTTTAGATGGCGCGCCGTCATATATAATAAGTAACTTACCTATATTATTATAATAAGTCTTTTCCGATTTTCGATTGCATACAAATAAAGTTATTTTATATGTTCAATATTTCAAAATTCGGACATCACATTGTTTCAAAAGTAACATTAAACCGAACTCTGCAGCACTTGGCTTGTTAATTCTGAAATGTAAAGACGCCACCTGCCGGCTAAGAGGTAATTAGCATTTTGCTACTTGTTCGATATTTTAACTGCGTAATTAAGATGCTATAAACACCCGCTGAGATTCTAGAAGTACAATACAGTATGAACTTTTATTATAAACAGTAGAGTTAATTAGAAATATATAGTTAAGATAATGTTAAAACAAAGTTAAAATAATGAAGGGTTAAAAAGCTTAGATAAACATCATAAAATAGATAATCAGTATAGATATAATTAAAGTGGCTGATGGCGATTGTAATATATATATATATATATATTTGCATACATACTAGCGCATACGATAGATAGACGTTGACCTTTTTTGGTTGTAAAATTAGAAAAAAATATCGATCGAGAACAGCGCCATCTATTGGGTCCAAATATAACTAAAAAAATCGGCAGGAGAAGAATGACAAAATCCACCGGAGTTTTATATAAATAATATATAAATATAATATGGTTGATTGAAATGAATACGAATGAGAAATGTAAGAATACCTACATATATGCATTTATTTTACTATTTTTAACAAATACCACATCCATAATATGAAATGATACAAGTGAACTTCATTGCTTTTTTATTCTTCTTCCAATATACCACCATTTTCTAGAATAAATGCTAGTTGGGTTTCATTTTCTCTGTCACATCACGGGTGATTTAATCCTCAAACAGTTCCATTGAATAGCTCCAATTAGCGACCACTCTGTGCGCCATTACCCTTTTCTGTTACATACGTCTAGATAGGGTGAACTGCCCTATTTCTGTATTGTCAATCATAGTATAAAAATTATTAATTAATAGTGATTCTTGTTAATAACTAGCAACTTACCCTTACTTCGCTCAGATTCGTTCCTAGATGTCTTACAATGCTTAATACGTTATTCCATGTCAAAACTCATATCAAGTCTATCTGCGTACCAATTTTAATCCAAATCCGTCAAGTCTTTTCAGCATAACAAACATATACACAAACATGTAAACATACAAACTTTCTCATCTTGAATCAGATTTTAGTTGGTAGATAGAAAAGTCTATATTTTGTCAACATAGAATATACTCGTACATAAAGTAGTTTTATTTATATTTTAAGTTAAATCCGCTAAGCCGAATGTGAAGAAATAACGAAAAAAGTACATAATATACTCATAAGTTGACAAGCTTGTATATTGTGTAAAGGTAGTATATATAGTTAGCGTATAAAAAAATCGCTTCTCCTCTTTCCACCTACAGAGGCAGTGTAAATGGTGGTGTAAATGGTAATTACGTATAATATTTGACCATGCACCAATCAAACCTAAATCTCTGACACATAGACAATGGCTAGCAGTTAGACATGTAACTCACAGCTTTTTAACAATGGCTAGTCACATTATGCATGATAATAGAATCACAATATTATGGAATATGATAATACTTTTAATAAGTAGCATTACAATTTTTATTATAAATGTTCTCCATTCATTTTAACTGATGGCTAAGTGCCCAAACCGAGATGTATTTCACAGTGGAAATGCTTAATAACTCCTCGCCAGATGCACGTACAGGGAAGAAATTCTTGCAAAGTATGTTAGTAAATCTTGACTTAATGGTCGCAGTAGATGCTACATTTGTAGTTGTTCTTTAAAATATTTCTGCATACTTTAAAATATATTTGCTTTTCTAAGGTTTTAAAGTTTTCTTGGAGGTCAAATGTTAGACGTACAAATGTTATAAACTGTAATTTCTGAGAGTAAATATCGCTTGAACCGCTCCCGCCTCGAGGGAAAACTATTCACTTAATCCGGCAATTTTCGATGCATTCATGATGAAATACTTAGAGCTCTAACTTATTAACATCGCTTTTGCTTATTACGTCTTGTGAAATTATTGAGATGAAAAAGAAAATTTACAAACATGTTAAATTTTTTACTTTTAACGTGAAACTTAAATCCATTATTTTTTTTATTTATACAAACTTGACGAGATGAATTTTTGAACGATATAATATATCTATACTAATTCATAAAGCTGAAGTTTGTTTTTATGGATATGCTAATCTGGGACTATTAATCTCTTTTGAAAAATTCTTTTTATATTTTATAGCCTATTTTTCGAAGATGGTTATAATCTATAGACTACTTAATATCACCATGACCTAAACAGAGAAGCAAAACATTATCTATAGATTGAAAACTATACGGACGGAGCCGCGGGTCATAGTAGTTATTTTAGTATAATTCTTATGACGGAAAAAGAACATATTGATTTAAAAATTCTTTATATATTTGTGATTTAACCAAAAACATAATAAAAGAAATACCTTTAATCTTTTCCTATAATAACAATATTGATCAAACATATAATTCTACTACGGTACCGATAACGAAACTTTCTTACAATACATTTACGTATCATTTATCCCGCAGGTAAAGTGCCTTGATGTTGAAATTTAATTTCCGATTCACGTCAGTAAATACGGTTGTATTAGTTATAAACCACTTCCGTAGTACGCTCTATATTACACTTCGGAACATATGTACAATCATGATAGCTTTTTTGAGATAAAGTAGAGAACTATTTTTGTATTTTACCGTTCTTTTATAGATATAGTATTCGCTTAATAGTCAAAATTCGGGTTTATTTTTATTGAATATTTGAGAGAAATATACATACACTAGCATTGTCCGTGGCTCCGCCCGCGTTCGCGTTTGCTTTGTATAGGCTGGCGCCGATTTCGAAAATATTTGATTAAGTATGTATTTAATAGGTAAGTTTTAATTACTTAGCCAAAGCACACCGACTTCGAAAATATTTGATTAGGTATGTATAGTAAATGAAAACTACCAATCAGTTATTTTTTACTTTTTAGTGCTTTTGTTTAAAGGCGGTTTTTATTTTTTTGTTAAAAAGTTTTTATTTTTTCCTTTTTAGTGTAGACAGTAGTAGCATAGTAAGGATTCTAACGTGTTAGGCTTGTCAAATCAAACAAAATAAGCCCAAACTCAAAGTATCTACTATTAGCCGTTGAAGAGTTCCACCTATCCACCTTCTGGCCTTGCCATCAGATCAGGTCAACAACACCAAACCACTGTACTATCAACGGAAATAGAAATACTTGCAAAGTTTCAAGTCAATATGACAATTAGAAGTAGGTTAAATTCATCATTAGTTGTTTTTCCACCCTTAGGGGTGGTATTTTTTTTTTTGAAATTTAAATGGGACCAATCTGGAAGTATACCCTTTCAAACAAAACAAAAATTGTCCAAATCGGTTAATAAATGACGGAGTTCTGAGGTAACAAACATAAAAAAAAAACATACAGTCGAATTGAGAATCTCCTCCTTTTTGAAGTCGGTTGAAAATCACACCTAAATAGAAAGCGTTTTCGTTCTTTAGCCAATAAAAGTAAGTACCTGGGTGACCGAGCTTCACAGACAGACTTTAAAACTTATAATATTAGTAGGGATAAAGTTCATATAAAGTATAATACAGGGTATCTATATCGCCCACAATACGACCCCTTGCCGGGATATCCTCAGGAAGTCAGACTGTACTGTCTAGTCGAAGTCATTTTGCCTACAATGAGAGGTTCAGTAATTTTGTCTTTTTTTTTTAACTAAAGACACGTTTGGCTCAGTTTGTAGTAAGCCTACTTGTTGTGCCAGCGGTCGGGGATTGGAGTCCCGTTGGAGAGTATAGGTTAATAAAAAAAATATTATGGTCGATTGTGACTAGTATTTTAAAACTATTTTAAATATATAAAAATTTTTATTGAAATCAAAGTTTGCTGTAACTTTTAATATTAATTATTTTTGGACAATCCTTCTTTGCTGGTACGTCATGGACATTCCCAGTTCTTTTCGCTTTCGGAAAAAGTAAAAACATATTCTTAGCGACATCCGTTGAGTGTTTGTAAAAACTAGTGGTTGAAATCCACTTGCCATAGGAATTAGACATAGATTTGTTATCAGTATAAAAAATAAATAAATTTTGCCATTTCTTGTTTTTTGCCTGAACCCTTCATTTAACCCTCTCCTATATACGGTAATAGTTCATTTTACCCTATCCCTATAGCGTACTTGTGATTTTTTCTGCTAGGAACAGTTTCAACGCGGAATGCTCTATTGAACGCGGTTGGCAGACGGCCTTTCATCCTCTGCCATTGAAAAAAGTTGACGCCCTCGCTCACTTGCATTTTAAATTGAACTGTGAACTCTACTGCGTAGGCAAAGGTCCTATCTTATATAACTTACCTTTTAGTTTTAATAAGATATAAGATTTACTTGTGATTTTGCCTCTTTCTTACGGTTTTGTTAGATTTTTTCAAGTTATTTTATTGTAAGGAATTCAAACACGTGATATATATTATTAATAAAACAATTTATTCATTAAAATTGTATGTATTTATCTATTTCGCGATTTTTTTACGATTTTTTTACTAAGAAATCATATCAAACGATTGAATAAAACGATTCAAAGATAAAAAACAATTATTTTCATATTAACTATATGTTGTTTTAATATATAAATTTTTAAATAAAAACTTACAGAAAGTGAAATCGAATTAAAGATAATTAATCTATTATTAGGGGTAGAATTTATCAAATTGGTGTAACAAATACACAAACATACATTTCAACATATGATCCTCAATAGTTTGAGGTCGATTAAATAGTAACAATATGAATGAAATATCAGTAAGTTTATTTATATAGAGAAGAATATAAAAATAATAATTTATCCACATAATTTTATAAAATGATTTATAACTAAATACCATTACAAAAACACGATGAAAAGGCAAAATAAGCTTTATATTAACACAAACATCTATCCGACAAAAGGTTGGGAAAATATGATGACATTAACGATATTTTCAAATCCAACACCGCTCTAGAAAGCGTGCGAGCATAATACGTCATCTTTGGTTCAGTAGTATTTTTTTTATATACTCGTATACTGAATTGATTTTTAACGTTCACGTTATATTCACAATAATATAAATTTTAGTTAAATAGGTGTATACAGTTCAAAATTGTTTCAAAACCTTAGTTGTCCACCCCTATTAACCATCTGTGCGACGGAAAGGATATATGTGTATATCTCTGACTGCATAATACTTTATACCTTTGTTAACTTGTTTTCATCTTTTTAGTTACCTTTTATGATGTTGGATTTTATATTTTTAAGATAAACTAGCATTGCCCGCGACTCCACCCGCGTTCAGATGACCAAAAACCAAATTCTTAGGTTTTACATATAAGTATACTCTTACAATGCAGTTTTTGTATTTTTTCTCAGAAATGAGATATTTTCCCGCGGTAAAAAGTATCCTATATGTTGACTCGGATAAACAGCTATCATATAGCAGCAGTAACACACAGATAGATAGACAATAAAAACTTTTTAACAAAAAAATAAAAACCGACTTCAAACAAAAGCACTAAAAAGTAAAAAATAACTGATTGGTAGTTTTCATTTACTATACATACCTAATCAAATATTTTCGAAGTCGGTGTGCTTTGCTTTGTATAGGCTGGCGCCGATTTCGAAAATATTTGATTAAGTATGTATTTAATAGGTAAGTTTTAATTACTTAGCCAAAGCACACCGACTTCGAAAATATTTGATTAGGTATGTATAGTAAATGAAAACTACCAATCAGTTATTTTTTACTTTTTAGTGCTTTTGTTTAAAGGCGGTTTTTATTTTTTTGTTAAAAAGTTTTTATTTTTTCCTTTTTAGTGTAGACAGTAGTAGCATAGTAAGGATTCTAACGTGTTAGGCTTGTCAAATCAAACAAAATAAGCCCAAACTCAAAGTATCTACTATTAGCCGTTGAAGAGTTCCACCTATCCACCTTCTGGCCTTGCCATCAGATCAGGTCAACAACACCAAACCACTGTACTATCAACGGAAATAGAAATACTTGCAAAGTTTCAAGTCAATATGACAATTAGAAGTAGGTTAAATTCATCATTAGTTGTTTTTCCACCCTTAGGGGTGGTATTTTTTTTTTGAAATTTAAATGGGACCAATCTGGAAGTATACCCTTTCAAACAAAACAAAAATTGTCCAAATCGGTTAATAAATGACGGAGTTCTGAGGTAACAAACATAAAAAAAAAACATACAGTCGAATTGAGAATCTCCTCCTTTTGGAAGTCGGTTGAAAATCACACCTAAATAGAAAGCGTTTTCGTTCTTTAGCCAATAAAAGTAAGTACCTGGGTGACCGAGCTTCACAGACAGACTTTAAAACTTATAATATTAGTAGGGATAAAGTTCATATAAAGTATAATACAGGGTATCTATATCGCCCACAATACGACCCCTTGCCGGGATATCCTCAGGAAGTCAGACTGTACTGTCTAGTCGAAGTCATTTTGCCTACAATGAGAGGTTCAGTAATTTTGTCTTTTTTTTTTAACTAAAGACACGTTTGGCTCAGTTTGTAGTAAGCCTACTTGTTGTGCCAGCGGTCGGGGATTGGGGACTCCAAGTTGGAGAGTATAGGTTAATAAAAAAAATATTATGGTCGATTGTGACTAGTATTTTAAAACTATTTTAAATATATAAATGAATCACATCTTTAGGTACAATGGTAGTGTGTCGACGTCTAAGTTATAGCTCGATAGATTATAGGATCAAATTTGAAATAGTTCAAAACGTGCCTCAATGAAGTCACTGAAAACCTGTATTTTTTTTTAAATTCTGTTTATTCTATTATATAGTAATATGGTAATCAAAGTAACGAATGCCATATAAGCGTTTAATACAGGTTTTATATTTGCCAGCGAGACTGCAAGCGATATTTCGTGCAAATTGGTTTCAATAAAAATGTTGCAGTTTTAATTTATATTACACTTTGGCTTTATTATATTATGTTAAAATAAAATTTAAAAGAATTTTAATATGAGAATGCATTATATATCATATTACATATTTACTGATTTTGATTGTTATGCATAAGTAGTTACGGAGAAAATCTCACAAAAACGAAAGTTGAGTATTCACAACAAAATATATTCATTTTTGTAACCAAACGTAAACTGTAACAGTTTTTAACCTTCCCCTACGGAACTTTAAAGCTCTGAAAGGCTTTTTGGCGCAAACACTTGAACGGGAAAATTGCTACGACGCCTAGGGAGTGGCATAAATTCATAACTTTACATCATCATTTAAAAAAGAAAAAAATCCGGAAACTGAGGACCGTCCGGAAATCAGGTTTCAGAGGAAAATGATCCTTATATACCTCAGTATAGTGGCTTTTAAGTAAAAGGTGAATATTACCGTCGAATACCGTAAAGCGCTGAAATTTGAGCGTCGTAACTGAAGATGATAAATTGTTCTAGCAATATTTTTGGTCTTATTAGCTGGGCCTAGAAAAAGATCTCAATTATAATATAATTGTTTGAGATTGAATTTCTTTGTGTCGTAAGATATTAAATTGTTTTAAGATATTTTATATATTTTTATATAAGAGAAGACAGTGGTAGCCTAGTGGTAAGGCGCTCGCTTGGGAAATCGATTGAAGCGGGTTCAAATCCCGGGTCTCGCACCTCTGATATTTTCATGCGAATCGTTTCTAACATTATTGACCACTTGCTTTATGGTGAAGGAGAATATCATGAGGAAACCTGTATATCTGAGAAAACCTAGCAAGTTTTCGAGATACATAATGAAGTCCGCCAACCCGCACTGGTCAGCGTGGTGGACTAAGGCTTGATCCCCCTCGTATTGAAGGAAGGTACGTGCCCAGCAGTGGGACGTTAAAAAGATCTGAATACATATAAGAGATGATCGCCGTGCCTCGGTAGGATGTTTCGATTGTCAAATTAAAATAAAGGGTTCGATTCCGATTCCGATTTATAATTTTGTTTTTTCGATCTGGTTTAAACAACAACAATACCCGCTTAGAACTTCGATACTACTCTGGCATCATTTACTTTACTTATAAATTATATTAAAATAATATATATTCATATATAAAATACGATGTAACTTTTAACTTAAAAGTTACATCGTCTTGAAAAGCGATATCGCGTTTCTGCTTTAAGAGATAGATAGTGACGACACGTTTGGCTCAGTTTGTAGTGACCCTATTTGCTGTACCAGCGGTCGCGGGCTCGAGTCCCGCTGGGGGCATTCATTCGTGTTATGAGCATGAATGTTTGTACTCCAGTCATGGGTTATAAACACCATATAATATGTATGTATTTAAAGTTATATATGTGCAGTGTGTCAACTATCTAGTATCCATAACACAAGCATCGTAGTTTACCATGGAACTAGATGGTGCTGAGTGTTAATGTCCCAATATATTTATTTTAAAAATTATTTTCAAGAAAAAGGACACAAAAATTGGTTTACTTTTGGCGACAATATCACGTTACCATATAATCAATCGTATATTAGAATTGAAAATTATTTTTTTAAATTAAGTCAAAAAAAGTTGTGTATTCACAAACTATATTTCGAATTCAGTAGAGACAATGAGTATTGGATCAATTTCCTTACATAAACTAGGTTAACAGTGCCAAAGGTTTAAATCATCCACTAACGTTGTGCATCCATTCAGTATTTCTAAACTTGGCTGCGTTCTACTGCGCCTCTATTGAACCGCATAGTCTATCATTTGTATTCAATACCATTTGTATACAAATCAACGCAATAATATAAATCTTAAAATGAAATGAAATAAATGTAAACTTTTAGTGGAATGTAATTATTTAAAACTAGCGACTTAACCTCACTTCACTCCGGTTCTCCCCTTACAAAATTTCATCCCCATTTTCACCCGCTTAAGGGATGATTCCGGGATAAAAATTATATCCTTTCGAGGGTCTCAAAGTATCTTCTTACCAAATTTCATCTAAATCGGTTTAGTAGTTTTGGAGCTTATTTGGTACTAACAAACAAAAAATCTTTTCTTTTTATAATATTAGTATAGAATTAACTATTTTTATTGATTTGTATTAACGTTAAATACTTAAATAATAGTAATTGATTATTTTATAAATAAAGTATTTTAGACTAAATTTCGGTTATGGATTCCTATTGATCCATAAACACAAGATATATTATAGTAGGAAATGCGTCTACAACATAAGTGCACTCTGTGTTCCTTTCAGTCTCAAAGTCAGGTGGAGCGACAATTCGACACCAGCGCGGCGGTAAGAGTTCAGGCGCTGCCTTGGCATGGGGTTGAAACGCCTTGTGTGAAGCATTTAAGTCATAGCTACAATGAAGATTTCATAATTAAAAATCCTATTTACAATAATAGGTGAGACCTGGGAGTCGAATCCGAACTATATATGTCTACCGATTTGTATAAAATAGAATTAAAAGTAACGAATACCACTTTTTCGCTCATTAATTTTTTTTTTTTTTTAATACTACGCCGATGCGACTTTCAGCAGTGTGACGTCAAAAAAAGGGCTGATTAAGATACATACAATGCAATTTACGTATGATTATAGTAGGTGCATATTTGCTTTTACAGAATTGCCTCTGGTTCTTATAATAATTTAATGCTATACACAATTACTGATTAATTTTATTTGTACAGAATATAAAGATATACGAGTAAGTATTTAAACATTTTAACACCTCCAGGTAAATTTATAAAAAAATAATTAAATTTCTAAGAAATCTATTGTTAACTGAAACGCCGACGTGTCCGGGGTCGTGGAGAGATTAAGAAATTTAGATATATTTAAACGTCAGATAAAAATAATCTGATGTCGACTCCAGAAAACTCATATAATCATATTGGTTCAAGAGTTGTTTTACTTTATTTATTTAGATTGTTAGCGATTTCTACATATATTACAGTAAAAAAATGAGGGTGAGCCGCTAGTCTACACATATAATAAAATTCTAACTGAGTCGTATATGTACATCTACGAGTATCTAACTCTTACAACGTATATAGGGACGAACCCGAGCGCAGCGAGGGTGAGTCGCTAGTATAATATAAAAAATATTAAAAGCCAAAACTTACTAAATATTATAATTAAAACACATATAAAAGGGAGTATTTTCTATTGTAAATTGTAATTTCATTACGTTAAGATAGCAAGACGACACAAGAAATAATTAATTAGAAATGATAACAAAAACAAAGAACGTGGGTAATCACAACACTCAATTTGATTGGCTCGCTAATGATCTAATGTACGTATTTATGTTGTGTGTCTGTCTATTGATAGACTAAAATATTATTAGTTACTAGTGGCTTACCGTCGCTTCGCTCAGATGCGTCCTTAGGTATGTTTTTTTAGCGGTCGCCTAAAGCAGCCTATGTTACATCTAATAACATCAACTATCTGCCAGTGAAAGTCCCATTGAAATCAGTCCAGCTGTTGTGGAGCCTAGCCGCAACAAATAGACAGGCAGACAGACAAAAAAATATGTGTCTTTCTTATAAGTACCGTATATAATTTTATATGCATTAGTAAAAAGCTATTATTTTGACATTACAATCAGATACTTCAAGTTAATTTATCTGTATAGACTAGTCTTACGGTAGCAAAAAATTA
The DNA here is from genome assembly GCA_921882275.1 of Brenthis ino. Classification (NCBI taxonomy): domain Eukaryota; kingdom Metazoa; phylum Arthropoda; class Insecta; order Lepidoptera; family Nymphalidae; genus Brenthis; species Brenthis ino. The sequence goes on from OV170221.1 coordinate 8,910,699, forward strand.
CTACAATATACTGTATCTTGAAAAGTAATAATGAGTAAACGAACATTTTGAGTACAAGCTTTTCTTTTAATCCATACTAATATTATAAATGTGAAAGTGTGTTTGTTTGTTTGTCCTTCTTTTACATCGAAACCGACTAAAGGATTGGCGTAATTTTTGTATTTGGGGATAGTTGAAGGGATGGAGAGAGAATTAGGCGGCAACTTTTTTCCGCGGGAGATTATTTCATTCCCACGGAAAAACATTATAATACAACTTAAAAAAATATTTATGATCAGAATTATTTATAACTTGATATTAATGCTCTTCAATACAATTATATAAATAACTTGTTTTAACATATTTCGAAATTCATCTCATAAGGGGGTAAAATAGGGGATGAAAGTTTTTATGAAACCCACTTTTTAGAGTTTTTTTTTGAAGTTTTAGCGCGAGCGAAGCCGCGTGTTCTGCTAGTATAATATAAATGTTCGCGTCAGAGTAATAATATTAATGAATAAAAATAAAAGTAAAATTTCTAGCACTAAAACTTTAACTAATAATCTCATAATGTTAAAGTTTCCAACTGGACCTTCCTTATCTCGTTTGCACTTCGGACTGTTAACTTTTATTAACCATTACGACTTGCACAATACCCAGACTATTCTCATTTACTATTCGAAAATAACGACCTCTTACCACGATTTTACAATTCAATGTAACTTAATGAATGATTTTCTATCCATTGCGGGGTTCTTTTGTTAAAAGAACAGAACAAGTAGTAGTACGCATCGATGGTGCTTAAAATAAAATAAGTTGGATTTGGTATAAAGGAAAAATTTTCCTCACTTTCATTATCTCTCTAAATAGTTGACAACATACAGACGATTGTAGATAATATTCAGGGGTTAGAGGTCGGTGTTTGAACAGTAAATTAAGCATTAGGTATATAGACGACAAAATACATATACACGTAGTAACTAGAATGCAAATTATTGTTTATATATATACATGAGGCAGTACAACCAAGTAATAATTTTCTCGCTTGGGAAACCAAGTGAAGCAGGTTCAAATCGCGAATCTCCCATCTCGGATAATCATGTGCGAATCATTTTCAACAGGCTTCTTCTAAGTAAACTCGCTAAGTCGTAGACCTTATCTGTGAATAAGATGAAAGTCAAGAGTAAGCCCATTTCTAGTAAAAAAAAACATAATTACCACTCGCCTTATGGCCAAAGAAAACATCGTAGGGAAAGTCTACTTTGGACCTAGTCCTTAAACTGAGATCTGCTTCAAGAAAATATTGATTTCCTACCTACACTTCTCCTGTCCTCACTACCTCCTAAGATTAGTTCGAGATGGCCTTATAACAGTTGTCAGTTATAACATGTTATTGACAAGCAGAATAAACAGTCTGACTGCGACTTTGCCCGCGAAAATGGGTAACTTGAAAATATTCTCCGTATTACATCAGTTTTTTAATAGTGGCAAGTGAAACCTTGTCTAAATAAAAGCACATATATGTATGACGTATGTGTCCAAATATTAGGGGAATAAATAAATATGTAAGGGACAGTAACACAAAGCACCACCTAGTTCCATGGTAAGCAACGAGGCCCGTTTTATGGATACCAGATAGTTGATACACCACATATATAACTTTAAATACATACATATTATAAATATAAACATCCAACTGCAGTACAAACATTCGTGCTCATCACACAAATGAATGCCCTAGCAGGACTTGAACCCGCGACCGCTGGCACAACAAGTAGGGTCACTACAAACTGAGCCAAACATGTCGTCAAAGGAAACTGTGAAGAACTTTCGAAAAATAATAGCAATAGCTTTTTTTTTAAATAGTTTTAGTAAACAAACGGTCCAGCTATACATTGTACATATAAATGAATCCATTATTTCCCAAGCATAGAAAACACGGGACTTTTTTGTTGAAATCTATAAATTAATACAGATAAAAAAAAAAAAAAAATTAAAGCATAATATTTCATTCAGTGCCACAGGTAAAGTCTCCGAAACCGGCAAAGTCAATACTAGCCAGGTGCAGACTTTTTAAGTTTTAATAAGGTTTGACTAGTGACTACAACGCCACAGCCGAGGGTGAATTTTTAATATATTTGCGGACTACCCGACCAGATAAATTGTACCCTTTATTTTGAGCCCGTACTAATATGGATGCTAACAATGTAACAGAATAATTAATGTGTGTATTTAGCGAATTAAACTATCCCCAACTTTTGACGTTAATTTTGCTGAAATCAAAGGTCTTGCCTGCTATTTTATTTAAATGTTCTTGGAATAAAAATCAAATATCTATATCTATATCTATATATATATATATAATAAATAATTAAAACAAAATATGCTTTAACATAAAAAAATATTCTATTTTAGTTTCGCAGATTAGTTGGGCATCTGTGTTTTCCGAGATATCATCCGAAGTACGATCAACCTACGTTAGGACGTGTTTAACTTAAACACATAATTTGAGATTATTATATGAATGTACATATATTTAATCAGTAAATAATTAAAGTAAGTAGCTCAGTGGTAACACGGTCTCTTGGGAAACCGAGTGAAGCAGGTTCAAATCCCGGGTCTTGCACCTCTGATATTTTCATGTGCGAATCATTTCTAACATTATGGGAAACCTGCATGTCTGAGAGAACCTAGCCAGTTTTCGAAAGACATGTGAAGTTCGCCAACACGCTACTTGCAAGCATGGTGGACTACGGTCTGATCCTCCCTCGTATTGGATTAAAAAGGGCTGAATATAATACAATACAAATAAACATATTTACGTATGTGTGTATTTGTGCAATTCTGCAGATGAGCAAAGCCAAGGCAAGTTGCTAGTGCTTTTATAACGAAGCTTATAACGATGTTATATAGAAATATTATATTAAAAGATTCCACCATTAAATCCAATAAGATGTTCATATATTTCCACGCTATATTCCTCATTCATGTAGATAAAGATCAAAGAATGGGGTTTCAACGTGATTTTTCATGCATGCTCGTCGGGAAAATCGATAAAGCTATAAGGACTCATTCTTATAATATTAACTTTCAGTAAACCTTAGTTATAATATTGCATTATTAGTAATACACAAACTTTATAAGTAATAAAAGCATGTAATAGATGCTATTTGTAAACGTGTCTTTATACGTTCTACGTTCGTAATACGTACGTAACGTAATACGTTTTATGTACTATCTATATCTACACTACTATTATAAAGAGGAAAGATTTGTATTTTTGTATGTCTGTAACGAATATACTCAAAAACTACTGGACCGATTTAGATAAAATTTGGGAAAAAACATAGTTTGAAATCCTGGGAAGGACAAAGGATAGTTTTTATCCCGGAAATTATCCCTTAAGAGGTGAAAATGGGGATGAAAGTTTGTATGGGGAATCAAGCTACATACATGTACATATTTTACTTAGTGGATATCATATTGAAAATTTCTATTCAATACACATATTTCTATAAAATACTATCTCATATTAAATATTATTTTAACTAAGAATCCAGCTTGTTACAATCAGACCCAAATAACGAGCCCCAAAACAAAAGTTCGTAACTTTAAAATCACTTCAATCCTAAAAGCAGTTCTTAAAAGGTTAAAAGGTTAAAATGTACTATTTATTTTAAAATTTGACGACCAAGTCTCTAATGAAGCACGGAGATAACGTGTGAAATATAAATTAATTCCTCTTATAATAGCCGGGTCTGGCGAGATTAATATTGTATCAGTGAAACCTTTTACAATGTTGTGCTGTGTTTAATGTAGCCTCGTTGGAGTTGTTTCTCCATGTTAATATAAATAATGGGAGTGTAATTGTATTCAGCTTTTTTTAACGTCCCATTGCTGGGCACGGGCCTCTCTTCAATACGAGGGGGATCAGGCCATAGTCCACCACGCTGGCCAAATGCTGGTTGGCGGACTTCACATGTCTTTTGAAAACTTGCTAGGTTCTCTCAGGCACGCAGGTTTCCTCACGATGTTTTCCTTCATCGTTAAGACAAGTGGTAATCATGTCGGAAATGATTCGCACTTTCAGAGGTAGGAGACCCGGGATTTGAACTCGGTTCACTCGGTTTCCCAATCGAGCGCATTATCACTGGGCTACCACTGCTTTATAGGGAGGGAGTGTATTTACTGTGTATGAATAGTTGGTAAATCGACATGATTTATTGTGTAACTAGCGCCTTACCCTTACTTCATACGAGTGCAACTTTAGGTGCCTTTTGTACTTTTGATATAATATAAAAGTGCCTAGTTCTCGTAGGGTACAAATATAGGCAAAGACAAAACAGATCAGAACTTTTTCTCCTCTGTTTGTCAACTGATTTCTTTTTTTGTTAAGTAGCTATTGACGAGCTTTAGTGATATCAATATATATTTTTTGGAAACAGTTAGTTTTATATTATATAGATAGACTAGCATTGCCCGCGGCCCGCCCGTGTTCAGATGACCAAAAACCAAATTCTTAGGTTTTAAATATTAGTATACTCTTACATTGCAGTTTTTGTATTTTTTGTCAGAAATGAGAGATTTTCCCGCGGTAAAAAGTATCTTATATGTTGACTCGGATAACTAGCTACCATCATCCTAAATTTCATCAAAATCCTTTCAGTAGTTTTTCCGTGACGCGGTAACAGACAAACAGACAGACAAAAATTCTAAAACCTATAGATTCGGCCTCTGTATGAATAACAATGCCTATTTCAATAAGATTTTCCAAAATATATCTAATGTACAGATTTGGCTTATGATGATGATGAGATGAGATGAATTCTATATATATGTTTTATTCAAATTTTTAATGATTATGATCAAATTTTAACCACCGGACGAACACTAGCACCACTTCCATCTTATGTAGTATCTCTTGAGTATTGGCTAATAAAATAATTGGAAAGCGTTTTATTGATAAAAAAATTTCTAATTAAGTTACATGTATTTAACATACCATATTTTGCTTAAAATAATACTTTATTATAATAATTTTCATTTGTCATTTCTCTTTCGGATGAAAAGAGCTGGGATATTTTGACTCTCTGTTTCGGGTCATGGATCTGTTGTTATATTAAAATTTGTATTTAATATTAAAGGGTAATACTATCACAATATTGTATTGTATTGTATTCAGCCCTTTTTAATGTCCCACTGCTGGGCACGGGCCTCCCTTCAATACGTGGGGGGATCAGGCCATAGTCCACCACGCTGGCCAAGTGCGGGTTGGCGGACTTCACATATGTCTGTGAAAACTTGCTAGGTTCTCTCAGACATGCAGGTTTCCTCACGAAGTTTTCCTTCACCGTAAGGCAAGCGGTAATCATGTTAGAAATGATTCGCACATGAAAATATCAGAGGTGCGAGACCCGGGATTTGAACCCGCTTCACTCGGTGTCCCAAGCGAGCGTGTCACCACTGGGCTACCACTGCCTTTTTCTATCACAATATCTAACCAATATTATAAAATATTCTTTTTATTCGGATCATTCAGATTTAATACATACTTAAGCCACTGCCTCTTCCATTTGCTAGTGCAAGCTAAACGTAGCATAGCTATTGTGTAGAGCGATCTTTCTCACTTAGTTCCGACTCCAACCCCATTGGGATTTCAAGGACTGTTGGAAAAGAGTAAAATACAACTTTATCATATGTACCGCATATAAAATTAAACTGCCATTGTAAATATAAGTTCTTGTAAACAACCCATAATAAACAATTTAAATAGCAATTTACAGTATTCCTTAGCACGGGCAGAGCGTTAGGGGAGGAGGTAACAGAGTTGCATCCCATATCCCTTATATCTATGAGATGACACGTTCGTTTAGTGGCTCGCACCTGTGGGTGCAAATTCAAAGGTAGGATTCGAGTCTGGGACGCACCAAATAGTACAGGGTTTGCATGTCATTAAATTCTCAGTATCAACATGCCAACATGGAGTTGGAAAGTTAAATTATTTAATCCCCCAGGCTCGAACTGAACGTAATGCCGTCGATCCTGTAACTTTTTTCATGTTGGGAAATGCATACATTTTTTAAATTATGTACTTTATCAAAAACTAGGGCGCGATTTACACAAGCGCGAAATAGACTAAAATTAGCATCGTGCTAAAATTGAGTTCACGCAGAAATGGTGATAGATATCTTTTTATTTATTTACTAGCATTACCTGCGTTTTTCCTCGCGTTCTAGCTACCAAAAAACAAACTCTTTGGCTTTATTTAGTGTTTACCTAGCAATTTGATTGCTGAAATGATTTAAAAAATATATAATTTTTGTATGACAATGAAATGAAAATTAATTTTAGTTCTTATTATAATGTTAAATTTAAAATCTGACAAGTGCGAATTTAATTCGCGCATCGATAGTTCCGTACAGCCGGTTATTGTGTTATTTTCACTACGATATTTACAGAATAAAATATTTATATTTTCGCAATACATACTTTATTGATTGCAAAAAGAAGTTCGTGACTCATATTATTTCTTAAAGATATTATGGAATTTTATTTTGCGGTCGTAATATAGGAGTATATCTCAAAAGCTTTTTAACGTACTCTTACATTCTGTGAGAGAATTTTCGTTTAAAGTATTTTGCAAGGTCCATTACTTTTATTTTGACAGATTTCTACTATATTTTTTTTAATTAGTAGAAGAGGTTATAATGATACAACTTGCATACATTGTTTTAATTTCGACTTTAGAATCATGTAACTCGGCTAAAATGGCATTTAAACTATCATACTAACAGGCTAACATTTATGTTATTTTTAAACTTACAATGTTATGTGCACCCGAAACTTACAGTCTTCCAGCTTCTCCTTCTTTTTTAAGTTACATATATTAGATGCCACTACTTTTTTTATTTTTATGGTAAATTTAGATATTTTGTTTATTTTAACGTTAACCTATCAAAATAAGTACAAACAATTCAATATTTGACGTAAGGAACCCTCGATTGTATTATATCGTATTTTCCGGTGGGAATAAGATTATCTCCCGCGGTAAAAAGTAGCCTATGTCACTCTTCAGCCCTCCAACTATCTCCACAAAAAAATCATGAAAATCCGTCGTCCGTTTCGATGCGAAAGAAGGACAAAGAAACAAACTTTCACATTTATAATATTAGTATATATATATATATATATATATATACTTTTAGTATAGTTTTCTCAGAGATGAGATATTTTTCTGCAGTAAAAAGTATCCTATATATTGACACGGATAACCAACTACCATCATAATTCATCAAATAATAAATTCATCAAAATCTGTCCAGTGGGTTTCTCGTAAGAGTTCCCAGATGGATAAAAAATCTAAAAACTTTAGAGTCGGCCTCTGTACCGATAACAATGACAATTTCAATAAGAATTTTGAACAAATATTTAATATACAGAATTGACTCAGAATTTTATTATATGTATAGATAAATTTTATTTGATGTCATTACAAAACAACTGTACAATAAAAGGTTTATAGCAAACTTTTATAGATGAAACTTGTTAGCTAATATATTTTTTATCGTCTTGAGCTAAAGGCCACTCAATACTAGCCTTGTAATGTTATTTCAGAAATGTATGAGACACATGTATTTTATAAATCGAATTATTGTAATTTTTTATTTTTTAGCTACTTTTAAGTGTAGAACGACCCAAGCACATCATTCTTATTTGTAAGCCGACTTCATATAGTCATGTCCATGGAGTATACTTATGTCATTTCGTATGTACGTATTATGTTTCTGTGTTTTAAATAAAACTATCTTTTCGGATTATTTCGCAGATTTATTTTGATTTTTGGTTCCCGACGTTTCGAATGCTTTATAGCAATCATGGTCACGGGAGAGACAGAGATGTCTCTATATCTATCCGAAAAGATAATTTTATTTAAAATGTCAAATATTCGCGTAAATCTAAGAAAGTATCATATTTCTGTGTATTGTGACCTTATTAATGCCTCACTCGTCTGGTGGCTGGAGGTCCTAGGTTCGAGTCCCGCGTTGGAAGTAGTACCTTTTTGGTTTTATTGTCAAAACGCTATCTGCAGTTGGGAAGATAGCGCTATCTCAGAGCTGCACGTAAAGCCGCCGGTCCTTCGTCTGATCTCTCACGTATTGTCGTCCCACCGTAATTAGTAACAGGAATAGAGAGAGCACTTGCGCTTACGCGTGTATTTGTGCACTTTAAAATCTCCTACGCATTCGTTGCAATGAAATAAATAAATAGAATATAGGTATGTACGGCTGTTCACATCTTAGAAGACATAATCTATGATTATGAATTCTTTATATATGTTAATCTAATTTAAATAAATAAACACAAAAACCTGTTCGTTGGTAAGAGTATAGATTGAGAACGAATGGATTGATTTGGATATTTTTTTATTTAATAATATTTTATATTTTTTAATAATTGTTTAGGGGAAAAATTGCAATTTTTACCTGGAAAATAGGTAATTTTGGAAAAAAACTAACAGTGTATTTTTCTATAGGATTATTACATATAAACATATAAATACACATACATATAAGCTTAATCCCTCCATGACCGCGGACACACCGGCGGCGTTACAGTTAACAATAGATTTTTTAGAAATGTAATAATTTCTTAGAAATTTACCTAGAGGTGATAAAGAAAAAAAGATTACGTGGCGTCGGTGAGTTCAGCTAGTTTATCATAAATTATAAATATATTAGTATATTCTTATGTCAAATTCACAATTGAGTTGTCTTATTAATTATTAAGCAATCCACATGTGCATCACAAGGGGTATCGATTCCTATAGATAATTAACGTACAACCCACTATTTAGAATTGTGGTGATCGAGATTCCATTCGATTGAAGGGATCTCGTATCTCGCTTATTAAATATTAACTTATATATGGAACGATGCTTTAGTGAACTTCACTCGGATATATTATAAGTGCCTTACAAGTGAGCTGTATGTGGAAATGCTTCATATAAATTCACAAGAATATATTATATTATAATAATACTACCGACTTACTTTGCTTCGTTCGAGTGCGTCCCTAAGCTTGAATGATTTGGAAGCATAATTAAAAGACAAACGTCCAAAGCAAAATTCTTTTTTTTTTGGCCAGGAAGTTTCGCAGGCGTATACAAAATAACCCACCAGAGTGTTTATATTTGATCAATGGTTCAATATAATTTATAATCATAATTGGATCAATGGTTTAGTAATGCATAGGAGACAAACATACAAATATTATTATTTATTTATTTACAGACATAAAAAAAGTTTAGGAGTAAAAAAAACATTTTTTTTAATAAAACTTTTAATAATAATACTTTACAGCTATCTAGATCAAAGTAACTATTATGAAAAAAATAATTAACTACAAAAATTGTTGTAGTGTACCTATATGTGCGGTGAGGCGGGATAATGGGTTTTCATATGGGTGGCTTACAAGTAATATTAGAAGAAACCAATCTTGTAACATTATAAGGATCTATCTAATATATAATAAATAACGAAACACAATTACGGTCCCCAATAGACTATCTTGTGTTGAGGGTCCGTGGAATATTCATACTGCGATTAATACTTATATGAACGCCTACTAACTTGTACCGTTCGGGCATGAACTTGTGACCAACAGTGTAGACTGTAGGGGTGTACTCAAGCTACCTAAGCCTTTCATCATCAAATGAATGAAGGTTTCGCACAAAGAACATCAAATCATTTTGATTCCGACGATGAGATCCTGAGTTGAGCTCAGACTAGTTAAAATTTTACAATCGCACACTACATTTTATATTTATACTAGCATTGCCTGCCGCTCCGCCCGCGTTCAGATGACTAAAAATCAAATTCTTAGGTTTTACATATTAGTATACTCTTATATTGCAGTTTTTGTTATTTTTTTCAGAAATGAGATATTTTCCCGCGGTAATAAGTATCTTATATGTTGACCCGGCTGACCAGCTATCACTCCAGTGGTTTTTCCGTGATGCGGTAACAGACAGACAGACAAAAATTCTAAAAACTGTAGATTTGGCCTCTCTATCGATAATAATGTCTATTTTAATAAGGTTTTCCAAAAAATATTTAATGTACAGATTCGGCTTAGTTACAATTTTATTATATGTACATATAGATTATTGTATTGAAATGACAAAATCGATACGCATACATTCGTAAATTGTCATTTCTAAATCAAATTCTTTATCTCTATTATTCAGCGATTGTAGAATCACATTTTAACTAAACCTACAAAAACAGCCGACTTTCCTAACAACAACTTAGAGACATCTAACCGCTGCCTACCCTTTTAGCCAATTTAAAAAAAGGAGAAGATGTATGTCTTACTCTTTTGTTATTATATTACGCGATAACTTCACCAATTGTAAAACAATTTGTTTTTTTTTAGTATATTATACTTTAATAGCAATTTTTAAGAAAATTACCATCCATGAGCTAATATTTAAACTTATTTAAAGTATACCTTTTAAATTTCAAGTAATTAAATTATGAAAACTAACCGAATAAATAAAAATAATAAAATGTTATTTAAAATAAATTGAATGGCGTATGCTTATTAACTGTTTTTGCTTTTAAAAAGAAAAAAAAATGCATAACGAAACTAATTTTAAGAAACTCTCCAAATGTCATTCAGACGTTTCTTCGGATACAGTTGAATTAACTTTCTTTAGAACATTTAGGCTTCTACATTTACAAAATCTCAATTACTATTCACGAAACTTTTAGAGATTCGATTATTTTTATTTTTTTTCTCAATTGTAGGAATTCGAAGTTTAAATATCTTTTTGAACTACCCTCTGATGGGGTAGTTAGATGACAAAAGTATTTTTCAAAGTTTTATCTTCTCTTGTTATTTATCCAAGTTGTTTTGTAAATTTAAAATTAAGTATCTTAATGCTACGAAATAAAATTATCTAATCTTATTTTGTAGCGTAAAGATATGTACGTGTTACCGTGAATTTACTTAATATCTATACATATAATAAAATTATAACTGAGTCTAATCTGTACATTAAATAATTTTGGAAATTCTTATTGAAATAGTGTTTATTATCGATACAGAAGCTGAATCTATAGTTTTTAGAATTTTTGTCTGTCTCTTTGTCTGGGAATGCATCATGAGAAAACTACTGGACAGATTTTGATGAAATTTCGTATGATGATAGCTGGTTACCCGAGTTAACATATATGATATAGGAGACTTTAAAGGGAAAATATCTCATCTCTGAGAAATCTATACCAAACGTTAAAACGTAAGGATGAACCCGAGTGGAGTAAGGGTGAGTCGCTAGTTATTCAATAACGCAAACGATAAACTGTAGCCAGCCTTTGTAATGTGAAAATAATAGTCGTATAAGTGTGTCAAATATAAAAAATATTATTCACTATATTTTGTTCTGTTCTAATTAGAAATATTGCGTGTTACCTTTTTGCTCAAGCGGCCTTCAATCACAGTCCACAATTCTACTACTTTAAATCGCCCTTGACTCATTTTGTATCTACCGTTTTTAAAGTCGGAATCAATAATTGCTACTAGATTTTGCTTTTAATTTACGGACATTATGAATTATCACACTTATCTACAGGGCCAAGTTATTTAATTTTATAATTGATCGAGCTAGCTATTATAAAGATAACTAAGAAAATATACATAAGTTAATGGCGTGCCCTGACCACGTGATATCGCTCAGATACTATGTCAAAAAAAAAAGTTTGTTTATGCTTATGGAATAGCCATCTTCGATTGAGAATCTTCATCCATACATTTAAACAGCTTATTTGGTTGTATGCACTATACCAATCCCAAGAATGCCAAGTATAGTTATTGGGGTTATTTGTTTAAGAAATTCTCTGTAACAGCCCAGAGTTAGATATTTAAGCTGGATATTCTAGCCCTAGTGCCTCAGTAAGCACTTCAAGCCTTTAGAGAATAGGCGTAGGATCGATATCCTACGCGTATTCTTTCACTGGTCGCATCGAATTGTTATCTCATTTAATTTTATATTAACTGTCCGTGATAGTGAACTTAATTTAGGCGCGCAGATTTGTATACTAAAATCTGCTGCGCAGATGGCTGGCTTTATTAGTGAGATAGAGTGGTCAATAAACCGGTTAGGATGACATTATTTACTTTTAGAAACTTCATATAATAAAATTCTAACCGAATCGAATTAGTAAATTAAATATTTTTTGGAAAATCTTATTGAAATAGTCATTATTATCGATACTGAGGCCGAATCTATAGTTTTTGGAATTTTTGTCTATCTGTCTGGTAACGCATTACGAGAAAATCACTGGAGAGATTTTGATGTATGATGATAGCTGGTTACCACATGGTTAACATTTAGCATAATTTTTACTGAGGAAAAATGTGTCATCTCTGAGAAATCTATAGGTACTAAACGTTAAAACGTGAAAAGTCTATACATGACTTGCCTTAAAATTAGAGAAAATATTATGAAATAATACTTATTGTGCTATAACAAGATATTAATGTAATAAAATAATCGAAGCATTTATTAAACAAACATGTAACAGCAATTTCAATTTAAATATCGAGAGCAAAACTAAATATAAATATGGATATCAAAAATATTCCATCCGTAGAACTAAAATTGAGGCGATGCGGTCCTAACTTTATGAAGTAAAAGCTGAATATGTAGCGTATGTCGAACTTGCTGTGAGTTAAGAATGAAAACGTCTTGAAACTTTTGACACTTGAAAGTTTTATTACCGGCTTTAAAATGAAAAGTTGCGTATTATAATTTAATTTTTATTTGACATAAGTGTGTACTTTGTTTTTTTCTCTTTTTTAATGTTGGGAAATGCATTTCATTTCATTTACGCATACCACCTACATACAAACAGGTGTTTATGTGGGACTCATCGACTAGAAAAGCCAGTATGACCCACTGTAACTCAACGAAACCTCTATATTCTTCTATACATATAATAAAATTCTAATTGAGCCGAATCTGTACATGAAATATTTTTTGAAAAAATCTTTTTGAAATAATGATACAGAGGCCGAATCTCTAGTTTTAGAATTTTTGTCTGTCTGTCTGTCTGTTACCGCATCACAGAAAAACCACTGGAGGGATTTTGATGAAATATGGTATGGTGATAGCTGATTATCCGGGTCAACATAAAGGATACTTTTTACCGCGGGAAAATGTCTCATGTCTGAGAAAAAATACAAAAACCGCAATGTAATAGTATACTAACATGTAAAACCTAAGAATTTGGTATTTGGTCATCTGAACGCGGGCGGAGCTGCGGGCAATGCTGGTACCATATAAAATACGAAGGTATTTTATTTATCCTACCGTAATGCAGTTACGGAAGCAACACCTGGAAGTGAATGTTAGCGTAAGTAAAATCAGCCGGACTTTATGAGCTATTTCGTCCTAATACATCAATTGTATCCCGTATGTTATTGATATTATCTTTTTTAAATTTCATAGTACATACTTACATAAATATCGTAAAAGCTAAAAAAATCTAAATAAGTCATCCTAAACGTAATATTGATATAGCAAGGCAATTTAATCCAAAGCCCATCAAGAGTTGCAGAGATCGCTTTAAGAACTCCCGGTAGACTGATTCTTCACTCAACCGAAATTAAGCCACTTTCTTCTTGAGATAAATTCCGAGCTTCACGTAACAGATATATACTGCCGCTTTATACTTTTATTTAGTAAATGTGTATATTTTATATATGTTGATTTACAATTATGTACAATATCTAAAATGTAATATATGATATTCAAACAGTATTTAAAAGGCTTTTTTATCTTCACTTGTGTAATTTTGAAATTTGGAAGCCGATAAAGTATATATCTATGAAAGCTATTCATTAAAAATTTATAAAATAATTTACGATCGAGCTTATTTGATGATGAAGCAATACAGTAAATATTGGATTTTAATTAATTTTAGGTTTAAAGAGATCGATAACATTGGAGAAGCCAAAGGGGTACGTATAGTTTGTAGCGCTTGGTTCTTTCTGTCTAGCCTGGAAGTGATATAGCATGAATAATATGATATGTGTGTTCATTTGTTATGACTGGTCGTATACATCAAATTTGGTCGACAGTGTGTATTTTTTAATATCATATTTTTATTGTGTTTTTTAGACATTCTATCGACACTATAAATATTATGAATGCTTAACTTTTTTACATATATATATAAACAACAAGCGGCTCACCCTCGCTCTGCTCAGCTTCGTCCCTAGGTGATTCTTTTAATTGACGTAACTTTTTTATTTATGAACCGATTGAAATAAAACAAATACTAAATGTTCAGTGAAGCTTACTACGATATATTAATCAAAACCGCATCCAAATCGGTTAAGCTGTTTCTGAGATTAGCGCGCACAAACGTACATGCAAACAGACAAGAATTCTAAAAATCATTGTTTTGGGTTTTATTGCCTATAAAGACCCCCAATGATAGTTTTTCTCAAATATCTTCCATGTACAGACAGCTATCAGTTACACTTTTATTATATGTATAGATTTTTAAATTATTTTAATGATTTTTTACATGGACGAACTACCGGGCGAAAGCTAGTCTCTAAAAAAACAAAAAGACTAATATAATATATATCGCTTAGCAAAATAACAAAAAACAAAACAAATATTTACGCGTGTAACGAAATATTTAAATAACGTAAATTAAATCTGCGGTGTTGTTATTTAGCGTTGTTCAAAGACCGACATTAAAAAGAGATTAAGAGGCTTCCTAGAAAATTACAAGAGAAAGTACAAGGAATTATTAATTAATTAAAAAGAAATTGCACGCAAGAGCCTCACCGTACAGTCGAAATGAAACGTCCTTTAATTAAGGTTCCGCTGCGATGGAACAGACATGTGTCGAGCTACCCTCTTCATTGTTAGTGACGCGTGATCACCACTACTATTGAAATTCTTTATACTAAACTCATATGAATATACTAAATCAATACATATAATAAAATTGTAACCAAGCCGAATCTGTACATAATTTTCTTAGATTAATTTCAAGTAACTTGCGTAATGTAGATATTGGCTTGAATTATTTGACCATAGTGTAGTTTTCTTTAAGTAATTTTTTTCGAAATTTATAACTTAACTTTTATATTTCTTGAAAACCAATTACATTATTTGAGTTTCGTGCGTCTTTAAGTGCCTAGCAGTAAAGTAATGTTACTCCAGGTCATAGCCTATCTCCCCCCCCAACGTGCGTTCACCTTGTCGTGGTGGGGGGGCTCAGTAGTGCACGGCAACCCAACCGGGCGCGAAGCCAAGAAACGCACAGGGAGGTGGCCCACTTCGGTGGGCGGTGGGAGGTGGCCCTCTTCGGAGGGCAGTGTACCATGCGGGTTGCTCCTGGTACTTCTCTGATAGCAGAGTGGACTGTGGAGCAACCCCGTGGTTGTTGTGGTCTGCTTCGGCAGACCTGCCGTCGGGGCGTCGTAGTTGAATGCGTAAGCGATCCTGCGACGCCCCATTAAGACGGGGGAAGGTTTCGTTGGGTTTTAGTGGGTAGTACTGGCTTTGCCGGTGAGTCCCATACCTCGTGCGTAAATGCATTTCCCAACGTTAAAAAAAAAAAGGTCATAGCCTATCTGTGTTCTAAATTTCATCTAAATTCGTCCAGCGTTTCAGCGTGAAGAAGTAACAAACATACATACACACATGACATACAAATTTTTGAATTTATAACAGTAGTTTGATATATAGTATCGTGGTATGTTGAACTGGCCGGTACCTTTTAGGTATCAGTTACTTATGTGTTTGCATTTATTTGTACATGAATTCAATAAAATGAAATTTGTAATCAACCTTTTTTAACATCCTGTGCACGGACCCTCCCTTCAAATACAATTGGGCGAAGTGTAGGACAGACTTCACATGTCTTCTAAGAACTAGTCAGACTTTCTATGAGATATAGGTTTCCTCACGATGTTTTTCTTTACCGTAAAATAATAGGTAATCATGGTATTCCTTCGATAACACAATTTATTACGGCCTCGTGACTAATATTATATAGGTACCTTTATATTTTTTATCAGATTCACCTAGTGTTTAAAATTCGACTCAGAATGATTTTTAACCCCCGAAGCAAAAAGAGGGTTGTCTGGTGGTACGTGTCATTGTGTTATAGGTGTCTGTAGCATCGTAGCTCTCAAACGGATGGACCGATTTCGATACGGTTTTCTTAATTTGAAAGGAAGTTCCCATGATTACTCGATTAAGTGCTTCACGTGTGCCAGTATAATCGTTAAATGCCAATTAATTTGTGTAGGGGGTTTTTAAAGTTTTTAATTTTATGTCAAATACTCTCAGGCGGTTGATTTATTATTTTAATTACACTAACGCTCGTCAATACCTACTAAATAAAAACACACATACTATCACATTTATGATACAAGTCCGATTATTTTTGATTTTTACACATTTTTACAATTTGTGAAAATACAGCTAGAGAGTTTTAAAACTTTTTATAAATTGTATTGTATGACGACACGTTTGGCTCAGTTTGTAGTAACCCTACATGCTGTGCCGGCGGTCGCGGGTTCGAGTTCCGCTGGGGGCATTCACTTGTGTGGCAAGCATGAATGTTTGTACTCCAGTCATGGGTGGTTATATTAATTATAATATGTATGTATTTAAAGTTATATATGTGTAGTATATCAACTATCTGGTATCTATAACACAAGCTTCGTAGCTTACTATGGAACTAGATGGTGATGTGTGTTAATGTTCCAACATATTTATATTTATTTGTATTGGTAGTTGTAATAATCAAAAATATTCAAACCATTAGTAGGGGCAGGCCACAGTGTCATGTCGTTGGGACTAGATATTGTTTACAAGCTGGTATGGTAGCAGTAATGAGAGGCAGCCACGCCGGGGAATTTCAATTTATAGAGACCGTACAGGTGTCTATTAGCGTAAATATATTGCTAAAATAGTTTTGTTTCTGAATAGGCCTACTAAGTTACAGGTTTGGTTTCCATTCGTGGTGATTATATTTTATATGCATACTAATACGGTGCCTGCGTGCGTGTTTTTGTCTGTGTTATGAGAATAAAAAAAATGAAATGAAAAAAATATATAAACAGTGGCACAGTGGCGCCGCTCCTCGTTATGAGAATAATTTACTAAAAAATACAATGACTCCAAAATAGCTTAGAAAGCTAGCTTTTAATATTTATTATAGATATTTTAAATTATGATATCCATATGCTGTGTCGTTTTTTGCGTACAGATAGTTTATCGAAAGGTCAGTTATATTATTAGTATATATTATGCTAATTTAAAGCCCTTATTAATATTTATTATTCAATTGATGGAATTAGGAGAAGTTAAATTAAATTAATTAAATATTATAAATGTGAAAGTTTGTGAGTATGTATGGATGTTTGTTACTCTTTCACGTCAGAACGTCTGAACGGATCCGGATGAAATTTGGCACAGAGATAGATTATAGTCTAGAATAACTAAATAACTAAATAGGCTACTTTTAATCCCGGAAAAATGTACGTTTTCCAAGGGATAGATTCGTTTTTGTTTATCTAGAGGCGAACCTGAGCGAAGCGAGGGTGAGCCGCTAGTAAAATAAAAAAAATATTAAGAAAAATCATTAATTTTGTCCCTAAATTAAAATATTCTTTCTCATTCTTTCGCTGTATAATTTTAATTAAAGCGCGTTCGTTTGTTAAGTTTTAGTATAAAATGAACATTTATTCCAAATGTTTCACGAGGGAGCCGTGTAGATAACTTATGATATTAATAAAATCCTGCTTGTAAACTTGTAAAGTATTAATTTAATATTTATGCTTTAATAGGCCTTACGACAAAACTTTTATGTACAGAGGAACAAGTCTGAACATATGTAACATTGGTTTGAAAAAGTTTAAAGAATTAAAATATTATAATATATTGTACATAAAGCAGTTCTCAAGTTATATGCACATATGTATTATGTACTAGCAACTCACTATCGCTTCGCTCGGGTTCTTCCCTAGGTATGAAATAGATAGACTCTATATACGTACATTGGTGTAGAAAAGTAGGTAAGTACTTTAATGAAATCGTCCCTAGTATTTTACCTTGATGGGTCATAAACTCCGAAATATTCTTTATTTCTTGCTAATAATATAGGATATAATGAATTTTTGTCCTTAACTTGAGATTTTTTTTTGTTCCCAATACAAACTTTCAACCCCTATTTCACCCCATCCACTTTCATTTTTGTTACGAAAAGTATCCTATATAATTCTTCTCTTAGATCCCACCCCTTTCTATATGAAACTTCATCAAAATTGATTAAGCAGCTTAGGCGTGAAAATGTAACAGACAAATAGAGTTACTTTTGTATTCATAATATTAGTATGGATTGTATGAATAAGTAACAATTTTTTTATTAAAATATTCCTATTACACCTAATAAGACACTAGGTACTAAAAATTAGTAAGTTTCAGTTTCAGTGTTATATTCACACTTGCTGAGATAAGAAGGGCTTTGTCCTTTACAGTCTACTCAACTTGTACTGTCGAGAAGTCGTAAGGTTAAGGTCAAGGCTCATGTGATTGAAGTCTCCTTTTAGATTTTACCAAATTGCTGTATCATCATAGTTGTCGTTATCCAGGAAGATGAAAGTTCATTTCTTACATATTAAGGAGCGTTAACTATATTTCTAAGTATTTTGTTTTGTATTTTAATGTTTCTTAGAAGACCAAAGTAGTAGCTAAAGTAATGAAATATTATGTACATGCTCGTATACATATCTATCATATACAAATCTTAAATTCATTCACTCATTAATTGACAACGTACAGCATAAACTTGTGGGTTTAGATAAATGAAATTTGTTTAAAAATTCCTTATATGAAAATGAGCACGAAGGAATAATTTTTGAAAATTCATCTTCTAAATGGGTTCAATGTGAATTGCAAAGTGGAAGCTCGGATTTAGTTAGTAGTAAGTTAATGTTAACTTTAAAAATCCGAACTTCCACTTTGACATGAGATGACATTTAAAATATTGGATTATAATATAATTAATAATACAAAGTAAAACATAAAAAATATTTCAAAATTTATATACATAGGTTTGATGAGTTGTTGTATGTTGTGTGTGGGTGTGTCGTGTTTTCCCGTGGGAATGAGATAATCTCCCTCGGTAAAAATCCTAAACTCTCCGGCCCTTTAACTCCACACAAAAAATCACGCCAATCCAACACACTTTTTCGACGTGAAAGAAGAATTAACAAACAAACAAAGACTAATTAAGTATGAAGTATGGATATAAAAATTGTCACAGGCTATATTTTGTGTTTTTTATCTAAAAAAAACATTAAAATACTATAGTTAAACTCATAATTAATTTAAAGGTTTAAAACTTGTTTAAGTAGCCTATGCATGTGAATTTTTTACAAGCATTGGAACCCTATTTCAATCCTTTGAAGACCCTATGGGATTTTTAAGGGATATATTCTTTAACATTAATTCTACTTAATATGAAGAAAGTATATGTAATACACAGGCAAAACGCTTAGCAAACAAACCGCGGTCGCATTCAGCAGTTACCTAGTTGTCTATAGTTATGTAGGACCGTGAATATTAACTATTACACCCTTTGCGCATAGTTTTACCCATAAATTACGCTTGAATTATCCAAAGTTTACGAAATTCTGTTGAAACGCCAAGGTGTCCGACCCACTAAACATGTCAAGATTGGCCAACTCGAATATAGGGTTCACGCATCACCTCATCTTCAAGACTGTAAACATGTAACATGTAGAGGGTCTATTAAATATAATTAAGGGTGATTTCATTTGGATTTAATATTATTGAATGTTTGGAATGTTATTGTTCTTTATTTGATCACTAGGTTTTGTCCATGGCTTCGCTTGCATGATACGTAGGCGGAAATGATATTTACACACTCGCCCACGGTCACGCCCACGCCCACGCCCAAGCTCACGCCCACGCCCACAGACCAAACAGTTGTGCAATTATTCTATTGATAAAATATTCGAAAATTTCGCACCAAAAGCACACAATAGCGAATATTGCAACAGCGCATGTGATCAAATTGTGAGAATAAATAACAGTGCTTTAAGGAAAACAATGCAACAGCCGCTATTATTCCTAGAGCTTTTATATAAAAATTCGTGTCCTATCCTAAAAGAGTTTTTGTTTTTGTTTCGTCATTAAACTACACCTAGATGTTGTTTTATATTTGATACACGACCTGACTTTTCAGCGTTTCGTGTAATATATTTTTACTTAAATAATAATATTGTGTTTTTACGTAAAACTAAATGTTTCATATGCTTTGAGCTACGAGCGGATAAAGATGATTTTAGGTGCTAGCGACTTAATTTTTGCTTCGATGTTGTTTTAGCCGTTATTTTTCGCTTTTTTTGTTTATTAGCGACTTAATTCCCCATATAAACTTTCATCCCCATTTTCAACCCCTTAAGGGATGACTTCCGGGATAAAAACTATCCTATGTCCTTCCCAAGGTCTCAAACTATCTTATTACCAATTTCATCTAAATCAGTTCAGTAGTTTCGGAGTTTATTTACACATACATAGGTAAAAACAAACAAACAGAAAAATCTTTCCACTTTATTAGTATAGATGTATATATTGTATTGTCTATTGTATGTCCTTACTTTACAACGAATTGCCTCGTTTGAACATGTTATCAGATCTAGTATATCTTTGTTATCGGTCATTCTAGAAGGTATCTTCTTCATTCTTTGCGACATTGGAGAAGTAAAAAGTGCTCAAACAGTACTAGGAGCCATTAAACAAAAGAATTCAGTTGATGTGTTGACGCAGTTTACTTAATTTATTTGTACCTTAATATTCAAAAATTCAAAATATTTTATTCAGCATTTAATGATTATAATTCTTTACTGAACGTCATGAGTCTACTACCAGTTCGGAAAGAAGCAGCCTCAGACCTGAGAAGAACTGGTGAAAGAAATTCATCGGGACTAATATTGATTTGTTAACTTTTTTAAAGTAAAATTATAATTTACAATATTTCTATCAAGTTGAAGTAGCCTGGAGGCGATCATTTCATTCCCAAGGTGGGCCATCTTCTATAAAATCATTTATTGTATAATAGCCTTTAGCACACAAGCGTTCTTTTACAATTTTTTTGAATTTGGCGATAGAATTTCATAATACTCTGATTAAGTGGTAGCTTAACAATTATCATTGAATGTAAAAACATATACATACATACATATAAACAGAAGCATTATATTATACAGACTTTTAAAAATTCGCAGCATCGTAGGGTAAGGTATTGTCTCAGCTTTTGTCACATAGAACTAAGGGAAGCTAAAAATTTGTATTCATAATACATATAATTTTGAGAGTAAAGAATTTTTCAGAGAAGGCCGTAAAATATGCTTACATTATAACATAAATAACCTTTGAATAAATATAGGTCAGGTCTTTGTCAAAATAACGAAACTGAAATTGTAATTGAATTGAAAATTTGGCTTTTCAAACGGTTTTAACCCTCAAGTCTCTCTGACAATAGCGGTTTTCTACAAAACACGACCGCGGTTACCTCCGCTGAAACTCTTTGCGGCTTCACAATGCTCTATAGTGTTCTTTATTCATTTCGAAAATAACAATCATATAAAAGTAGTCGAGTCTGCGAAATCTATATTACATCTACTTTTATTGTTACTTATACAAAAAATAGGCAGTGGTAGCCCAGTGGTAACGCGCTCGCTTGGGAAACCGAGTGAAGCAGGTTCAAATCCCGGGTCTCGCACCTCTGATATTTTCATGTGCGAATCATTTCTAACATGATTACCACTTGCCTTACGGTGAAGGAAAACACCGTGAGGAAACCTGCATGTCTGAAAGAGCTTAGCAAGTTTTCGAAAGACATGTGAAGTCCGCCAACCCGCACTTGGCCAACGTGGTGGACTATGGCCTGATTCCCCTCGTACTGAAGAGAGGCCCGTGCCCAGCAGTGGGACGTTAAAAAGGGCTGAATACAATACAAAAAATATGGCGTTATACGTTATATAAATAGTTTAACTTACTCAAGACAAACATTAGCAAGATTATTATTATAAAGTGTTATTCATCTATACTAGTATATAGCGGGAATCGAACTTGTTATATTCAACGAAGTAGGCAAGTTGGATCAAAATTTGAAGCTGCTTAATTACAACTAAAATTTCCGTGATAGTGTGAAAATCAATTTTTTTTAACAGCTTTAACACGACCGAACTCAGTCGCTAAGTGGATATTATCTATTCAGCTCAGTTAGTTTCATAATTTGATGGAAATTTAATTCGATTTTATAATCTGAGTGAAGCACTCAAGCACGTCCTTCATAAAATTGAATGAATTTGAAGGTTTTTAAAACTTTTAGTTAAATCGCTGTGAGCCTTAGTAGATACCTACTACACATAACGATGGTTCTAAGGAAAATAATAATAAAAATAGGGTAATAATGTGGTTCATATCGCAAATCAATCAAATTGGAGTTTTTTTTCATCTATATTACTATAAAAAAATATCCAGACGAGTCCCACCGTAGACGTTTGTAAAAAATAATAATAAGCTCCAACTTAACAGAATGATATGTAAAATTCTTATTTGTCATAATGGAAAAATATATCCAATACTGTATTTTTTACTGTATTTTATTTCTATATTTACATATATACTAGCGACTTACACTTGATTCTTTGTATTATAATTTTCATTTTTATTATTATTATTTTATTTTTTGATTTGATAAAAAAGCATATGAAACGCTGCTGTAAACTATCGCATCAAACTTTTCAATAGGATACTATAATTGATCAATCATTAATTCACTACTTAAATACCTTTTTTTGTTTTTTTTTTACTTTTATAAGTCGTATTATAACTTTTACATATATGTAGGTTCTAAAATAGGTCACTTTTATTACTCATAAATTATTATTTACTAGCGGCGCGGCCCACTCTCGCTTCGCTCGGGTTCGCCTCTAGAAAAACAAAAACAAATCTATCCCACGGGAACTGTATATTTTTTCGGGATAGAAAGTAGCCCATGTGTTATTCTGATGTAGAAGCTCCTATTATTGTACGGTTTCATTAAAATCCATTCAGTACTATACATCCAGACATCCTCACAAACTTTCGCATTTATAATATTAGTATTATTTAGAACACCTTATATTTGTAGAAACTTTGTTATTTTGATTGAAGAACTGATCTCTAGCTTTATAGCTTGTTATCAACAACTCAACTTTTATGACTAAAAGTAAACGTGTTTGACTGAAATACCCTTTAAGATACTAAAAGTGGCTTTAAACTGTAACGAGGTAAGTTCATTAAGTGCTATCAAAACGGTGGATAAATATTTGTTATTATATTTTGGTAAATCAATTTATTTTGTTTAATTCTCGTGGCAACCGTAGGTTAACTTTTGAGCCGTCAATTTTAAATTAAATAGGTTTGATTACTGTGCAGGGTTAATGACGTCTATGCATCGTACAGATTAAATACCTATCTGTTTTCAAACAATTGTGGAGCCCATTGAAATATACACACAAAATTTCATACAAATCGGTCCAGACCTTTAGGAGGAATAATGTGACAAACACACGTACAGAAGAATTATATATATGAAGATATATAGTTTCTTTTTATATTTTAAATGGATATCTGACTCACGTTTAAATTGGGATAGTCAACTCTAATTATGTATACAATGGAATCTTTCCCAAGAGAAGCGTTAGTGCAGCGAATGCATTTGAATGTTTAATTTTCTCCATACTAATTTTTTATTTTGTATATCTATATAAAATAATTATATATACGCCTCTCCTATAAAGGCTAGATCAAATTTTAAAATGATATAGAAAAGATTGTATAAAAATTAATTTTCTCCATATATTTTCAACCAATAGCTTCAAAGGTCCTAAAGAAGATAAGCGATACAAAATTCTTCGCACGTGCTTCAGGGACCACGAGCTTTGCTGCTGCAGTCGTGACGTTTAACGCAAAGCAGTCAAAAGTATATTCATATGTACATAAAATAATATTTATTTTAACAATATTTTACTGTGGCTTTACGCTTGAAATATACATAAATTACTAGTGGCTTACTCTTGCTTCGCTCGGATTCATTCCTAGCATAGATTTCTTAGAGATGAGATATCCTATATGTTGAACAGGATAACCAGCTATCATAATACCAAATTTCATCAAAATCTATCATGTGATTTTCTCGTGCTGCGTTCCCAGACAGACAGACAAAAATTCTAAAAACTATAGATTCGACTTCTGTATCAATAATAATGACTATTTCAATAACATTTTTCTAAAAATATTATATGTACCGATTCGACTCAGAATTTTGTTATATATTTACTAACTATCAAAGATTGTTATATGAAACAATAAAACTCATTACGGTATAACACTTTATAGTAGGTAAATTGTAGAAGTAATTTAATTAAAGCAGTAAATTAGTTTCAATAAACGCAGCAAAGTACAAATAACAAAGTAGCAAAATGCTTCTTATTTGAAATAAAACTGGGTATTCCGGAAGTATTAGGATGAACTTCCTGTACTTATATAGCTTTAGGGAGCTTTGTAGCGTTTGGATAAAATTATTGGACCAGTTGCATAAGTGATTTACAAAGTTTTAATTTGCTGTCGATTTTTTGCTTCGGTTTCGGTCGGTTTTTGACACGACACATCTAAATCTCATCATCATCATTTTTATTGTAAAGCATTCAAAACGTCGGGAACAAAAAAATAAATAAAATAAACCGCTAAAATACGATAAAATATATAGTTTTATTTAAAAAAGCACCACCCCTGTACTGTGTGATTTTTCATACTGGCTCTCAAATCTTGTTTCTAAGACGTTACTTAGGCATTATAGAGATATGATGTTAATCACAGTAATGAATTGGTAAAAATAAATGTGCGTATTATATGTTATGCACTTTTATATGACTAACGACTCACCTTCGCTTCACTCGGGTTCGTCCGTAGGTAGTATGTAGGTAATATAATAGGTACATTTTGACGGTTAGTATGGTTAGACTATATTGTATACTAGCATTGCCCGCGGCTCCGCCCGCGTTCAGATTACCAAAAACCAAATTCTTAGGTTTTACATATTTGTATACTCTTACATTGCAGTTTTTGTATTTTTTCTCAGAAATGAGATATTTTCCCGCGGTAAAAATTATCCTTTATGTTGACCCGGATAACCAGCTACCACCATACCAAATTTCATCAAAATCCCTCCAGGGATTTTTTTGTGATGCGGTAACAGGCAGACAGACAGACAGACAGATAAAAATTCTAAAACCTATAGATTCGGCCTCTGTATTGATAATAATGACTATTTCAATAAGATTTTCCAAAAAATATTTAATGTACAGATTTGGCTTAGTTAGAATTTTATTATATGTATAGATGTACATAGGTTCAAAATGAACACTTTTCGATTTCCCAGCTGGGGTTTCCCATATTGTTTTATACTTAAACCACCCCTGACACACGCTTAACGTAACAAAAAAGAAATCAAATCGGTCCAGCCGTTTTTGAGTTTTAGCGAGACTAACGAACAGCAATTGATTTTTATATATTATATATATATATATATATATATATATATATATATATATATATATAGTATATATATATATTATAGATATTATATAGATTTAGAAATGCTAAATCTGTATAATTTTTACCTCAAACCTTTTTTATTGCACTAATGTAGTAGTTGTATTATTTTCTTTCCTTCCTGTATCACTTACAAGCGACTCACCCCCGTTTCGCTTCGGGTTCGTCCCTAGACAAAAACAAATCTATCCCACGGAAACCGTACATTTTTCCGGGATGATATATAATAGTTAGCCTTCCTCAATAAACTTGAATTTTACAAACAGGATTAGTAGTTCCTGAGATTAGCGTTCCGCGTAACGTTCAAACAAACAAACAAAAAAACAAACAAGCCATCAAACAAAAAAAACTCTGCCTCTTTATAATATTAGCATAGATTCGTACACACATCATGTCCAAACAACGTTCTGACCCGATATATCTTATTTCCAATACATGAGTTAAGTAGGGTCAAGCTTATTGTCAAATCTCCAACATCTATACTTAAACTAGTGCCATACAAGGTTTAATATGTTATACTGTGAGAACCCTTTTTCCTTCGTAAACCGTAGTGAAGGACCATTCAAACCATTTTTTCTACATTTGCTTAAATATAGTACTTTAACTCCGTGTTTTGAGCATTTTCAAATTTACAGTTTGAATATGTGCTTATACTAGCGACTTTCCATTGTTTCACTTCAGTGCGTGCCTCCATGACTAACATTACCCTTTGTAGGTATTACTCCAGATTTCGTAGGTCATGTTCTATCTGTGCACTATGTTTCATCAAAATCCGTCAAGCCGTTTCAGTGTAAAAGAGTAACAAAGATAAAAACATATCAATTTTTCCACATAATAATTTATAGTAGTCTGGTGTATTGCAATAAATTATCTGAAAATTACAATGTTGTTCTTTGCAGGTCTCTATCTCTATTCATATTTTAAACCATAAGTCACTTAGCGTGTCCTTCCCATATATTATCTACGAGTATATAAAAATTACTTTAATATTATGAATTTTACCTGAATGTATGGAAAACTAACTAACCGGTAAAGCATTTTTGCTTTTATTATGGCCACGGCAGCCAATCTCATTGAGACTGATGATGTTCTCCTAGCCAATTCCGGCTACGGCGGCCAATCTCTTTGAGACTAGCTAACTGCGCAGGAGATATTATAGTGCACAAGTGTACGCGCAGACACAAGTGCACTCTCTGTTCCTGTCACTCTCATACTCCGGTGGGACGACCACTCAACACGACCAGTGAGAATTAAGGCGCAGGACCGACGGCTTTACGTGCTCTCCAAGGCACGGGGGTGAAACACCGCCAACTTCCCAACTCCGGGCTGTTACTGAGGCTTACTATACAGAAAGACACAATAGCTAAACTTGGCCCGACCCGGGACTCGAACCCAGGACTTCCGGGTGTGCAGCCGTACATGCTAGCCACTAACCACCGAGGCAGTCAATTGAGACTAACTGCGTTGGGATAATATAATCCACAACGAAAAACGCAAGTGCACTCTCTGTTCCTTTTACACTCAGAGTCTTGTGGAACGACAATTTGACACGACCGGTTAGAGATGACACCCGTGATCGATGGCTTTACATAAGTTCCCGAGGGTACACACTGCCCATTTCTCAACTCGGGGCTATCATTAAGTATTTTTTGACTAACAGAAAAACCCCATTAATATACTCGGCTCGACCTGGATTCGAGCTCAGGACCTCAGGATTTGCAGGTGAACATGCTGGCCACTAAACCAGCGAGGCAGTCCTGAAGAAAATAAATGATAAAGATACATTCTACGAATCTAAGTATATCCGGTGGAGAATGAGCTTTGAAGTTGGTTTCGCTAACCGTAGCGCTGTTAGTTATCAACATTTCCAGTTTTATTTGTAAACGTGTCTTATTTAAAGTTGATATAAATCGAAATTGTAGTTCTAAAATTATATTAGGATTCTAGCGACTCACCCGCGCTTTGCTCAGGTTCATTTATATTTATTTATTGATTGATTGCAATAAAACAAATACTAAATATTAAGTGAATCCTACCACAATATATTTCTGAAAACGGTACCCAAATCACGAATCACGAGGTACCCAAATACGAAAATATGTGTTTTCATATTTTCTGTTTAAAACGGGAGAAACAAAGGATTGAAGAGGGTTATTTTGCAACACTTCGCTAATTTATGTCGAGCGATTGTTATCATTTAAATGTTGAAACTTTTAAGCCAACCCTTTTAAGACTTAAACGCTTACTAGCGAACTATCTACGACTTTTTGTTAACTAATTTTCAATACATACTAATAGTATAAATGTGCAAGTAAAGCTGTCTGCTTAACATTTTTCACGCTTATATTTTGATGAAATTACATATTTATAATATTTATGTATTTAAAGTTATATATGTGTAGTGTATCAAGTATCTGGTATCCACAACACAAGCCTCGTAGCTTACCATGGAACTAGATGCTGCTGTGTATTAATGTCCCAACATATTATTATTATATATCTGCTTCAACGTTAACAATTGATAAATACATTCATTCACAAATTTTCGTATTTATAATAATAACAAGTGTCTGGTCAGTGGGCGAAATTCGGCCATATTCATTATTAAAATTTGGGGAAATCATATATTATGAATTTACCTTTTTTTACTGAAAACAGCGTAGCTCGTTAATAGCTACTTAAAAAAATAATAAGAATCACTGATAAGAATCACATCAACTGATTGTTGACAAATATAGGAGGAAAAGGTTCTGAACTGATTTGTCTTTGCCTATTTATATATCTATAGATATTTATTAATGAGATTTTACTTAGATTTTAGAGTGCGGTTTTCGTATTGTCTAACTACCCTTCATTTGAAGGAATATATTTATATATTCACTAGCAATGCCCGCGGCTTCGACCGCGTTTAAAAACCAAATTCTTAGGTTTTACATATTAGTATACTCTTACATTGCAGTTTTTGTATTTTTTCCCAGAAACGAGATATTTTCACGCGGTAAAAAGTATCCTATATGTGAACCCAGATAACCAGCTGCCACCATACCAAATTTCATCAAAATCTCTCCACTAGTTTTTTACGTGATACTGTAACGGACAGAAAGACTATATATATATATATATATATATATATATATATATATATATAATAATTTTCTAAAAAATATTTAATGTACAGATTCGGCTTAGTTACAATTTTATTATATGTATAGATTAATTATAAAGTATAGTGTTTTATTTCTAAATACATTAAATAAATACGCGTAGTTTTTCTCCAGACTACGCAATATTATACTATATTCTATATATTTAGCAAAAAAAAAGCTTTATGAGAGAGTTCTATTCTTTTCAATCACTACAAGATTCTTGAGATTGAATAAACTAGTATAAAAACTAGATTTTTTTTATATATGACTCTTATGGTGTTTATTTCATTCCATTTCAATAGTATAAAAAATATAACACTATGTAATTTTTTTCAAATTATTAAAATATCATATTTTAAGCACTGCAATTTCTTAGTACATTGATTTGATGTATGTACAGTGTACATATCTCTTAATATTAGGCAGTGTTATCCATATCTAAAGACGACTTGACAGAACTAGATATAGTGTTTCCACGTGAGAATGAAACATATTCCTGCAAAAGGTATCCGTTGAGTACTTTTTGCATGAAATGCACACAGATATACTGACCACAAAGTTCAATAACTATTGTTTTGGAGTTGAATTTTGTACACAATACGTAAGAGTCAGTGTTTTTAAAACATATTTCATGTACAGATTTCTCTTGGTTACTATTTTATTATATGTATAGATAACTTTGAAGTAGATATGAAAAAATTAGAAGAAATGTCCTGAAAAAAATCTAATTCTATAATAGAAATACTAAAAATATGATATCATTCAATCTGTAATTATAGCAACAATAACGGAAACCGCGACAAATACGACGAAGCAGACCGCACGTTTGTAAAAATGTAAATTTTATAGCTGGGACCGACCTCATACCAGCTGGTATAAATATTTGAACTACACAGTGCAGGCATGCGCTGTGATGCTTAGGAATTTACTTCTACACCGTATTGTACAAGTTGTAATGGATGATTAAGTAGAACAAAGTTTTTTAGAAGGTTTGTGTCACGATTTTCTAGTCAGATACGTCGGCATCATTTTTTAACTTCTATCCGAAAAGATTGGTTTTAGGCTGGCTTAGATTAAACGACTACACGTTTGGCTCTAGTTTGTAGTGACCCTATTTGCTGTGCCAGCGGTAGCGGGTTCGAGTCCCGCTGGCATTAATTTGTGTCATGAGCACGAATGTTTGTATATATACAAATGGGTGTATATATTTATAATATGTATATATTTAAAATTATATATGTCTTGTGTATCAACTATCTGATATCTGGATGGTGCTGTGGGTTAACGTCCTAACATATAAAAAAAGACTTAGACAATATAAACGGCACACTCAGTACACCGTGTATAGTATCTTTGTCTAAACCCACCTTACATTTGTAAAGTATATCTATTTCTGTCTGTCAGTAGTGTTGACCTTTACAAGTATCGGGAGATTACTAAGATAAAATAGGAAGTTTAAGAGAGGTCAGGACAGTCGGGCTTACATAGTAAATATATATGAACAAATTAAATTGTACATATATTAGATTCTAAACAAATAAACAAAACATATTATTACTTCGGTAAATAGTATTCTTGAATATCTTTTAGTATTATATTAGTATTCTACTGATTAAACGGAATATGGGCAGTTATATCATAAATCGTCATATAAGCTGTTTGTACACAAAACAACATGTCAATTTATTGCTTCGAAAGAAGGATAAACAAAAAGAAATACATGCTTTTACAGTATTTTATCAGATTGCAGGCCTCGTTAGTTTAGTAGTTAGCACATACGGTTACAGATTGAGAGGTCCTGAGTTCGAAAGCAAAGTCAGGCCGAGTTAAAATTTGGGTTTTCTGTCTAGACAGCAAACTAACTCGGAGTTGGCTGCGTTCCATCCCGTATCTTAGAGAGCAGGTAAAGCCATTGGTCTACACCTGATCTCTCGCTGGTTGTGTCCAATTAACCTTGTACCAGAAGTTGAGTGGCCCTTTTTTTTAACGTACCGCTGTTGGGCAATGGCGATTGAATATGAGGGGAATTAGGCCATAGTCCACGACGCTTGCCAGGTGCAAATTGGCAAACTTCATATGTCTTTGGAAAACTTGTTAGATTTTCTTAGACATGCAGGTTACCTCACGATGTTGACAAGCTGTATTCATGTTGAAAATGATTGGCACATGAAATTATCAGAGCTGCGAGACCCGGAATGTAAACCCACTTCACTTGGTTTCAAGCATGTTACTATTGGGCTACTATAGCCTATAACCTTTATTTACGTTACATAAAATAAAAATATAATACAAGGACACGCAACGGTGTAACAAAAGCCGCGGTCCATGTGCATTTACATCACTGTCCACGAAACGTGCCTCCTTATGCGCCGTTAATCTTCTTTATTATACTATTTATTATCTGCGAACGGCTCCCGGTCGCAGCTGCAAGACGAGAAATTTAAAATTAAACTGCCCTGTTAGATGACTTGTGTTTATTTATCTTATATACATATATATTTAAGGTTTAATATATATTTCTTAGAGATGATATATTTTCCCGCAGTAAAAAGTATCATATACACATAAGGCTCAGAAAACCAGCTATCATCATACCAAATTTCATCAAAATCTGTCCAGTGGTTTTCTCGTGATGCGGTCACAGACAGACAGACAAAAATTCTAAAAACCATAGATTCGGCCTCTGTATCGATAATAATGACTATATCAATAAGCTTTTCCAAAAAATATTTAATGTACAAAGCCAACTCAGAATTTTATTATATGTATAGATTGTGATAATATGAACCTAAATATGTGTATTTATGTTTGTTGCTGTATGTTTTAAAGGCTTAATGGATTTGAGTAGAGCTTGCAATATATCCTAGACTGAAATAAAGGGTACCTTTAGGTATTTGCATTTATTTTTTGATTTTCTTTATTATTTGTTGTCGCATTTGAGATCGCTCTTATAATGTTATAAATCTGTCTGTGTACATCTATCTATCTTTTCGGTTTTTTTTTTATAATGTACCATTTTCCTGTGCAACATCGATGTATAATAACTACTACACTATTACAACTAATGGACTGGAATTGTAAAGGTATATTATGTTAGATATATTTATACTTTTCGCTTCATAAATATTGTGTACATTCTACAATATAAGTGTGTTCAAGGATAAATTTTTTCCAATTTCTTTGTCAGAAACGGAATAAGTTTTAAATAAATATCCATCGAACTTACAAATAAAACTAGTTGATTTGTTCCAAAATTGTATGATAATATTATAGCTTAAAGCTTTTCATTTAATCTGTACTAATATTACAAAGAGGAAAGATTTTTTGTTTGATTTATTATTTTTACCGAATAGGCTTCGAAACTACTACACCGATTTAGATGAAATTTGGTAAGAAGATAGTTTAAGTACCTGGGAAGGACTTAGGATAGTTTTTATCCCGGGAATCATGCCTAAGAGGGTAAAAACGGGGATGAAAGTTTTTATGTATGTACCCCTGATAAAAGCTACTACACTCATAACGATGCAGATAGTCAAATTTCGATGTAAGTCTACTCCATAATTTATACTATTCCATAATATTCGCTCTTATATAATAAATTAAATTTTAACTTTCAAAAGTTCTATTTGTGGCACCGAAATTGACTAAGCTTTCTATTGTAATTATATATCATTGACTGGAAAATAACAGCTCCATACAATCTATTTCAATTTACTGTGTTATTATTTAAACATCAATCAATTTAAATGAAATCAACGACCAGCTTCGCTATGATAGTAATGAATTAGACAACAAGTTTTGTTTTGATTCAATATCGGGAATAAAATATTACGTTCCATTTATTTTGTGGTTATACTAGCCACTTAACCTCGCTTTGCTCGGGTGTGTCTCTATTTTTTTGTTTTAAACACAAAAAAAAGAAACATCGATAAGCCTTTTGTGAATTCTGTGTTTTTAGATAATATCTATTTAGATATTATGTTTTCCTGTCTGTATTTATATCATAAATGTGGTATACAATAAAGTTTATGAAGAAATAAAATAAATAATTAAAAAAAAAAAAAAAAAAAAAAAAAAAAAAAAAAAAAAAAAAAAAAAAAATCAGATCAAAAATATGTGACGACACGCTTGGATCAGTTTATAGTGACTTGCTGTGCCAGCGATCATGGGTTCGAGTCACGCTGGGGGCATTCATTTGTGTGATGAACACGAATTTTTGTACTCCAGTCGTGGATGTTTATATCTATAATATGTATGTATTTAAAGCTACATATGTGTAGTATATCAACTATCTGGTATCCATAACACAAGCCTCGTAGCTTACCATGGACCTAGATGGCGCTGTGTGTTAATGTTCCAATATATTTATTTATCAAAACTTATAACAACAAAAATATAACAATTATTTAATAAGCAGTTGTATTATCTACTGGTTTACGAATATACTCCCACAATAAGTTATCTCAATGATATGCCGAACCGTTTTTGATGCCACCCACAGCTTTTGCTTAGTAAGCTTTTTAACAGACTTTTTTATACTAACTTTTTGGTATAAAAACCAGTTCAAACTTCCCATACACATAAACAATTAGAGGAATGACATTTAGATCACAAAGAACTCTTATTTCTAAAAGTAGTCTATGAGTAAATAGGTCGTTTGCTATAAATATTAGTTTCTGTATAACTTTTTTTGTTTGTATCATTATATTATGATGATAGTTGAATTAATTTTCTTTTTTGATATAATTTGTGTTTTTGCTATCAAGATATTTTTCCTTCAATAATTAAAATTGATATTTTATTTCATTGTAAGAACATTATACCTTTAATTTATTAGATGACTAGCGACTCACCCTCGCTTCGCTTGGGGTCGTCCCTAGATACGTTTTAATTTTTTTGAGCTAATTCTTTTTCTAAAATAAAAGTATCCCATGTTACTCCCTATAACATCAGCTATCTTCCAGTGAAAGCCCCGTCAAAATCAGTCCAGCCGTTTCAGAGATTATCCAGAACAGACAGACAGACAGACAAAAATTTAAAAAAATGTGTTTCTCTTATAAGTACCGTAGGTATATAATTTCATATGCATTTAGTAAAACACTGTTATGTTGACATTACAAACATACACTTCAATTTAATTTATCTGTATAAATAATGCGGTAATTTCTATAAGAAGAAAAAGCTAATCACTAATTTTTTATGAGACGGGACTCAAACCTAGAATTTCGAAGTCTGCAGCCATACTAGATAATACTTACATCAACGAGGTGACAATTAAATGTAATAATTATAACAACATATTTCTATAATTACCACTTGTCTTACGGTGAAGAAAAACATCGTGAGGAATGCCTGACCTTCTTAAAATGCCTGAAACCTGCATGTCTGATAGAACCTAGCAAGTTCTCGAAAAACATGTGAAGTTTCCCAACCCACACTTCGCCAGCATGGTGGACTCGTATTGAAAGAAGGCCCACCCCCAGCAGTGGGATGTTAAAAAAGGGGTAAAATAAATATTTCTATAACAAAGTATTAAAAGCTTTAGAATAGAACTTTAGAACTCCCGAATTTACATCACGTTCAAATTTTAATAAACGATATTAGTTTTGAAACAAAACTTTTCGACGACTTTGTAATTAAGCTCTTCATAGTTGATCGGTAATCGATGTTCATTGTTCTTGGTCTCTAGAGCCCGGCGGTGACAGGTTAATAACACTAAATCAAATATATGATTATTGAGTAAATAATAGTATGAAAGTTAGATGGAAAATACTTTATTTGTACTGTTTCATTTAACATAGAAAAGTTGATATAAAACAGCAACACAAATAACCGTTATATCTATACTAATATTATAAAGAGGTTAAAGTTTGTGAGTTTGTGACGTTGTAGGGGGTAATCTCTGGATCTACTGAATCGATTTAGATGAAATTTGGTAAGAATATAGTTTGAAACACTGGAAAGAATATAGGATACTTTTTATTCCGGAAATCATCCCTTAAGGGGGTGAAAATGGGGATGAAAGATTGTATGGGTAATCAATAACAAACAAATACAATGAGAAAGTCTGATATACTATTTTTAGATCTACTTTTGCTAAAAAGTATAAAGAAATAGGATTTAGATCTAGATGGTCTAAAAACCTTTTTTTTCTTTGATTACACGACATTTTGGCTTTTATTACATGACGATACGTTTGGCTCAGTTTGTAATGACCCTACTTGCTGTGCCAGCGGTCGCGGGTTCGAGTCTCGCTGGGGACATTCATTTGTGTGATTACCACGAATGTTTGTACTCCAGTCATGGGTGTTTATATTTATAATATGTATGTATTTAAAGTTATATATGTGTCGACTATCTGGTATCCATAACACAAGCCTCGCCACAACCACTAACTATTATAAAATTTGATGCCTCTAGATACCATATCGTAAATGCCAATTTTTGAAATGAAATTTCCTATATTTGTTCCAGCAATATTTCAATACATGAGTTAAATGATCTAAGAAATATAAAATACTTCGAACAAAGTATGGTACTTTTGCACAATATGATAATATTGCATACAAACTTTCGCGGTCAATCGTAAAGTTGGCACTGGAGTAACAAAACGCCCAATTCTGAGACATTTCTAGAATTGGCATGTATTCAAAATGAATAAAATTTAGATTTAGGTTTTTCATGTCCCTATAAATTTTGAAAGTTGAGTAATAAGCCCTTATTTTGCTTAGTATCCATAGAGAATGTACTTCATCGTGAACGGTATTGAATTTTTTTTATGGCTTTTATATTTTTCGAAGATTATTTAAGCATTTAGTAAAACTATCCTTAATATTAGAAGCGCATAACTTCAACTTATGACCTAAATAAAAAAAAAAAACATATTTAAATACCTTACAGTTTACACGTTTATATTGTGTTGCCCTTTTTTACGTTTAGTATAGATTTCTCTGAGATGAGATATTTTCTCGCAGTAAAATGTATCCTATATTATGTTGACCCAAATAACCAATTATCATAGCTATCATCATACCAAATTTCATCAAAATCTATTCTGTCGGTTTCTTCTCATGATGCTTTCACAGACAGACAGACAAACAGACAAAAATTCTAAAAACTATAAATTCGGTTTCTGTGTCAATAATAATGACATTCATCATGTACAGATTTAACTTAGTTAGATTTTTATTATACGTATAGATAGATGAACCCTTTTTTTGCTATTTATTTCATAGATGAAGAAAGAAAAATACCTTACAAAATTATTTATACAAGATATTAAATTGGCTTTTTTTAATTAATTCTGATTGAATTTCTAATTTTTTTCCACTAATATGAATATACTAATAATAAGAATAATAATAGACGACACGTTTGGCTCAGTGTGTAGAGACCCTACTTGCTGTGCCGGCGGTCGCGGGTTCGAGCCCCGCTGGGGGCATTCATTGTGTGATGAGCACGAATGTTTTTACTCCAGTCATGGGTGTTTATATTTATATTTATAATATGTATATATTTAAAGTTTATATATGTGTAGTGTATCAACTATCTGGTATCCATAACACAAGCCTCGTAGCTTACCATGGAACTAGATGGTGTTGTGTGTTAATGTCCCAACATATGATGAATATACTAAGCTTAGTAATTAAGAATCTGTAACCAACCTGCACTTCGTCAGCGTCGTAGATTGTGGAATGATCTTCCTCATTGAACGGAGCCCCGTGCACAGCAGTGGGACGGTAAAGACGGCTAAAATATTATTATTTTAATTAAAATTGTTAAGGCACAAGCAAAGTAAGGGGGAGTCCCTAGTATATTATATTACAACACTATGTTATAATTACAATAAGCATTTGTAATTACCAGATATTAGCCCATTAATTAGTTGCTTAGAGTCGTAGCTTTAGTATAATATTCTGTTTCAATACTGCATTGTCTACTTGTAATACGTAGAAAAGTCATCTAAAAATTTTTTTTACTAATAAATAGCCAAATTAATTTAAAAACTGATACTATTTATCCCTCAATACAACAAAAATAAAAAACATATGTGTGATTATATTTTTTTATTATGATTTTTTTTTTCACGACATTTTATTTCATGGCAACATTGTAGCATTGTATTTAACATTGTAGTATAAAAATAATGAGCGTCAAATTAATAACTTGATAATACCATTTTTTTCGTTTTTTTTTCTGAAAAATACATTTGTGTAATCAGTTTATCAAAATTTAGTCAGTAAAGTTCTTCTTCAATGATAATTGAAAAAAAAAATGTAGTTTACAAAGTAAAAATTACCGATTTCTCAAAAAATTTTTAATTTTTAAGGATGTTTTTACAAGACGACCATACAATGATTTTATATTTTCAAAAAATAGAGTTCAAGAAGAAAAGAATGAGCTCTATCTGAAAATTGAACAATTTTTTTTTAATGTGAACGTCCACTTGTAGTTGGGGGTGATTTTCAGCATCTCGAGACCATAAAACATATTTTTCTCGAAAATGGCTAAATATTTTAATTTCATTTTTTTAATTTATTATATTTATTTCGAAGATTACATTTCCTTAGTTTTATGGAAATCAAAAGATTATTCTAGAAATTAAAAAACCAAGAAAAAAAACCGAGTTTTTTGAAAATATCTCGAAAACTTTGAGGTTATTGTAAAAAGTGTTATTAATAAAAGTTGTAGATTTTTGTTAAACCTACAAATTTTTTAGAATATATTTTTCGATAGAACATCACAGTAAGCCGGAAATTGAAAAAAACTATTTTTCAACGCTTTGCGTCCTCCCATTTCTCGGGGGTAGCTAGGCAGTGGGGGCATTTTACGAATTTCTATACCTTATATACCTACTAACATTTTAAAATCATAAAACTTCAGGTTTTCAATATTTTGTTTCCAAACCGGATTCCGATTGGACTATAAGGAAATCTTAAAAATTTTACTCTCATAATTTTTTTCAAACGTCCCAAAAGAAGTATAACTTCAAAAAGAATTTGAGGTTAAGCTGTAAAAATAATTTGTATGCGGACCATAATATTTTATGGTATTATGATGTATAATGGGATATTTGGCAGTTTTTCACTTACTTTTGAATATTCCCGATATTTCGGCAATGTTACATATGCCATACTATAACACTATAACTATAGATACCCAATCAGATATTTTCTATGAATTTCTAATAGGCATATATGACAAGATATGGACTTTAATTATAGTTATTTTATAAAAACATTTTGAAATGTTTTTATATATGTATATATATATACTAATATTATAAAGAGGTAAAGTTTGTGAGTTTGTGACGTTGTAGGGGGTAATCTCTGGATCTACTGAACCGATTTCGATGAAATTTGATAAGAAGATAGTTTGAGACCCTGGAAAGGACAAGAGATACTTTTTATCTCAGAAATCATCCCTGAAAATGGGAATGACAGTTTGTATGGGGAATCAAGCCAGGGACGAACCCGAGCGAAGCGAGGGTGAATCGCTAGTATTGAAATAAATTGGCATTGCTTTGTAATCGTACTACGTAAATAGTGTACTTGATTATTCACAAATCAGTTTTGATAAATACAATGTTTATTTCTATCTACTTAACCAAATATTACTAACATCTTGTGTTTAATATAGCTTTAGTACACCAACTCGCATGGAGGGAGGGCTCTTGCCCAGTAACGTGGTAGGGTAAAAAAAGGGCTCAATAGTTTATAACTTTTGCCTTACGTTTCTATGAAGTATTTTAAATAAAAAAAACAGTTTATTACATAGATTATATACTCCATATGTAACACATTCTCCACAATGGTCATTCTAAGCTTGCGAGAGAGAATATTTTGTTCGAACAACCCCATTTATCTAGTCGAAGTATTGCCAATTGTAGATACTAACGCTTTCTTCGTCAAATATATTACTTTGCGAATGGGTTACATATCTTTAGAGGCCATGAAAGTAATGTACTTACTCGTCTTATTTTCACTTTAAAGTAAAATGGATTTCTGCTATTAGTTTTCGGTTTTAAGCTTTCTTATGACAAGTTCTTTTTTAAGTTTACCTATTTTTAGTCGTACACTAGCATTGCCCGCGGCTCCGCCCGCGTTCAGATGAACAAAGACCAAAATCTTAGGTTTTACATATTAGTATATTCTTACAATGCAGTTTTTGTATTTTTTCTCAGAAATGAGATATTTTCTAGCAGTAAAAAGTATCCTATATGTCGACCCGGATAACCAGCTATCATCATACCAAATTTCATCAAAATTTGTCCAGTGGTTTTTTCGTTATGCGGTAACAGACAGACAGACAGACAAAAATTCTAAAAACTATAGATTCGGTCTCTATATCGATAATAATGTCTATTTCAATTAGATTTTCCAAAAAATATTTAATGTACAGATTCGACTTAGCTACAATTTTATTATATGTATAGATGTTGAAAGCTAAAGGAAATTATTATTTTTTTGCTAGCCTTTTATTTTTATTGACTTAAAGAAGATTAAAAGTAAAAAAATAAAGTATTTTTCTACTATTTTACCTTAAGAAAAAAAAATGAATTTATTTTATATACGTACGTTGTATCCGAAATATGGTAAAGAAAAATATTCTCGTATATGACGTCTTTAATCAAAGTTCAATACTATATATTTTTACAGTAAATAGATTTTTTGCATACAAAATAAATGCATTAAGTAGTATAAACTATAAAGCAAAGCATTAAAAATTCTGCTGTGAAGCTTTCGAAATGTCGGGAATCAAAAATCAAAATAAAATATATAAATATCTAAATATATAAATGTCTAAATATTAGCGTAAATGTTAAATACGTCGCGTATATAATATGTACAGATTGCTGTCTGTACATGGAAAATATTTGAGAAGAACTTATATTGGGGTACATCATTGACGCAGTAGAATCAAATACAATGATTTTTATAATTAGTCTTTGTTTGTCTGTACCTTTGTGCATGCAAATTTCAGGAACTGCTTAACCAATTTAGGTGAGGTTTTCAGTAATATATTGCGGTATCTTTCACTTAACATTTAGTATTTGTTTTATTTCAATCGGTTCATAAATAAAACAGTTATGTCAATTTAAAGAATCATCTAGGGAAGAACCCGAGTGGAGCGTGGGTGAGCCGCTAGTACATAATAGATATATACAGTATATTCCATAAATTAACCAAAAACTTACATACAAGCTTGGTCTATTGAGTTCGATTTGCAATTTAAATCACAATAGTAATCACATATGAGAAGTATTAAAAATAATAATTATTAATTATTGATCGTTATTATAGAATACTAGCATTGCCCGCGGTAAAAAGTATCTTATATGTTGACCCGGATAACCAGCTATCACCATACCAAATTTCATTAAAATCCCTCTAGTGGTTTTTCTGTGATGTGGTAACAGACAGACAGACAAAAAATTCTAAAAACTATAGATTTGGCTTCTGTATCGATAATAAGGTTTATTTCAATAAGATTTTTCAAAAAATATTTAATGCAGATTCGGCTTACTTACAATTTCATTATATGTATATAGATAGGAAAGATTTATAACATAATGTTTAAAAAATTAACAAACAGTGGAAGACATTATTCGGAAGGGGACACCCGGATTTGAACCGGGGACCTATCGATCTGCAGTCGATTGCTCTACCACTGAGCTATATCCCCATGTTAGCATATGTCGTAAATTACATTCTATTCAAACGGGAATTGTACATTTAATAAGCCAAGAAAAATCTAACTTAGGGCTGATTTATTGATTACCAAGTAAGAGATGTTTGTAGGATAGTAAAGTGTGATTTAGTCTTGGCAGTTATGCGAATCAAAAACTTAATTTATTTCACTTTTAATATAATAAACTGGGTATAATAAATAAAAAATAATAAGTAATAATAAATACCTTCTGCCGTTTTATTACTGGGTAGTTCAGGCTAAGTCTACCATGAGTTTTAATTTCAGGATCCTACATCTTTGGAAATCTAATCAACCTCTTAGATAAGCCGATTTCATTACAATGTTTTTCTTTGCCGTATTTGTAAGTGGTAATCATGTTGAAAATTATTCGCAGATAATTTTAGTGGTGCAAGACTCGGGGTTGGAACCCACTTACCTTAGTTTTCCAAGTGAGGGCGTTATCAATACTACGAGTATATTATTTATATATATTAATGAGCGACTATAAATTTATTTTGTAGAATTATTCCGCTCTCGAAGAATATAAAAGGAAAGTAAGGTTTGTAATACTTGTTTATCTTTAAAAAAGTACTCGATTTTTGGCATTTTATTTTTTGAATAAATAATAAATGTTAGGACATTAACACAGCGCTATCTAGTTCCATGGTATTAGATATGTGTTATGGTTACCAGATAGATGATACACTACACATATATAACTTTAAATACATACATATTATAAATATAAACACCCGTGACTGGAGTACAAACATTCGTGGTCGTCACACAAATGAATGCGCTCGACGGGACTCGAACCCGCGATCGCTGGCACGACAAGTAGGGTCACTACTAACTGAGCCAAACGTGTCATCAAATATAATATATCTCGCGATATGTTCGGTTTTTACGAGATATTTTTTTTATTAAATAGGCACAAATGGTCTCATATTGTACCTACATAAACGTCCTGTATCAGAAATAATTACTTTCAAATTAGCCTATAGTTATTTTGAATTCAGCATATTTCAACATAAAACAAAAATTATATGCGTGTGTATATATATATTATATGTTGTTTTTTATTACGTGCGAAAATATCCTTCTGTCTGTCAAAATTGCATCTCGCGAACGACGATAATTTCCATATTTTTGTTTTATTTAAGATAACAAAAAAGTTCCATAATAAACCTCATTTTTACACCCAAGTTAAGTTTTTCGATCCTTTAAAATAAATATTACCATAGATTGTCAATCGGATATACTGAAGAATATATATAAAATTCATATCATAAATCACACGCTAAAATAAATTAAAAGTTGTAATAATAATATTATATACTAGTGCTTCACCCTCGTTTCGCTCGGGTTAGTCTCTAGACAAGTTTTTTTTGCGGAATCTTAATTCTTTTTCTTAAAATAAAAGTAGCCTAAGTTACTGCTTATTACATCAGCTATCTGCCAGTGAAAGACCATCAAAATCGGTCCAGGTTATTAGCTGGTACAAACAGGCAGACAGACAGAGAGGCAAAAATGGTAAATTGTGTTTTTCTTAAAAGTACCGTTTATTATAATTTTATATGCATTTAGTAAAAAGTTATATTGATATTATAACAAACAGATAATTACATTTATGTTTCAATATTGAAGCTATAGAAATACAGAAAGTACCTAGTATTAAAATCTCTATACCATATGGTTCCACGAAGTATTTTCGTTGACTGCCAACCGTCGTTATAAAGTTCAGAGTTGTGAACTTCCATTTAGGATCAATAACATTTAAGTTTAATGTAAAAGCCAAAATTAAAACGCCTACGTCGGATAAACTGCTCCATATTTATTATGTACTAGCATTGCCCGCGGCTTTGCCCGCGGCTTTGCCCGCGTTCTGATGACCAAAAACCAAATTCTTAGGTTTTACATATTAGTACACTCTTACGTTACGGTTTTTGTATTTTTTCTCAGAAATGAGATATTTTCCTGCGGTTAAAAGTATTCTATGTTGACACGGATTACCAGCTATTACCATACCAAATTTCATCAAAGTCCCTCCAGTGGTTTTTCTGTGATACGGTAACAGACAGACAGACAGACAAAAATTCTAAAAACTATAGATTCGGCCTCTGTATCGATAATAATGTTTATCCCAATAAGATTTTCCAAAAAATATTTAATGTACAGATTCGCCTTAGTTACAATTTTATTATATGTATAGAGTATAGATGAGGTCAAATGTCATGAATAGGATTGTAATATTGTATTGAGCCAGTTTTAAAGTCCCACTGCTGGGCACGGGCCTTCAATATTCAAGTTCACGGAATTGACATATCTTTCGAAAACTCTCACTGGCATGCAGGTTCCCTCACAATATTTTCTTTTACCGTAAGACAAATGATAATCATATTGGAAATGATTCGCATATCAAAGGTACGAGATCTGGAATTTGAACCTGCTATATTCGGATTCCCAAGCGAGCGCGTCAACGCTGGACTATCACTGCCTTAAGTTACGTACATGCTAACCACTAAAGCTAGATTAACGAATCAGTCTGTATGATATGTACATAGAAAACGTGTCAAAGTTTAGAAATCTAAAATCAGTTACTTATAAAACATGATATCTTTAGTAACATATCTGGTTTCTTTGTCATACACAATTTTTTTTCAATGATGGCTTCACAAAATGGCCTGATATATTCAATAAAAGCCCTGCGTAAGAGGATTCAGTCAATCTGCAACGTATGGTAAACAAAACATCGCGTCCATGCCTTGATACATCAGTGAAATATTCAACTAAGGCTACTTTCATACGAGTTTATGCGCTATTTTCAATAAATTCGTATGTATGTATATGTATATAAGATTGAAAATTGTCTCTCCCGTGACCACGATTGCTGTAAAGCATTCGAAACGTCAGATACCAAAAGTCAGAATAAAACTGCGATAAAAACCGACTTCAAACAAAAGCACTAAAAAGTAAAAAATAACTGATTGGTAGTTTTCATTTACTATACATACCTAATCAAATATTTTCGAAGTCGGTGTGTATTTATATATATATATTATATATATATATATATATATATATATATAATATATATATATATATATATAATATATATATAGACGCCGAAACTATAGTTTTTAGAATTTTTGTCTGTCTGTCTGGGAACGCATCACATAAAAACCATTAGACAGATTTTGATGAAGTTTTGTGTGATGATAGCTAGTTATCCGGGTTAACATATAGGATACTTTTTACTGCAGGGAAATATCTTATTTCTGAGATACCTATACTAAACCTAAATATAATATTATAAAAATCAAACACTAATCATAAAT
The DNA here is from genome assembly GCA_921882275.1 of Brenthis ino. Classification (NCBI taxonomy): domain Eukaryota; kingdom Metazoa; phylum Arthropoda; class Insecta; order Lepidoptera; family Nymphalidae; genus Brenthis; species Brenthis ino. The sequence continues at coordinate 8,954,579 of OV170221.1, forward strand.
CGTGGCACGATTAATAAAGACATTTCGTTAGCTTAAAGTAAGCCTTATTTCTACAGTTTAGAGAGTAACTCAGTCCCCTTTGCGTTCCAACGTCACGTTTTTTAAATCATCGCTGCCGGAGCCCGCATACAAATTGTCCCTCATCGTACAGTCAGTAACGAGGAGGATTAATATACATAAAATACGCTAGAAAATTTGCTTTATTTTAGGTCTGGTGTAATTTATCGCTTGGTTTGCCATGTTCTTGCTATGTGGTATGATTTTTATTTGAAATATGTAAATAGCTTTTATGTAAGTATAAGGTCTAAAAACCTTACTAATATTAAAACATGAAAATATGTTCGAGATTACAATATTTTAACAGCTTTTGTTGGTTTTTAATTTATAATCACTGAAACTTCAACACTTATATCATCATGACATCATCACTTATGTATCATTAATAATTCAATCATATTTGGTGGTTGTTTGGTGTTTGGATTTGAATGCTTTCATTATACTTTTGTTAACTTCATTTGTAACTATGTAAGTAATCAAAACTTGGACATCAATTTTAACTTTATAATTTGTTCTAATCGATTTAATTTTTTGTGAATATAAAGAGACCATGCGGGCAAGACTCAATTTTCATTCATTCGGGAGTTCGAGTCCCGCTGGGGGCATTCATTTGTGCGATGAGCACGAATGTTTGTACTCCAGTCATGGGTGTTTATATTTATAATATGTATGTATTTAAAGTTATATACGTGTAGTGTGTCAATTATCTGGTATCCATAACAAAAGCCTCGTAGCTTACAATGGAACTAGATGGTGATTTTAATGTCCCAACATAATAATAATTATTATTATTCATGAACCAGGGAAAATCTCATGGAAATATATCTGTAAATCACTAGCGACTTAGGGTGGGTCTTTGCTATCTCTAAGACTCCTGGCTTGGGTGTGTTCTTAGGTGCTCAGCAGCCAATGTGTTATTCTAAGTTATATTCATTCTGGCTACACTAAGGGGCCATGTATATGGCCCCTTAGTATATATATACATATGTACATATAGGGATACTTTTCATCGAAATACGTCAGGTCGTTTCAGCATCAACGTACACACAAACTTTTACATTTATAATTATAGTAATCCGTTAAAAATGATACAGGCATTTTAAGCAAGCGAATTTTCAAGCATCTACTACTGCTTATATATACATTTTACAATGAATAATATTTAAAGTATATTATTAAAAATTTAAAGTTATCTTCTTTACGTATTATAAAACTTAGTCGCCGTCTGCGTCTGTCTGTTTCTAAATTTACTTCATCTATGTCACGCAACGTATTTTGATACTGTTTTCACTAATAGAAAGAGCGCTGAGCCAGTAAGGTTTGTGTATAATTTGTAAATATTTTATAACAAAATGATTAAAGACGGTGTTTTGTCAAAAAAGTATTTTTGTGCGATTACATGGCTAACGATGGCTAAACTTTAGAGATGCATAAAAACAATGTACTAGAAAATTTTAGGTCTTAAAAAGATCTAAAGAAAAAATTCTAATAGTATAAGTCTACCTCCTAAGGTACGCTCATAATAACTATTTGTACCTATATAAAACATAGTTAGGACGCACCCGAGCGAAGTGAGGGTAAATCTAAGCTATACATATAATAAAATTTTAACTAAGCTAAATCTGTACGTTAAATATTTTTTGGAAAATCTTTTTGAAATAATCATTATTATAGATACAGAGGCCGAATCTATAGTTTTTAGAATTTTTGTCTGTCTGTCTGTCTGTTATCGCATCACGAAAAAACCACTGGAGGGATTTTGATGAAATTTGGTATGGTTTTCCGGGTCAATATATAGGATACTTTTTACCGCGGGAAAATATCTCATTTCTGAGAAAAAAATATAAAAACTGCAATCTAAGAGTATACTAATATGTATGTACCTAAGAATTTGGTTTTGGGTTATATGAACGCGGGTGAAGCTGCGGGCAATGCTAGTCATTTCATAAATTTAAACTATATATAAAGATAATATCTTTCAATTGTACTTATCTATTGTACGTATGTGTTGCCTTAGAATAAGACACTAAGCCCTCAATCAGCATTCCAAGAATGACGTCAAGTCTAGCCAAGATGTAGAGTCAAATTTAATATTTTCGACGCTGCTCTATAATGTCGTCTAGATACGGCCTTAAGAATAAAACGAAAATAAAATATTAATTAAATTAATTCGAAAGATTTTGTTTCGTTAGTTTCTATTGCTTTAGACGACACGTGTGGCTCATTTTGTAGTCATCCTACTGACTGTGCCAGCGGTCGCGGGTTCGAGTCCCGCTGAGGGCATTCATTTGTGTGATGAGCACGGATGCCAGCCGATGCAAAGCAAATCTAATATATTTTGATACGTAAAATACATATTTACCTATAAGATATTCATATCTTAAAATATTGTAGGCTGGCACCGACTTCGAAAATTCTGATTAGGTATCTATTCTAAATGAAAACCTCCGTTTAGTTATTTTTTACATTTTAGTGCCAGGAAGTCGGTTTTTATTTTTTGTTAAAAAGTTTTTATTTTCCCATTTATAGTGTAGACGTAATAAGCAGGTAATTTGTAAGAAGAAAGTTTTTTAATAACATATTCGATTAAACAATTTATTTAAAAAATATACTTATTGTTGATTTTTTTAAAAACCGCCTGACCGATTTCGATAAAATTTAAATAGAACCACCTGGGAAGCCCTATACCCTTTGAAACGAAAAAAATCCAAATCGGTTCAGGCGTCTTCGAATAATCGGTGAACATATATAAAAAAAAGATTCCGACGAATTGAAAACCTCCTCTTTTTGGAACTGGAAGTCGGTTAAAAATTGTTTACGACTTCCATATAAAATAAGTCTTTGACACCGTTTGAAAACAATGAAAATTTGAATCTTCTTTCCATTAACCCTTATTTCCAATACATAAAACTCAAAATGCTTAAATATTAAATATTATTTCATTATTTATATACTTATAAGATTTCTGAAGCCGGCAAGCTCTGAAATTGTACTGTTAAATGTAAGCGTACAATATATTATGTATGTCGCTCTTAGCATTTTGTTTTACATATTGAGATGAGATTGTGGATAGTGACGGTTTTTGCAATACTTGATGTATAATATTGTTGAGACGAGAGAATTTCATAAATTTTATAATGTTTTAATATAAGAGTGCCATTTTGTTATGAGAGCGTTGGCTTCGATAAGATTTAATGAATGTTTAATCGCATTTTTGAAGTTATATTTCTTTTGGCATGTTTTGAAAAAATTATGAGAGCAAAATTTTTACGATGCGCGCGCACACCGACAGCTAAAATGCGACATGATAAAGTTAGCTGCATTCCTTTTACAAACAGAGAGTTGTGATATACGGGATGAAATCTTTAGCTATTTTTGTTTTGTTACGCCAAAGAAAAATAGCTTCTTACGTGCGTACATAAGTATATACACACATTTTTTTCATATTTCATCTTTTATGTGTTTTTATAAAATCAGGATAATTATTGTACTATCATTTTGAGGCTCTACAATGAAAAGCTAGTACAAAGCGAAGCAAGTAAAAAGTAAACAAATTAGTTTTTAATTTTAGTGCGCGGTACCCTAATTCTTTCTTTTTCTAAAATACAAGTAGCATAAGTTATCCATGATAACATCAGCTATCTTTTAGTAAAACTCCCGTCAAAATTGGTCCAGCCGTTTCGGAGCTTAGCCGGAACAAACAGACACACGGACACAAAATTAAAAAAAAAAATGCTTTCTTCGTATAAGTACCGTATTTCTTAGTAAAATGCTATTATTTTGTCATTACATAAACAGACACTACAATTTTATTTGTTTGTATATACGTATAGTATAGATATTAAATCAAATCAAAGACAAGTGAATGTGACAAGCACATTTCCACCTCTCGATATAAAATATTGGTTTAGTCATTTAGAACTTTCGCCGGAAAAGTTATAAGGGAGTTTCAAGCTGTCTCATGTATGTAGGAAAATATTTTTTTGCCAATACGCATATTGGAGTGAGGAGTGCCTTGTCGCATACGCTGTAACTATTCATTTATTTATAAACTAGCATTGTTTGGCGAGATTTTTTGCGACCTCTTCAACATTTGTCGCCGTATTTCAGCTAATTTACATAAAAGCATAATAAATTATATACCTAAACCTTCCTCAAGAAACTCTTTCTATTGTTGAAAACCGTATAAAAATCCGTTCAGTAGTTTTCGAGTATCGCGTACAGACAGACAGGAGGACAGATAGATAACGACTGACTCTCGTTTCGCTCTGGTGCGTCCCTAGGTAAACGGATTTTATTGACGTAATTTCATGGGTTTTAAGTTTTTGTGCGGAACCCGAATCCTTTTTCTAAAGTAAAAGTAGCCCAAGCTACTCCTTATAATATTATCTATCCGTCAGTGAAAGTTCCGTCAAAATCGGTACAGCTGTTTCGGAGATTAACCGGAACAAACAGACAGAAAGGTACAAGTTTTTAAAATTGTTTTTTATTATAATTACCTACCTACCGTATATACTTTCATATTATGTATTTAGTAAAAAGCTGTTACTTTGACATTACAAACAGACACTTCAACAATTTATGTATAGATAAAAATCTTGTCTATCTGGAAGCGCGTCACTAGAAAAGTACTGTACAGATTTTGATGAAATTTCGTATGATTATGCTGGTCAAATAAAAAAATAGAATACTTTTTACAGCGGGAAAATATTTCATCTCTGAGAAATCTTGTATAGATTACTACACGTTAAAACGTACGTAACTTTTGACAAATACTTTTATAATAATGAACAGTATTAATAATGCAAAGTTAAAATATATACACCCTACTAAGGGGATTCCCTGAGGAGTTATACCATAAACAACCAGCAAAATATATGAAATATATTTTAAGACATCAGGCCGTCCAGCTCTGGATATTAGGAACAATAACATTTATGTAAATGTGAAATTTTAGTACAAAGTGTTGGCAGCTAGCCGGATGCACAAAGTGAACTTCATAACAATTTTAAGCAAATAAGTAAACAAGATGAAACCGTATACACCGCGGGTTACGAAGAACAGTCTAATTAGTTTGTACAGCCTCAATATTTTGCCAAATTGTTTCGACAGTTAAAAATTGTTATTTTTTATAATATGAATTTTTGTTTTAAATTTATCTTGGCAACTAGCGATTAACTTGATTCCGCGTACAAACTTTCATCCTCATTTTCACCCACTTAAGGGATGATTTCCGGAATAAAAAGTTCCCTATGTCCTTCCCAGAACATCAAACTATCTTCTTACCAAATTTCATCTAAATCGGTTCAGTACATCCAGAGATTACCCGCTACAACGTCACAGACTTACAAACTTTACCTCTTTATAATATTAGTATAGATATACATTTTTGAATAGTTAATATTACATTTAGTAAAAATCGACAAAATTTCGTTAAAATCTGTTTTAAATATACTTAATGCAAAGGATTTTTATCTAAATACAAGACTTTGTTATCGATAGTTAAATATATAATAAATATAACAAATCATATTAGTTTATTATACTCTAAATTTAATTTAAACTTTAGAATTGAGAAATATTATACTGTATGACGTTATATCCCTTGCATGACAGAGCAAGCTCTTACACCACATAGCGTTTTTGGTTTTCATTAGTGCGTTAATTTGAAGTTAAAATTTCATGGTTTGACCACAATTTATTTCGCAAGCGATAATCGAACCCATAATCTTTAAGCTAGTTGAAATACGACTCAAAAACATGTCATATTGTACCATACAATAAACATGCACTCCTTACCAATTTGCGGCCACGGCAGCCAAGCTCATTCAGATTAGACATCTGCGCAAGAGATATTATAGTGCAGCTTATGTGCTCAGACTCAACTACCTCCTCTCCTCTTGTCACCTCATACTCCGGTGGGACGAGAGTTCAGTAAGAGATCAGGTGCAGGACTGACAGCTTGATGCACGGAAGTATAACACTACCAACTTTTGAAGTCCGAGCTATTACTCAGAATTTCTTGCCAGAAAAACTCAATAATATAACAATAATAAACAAAAATTAAACTGGGCTCGATCTGGGACTCGAACCAATGACCTCTGTATCAACTAGCCTCTAAACCACCATGGTAATTAAAACCATATAACAATGCTATTTTATGCAATACATATATAAATAAGAGTAAAATATGTCCATATTATAGATAATATTATAAATCGGTAAACTAAAGTTAGTTCAAAACTATTAAACAAGTTCATAACGATGAACAATTAATTATATTTTGTTATAATTATCAAAAGTAATATGTCCCAAAAGAGGCTAACTTTCAGTGGCATTTAGGTTATAACGTAACTTAATATACTTTAAGCCTATTCCGCTAGTAAAGTACGTGATATTAAAGTGTTACAGTGTGTAATATCCACAAAATGCAATATAACATTTTCTACACTGTGTACTTCATATAATCGTTAAAAATAGAGCAGTTTAGATTGAGTTTTCAAAAAAAAATAAAGTTGGGCGAGTGATTATTGTTATTATACAACAAATATGTGACAACACGTTTGGCTCAGTTTGTAGTGACCCTACTTGCTGTGCCAGCGATCGTGGGTTCGAGTCCCGCTGGGGCATTCATTTGTGAAATGAGCACGAATGTTTGTGCTTCAGTCATGAGTGTTTATTTATGATATGTATGTATTTAAAGTTATATATGTGTCGTGTATCAACTATATGATAACGATATACAGGCCTCGTAGCTTACCATGGAACCAGATGATGCTGTGTGTTAATGTCCCAACAGATTTATTATATATTATTATTATATATCAAAATGTTGACTCTATTATCTATGCAAGTAGAAAAAAGGTATCGCACGTGGAAAACTTTGGGAATCATTAGTTATAATTGAAAAGGCATATAAAGTGTAAATATGTCATTTCAATATTATTTGATTTTTAGTCTTAGTTATTTTTATTAAAATCTAAAAAAATCGTGCAAGGATTTTTTTTGTAAATTTTCTCGTTTTATCCTGAACTAAAACATATTTTGATAGTATGTAGTCGAATTTCGACCACTTGTCGAACACTAGTGACACAACGTGAGGCTGAAAGTTAACGCACGGCCTATTAAAATATTTGTTTCGAAGGAAAGCAAACAAAAGGAAGGAAAAAAAATAGTTTGTAAAAATGCTCATTCATATACCATCTATACATATAATAAAATTGTAGCTAATCCGAATCTGTACATAAAATATTTTTTTGAAAATCTTATTAAAATAAACATTATTACCCTAATTCCTTTATTAAATATATGAAGTCTAAATTACTCCTTATAACATCAGCCACCTGTTAGTGAAGGCTTCGTCAAAATCAGTCCAGCCGTTTCTGAGATTAGCCAGAACAAACAGACTTACAAAATTAAAAAAAAGTGTTTTTCTTATAAGTACCATAAATAATTTCATATGCATTCAGTAAAGAGCTGTTATTTTGACATTACAAACATACACTTAAATTTTATTTATATGTATAGATAGTAACTATCTAGCTTTTCCGGAGGTATTCAGTAGTTATTGTAGTTTTATGTAAAGATATTCTTAATAACATCCCAGAGTTGGGAAGTTGGCGACGTTTTACCATCGTTCCGAGGCACAGCACATAAAGCTGTCGGTCCTGCGCCTGAGCCATCGTTCCACTGGAGTTTGAGAGTTACAGGAATAGGGAGTGTACTTGTATTTGCGCGCATAGCGCCAGTTCTTCTCAGATCTGAGGCTTCTTCTTTCCGAACTGGTAGTAGACTCATAACGTTCAGTAAAAAATTGTAATAATTTAATGCCGAATAACATATTTTCAATTTGAATTTGAACATACTTGTGCACTTCAATGTCCATCTCTTTGAGATTAGCCGCTGAAATCAATCAGGATATTATTATATTATAAACTAAGTATTTTAATACAGACACTCCTATATGGTAAAACAAATAAAACCTTTTTGCTGCAAGTTTAATTTCCAACATTTTTGAACAATATAGAATTTTAACGTTTTATATAATATATTTTATATAAAAATTTGAATATTCAGTATAAATTTTATTCTAACATTTTTAAAAATATTCGGCTTATTCACTGTATATATGTACTTTTAGAAATGCATACTCCGTCGCAACAAAATTTTACATACTCCCCGGGGGAATTTTGAATCTAAAATTAACCTAGTTGCCTAATTTTTTTACTCACTATAATATTTCAGAGGGAATTTGGGAAATCATTTGATTGTGCTTTGGTCGATGGAATGAATTTTAAAATCAAAAAAGCAAATTTATGTAATAAAGGTGTTTAAATAAAACTATCTTTTCGGATTGTTTCGCGGATTTAGTTTGATTTTCGGTTCCCAAAACAACCAAACCAAAAATCAAAATAAATACGCGAAATAATCCGAAGAGATAGTTTTATTTAAATCTAGCATTGCCCGCGGCTTCGCGAGCGTTCAGATGACCAAAAACCAAATTTTTAGGTTTTACATATTAGTATATTCTTACAATGCAGTTTTTGTATTTTTTCTCAGAAATAAGATATTTTCCCGCGGTAAAAAGTATCCTATATGTAGACCCGGATAACCAGCTATCACCATACTAAATTTCAATACTGAAATATTTTATCTTAATCTATAGAAAAAACTTTTTTCTATTTTTTTTTACTGATAACACTAAAGCTCGTCAAAAGCTAGTAAAAGAAAACAAAAGAAAATCGGTTGACAAACAGAGAAGAAAAAGGTACTAAACTATTTAATTTTTACCTATTTATATACAAACTAGCGACTGAGCCTTGCTTCGCTCGGGTTTGTCCATACCTTGATTAATCATACAAATTTTCATCCCCATTTTCTCCCCCTTAAGGGATGGTTTTCTGGATAAAAAGTATCCTATGTCCTTTCCATGGTCTCAAACTATTTCTTACTAAATTTCATCAAAATAGGTTTTGTTGATCCTGAGATTACCCCCTACAACGTCACAAACTCCCAAACTCATAAACTTTAACTCTTTATAATATTAGTATAGCTTCTTGGTAGCGTTTATTGTATAAGCAAAACTGGTCAGCTTTAACACTAAATCCGTATATACGAGTACATACGACCATCATAAGAAGTAGGGTTACTTACTACAGTGGATATTACAGATATTAAATCTGCAAGGTAACATCAAGCTATAAATATTTGACTATGTTTAAAATATGAAAGATGCTTTATCTAACATATCTAATTACACATATACATACGTGTATGTATGTTATATTGTTTGAATGTATATATTTTGTATTATGTCAGCAATGGTAATTTTTAGGTCTTGCCAGGAAACCTATTTACAGATCGGTTCTAAAGCTTAAATCACCTGAAAAGAGCAAAGAAAATGAGACATTGTATTGTACAATAATGTTCCAAGAACTACCCAAAAAAAACTGATAGAATTTCAATTACATTAGAGAAACCCGTGTCACGAAACGAAGCTGCTCACATAACAAAAATATAAGTATTGAAAGGCAAAGAGCAATAATCCTAATGAAACATCACTCCTCTACTCAGTGAGATGGCGCGAAATAATAAGCTGTATGTTTGGGAAATTGAGCTACATAACGTTTGTTGTGAAGGTATTTTCAGGAAAATAGCTAATATGAGATGATATTAAAATTGGTGAAAATTGAGCACATTGTTCTTAATGAAAGAATATATACTCGTATGTATGAATATTTTCATAAATTGATTGGAAACATGTGAAATTCATTAAAAAAGCTACTTAATTATAATAACTCTAGCGACTAACCTTTGCCTCGCCCGAGTTCATCCTCAGGTACGTTTTAACTGTTAGTATGGAATAGATAGATATTCATACATAAATACGTATTTGGTTTTACACATTAGTATACTCTTACATTGCAATTTTTGTATTTTTTCTCAGAAATGAAACATTTTCCCGCGGTAAAAAGTATCCTATATGTTGACCCGGATAACCAGCTATCATCATACCAAATTTAATCAAAATCCCTCTAGTAGTTTTTCTGTGATGGGGTAACAGAGACATAGACAGACAAAAATTCTAAAAACTGTAGACTCGGCCTCTGTGTCGATAATGAGGTTTATTTCAATAATACTTTCCAAAAATATTTAATGTAGAGATTCGGCTTAGTTACAATTTTATTATAGGTACGTATAGATAGCTGAGTAGTTTTTGAGATATGAGATATTTAAAAAAAGTAATTTTATTTTTGCAATCAACAAAAAGAAACTTGTAGATGATTATTTGTTTTGCTTTGAATGTGTATAAAAAAATCTTAATATTAAAAAAAAAGTAATGCTACGGAACCCCCGTGTGCTAGTCAGAATTGCACTTATGCCTCTTTTTTCCTTCAATTATATTCTTTAAATGAAAGAGCAAATTTGGTTATATGAGCCTATGATGTTTTTGCTGTACGTGTGATTTGCATACAAATGAGCACACAAGATGTTACATTCTTATCAGATTATTAGAATATGTCGCCAAAATCTCATTTTCTACCAAACTTTTATTTTGTCTTCACCATAGCAGTTATTTGTTCGTACTTTTTTGTGTATCTGCTCTGCCCATGTGAATGTGAAAAATAATTTTATTTTAACTCACCCTCAGCCTCGCTGCCTTTGGGTTTGTTCCTAGGAACGTTTTAACGGTTAGTACAGATTTCTCAGAGATGAGATATTTTCCCGCAGTAAAATATATGTTGACCCGGATAACCAGCTATCATCATACCGAATTTAATCAAAATTTGTCCAGTGGTGTTCTCATGATGTATTCCCAGATAGACAGACAGACAGTTTCTGTATCGATAATAATGACTATTTCAATAAGATTTTCCAAAAAATATTAAATGTACAGATTCGACTCAGAATTTTATTATATGTATATATTGAACGAATATTGAAATATATTATTTTGCTTCACAAAGAAGGATTCATATTTCAAGAAAGTGGATGGACATATAAATGTACGCTAGTATTCGATATTGAGCATACTACTTCCTCACTTTTTCTATGCCCAAAAGTCGATTAGAAATAATCACTTACTAAGGGGGCCGCCTGTTGTACTTATTAATTCCTTTTTTATCTTTATATGAAAATTTCTGATGTGAAATATGTTAAATTATGCATACACTAGCGATTCACCCTCGCTCCACTCGGATTCGTCCCGTCGAGTTACGTTTTAACGTTTAGTATAGATTTCTCAGATATGATGAGTAAAAAGTATCCTTGACCTTGATCAAAATCTGTCCAGTGGTTTTCTCGTGATGCCGTCACAGACAGACAGACAAAAATTCTAAAAACTATAGATTTGGCCTCTGTATCGATAATAATGACTATTTCAATAAGATTTAAAAAAATAATAATATACAGATTCGGCTCAGATAGAATTTTATTTTAATATGTATAGATTGTAAAATAATATTTTTTTAAAATAATATTGTAGTGTATATTTTAAAAATATCACATTCTATTTTAGTTAGTCATAAACAAAATAAAATTTTAGTGGTACTAAATAAGCAGTATAATATCGTAATTTAATAACCGAAGGCACCTAGGGACGTCCCCGAAACGAGAGTTGTCGTTAGAATAAAATAATATGTACTTTAATACTTAATTCACAAAGTCATGTGATGAAATAGTGGCAATAACATTAGCTTTTTAGGTTTCGTTCCCGAAAGGATGTCAAGGGGACTCTATTAATAAGCCACCGCTGTCTGTCCGTCTGTCTGTCAGAGGGCTGTATCTCATGAACCTTAGTAGAAAGTTAAATTATCACAGTGTACATATATATCTATGAACGACCTATGTATTCAGACCTTTTTAACGTCCCACTGCTAGGCACGGGCCTCCCTCCAATGCGGTTACGTTTCGGACTACACGTGTCTTTCAAAAAATTGCTAGATTCGCTCAGACATGCAGGTTTCCTCACGATGTTTTCCTTCACCGTAAGACAATGACCGTAATAACAACAAATAAAAAACCAAGATGACAAATTTCAAAATGGCCACCATGAAAATAAAAAAAATATGATGATACGGAACCCTTCGTGTGCGATTCCGGCTCGCACTTGACCGGTTTTTATATTTTTTCCCCCACGGAATTTTGATGTCGATTTTTTAAGCAACAAAAGAGCTAGTCCTCTCGTCACATGTGGAGACGATAAAACGAGGTATTGTGTCTTTTAGGAAGTTAGCACTCGATTGTCGACACACGTTTCTATGGAGTATTTATACAGAAAGATTTCATAGAATTATAAGTTTTGCTCGCGACTTCACCCGCATAATAAGCAGAATGGAGATGATTATTCATGTAGGTATATCCCATAATGCAATCTATGTTTTTGAAAAATATTGAAATCTGCTTACCTGTTTAAGCGTAAAAATGTAGCTAACAGACAGACGGAGTTACTTTTATATTTATGATATTAATAACGGAAATCATACACCAAACTTTTTGGCAATTTGAATTGACTGTAAATAAAAGATATGCTGGGATATTTACACAGCACCATATAGTTCCATGGTAAGTTTCGAAACTTGCGTTGTGAATACCAGGTAGTTATAAATATAAACACCCATGACTGGAGTACAAACACACAATTGAATGACCCCAGCGGGACTCGAACCCGCGACCGCTGGCATAGCAAGTAGGGTCACTACAAACTGAGCCAAACGTGTCATCTCGTATCTTCATTTTATTATGCAGGCACACTACCACTATGCCAAAATCAAAAATAATATAGTAATTAATATTTCAACCATTACTTTCTATTTGTCGCCGTTCTCTCTCAGAGCGAATTTAAAATAGTAAACGAATATAATGCTTAAATATATATCGTTTTTGTTAATCGGAATTGGCGGTTAAACTGTATTCGCATCAATGCGCAAACCGCGAATGTACTTAAAATATTTATATTCGCTATAACTGTTATGAAAATTTAGTGTAATATTGTACATAAAATTAAATGCGAAAGAATTTTTCTCGGTATAATAATTTTGTACCAAAATAATGTAAGTGATTTAGTATAAATTACTTTGTAAATGTTTGTATATTCGTTGAAATATTACATAAGTGAAATAAAAAAAAATATAATATACTAAAATAAAAAAAAAACCGACTGCGTAAAACTACAAAGAAGAGACAAGTTGACGAAGGAACGCAGTATTCTGCAGTCGGAGACATACATATATGTACTTAGAATAGCTTAGAACAACAATGTGTACGTGTATGTCTTCTTTTTAGTTCACTTTTTACGCAGTCGGGTTTTTTATTTTTGTAAAAAAAAAAAATTCTTTACAGCTCTTTACTTCTGGTCACTTAGACCTTTTTAATTTTTGTAACAATTTCTTATCCTAAATTACTTTTAAACATATAAGTTTTACATATTTTTGTAACGTTTCTTAAAAACCTGTATTATGATATCCCATTCGGTTGCATTTTTCAAGACACGAATTGATGCCTAGAACCCTATGACACGTTATCAAGACGAATCGAATGACACATGAACCATCAAAATCGGTTTAGCCGTTTCTGAGATAGGCGCGCACAAACGCGCAGACAAACTGACAAAAAATCTAAAAATCATTGTTTTGGGGTCTTTTGCGTAAATAAAGACCCTAATAATACTTTTTCTCAAATATCTTCAATGTACAGACAGCGATTAGTTACAATTTTATTATATGTATAGATTTTATTATTTTTTATGAAAGAACGAAACATTGGATACTTTTTGTATATTATTTCCAATTTGAAGGTATAAATTATCATAACACAGAGTATTTTGTTTTCGGCACACACAAATAATGTCTTAGTATAATTTTCCATATTCACTACCTAGGAATCCGTTGCTGAATTGGTAAAGACGCTCGTGCCTATGAGAATAAACTCGTCCAAGCAGGTCCTATTGCGATACAGATTTTAATGTGACGCAACAAACCAAATTGAACTTTAATTTTAATAGCATAAGGTGTACTTTACATAAGCTCTATTTAGTTAATAAGGGGTGAAATAACTGTCTTCCGGAAAAATAGACGAAAATACGATTCGAAAGCCTTTCTTGTCTTTTATTACAAAAAGAAACGCCATTAACACAATTACAGTATTTAAGTGTATTTTTCTTTGTAAAAAGGAATTTAAAGGATATTTATGTATCCGGATATTGAAGTTGAGTGAGATGTCTCTTACTAATCTGAAGAGATTTTAATCTTTTTAAAATCTTACTAGTGATCACCTTAGCCCCGCTCGGGTTCGTCCCTACGTTTTAACGGTTAGTATAGATTTCTCAGAAATGAGATATTTTCCCGCAGTAAAAAGTATCTAATATGTTGACCCGGATAACCAGCTATCATCGTACTAAATTTTATCAAAATCTATTAAGTGATTTTCTTGTGATGCGTTCCCAGACAAACAGACAGACAGATAAAAATTCTAATAAGTAAACATTCGGCCTCTATATCGATAATAATGACTATTTCAATAAGATTTTCCAAAAAATATTTAATGTACTTTTACAACAAATATTTGGTGGTTTTAACAAATAAGCACTAAACCGATGACTTAGAATATACAATAATAGAGATTTTTAATAAACCTCTTACCTAAGAATATAGACAAAGTACTTTTTGAATAATAAAGCTAAAAATTAGACTAACGACTAGTTTCTAAGCAGAGTAATGCTTCACAGCATTATAATACAAGTTATTGTTAAGCAGAGAACTTTCCACAGCAAACTTATCGTGTAGTTTACTTTAGGTCCTACCCTACAGTGAAGTGTAATATTTAGTTCATTCTATTACAATAAAAAAAGAAAACAAAACTAAATTTCGTGTATTTTGTCTTGTTTATAAAAATCTTTACATTAAAAGGCAAAGAAAAAAACCCAGTTAATTTTAAATAAAACTATATTTCGGATTATTTCGCGGATTTATTTTTATTTTTGGTTTCCGACGTTTCAAATTGAATCTGAAATTTTGAAATCATCTTATAACATTGTGGGTAGGTATTGTCTGTAATAACTATATAATGCATTTAAAACAAACTAAAACCTTAGTCTCTCCCGTGACCATGATTGCTGTAAAGCATTCGAAACGTCGGGAACTAATAAAATAACGCACTTACGAAGGATGTTATATGGGGACGACGTAAAAGTGCACGAGCGCGCTTAGCTCAATGACTTAGCCTGTAAGCGCGCACGCAGAGACCAGGGTGCGACCAACCAGCTACCACCGTCTTCTTTGCAGCAAAATCAATCAAATCGAAGCTGCAACTCTCGTATACCGGTACGGTTCAGCTATAAGCGGAAATGCAAATTACCGGATGCCACATAAATCAACTTTTGTAGATGGATGCCAGACCGCTACTACTACTTCCGTACGTAGTCATAGACGAAGTAGCCATAGCGACTCTACCTTTTCTTTTATCCTACAGCAGGAGTCAGATAATATCTTTTTGATTATAAAAATTTTAGAAAAATAACGTGTTATTATATTTAAAAACTAAATTGATATAAACGTTTAGTCACAGTTAATTTATAAATAAAAAACGTAAGTAAAATACTAGAGTTGTTTCACCTTAGAACGTTTGAAAGGTGAAATGTGGACACAGAAAACTAAAGCTGCGGTTGCGGTGAGCGGTAACTTGGGTTCATTTCGTTAACAAATACAAAATGCTTCTAAATAAATAGTGCTATCTTTATGTAGAGAAATTCTTACGCTATCTTTACCTTACTCTACTACAAGGGTAGTTTAAAATTCAACCCCAAAATGGGTTAAAAGGTGGTAGTTATTATGGAAAATGAAGTTTTTGGAATTATTAATGCTCTCCAGCATAGGCGTTTTCAACATTCTAAACCAAAAGGAACAAAGGGATTCATTTCGGACGAAACAGTCGGAAGCAGGAAGTTGAACTGAGATAACAAATTATGAAGCCTATTCATATTATTAATGCTAATAAGTTGTGTTTGTTACATCTTGACGCTTTAAAAGCTCAATGAATTTGATGTAGAATTTGAAAGCTTACGTCATGTCCTTGACGTTGAAAAATGCGACCTGAATATTATTGGCTATATAAAAACTTATAATACTCAGGGCATTTCTATACATACATATATCGTTGTTTTTATTACAGTACTTAATTTTTGTTATTATTTTGCAATGTATTGTAATATTATTGTAGTGTATATGCAAATAAAATAACATCGATAAGCTCAGTGGTAAATGACAATAACACAATTTACGTGGAAACTTCGCTGAAAATAACATCTATACATATAATAAAATTGTAACTAAGCCGAATCTGTACATTAAATATTTTTTGAAAAATCTTATCAAAATATACATTATTATCGATACAGAGGCCGAATCTATAGTTTTTAGAATTTTTTTCTCTCGGTCTGTCTGTCTGTCTGTCTGTCTGTCTGTCTGTCTGTCTGTCTGTCTGTCTGTCCGTCTGTCCGTCCGTCCGTCCGTCCGTCCGTCCGTCCAAAAATTGCAATGTAAGAGTATACTAATATGTAAAACCTAAGAATTTGGTTTTTGGTCATCTGAATTGTGTCATGTCATGTCAATTGGTCATGTGAAATGTTAGTAATTTATAAAAAAAATATGAAGAATATACTTTATATGTTAATTAACTCAAGTCTTTATTTCACAAGAATTTCTTTTACAGAAATCATAACTCTACATTATATTACACGAGAGAGTAGGTGTTAATAATACGATAGGAAAGTTAGTAAAAAAACTATATAAAATATTATGGCAAGACATAAAGAGTATAATTAAAAAGTTATGTGTAAGGAAAAATTATATGGTCATAGTTAGGTTATTATTTCTTAACAGATTCTATGAGGTGATGAAAACTGAAAAATGCAAAAAAATAAAATTATGTTTTATGTATGAAAATAATACCCTAGCTCAAGCTTTTTAATATAACATGAAACTTTTTTATACTGCTCAAATATAAATCTAATACCTAATATTGAAATAGATATAAAATGATATATGTATTCGTTTATAACTTATTACAACCTTTAAATTATTCATGAAGTCAGTACAAAGCAATCAGATTTTAATCTCTTACGAGGCGTACCCAAATAAATTTGTTCGACCGAAGTTACTCAGGGAATTGTACGTATATATAGTATTTATCGTCAGTATGTAGCTTCCAAAATTATTATTTTTTGTCTCGATACAATATATATGACAATAATATCTCTTGTTAATTTACACATATTATAATCTCACTAATGAAGACAGGCTTTCTATCAATACGAGGGGGATCAGGCCATACAAGTAGCCAAGTACAGATCGGCAGAAATCACATAACTTTCGTTTGAAAAAGACCGGACTGGAGCGACTCATCCGCTCCGCTCGAGTTCGTCTCTAATTACGTTTTAACGTTTAGTATAATTTCTCAGAGATGAGATATTTTCGCGCAATAAAAAGAATCCTATATGTTTACCCGGATAACCAGCTATCATCATACTAAATTTCATCAAAGTCTGTCAGTGGTTTTCTCGTGACACGGTCACAGACAGACAGACAAAAATTCTAAAAACTGTAGATTCGGCCTGAATCGATAATAATGACTATTTCAATAAAATTTTCCAAAAAATATTAAATGTACAGATTCGACTCAGAATTTTATTATATGTATAGTATTATCTTTACCTTAATATAAAGTTAAAGACACTGTGTTGTGATTTTTTTTGTGTCTAATCTGTGGAAGCATAACCAGACATTGAAAAATTCTTTGCACTTTAAAGTCTATTTATTGAAGAAGTTACAGAATATCCAACACAACCCTACAAAGTTAAGCAATAAGGCAAATATTTGATATTTTAAATAAAACTATCTTTTCGAAGATCTTTTTTGAGATTTATTTCGATTTTTTATTTGCGAAAAAATCCGAAAAGATAGTTTTACTTAGAATAAGGCAAGTTTACTATATTTTACATAAACGATCTATGCACTGGAAGCTCCGTATCATCAAAATTGATTTAATAAATACAATATGAACATGATATAACCACAAGCTACCTTATAATTAAATGAAAAACTTCAACATCTGTTTTACATGTGCGATTTGATATCACTAGGGGTTTTCAGGAAGTACTCAAAGTATTATATAAAACTAGCATTGCCCTCGGCTCCGCCCACGTTCAGTTGGCCAAAAAATAAATTCTTAGGTTTTATATATTAGGATACTCTTACATTGCAGTTTTTGTATTTTTTCTCAGAAATGAGATATTTTCCCGCGGTAAAAAGTATCCTATAAGTTGGCCAGGAAAACCAGCTATCACCATACCAAATTTCATCAAAATACCTCCACTGTTTTTTCTGTGATGCGGTAACAGACAGACAGACAGAAAAAATCTAAAAACTATAGAATCGGCCTCTGTATCGATAATAATGTTTATTTCAATAAGATTTTCCAAAAAATATTTAATGTACAGATTCGGCTTAGTTACAATTTTATTATATGTATAGATATAAAATTACTGTTTAATTAGAACACAGAGATCGTTCCATTTATTTTATTTTCCCAAGAGATACCTCTTTGGGGATGCTCAGTTAACATTTGTACATTTTCAAGAGTATTTATTAATTAAGAAAAGGTAAGATAGAAAGGCTATTTTATTTGATGGTAGTGCAGCGTGGTAAATTCTTATGATACCATCATAGCAAGAGGTTGATTTTTTGTGACTTTAAAACTACACTCAGTTCAGGTGATTTTTGTGTATGTTACGTGATTTTTTCCAATTTTTTTAGTTTTAGTTTGGTTTAAGTGAAGAAGGCAAAATAGATATGGATTCAATGCTTATGAAAAAAGAAGAATTTATTTATATTACTAGCATTGCCCGCGGCTCCACCCGCGTTCATATGACCAAAAACCAAATTCTTAGGTTTTACATATTAGTATACTTATACATTGCAGTTTTTGTATTTTTTTCTCAGAAATGAGACATTTTCCCGCGGTAAAAACTATCCTATATGTTGACCCGGCTAACCAGCGATCACCATACCAAATATCATCAAAATCCCTCCAGTGGTTTTTCCGTTATGCGGTAACAGACAGACAGACGGACAGACAGACAGACAGACAAATATTCAAAAAACTATTGATTCGGCCTCTGTATCGATAATAATGTCTATTGCAACAAGATTTTCCAAAAAAATATTTAATGTACAGATTCGACTTAGAATTTTATTATATGTATAGATAAGATATTTATTTGTAATAGAACTTTATAATATAATATATTTTTGAACGCACTCCAAGTGAATCAGTAACGTAACCTTAATCCCGCCACGAACGCGCACACGCCGGCGTTACAGTTAACAATAGATTTCTTAGAAATTTACCTGGAGGTGTTACAACAAATTAAAACTTAAAAAACTGAAAACTTATTAATCAAATAGTCATATAATTGATATTTTGACACAATTAAGAAATCTTAATATCACATTATTTAGTAATAATCGTTTTAATGCCTAATTTTGCGGTAAATCTAAAATTAAACTGCATGTTTCACTTGTTAGCACCCATATAATATTATATGGTCCTGTTTGTACACCGACACAATATAAATATCAGCACTTCACGCCACACTTGCTCTGATCTTTTGTTTGAACTTTTCCAAACGCTACAACTACAGTTTTTCTATCTTGTATTGCAGTCACGCTCAGTTGAGTTAGTATGGAATATGAATGAAAAATAATAGAAGACAGATTTTTAGTATAAACTAGTGACTTACCGTCACTTCGCTCGGGTGTGTGCTAAGCTTGGATGGCTTACGAACCCATAAAAAACAAATGTCGTGAGATAATTCTTTGTTTTTGCGCCAGGAACCTTCGCAGGCATATAAAGTATAACATCCAGAGTTTCATCATAATCGGATAAATGGTTTAGGAATGCATAAAGACAAACATGCGAACATTTGTTTTAATTTATAATATGTATATACTAACGGCTCACACTCGCTTCGCTCTTGTTCGCCTCTAGAAAAACGAAAATTAATCTATCCCACGAGAACCATACATTTTTTTGGAATAAAAAGTAGCTTATGTGCTATTCCAGACTATAATCTATTTTCGTGCCAAATTGTGATTGAGTAATAAATTTTCACGTTCATAGTATTAGTAAGAGTAAAATATACAACAAGATAGATGATTATTAATAATAATTTTTTATAGAAAATTGTGTAATATTAGAGATATGTACTTTTCTCAAGTGTCCACTACATCCCATCCGTCTCTTAGGTACTATATGCTAACACAGTGTACAGAAATAACATGAGGTAACCTGCGTTTTCGAGGGAACCTATTTAGTTTTCGAATGTGATCACAAACGTATGTAGACCGCCAACTTGCCTTTGAATAACGTGGTGGGCTATGTCCTGATTCTGATCATACTAGAGCTCTCATGTACACTTTAATGAAAGTCTTTACAATAGCTTTTGCGTAAAAAAGTAACATACATCCAACCACTAGTAAATATTGAAATTATTTAATATGGCAGTGCTTAATACTTTCTTAGATTTACGCGAATATTTGACACTTTAAGTAAAATAAAACTGTCTTTTCGGATTTTTTCGCGGATTTGTTTGGATTTTTGGTTCCCGACGTCCAAAAATCCAAATAAATCCACGAAAAAATCCGAAAAGATAGTTTTATTTTATTTAAAGTGCTTTAAGCTTTTAAAAGTGAAACTAAATCTAAATAGTGAATTCAATAACACAACCAATGGAAAGAAATATTAAGAATAGCAAAAAGATAATAATAAAAATACTTAGAAAAGCTTTCTAAATCGGTTAGAAGCTTAGCTTTAAAAATAAAGCACAATAGCACGATTGGTAAAATACCACATAACATTGTTAGCAATGAAAAATTATTTCTTTAAAACTAGACAGATTTTAGAAATTTCCCTGAATACGGAGTTATATCTTCCTTTTCAGGAGTACAGTTTTAATGCAAAATGAGTCTTATTTTAATTCTATTAAGATCTATGAAATGTTGGCAAATATTTAAAATTTTGCATAGCAATTCTTATTGCCTGGACGAGTTTATTCTTATAAGCGTAAGGTTCTTTAGTGAGTCAGTTATAGATTTAAACCACTTACTTGAAAAATTACGAGTTAGACAGCTTGGTAATTCATATTTAGTAAATATACATTTTATTTTAGCACAGATTATAGTATACTAGCGACTTCAGATAGGTCTTTAGATACCTAACAGCTGTAGCCTCTGGGTTACTTCAGGTCATAGACTATCTCCCCACCTTGGTTGTTGTGGTCTGCCTCAGCAGGTCAACCATCAGGTCGTTGTGGTTGAGTGCGTAAGTGACCGTATGTCGTTCCATTAAGACGAGGAAGTTTCAATTCGATTTTAGTGGGTAGTACTGGCTTTTCTAGGTCGTGAGTCACATATAACCATTTGTATATATTTTATGTTGGTAGAATGGCATATACGTATAAAAAAAGAGGAGGCTATCTGTGTATAAAATTCAAACTTACATACAAACCTCCATCTGCTATTTAACCCCATTTTGTAATGTTTTATATTTATCCTCTATGCGTTTATACACTATTCATTCGATTGTGATGGAACTTTAGTCAGTTGTTATACGTACACCCGCATAAGTTCCTAGCCAAAGAGAAAAGAATTTTCCTCTGTATATTTTTCATTTTGTGCGTTCCTAAACCTTCACCTCTATAGATGCACCTGAATTGAGGATAAGTTAATCTATACATATAATAAAATTGTAACTAAGTCGAATCTGTACATTAAATACTTTTTGGAAAATCTTATTGAAATAGACATTTTTATCGATACAGAGGCCGAATCTATAGTTTTTAGAAATTTGGTCTGCCTGTCTGTCTGTCTGTTATCGCATCTCAGAAAAACTACTGGAAGGATTTTGATGAAATTTGATATGGAGATAGCTGGTTATTTAGGTCAACATACGGGATACTTTTTACCGCGGGAAAATATCTCATTTCTGAGGAAAAATACAAAAACTGCAAAGTAAGAGTATACTAATATGTAATACCTACGAATTTGGTTTTTTGTCACCTGAACGCGGGTGGATCCGCGGGCAATGCTAGTAGTTAAATATAACTTATTATTTTAGCTTGTGACTCTACACGACTTTTTCTGTTTAAAGGATATAAATAACCAACAAAATACAACATTTGATTTATGTATCCACAAATAAGAACTCACCGCAAATATCCAATTATAAAATATATTATAGGGTTATCGTAACCTATTATTTTTATTATTTATTACTTAACTGAATTTTCACCACAATTTTATTTCAAGCTTAATTATTTTAAAAATTAAGTACTATTTTTACTTATTCAAAAACGGCTCGAACTTGCTCGAACGACTTGTCATGATATTTGTGAGAAATAAGTTCAAATTTTAGTTTATACCTATGTTTTATCTGGGTATACAAATAAAAATGAATGTTGGTAAGCAAAACTCGAGAACGGCTGGACCGATTCAGCTATATATTTTTTCGTATATTCCTTAAGGTACACGGAAAGTGTTAGTAAAGAGAAAAAATATAAAATAAGGTAAATATATAATATATAAAAAAAGTTCTGTTAGTTACACCATTTATAACTCAAGGACGGCTGGACAAATTTTTACGATATTAGATTTTTTGGTTTCTCTTAGACTGGAATAAGATAATAAGTATTAAAACATTAAAAAAATTCGCTTTTCGGTTCGCCCACGTTGGAACTACAAAAAAAAAACATATTTTGGCTTTATGTTATAAGTAATTAATACAGAAACCATCAGTAGTGGGACGTTGAAAAGGACACATACAAACATACATATTGAGAAGTTTATACTTGTTAATTTCAAACTATTCGTTTTATATTATTTATGTTAGAGATTTTGACACTATACATAATTTGATTATTTAAGAATAGCAGCAGCTTTTTTTATGCCGCAATTTGTTTAATAAGATTTTCTTGTTGGTGTTCCAAAACTAAAATAAATAAATAATTTAAAACTTCACCGCGAGAAAGATTCACGCTTAGCCACGTTTATTATTGCTTCCTTAAACTTATCTATAATTTACCATAATTTACGTTTACTGTGTACTTTGGCTTATAAACGAAGACGTATCTTAAAGCTAGTGCATGAAAACTAAGTGAAATATCTTATAAAAAAGCTCTTTTTATTAAAAATGTTCAATTTAGTACAAGATCAGTTAGTTCGAAATAATATTCTTCTCAAGGTTTAAGCCAGCCCTTAAGCTTAAGGGCTTATACTGCTACATAGTAAATTTTAATTAAGAAATTTTCAAGAATAAAATGTTTAGTTCGTTCTGAGATAGTATATATTTTTTTAAGATAATGGAATAATTTTTTTAATCAACTTCAAAAAGAAGATACTCGATTTAGTTGCATATTTTTTATCTGTGTATGTAATGAAATATCTGCAATTAAAATACAATAATTAATTATTTTCACATAAGAGGCAGTGGGAGCCCAGTGGTAACGCGCTCGCTTGGGAAACCAAGTGAAGCGGGTTCAAATCCCGGGTCTCGCACCTCTGATATTTTCATGTGCGATTTCAAGTGCATTCGTTTATACACTCCTATTCAGCTAAACCCCATGAGATTGGTACGTACGTGTGTACGTGTGTGTGTGTTTTGTTGCTTCTTTGCGCTGAGATGGCTGGATAGATTTGGATGAAATTTAGCATACAGTTAGACTATGACCTGGAGTACCACATAGGCTACTTACTGAGATATACCTATTAACGCACCCGAGCAAAAACAATCTTTAGAAAAAAAAAATACCTAAACATATAGACGTATCGTGACCAAAATGTCGTATTTTAGGACACGACTTGAAAAATTGCTTTATTGTGAGATCCCAGCGGTACTAAGCAACGAGTGATTTGGGTCTAAAAATGGCCATATACTTGAGAGGCTACTGAGAAGCTCGTGATGCTATAGTGTTATTAATAAAGAAAATAATTACTTAGGTGTCATTTGAGTATTTTTTTAAATCACCGTGTAATTTTGTGAGTAGGCATTATCTCTAACAACTATATAATGGCCTCTGAGTTGTCTAAAAGCCTAGAATCTCCCGAGACCATGATTGTTCTAAAGCATTCAAAATATCGGGGGAAAAACTATACTTACTCGTAGGAACACACCCGAGCAAAGCGAGAATAAGTCTCTAGTAAAATATGTTTTTGTATTAAACTTCATGTACATGTCATTTAATAATTGTATAATCTATAAATTATAGATAGTATGTAAGCAAAACCCGCAGTATATGTATTATGTATTTTTTAAGAACTCTCTTAGAATCAATATTATAAAAGACAATTGCGGTATTATAATATCAAGTTATGTCCAAGTTTCAGATTCGTTATTCAAGCTGCATATGATCGATATATTCCCACAGTAGCAGGAGATGTGCTACAAAATTAAATGGAAGAAAAATTGAAGCAGAGCGTCCGGTTCCATGAAACAATTCCTTAGTGACTCGAGCGTTGTAGAACATTAAAAACGTTTTTAGATCTTTTCCAACAAGTTAGTTTTTACATTCTAGTATTTTTTTCTGATTAACAGCTCACGTAGGTTTCTGTTTGGAAATGAAATTATTTTCAATGTATTAATGACTAGCTTTGCCCCGCGGTTTCACCCGCGTTATATTTGTTTGATTATAAACATCAGTTTTACGATAATATATGGAAGTTTGCCCGATTTGTTGACATTTATGATTACTGCTCCGCTCCCTTGTGTAGTAGCGTGATGATATATAACTTACAGCCTTCCTCAATAAACGGCCTATCTAATATAAAAAAAGTTTTTCAAAACAAATTAGTAGTTCCCGATATTAGCGCGTCCAAACAATCAATCAAACAAACAAACTCTACCTTTTAAAAATATTAGTACAGATTAAAATAGATATTATGTTATATTCTCATACAATTTAGACTTCAATGAAACAAATCTCTCGGAAATCTCTCTCTCTCTCTCTCTCTCGTTGTTAAACATTAAAAGCGTTTTTATGTATATTGTACAAGTTAGTTCTTTTCTTTTTTTTAAATTTGCAATAATTGTTATTATTTCAGAAAATATTGAATTATTAAACATAATAGAAATATTACATTAACTATACAGATAAATAAAATAGAAATGTAAGTTTGTAATGAGAAAATAACAGCTTTTTTACTAAATGCATATGAAATTATATAAGGTACTTATAAGAAAAACAAAAAAAATATGTCTGTCTGTTTGTTCTGGCTAATCTTAGAAACGGCTTGATTGATTTTGATGGGATTTTCTCTGATAGATAGCTGATGGTATAAAGAGTAACTTAGGCTACTTTGATGTTAGAAAAAGAATTAGCGTTCAGCTTAAAAAAAATTGCGAGTGAAGCGAGGGTAAGTCGCTAGTTTTAAGAAATGTCAATGAGTTAAAAAGATATAATAATCGAATCAATCGAATCGAAATTGACGGTACGTTTGGCACCGTTTGTAGTGACCCTACTAGCTGTGCCAGCGGTCGCGGATTCGAGTCCCGCTGGGGACATTCATTTGTATGATGAGCTCGAATGCTTGTTCTCCAGTCATGGGTGTTTATATTTAAAATATGTATATATTTAAACTTTAAAGTTATACATGTGTAGTGTGTCAACTATCTGGTATCCATAACACAGGCCTCGTAGCTTACCATGGAACTAAATGGCGCAGTGTGTTAATGTCCTAACATATAAAATATATATATATTCGTTCGTAGCTTACTGCTTAAATCCCGGATTTCTCTAGATCAGTAAGCCAGACATCTCGCGTAGTTGTTTTTTCATCTTCACGTAGGTACTATCTTTCTTTTCTAATCATTTGGCTCTGAAAAAAAAGGTCACGTAGAAAAAAAATTCAAGACCTTAGTATTCTTTATTTATGGTTTAATTTGCTTTATTTTAGAATTTTTACCTCAATAGGTTTGAAATTACATATTATTTGTGTCCAAAATATAGTTTTTGCAAATGTTGGAGATGTTATTTCTTACGTATTTTTGTTTTTAGAGGGTACTTATTTACGAAGTGTTTATAATATTTGTCTGTTTTTCATGAATATTTTCTACCATTTTATCTTACTGATATTATAAATGTGAATGTTTAGATGGATGTTTGGATATTTGTTGCTCAATCACGCCAGGACGGCTGAACGAATCTAGATGATATTTGGTACAGAGATAGATCTGAAATAGCACATAGGCTACTTTTTATTCAGGAAAAATGTACGGTTTCTAGGAAAGATTTGCTTCCTGTTTTAGAGACGAATCCGAGTGAAGCGAGGGTGAGCTGCTAGTATATCTACTTATAAAATAAAACAATATATTTTAATGTTTAGGAATTCCTATGTGTAAAAAAAATAACTTGAACTATTCTAGCTAAAAATAAAAAAAATAATTTAGATTCCAACCTACTGAGTTTTAAAGATTTTGAGTTCATATTTTTTCATTTGAAAAAAAAAATCAAAGCGCCATAAGCAATGGAGCTAAAAATAGGATTTGCGTAGGTACGTTAGGCCATAAAGTATTAGAAACTCTATCTTTTTTTTTCAAGTACCAAGTGAATGAATAGTTCATTCATCAGTACATGTATCTAACTAAAGTGGGTTACTAGCATGCTTATATGGGCGATACTTTAGTCAGAAATTCGAATATATGACCACTACATTATTAAGGCAATTATTTCATATAAAAATCTAGCACTGACCGCAGCTCAGCCCGCGTTCAAATGCCTAAAAACCAAATTCTTAAGTTTTACATATTATTATACTCTTACAATGCAGTTTTTGTATTTTTTCTCAGAAATTTGATATTTTCCCGCAGTTAAAAGTATTCTATATGTTGACCCGGATAACCAGTTACCACCATACCAAATTTCATCAAAATCCCTCTAGTGGTTATTCCGTGATGCGGTAATAGACAGACAGACAAACATTTTAAAAACTATAGATTCGGCCTCTGTATCGATAATAATGTCTATTTCAATAAGATTTTCCAAAAAATATTCAATGTACAGATTCGGCTTAATTACAATTTTATTATATGTATAGATTACTCTAAAACCTAAAGTTCAACATATAGAATACTTTTTACCGCGGAAAAATATCTCATCTCAGAGAAATCTATACTAAACGTTAAAGCGTATCTAGGACGTAACCCGAACTGAGTGAGGGTGAGTCGCTAGTACCTAGTATATATAATATGCGAGATACATCTATACTTAATATTATAAAGAGGCAAAGTTTGTGAGCTTGTGACGTTGTAGGGGGTAATCTCTGGATCTACTGAACCGATTTAAATGAAATTTGGTAAGATGATAGTTTGAAACCCTGGAAATACTTTTTATCCCGGAAATCATTCCTTAATTGAGTGAAAATGGGGATAAAAGTTTGTATGGGGAATCAAGCTAGTGACAAAACCGAGCGAAGCGAGAGTGAGTCGCTAGTTTAAAATAAATTTAAAAGATTTATTATTCGCATTGCAGCATGACTTTCTTGGAAGAAGAACAACACAAATGTTCCAGGTATTGATATAAGGCAACATATTAAAAATTTACATAAGAATGGGCGCTATTTGCTCTTGCATGCCCTACTTTCCTCATCTCAAAGAGCTTATTTATACTATGAAAGCCGTTACATTTGACTTGACCCTTTGATTTAAACATCGTGTTTGCTTTTAATATTCGTTATTCCCTGAGCGGAAGCTTAAAACCAGAATGTTTACTCTAATTACTTAAGTACATTTATTTATAGAGATGGAGATATTTAAAGGAAAGCTCACTTAAAAGCTTCTAAATATGAATATAAATTTCATATTAAATTAAAATTTAACTACATTTGGTGTATGTTGATAAACCAATCATGTAGAATGTTTTTTTTTCAAATATTGTTATTATTTTTTTTTTAATTTAATGATCTGATGATGAACGAGAATCAAACCTGTAGCCTTTAGCGTATAAGAATATACATATTTTACCACTTCGTTGGTTGGTTGTTACTATAAGGAAGCTTCTTTATGGACTGAAAACACTGAAATTTCTTATATTTATAATTAACTAGCGACTTAGTCTCATTTCGCTTGGGTTTATCTGTTGCTGCTTTTTGTATTTATAATATTATATAGACTCAGCGCCATCTTTCGGCAAACTTTATTACTAACAGTAACCAATATGGAGTAACAAACATACATACAAACTTTTGCATTTATGAAAGTAGTATAAGAAATGTGGAGTTTTGGCGGACATCACATGTCTTTCGAATACTTGCTAGGTTCTCTCAGACATGCAGATTACCTCAGATGTTTTCCTTTGCCGTTAGATAAGTGGTAATCTTGTTGGAAATGATTCGTACATGTAAATATCAGAGGTGCGAGACCCGATTTCGAACCCCCTTCACTCGGTTTCCCAAGCGAGCGCGATACTATTGGGCTACCATTGTCTTACTTGGCCAGCGTGGTGGACTATAGCCCGATCACCCCTTTATTTCGCCCGTGCCCAGTAGTGGTTAAAAAGGGCTGAATACAGATAAGGAATGAAGTAATTGTAAAAGTTCTTGACTACAGTATATTTTGAATCTGAGTTTATCTATTGAATGATATTCTAAGCCTTGAATATCTAACGAGTATTAAGTGTACTGAGATATCAACCCACGTTGTGTATATTTCAAATTAAGTATAATTGTTCTATTGTGCTTGTAACAATACGTGATTAGAATATTGGTTTTGGATAGTTATAGCATTAATAATTAGTCTTCATTCATTTATATATAATTAAATAAACCCTATAAAGTTCGGATTTTCTCTATATATTTTAACTAGTGTTTGCCCAGTGGTCTAAAATCGACCGTAATATTTTTTTTTTATTTGAGGAGAATATATTAGACCAAATTATATATATATATATATATATATATATATATATATATATATATATATATATATGTGTATATATATTAATGATAACACTTAAAAGCTTGTCAATAGCTACTAAACAGAGGAAAAAAAATCGGATAACAAACAAGAACAAGAAGTAAAGATACTAAACAGTTTGTCTTTCCCAATATTTTTTTAAATGTAACTGTTTCGAATTTTTTTTCTTGATAACATTTAATGTTATCTTGTCAATAGCTAAAAAACAAGAAAATCGTTTAACAAACAGGGGAGAAAAAGGTCTTTGTTTATTTATATACTAGCGATTCACCCTCGCTTCGCTGGGGTTCGTCCCTAGGTTGATTTCCCATACAAATTTAATCCCCATTTACAACCCCTCAAGCGATGATTTTCGGGATCAAAATTATCCTATGTTCTTTCCAGGGTCTCAAACTATCGTTTTACCAAATTTCATCTTAATAGGTTCAGTAGGTCCAGAGATATATAACGTCACAAACTCACAATTCACAAACTTTACGTTTTTATAATATATTTATTTATATATAGACGATTGATTTCAAAAAAGGATTAAGTAGCTATTCCGGTTGTATGTTTTTGTATTACGCGATATCTTCACCAATTATTATCTGTTTTCTTGATTTGTTTCTAATCAGTAGGTTCTCCCTTAAGGGTGGTCCATATATATTTTAATCTCCCAGCATCCCTTTAAGTGGAATGATTACTCTTAAAATGATTTTAAAAATAGTGCTTTTTTAGCTTTAGAGTAAGAGGCTTAAATTAAGTTTAGAGACAGTGTCATATTTATTTAAACAGCCAAAAAAGTTTTTGTGTTTATAATTTTCATCAAACCTTCTTTATATCTTACTGTTATTATTTCTCAAGGACAACTTTCTGCATGAATGAAATTGTGACGAAGGTACTGCCATAGATAAGGTGCTTTTAGCCCTTTTTAATTCCGTAAGCAACTTTACGTTCCTACGCGTGAAAACCTTTGTCAGACCATTTAAAGAGGTAAAGTTTGTTCGTTTGTAGTGGATAATCTATGGAACTACTGAACTGATGCTTAAAATGCCAAATTAAAATGCTTAAATGTACACATTATTGGTATTTAAAGTTGAAATAATATTTTTAGCGCTATAGCGCTATAATATATTATTATGTCAGTTTTATATATTAAGATTTGTTGGTTTTACGAGTATATATATATATAATTGTTTGAATATTCCTTTTAGTTTGCATTGTAACAAGCACTTTTTAATCGCACGCAACAATTGTAAGTGAAATGCTGTATACACTTGTAAAGACTATTCGTACCGCATTACATATACATACATATATGTACATATGTATTGAATAATTGTGATGCGGAGGAATGAGCAAAGTGTGGTGAAAAGAGTTTTATGTATGGAAGTAGACGGAGACAACAGAAGAGGACAACCAAAGAAAAGATGGGTGGACTGTATTGAAGACGACGACACGTTTGGCTCAGTTTGTAGTGACCCTACTTGCTGCGCCAGCGGTCGCGGGTTCGAGTCCCGCTGGGGTCCTTCATTTGTGTGAAGAGCACAAATGTTTGTACTCCAGTCATGGATGTTTATATTTATAATACTCGTATGTATGTATTTAAAGTTTTATATGTGTAGTGTATTAACTATCCGGTATCCATAACACAAGCCTCGTAGCTTACCATGGAACTAGATGGTGTTGTGTTAATGTCCTGACATATTTATTTTATTTATTGAAGAGGATATGGCTAAAATGGGAGTAAACAGAGAAACGACGAATGATAGAGTAGAATGGAAGAATAAAACATATTGCGCCGACCCCAAATAAAATTGGGAGAAGGCAGATGATGATGTATTGTTGAATAATTATAGTGTGTGACTACGAGTAGTACAGTAATAACTAAGTGTACATATTTTGTTTTGTGTATTTTGTATATAATTAAGTTTTTTTTTTATTTTTTTTATTTATTGTAAGTAATATTGTATTTTTCGATTTAACAACAATAATTTTTTTTTTAAATGTAAAAAAAAAAGATTTACAAAAAAAAGTTATAGTGTTATTATGTTATGTCGATGGTGCATATTTCCAATAAAATAATAAAAAGTAAGTTCAAAAACTAAAACTCGATTACTGAAAAATCACGCTCAAAAACGCACGCACGCACAAAAGTATGAAATCAGAAAATATTCTCGTCTGAATTGTTATGTACAAACTATTGAATATTTATCGTCTATTAAATAACAACATATACGTAATATACATATTTTAATGTATCTAATACATATTCATAATGATGTTTAGAGGATAGTCGTGGTATGACGTACCGGTCAAAATCATAACCCTCCTTTTGCTTCACCATAGTAAAAATACAAAATTTGATTTTCAACGAGCGAGTGAAACGGCAGACGAGAATTAGTAAAAAAAAATAACTTAGCTAGGAAGCAGCAACAAATCGTTTTAGAAGTATACTTAAGATATGAGGGCAAATTACATGGAATAAATTAGGTTTGTGCTAACCGTGGCATGAAATCTGTACTTATAGGATGACCATCCTGAAACAATTGCTAGTCCGTATTTAGATTATGTAATACAATTAAATTATATACAAGTTACGTAACAGGTGTGCTCTTTATTCTTATCACCACTGCCTTGGTGGTCTAGTCATTAGCTTGTACGTCTGCTGGTCTGGAGATTTTTCCTATTTATAATACCGATATGGTAATAATTAATTCATAAGAGAAGATGTCTTACGGTGAAAGAAAACATCGTGAGGAAACCTGCATGTTTGAGAGAACCTAGCAAGTTTTTGGAACACTTGAAGCCTTGAACACTTGAACACTCGGCCAGCGTGATGAAATATGGCCTGATCCTTCGGTATTGAATGGAGGCCCGTGCCAGCAATGGTACCTTAAAGAGGGCTAAATACATACATATAATCCAGCTAGTATTATTTAACCATACCTAAACGTAAAAATTATGAATAGTTTCACTACAAAACCTAAAAATACAACTTTTTTAAACTATATTCTTTTAAAATATCTTTTAAATTCAAAATATCTATACATTATAATAAAATTCTAACATGAAATATTTTTTTGGAAAATCTTATTAAAATAAACATTATTATCGATACAGAGGCAGAATCAATCGTTTTTACAATTTTTGTCTGTCTGTCTGTTACCGCATCACGGAAAAACCACTGGACGGATTTTTATGAAATTTGGTATCATGATAGCTGGTTATCCGGGATATTTTATTGCGGGAAAATGTCTCATTTCTAAGAAAAAAAAACGTAAGTAAGTAGGAACGATCGCAAGCGGAGCGAGGGTGAGTCGCTAGTTAATATATAAGAGTTAACTGTTAATATATAAGAGTTTACTGTACATTTTCATTTATATACCAACAGTTTGGACTAAATCCTCAATCTGAATGGTCACACTATTGATCGAAGATAGCAAAGCTTAAGTTTTAATTGAAAACCGCTTGGATGCGACTATGAAATTTTATAGTCCATTATGTTCAACGTTATCGGGAGCAAAGCGTTACAGGATCCGACTGGCCAGGTATTATTTGTTTTATTGTATGCAGGCGTGCATTCTAAGCATTGGTAACTTGTGAGAGAGGTGTGTCGCTTGAAATAGACTCAGATTTCGGTTTATTGCTTAAATATCCTATGTATGTATGTACATAAATTCGTTGGATTACTATTACAAGGTTCTATGTTAATTTTAATGAAGTTTAGTAATTTTCACATAGAACTTCGTTATTTTGTTATCGTAAAAAAAACGACATAGAACTACTATTATAAAATTGAATATTTTGTAGTTAAAGTGCCGCTATCTAGTGGTTTGTTTTTGCAAAACTGTAGCTAATGACACATAGGACCTTGTAGCATTAATAACAAAATAAGTACTAAAATTGTAACATAGAACCTCGTAATAGTGAACCAACGATATATAGTTCCTATTGGCTAGCTCGTTTATATAGCCAACGGTGAAATTTAAATGGAGGAAGTTAGATCTGACTTTGGTTTTTGATTGATTTTATAAATTTATTTATATATGGAAATTTATGCTTTGTAAACTAAGTTGGAACCGGACAAAAGATGTGGAAAACAAAACATTTTATAACCTTTGCACATGTCTGCCATCTATGAATATCATAATAATTATTTAAAAAACTCATTTCATCTTCTATACAGTCATGTTGCAACTAGATGAATATGCTTTTTAATTTGAAAACTACATTTTGTAAATGAAGTACTTAGTCAAACAGCACAACTTTTGTATTGTAAATGAATGCCTTATTAGCTAATAAACTCACTAAAAATACGTACACTACACAGTTAAGAAATACAGTATAAAATATCTTGCTAAAATCAAATTAAATCTTAATATAAAAAAAAATCTCATAAGCATTCACTTAAATAATATATGAAATTCCATATTTGTTACAACTCATATTTAGTTAGTTACTTTGCTAAAATGTATATAGTATCATCGTGGTTTTATTCTAGCCAGTTTTTGTATATTTTCTCAGAAAAGATATATTTTCCCGCGGTAAAAAGTATCCTATATGTTGACCCGGATAACTAGTTATGACCATACCAAATTTCATCAAAATCCCTCCATTGTTTTTCTGTGATGTGGTAACAAACAGACAGACAGACAAAAATTTAAAAACTATAGATTCGGCCTCCGTATCGATAATAATGTCTATTTCAATAAGATTTTCCAAAAAATATTTTATGTACAGATTTGACTCACTTAGAATTTTAATATTATTATGTATAGATTAATCAGAAAGGCACAAAATAAATTAATTGGGGCAAAGAGCGATAATTAAAAGAAAACACTTAGATGCAGCCATAGTCATTAAAATAAAATATTTGTATTTATTCTTATTTTTATAATTATACTAGCGACTCACACTCATTTCGCTCGGGTACGTACCTTGGTACGTTTTAACGATTAGTATCGAACAGATAGACTACATATCATATACATGTGTAGTGTATACATACTACATAGGTATGATGAGTTGTTATTGGTTCTATTATAACGTGTTTTCCCATGGGAATGAGATAATTTCCTGCGGTAAAAAGTACCCTATGTCACTCTCTAAGCCTCCATCTCCACACAAAAAATCACGTTAATTTGTCACTCTGTTTTGACAAGAAAGTAGGACAAACAAACAAAAAAACACACTTTCACATTTATAATATTAGTATGAATTATGTACGCATGATAAATATACTTAACGGTAGCATGAGTTGTCTGGATCCTCATACATTAAGTATACAGAAGCATGTTAGAAAAACAATCATATCATTATGACAAAGCACATAATAGATGCAGAACAATTTACAGAACGAGTGCAACACTACATTAAATATATAAGTGCAAAGTACTTTTCATGATTATACCTATAAACTTAAAAGCTGAAACTTGCATCCACACAAAAGCTAAATTCTGTAATTCAACGTACGGTACTCAGGTAACAAGAGTCGCATCGTACGTGTTCCATACATAAAGGCTTTTAATAGATGTAGCCATACCACGAGAGCACTTCTAGATATAAGATTTCCTCTATCTGCCAACATTTTATAATACGTCTGGATGAAAATAGTTTACTTTCATGCCTTTTCTATGTAAATATGCGGCTTTTTACATTTAATGTATAATGGGAAGTAAAATAATTTAAAGTTTCGTGTTTTACTTAAATTTGTGAGCTGTACGTGGTTAAATATGAGGAAATAATAATATCTATACATATAATAAAATTCTAATTGAGTTGAATTTGAACATTAAATATTTTTTGGAAAATCTTATTGAAATAAGCATTATTATCGATACAATACGTCTGCTTGTTTATGACCGTATCATGAGAAACCCACTGGACAAATTTTGATGTAGTGTAATGATAGATGATTATCCGGGCCAACATATAGGATAATTTTTATTGCGGGAAAATATCCCGTCTCTGAGAAATCTATACTAAACGTAACTAGGGACAAACCCGAGAGGAGCGAGGATGAGTCGTTTATGGCTATAATTTTGTGTTATAAATCATGTCACGGATATCTTCATACCACCATGATCATCGTTATCATCATCATCATCTCAGACCAAAGACATCCACTGTTGGACTCAGTTCTATCACAAAGATTTCAAGTTATTGGAGGCCCTAGTTCACGATCACCAATTGGTAACCGATTTAACTTCAACAGTGTTCCTAACGAGTATATATTATTAGTATTTGATCGGCGTTAGTTTTTTTTTGTTTTCTTTTTTTTAAATAAAATATTATGTCTAAATTACATTATTACATATAAAAGGTACGTTTATTATAACTTTTTAATGAAAAAGTTTTTTTTTAGGAATAGCTAAACTTAATTCTATGGTTTTTTCTATTCTACTTGTCAGTTAAACTAAAACGTAGTCCACATTCATTTATATTTTCCACTTAAATATAAGATTTTTTAAATGTTTTATGAAAGGTTAAATAAACTAAATATCAAAGTGTCTCTTCATTTAATATTTTAAACAAACATAAATAAACGACTTACTGTGTATATAAAAATATTTTTTCTTTGCGCTCATAGCATAAAGCTAGTAAAGTTATAAAGTCGACAGGCGTCGTGTTATTTGGCTTCATGAAATCTCTCTTGGAAGTAAAGGTAGACTTTTTATAGCACTGGTTTCTTATAAAAATCCTGATTTAGTATTGGAAAAAAATAAATCTTTGGGAAATGTTAGGGCTAAATTACTTTGTGGTAAACACTTTTACACCTACACTCTTGTATATATGAAATATATCAATATTTTCCTTGTCTACTTAATTTACTTGATTTTTATCAACTTAGGTTAAAAATACAATAATGTTAAATTTCAAATTTAATAAACAATAATAATAAATATGTTGGGACATTAACACACAACATCATTTAGTTCCATGTTGATACACTACACATATATGTACATATAAATTTAAATACATACATATTATAATAAACACCCATAACTGGAGTACAAACATTCGTGCTTATCACACAATCATTTGTGCCCTCAGCGGGATTCAAACCCACGTCCGCTGGTACAGCAAGTAGAGTGACACTACAAACTGAGCCAAACGTGTCGTCAAATCTATACCCTAACCTACTTTGTGGTATAAATATTTTTTTAACCCCTGACAATAAAAGAGGGTAGTTAGTTGAACGTGTGCATCTGTCTGTGGTATTATGATACGGAAACGGATGATCTGATTTTAATTTAGTTGGTTTTTGTTTGAAAGATGGCTTGATCGAGAGTACTTTTAGCTTTTAATCAAGAAAATCCATTCAGCTGTTTGTAAGCTAAAAGCTCTTACTAGACTGTAAAAGGTTATGAGCGCTTCCACAGATTTAATCGATTTGAAACTTATGTATATAAGTTACTTAGTACTGTAGAGATATCGTGTTTATATTCATTGAAATGGCTTCAATAAAAAGGATATTGAGTTGAGGACTCGTTAAGTTTTTAATTTAAGAGTTATATTTACATATTGTGGTTTGCTCTATTTGTTCGTATTTCAAGCTATTGCCACATTTTTGATTAAAAAGAGTAAATCTAACCTTCTAGTATTTTAAATTTTATGTGTGTATGTATATGTATTTAGTAATATTAACGTCCCACCACTGGATACAGGCTTTTTCTTGAAGTTATATATTGAGGTATTAAATCAGTTTGTCTCTTATTATATACTAGCAAATCACCGTCGTCGCTTTGTTCGGGTTCGTCTCTAGGTACGTTTTAGCGGTTAGTATGGAGTAGATGGATATCTATTATAATATGCATGTATTATACATACAAACCTTCCGGAAGAAATTATCTAAATGATAATGTAAACTATATCAAAATCCGTTGCGTGGCTTGGAACAAGTTCGCGGAGAAACAAACAGACAAAAACAGCGTCTTTGCTTTATATTATTAACATACTAGAATCTTCCCTGTCGCTTCACATAGTAGAAAGTGAACTAATAACCTTTATACGATTCCGCTAATAAAATATCTTCATTTCAAATTCCACTCAAATTAATTGAACAATTAAAGCGTTTAGTTTATCTAAAAACAAACACAAACTCAAAACTCGCTGTTAGATAAGGCCGCATTTGCACGTACTTTATTTACTTAATATGTAAATAAGAATATTTATATACCAAAAATTCTTTTATATTGTTTAAGCATCAGTACTCTTTCCTTTGAAAGAAAGTCAGCAACTATACCTTTGAGACATCTAACATCTCAGTCTCTCCCGTGACCATGAATGCTGTAAAGCATTCGAAACGTCGGGAATCAAAATCCGAAAAGATAGTTTTATTTAAAATACATTTGGATATTTTATAAACTTTAATAACGTTAAAAGAGCCATTACTAAAGTTCTTTAAGGCCTTTATATATAAGAGATGTTGTAGTTATTTCTGAAAGTATGTTACATTAATTAAATTCCGCTTTCCATCTTTGACCTTATTGTATTTGTCGGGCTGGCTATTATAAGATGGCCTTTCGCACTTTACATTCAGTATTAACTTTAAACTCGTGGAGAGTTGTTGAATAGGAGTCAGGGGCCATGAACTGTGGTCGCTTGGTTTGCTTTAAAAATATAAGAGTGTTTTTCCTCTAACAAGGCGTCTTTACAGTTTGCGTTAGTTGCGATGGTTTAGTTCGAACAAAACTCGCTATAAAGACGGATAAAAATATTGAATAAGGTTATAATTTATGATCTACTTTTGATATTTTATGTAAGATGTTATTGTGGACTTTGACCTAGATCTCCTTAGTAAAAACTTAGTTAAAATGAGAGTATTATTCATAAGTGAAATTTCACCACGGTTTGCCATTTTTTTCTTAAACTTTGCAATGAAAATGTTAAAAATCAACCAAATTAAATACGAAAGATAGTAAACTTTTTATTTTAAGCTTGCAATTATTGTAAGCTCTGCCGTAATACTAATTTAGTTTTTAAGCATTTAATGTATAGCTAAGATGATATTTTGGAGATTTTTATGTTACAAGATAAAATAATATTACAATTTATTTCATTTTAAATAAAACTATCTTTAAACTACGTTTTGTGGGTAGTATGTCTGCAAAAATTATATAATGCCTTTGAGACATTTAAAACCGTAGTCTCTCTCGTGACCATGATTGCTGTAAAACATTCGAAACGTCGGGATCCAAAAATCAAAATAAATCCGCGAAAATAATCGGAAAAGATAGTTTTATTTAAAATGTCTAGTATTTGCGGAAATCTAAGAAAGTATTATATTTCATTTTAATTAATTATCTCATTAAACGTGTGTGTGTGTGTGTATTTTTTTAATTAATAGTAGAGCTTTTTTAATATCCTGTTACTAATTGCAACTTATATATTTTTTAATTCAATCAAAAGTATAACTGTATGTTTGGAAATCTAATTAAATGGTTAAGCGTCCAACATTCTACTTTAGCCTTCATTCATCGATTTAATTTAAATAACAAAAACATAATTATCTCATTATAATTCACTTAACTATAGTTAAATTTTTAAAATACAAATGTCGTTAAATGTTATTTTATATACATAGCTTTACAGTGGCAAAGGGTGAAATTTTAGCATAGGCAAGCCGTTCCAAAAATATACAATTTTTATATACGTGTTAATGCAGATATATATATATATATATATATATATAAATATATAGCTTTATAATTTTTAAAAGGGCCTACGTATTGTGTGGAAGAACTCTTAGGTTAGATATCTATTAGGATTTTTGATAGCGATAACTTCACCTTAACCTTTAATTAGTCGTGTGGGGACCATTGTACCCCAAGCCAGATTGTTTTTTGTCATATTTCGGCAAATATTACACTTACGCGAGTGTACGTTTTAGTAGCTTCCTAGCTCACCCGCCCCTCCCGTTTCTGTGTTCGGCCAGCCGCGGCGTCGATCACACGTGTCGTACGGAGGTGCTTCGGGTCCAACGGACCCCGCGCGACTAATAGTGTAGTACAATTTTGGTAAGTATAATGATGAACAATTTATTATTTTGTTCCACAATTTTATGCAAACTTGTGTTTCATAATTATTTGTTAAATTTTACAGGTAAAAGAACAAACACAATGGCAAGCTATCACATGAATATAGAGCAAATATCAAATCTACTAAATGAAGATGAAGAGGAGCCATTTGATGAAAGTGACTATGAGTTGGGCTTCGGAGAACATTTACCTGAACAACAAAATCATAATTCTGACTCTAAGCAGAGTGGAACCAACTCAGAAGATGAAGAGCAGGGTCATCTTCATTTTCTGAATTGGTTTCACTATTCTCAGAGTGAAACCAACAACCAAGAACAAGCAAACCAAATGGTCCAAAAATTCTTCAAGCCAATGAATAAGACAAAGAGCTCACAAGATTATTTTGCATTCGCGAGGTCTAATGATAGGAAAATAAAAACCAAATGTGGTAAATGTAACAAATTCATGTGTAATGAGCACCTTACAAAAGTTTGAGGTTCATGTACCTAATAATTTAAGATAGTGTTAGATTTTAACGTGATGTGTAAACAAACGGAATAGATATTTCAAGTTTTGTTTTATTATTTAGATGTATTCTACAATTTATATATGTATTTTAGTTTTAGTTATACTAATTGTTTTAACAATACGGTACGTGTAATGGAGATTTTCTACATGCGATATCGCTGATAGAATACTGGAAAATGCGAACAAAATCACCTGATCTCGACATAAAATACTCAGGTATACTTTTCCATATATGTATACCCTTCTAAGTCAGCTTGTTCGTAGTGATAAAGCATTACACCTACTAATATTATAAACGCGAAAGTTTGTAAGAATGTATGTATGGATGTATGTTTGTTACTCTTTCACGCCAGAATGAATTTGGATGAAATTTGGCGCAGAGATAAATTATAGTCTGGAATAACACATATACTACTTTTTATTCCGGAAAAATATACGGTTCCCGAGGAATAGATTGTTTTTGTTTTGAGCCGCTAGTACTCTATATTCTAGCTATATCGTAAGTTTATCGTCACTAAATATAGAAAGGATTCGGAAATCGAACCGAAACCACCATATTTAAACAAAACTATTAAAAAAGAAATGGATAAAATGTATTTAATATATAAACATATTTTTTTAAATAACTTAACGGCGCAGTCGCGCCTCGAATACCCGGTGCTAAATATAACGTAAATAAACGCTTGGATATTTTCTCAGAATTTAAAGCGATTGCCGTTTTCAGCCTTTGAGTTATTGCCGATTGGGATGCGTCCTGGAAAATATAAGCGGATTGTTTTTGTGAAATGCTTAAGAGTTACCAGTTGGAGGTCGTTTACATTGTAATAAAGAAATATATTTGTACTATTATCTAATATATAAATATCTCGTGTCACGGTGTTTGTGGTCGCACTCCTCCAAAACGGCTCGACCGATTTGAATGATTTTTTTTTATATTCGGTAGGTATGAGAATAGGTCGTAAAGTATTTTTCATACTCCTACCCCCACCTCGAATTTTTAAATTTTTGTATGAACAATTGATACATATAATAAAATTGTAACTAAACCGAATCTGTACATTAAATAGTTTTTGGAAAATCTTATTGAAATACACATTATTATCGATACAGAGGCCGAATCTATAGTTTTCAAAATGTTTGTCTGCCTGTCTGTTACCGTATCACAGAAATACCACTGGAGGGATTTTGATGAAATTTGATATGGTGATAATTCGTTATCCGGGTCAACATATAGAATACTTTTTATCGCAGGAAAATATCTTATTTCTGAGAAAAAATGCAAAAACTGTAATGTAAGAGTATACTAATCTGCAAAACCTAAGAATTCTAGTATTATATAAATACATAGACACTGTATAACATAAAGCCAAAGAGTTTTTTTTATAGATTGAAAGCGGTCGTAGCCGCGGGTTCTGCTAATGTATATAATATAATCTTTAGTATATCATACTAATAATATTAAACGTGAATGTTTGTATGTGTGAGAATGTTTCTCCTTCACGATAAAATGGTTGGAAGGATTTAAATTAAATTTATTACAAAGTTAGACTATGACCTCTTGGTAACACATAGGCTGCTGTTAGTAACAAAAGTTGCCAAAAGGTGGCGCTGCCTATATATAATATTATAAATATAAAACGCACTTAGGGATATAAGCAAAGCAAGGGTAAGTCGCTAGCAAATTATAAAAACTGTACCATATACATAAATATGATATATTCATGTTTAATGATTTGTTGTTTTGTATGTTTGTACTTTTATGTGCCAATACAAAAAAGGCTTCTTTGTATTTCAGTAAATTGAGTTTTTCTGTAAGTACATATAAATTTAGGTTGTTTCAAATAGTTACATATAGTTGGAAAATATTAATAAAATTATTATATTTTTTATACTAAATTTAAACCAGTTTACAAATAAAAAGTTCGTTTATTCTTCTTGTAACGATACGATAAAATGTAAACAAGCCCTACGGCATTATCCGAATTGGTGCTACAAAATTGTTCAAATTATTATTTAGAGCTTAACAATAAGGTGAGGCTTTAGAAAAAAATATTTACATTTTAATTATGTTTTTAAATGTAATTAAAAGTTTAAAAGGATTCATTTTGAATTAAATTTCTAATTTGGTAGGTTAGTAAATATGCACAAATTTAACATAATACCTCAGTGGTAAAGTGGCAGTCGTTAGTATATGGCTGCACATCCAACGGTCCTGAGTTCGAATCCCGGGTCGGGTCATGTTTACTTATTAAGTCTTTTTGTTATTAAAGATTCAGTAATAAATACCCCGGAGTTGGGAAATTAGCGGTGTTTCAACCTCGTGCTTCCAAAAGCACATAAATGCGTCGGTTTGCGCCTGATATCTCACCGGTTGTGTCGAATTATCATCCCATGGAAATTTGTACGTGATAGAAATAGAAAGTGCACTGGAGCCTGCGCGTACACTTGTGCACTATAATATCTCATGCGCAGTGAGCTGAGTGAGAGAGCCTGATGATAAATTCATTTGCTTGTATTTTTTCAGTAATGCTCACAAAAACTCAGTTACAATACGAGTACGTCACACCCAGGATGGCTTAGAAATACATTATGCTATACACAGACAGACAATCAAATGATTAAAATCTAACCACGTATAATTAAAAATTTAACCACTTCCAAAAAGGAGGAGTTTCTCAATACGTCGGTATCTTTTTTTTTCTTTTTTTATGTATGTTCACCGATTACTCGAAGACGCCTGAACCGATTTGGAAAGTTTTTTTTTGTTTCCCAGGGTATGCTTCCCAGGGTAAGTAGGTAATGGTATACAGTCCCATATACATTTTATCGAAATTGTTCGAGTGGTTTTTTTAAAAAATAACAATAAATTATTCATACTTATTCTAAATGATAAATGCTCAAATTAACAAATATTAATTCAAAAGTTAAAAAACATGCTCAGGTTTCGATAACTCTTTATTAGGTTCAGAAAATTAAACTTTAGTTTTAAGTATGCTATAAGCTTTCTTATGAAAGTTTGGAAGCTTCTGTTACGTTTCTAAAATAGATATTCGATTCGATCCCTTAAACCGATTTTCAAAGTCTTAAATATAAACTTTTTCAATGAATT
This sequence comes from Brenthis ino, assembly GCA_921882275.1. Lineage (NCBI taxonomy): Eukaryota > Metazoa > Arthropoda > Insecta > Lepidoptera > Nymphalidae > Brenthis > Brenthis ino. Next base: position 8,997,293 of record OV170221.1, read on the forward strand.
TTACTTCCGGAAACATAATATTACTAAGTTTACTTGTTTAAAAATATTCAGTGAAATTTCAAAGGTTTTATTTATTGTCAGGATGAGTAATTTTTTGTGTAACATCTGCCAATATCAAGGGCTTTAAATACACATAACACGATGTTTTCTTTACCATAAGTGGTAATTATGTTGAAAATGAATATATATCTATACATATAATAAAAAGTGTAACTAATCGCTGTCTGTACATGGAAGTTATTTGAGAAAAACTATTATTGGGGTCTTTATTACCGCAATAGAACCCAAAACAATGATTTTTAGAATTTTTGTTTTTTTGGCTATGCGTTTGTGCGTGCTAATCTCAGAACAGCTTAACCAATTTGTTTTATTTCAATAGGTTCGTAAATAAAAAAGCTATGACAATGTAAAAACCACAGTAGTTTTATTAATAAACATCAAATTTTCATGTTAAACTTAAAGGGGCAGTTTAGTTTTTCACTGTTTCTACAACTGTAACACTAAAACTAATAAAATTCATATAATAATACGGAAAAGACAGAGAGGTCTGCTGAAAATTTTAACATTATGAGAAAAGCTTAGTATGACTTGATGTAACTTGATAATTAATACTAGAGTCGAAACAGTAAATCATAGACAAAAGTTGCTGTAAAGCATTCATTCGAATTTTCAGAAACTAAAAATTACAATAAATCTTTAAAAATATCCAAAAAAGATAGTTTTATTTAAAACTAGCAACTTGCCCTCGGTCCGTTCGAGTGCTAATCTAGTGGATGTGGTGATACGCGGATTTTATTTGCAATTTCATGGGCTTTAATTTTCTTATAACATCAGCTGTATGCCAGTGAAAGTCCCGTCAAAATAGATCCAGCCGCTTCAAAGTTTATGTGAAACAAACAGACATTTTTTTTAAATTGTTTTTTTATTATAAGTACCGTACATACTTTCATACGCATTTAGTAAAAAGCTGTTATTTTGACATTACAAACAGATACTTCAATTTTATTAATCTGTACAACAACAAATATTCGCGTAAATGTTATTAGACAAAAGTTGGTATAAAAATAACTTTGCCTGTTCTGACATTGGCGATAATTTACGTATGATATCTATATCGACCAAAATACTTCTATATTATATTATTATTAAAAGGAAATATTTATTTGTTTGTTTGTCATCGATAATGAAACTACTGGTCCGATTTTAATAATTCTATCACCATAAGAAATCTCCATCCAAAAGAGAAATAAGCTTTTTTTCGGTAATAATAAACTTTTGCTTAAAATATCACTTAGGGACTCTTGAAATTACTATTTAATTTCTTTTTACGTGACTATGACACGGTCACGTTACAGAGACCACCGACGAAGTTTTAAGGTTATGTGAGCATCTGATCTATATATAAATAGGCGAAAACAAAACTGTCTGTTCATCAACAGATTTTTTGTTGTTTAGAAGTTATTGCCGAGCTATAGTGTTATCAATGAAAAAATTGGAAATAGTTTTTTTTATATATTAAAATATTATAGATAAAATAGAAAAGTTCAGTATCTTTTTGTCGTCTGTTTGTCAAACGTTTTTTTTTTTATCTTGTAGCTATTGAGTTTTTATGTAAACAATACAAAAGATGATTATATTATACTAGCAGAACCAGCGGCTTTGCTTGCGCTAAAACTACAAAAAATCTCTAAAAAGGTAGTTTCATACAAACTTTCATCGCCTATTTATGGGTATACCCCTTATGGGAGGAATTTCGAAAAATGCTAAAACACGTATTTAATTAATTTTATTGAAGAGCATTAATACCAAGTTTCAAGTAATTCTGCTCGTAAATATTTTTTTGGATTGTATTATAAAGTGTTTTCCCGTGGGAATTAGATAATCTCCCGCGGTAAAAAATAGATCCAACTAGCTCCACAAAACACGCCAATCCGTCACTCCGTTTCGACGTGAAAGAAGGACAAACAAATTAACACACTTTCACATTTATAATGTTAGTATGAATTATATTATCGACCACTGGACGAATACTAGCTAACTTTATCGTTCTACCGAACATTAAATATTATTTAGCTTTTTTAATTAACACTTCAGGCTAGAGGGTTCATTTTCCATACGAATTATGTTTACGTATAGATAAAAATGCTCAGACAAATTATAAAAATATTTTTTTGGTATTCAAGATGGTATAATAAACTTTAAAAAAATCGTCATCTTAGCTGAAACATGTCCACTGCTGGACATTGGCCTCGCCCAAAGATTTCCATGACTGCCCGGTCTTTTGCCATCCGTATCTAGTGGGTTCGAGCTGCTTTGACAACGTCTTCGGTCCACCTTGTAGGAGATCTAGTTAGTGTCCACGCTTCGCCTTCCGGAAGCCAAAAAAATATGATTACAAATTTCTAATGAGTACAAGTACTTGCCTACTTAAAATATGATTTTAGTCCCAATAAGTAGAAAATAGTTAATATCTACATATTATTTTTCTACAAGATTTAAAAAAGACATATTTTTAATTTGAAGTTTTAATATGGGTTGGAGTGAAATTAAAAATGCGTATTTGTGTATATTTTATTCACCTAATTACGTAACACAAGCTAATCTGTTTTCATTGGCTTATAAAACTCATTAGGGAGTCTTCTTCGGCCGATAGCGTACGTGTTGTGGTGTAAGTACAAATTATGTCAGTTTTACAATTACTTAATAAAATATATGGTTCAAAAGTAGCAAAAAAGTAAGAAAACACAAGGATCTATCCTCTATACTTATAGATAAACTAGTTATGTGCATGAAGATGTCCTGTCCAAAATTTATTTTTATTTGTGATCTTTTAAAAATCTCTGGAATACGATAGCTACGCCACCCATCAGGTTCAGCTTTAGCAAAGAACCATTTAAATAGTGTCTCATTATTACTCAAAAATTATCAAAATCGATCCTGCCGTTTAGAAGAAGTATTACGAACACACGCACACCAGTTAGTTAAGAAAACTTGCTAGGTTTTTTCAGACATGCAGGTTTCCTCATGATGTTTTTCTTCACCGTAAGGAAATGAAAATATCAAAGGTGCGAGACCCGAGATTTGAACACACTTCACTCTGTTTCCCAAGCGAGCGCGTTACCACTGGGCCACCACTGCCTTATTATATTTTAAAATATTGATGCGATATGGCATTAAAGTGAATGCTACGATACTTAAGTTTAAAAACCTTTCGGTGTATCTAAACAAAGATGTTTCGCTTGCGTTGTAACTTGGGCGAGGATCAAAAATAGCAGGATGTAATCTATATTCTTGTCAAATTTTATCGAAATCTGTTCAGCGTGAAAACGTAACAGACAAAGTTACATTCACATTTATAATATTAGTATAAAAGTATGAATAATTAATATTAGTATTTGCCATTTACGAGAATCTAACCTGCGACTACCATATATTGATTACTAAATGCCATTTGTACATTATATTCCCCTGCCGTTTTCTAACTTTATATGTACAGTTTCGTATAACTTACTAAATGATATGAGCTACTTTGATATATTTAATTATATATTACTGCAAAGTTTCATTAAAATCCGTTTAGTAGTTTTTGCGAGAACGATTAACATACATCCATCCATTAGTAGGAAATCTTATTCTTAAATCGTCGAAATGTCGTAGATATAACGAAAAATAATAATATGTAATTTTTAACTATTAAATAATAATCGATTTATGAGTTTATTTTATTTTCTAGAAATGTACATCGAATCATCTTTAATTTCTTAAAAAAAAAGATTATACACACAAAACAAAACCCCACATTTCTGAAGTCGATGTTAAAACAATGAATAACAAATTTTACAACAACATTCATTTTTAAAGCTGACCTAAATTAACAATTAGCTTATCACTTGGACTACTTGCTGCGTTAATGGAGCAACTCGTTAGCCAGACTTGAAGATTATCAAGAAATCTTTAATATATTTACAACTTGTGTTTATCAATGTAACTTCCTTTTATGGTAAATAAATCTTTGTAGAGACTACTTTGTTTTAGATCCATAATAATCGTATTTATAAGTTAGATTAAGTCAATTTGTCAAGAGATTTGGTAAGTTATTGTTGTTTCTATTTAAGTAAGATAAGCTATTTTTATAAATCTATACATATAATAAAATTGTAACTAAGCCGAATCTGTACATTAAATATTTTTTGGAAAATCTTATTAAAATAGACATTATTTTCGATACAGCGGCCGAATCTATAGTTTTTAGAATTTTTGTCTGTCTGTCTGTCTGTCTGTTACCGTATCACGGAAAAACCACTGAAGGGATTTTGATGAAATTTGATATGATGACAGCTAGTTATCCGGGTCAACATATAGGATACTTTTTACTGCGGGAAAATGTCTCATTTTTGAGAAAAAATATAAAATCTGCATTATAAGAGTATATTAATATGTAAAACCTCAGAATTTGGTTTTTGGTCATCTAAACGCGGGCGGAGCCGCGGGCAATGGTAGTGTCATATAAATTTCGAGGTAAATGTTTGGTTTGTCCATATAAAAATGACCGTTGTAGAACTTAACTTGAAATAAAGCAAAAACCCTTAGTTTTGTTGTTATTGAATGCTCTTCGAAATTTGTTGCAGTGGTACTTGATATGGAGTAAAATCGAAAATAAAATTATTTACATTTTTTATCGTCCAGCCGTCGAAAACAGCTGTTGTACTGGAAAATCGGATTTCATTTTTTTCTATTAGAGACGTGTAAGTGTTAAATAAAAGATTCATACATAAGAATAATATAGTAGGTTGCAATTCTTTTGTATGGACAATGTATATTGTATACGCTTTTACAACAGGATCTCAGAATACGTTTAAGGCGATTAGTACCCTCAAAGAGATATTTTCTAAAGCGTACTTCTCGTTTATGGCGTGATCGAAATGCTTGAAAAAAATATTATTATGTGAATCATCAACTCTTAAACAATATTTTCTTCATACACGTTTCATCCTTGCCACGAGATGCACATACTCGTTTGTATGACTCCGACTGCATAATACCATATTGCATCGTGAACTTGTTTTCATCTTTTCAGTTAGCTTTTATGCAGTCGGGTTTTTATTTTTATAGTACATATATTTATTTTTTTATTCTATTATGTTTCTTCTGTCTTATTCACTCGATTCTTTTAAAGTCGATTTCCTTCATAGACAGAATTCTTGGGATTATAACTATCGATCTCAGTACTTTAAGAGACCTGTGTTAAATTGTTTATAGTAAATAAATACTGAAAAGGTCTTCAAATGTAAAAAAGTTGTTATTATTTATATTTTAACCTAATATTCGCTTAAGTTTTCTTTTATATCAACATATGTATATAAAGCAACTATTCTTAAGCAGAGCTATACCGTCAATAACGAGTCGAGTTACATGAAGGGTGTTATCGGCTCCAGTTTCCAATACGCTGATGTCGTAGTTAGAAAGATTAAGTATTTGACAAAATGATATGTGACTGGAAAAATATATTGTTATCATCTCTCATATCTTGTTATCATCTCTCTTATCTATATATAAATAGACAAAGACAGTTCACTTTCGGTTTCTTTTCCCTCCTACGTTTATCATTCGATTTCAGTTTTTTCTCTTTAGTATTTAGAAGCGGTTTTGATTTATTTTTAAAGCCTTTATTTGCTCATTTTTAGTTTAGACTTAGTAGTAACTTAGTAAGAATAAAGTATTTTCATAATTTTTTTCTTCGAACATTTAAGTTACTTTCATTTCAATTTTTGTATGAAGACTAAAAAATTCGCTTTCATTAGTTACACTAAAATCAGGCTCTAAAATCCAATTCTAACGTATTGAATTTAACAAATAATACCAAATAAGCTCTAATCAAAGCATTTACTTGTAGCCGTTGAAGAGTTCCACTAACTACCTTCTGGCCTCACCATCATATCAGCTCAAAGATACCATTTTACTATCAAAACTTGCAAAGTTTTAAGTCGATATGACAAGTAGAAGTATGTAACAACGTCTTATTAAATCTGTCAACAATTATGTTCTTCGCAATTCATAGTTTTGCCTGATTATCTCGAAAACGGAAAATTCTATGTGAGAGAAAATTTTATGGGACTACCTCAGGACTTACCTTAATTGAATACAGTTTAAGTAGCAAAATCGGTCAAGCCGTTTCCGAGAAATCGGAACATTCATAAAAAACATACATACAGACAGATGAACATAGAACCTCCTCCTTTTTGTAAGTGAATTAAAAAATCATTCACACATGAAAAAATCAGAGGTGTGTGGTTGAACCCACTTCAATTGTTTTTCTAAGCTAGCGCGTTACCACTGGGCTAGCACTGCCCAAAATTATGTTATAACCTATAAAATATAAGTATCCAAAGTAAAATCAAAAGCCGCATCAAACTTACAGCCACTTAATCTTTGGATTCAAGATCCACCGGTTATTGTAAGTTTCAAACTTTGACTGCAACGTCGCCCCGAAGGTTAAGTTCGTTTCGGATGTAGGGTGTATTACCTCAAAAGCCTTTGAAATTCGTATCTGTGTAACTAGAGATAACCACTGGGGTTAATGTAGCACTATTATGTTCTTCATTGAAAGTAGATATTACTAATTCTTATTAAACTATCTATACATATAATAAAATTCTAACCGAGTCGAATCTGTACTTTCAATATTTTTTTGAAAAATTCTGTTGAAATAGTCATTATTATCGATACAGATGCCGAATCTATAGATTTAAGAATTTTTGTCTGTCTGTCTGGGAACGTATCACGAGAAAACCACTGGACAGATTTTGATGAAATTTGGTATGATGATAACTGGTCATCCGGGTCAACATATAGGATACTTTTTGCTACGGGAAAATATTCATCTCTGATAAATCTATAATAAACGTTAAAACGTAACTAGAGACGAACATAGGCGGAGCGAGGGTGAGTCGCTTGTAATAGTATAAGAAGGTTGACATACTTCCTAAAACGTAAAATGATTACTAAATATCGAGGTCGATAGTATTTATGTTTTTAACTTCAAAAATGGCGAACTTCAATAAACTTTCGATGAACATCGATATAAAACTTTATCTATATTCATGATACCGGTGGTAGGACTCTGTCAAGCCTGAGGAGTCTGACTAGATGGGTATCACCCTCTTATCTATTTCCGCCGCCAAGCAACAATGATTACATTGTTGTGTTCGGGTTTGAAGGATAAGGTAGCCAGCGCAATTACAGGCAAGAGGCATATCATCTTATTCCTCACAGTGAGAACGCACCTGCGATTCCGACGAATTGATAACCTCCTATTTGGAAGTCAAGAAAACACATTTAATTCATTTGCCTATTTGGCTAAAAATCTAAAGAAATTAGGTATATTTATTATTACCAATTTCAATTGTACTTTTTTTCCCGGGAATTTTCGAAATTATTTTTCCTCTAAGCCTTATTATGCACTATCATAAACATTTTAACATATGTAAAATATTAACTAAATTGCGTCATCCATTCTTAAGTGATATAGATTAACTGATATTGCTGTAGAAACTCTTGACTTATAAAGTCGATCTTCTTAAAAGACATAACACCTATATTACCGCTTTTACCCTTCGATGCTGGTGGTAAGAGAGAAGTTTTTCACCCAAAGAATCGGTATTACCATTCAACTAGAAAATGCGGCTAACATTCTTGCCTCATTTCCACGCGGACATGTCTTTTACAGTAATAATTAGGTATACATTTGTTGTAAAGTAATTAAGTATATCAATAAAAAATATCTCATATTTGATAAAAAGCTTCACAAAGCTTTTTATGTTTAATGGCAAAAGCTTACAAGCGTTATTTGTTAATCTGTTGTTTTTGTTTTTATGTACGGAGATAACATGTTTATTACGAGATGTAGGGTGGAAAGAATGGAAGAATGAATGATTATTCCGTAACCTCTTTGTATCACACGTAGATGAATGTTTATGAATATGTTACACGTTGTTTTTATCATTCACTCGTATTTTTGAGTAAAGTCGCCAGATTAAGGAGAAAGGCGTCGACGACTTGTATAGAAGCATTTTACAACCAATGTAATTTTACAGTTGTCATAAGAGTGGTAGTTTAATTTAAATATATTAATTTATGAAAACTAGCTTTTGCTTTCGGTTTTGCTTGCGGTTTGTTTATTTATGTATAATATCTATGCTCTGAAGGTGTATAGCGCGATGTTGGTATCTAGTATTATCAAATCTCACTGGCAATTCTAGATATTGGCACATTCCATTATGAAAATTAAAAAAAACCGACTTCCAGGCACTAAAATGTGAAAAAAATAACTAAACGGGGTTTTCATTTAGAACATATACCGAATTAGATATTTTCGAAGTCGGTGCCAGCCGATGTAAAGCAACACAACTAACTACAAACTGAGCCAAACGTGTTGTCAATTGTATTATTTTAAAACCTTAATTGGCTAAAGACCCGCTACAAACGGTACTAGTTATTATTAATAAAAAGCCATATGGCTGAAAATTTATCCCAATCAAATTACATCTCGTATTTTCCGAACAGTAACATAATTTTCTTTCAAGTTTGTTGCCTTTTTCAAGTGATGTCTTTGCTTTTCCGGTAAAAAAGGAGTCACGTCCATTCCCTGAATAGATGTCATGTTTGTGCCAATTTTGGAACTGATTTAGTGTTATTTTTAAAGAAACTTTACATTTATAGCAAACTAAAGCTAATAATTGTGAGAAACTGTTTCTATCTACATACATTTTTTAACAGCGACTCACTCACTTCACTCGGTTTCGTCCCTAGGTGCCTAACAATAAGCTATAAAGTATTAACGACCCTATTTTTCCTCTTGAATTAAAGTTCTTATGATTTCGAACAGTAAGCACATTTTTAACGGAATAAAAAATAGCCTATAGCACTCGGCGGTTCCTTTTAGTTAAGACATTTCAGAATCAAATCAGTGGTTACAGAGATTACGCCGTATAAATTTACAAACACTCATCTTCTATACATATAAAAAATTGTAACTAAGCTGAATCTGTACATTAAATATTTTTTGGAAAATCTTATTGAAATAAACATTATTATCGATACAGAGGCCGAATCTATAGTTTTTAGAATTTTTGTCTGTCTGTCTGTCTGTTACCGCATCACAGAAAACCCACTGGAGGGATTTTGATGACCATATAAAAATGCATACTTATATTATAACTAGCATTGCCCGCGGCTCCGCCCGCGTTCAGATGACCAAAAACCAAATTCTTAGGTTTTACATATTAGTATACTATTACAATGCAGTTTTTGAATTTTTTCTCAGAAATGAGATATTTTCCTGCGGTAAAAATATTCCTATATATTGACTCGGATAACCAGCTATCACCATGCCAAATTTCATTAAAATCTCTCCAGTGGTTTTTCTGTGATGCGGTAACAGACAGACAGACAAAAATTCAAAAAACTATAGATTTCGTCTCTGTATCGATAATAATCACTATTTCAATAAGATTTAATGTACAGATTCGGCTCAGTTACAATTTTATTATATGTTTTTATTATATTTATTTGTAAAATAAATAAAGGTATTAAATAATTTGTAAGGAGAATTCTACGCAGAAGATATTATACTGTACCCGGAACTCGAACCATTCTACTGCTGCAAGGATCTGCAACCGTACATGCTAGATATATACCATCAAGACAGTCAAGTACCATGATCATGTTTATATATAAACTATAAACTAAACTTATAAATATAACTATAAACTAAACTTATAAATCTGTTGGTCGTGTAGAATTTTTTTTATTTTATTTATTAGGAAGCCTACGCTATATACTAAGAATACATTTCTTAACTTAATATAGTTATACATAATAAAGTATTACAAAGTATATCACAGTTACAGGCTAATTTAACATGTAAATAATAATTGTTGAACTAAGAAAAAGGTTGTTGTTCACTTATGTTCAAGAAAAAAAAAAGAAATGAATAACTAACATTTAAATAACAAAATATCTGTGTAAAAAAAGTTCCAACAAAAAATATAACTAAATTTTGACATTACATAAATTAAAAAAAAATAGAGTATAAGGCTGAGATGAGAAGCTGACGAATGGCTTTATTACTTTCAGCAGACATACAGAATTTCGAATATATTTGCTCCCCACATGAATATTTAAACTACATATAAAGTTATCACCTGTTTTGAATATACAGTTTTATTACTCTTCTAGAAAAAATATTGAATATTTTTTTTCTACGCGCATAAAATTCTCGTGGAGTTGGAATTTTTATTGACGTATAAAAGAGACCTCAGTGTGCAATTCACTGAATAAATGAGACGAACACGCCAGCAGATGACGTCCCGGTTAGTTAAAAATCTCCATTGGATTATACATACTTTGCATAGAACTAGCTTTGCTTTCTATCTGTCTGAGAGTAATTTTAACTATGTAATAAGCTTCACCCGCAGTTCGGTCTGCGTATTTAATGTAACCTATACTAATTTTATAAAGAGGCAGACTTTGTTTGTTTATTTGTTTGTTTGTTTGTTTGTTTGTTTGTTTGTTTGTTTGTTTGTTTGAACTTACTAATGTCAAGAACTACTAATCCGATTTGATTAGATAGCCCGTTTATTGAGGAAGGTTATGAGCTATATATAATATAATAAACGCATTTGCAAAAATCTAAATAAAACAAATTAAGATAGACTTAATTAATATCAAACAATAGTAAATAATATTTATTTTATTTTGTTGCATCAAATACCTTTTAAAACAGTTAATACTAAAAATAGTCGAATAAATCAAAAGTGCCCGTTTTTTTTGCAAAGGAGTGTATATAGTCTATTTATTCCATATAAAGCGTAAATCGTTAAATGTACCTAAGGATGAACTTAAGCGAACCGATGATGAGTCGCTAGTATCTTATAATATTAAATTAGCAATTTTTGTATATATGCTTATAAATTTATTTCGTGTATCTCATAAACGGCTCTAACGATTTGTATTTAGATAAGGTTTTGCTTTATAAGTATAAATTTTTATATAGGTGTAGGTATATATATAGGTGTCTTTTCAAAGAAAAATAATTTTAATTTACAAAAAATACGACAAAAAAACGCCGAGCGAAACTAGGTCGCCCATCTGCTTATGAGTATGTATAATAATAATATAATAACCATCATATTCATCTTAATTTGTATGTATGTCTTCACATAATAATATAATAAACTAATGTTTGCAATAGAGTCATCGGTCGTGTAACTTCGCTTTTATATAACAATCGCTTCGCTCGTGCATCTCTAGTACCTCACAGTAATCTGTGTACTGAACTGAATTTCATCCAAATCTGTCCAGCTATTTCATCGTCAAGGAGTAACAAACTTACATACAAATTTTCGTTTTTACAATAATAGTATTCCGATCAATTTAATTTCTTCTTTTGTGTAATATTGTTAATTTTCTTTTAGATATTTTTTTTAATAGTTATGATTTAAATCATTTTCTAGCAAATTCCAACATAATTTTTAAAGAAACTGCTGATTGCAATAGAAAATATTCTTTCAACGTTGTTCTTGCTTCGCCTGTGTGGAATAAGTAATTTACAGCGCACTCGGATAGAAGCTTATTGACTGGGGAAATAAATTAAATTGTATACTAATTTATAGCAAAGTAAAAAATATATTGCTCTGAGAACAAACTTTCTGAACGCAGTTTCTCTTAACACACGTTCGTTTAAAAAATAAAGTCCACCAAGTCGATTTTAATAGCTTACCTAATTAACTCTTGTAAGTATGTAGTTATTAGTTTTTTTTTCTCTCCTATTGTTACTTTTTTCTTTTTCTCCTTTTGCTACTTTTTTCTCAAAAGAATATTAAATGTAAATACACACATACACACACGCACGCACGCACGCACACACACACGCATTCATACATACACACGCACACACGCACGCCTACACGCACACTAACATTTATTACAGTATTATAATTTCAGCCTCAATATCACGCAAATAAACAATATGGTAACTCACTTTAAAATCAAAGACAAACATCTACATTTTATGTATAAGTATAGATGTAGCTTTCATTAATTGTATTATTTGATATTTCAAAATATCTTTGTTCTTGACTGTCAAGTACACTCTGTTACTTGTAAGAACAGTTCAAGTCTTGTTTTAAGGAAATATACGCATTGTTCTTAGACGTACATAATTACGTAATATAATTACGTATATTCTGTAGCAAGGCCTTTAGAATTATAAGATGCAAATTCAATCCATACAAATATATTATTACGTTAAAACCTCCAGGTAAATTTCTAAGAAATTAATTAAATTTCTAAGAAATCTATTGTTAACTTTAACGCCGGCGTGTCCGCGGTCGTGGAGGGATTTAGCTGTTACTTTAGCCTAAGATCATTTGTACGTGTTTTATACACAGATTTTTTAGTTGTTACAGACAGCCTACCCACATATAACAAAATGAATTCAAAAAATTAAAAATTGCATTAAAGTAGCTTACAATATTTTTTAACTTTAAACATTTTTATAATTTTAATTAGTTTTATAATATGTCTCATTATATAAATAACACGTGACGGTTATGACACGTTCAATGATTACGAAATATTTTGTGAAATGAAAATTAATTAATAAATGCTTCCCAAGATGGTGAAATTAAAATTTCACGCACAGTTCCGATCACTATTTAATTAATAAAATTTTCGACCTCAAAAATATATAGAGCATACTACGATAACTCTACAAGTAAATATCGACTTTATTTCTAAATTTTGTAATGAGTCAATCAATGAGAATTATGTGTTAAAAGATTACTATCATTGCATTGTAGAATTTAGCTTTACATTCATAAGTATATAATAATAATGTATGTATGTATAAGCACGTTTCACCCCTAATATAGGGTTTTGTGGCAAAAAAGCAAAATCGGTACCCGTATAATTTTGTCAAGTTAACTGGCCGTTTGTCTATCACAGTTAATTGCTTACATATTATATTGCTGAAACTTTTTAACAAACACTAAAAACTAGCAAAGAGTAGTTAATATACGGAACAGGTCTGACAATTAAACTCTCACTTGACCATTGGCATGTTACTGGTAAACTTTTGCATTCTTACTATTGCTGACTGAAAAAGGAGAATGTAATAAACAGTAATAAACAATGTTGGTAAGAAAATTATTACTTTTCTATACTAGTTATAACAAGTGATTTCCGAATAAATAGATATACGACTGGTTTTAATAATCTAGCTTTATGATATTGAGTTTGTTCAAAAGCTTCTTTATATTAAACGGTTCTTAAAGATAAAGATTTGGAAAGGTCAAGTCCTTTCTATGCGAAGTATATTATTTTATTTTCGTAAATTGTTCTTGATGGATTTATGAAGCAATCATGACTTTGTAAAGTTAGAATTGCTTTAAAATACAAATTAATTCTACCTAGCTCTATTTGCGTCTGTCTTAAGTAGTAATCAATTTTAATAGGTTTTTTTTTAAATATGGGACATTAACACACACACAGCACCATCTAGTTCCATGGTAAGCCACGAGGCTTGTGTTATGGATACCACATAGTTGATACAATACACTTATATAACTTTAAATACATTTAATGGTAATTCAAACACAATCTGCCTTTGATTTGCAAAGGTACCCCAAAGATGTTGCTTCGAAATAAAAAAATAATCTTCTTCTTCTTCTAAATTGTCGACACGTTTGGCTCAGTTTGTAGTGACTTACTATGCCAGCGGTCACAGGTTCGAGTCCCGCTGGGGGAATTCATTTGTATGATGAGCGCGAATATTTGTACTTGAGTCATGGGTGTTTATATTTATAATATGTATGTATTTATAGTTATAAGTATATTATGTGTAGTGTGTCAACTATCTGGTATCCATAACACAAGCCTCGTAGCTTACCATGGAACTAGATGGTGCTGTGTGTTAATGTCCCAACATATTTATTCATTTATAAAGTTTAATTTACATAGATACATAATACGTTAACTTTGTCTTTAAAATAGAGGAATAAACTCTACTGTAAAATACAACAAGTATTGGTCGTTTGAACAAATCAGCACTAAGGCAACGAAATAATGCTTAATTTACATAAAAATATAAAGTTTTAAAGAATATATTATCTAGATAAAAGCGATCCTACGTAGAATCGTTGGTAACTGTCGTGGGTCCCTTGACAGGTAGTCGCGTCGCAATTTGTTGCTAAGCATTTTGACAGACACATAGGTTTTTATTCGAAAAATAGTATAATGAAGCTAAATAATTTTATCTTATGTATGTATTTTAGGAATATAAAATAATAATTTTCTAATATAATCTAAGTTGTATTCAGCCCTTTTTAACGTCCCACTCCTAGGCATGGGCCTCCCTTCAGTACGAGGGGAACCAGGCCATAGTCCACCACGCTGGCCAAGTGCGGCTTGGCGCACTTCACATCTCCTTTGAAAACTTGCTAGGTTCTCTCAAAATGCAGGTTTCCTCACCATATTTTCCTTCACCGTTAAGACAAGTGGTAATAATATTGGAAACGATTCGTAGATGAAAATATCAGAGGTGCGAGACCCGGGATTTGAACCCGCTTCGCTCGGTTTACCAAGCGAGCGCGTTACCACTGGGCTACCACTTCCTATTATTGCCTATTATTGAAAAATGTAAATTTGGGAAACTTTCAGTGTGTAATGGGAGCCAAACGTACAACTTTGAAAAATTTTATCTGTTTATTTTATTGTACATACGTCTAAAATTGTCTGACGAATCAATGAATACAGCTAGAAAATTATAAAAATAACTAAATCTTATATCAATCAGTCAAATTAAAATAAATAACGTGTTAAAAACTAAATAACACTCTTTTGTGGAATTGGAATGTTTCGGAGCCGTTAAGACAGATCATATGAGCCCAAAATCTAGGGGATTACTCTCTGCCTCTGAAGAGTTCTACTATTCACCTCCTGGCTGCATCTTCAGATCAGCTCCAAGATACCAAATTATAGCAATATCATCAAACTGCACATACATACGAATTGACTTCTAAGATCTTATTACAATGTTTTTAGTTACTTAGTCACAAATGAAGCTAATAAAAGCATGTTAAAAATAAATAAATATATATTTTCCTGAATAAACATGCGTATTACTAAGCTTCACCAATCATCTAAGTTATGTATACGTGTTAAGTTTTTGGCGAAGTGCCCTCAAAGTATGAAAGGTGGCACGTGGGACGTGTCGATTATGTCGATAATTTGTGATTTCTTAGCCTGAATATAAAAACAGTAAGCTGTACATTTATATACGTACTAACATTGCCCGCGGCTCCGCCCGCGTTTAGGTGACCAACAACCAAATTCTTAGGTTTTACATATTAGTACACTCTTACATTACAGTTCTTGTATTTTTTCTCAGAAATGAGATATTTTCCCGCGGTAAAAAATATCCTATATGTTGACCCGGATAACTAGCTATCACCATACCAAATTTCATCAAAATCCCTCCAGTGGTTTTTCTGTGATGCGGTAACAGACAGACAGACAAAAATTCTAAAAACTATGGATTCGGACTCTGTATCGATAATAATGACTATTTCAATAAGATTTTCCGAAAAATATTTAATATACAGATTTGATTCAGTTACAATTTTATTATATGTATAGATAAACATATGTCTATACATATTTACACGTACATATTCGTGCCAATAACTAGCTATTGGAACCTACCGTTTCAATCAATCACCGTTTACGCTATTTTCAAAATGTCTCCATACTGATGAAAAGTGGAACATTAGGTATGATATATATAATGTAGATAATATGGGAGAGAAGAATTTATAAAGTTAATGTTTTCGTATGATTTTGTGCTTTTTCTAAGTTTTTTTTATGAAACTGTTAAATTAATATTAATATATAAACCGTTATACCGAAGATTGTGTAAAGCCACTTTACTTTTCTGCAAAATTCTTGTTTTAAATCTACAATGTTACAAAAATTTAAACTCATAGGTATAGTACTTAGAACCCAAGTATAAAAATATTTTACATAAAGTAAATTATATTCTTTGTGATTCAATTTTATCATAAATGGGTTTGATAATGCCAAAAGCTTTTACCTAAAAATTGAGCATAAAATATAATCGTTTTATGGAACTCGTTTTACCGTATCACACCGTTAAAGTTTCTAAATGATCCACAGAATGCCTGCGTTTCTAAACTTCCTTATTGTAATAAATAGTTTACAATGAAGACTTTAGGCCAACTTTGGCATAGTTGTGCTAGCTGAAAATATGTCGTAAGATGTCATGGGTTCCAACCTCGCTTATAGATATTAGCCATATGCAGACCGATTTTTGGTCGTGGTGGCCAATCTCACTAAGAATAGTCCACAGTCCAGAAAGTAATATATTATATACCTACGCAAGTATATATGATTTTTTTTTTGCATTCTTTCACTTTAAGAGTCTGATGATGAGACGAGGACACGACCAGTGCGATTTCCTAGGGACGGCTTTACGTGCTCTTTGAGGCACAAGGGTGTAACACCAGCAACATCTCAACTCCGAGCGCTATAGGGACAGAAATTTGACATAATTGGTATAAAACCATTCGTTGAGTAGAGGTTCTTTAGTGATACATTTGTTGCGCCAACTATAGCTAATAATTTCTTCGATAGAAAACTCTTATAATATATGTAATATATATATATATATAACATTGTTCCTAATAGTATAAACCGTACTTTGTCCCACGTAGTATTCAAGTCATGAATCTGTGGATCAGCCGTTCAAGTTAAGCAATGAAGTTTAGTCCGACGAATCAGTTGACAGAACGAGTACGTAGATAGGTTACTTTGAAGGTAACTGGTTCGATATTTCCTGGCGTTACTCTTCATCTCTGTGTATTCAGCCCTTTTTACGTCCCACTGCTGGGCGTGGGCCTCCCTTCAATACGAGGGGGATCAGGCCATAGTCCACCACGCTGGCCAAGTGCGGGTTGGCGGACTTCACATGTCTTTCGAAAACTTGCTAGGTTATCTCAGACATGCAGGTTTCCTCACGATGTTTTCCTTCACCGTAAGACAAGTGGTAATCATGTTGGAAATGATTCGCACATGAAAATATCAGAGGAGCGAGACCCAGGATTTGAACTCGCTTCACTCGGTTTCCCAAGTGAGCGCGTTACCACTGGGCTACCACTGCCTAGTGTGCATCTCTGTGTATTTTGGTATTATTAGTTTATAAGTCTAGTTTATAAGTTTATTATTCTTTAATATATATTATATATCTTTAATATAATAAGTTCATAAAAAATAAAAATAGCATGTCCTTAGATGTAAATCGATATTTTATATTTTATGCACGGAAAGGATTCCGCGAGATATGAGATGACCTTTCTGATTAGACCCTTTATTGGAAAAATATTATGTAAGTTAAGGAAAGGGGTCAAATATATTTACCGGAAATCACCATAAATATCACGGTTTTTATAATAAAACTAGCGACTCACCCTCGCTTCGCTTGGGTTCGTCCCTAGCTTGATTCCCCATGCAAACTTTCATCCCTATTTTCACATCCTTAAGGGATGATTTCCAGGATAAAAAGTATTCTATGTCCTTCCCAGGGTCTCAAACTATCTTTTTACCAAATTTCATCTAAATCGGTTCAGTAGATCCAGAGATTACTCCCTACAACGTTACAAACTCACAAACTCACAAACTTTACCTCTTTATAATATTAGTATAGACTAGCATTACCAGCGGCTTCGCCCGCGTTAAAACATCCGATATCATACGTCATACATCAGTTTTACAATAATGTATGGAAGTATTCCCGATTTATTAACATTAATTATGATTTCTCCGCTCTCTTGAGTAGTGTGTAGTAGCATGGTGATATATACAGGAAGCCACGCTTACTCATTTAAACTTGGCTAGATGCTAGAACATTAAAGTTTAGAAGGTGCAAGAACAATATTTTTATTTTTGTAAAATTTAAGATATTTTTTTTTCTTACAGATGTTGTTGTTATGTTGTAAATAGTATATTCCCAAAAGGTTTTTAGTAAATTAAAAATGATCCTGTTTAGCCTATAGCCTTCCTCGCCTCAATAAACGAGCTATCTAATACAAAAAAAATGTTTCAAATTGGATTAAAGTTCCTGTGATTAGCGCATTTAAACAAACAAACTGTCTATTTATAATATTAGTAAAGATATAGATTATATACGTTCTAGCTATAAATATTTACAGATGTACTTGTGTTGTTGTTGAAGTATCATTTTAACAGGAAACAGCGTTTACCTTTGTTCTCATTATTAATAACCTATTAAAGCTTTGATCTTCGTTGTGGATATGAGATGCCGTCACAAGCTTTCAAGTACTTTGATGTCATAATTGCGGTGCCTTTTATCTATGTTTAGCTTATACGAGACTTAAAAAGATTATAAAGTCATATTATCTGTAGAGTTACTTTTACACATCAAATATCTTATTTTTTGTATTAAGAATAAACACACAGCACCATCTAGTTCCATGGTAAGCTACGAGGCTTATGTTATGGATACCAGATAGTTGATACATTACACATATATAACTTTTAAATACATACATTTTATAAATATAAATACCCAGTTATGGGTATATATGGTTAATACAAACATTCGTGCTCATCACATAAATGAATGGCCCAGCGAGATTCGAACCCGCGACCGCTGGCACAGTAGGGTCACTACAAACTGAGCCAAATGTTATGTGGGATATGAACCCGCTTCACTCAGTTTTCCCAAGTAAGTGCGTCACTGGGCTACCACTGCCTATGTGATAGTAGTGAAAGCTTAATAACACTCAATAATAAAAAAAAAGATTCCGACGAATTGAGAACCTCCTCCTCCTTTTTGGAAGTCGGTTAAAAAAGATTAATAAATATTATACTTTTGAATTAGAAATCGTATCATAATATTGAAGGGTATCTCTTAGGATTTATTACTGTTACTAGATTAGGTTTTGTGTGACTGACGGATATTACATATTTTTATTACTACTAAAACTACGGCTAGTATTTTAATGGCATTTTCTGAAGAAAACCAATAGTGTGGTTGCTCAAAGGTTAAAGTAATAATTTCTAGTTCAATGATATTTGCCTATAAAAAATCAATTTTTGTATCACTCTGTAAAATAATGTTAATTTTCATGTTTTTGGTAATTTTTTAACCAAACATAATTTTATTTATTATTATTGTTTCCACACTTAAACTTGCATCCCCATTCGCACCCCCTTAAGGGATGGTTTCCTGGATAAAAACTATTTCACTCACTCACTTTTCATATCATGAGATTCAAAAATAATCTTATTTTAGTAAAATATTTTTTCTTTTATTTTCTTCTATATGTAAAGCTTGTCCAGACAATAACAATCACAAAAAAAAACTATTTGGTGCAGTCGATCGGAAGTTATGCGCGTACCTACATACATTTCGGTGATTCATTTTTATTTATATAGATAATATAGGATATTTTTTTTATTAATATAGATAAGTTAGATATATTTTTATTTATATAGATAGATAATATAGAATATTTTCCACTTTTTACAGATAAGATATTCAATGTTCAATACATAATATGGCTTATATACAACAACTTCTACTCAAGCATTCAATATCTTATGTCAAAGACTCTCGACATTTCATCGATATCGTGCAATTTATTAAGCTCCAAGGAGACGATATAATGATCAATTTCGATGTTGAAACACTTTTCACAAATGTGCCAGACAAGTTGCATGGCAGTTATTAAAGAAAATTACATTCTGATCGAATGTATTTAATTAGTACACCATTATTTGCTGTCGAAAGTTATTTTTTTTAACAACTATCCTTGTCTCTTGATATTGCTTCTTTTGTATTTATAATATTACTAGCGACTCACACTCACTTCGCTCGGGTTCATCCGTAGGTTGATTTCCCATACAAACTTTCATCCTCATTTTGATTCTTTAAGGGATGATTTCCAGATTAAAACATATTTTATGTCCTTCTAAGGGTCTCAAACTATCTTCGTACCAAATTTCATCTAAATCTGTCCCGTAGTTATTGAGTTTATTCGTTACAAACATATAAAAATACAAATCTTTCTTTTATTAGTGTAGATTTACCGGTAGGTACCTTTCAGCTTGAAGATGAAACTCAGTACTCAGATAGACTATGTCCTGGAGTTACACATAGGCTACTATTAGCGATCTAGGTATACAAATTGAATCTAAAGTGTATTTTATATTTAAACAAAATAAAATAATAGATTTTATAGGCGCAGGAGAGTTTCTGTGCAAAAATAGAAAAATAACCTCAGCCTACTGAGAAAAAAATTTAGTTTTTCAGATCTCAACCTATCGAGTTTTAAAGATATGTATGTGTAAAAAAAGAAAAGCGCCATAACCTACGGAACTATTTTTTTATAAGTTCTAAACTGAATGGTCTTGTGTGTTCGGAACATAATATTTTAACTTTTTAATTTTTTTATTCTTTACTAAATAAAATGTCATAAACATTTTAAAATGTGCCTAATGTTAAAAATAGATATTATTATTTATGATTACTCTTAAAAGTCGTAAAATAAATTAACCAGTATTTTAGAAAATATCATTATTTCTTTGCGATCCAAACTGATTGAAGGAAATGAGTAAAGGCTGTGATAGTTTTCGAGAGTGTGTGTAAGTGTGTGAGAAGTGAATACCATTTATAATACCGTTTATAACTTGGTTGGTTTTATAAAAAGAACTAGGGACTATCTACTGCGGGAAAATATCTCATCTCTGAGAAATCTATACTAACCGTTAAAACGTATATAGGGACGAACCCGAGTGAAGCGAGAGTGAGTCGTTAGTATTTATTTAAGATACATTTACAGTTATATGTCGACACACACAGAAACACTTCAAACTTTATTTATACATATAACAGTTTATTACTAAAATGTTTGAAACAGTTTCTTTTTAGTTTTATCAAGGCAATATGATGGTAATTTTAGGGCGGAATTTACTCATGCGAATTATAGTTGCCAGACTTCGGATGGCCGACACGCCCGAAAAAGCCGAAAAAGAGACACGCCCTTGAAATAAAATAATAAAAATAAAATCTGTATTGGAACATGAAGGAACATTTACAGCTTAAGCTTAATTTACGATAGTGACTACTGTCTTTAATAAAATCTGTGTTGGTACTTTAGTAAAAGCCGCTAACGCCCACCACCCAGCCCAGAAATTACATAATATTTTAGTTCCAAAATTTTTTTCAATTACAACTAGTATACATAACATTTAGTTATACTTTTGAGTGCGTCTATGTGTAAGTTTTTTTATGTTTAACATTGCGTGTTTGTGTATGTTTGTGTGTGTTTGCGTGCGTGTGTGTATGTGTGTGTGTGTGAGAGAGAGAGAGAGAGAGAGATTTAGAGTGTAAGCATGTAATAAAATTTTGTAAAAAAGAACCTGAGAAATTCTTGTTCTGAAGTATCTGCAGTCATACAACCAAACCGACGAAGCGATTATCTATAAAAAAAATATAGAGACTTTGAATGAACACTCGTCTATCAAATTTCAAACAATGAGCACGTCTAATTAAACACGAAAGGTGCATACACTTTACCAATTACGAGAGCATGTCTCTTTTGCAAGGCAATAATGACGTACATCCTATACACATATTCATGTATTTTATATGCACAAACAATAGTATGCCTTATTGTAAAAGCGTAAGTGCTAAATTTCTTTGATAATTTTAAGTAAATATTGTCAGCATGCAGTATGCCACAGGTATTTTGGTCAGCTATTTGAGATGTGCAAAGCATTAATCAATTAAGTTTACTCTATAATATAGTGTTTATTAGGCAATTTATTAAGGCAATAACCACACTATGTGAAAGTTGAATGGCTGAAGTTCAGTAAAAATCTGATTATTATGAGCACAAGCAAAAAATATGTAGTAATTGAACCAAAAAAAATGTATTTGAAGGGTAGTTGGATAAACTCAATTTTTAAAACCAATTCTGTCGATAATAATTAAATAATTATTTTTATTAGGAATATGAAGTCGATGATGGAAAAATAGCTCAGTTGGTCAGAATACTTATTTTAAAGGCTACAATTTGATGGGTATTTTTTCATGTACATCCCATGAAATGAACTAACAAATAAAATTAACAGTCATCTAAATTAATAATCTTCTTCTTCCTGCCCTTGTCCCAATTTTTATTTGGGGTCGGCGCAATATGTTTTATTCTTCCATTCTACTCTATTATTCGTCATTTCACTGCTTACTCCCTTTCTAATCATATCTTCTTCTACACAGTCCATCCATCTTTTCTTTGGTCGTCCTCTTCTCTTGTCCCCGTTAACTTCCATACACAAAACTCTTTTCACCACACTTTGCTCTTCCCTCCGCATCACATGTCCATACCACGATAACCTATTGCTTCTCAACTTTTCATCCACTGGCGCAACTTTCAGGCTCCCTCTAATGTATTCATTCCTCACCTTATCCATTCTAGTCACACCACACATCCATCTCAACATTCGCATTTCAGCTACATGTATGCGTCTTTCATCCGTTCTCTTTGTGGGCCAACTTTCAGATCCGTATAGGACGGCAGGTCTGATGATCGTCTTATATATTTGTCCCTTTAATTTCATAGGGAACTTGGGGTCGCAAATTGCTCCCGTTACCTGCCGCCACTTCATCCACCCTGCATTGATTCGATGCTGTACAGTCCGGTTTATTTCGCCATCGCTTTGAAAGAGGGAGCCAAGGTACTTGAAGTCGGAGCAGACTGTTATCGCTCTTTTATCCAGAGAAATGGTTTGAGGACTGGAGAGACCGCCAAAATCGCAGAACATATATTCAGTTTTGGTTCTGCTGATTTTTAAGCCAACATTCTCCAGTCTTTGTTGCCATTTTTCCAATCTGCTCTGGACCTCGCACCCGTCTTCTCCGACCAATACAATGTCGTCTGCAAATAGCATACACCAAGGTGCCTCCCCCTGTATGTCCGATGTCAGAGCATCCATTACCAACAGGAAGAGGTATGGACTTAGAGCCGATCCCTGGTGCAAGCCTACAGAGACACTGAATTTTTCGGTGTTCCCAGCGATCGATCTTACATGAGTGCTAGACTCTCTGTACATAGCACGAATCAATTCCACGTACTTAGCAGGCACTCCTTCTACTTTCAAAGCCCACCACAAAACCTCTCGGGGAACCCTATCATACGCCTTTTCTAGATCAACAAACACCATATGCAAGTTTTTGTGCGCACGTCTGTACTTCTCAGATATTTGGCGCATTGCAAATATGGCGTCTGTTGCCCCGCGTCCTGGCATAAACCCAAATTGGTTTTGTGTTATCACACTCTCCTCTCCCACCCTTCTCTCAATTACTTTCTCCCAAACTTTCATACTATGAGACATGAGCTTTATTCCCCGATAGTTGTTGCATTCCTGTACATCTCCTTTATTTTTAAAGATGGGCACGAGAGAACTGAGACACCATTCCTCGGGGATTACTTCTTCATGCAACAACTTATTGAAAAATAAAGTCAGCCACTGATATCCGTCCTCTTTCAATAACTTCCAAACTTCAACTGGTATACCATCGGGTCCAACTGCTTTACCATTTTTCATACTTCGTACTGCCATTCTAACTTCGTTCCAACTAATCTCATTCACTAATCCAATATTAACTTGCACATCGCTTAACACTCCGCTCCAATCATTCTCCTCATTCATAAGTTTTTCGAAATATGTCTTCCATCTATCTTTTATATCTTCATTTTTTATCAACACCCTCCCCTCCTCATCTTTCATACATCTTACATGCTTGAGGTCTTTTGCCTTCTCTTCCCTGCTCTTTGCAATGCGGTATATTTCTTTTTACCCTCTTGGTTCTTGCAGATGGCTGTACATACTGTTTTGAGCTTGAGCTCTGGCTACTGCTACCGCTTTTTTTGCCTTCTTCTTCAACTCTTTGTATTCACACTTTTTAACTTCCTTAATTCTTTCACTCCCATTTTCATTTTTCCATGTTTTAAATGCCTCCTTCTTTTCTTTCAGAGCTCTCTGTACCTCTTCACTCCACCACCAAGTATCTCTATCAATAGTACCCTTCCCTTTCGTTTCTCCAAACACTTCTCGCGCTATCTCTCTTATATAATTTGCCATTTCATTCCAACATTCATCCACTGACTTATCTTGCATTCCATTCATTTCTATCATTTTTTCCACTACTTTTTCCCTGAATGTACTTGCATACTGTTCTTTCTCTAACATTCGCCACCTGGTCCTTGGAGGAGGGCAGTTCTTCCCGCTCTTACCCACAACTTTTATTTTGACCTCCATTATGAGTAACCTATGTTGCGTCACTAAGGGTTCCCCGGGTACTACCTTGCAGTTTTTGACACAGGCCAACTTATTTCTTCTGAGAAGAAAGTAGTCGATTTGTGTCGCACGGTTTCCACTCTTATATGTGATAAGATGTTCGTCACACTTTTGAAACCAGGTGTTAACTACCGCTAGATCGAACGAAGAGGAAAACTGGAGTAGGGCTTCACCATCAATATTTCTATTTCCAAAACCCCGTCCTCCATGCACTCTTTCATAATCCTCATTCCCTGTTCCGACATGTCCATTGAAATCTCCCCCTATCAGAATTTCCTCATTTCCAGGAATATCCATCATAACCGTATCAAAATCTTGCCAAAAATTTCTTTTCATTTCATCTTTGCATCCAGCTTGGGGCGCATACACACTAATAACATTCATAATCATGCTCTCCCATACTAATTTCACAACAATAATTCTATCATTTACTCTCTTTACATCCGTGACACACTCTTTTAGAACACTATCCAGCACTACTCCCACTCCATTTCTCTTCCCATCACTCCCAGAGTAATAAAACTTGTATCCCTCTCCTATCTCTCTAGCTTTCGTACCCTTCCATTTTGTTTCTTGTAAGCATGCCACATTTATCCTTCGTCTTTTCAAAACATCCGCTAATTCTCTCGCTCTTCCAGTCATAGTCCCAATATTCCAACTTGTATACCTCAGCCTTATCTCTCGGGCTTGCTTCTTACGTTGCACCCGCCCTGAGTGGTGCAACAACCCTTGTCCACTTGTTCGCGTAGCCGGGTGCTGCTGCCGCGCGTCGCCTAAGGGGTACGCCCTAACTCTGTCGTACTCACTTTTTATACTACTCATATTGCTTTAAGGTTTTGGCTGTTTTTTTTTATAGCCGGCCGCCTGCCTGACGCCAACCCTCCTCGGGAATATTATCGTTAAAAGACGGGAAAAGGGAACATGGTATATTTGGATAGGAAAGAAAAAAGAGATGGGTAAGGGAAGAAAGCTAAGGTAAGGGGATACCGCAGGTCTCGGGTGGGGAACGGGACTGAGACTGCAGTAGCTTGAAGAGGCCGAGATCGCGTACACGAATGTACGGATATCCTGTGGTTGGATGAGGCCACTAGGACAAGTACACCGACTGGCCTAACAGCTAACATACTTGTTTGCTGATATGAAATACCTTAGTCGCCTTTTACGACACCTCGGTGAGAAAGAGGTAGGTGCTATTCTACTCTGCCGGCCACCTCACGGCAAAGTCATCTAAATTAATAATGGTGAATAAAAACCCAATTAAAGGATGCTACCGGTGCAAAACAAACCCATATTCACAATCCAATCGTTGATTTTTTAAAAAACCGCTCGTCCAATTTCGATAATCGTTTGAAACAAAAAAAAGTTTTCCAAATCGGTTCAGGCGTCTTTGAGTAATCGGTGAACTAACATAAAAAAAAGATTCCGACGAATTGAGAACCTCCTCCTTTTTGGAAGTCGGTTAAAAAGAAATAGAATTATTTAAGAGTATTATAAATAGTTTCATTGTCATATATTAATCATATAATTATGCCTTCATACCATGAAAATATTAGGTAAGCCTTTTGTTGTGGAACACCAAATAAGACTTGTCGCTGGAAACCTTTACGATACCATTACAAATCGGATCAATCCTGAGTGAAGGGTGGCAATGATTTTAAAATAGTAAAAATGTTCCTTTAAATAAAAATTAAATGAATTAAATTAAATAATAAATAATACTTTCTTAGGTTTACGCCAATATTTGACATCCATACTTTAATATTATAAATATGAAAGTATGTTTGTTTGTTTATCCTTCTTTCACGTCGAAGCAGAGTGACGAATTGGCGTGATTATTTGTGTGGAGATAGTTGGAGGGCTAGAGGGTGACATAGACTACTTTTTACCGCGGTGGATTCTCATTCCCACGGGAAAATACAAAACGTTATAATACAACCCACAACAACTCATCATACCTTTGTATAAATTATAATATATTGTATTTCTATTCCATACTAACCGTTAAATAAAACTATCTTTTCGGATTCTTTTCGCAAATTTATTTTAATTTTTGGTTTCCGACGTTTCAAATGCTTTACAATCATGGTCACGGGAGATACTTTCCCGTGACTAAAATCAATAATTTAATACGATAAATAATTTACAGTTCTTGTTAGTAATTAAATACATACATACATACCTATGTATTTCTTATCTTACAATAATATAAAGATATAAAGCGAGGCGGTGAATATTCCCTGAAGTCCTAATTCTACACAAACAGTAAAGGCTCTGCGACTAATAGGAGGTTAAACCATGCGAGTTGAGTATTAAGTAAAAGCTATTTGGTAATAATAGCGTCATTGTGCATTGTAACAAAAAATAAACGTGTGCGCAAAATTTCAACTTAGTCTGTTCTTTTCGCATGATATTTTAAAGCTATGAACAAGATAAGGCAAATAATAAATTTTGTAATATTGACACAGTACATACAGCAGCTTAAAAGTGAGAAGAATATGTATTATTTTAGAATTTTAAGCATTTTATGTTTTGAATGTATTTACATTTTTTAAGTGTCTGACCAGAAGCATTCTAAAAACTGTTTTTTGACCTTATTATTCTTACTTGACATGATTTTAATGAAACTCACGAAGATTAGAAAAAAATACATGAAATTTTGCGTCTTGTCAAATTACATTTTTTTTGAAAACTAATGCAACTAGTAGGATGTACAGTGAAATTTTAAAATTTAGTCTCGCTACGACGAAATAACAGGTTAAGCTTTTTAATATTCACACAATATTTTCCCCTGGCACACGCGTCGCATATTTTATGATGCTTCAAATATCACGACTCACTGACTGCTCAACGTACAAATATAAAACTCGAGTAAAATCCCCTCTTATTAAAGTTACCTTTAAAACTACTAGCTGTCGAATAGTTTGTTTTAATTATCAACGCGTTCGATACTTCCTGTTTATTTCATAAATATAGGTAATCTAAACAGAGTATAGTTAAGAAATGGAGAAGTTATATATTATACATTTTTGTAGCAATATTTTTCAAGTAATTTTAACAATATTTTTGAATTTGCACTAAAATAATAAGTAAGACATTTTGTCTCTATTTGTTTTTATAAATATATATTTATATATAGTATACAACCAAACAAATAAATAAATATATAGGTAGGGTTGGTCAAACTTTTACAGATTTACTTTTTTATTATTTTTTGTTTGTCTCTGCTTTTGGTTGATTTCTATTTTTAATTCACTTTTAGATCTATTAAGTATTTAAGAAATATTAATTATGTAAAATCGCTGATAGACCCAATAAATAAATAAATAAATAACATATTTGAGATGTACATTGTACGTATAATACTATTATGTATACTATAATACCTGAGTATAAAAGTATTATAAATATCATTTTTTTAATATGTGAATTTTATTGTGTCTTTATCAGGCTATAACACATCGGAGTGAAACTAAGAAAGGGAAATCTAACATCCTAGATAAAAATGTGGGATATTTTTATCGATATATTCTACGCGAGCAGAGCCGCGTACAAGAACTAGTACCATAAAATTGTAGGTGATTTTATTTATATAATAACTATACGAGCGAGCGTACGAAACTTAATATGAAAGAAGTACAACGCCTCTATCGACATTCTAACGAGCTCACATTAACGCTAGCGACAATAGTATTCTAACGTAACTATATATGCTATAGAGTAAAACTTAAAAGGCATTGTTTTCTAAAGCACATTATTTACACATAGTTTGCGGGACACGACTGGATAGTTGTTTACTTCTACTGTTTGTCAACGTTGTAGGGAAATTCTCTGTAGTACAAAAACAAACTTAATGTGAATCTGAAGTTACAAAAGTTACGATACAAAGTTCTAAGCACAGTAAAGAGCTCATGTGTTTAAATTGACTTTTGTCTATTTTAGTTTAGTGCAGACATTAAATAAGGTTTTTTTGGAGGAAATAATTTAAAACATTCAAATTTCCGACTGATTCTATTATATTTTTTGTATGTATGTAATGCGATTTGCCATAATATTTTATGATTCTTTATAAAGAAGGGTAGGGAAGGTAGTTCACGCAATACTTTCTTAGATTTACGCGAATATTCGACATATTAAATGAAACTATCCTTTTGGCGTATTATATCGTGATCGTGTTTGTTGTAAAGTATTTGAAACGTTGGGAACAAAATATTAAATAAAAACACGACAAAATCCAAAAAGATAGTTTAATTTAAAATATCAAAAATAATTATTGTATTTTTGTATATGTCTATTTGTACAAAAAAACCGTGGAAACATACTGCATGATCTATTCCAGCATAAATTAGAACAAACTACCAAACTGATAAATTAAAGCTACGTAAAACACTCTTACTTACTCTTTTACTCTCACTCACTAATAGATATTTGAAATATTAGTGAGTTTGAGTGTGTGATAATGATTTGTAATGACTACAGTTCCCCTCAGTTCCCCTAGTGGTTGAAATTTGGCCATAATTATTTTTAATTGACAACACTAATGTCGTCAAAAACTATTAAACAAAAAAAACATCGGTTGACAAACAGACATTTTTTTGTCTTTGCCTATTTATATACGTTTGTGTCAAAGCAATAATATGCAAGAAATAGCTGTAACACACATTTTTTTTTTATCGTCGGGACATGCATTTACGCATACCACCTGATCCCCCAGGTGGTGATGTGGGGCTCACCGGCTAGAAGAGCCGGTACTACCCACTAAAACCCGACATCCCTTCCCCCCGCCTTAGTGGGACGCCGCAGGATCGCTTGCGCATAACTACTACGGCGCCCCGGCGGCAGGTCTGCCTAAATACTAGGCAGACCACCAAACCAATGGGGCTGCTCCACAGTCAACTCTGCTACGTCAGAGAGGTACCCGGAGCAGCCCCATAAAACCAAAACACCGCCCACTGAAGTGGGCCACCTCCAATCGGTTGCAGAGGACAGGGAGAGCGGCAACGAAACACCGACACTCCTCTTCCCCTGCAGCCCCACCGCATCCGCCATCAAACGGTGGCGGCCCCGTCTAGGCCGCGGAAGGTAGGGAGTACGGCGCACCGAAATACCGGCACTCCTCTCCCGCCGCGGCCTACCCCTCCGCCGGATGCGGGCTTGCGACCACAGTCCCGCAACCGGCACCCATCATCCGGTTGTGGGACCAAGCGGTCCCACCACCGGTGGCCGTAACGTCTTCGGCTCGAGGCCTAGACGAGCGGCCCCATCCAAGCCATTTGGTCCGCGCCGGATTTCTCCGGTACCACCCGCCCCTCTAAGCGGGTGGCATGCCCCTATCCGCCACCTGGGGACGCGCCCGGTAGGAGTTGGCTTCTCCCCCGGGTAGCTGTAACACACATGCGATTTCATTACGTAAAAATTATGCGATTTATTCCACATTAGAAGACATAGGGTGATGTAGACGTCATCTATACATATAATAAAATTGTAACTAAGCTGAATCTGTACATTTGATATTTTTAAGAAAATCTTAATAAAATATACATTATTATCGATACAGAGGCCGAATCTATAGTTTTTAGAATTTTTGTCTTTCTGTCTGTCTTTCTATTACCGCATCACATAAAAACTACTAGAGGGATTTTGATAAAATTTGGTATGGTGATAGCTGGTTATCCGGGTCAACATATAGGATACTTTTTACTGCGGAAAAATATCTCATTTCTGAGAAAAAATACAAAAACTACATTGTAAGAATATACTAATATGTAAAACCTAAGAATTTGATTTTTGGTCATCTGAACGCGGGCGGGGCCGCCGGCAATGATAGTCAAATCTATTTCACTGAATGTGAAATGCGGTTGCACGTCAAGCCACTAATCTATCCGGTGTTTCATGTGTTTTGGTCTCCCTACACAAATCGCTGAGTAGGTAAATCGATGAGGATAATCCCGTAAAAGCATTCATGACTAATGATCAGATTTAATGTCGCGATCGATTTGTCGTGTCCCCATAATGGGTATATTGTCGAATAAAAATGCACGTGCTATATCTATATGTACGAGTACATCTACACTACTATAATAAAGAGGGAGGATTTGTATCATTGTATGTTTGTAACGAATATACTCAAAAACTACCAGACCGATTTAGATAAAATTTGGTAAGAAGATAGTTTGAGAACCTAAAAAGGGCATATAATATTTTTTATTCCGGAAATCATCCCTTAAGGGGGTGAAAATGGGGATGAAAATTTGTATGGGGATTCAACCTAAGGACGAACCCCGAGCGGAGCGAGGATGAGTCGCTAGTTTAAAATAAGCCTCAGGCAAAACCCTCAATTTTACGTTATTAATATCCATTTAAAAAAGGATTTTTAATATTTAGTGTAAATTAAATAATTTGGCATGGTTTGAGATCCAAATCGTGTTTTATTCATCTGTTTACAGTACCTATATACATATCATTTATATTTTGAATTCACGCAAATATTTATCGAGACTTTGAAATATAATATTAATAAAGTGAAAACACCTGTAAAAACAACCTTACCGAATGCTAAAACCAATAGCTACATTAAAAAAGGAATGTCTTACCATATATAAATAAGCAAAGCTCGTTAAAGAGGAAAAATATAGGTAAAGGAATGTTATTTGTAAGTAAAAAATCAAAAGTTGTCGCGTTTGGACACTTTTTGTCGACCATGGTCAAAGATTTTGTTCCCAAAGAGGTCCTAGATTCGAGTTCCGAGTCGGATCAAGTTCAGTTACTGAATTTTTCTTTTAAGAAATTCATTAGTGTATAATATATTAGCATTCGTAAAAATTTAAGATATTATTGAAAAGACAGAAAGTGTCCTAAATGGAGTAAGGCTTAATCGCTAGTATATTTGCTACGTTGTAGTCTTCAAATGCTAAATAATGCAGTTAGATATTACATTCGATACTAACGCACAGTTGCAGTAACAGGTATTTCATAATTAACTTAGAGATGATTTATTATTGAATAGTAATTTTAATTCTCATTAGCATTTGTAACTGAAAATTTGTGATAATAAATTAATGAACTCAATTCATTATTATATATCATATATTTGGATATCTGTTTCAAACAGTTAGGACAATATAACCGCTGCAGCATCATTGGTCCTGTGGTTAGTACTTAAATTACTTTGATGGTGGTCATGAGTTCTATTCCCGCTTGTAGAGTACATCATTCTAAATATCTGTTCCGGTACTAAGGTATAGATAGTGTAGCGTTGGAAACAACCATACAAACAAATTTTTATTACTATGTCATTATTATTAGTGAAAAATAGTATTTTAATAAATAATAATGTTTTTTCTTTTAAAAGTTATGTAGACTTCAAAATTACCTTAAAAGTCGTTATTCCAGATTAAGAATATAAGATTTTTTTGTAACTTACGTCTTATGGGAATAAATTAAACTAGAGACAATTTCTTATTGATATATTATTCTATTATTGATATATTATTCTTTTATTTGTGCTTTCTCGTCACGCAACAACCGCCAAATTTTTATTATAAAATAAAAATTTGGTGGTTGTTGAGTGACGAGAAAGCACAAATAAAAGATTACGTCACGGTGATCACGTCACCAATTATAATGAAAAATTTAACAAACACTTAAAACAGTACAGAAGGAAAGTTTAGGGAAATACACAATGACACAAAGAGTTACAGTACAAACATATAAAGTCCACATACAATATCTCACGAAAACGATTAAATTATATAAAACAAGTAATTAGCATTGAACGGCAAAGCATAGACTGTTTGTTGAAGAAAAAGTTACAAGTGGCCGGTAGGTGTAAAACAAAGTCCGATCTTCCGCATACTACGGGTTTCGCGCGGCTATGCTTGTGAATTTAATAAATATGAATAAATATTATTTAATAAATATAAATAATTATGTATACGTGTTGTGTGTGTGTATGTAGGTGGGTATATAATATAAATACGTAAATTAAATATGATATCAAATATAAATATTAATGAATGGAAAGTTTAATATATAAATATGATAAATTAAATATATTATAATATAAGTCACCTACAAAAACATTAAAAAATCATAGAGTGAAATTCACTTTCTTAAATCTTTGCAATTATTTAAAGAATAAAATTGCCTGTACAGATTTAAATCGACTGCGAACAAAAACACACGTGAGAATCACCCCAAAAGTGTCAAAAATTTATATTCAACATATTGAAAAATTGAGAAATGTACGAGCTAAATCCATTCAAAGCTGTATTAAACTGACAAAACTAAAGCAACTAAATATATTTATTTCAATGAAAGAAAAAAATACAGAGTATGAAAAACTGTAACTATCATTACAACTTCAAAGATCTTAGGTTCGATTTTAGCTTAAGGTAAATAAATATACATATTATTTATTTGTACCGGTCATATAATTGTTTCTCCCGATCAAGTTTAAGAAACAGTGCGGTGTTAGTTTATCCTTCATACTTAGTAACTTAACTTTCCTACTGTGGCCAATGTCTAAACATATTCCACTAATAGGATGCTAAATTATTTTTCTCTCAGTCATTGAATTAAGCTTATACTGTGCGTATATCGCGAGTGTGCCTGAACTGCTAAAACTAGCTTTCCTGAACGTAAGACGAACAAAACATTTATAGTGCATATAAACTGCTTTAATTTCCGATCCCAGAACCCTCACTCGTAACAGTGTTATGTGGAAAGTAAGTTAACACTTTCCGGGACAGACCGCCTCTCGACGTTAAATTGGCATCGTGTTATGTGACAGTACGGCTATGGGCGGCTACTTTTATTTTATTATATCTGACAAAGCGTCGATGGCCGTTGGTTATCCCTATCATTACTAGGAAGCACGTGATCTAGTGTCATATCACATGCCTCCGTTCGGTGATGGCTGTCACGGTAAACTCTATTCAAGTACTTTTTCCACACGCATATACGCAGTGGTTTCACACCCAACAAATACAAGTACACCGTCGAGAGGCGTAAAGTCAGTCATACAAGTACAGTGATTTCGGAATTCAGTGTCACAGCGCGCGCACTGCCAGTTAATCTTTGCTATGTTGTACGTGTTTAGTGATTTTTGTCAACAAATGCAAGGTAAATAAAGTTTATTTATACTATAATATGATATAAATCTGATGGAAAATGTGTTGTGTTGTCCTATAGTGTTGTTTTTATTTAGGTAGGGATAGAAATATGTTATACAAGTGACAATAAAAGACTTTATTCGAATGATATTTACCTGCTATTTTAGCTACCTACTGTTTGTATTATAAGTATTTACGTATTATATTTTGCAGATGTCGTCCAAGCCGGTTGGATGATTCTAGTTTGAATGATGACAACCCGGTAACAGAAGAGGAAATAGGTGAAAAGTCTTGCGATGACCAAGCTGTGATAATATACCGTGAAGAAGAGGATGTAATGGGCTCTCAGGAACCTCGCCTACATTCCCATGCCTATGAATCATCTTATCTTCACCATCGTACCGAACAGATATACCCAAATCTCTCCTCTACGTCCCCACGAATTGATCGTGCCGATCAAATGATCTCTTACTATTCGTGTCCGAGAAAAAGATGGTACAAAAAAGTACTCTTTCACATGTTAGATGTTACGCCATGGAACTCTTTCTTTTTATTCAAAAAATGAATAAAGAATAGTGACAAGAAATACGGATATGTAGAGAACAGAGACAGGTTGATAAGAAGTCTTACGAAACTTGATGATATACATATAATGTTTCGAAAAATGGCACTTAACTCTTAGTTCTAACACACACAAATAGTTTCTCCTGTTTTCAAATATATTTCTTTACTTTATACTAAATAAGACTAAACAAGAATTTAAGGTACATATTGTTTAAGAATTTAGAAAAACATACTGTGATCAATAAACTTATAAGTATTAAATTTGTAGGTTTTTTTTAGAAGTTTACACACTAATACACCTTTTCAGATCTATATGATATGACACATCGTCTTTTGGCGGCACCGGCCCTAGCCGAACTGTCATAGTACATTGTACATAACTATTCATAATATGACGGTCCGCCTATAGGCGTTAACGTCTATGACCGTAATTGCCTTATCGCAAAACTAAAAAATAATGTAAATTGGCAATACGGCAATGGACGATATGTTCGAATGTATGGAAATTTTGAATGTCATATCGTGAGACTAAAAAAAATTTAAGTGTCCCGGAACGTGTTAAGAACGCGCAAAATATTTGGCATCTCAATAGTGTTACATTTTCTCCATATTTTTTTTTTGTAAAATTTAAAGGTAAATCAGCAGATGGCGCACATAACTAGCACTGAAGTCGAGGTGGATCAGGCATGTCTTCAAACAGATGGTCAACGGAACCGACACGTGTTAGAGTGAAGACCACAGTTAGGACTAAAGTTAAGTAATATACTAGCACTATACTAAAAATAAATATAAATTTCAACAAAAAGTAAAATATTAACAAAAATATGTAACAATATATGCTAAATAAAGAAACAAAATGCGGTCAACTGTCCTACAAGTCGCCAGAGAGCGCGTGCTATACATCATGCGGTCAGGCTCGCGTCAGCCGATGGTCGAATAAATCCTGCTTTAGCACCCCTTAACGATCAAGCATTTGTTTGTTTTCGACAAAATTTCTACATTTACACTGAAATTTATGATAGTATGAATTAAGTCGCTAAGCCGTTTAAATGTTTGAAGTTATATGTGAAACAATTGTGTTTTTGTTACTGTAATTCGCATTATTTTATATATAATAATATTGATGCCC
This sequence comes from Brenthis ino, assembly GCA_921882275.1. NCBI lineage: Eukaryota > Metazoa > Arthropoda > Insecta > Lepidoptera > Nymphalidae > Brenthis > Brenthis ino. The sequence continues at coordinate 9,032,555 of OV170221.1, forward strand.
CATACAAACTTTCATCCCTATTTTCACCTCTTCAAGAGGTGATACCGGGATAAAATCTATCCTATGTCCTCCCCAGGGTATCAAGCTATCTTCAAACCAAATTTCTAATCTGAATCGGTTCAGTAGTTGTAGAGGTTACTTCCTACAAACAAACTCACAAAGTTACAAACTTTACCTCTTTGTAGTACGACAATGCTCATTATATAATTTTGTGATAAAATACTTTATCCTGTTTGATATAGTAATTTGAGCGAAATAACCCGTTTAAATAACCCATAATTTAAACCATAATCTTAGCGTATATAATACAATATGGATAGGTACATGTGTAAGTACCTACTAAAAAGTCACCTAAGTTTTTTTTTGAGTTAAAATTTTGTCAGGCTTTCATAGGCTGGCCAGGAAATCTCGTTAAGACCTATTGAGTTCATGATATATAATCATTTGTTCCATATCACAACCAAATGAAAAAATGAGAAAGGATGGGATTGTAGTCTATACATATAATAAAATCGAAACTAAGCCGAATCTATTTATAAGAAGAAATAGAAATTATTATCGATACAGAGGCCGAATCTATATTTTTTAGAATTTTTGTCTGTCTGTCTGTTACCGCATCACAGAAAAACTACTGGAGGGATTTTGATGAAATTTGGTATGGTGATAGCTGGTTATCCGGGTCAACATATAGAATATTTTTTACCGCTGAAAAATGTTTTATTTCTAAGAAAAATACAAAAACTGCAATGTAAGAGAGTATACTGATATCTATGTAAAACCTAAGAATTTGGTTTTTAGTCACATGAACGCGGGTGGAGCCGCGGGCAATGCGAGTATTAAATAAAATTAATTATTTAATAAGCTATATTTCATTTTAAATATTATAATTTTATGCCAAACGTGTTTGCTTACTGGATTATGATAATGAAAATAATTAATTAAAGCGTGAAATATAATGACCAAAATTGGGATGACTCTTCATTGAAGGATATTTGAGTGGTCCCATAGAATTAAATTAAATCACGTGAATGATATTGAGTTTTATAATTATTTTCTGAAAACAGTGAGTGCTTCATTTGACGCAAGCAGACCTATTTCATATCTGCGAAAGGTTTTAGGCTATTTTGTAGGTTAGCTATGGTTTTTTTTGGAAATTTATATGGGAAATATACTATTATAATATTTTGATATATGGTCTCCTCCTAGACCATTCATTAAATAAAAAGGAAAAAATAACTGATTGGTAGTTTTCATTTACTATACATACCTAATCAAATATTTTCGAAGTCGGTGTGCTTTGGCTAAGTAATTAAAGCCTACCTATTAAATACATACCTAATCAAATATTTTTTAAATCGGAGCCATACCATACAAAGCAAACCACACCGACTTCGAAAATATTTGATTAGGTATGTATAGTAAATGAAAACTACCAATCAGTTATTTTTTAATTTTTAGTGCTTTTGTTTGAAGTCGGTTTTTATTTTTTTGTTAAAAAGTTTTTATTTTTCCCTTTTTAGTGTAGACAGTAGTAGCAAAGTAAGAATTCTAAAGTGTTAGGCTTGTCAAACCAAACGAAATAAGCCCAAACTCAAAGTATCTACTATTAGTCGTTGAAGAGTTCCACCTATCCACCTTCTGGCCTTACCATCAGATCAGGTCAACAATTCCGAACCACTATACTATCAACGGAAATAGAAACACTTGCAAAGTTTCAAGTCAATATGTCAATTAGAAGTAGGTTAAATTCATTATTAGCTATTTTTCCACCCTTACGGGTGGTATTTTTTTTTGAAATTTAAATGGGACCAATCTGGAAGTATACCCTTTCAAACAAAACAAAAATTGTCCAAATCGGTTAATAAATGACGAAGTTCTGAGGTAACAAACATAAAAAAAAATACAGTCGAATTGAGAACCTCCTCCTTTTTGAAGTCTGTTGAAAAGAAAAATGAGACTTTGTTTACAATTGGCGTAGATGTCGTATTAAAGACACACACGAAAGAAATATTCAACGAATTAAGTATTTTCATTTTTTGAAATCGGTAAAACTTAGTTTAGTCATTTTAAAAGTTTTAAAGTATAATGTATACATATAATAAAATTGTAACGAAGCCGAATCTGTACATTAAATATTTTATGAAAAATCTAATTGAAATAGACATTATTATCGATACAGAGGCTGAATCTATAGTTTTTAGAATTTTGTCTGTCTGTCTGTCTGTCTGTCTGTCTGTCTGTCTGTCTGTCTGTCTGTTACCGCATCACGAGAAAACCACTGAACAGATTTTGATAAAATTTGGTATGATGATAGTTGGTTATATGGGTAAAGATATAGGATACTTTTAAGAAATTAATACTAAACGTTAAAACGCAACTAGGGACGAACCCGAGCGAAGCGAGGGTGAGTCGCTAGTATATCATAATGGCTATATCTTAATGTATTTTTGTATAATTTGAAATATTTCTTTAAATGAAGTTTTTTTAATGACTTTGTTTCTAAAGTATCGTAAAGTAAGAGTGTTAGCCCATTAGTGTTCCAGAGAGTCTTCTCGTAATGAGGGGGTCGTTAGGAAAAGAGGCTTTTTAAGTGCAGTTTATGTCTTTTACAAAAACTTGTCTTATATTTACATCTTTATATACAGTGGTAAAGCTTCTTCCAAATGCTATTTTGAATCAGATAGAAATGGGTTTTATGTTTTACATAATGAAAGTTACTTTGAAATGAAAATATTATTGTATTTTTAAACGTATTTTTAATTTTTCTTCTTAATTTTAATTGTCAGTATCCTTTTTAAATTATAATTGTACTATACGATATTTTAACAAGTTTTTTTTCATTGTTACTTTTTATTAAGTATGTAGTATTGTTAGCCGAATTGAAAAAATAAATAGAAATATATCAATTTAAATGGCACATCCATTTTTGTGTTTACACTAAGCGTTTGCATGTTTTTGTAGTGCATTATTACTGATATTTGTATATATTTAAGAGTGCACGGGCTCAAAGGTCCTTTGAAATGCTTATTACGTACAAATTTGTTTATTGTGAGGCATCAATCGGAATCAACCTCTGAATAATCCATAGGGAATTTCCCAAATAGGACGACGGACAATTCGTAGGACTATGGAAAATATGGAAAATTAAAGAGAGTTCTGGGATGGATTCTGGATATTCTAAATAAATGGGCTATAGACGAGATTACTGGACGCCCGTAAAGTTGACTTGCCTCCCGGAGGTGGTGCAAGATCAGCGTGGTCGGTTCATGGTGTCAAGAAGGGTGCCTGGTTTCACCATCGCGAGAGTGCTCGTGAGTGGGTATCCCTATCATTATGCAGATTGAGCAATTCTCGAGGAACAAAATGTTGTTTCTCCCTGGGGATTTCAGATTTATAGTGTAGCTACTCACCAACAACACGCCACAAGCTGCCAAGCGGGCCAATTTTTTTTATATTACTATCGACTCACCCTCGCTTCGCTCTGGTTCGTTCCTAGATGATTTTTTTTAAATTGACATAACTTTTTTATGTATGAACTGATTAAAAAAGAAAACTAAATATTTAGTAAAGCTTATCCACAATACATTAGTGAAAACCGTACCCAAATCGGTTAAGGTTTTTCTGAGATTATTCTTATATTATTTAAAATCATTGTTTTGGGTTAATATATAATAGTTTTTCCCAAATATCTTCCTCGCACAGACAACGATCAGTTACAACATTATTATATGTAGATATGTATGTATATAGATGTAGAGATTACGCATATTACTAATGTTCCTTTTGCTTTTATTTTTTTTGCTCAGATATTCTTATGTTAGTTTTTTGGTACATATATTAGGTAAGTATTATCAGTAGTACTATTTATTTATTAATGAAATCGAATCCACTAGACTACAATAGAGCTAGCAACTTTTAACTAGGAGGTTCGATTTAACACAATGTTGTAAGCTACTTCTGTCATTAAGTTTGGTTTTGCAACTAATAAATCTTTTATAAGTATCCAGCGGTCAACGTCTCCTTTGTTTGTTGTTTTGTAGCGAAACTTTCTTTTTATGTAGACGCTATTGTTTTTGTTAGCGAGAACATAATTTATATCTATATTGTATACATTTTTTTTCTATACCTAGTTACTGTTGTCAACAAAAGTATGTAATATTTTCAGATATTTCTTCATTTTCTCGTGTTCCCGATTGTGGAGGACACGTCTTCATTTTACATCTATATTGGGGCAATATGATGCCATGGCATGGTGAAGTCAAAACAGGTATAGAAGTTTTCTTTTGTGAAATTTTAAGCTGTTACTATATCAGAGGTGAAATAAGATTATATAAAGACATCGATCCTGTATCTGACAATATTTACTCCATACAGGAGTCAAATCCGTTAAACGTGACATAGAAAATCATATCAGTCATTTAAATTCAAGCCATATTATACTATTGTAGCGAAGTCCATTTTATACTGTAATAAATATTAGAAATCTTATTACTTACATGTAACTATAAAGTTTATATCTCTCTTTAAATGTTTCTTGAGAACAAAGCCAAAATAAATTACCCTTATTTGCGTTATGAAAATAACCTATTATACTGTACATTTCACTAAAAATAAGACCAAATTATAAATCTTCGCAACAATGTTATCCAAACCCAACCGTTTTCTAAGACCTAGTCTGGAAATCTTTCCACGTTTTCATCATAGATCTTAGCTATACTGGAAATCCTTTTACGGCGTACACCTACGTATAATTCATCCACTTTAAAACGAGATACTAAAAGGTGTGTCATATATAAATCTAACTCTATACCGGAAGCGCAAAATTTTCACAAATTTTCCTTTATATTTGAAAATTAATAAGATGAATATTTGGTTTTTTTAGACTATGTTTCTAAATTTTTTTACATATACGAGTATATTTTTATGAATCGAGCTAGTCCTCGTATGTGAATCCGGTTTAAGCAAACTCTTGGAAAGCTTATTCTGTGGGAGATAAAAATGGGGTATTTTATACGTGTAGCGTGAACGTAATGTTGTTCACGATAAATGGGTTTTTAGACCCAACGTTATGTGTCTTAATATTTAAAATTTACGGTTGAAAATAGAAAGTCAACCAACTCATAACTAAGCTCAGGGAAGTAAGCATATTTTTTATATTCGAACTTGTTACATTTTCCAGTCTTGATTTTTTAATATTTTAATATATAGCATAGGAACGGCAAGCTCGTAGGTGTGTCATAATTATTTTTTGTTTTTAATGACACGTATTTCATATGTCAGTTCTATTTCTACGAGACTTTTATTTGTATCAAACTACTCGTAAGAATTCTCGCTAATTAGAAGACTGTTGGTCTATTTTCTAATTTAATATAGTAGCTTTGGTATTTTGTACCTTGGATATTATAATTAATATTTTATCTTTACCTGACCTAAGTTGAAAGAAAATGAAATTAGGTCATTCCTCAGAGTAATTATTATTTAGACGTTTTATTTATATTAAATTAAATTTTAATTTCAGTAATATAGGTTACATATAAAATATGTTGCTCTTTAAATGACATCACGGGTTTTTGTTTTTACAAAAAAAAATCAACTAAGCCTGATAGTATGGATACGGACGGAGTATGGAGACGTGTGACATTTGATTGTAAAAGTATGTAATGTTTAAAAAATATATTTTAATACTACTATTCTATAAAATATTCCAAATGCAGGAAAATTTTAAAAATATTTTCGCAAGCATTTACAGGGATAAAGTTTTAAAATTTCTAAAGTAGCGTCAGGAATCCACGTCGTTTAAAACACCGTTCACGTTGTGTGTACCAATCAGGTGTGCGATAGCTGATAAGGTTCTTATCCACTGACATCAATACTGTAAAATTTAGTATATTTACTAATAACATATATAATTTTAATATTTATCATCACCTAATAAATTGTGTTAGAAAATCAAAAGTTATAATATATTATTTTAAATCAACAATCTACTTGTTTCAAATATTTTCATTCCTGCCACATAACTATGAAACATTTATAATATACATATAAATATATACTGAAAATATTTTTAATATAATATAATATGTAAATTTTTTCTTAGAATATATGTAATATAATTTGACGACACGTTTGGCTCAGTTTGTAGTGACCCTACTAGTATGCCATGCCAGCGGTCGCAGGTTCGAGTCCCGCTGGGGGCATTTTAATGTTTGTATTCCAGTCATGGGTGTTTATATTTATAACATGTATTTATTTAAAGTTATATATGTGTAGTGTATCAACTATCTGGTATCCATGACTCAAGCCTCGTAGCTTACCATGGAATTAGATGGTGCTGTGTTTAATGTCTGAACATATTTATTTATTTATCTGCTCATACAATCCTCTAGTGTAATTTCATATATGCATAATGTATATATAAAACTTTATTTAATGTGAACCATTTAAGAGCTTGACTAGCCCACAGCTAGTTTAAAAATAATTCAAAAAGTCTTCAAATTCATTCAACAACAAAATATCCAAATCTGGTCTTCTACTTAGCAACAAATAAAAATTTTAAAAATTATAATTGTATAAATGAAAAAGTGAGATTTTTAGATTTTTGAAGATTGGGGTAAATTTTAATTACTAATAAATATATACTCGTAAGATATTTAAATCTTAAACTCTTTATAGCATAGCTGCATATGTGAGACGTATCTAATAGAGTGAGCAAAGTGCATATATCTGGTTAGTAGGCGGTTCGTGTATAGAGACGACAAGCAGGTGCTTTTTGTTTATATCGATATTTAACTTTAGTTTTTTTTAACTGGCACACATTCTTACTCTGTTGATGCAGATAGTGAAATAATCTTCAAAAATCATTTACTTACAATAATTAAATTGTACTTCGAAGTACTAAAAAATATACTTTTTAACAACTGTTTTGTGACAATTAATAAAATAATTTTAAATTCGTTGAAGACTCTACCATCCTCCTATGTACCTATATATCATCAGATTAGCTTAATGGACTTAAAATATTGTATTTCAATCCAGCTGTCACAGATATACATTATACATATTTTATATACATCGGTAAAATTGTGAATACGAGTATATCTGGCTCTGTACTCTTCTAGGGACGGCTGTGAAACTCGTTTCCTTATAAACTACAGGATAGATGTTTATATTTTTTTATTAGATTCATCTATAGATGTTATAATTATGAATACAGTGTCAGTTATATCTATTATTAAAAACCTATATTATTTGCAATGTATTTTTAATTAGCAGAACCCGCGGTTTCGCTTGCGCTTTAGCTACAAAAAAAACTCTAAAATGTTAGGTTTCATACAAATTTTCGCTCCGCTATTTTATTCCCTTATGGGATGAATTTCGGAAAATGTTAATACAAGTATGTAATTGATTGTATTGAAGAGCATTTGTACCACGTTTCAAGTAATTCTGATTATAAATATTTATTTAGATTGTATTATAACGTGTTTTCCAGCGGGAAAGAGATAGTCTCCCGCTAAAAAGTATCCCATGTCACTCCAGCCCTCCAACTATCTCCACACAAAAAATCACACTAATTCGCCAAGCTGTTTCGACGTGAAAGAAAGACAAACAAACAAACACACTTTCACATTTATAATATTACTATGGAAGTATGGATTATTTTACTGTCATCATTATTTTTTACGGATACAATAATTCAGTAATAATCGATAACAGATTCAGTATCAGAAAAATGTCAAATGGTTTGCAATACCTGAATAGTCTATACAAAATACGAGTATTTACGGTGAAAATTGTTCCAAACGCCGTAAAGATGTCAATGATGCCTGGCATTGGAATCCTGTATATTAGTGAAGACTAGTGACTTTGCGAATAAAGGGATATCTAGCCTTATGTAATAGATACAATTACTTTTATATTTTTATTTATTTCGAAACAAAAGATAATGTTATATGAATAAATATTGTAGGATCAAAGTTTTACTTCGAATATTATTAAAAATGTTGTAAAAAATTAAAAAAAAAAGTCAACAGTTTGTATGATTTGGTTTGGACATACGTACAGACAATAACTACTACTGACAAAATAAATAAAAGATACATAAAAGTGTAAAAGTAATGTTTTATAGAATACTAGCATTGCCCGCGGCTCTGCCCGCGTTCAGATGACCAAAAATCAAATTCTTAGGATTTACATATTAGTATCTTACATTGCAGTTTTTGTATTTTTTCTCAGAAATTAGACATTTTCCCGCTGTTGAATGTATCCTATATGTTGACTCCGATAACCAACTATTACCATACCAAATTTCATCAGAAAACCTCCAGTGGTTTTTCTGTGATGCGGTAAAAAACAGACAGACAGACAGATAGACAGGCAAAAATTCAAAAAACTATAGATTCGGCCTCTGTTTCGATAATAATGTTTATTTCAATAAGATTTTCCAAAAAATATTTAATGTACAGATTCGGCTTAGTTACAATTTTATTATTTGTATAGATAGATAACTGTCAACATTACTTATTGGCCAAGTTACTGTTAACACTAATTTTACACTCTCACGTATTTATCCCACTTTAATGTCTTACTGCAGGTTATGGGATTCTTCGAAATATGAAGAATAAAGGTTTTCTCCAGGCCATAGTCCACGACGTTGTTAAGTGCATGTTGATGAAGTTCATATGTTTTTCTAAACATACGATGTTACTTTCCTCTACCGTAAAGCCTGTGGCATTCATGTTAAAAATGATGCGCACATGAAAATATCAGAGGGATACACTAATAAAGGAAAAGATACCTTCCATTTTCGTTTCAAATTATCTGTGGATTGTATAGTAAGATAGGTTAATTTTTTTCATAAACCAATTAATTCTCTTAAGATATGCTTACAAATTCACTGACAACTACTTGGGCATGACTTGAACAATATGGAGATTGGTCACTATTTCATAAAAGTGCACTACTGCAATAACTACACCATGAAAAGCTTTGAACCCCACTAATACAGAAACTGTACCACAAATACTTCAATTTTCAAATAATCTAACAAAACCAAATTTTAATGAAATTCTTCATTGAACGTCAAGTTAGAAATAAATATTTAGTATTCAGACCCTTCTCATATCCATTTACGTCTCATAACTTCACCGCAAAAGGTAACTGTGAGCAAATGACTCAGAAAAGAGTCAGATATATATGGAGAAACAAGGAAAGTGTAATTTACATAAGAGCGACGCGCGACGTAAAGATGAATCGTGATCTAGAACTAAAGCAACACCTGATGAAATTTCAAATCAGGCAGCCCTTTACTGTTACGAATGTGGATTTTACTAGAATCTATTAAATTTTTATTTTTAACCGACTTCTAATAAGAGGTACTCGATTCAGGTGTATGCTTTTGTGTACGTTACGTCATTACTCCGACAATAATTAATTAATTTTAATGTTCTTTCAATGAATGCGTTTTGCCTCAAAGGTGGAATTAAAATACTATTAATGATGAAATAATTACTTTTAAATTAATTTTAAAGTCACACTAGGATATCAAATTTAAATTCTTAATAAAAACTATTTTTTATCTGTAGCTTCGCCCATATGCACATGGCAGATTCAAGATTCTTCCTAAATTCCTTGCCAGATTATATCGAAATCTGTCCAGCAGTTAAAGCGTCCAAAGGTAACTGATAGTTGTCACATTCACGTTTATGATATTAGTATAGATGGTTATATTAAATATGGGCTATTATTGAACTACTATTTTAAGAAGCACGACATCTTATAAAATATTAGCATCTATCCCTATCTGAGATAAATAAACAAAATTTTGTAAGCAAACTTGCCTGAAAATGATTACTAAAACAATATTACCATTATTATCGGGATCGCATTTTAGAGTCAGTATTCTTCGTTTATATATACCAGACGCTTCCATCAGTAACAGAAAAGTTCTTACTTCCCGCAAATAAAATGACAAGCCATTATTCTTTGCCTCGTACAAAAGCTAACATTGCTATATATTTTTTATTTAATTATGCATACTAATATTATAAATGCGAAAGTAACTGTCTATCTGATACCTTTTAACTAAACCTATTTTGACGAAAATTGGTATGAGGATAGTTTGAGACCCTGGAAAGGATAGTTTTTATCCCGAAAATCATTCCTTACGGGGGCGATAAGGTGGGTGGAAGTTTGTATCTTTTCCATACTAAGCGTCAAAATGTACCTAGAGGCGAACCCGAACAAAGCAAGGGTAAGAAGCTTGCGCTTTATAAGTGTGGTAATAAAACATATTAGTAATAAAGTATTCAAAATTAGTAAATTACTGTGTACAATAGTGGAACAATCATAGAACATTTATTATTAGCCCTCAAAGTTTCGAGAAAATTACGAACTTCCATAATATACTTTTTGTAGAAGTCGACTAGCACTACTATATTTATAACTAGCGACTCACTCTCGCGCCGCTCGGGTTCGTCCCTACTTACGTTTCAACGTTAAGCATAGATTTCTCAAAGATGGTATATTTTCTCGCAGAAAAAGTATCATATGTGTTGACCCGGATAACCAGCTATCATCATACCAAATTTCATCAAAATCCTTCCAGTGGTTTTACGGTGATGTGGTAACAGACAGACAGACTTCGGACGGACGGACGGACGGACAGACAGACAGACAGATAGACAAAAATTCTAAAAACTATACATTCGGCCTCTGTATCGATAACAATTTATTTCTATTTCAATAAGATTTTCCAAAAAATTCGGCTTAGTTACAATTTTATTATATGAATGAATCTGCTAAGTAACATTCTACTTAGTAAAACTTATTTTGTTTGATAAGATTTATTGTGATATATTCAAGCCAATAGATTTGACAATTTCTTACAGTGAAGTTCATACAATGCAGCTATTGGACGGATTCTAGTTTCAGAATGCAAAGTAGGATTCGATCATAACATGTCGTATTGAGGGTTGATCCTTTCTATAGAACATCATTATGTATTGAACGGTTTTTGTTTGTTTATACTTGTGCTTGTAAAAGTCTAAATGAATAAAGAAGAAAACGAGTTATAATTCGCTTAGGTTTCTTATTAGAAAATAAAGAAACGCGAGTGTTAATTTTTTTTCTCAATATTCGTAAATGGGAAGGTTGGGTGGTGACTTTTTTTATAAAACTATTTCATGAAATAAATAGATAAACTATGTAAACGGAGCCACGGCTACGAACTAGTGTGCATATAAGCATGTGAAACCGAAGGCTAGAATCTAGCATATCTAATAAATTCAGACTATATGAAGTGTGCAGGGAATGGAAATTGACTATTCATGGAGTTACCTTAGTTCGATATTGCGTAATCAACAAATTCTCAAAGCTCTAGTTATTTGGGGTATTTGTGATTTATGAACGACTTAAAATATAGTACAGTAGAGGTACGTTTGTGATTGGAATATTTTATTTTGAGAAAATGTGATAAATAATTCTAAAACATAAGTAAAAAGTAGGTTTTTGTCGAGATGTTTGTTATATTACATCATAACATAAACTAATAAGTCTCTTTTCTTTTGTAGTAAGGAGCCGAAAGTCATTTGGACGCGTATCTATACTTCCATACTAATATTATAAATGTGAAAGTGTGCTTGTTTGTGTATTTGTTTGTTTGCTTATTGCCAACGGAATGGCGTGATTTTTTTGTGAGATAGTTGCAGGGCTGGAGAGTGACATTGGCTACTTTTTACCGCGGGAGATTATCTCATTCCCAAAATGTAAAAGATAAAAAGAAAAAAAAAAGAAAAAACTTGGTTATTTGAATTTTTCACATAAATTTTGAGGTCATGTGAAAAAATGTAAATGCAAAAGTTGTAGATCTTTTTATTACCTACAACTTTGCTATTTAACTTTTTTCCATAGCACTTGTAGTTTCTTTGTCGGAAATCGAGATAAACCGTTTTTTACCCTTAAAAACTCACCCCCCTCCACTTCCCGACCTCAGATCGCCGTAAATTATTTTTCCTTTTATTTTTGTTATATTCTCCTCCTTTTCCAATGGGTTTCGTCCTACTTTTATTATTTTTTCACTTTTTAGTACCATTTTCAAAGGCTTCATTCAGCCCTGGTCTAATTTATACTGTTTCTGAGCATAAAATATACAAATATTTTTAAAGAAGAAAGAATTACTTTGTTTTGCGTTGTCAATTCTCTTTGCCTTATACGTTATATCTAAGGCAATTTTCATTATATATTTCATATGTTAAAAACATCACTATACGAGATTTTATCTGCGACTCAACACAAATTATTTTCATTCGACGCAGAGCCACAGGGGTTAAAAACTTGAAATTTTGGCAGTTATTGCATTTTGTAAACATCTACTAAGGAAGGATTTTTGAAAATTCCACCCCTAAAGTTGTAAAATAAGGGATGAAATTTGTATGAAAGTATGTCATTTTTAATGTGAAATGAACGAAAAAGTTAATGGCATTAACACTATTCAATACAATTAAATAAAAATGTGTTATAGAGTTTTTCGAAATTTATCCATTAAGGGGGTAAAATAGGGGATGAAAGTTTGTATGAAACTCTGTAATTTTTTTAATGTTTTGTACGGAAATATAACATACTTATATACTAAAAGGGGGGTGTTGATGTTTTTATAAAATCCATATAAGCCAGTTTCATAATTCTAACGTCGTAGACATTGTATGCGAGTTCTATCATTGTACTGTCCTCCTAGCTTTGGAAAGATGGATTAAAAAATGTTTAAAAAATAGCGGTAACGGCTTGCTTAATAATTTTATTGAAAAACATAATTTACAGAATATATTTATGTACGTAAAAATTTTTTCCACAATATTTGTAATAAATAATATGAAACACGAACTTATTTTTGCAAATAATAAAGTATTTATTGCGAAATCGAAAAAAGTTATTTATGTGTCTAAAATTGTTACGTTACATCATGATATTCGGTGGTATGGAACCTCAATGTGCGAGTCAAAATTATATTAATTATATTTACACATTCGAAAATGGTTACATTCATAAATTTTGAGTTATAATATTATAAAGCTAAAGTGCTGTTTTTTTGTACTTAGAAAGCAGGCAAAGCCGCGGGTTATGCTATTCTATACAGATAAATAAAATTGAAGTATCTATTTGTAATGTCAAAATAACAGCGTTTTACTAAGTCCATAAGAAATTATATATGGTACTTATAAGAAAAACATTTTTTTTTATTTTTGTCTGTCTGTTTATTCCGGAAACCCTCTGAAACGGCTGGACAGATTTTGACGGGACTTTCACTGGAAGATAGCTGACGTTATAGGAACTAACATGACTACTTTTATTTTAGAAAACCCGAGCTAAGCGAGGGTTAGTCGCTAGTGCAAAATATAAGTTATAATCACTCACAAGACTTAACATTTATGTGAATAGTGTGAGCTTTTATTTAATAGTAGATAAGGTCTTCAGGTCATAAATTTCCTTCCCTTAAAACCACCCACAATAGTTCACTTCCCAAAGTTTATCACCGACTTTTTTATTGTTATTGAACAACGCATTTCATCTCCGTTCACGAAATAAAATAAGCGATTTACAACCTATGAAAATAAAATACTTTCATTCTTATCTATGCCCATAACTAGCTGTTTTAAAACTTTTTTGATTAAAAAACTTAAATATTACTAACTGTTTTGGTTTAAGTTTCGTAGTATGTCAAAATTATGTCTATCTTTTGGTTTGCTCAATACTTGAAAACGACTGGACAATCTATAGTAATATTATAAACAGACAGAGTTTGTTTGTTTGTTGTTTGTTTGAATGCGCTAATCTCAGGAACTACTAATTGCATTAAGATGCTATATATCATCATGCTACTAACCGAGGCAGCGGAGCAATAATAATAAATGTCAACAAATCGGGCACACATCAATACAATATTGTAAAAATATTTATTATTATATTGCCTGGTTCCTCCTTATCTAGATTTGATAACTCTTACGGTGTATTATACATATGTATATGCAAATTATAATCATCTATACATATATCTATACATACAAAAAAACTGTAGAGGTCAAATGTTTAATGTTTGTACATAGCAAAAAAAAGCTAAAAACCGAGTCAGGGGGATATAAGAGGAGAAATAGAACAAATCCAGATTTTTTAAGTGTTTTGTTTCTCTTTTTGTCTGTTTCTCCGAAATTGTTGGACCGATTTAAATAAAATTTTGCATGGCGGTACCTTATATCCCCGGTCAACATTTTAGATAATTTTCATCTCGAATAAGATACAGCTTAGTACACAACAACTTATGCACCTAATTTAGTAAAATTTTGCATGCACTTTAATTGCCGGTCAAACAACAGGTTACTTTTAATCCCGGAAATATGAAAGGTATAAAGATAGATCTGTTTTTTACATTTCTAGAGGTGAACCCGAGCGAAGCAAGGATGAGCCGCTAGTATAAAATAAAAATATAAATTTACGACTGTCACATTAAGAAAATGTACATACCTAAAATATTGTAATTCAGCGTCCTAACAATAAAAGATCAGGGGACGGAATATAATAAATTTCTTACAACACCTGTGATCGAGCCTCGTTAAAACCATTGTAACTGCAAAATGAGGCAAGTAAACGTGTCGAATGGTATTGAATGCTACAATTACTTTGAATCTGTATTATATTTTTAGCAGCTGATTTATTTGTTAATGACTGCTCATTTATATTATATATATATATATATATATATATATATATATTATATATTGTAAATATGTAGTGATATATTACATATGTATAATTTACTATAGAAAAAACTTTCCACGCAGTGTATTAGTAAGGGGTCAATAAATAAAATAAATATGTTGCCACAGCACTATCTAGTTCCATGGTAAGCTACGAGGCCTGTGTTATGGATACCAGATAGTTGATACACTACACATATATAACTTTAAATACATACATATTATAAATATAAACACCCATAACTGGAGTACAAATATTCGTGCTCATAAAAAAAAGGAATGCCTAGGGCACTAAAACTGAGCCAAGCGTGTCGTCATCAATGAACACTATGTATATATTATTACGATATTTCACTTACATACATATAAATATATAAGTATATAGAAAATACTCCCTATACTGGTATAGTGTATTAGTAAGGGGCCAATGAGTACATACAATACTGGCTAGCACATAGTATAACTGCTTCTAATATGTTCATAAATCCAGCTTAATTACATTCGGCTTTAACCAAATTGCGCTGTTCACACTTGTCGGCTTGGACGCGAAACACATTACGTGGTCACTGTTTTACGTATTTTGGAATCTATTCATATAATAAAATGTAAACAACATATTATATAAAACACTGAATATATTATTTAGACTAGTGACTCACTCTCGCTTCGCTCGGGTTCGTCACTAGGGTATCTATACAATTCCCCTATTTGAATATTATTAAATTTTTCATTGGTTTTTATTTCTTTTCGTGGAACCCTATTTTTTTTCTAAAAGAAAAGTAGCCTAAGTTACTCCTTATTACATCAGCTATCTGCCAGTGAAAGTCCTGTCAAAATCGGTCCAGCCATTTCAGAGATTATTTGGAACAAACATACAGACAATGTTGTCTTGGTACTTATACCGTGTATACATCCATATGCATTTAGTAAAAAGCTGTTATTTTGACATTACAAACAGACACCTCAATTTTGTTTATCTATATAGACGTTTACCCAATTGTGGTGAAGCCCAAAAAGAGAGTAATGTGTTTGACTTCGAATCATTTATACATATTATGTGTGTACATAATTTCGATGCTATGTTCCCTCGTAATTACTAAACAGCTTAACCGGTGGTTTGTGAATTTGTCCTGATAGGCCAAATGTCATATTATGAGAAATGTCATCATATCGAATACTTATTTTCGCCAAATGCTCAAAAAATATAGCCTATAACCTGGAAAATCCTTTTTCTATTGATGAAAACCATTGTAGTTTTTGAAATAAGACCGAATAACAACAAACTCACTGTAGAAGACTCCAATTTATAATATGTATTAATAATATCTAAGACTGGTAAAGTAGGTTTATTAGAAGACCATTCGATTAGTTTATGGTGACACGCTTTCAGGCTTTAACTGTACTTACCTATTAAATAGAGTTTCTTTTTCCCCTTTTAAACTTTAAAGTAGAAAACAATCCGTTAAAGTAATGTCGCAAAAGATCTTCGTAAACTAAAAGCTGAGCTTGTTACGAGTTTCGAAGGGTAAGTAAGACATGAAACCATATCGATGGGTTATTGGAACAAAGCCGCAATCGACAAAATACAATTTTACAGGAAAAAAGATTTAGTGAAAATCATGAATAATTACTAAACTACGAGGCTCATCAAAACGGTTTATATATCAAAAGATGCGTTATTTTTTTCTGGGCTGATATATAATGTACATAAGCTTATAATTCTAAGGAAATACCTAAAAACAAGTAAAAAATCATATTGCCGCTTCATACATTGAATGTCGTTTCCGTAAGAATCCATTGTGGTTTTATTCCGGTAAAAAGTGCTAAATCAATCAGACAGCAATAGTCTATTGCAACGTTGTACGCTGATCTGGAGGATGTATGGTGAATACAGTAATAGCGTTTTGCAGTGATGTTACATGAATTTAATGATCGACTTGGAAAATGTACTTGTGAATGCTGTGTACATTATATGAATATGGTTGTTTTGGAATGACTACAATCAATCTAGAATATAACGTGATTATTTATTATTATGTATTTATTATTTTTACTTAAAGTTTTGGACACTGCATAATTAAGTCATAAGAAAAAATACCAATATACCTATTTACCAGAACAATAACATAGTCTTCAGGTTGTTTACATTTCTGCGATCTAAAATGTATTAAAGTATTAATTTTGACGCTTTTTTATCATTATCAAAGTCTATCTACATAAATGAAACCAGAAACAATATTACAATCTTGGTAGGTATCAAAAAGAATTAACAAAATTATCCATAAAGAAATGGTGTGTCTTCTTGGGAATAATGTTCTGCTACGAGTACTTCATCCTCAACAGTTTCGCATGCCAAAACCTCATAAAAATCATGGTAGTGGCGTGGTATGTCATTATTTTTACAAAGACTTAATAAGTCTGAGTGCAAGGCTTTAGGCACAGGAAATGGTTCATTGTACGCCCTTTGCAGCTTGGAGACGATTGGAATTTTAGCAGTAGGAGTAGCAGCAGCACGGAGTATTTGTGCACCTCAAGAACGTCCACTTCGTGTGCGTCCACCGTGCCCGGGCGCCTCGAGTAGGAAATCTGGCTGGTAGATCACGAGTGTGTATTATTATTTATTATATTTTATTGGAAGTGGTGCCGAGGTCGGCCATTACTACGTCGACCAGTTGTGGTCCATTGTAGCTCCCTGTGTGTGTAACTCCGTATGCGCGTGGAACTCTATAATATAATCTTCTTCAAAACTGTATTTTAAGTTCAGTATACCCTCATGAGTACCCGCAACAACTTCCATAATATTGGACCACAATATTTTATTTCCCTCAGAGTCATGCGTCCAATTTCGGCCTTCAATAAGCATTTTTATATCGACAAAGTCAGATTGATCCATCTCTATCACTTTATATTTCTCGCCACTAACTATGTCATTCATTGCAAGTGCGTCTGATAAATAATGGCATAATATTATTATAAGTCTCAATATTTTGTAAATAGCTTATTGTGCTATTTCGTAGTTCTTTTGCAGAGGGCAGAATTAGTGATGAGATGTTATGGACCACGGGGTTCAAGATAGAACAAGAATTATAATTATTATCTTCTGAAATTCTACCTAAATTGCATAACAATGTTTGACTTGAGTCGGAAACTGTAATATTCTCTGGTTTTAATCTGTGTAGTATCGAATTCCGAGATCTTCAAATCTATGGCGCTACCACACCTTGACATAGACAAGAGACATTAAATCTAGAATGTGTATCTTCGGCAAGTACTATATCTTTTATTGATACAGTGACTCCTCGTTGTTCTCCTGGTTATTTACACTCAACGTTTAACTTGTAGTGTCAGAGTTATAATGAATCTGAAAGTTATGTTCTCGAGGGGATTTTAATTCTATACCCACAAAATACCCCATTTCTTCGTTATTTCTAATTTGATTTTTGTGTTTTGGGTGTGCTTAAACTAATAGTATGGTATCTACTTTTAATATTTCTGATGAAGATATTTTTATCAGCCGACTTCCTCAAAAAGGAGGAGGTTCTCAATTCGGCTGCATGTTTTTTTATGTTTGTTACCTCAGAACTCTGTCATTTATTAACCGATTTGGACAATTTTTGTTTTGTTTGAAAGTGTATACTTCCAGATTGGTCCCTTTTAAATTTCAAAAAATATAACACCACTAAGGGTGGAAAAATACCTAATGATGAATTTAACCTACTTCTAATTATCATATTGACTTGAAACTTTGCAAGTGCTTCTATTTCTGTTCATAGTGCAGTGGTTCGGTATCGTTGACCTGATCTGATGGTAAGGCCAGAAGGTGGATAGGTGGAACTCTTCAACGGCTAATAGTAAAGTAAAGGCTAATAGTACTTTGAGTTTGGGCTTATTTTGTTTGATTTGACAAGCCTAACACGTTAGAATCGGATTTTAGAGCCAGAATTTTTAGTGTTAATAATAAAAGTGAATTTTAGTTTGTCAGTCTTTATATTAAAATTAGCAACAAAGTAACTTAAACGGTTTAAGCAAAAATATTTTATTGAAATACTTTCTTCTCACTTTGCTACTTGTCTACACTAAGAAGGAAAAAATAAAAAGTTTTTAACAAAAAAAATAAAAACCGACTTTAAAAAAAGCACTCAAAAGTAAAAAAATAACTGATTGGTAGTTTTCATTTACTATACATACAAAAATAATAATAATATAATATTTTATTACTTTAAGATGCACCTATGTGATGTGTCACAACAATAATAATATAATAACTACTTATTCAATATCATCTGGCAGGCATTTAGGTAGGCATATTGATAAACACACTTTTGGTATTTAAAAACTAATGTGAGAAAAACAGTACATCGATTACATACATACAGTGTTTATTGAAAATCAATCGACATATTTTTATTTCATGGAAGAAAACCATAATTATTATTACTAGTGAAAGTTTAAAATATTTGTACAGCAATGTTTATTGTGAATCGGTATACTAAGTTTATTTCGGGGAACAAAGCCGCAATGGCCGTTAGTTGTAGAAGGTTGAAAAAAACTTTTATCATTGCACATAGCACGATTATTCCGGCAAACAAAATTCGAACGATGAACGGGGAATAACGAGAGAATATCCATACTGCTTTTGCTATCTCAGGCAGTTTTCATTATTAATTTGTGAAAAAAATCCACAAGGTGTAATAGGGTCCGTAGATTACGAAAATGGCTTAATCGGAAAACAGCTACTATGGCTATTGCGGTCTTGTTCCAGGCACCCATCGATATATAAGGTACTAAATCTAAACATAAAATAAAATTCTAACTTAGTCGAATCTATATATTAAATATTTTTTGGAAAATCTTATTGGAATACTCATTATTATCGATACAAAAACTGAATCTATAGTTTTTAGGATTCTTCAGTCTCATCAGTCTGTCTGTCTGTCTGTTAGTATGTCTGTCTATCTCGCTGTCTGTCTATCTGTCTGTCTGGGAACGCGCCACGAGAAAACCACTGGACAGATTTTGATAAAATTTAGTATACTGATAGCTGGTAATCCGGGTCAACATATACGATACTTTTTACTACGGGAAAATATCTAATCTTTTAGAAATCTATACTAACCGTCAAAACGTACCATGGGAACGAACCCGAGCGGAATGAGGGTGAGTTGCTAGTTCTGATTATAAAACCATATCTATCACGGTTTTGGGATGACAAAAGTTGAGGACAATCTCTCATCGTTCCAAATATCGCACACCAGAAACATAACGTTAATCCAGTTTGACGCTTTTATCTATACGTATTATAAAAACAATATGACCTGTCTCTATGTATGCTATTTTTAATATTAACTTCAAAAAAGGAGGTGATACTCAATTCGGTTGCTTTTTAGATGTCACGTGATATCTACGCGAACAGTGAACCGAGTTATATGATTTTTTTTGGCAATGAATAAAAAATAAAGGTTGTTTCATATAAATTCGAAGAAGAGATGCGCCTTCAAGGGTATAAAACTACTAATACGTACATATAATATAATATTAAATCTATAATTATATCACTCACCGCTGCACACTCCCACTACTATCGCCGTATCTGCCACGTTCTGCCGCGTTGCCGGTACGAAATTCTCTTCTGTTTTCTCCTCTCCACTCCTCTCCTCTAATTGTACATTATGTACCTCTGGCACATAATGTTCAGGTTATGATTACTATATTTATTGCTTGTTATATTACATAAGATTTCTGATTAGGTATCTATTCTAAATTAAAACCCCCGCTTAGTTTTTTTTACATTTTAATGCTAGAAAGTCGGTTTTTTGTTTTAAAGTTTTTATTTTTCCATTTTAAGTGTAGACGTAATAAGCAGGTAATTTATAAGAAGAAAGTTTTTTAATAACATATTCGATTAAACAATTTATTTTAGAAAATTATTCATTTTTGATTTTTTTAAAAACCGCTCGACCGATTCTGATAAAATTTAGATGGGACTTGAAAAGTATACCCTATGAAACAAAAAAAAATCCAAATCGGTTCAGGCGTCTTCGAGTAACCGGTGAGCATACATAAAAAAATCCGACGAATTGAGAACCTCCTACTTTTTAGAAGTCGATTAAATAGTGATCAACCATTAACCCGGGTCTATTTCATCCAAGTTATTAGATTGTTATTTTTCAAAACTGTCATCCATATCTAATATTAAAACTATTGTAACACTGATACCAATAAAAACTTAAGTTAAAAACGTGATTGTTGGTCGAACATGCGGAATATTCGATAGCAAAGTAATGAATAAGTGTACTATGAGCACGCTGCGTTGTGAAATGACGTCACGTGAGCATAGCTCGCTCGCACGAAATATTTCAAAAGGACGGAAACTAAAATTGTCGTAACTTCAACACTAGTTGCTTGATTTAAATGAAACAATCTACATGGTAACTACATGGTCATATAGTTTCAAGTCATTTATCAGAACCATTAAAACAACAATTTTAAAAATTGTATTGAATTGAGAAAAATGATTATGTCATAAAATCACCATATTATAATTTTGCATATATATAAGCTGACGTGTCCAATATATTGCATATTAGTAAATACACCTCTTTTTACGAAGTCGGTAATTTAAAAAAAATATCTATAAGAATCTATTAGTACAAATAACAACGAAAATACTCTAGAATGCAGCAATTTCATTGAATTTATACTTTAAGCTTAAAATATTAACTCCTCATACTTTCGGTTATCTTTGAAAAGTTATAATAAGCTCAGGCTTACACTTCCTAAACGATAATCAGTTTTGACGTCGCTGTTATATGGAATTGTCTTGTTTAGTTGTCTTGTGGGTAAAGTCTATTTGAAAAGATATATCGAAGCAACATTAATTTTCTCTATTATTTTCCATTATTTTATCATGAATTATACGGTGGGCGTTATATGGGAAGTGTTGGTTCAAATGAAAGTCGATGCAATCACAGTTGTATTTCAAATTAACAATAATCACTTTGTACATAGTTAAACAGCACTTCACTATACAGCCATATACCACTTCACTATTACCATGTATAGACAATACGGAACGCAAGACAGTTTCTACTAGTGTTCACTGTGCGACCGACCAAGCGTAACTCAGCCGTGCCCGGTCGAATGTCACGACGTAGACTCTGTCGAGCCCATAAAGGTGGCGCTCGCGTTCCGATTAGTTGTGATTATGACTCGTCTTCGACACGGCCATCCTGCATGCACACGCCCTCGTGTGTTAGCCGTGTGTTAGCCTGCAACCAAATAATCAACGAAAATACTTGCTCGACTCGGTCAATCCTGACCAGATAAAACTTAACTTTGAATCTGAATCATCTTTATTCTAACGAAAAGCTTTAACGCTAACACCTTTGTTTCTTTTTAAACTCCAAGTCACTATTTATCTCTAATTTAACTAATAACGTCAGTCATCTAGAGCCATGTACCAACATCATTCAACACTTCAATCAAACTAATTTTCAAATTTACTAGCACCTTTGTAAACCACTCTTAGGCCACGGCTTTACAAGCCAACCAGCAATCACAATTGCTCCACAATCCAGGTGCATCCACTACGGGATCACCGTATGTATCATCCTCTCGATGACTACACACTATGGTCATAACAGACCCCGACCTCCGCCAGAACTAAACGCACATCACACACCCACGGTCTATTTAGTTTGAGCTTCCTCAAAAGACCGACTTTTACCAGGCTATGACTACGTAATAGTTACTAGTACGGTCGACACTACTACGGCCGTCAGAATGCTTACATCGGTTTCCATCGACTTCATTAAAACATTTGCTTGGCATGATGATCATTATTTACATCAACCACTATTGGTACATGACCTATTAGAATTTTTGTGTAAAGAATTTATAGCCGTCATGTTAATAGAAAACCTTTCAATATCTCATGTTCTATCATGATACCATTTTGTAATTAATAATTAGGCAAAACATAATATTTCAAAAGATTTCAAGAGAATGACCGTTAATCGTTACAAAACAAATTTTACTCTGTGCGGAATATTCCGTTTTGATCAATACTAGAAATTGCAAGGACAAAATCGTTAACCACACAATTTGACTGCTAAATGTTATCTTACTAACGAATATTCAGCACCATGATTATAACAAAAGCAATACAGATTACCTCTATGCCATTGAGCATTCGAAGATGGTTGTACAACACATACATCCACGCGTCGTTCCGTTCGTGTTGCACCCATATTGCTGCCGTCCACTTGACTGGCACTACTTATGCACCGGAGCGTGATTTGACCAGGCTTGCCACATTTGAAGCACACCAGAGACTTCACTGCAGGCTGCAATGCCGTTGCTGTCATCGAAGGTCGTTCCACACTGTCATTTACCTTGCTTCTACACTCTGACCGCTTAAGACTCACTTTTTTTTGCGTTTCAAATGTGAGAATGCGTACAATCCCTGCTGCAACGATCTCGCGAAGTAATTTTCGTAGTAAAGGCCAATCGTTGTAATTTCGAATTAAACTGACATAAGTGAGCAAGGACAGTCGCAATTGCTATCCGATTCTTGCTAGCGTCTTTTCAACGATTAGTCAGTGACGTCATCAGGCGATTTGCGTACGTAACGAGTTTCTTTTTTCATTTGGTTTGTCACTGTTAAAATTAATTAGCGTACCAGCCAATGTCTCGGTGGAAATAAATCTCGCCTTGAAAATCACCTTGAACTCTTCCTATGTTATTCTCTGGTATACAAATTGTGATAGCCATGTCGACCCTTATCCTTTTAATTCCTTACTGACTGTTAAAATAAGCTAGCCGCCGTATGGAGAGTATTCGGCAAAACACAAATCTACAGTCGCAAACCAAGATCTTGCGTCCGTATCCATATTGTCAGGGTCAAACTCGCGTAACTTGACGTTCTTCTTCGTCTGAGGCATTTGCAAGGCCTCGATAAGATATCACATAATGACATTTTGTTGTTCAAACATTGCACGTCATTGTTCACGCAGAGTTAGTTCTTTTTGCAATTGAACCAACACTGATCCCGCTTCTGATATCGAAGCAACATTAATTTTCTCTATTATTTTCCATTATTTTATCATGAATTATACGGTGGGCGTTATATGGGAAGTGTTGGTTCAAATGAAAGTCGATGCAATCACAGTTGTATTTCAAATTAACAATAATCACTTTGTACATAGTTAAACAGCACTTCACTATACAGCCATATACCACTTCACTATTACCATGTATAGACAATACGGAACGCAAGACAGTTTCTACTAGTGTTCACTGTGCGACCGACCAAGCGTAACTCAGCCGTGCCCGGTCGAATGTCACGACGTAGACTCTGTCGAGCCCATAAAGGTGGCGCTCGCGTTCCGATTAGTTGTGATTATGACTCGTCTTCGACAGATATATAACATAATACTGTGACATTTTTATTCTTTGATAAATTATATAAGTAAATAAGTAATTTGTTACTAGCGACTACTCTCACTCAAGTACGTCCCCAGGCGCCTTTTGTACTTAAATAATGTACAAGCAGCAGCACGTTTTGGCAATTTTTTTGCTCACAATATCTTATGTGTTTATTACTCAAGGTCATGGTCTATCTGTGTACTAAATTTAATCCAAATTAGTTTAGCTGTTTTTTAAAGGAGTAACAAAAATACACAACGTTTCTGAAACGAACCGCCAAAGTTTGGAACACCTTTCCAGCATCCGTGTTTACTGCCACCTATAATTTTCAAGGCAAGAGTGAATAGGCATCTTCTAGGCAAGCGTGCTCCAACCTAGACGTCATCAGTGCTTTCCAGCGTTGATTATCGTCAAGCGCAAGCATATCCAGCAATAAAAATGCACTTACAAAGTTTCGAATTTAAAATAGTACTGTGATTTAGGTTATAGAATGATGAATGTACTTGTTGACCTAAAAAATCAGTTCGCGTGCATATTTTTTGTATAGAATACTTCAAGAGCCTTATACAAACAATAAAAATCCTTTTAAATAAAACTATCTTTTCGGATTTTGTCGCGGATTTATTTGTATTTTCATCCCTTATGAGAATATTATTTGTGCAGTTGAAGATGCTCTGGCCAAAAATACTATGAAATCTGAGGATATGGAGGCCATACGTCAAGATGTTTCATCTTTGTTACGTCGTAGCTCAAGGACCAAACCTAATCTCAACAAACAACAGTATTTAGCGTTGAAGAACTTACGCAGCAGGTCAGACATTATCATACTACGCGCAGACAAGGGAAATGCCACCGTCGTGATGGATACATCAGATTACAATGAGAAAATTAAACAACTTTTGTCGGATGAAAGTACATATAAAAAGGTCAAAACAGACCCAACCACCACTGTGTTAAATAATACTAAAAAGCTTATTAAGAAACACTCCGATGCATTGAATCTTGATGTCAAAAATCTTGTTCCATCTTGTGCAAAGCCGCCTAAACTGTATGGACTTCCAAAGATACACAAATCTAACGCTCCGCTACGTCCAATTGTGAGTCAAATCGACACACCGACTTATAAATTGGCCCAACTAGTAGCGAAAGTACTCTCAACACTCAGAGGACAAACATCAGCGTTTACAAGGGACTCATACCATTTTGTCAATAAGATAAAACACCTACAACTCATGGACAATGAAACTATGGTCAGTTTTGATGTACAGTCTCTATTCACCAACCTACCAGTAGAGGACTGTGTCAAAATAGTATCAAGAAAGCTACGGGATAATAGTATGCAAGAAGAATACACTGAAATTTTGAAACACTGCCTTACATCTGGCTATCTATTGTGGAATGATGAATTCTACAAGCAAGTGGATGGAGTGGCCATGGGTTCGCCGGTCTCTCCTGTTGTAGCTGACATCTTCATGGAGGCCTTCGAGGAGACCGCCCTAAACACATCACCTGTGACCCCTCGTTTCTACAAGCGGTATGTAGATGACACTTTCACAATATTACCATCTGATAAAATATCTGTATTCTTAGAACATCTTAACTCCATAAACCCTAAAATACAATACCCTAATTTACAATGGAATTGGAGTCTAATAATTCTTTAGCTTTCTTAGATGTATTAGTCATACGTAACCCAGATAACACCTTGAGTCATACTGTGTATCGAAAGAAGACCCATACTGATAGGTACTTGAATGGTGAATCTCACCACCCCCCTTCACAGTTAGCTACCGTGGGAAAATCTTTGTTTCAGAGGGCACGCGGGATCTGTGACGAGCAACACCTGGCCGGAGAACTGCAACATGTCAAGCAAGTTCTGCGAGACAACAAGCTGCAAGTGCCGCGCCTACGTCACAGGGACCGAGTGAAACCAGCCACAGTCGAGCGCGTCCCTGCAGTCCTACCTTACATGAGAGGCGTCACTGACAAGATTGGCTACATTCTAAAGCGAGCTTCAATTAAAACTTACTTCAAGCCGCCAAAGAAAATTAGTCAGTTTCTACCACCTGTCAAGTGCCACATCCCTCTACAAGATGCAGGAGTTTACAAGCTTGATTGTGATTGTGGGCTCTCTTACATTGGACAAACAAAGAGATCCATTAGAACTCGGGTCAAAGAACACATAGCTGATGTGAAGCACCGTCGCAATACAACATCTGCTGTCTGCAAACACAGTCAGGACCGCCCAAGCCATTATATTCGCTTCGATAGGCCTCAAATCCTGGCGAAAGAAAACCGATATCGCCCTAGAATGATTCGAGAAGCCATAGAAATTAAAAAACATCCTAATTTCAATAGGGAAGATGGCTGGGTACTACCATCGTCATGGGATCCTGTTATTAATATAATAAAATCTAATAATAAATCTAAACATAACAGACAGGTAGATGTAGTAAGTTCTTACTGTGTAGATCAAAATGATAGCATTTCTGATTAATAATATTTTTTCACTTCTTCATTTGTAAATGTATGTAGTAATGTGTTGCTTAATAATTTGTTTTTAAATAATAGCAAATTTAAATTAAAATTATTATTTTTTAATTAATCTTAACTTTTTCAAATTACACATAGATCAATTGTGGCTTAAATAATTAATACTATATTTTATATTTTTCTTATGGTTATAAATATGATAATGGCAACACTAAATATAGATTGCTAATTAATATTTTAAAATTGTAATAATTATAAAAATAATAGCAAAAATTAAATAAATAATTTTCCATATTCAATTATAATTAAAACTATAAAAATATTTAAAGTTAAAATATTGTAATGTAATTGGTGCAATTTTCATTTTGTTAATCGTGGGTAGGCTGTCTGTAACAACTATATCTTTAAGACATGTAACACCTCAGTCTCTCCCGTGACCATGGATGCTGTAAAGCATTCGAAACGTCGGGAAACAAAAATACAAATAAATCCGCGACAAAATCCGAAAAGATAGTTTTATTTAAAATGTCAAATATTCGCGTAAATCTAAGAAAGTATTAAATAAAAATCCTATTTCTATTAATAGTACCTAGACGATCGAGCTTTATTTGCCGGTTTCTTGTAATTTTTTTGTGAAAAATTGCGTTATTTTCTATATACATAATATATAGATAAACTTGAAAAGCAAAACCTTATCTAAATTCAAAATTTGATTCAAATCGTTATATCCGTTATATGTAATTTAGTAGTAATTCTAATAAAATCATAGAAAGGTCGAATTTGTATATTAATTTTTTTGGAATTAAAACTACGTATTTAAAGACACATGGCGACATCTATTGACAAATATCTAAATAATACAAATATAAATATTCATTAAAATAATTTTTTTAATGAATAAAATTGTGTTATTGATATACTTTTTCAAGATTAGCTATTTTTAATAGTTTTTGACATATTTAGTAAGTTAACTTGCTAAAATCTATATAGTATCATCGTTTTTTTATTCTAACCAGTTTTTGTATTTTTTCTCAGAAATGAGATATTTTTCTGCGGTAAAAAGTATCCTATATGTTGACCCGGATAATCAGCTATGACCATACCAAATTTCATCAAAATCCGTGCAGTAGTTTTTCTGTGATGTGTAACAGACAGACACAGATAGACAGACAAAAATTCTAAGAACTATAGATTCGGTCTCTGTATCGATAATAATGTCTATTTCAATAAGATTTTCTAAAAAATATTTAATGTACAGATTTGACTTAGTTAGAATTTTATTATGTGTATAGATTGAAAAAAAAAGAATTTACTTGATTTTCGATCATCTCCATGTAAATATGTATAATTCAACTATTTAACATTAGGGTAGTCCCAATAATTTACTAATATTATAAAATATATGAAATTTTGTTTGTGTATCGCTTTTCCACGTTGAAATGGTGCGGCCAATTGAGACTTTTTGTACGATTAAGTTGGAAGCTTGGAGAGTGACATAAGCTAAATTTTAAGCACGTTAGAAATTCATACACAAAGTATAATACGAGTATAACTGGTTAAACATTTATGGGAGCATAATATTTGTATATTTGTACTCGATGAGATTTCTATATTTTTTTCTATAAATAACATTTCGATTCCATGATATTTTCATTATATAAATAGTTACAATAATAGCTTAAACAAAGCTTTAGCTACTGTTCTAGATCTAATATAAGTTATACTGCTTTTAGTATATTATTTCGCTCCATCACAAAGCGACAGCTTGTGATAGATGGCCCTTCTAAAAATGACTGTGACAACTAACAAATGAAATGTACGCTATTATCTGATATCTAGAAATGTAATCTTATTTGATGTCTGGACTTATTTGGATCTCACTTAATTTAGCTGAGCATTTCTAAGCATTTGTAAAGGTTATTTGAAGGAGTAGCATTTCTCTTGAGTTAAGAGTCGGAATTCGTGGGTTCGAATTCGAGCGAAGGGAGGGTGAGTTGCTAGTAGTATAAATATAAATTATTTTGCTAACTTTGTTACGGATTCTATTTAATATTCAGGTTAATATGTGTTTTTCAAAATTGTTCTCATATTTCATTAGGGAAGGAAAACAAAATTTTCATTAATTTTGAGAAGTGACATTTTCCTTGATCCACATATATGTGGAAATTTACTTTTGTTCCCTTATTATGGAGTTTGTTTAATATTAAATTTAAATTAGTTAAATTGTAAAAAGTTTTTCACGTCACGACATGTTATGAATTTTACTTATATTAATTTTAAAATGAGTTTAAACTGATTATTTCTTAATTCACCTACAAAAACAGTGATAAACAAAAATTATTCTGCTTCCTTCATCTTTTAAAAGACATGTAGGTAATCGTTTAGCGGAAAATCATTTTAGGCAAACAAAGAAATATTTTATAGAGCCAAATTTCTAAGAATAACAATAGGTATATTGTGTTTTTACACTGAAAATCATAGAAAGTATTCATATTTTCTCTGCCTAATTCGAAGAGAAGTGTGTAAAGATGAAAAAAGAAAAATACATACCTATACCTAAGTCATAGGTACTTTCATAACCTAATCACATTAATTTTGGTCCACCAGGACCCGAAATATTTACGAGTGTGAACAGCCTCGTAATAGGCCCTCGTATTTCAGCTGGGCATATAAATTTGTAATGACTCGGTTTAACTCGCAAGTCACGATATATGAATTTTTGGTGTTTTTTTCAGAAATGTTTTATGTTTTGTGTAAATATTAACACATAAAACAATTTCATGTGGCTAACTACTTTCAAATGAATTCCACTGTTTTCATAGATATCCTGCATTCTAAGGTTACTCCGGTAATTTTTGATATTAATAAATCTTATTTATTCCATTTGATCCAGCCACTATTGTAGAGGAGGAATTTTTTTTTGTTTGTTTGTATGTATTTGACAATCTCTAAAACTTTAATAGGAATAGAGAACGGAATCGAAATGCTTAACTGACACGCGAGAGAAGCTGCAGGTCCAAACTAGTTTTATATATAGGACTAGCATCGCCCGCGGCTCCGCCTGCGTTAACATGACCAAAAGCCAAATTCTTAGGTTTTACATATTAGTATACTTTTACATTGCAGTTTTTGTATTTTTTCTCAGCAATAAGATATTTTCTCGCGGTAAAGAGTATAGAACCTATATGTTGACCCGGATAACCAGCTATCATCATACCAAATTTCGTCAAAATCCCTTCAGTGGTTTTTCCGTGATGCGGTAACAGACAGACAGACAGACAGACAGACGAAAAATTTAAAAACTGTAGATTCTGCCTCTGTATCGATAATAATGTCTATTTCAATAAGATTTTCCTAAAAATATTTAATGTACAGATTCGGCTAAGTTACAATTTTATTATATGTCTAGATAATAAGTATATAGAATATTACTAACGAGGCCTTTCATATTTAATTAGTTATCGAATTTTCAATTAAATAATACAAACATTATTTTGAGGGACAGTTACACGTCGGGAGTATAAATTAATTATTAATAAACTTTTTAATGTCACTAGTGTTCTCCTAGTAGTCCAAATTCGAACATATTCATTATTGAAAATTTTAGGAAAACATACATATATGAATAGATTTTATTCTATCTATATAAAAAAACTATTTCAATTTTTTTTATTGATGACACTAAACTTCGTCAAAAGCTACTAAACAGAGAAAAAAAGAAAATCAGTTGACAAACAGAGGAGAAAAAGTTACTTAACTGTTTTATATTTGCCTATTTATACGTACTGTCTCGGTGGTGTAGTGGCTAGCATGTACGGCCGGAGGTCCTGGGTTCGAGTCCTGGGTCGGGCCAAGTTTAGTTATTGAGTCTTTCTGTATAGTAAGTCTCAGTAACAGCCCGGAGTTGGGAAGTTGGCGGTGTTACACCCCCGTACCTCGGAGAGCACGTAAAGCCGTCGGTCCTGCGCCTTAACTCTTACTAGTCGTGTCGAGCAGTCGACCCACCAGAGTATGTGAATGACAGGAATAGAGAGTGCACGTTGTGTCTGCGCGTATACTTGTGCACTATAATATCTCCTGCGCAGTTGGCTAGTCTCAATGAGATTGGCCGTCGTGGCCCGAATCGGTCAGGAGAACATCATTTATACGTACATACATTAATTTACTCCCATCGATAAAATATATGTCATGTTCTAAAATTTTCCTCTATCCAAAATTACCTCTAACTTTTAATTAAAATTAGTGAAAATAGCTTGTTTAACGCTCAAAGTTCGTATAAAACCCAAATAAACATAAAATCATTAAAATTTACACAATAACCGTTAACTATGTAGTTCGTAATGTAGTTTTAAAGTTAATTCATACCGCAAATTGTAGTTGGCAGGTGTCACTTTTGGCTTCATGCTCATTTTGTGCAGTGTGTTTGACCAATCACGACTGAATTGGGGCGGTATGCCACTGGTCAAACTTTGACTATCTCATAATACTTTCTTAGATTTACGCGAATACTTGACATTTTAAATAAAACTATCTTTTCGAATTTTTTCGCGGATTTATTTTGAATTTTGGTTCCCGACGTTTCGAATGCTTTACAGCAATCATGGCTACGGGAGAGACTGAGGTGTTAAATCATAAATCTAAAATAAAAAAAATAACCAAATAATAAATCTAAACATAACAGACAGGTAGATGTAGTAAGTTCCTACTGTGTAGATCAAAATGATAGCATTTCAGATTAATATTTTTCATTTGTAAAAGTATATATTAATACTGTTAAAATTTGTTCTCAAGTAACAGAGTAACTGAGAATATTTTCTTTAAAAACCTGTTATGCACTTGTTGAGAAAAGTAATTTTCCTTTAAAGCGTAAACTCCTATACCGTAACCAATCAGTCGTCACTAACGCTGCTCTGATGACTGCTAAATTGAAAAGACTCAGGAGGGTGGGATAAGCTACAATCTTTTATTTTTATGTGAGGAACCGCGAATGTTCATTTACAGAGTATATCTAGAGTACATACATATACCTATACTAGCGATTTACACTCGCTCTATCGAGTTCATCCCTAGTTACGTTTTATAGTTTAGTATAGATTTCTCAGAGATAAGATATTTTTCTGCAGTAAAATGAATCCTATATGTTGATCCGGATAAGAAGGTATTGCCGTGCAAAATTTCATTAAAATCTGTCCAGTGGCTTTCTCGTGATACTTTCTCAGGCTGACAGACAGACAATGAAAAATTCTAAAAACTATAGATTCGGCCACTGCATCGATAACAATAACTATATCAATAAGATTTTCCAAAAAATATTGATTATAAAAAATGTTAATATGTATAAATAATTGTATCTTAAATGCTAAATAGTATTGAATATGGAAGCAAACAGTGCGCAAAGTACAATTGCACTCTCTACTCCTTTACTCTCATAGTCCAATAGGATGATAATTCGTCACGACCGTCGAAATATTAGGCAGAATCAACAGCTCTACATGCTCTCTAAAGTCCGAGATCGTAACACTACCAACTTGCTTACCCATCATAATCTGCAAGAGAATAATGTAAGATCGTCAATAATAAATTATTTTGTGTAAGTATAGGAGTATAAATATAGCTATTGAGGTAGTGACGTAGTACTAGTAGCCGTGTAGTAGCCTAGTGGTACCGCGCTCGCTTGGAAAACCATGTGAGGCAGGTTCAAATTCCGGATCCCGCACCTCTAATATTTTCTGAGGGAGATTCGTGCCCAGCAGTAGACCTGGACGTAAAAAATAGGGAGGTTTTAAATACATAATCAGTACATTTCATTTTTTTTCGATTTTCTCTTAAATGAAAAGGTGCATTCAAAAATACTAACAATCAAACAGTCCAAACGATCAGTTAAACATATTTCTGTGTCAGAAAACAAAACGTTCCGTAACAACCACGTTTGACAATCGCGTTAACAAGTTAAAAAATGTTTTGCTCATAGTTGACATTTCATAACTGGTTTAGATTCAGAAATATTTTAAAAGTTATTTTTTAACTGGGTTTACAGCTTGTGTGGTTATGTAAATTTTTTTACAAATTGTAAGCATTAAATGCATGTAATATTTACCGTTTTAAACTGCCTCGTTAGTGTAATCGCTTGGCTCTAGCTTATAGGGTTGTTGTACCTAGGTCTAGAATATTTATTTTATTAGGTTGAAATATTTATAATATACTAGATTTTACCCGTGGCTTTGCCGTGAAAACGTGATGATGTGTTAACCTAGGCC
This sequence comes from Brenthis ino, assembly GCA_921882275.1. Taxonomy (NCBI): domain Eukaryota; kingdom Metazoa; phylum Arthropoda; class Insecta; order Lepidoptera; family Nymphalidae; genus Brenthis; species Brenthis ino. Next base: position 9,065,478 of record OV170221.1, read on the forward strand.
ATGGAAGACCAGTTTTTAACTTAGAGTCTCATTAGCGTAAGGCAATTTAGTTTAACATGAAAGAAATAGACGCACTTGGAAGATATTCTTAACGGATCGCCGTGGGATGCTCCTGATACTTCTGTAATAAAACAGAAAAGATTGTGGGAGCAAAAGGCTTCTTTGACCGGTGACTCTCCACATAACACATTATCACATGTACATATATATGCAGGAGATATTCCTTTAATGCACTTTGCATGTCGAAGAAAATTGACTCTTCGTCTGTTCAATTTTTCCAAAACCCATCAAAATGTTAAAGTTATTTTAAAAAATTAAGTAAAATAAGAATTAATCCACAAATTTTTATATATATAATATTTAAAAAATAACTTTAATATATAAATAACTATAGTCTCTCTTTCGCTTTCTGATGCTTCTATCTAAATCTTAAATTATCCAATAAAACTCTTGCGCAACATAATTTTCTTTTTCTCTTATTCATTAAATTATGGTAATACTTATCATTGAAATAATCTGTACCGCAGAGTATAACCCTTACATATGTATATTAAATGAATAAATAAATATGTTGGGACATTAACATATACCAGATAGTTGATACACTTCACATAATATATAACTTTAAATACATATATCTATACTATAATAAAACAGTAAAGGTCGAATGTCTGTACATAGCAAAAAAATGCTAAAAACTGAGTCAGGGGGATGTAAGAAGACAAATAGAACAAACCCAGATTTTTTCAAATCTTTTGTTTCTCTGTCTGTCTGTTTGTCTGTTTGTACGGGCTAATCTACGAATCCATTCGACCAATTTAAATAAAATTTTGCATGGTGGTATCTTATATCCCCGGGCAACATCTTGGATACTTTTTATCCCGGAAAATTAAACAGTTCCCGTGGGATATTTAAAAAACTATAATAACTAATACAGCTTAGTATACAAAAAGTACTGATTGGATCTTAATAAAACTGTACAATAATATAGTTCATATATGACAATTACAAATCGGCTACTTTTCATCTCGGAAAATTAAAAGGTTCCCGTGGCACAGTCAAAAAACTATTGTAACTTATACAGCTTAGTAAACAAAAACTACTGATTGGATTTTAATGAAACTTTACAATAATATAGGTCGTACATCAGAATAACAGATTGCTTTTTATCCCGGAAAAATGTACGGTTCCCGTGGGATAGATATTTTTGTTTACGTTTTCGTTTTGTAACGTATTATGTACACAACATAGACCCCAAAGCAATAGTTATTAAAAAAATGTCTTTTTGTCTGTTTGCCTGTATATCTGTTCGTCAGTTTGTCTGTTTGTATGTTTGTACGGGCTAATCTCTGAAACTGTTGGACTGATTTAAATGAAATTTTGCATGGTGGTATCTTATATTCCCGGTCAACATCTTAGATACTTTTCATCTCATAATATTAAAGAGTTCCCGTGGGATAGTTCAAAAACTATAGTATATTATACAGCTTAATACACAACAACATATGCACTTAATTTAGTAAAATTTAACATTCTGACACCTTATATTGCCAGTCAAACAACAGGTTACTTTTCATCCCGGAAAAATGAACGGTTCCCGTGGGAACTAATAGATCTCTATTAGTGTTTTGCCGCTAGTTATAAATATAAACAACCATGAATGGAGTAAAACATTCGTGCTCATCACACAATGAATTAATGCGAGCCAAATTTGTCGTCGTCTCATTATGTCGTCTTTATTAATAATAAGAATTGATATATTTAATGCCTTTTTTTAAAAACTGTTCGGCACTTTGTAATCTAGTCAGCAAGTATAAGCGCAACGAGAGTAGAACACAGGTGAACAATAAAAATTGTATTTGAAAAACCAAACGAAAGCGAAAATTTACATAGCATTTGTTGAAAGAAACTGCAAGGACTTTAATTTCTTTTGCTATCATAGCTATTGGACTATTACCACATTAAGCTAGCATCAGGGAAAATCTTGATACACCTTCTTTTTCAAATAAATAGAAATGATACCATTCTAGCTTTCTACTTGAAAATTTTACTGCGACGGAGTTTTCAAAGTACTCAAGTAGCGAACAAACAGTTGCTTTACATATAAATTGAAAAAACTAGCATTGAATACTTGGAGTAAAATCTGTTAATACAGACATACATATATATATATATATATATATATATATATATATATATATATATATATATATATATATATATATATATATATATATATATATATATATATATATATAGTTAAATGTTGGTATTTAGTTTAAACGTCTCTATCATACTAATATTATATATGCAAAAGTTTGTGTGGATGTATGGATGTCTGGATGTATAGATGTATGGATGTTTGTTACTCTTTCACGCAAAAACTACTGAGTAGATTTTAATGAAACTTTTACAATAATATAGTTCATACTTGAAAATAACACATAGACTACTTTTTATCCCGGAAAAATGTACGGTTCCCGTGGGATAGATTTGTTTTTGTTTTTCTTAATTACATGTACGTTGTTAATAAGCGACCCGTTCTGAGTGCTTTTTTACCCGACTGCGGCGAAAACCACAGGAGAGAATTTGTTTAACCTGTATAATATTTATGTATGTATGTATGTCCGATCCTATGTATCTTTGTAATTACTAAACGCCTTAATTGATTCTGAATAAATAGTGTCAGAGAGTATATGAATATTATTAAAAGTTAAGATGGCAGCTTTATGACGCCAATTGGATTTTCTTTAAAATAAATTCTAAACCAAAACCTAAAGTGATCACAAAAATATAATTAATATTTAATTTTTAAATAAATCCCCAAATATCTAACTGGTCAAAACTAAAAAGCTTTAAATAAAAAAAATATGTAAGCAAATATCAACTTGCAGCAATTAAAAAACATGTGCTTTCGTCAACTTGTTCCTATCTGTTTAGTTGGCATTTGATGCAGTCGAGATTTTTATGTTCATAATTTAATTATTTCTCGTATGAATAACTTTAGATTTTGCTCATAAGCTTTTAACAATACTTTTTACACGGAAATGTAATATATCCGCTAAAAGTGTCTATGTTAAATAATGCCATCTCTAGCTATCTAATATATGGATTATTTTCAATATATTATTATATTAATTCTAATTAAATTGATTAACTGGATTACCTTAAAACGAAAAAAATAAATAATATAAAGCAAGTAGATAACTAGAAATAGATAAATAGAGATACGCATTTATAATATTATAATTAGTATTAAATGTAATAATAATATACTTTATTAAACACTAAAAGAAACATTAAAACACAAAACACAAAAAAAAAGATGCACAATAGGCGCCCTTATTGCTAGAAGCGACCTCTTACAGGCAACCTTAAGGTGAAAGAGTAAGTTTTTTTTAAAACGGTAGGCGGCGTTGTGCAGATTATGTTGACTGCCTCGTTAATATGTATAGTTGCAAATCCAGAGGTCCTAGATTCGATTCCTGGATCGTGTCGTGTGTGTGTTTGGTTTTTCTGTTTAGATTTTTTTAGGACAGTTACGATGTTGGTAGTGTTACGCTCTCGGACTTTCGGGAGCATGTAGAGCTGTTGATTCTGCCTAATCTTTCGACGGTAGTGTCGAATTATCATTCTATCGGACTATGAGTTATGGAGTAGAGTGTGCATTTGTACTTTGCGCACTGTTGGCTTCCATATTCAATATTATTTAGCATTTAAGATACAATTATCTATACGTATAATAAAATAATAAAATTCTATATGAGATGAATCTGTACATTAAATATTTTTTGGAAAATCTTATTGAAATAGTCATTATTATCGATACAGAGGGTGAATCTTTAGTTTTTGGAATTATTGTCTGTCTGTCTGTTTGTCTGGGAACGCATCGCGAGAAAACCACTGGACAGATTTTCCGGGACAACAAATTGGATACTTTTTACTGCGGGAAGAAATCTCATCTCTGAGAGATCTATACTAAACGTTAAGACGTGACTAGGAACGAACCCGAGTAGAACGAAGGTGAGTCGTTAGTTAATTATCTATATTGATGTATACAATTTATAAGTAAACTCTTTGATGATTGATCTTTGAAGAGTAATATGAATTACTCTATTCATTATATGATTTGTATAATAAGACTGATAAAATTATAATCATCTGTTAAATTACAATTTCAGAGCTAGTAATTTTAGCGAGTAAAAAATTTCTTTGTGCTTATAGTGCAAATAATTAATTTTAATAACCAGGTTAAGTACGTATAAAATGCTTCTTCACTTGCCTATACTTTATTATATTGGACTTTATAGTTATAAGAATCATTAAATATTCCAACAATTCTACTATAAACACGAAATTTTGTGAGGATGTATGGATGTATGTTTGTTATGGATGTATCTTTGATGCAAAAACTACTTAACGGATTTTAATGAAACTTTACAATAATATAAGTTATACACCAGAATGACACATAGGCTATAATTTATAAAGACACAATTATAATTCTGTAATTATGTTTTTATATATTTTTTATTGGCTTACGCGGCGCGCGCCAGTGACGCTCCCAGTTGGTATTATTTTTCTGACTTCTTCAACAATCATTGTCTTTTTTTTTTTTTTTTATCTCCATTTAAAGAGCTTTGTCGCTTAATATGCGACTATGACGCTCTGTTACGTTTACAATGGTATCTTAATTACATTTTATAAATATTTAACAACAAATTGTATTGAGGTACACCCGTACAATTATTATGTATTACTTGCATTTGTTACAATTTTTGCTAACTTATAAATTAATCTTGCTACATTAGAAGAAGGATTTGATAATACAATATTTATACCTCCAGTCGTTAAAAAAATTGAATTATTTGTAAAATAATTTTGACGTTGCGCCTCATTCCGCACACATTCCATTAATATATGGAAAACATCTTCTACAATTCCACATTGCAAGCAATTTGGTGTAGCAATTTTACCCATTAAAAATGAAAATTTATTTAATGGAATGTGTCCAGAGCGGAGGCGCATAGCAAGGACAGTATCTTGTCTACTCAAACAGGTCATGTCAATCCAAGGACGAATTATTGGTTCAGCCTGAATAGTCCTATACCAGATGCCTTTTTCTTTTGACCTTTTATCAAAAAACTCTTTCCAGATATTAAAAACCTTTTTTTTAACCAAATAAAGACATTCTGTATAATACGGCGCAACTACCAATAAGTTTCCTTCATATGTCGCTTCTTTAGCCAATCTATCTACCATCTCATTTCCCAATATATGAACATGAGACGGAACCCATTGTAAAATTATTTTTTTACCCTCTTTACTAAAGTTATGTATCAATTTCAAAATCTCGTAAGGTACTGGTGTGCTTCTAATATTAGATGTACATCGAGCTATATGTTGAAGTGAACTCCTAGAATCAGAGAAAATTACAATTTTATCGGTATTTATTGTCTGAACGTAGCATAATGCTTCCAAAATAGCCAATAGTTCAACATGCATAATTGAGATATGTCCATCAATCATAATTTTAATAAAATCTAAAGTTTGAAAGTCTAAAAATGCTGCACCCCTTAAGTCTTTTTGTTTTGATCCGTCTGTAAAAATTCTATAAAAACCGTTAAATTGGTCTTCAATATATTTTTCACATTTATTTTTCATTTCATTTACATTATATAACCTTTTAGGATTAAATTCATTACCAATATGTAATTTAATTAAATTCGATAAATTTATGTTACTAACCCAAGTGTTTAGTGAAAACAATTCAAGTTCTTTGCTACGATGCATGATAGTGTCTTTAAAAGCATCATGAATTACAGTTAACAATGGAATACGATTTCTTTTCCACAAAGCAAAAATATTAGACGAACTACACTCTTGAAGAATTTTAATTAATATATTATCTTGAATGGAAAATGATTTATGCCAAAATTTACCAGCCAAGTAATATCTACGGCAACGAAGTGGCTGAATACTCAACTCGACTTCCATTACATGAGTTGGTGTGCTCTTAATAAACCCACCTATTACTCGTAAAGCCTGATTTTGAATTTTATCCAATTTCTTTGAATGGCTTTCACTGCAATCATCAAAAAGGAAACTAGCGTAATCCATGCGACTGCGGATAATTGATAAATAAATTCGTCTTAAGTGTTTGGGATGAATCCCCCAACCAGATCCGGCTAAAACTTTAAAAATATTTAAAAATTTTGAAGTTTTTGCATAGACTTCATTAACATGTTTACCCCACCTTAGAGATCTGTCTAACCATAATCCTAAATATTTTACATGTTCCACAACTTCTAATGCTTTTTCATTAACAAAAACTTTAATCGACTTCCTATTTTTACCTTTCTTAAAAAGGCAAATTTTACTTTTTGAAGGAGAGATATTTAACCCAAGCTGATCAATTGCTTTTGAGAAAACATTGATAGCGATTTGCATTGTATTTGTGGCATCTTCTATATTTTTATTTGTAGTATAAAGCAGGAAATCATCAGCGAATTGTGAAACATTGACATTATGAAAAAGTTTACAGATGTCTATTGTCGCAATATTAAAAAGAAGGGGGGATAAAGGATCTCCTTGGGCAATTCCTTGACTAGTTTTTCGAGTAACACTCAAGTTATTAATTTTAATTTCTAAATATCTTTCTGTTAAAAAGTTCCAAATATAACTACAAATTAGGGGGCCTACACCTAATCTATTCAAATTTTGTAATAAATTAAAAGTATCAATGTTGTTGTAAGCATTTTCTAAATCAAGAAAGCATCCTAAAGTTACATCATTATTGCAAAATCCCATTTGTATTCTAGATACAAGAATACTTAAACTATCTAAGCAGGAACGAGATTTCCTAAATCCTACCATATCTGAAGGAAAACAATTATATTTTTCTAAAAACCACTCTATTCTTTTATTTATAACTGAATGAAAAATTTTACAAATGCAAGATATTAATGATATTGGCCTTATTGATGAAATATCTTCAATGTTACGCCCAGGTTTAGGTAAAGGGATTATCGAAATATTACGCCATTGTGAAGGAATCACACCAAATGTTAAAATATTATTAAATATATGAAGTAAAATCATTTTAGCTGAATAGGGTAAATGTTTAATCATTGAAAAAGAAATTGAATCATTACCTGGAGCAGTATCTTTATTTTTTATACAAGCTTCTAATTCGTGTAATGTGATCATCGATTCCAACAATTCATTTCCAGGAGTAAATATAGGACGATTACGGCAAACAAAATCGGGGCATAATTTTGTTAGGAGCTCATTAATGAGTTCAATGTTAATATGTGCCTTTGTAGTCTTGTAACCTTTAAACCACTTCATTTTAAACCATACCTCGTGAGAAGAACAGCTATTGTCAAACGAAGTACAGAATTGATGCCACGACCTATTCTGAGCTATCCTTAAAAGTCTTTTGGCGTGCTTAATTTTTTCATAAAGAATTTCTAAATTTCGAGGTGTGGGATTGCGTCGAAAATTTCTAAGAGCAATTCGGCGGATAGCCACAGCTCTAGAGAGTTCAACAGACCAATAGGGTCGAGGAACAAATCTAGAATGTGGAATATTGCATACTTTAATGAAAGGGATGAATTTGTTCGCAGCCTCATCTATATAAGACATAAAAATATTGTAATCGTATTGAATATTATTTGTTACTGAAAAGTCACTTAACAATAGTTCTAAATAACTCGAATATCCCTTCCAATCTGCTAACTTGAAATTTCTTTTCTTTTCGAGATCAACATCGTAATGTAATGCAGAAGTAATTTTTATCATTAGGTGGTCACTTCCAAGTGACTCATTAGTAATTACCCAATTAAAATTTAACGAAATATCAGAGGATGCAAATGATAGATCTGGCGTAGATTCCCTTAAACTAGAATTCATTAGTTGAAAACGTGTAGAGCTACCGTTATTAAGCAGAATTAAATTCGATTGAACTAAAGCATTGAAAACTTGATTCCCTCTATTGTCAGTTTTATTAGACCAAGAACTGTGGTGACTATTAAAATCTCCCAATAATAATGATTTACTTTCAGCTAGAGAAAAAAGATATTCCCAGTCTCTTTGTACCGTGTTAATACCATTAGGGCAGTATATTGAGTATATATTATTAATTTGAGGACAATTTAAAATCTTAACACAAACTGCTTCGATTCCTCTAGATATTCCTTGAACGGCTTGTCTGTGAGCAATTATTGATTTGTGTGTTAAAATTGCTACACCACCATAACCGTCATCCCTATCGAGTCTAAAAATATTATAATCCTTAATTTTAATAAAGGCATCTGGTTCAAACCATGTCTCACATAAGATTGCTATGTGAACTTTTTCCTGTAACAAGACCTGTTCGAATGATTTTAATTTAGGCTTTAAGCTTCTACAATTCCATTGCAAGATATTTAATTTAATAATTTTACTAATTTTTCTATCCATCACTAAAATATTTAAAAAATTGTTTAACCATAGGTAAGCCAGAACAAAAATTTATAACTACTAAAGTTAGACATTCAATTATTGTTTTAGCTATCTGTTTCAACTTAGATGTTATTTTTAAATTATTATTAAAAATTATATTTTTTAATTTATTAAGTAGATCTTGTATGACTTTTTGATATTCTTCCCGTTGCTTATTTTCTTCTTCACTTGTTGTAAAGGGAGTTTTATTTTCATTCTCTAAGTCTATATCAGAATCTGTAGAAAAATCTGCGTAGACATTTTCGGAAATTTGTACCCGTTTCTTCTTTTTCTTAGCACTAGGTTTTTTAACATTCTGAGATGGAGAGTCTGCTTTATGATTTTCTTGTGGCATTCTTAGAACTTCTGAATATGATGGGGACGCATCTATCGTACATTGGGGCATGTATACGTAATCCTTTGCAGAGGGAGTTGAATTTACTATCTGTGTATCTGGGGATGGGTGTACATACATACTAATCGCTTTTTTGTACGGGCAATTAAATTCTGACATAATTTCTCGTATTCTTTTTTCTTTTTTATATACGCTACAAATTTTTTCCAATGCCATGTGATATCCGGAACAGTTCACACATTTATATACTAATGTATCACAATTAGGGTGGTTCTGAGTACATTTTGGACAAACAGGTTTATTTGATGGACACATCTTTTGTACATGGCCAAACCTCCAACATTTAGAGCATTGTGTAACGGGGAAAACATACTGTTCTACTTTCACTCTAAGATCTAGTATGTAAATATATCCAGGAAGATTAGAACCCTTAAATCCAATCTTAACAGTATCACTAGGAATCCATTCTTTTTCGAATCGACGGTTTAGTCTTTTAACTACAACTATTTCAAAGTCACAAGAAATATTTTTTATTATTTCTTCTTCAGACAACTCTGTATCAATATTTCTAATTATACCAAATGATAATCCAACTTCCCAGCTTTTTTGAAATCTCCATTCCAATTTTATAAATTCCTCACATGCTATTAACTTTTCCGCACTAGATTCATTACTGAAACTTACGTTAATTTTATATGGATTAATGTATTTTACTTTTATAACATCCAAAATTTTTTGTTCGCGGAATAATTTTGCTAAAGTAAACGCCTTCGGTAACATATTCTTGCCTGTAATGCAAACTTGTATAAAATCACTCTCTGAACTATCCATTATTTTTGTTTTTTTCTTCGTGTGACTTACAACTTGTTGCCATTCACCACCATTTTCCTCATCTCTTATTCGTTTTCTTCCCAAATCATCCATCGTCTCCTCATATAAATTTGTTTGTTCCTCAAATGTGTTTATTCCAATATTGCAATAAGAATTCACTGTGTTAACATCTTCATTTAGAATTAAGTCCTCCGCCATGATCAATAAAGATCATTTTTGCTAGCTAAAATACGGACAGCGATAAGACGCACTCGCACTAATCGTTTCTCAGAATTAAAGAATAGTTAATTACTCCAAGCGATATGAATGCGTCGTGTTTACACCGCTCGCAACTTAACACTGAATCATTGTCTTATTTTAGACAATTTATACAAAACCTTAATGTATTTTACTTCTTTACTATGCTTCGTCTATTGGTGAAAACCGTATGAAGAGCCGTTTTGTAGTTTTTGAGCTTATTGTGTTCAGACAGACAAACAAATCGGGGAGTGGGAGGAGGGTGGAGGGAGGGGGGAATTCACTTTATGATATGTAGTAATAGCAATGTATAATTGAACTACGTGAGCGAAGTCGAAAGAAAATGGTAGTTTGTTTATATTTTACAGTAAAAGATGTTTTTATATACACTTTTAATATGAAGACGAAATATATTTTCTTTGATATCCATTAAATTATATATTTTATTAAAATAACATAATATAAAAGTATTTATCTACGTAATAAAGAGTCCCTATTGTTTGGATAACGATATAAATATTGAATATTTGAATCTGAACGTATATGAAATTGTTTAGATATTAGTTATTTGATCACATTAATATTTCAATCACGTTTTGCGCTAGTATAAAGGATTCGTATTATTCCAATAATTAACTATTAAGATAGTGGTAGCACAGTGGTAACGCAATTGACAGACCAAGTGAAGCGGGTTTAAATCCCGGGTCTCGTTCAAACCTCTGATATTTTCATGCAAACACACACACACGGACGCGCGTGCGGCCGCACAAATATACATATATAAACTTTCAAATTTATAACAGTAGTCTGAATGGCTGACTTAAAATATTAAGTTATAAAATATAAATATCTTTTCTACTTAATAATACAATTATCTTAGCCGTATTAAGTAAAATCTATTTCATTTGTTATCCATGCTATAATATTATAAATGTGAAAGTTTAGATGATAGATAGATTGACGACACGTTTGGCTCAGTTTGTAGTGAACCTACTTGCTAGGCCAGCGGTCGCGGGTTCGAGTGCCGCTAGGGGCATTCATTTGTGTGATGAGCACGAATGTTTGTACTCCAGTCATGGGTGTTAATATTTATAATACGTATGTATTTAAAGTTATATATGTGTAGTCAACTATCCGGTATCCATAACACAGGCCTCGTAGCTTACCATGGAACTAGATAGTGCTGTGTGATAATATCCCAACATATTTATTATTTATTTATAAATGGATATTTGTTACTCTTTCACACCAGAACGGCTGAACGTATCTGGATGAAATTTGACGCAGAGATAGATTATAGTCTGAAATAGCACAAAGTTTACTTTTTATCCCAGAAAAATGTACGGTTCCTGTGGAATAGATTTATTTTTGTATAGGGAAGAAGCGAAGCGAGGCAGAGTACGTGGAGTAGTACTTCTATACTATTAAAATTATAAATGTGAAAGTGTGTTTGTTTGTCTCTCTTTCACGTCGAAATGGAGTGACGGATTGGCGTGATTTTTTGTGTGAAGATAGTTGGAGGGCTGGAGAGTGACACAGGCTACTTCTTACCAAGGGAAATTACTTCATTCTCACGGGAAAATTCGTATAATACAACCCAAAAATTAATACTTTCTTAGATTTACGCGAATATTTGACATTTTAAATAAAACTATCTTTTCGGATTTTGTCGCGGATTTATTTGGATTTTTGTTTCCCGACGTTTCGAATGCTTTACAGCATCCATGGTCACGGGAGAGACTGAGGTGTTACATGTTTTGAATGTATAGTTGTTACAGACAGCCTACCCACAATTAACAAAATGAAAATTGCACCAATTACATTACAATATTTTTTAACTTTAAACATTTTTATAATTTTAATTATAATTGAATATGGAAAATTATTTATTTAATTTTGCTATTATTTTTATAATTATTACAATTTTAAAATATTAATTAGTAATCTATATTTAGTGTTGCCATTATTATATTTATAACCATAAAGAAAAATATAAAATGTAGTATTAATTATTAAAGCCATATAATTGTTCTATGTGTAATTTAAAAAGTTAAAATTAATTAAGGATAATAATTTTAATTTAGTTTGCTATTATTTAAAAAAACAACTTACTAAGCAACACTATTAATATATACTTTTACAAATGAAAATTTTTTTCATAAAAATAATAGCAAAATTAAATAAATAATTTTCCATATTCAATTATAATTAAAATTATAAAAATGTTTAAAGTTAAAAAATATTGTAATGTAATTGGTGCAATTTTCATTTTGTTAATTGTGGGTAGGCTGTCTGTAACAACTATACATTCAAAACATGTAACACCTCAGTCTCTCCCGTGACCATGGATGCTGTAAAGCATTCGAAACGTCGGGAAACAAAAATCCAAATAAATCCGCGACAAAATCCGAAAAGATAGTTTTATTTAAAACCCAAAAATTATTTATGATTAGAATTACTTGAAACTTGTTGTTAATGCTCTTCAATAAAATCAAAATAAATATATATTTTAGAATTTCTCGAAATTCATCCCATAGGTTTTTAAAGTTTTTTTTTATAATTTTACTGCGAGCAAAGCCACGGGTTCTGCTAGTATTATATATAATATATAATCTAACTCCTTATGCATTACAGAAGTCTCATTGAATATATTATGAGTTTTAGAACGTGTCCAATTTGATTGAGGCCTTGTTTGTTGTTGTACCTTCATTAATTTCAAATTAGATTATTATATATTTATAACTAGCGGCTCACCCTTGCTTCGCTCGGGTTCGTCGCTAGGTACGTTTTAAATAGATATAAATGGTTATGAGCCAGCGTTAGCCATATAATTTTTTTTGTTAATAATATTGACAAAATATATTGACATTAATATTTATACGATACTAACGTCATTCAATTGTTTTGCCTTCCCGGAACCTCTCCACTAACACTTAAACTTTATGGTATGCTATTAAAGTTCAAATTGACTTTTAAGTATTATTACGAATCTTTTGTATGGGAGTATAGAAAAGTTTTGTTTTTAGACTTTATCAGGCAATTTTTTAAATTTTTCTCTCCGTAAGAACTATCCTCGTACTTCAAGGAATATTCTAAAAAAAGAATTAGCGAAATCGGTTCTGCTGCTCTCGAGATTTGCGCTTACCAACACATTCAGAGATTCATTTTTATATTGTAGAGATAGAAGATATACGTGACTTTTATATAGATGTGTAAGAACGAGAAAGTTTTACCAAAATAGATTCTACAGAGTTAGAGTAGTGTAAAGTATTTATTTAAAAGAAATTTATTTAACTCATTAAATAGAACGATGTTATGTAAAAAGTACCAGTAGTTTTGCTTTTGTGAAAAAATGTTTTTCTTCCATCGCTTTTTCAGGTCTGAGATATTTTCTATCTAAACAGCTTTTGTTTCAGTAATTCACTAAAGTAATTAAAATTTTATGCGGATTATTTCTTAAGATTTAGTTATTAGGTCCTATTTTTTTAGGTAATTTATTTTACCAGATTTAAATGTTGATTGTACTAATAATTACAAAAATAAGTTTTATAATATATTTATATCTATTTAATATAATAATAAATTATAGATATAATATATTATAATATACTACTACATACTATATGTATGTTTAAATCCAAAAGTCTCAAATGCTAAAGTAACTCTGTTGGTTTGTTTGTTAACTTTTTACGATTAAACGGCTGAACCGATTTAGATGAAATTTGGTATGACGATAGTTAATATTATTAATATACAAAATAATCTTCTGGATTGTTATTTATTAAAAATCTATTATTTTCAGGTCTTGTTTTCTTTTCTACAATTTAGACATACAGAATTAACCACCTATTTTTCATATAATTTTTTAAACGTTACATCCATTTAACATCCAAAAATATTATCGTAAGCGTATAATTATCAAAATATTATATCTCACAATGTTTTCATAAAACTATGTTAAGTAAAACTCGCTCGGAATAAAAGAGTCCGCCATTTCATACAAACGCAATGACCTGAAAAGGCTGATGGCGGCCGCGAAGTTTTTTCAACAGTGTACGGATATTACGTTTGATTCAATGCGTGCCAAAGAGTCCAAGCAAATTGATGAATATATACCATATAGATAATTAAGTTTTGTTTTCAATTACATAGAAACAGTTAAATATATATACTAATATTATATGTTCATACTAATATTATATGTTCATACTAATATTATAAATGTGAAAGTGTGTTTGTTTGTCCTTTTTCACGTGGAAAAGAAATGACGTATGGCGTGATTTTTTGTGTGAGTATAGTAGGAAGGCTGGAGAGTGACATAGGCTACTTTTTACCGTGGAAGATTATCTCATTCCCACGGGATTCGGGAAAACACGTTATAATACAACCCAGAATATTATTTATAATCAGAATTACTTGAAAATTGATATTAATGTACTTCAATACAATTAAATAAATACATGTTTTAGCATTTTCGAAATTCATCCCATAAGAGGATAAAATAGTACATGAAAGTTGGTATGAAATATCTTTTTAGAGATTTTGTAGTTTTAGCGCGAGTGAAGCCGTGGGTTCTGCTAGTCTTCTATATATTAATATGTGAAGGAAACATTGTACCCATTCTTAAGTATTGCGTATACCGAGGTATGTGAGCTTTGGCATAGTTAAAGTTTGAATGGAGAAGGATTGCAGAAAGATCAGATTTATTGATGTGTTATTAATTATCCGCTTCTGTAGTTGCAAATTAAACAAAAAAATAGATAAAAAAAGAAAAATATACATTAAAATAAAAATTCACAGTAGACGGCTTTATCGATAAACGTGATCTCTTCCAGACAACCTCAGGGTGGAGGAATTAGTATACGAAAAGTAGGTGATGTATTTGCTACATAATTATATAATACAAAAAAATCCTACATACATATATACATACATACATACATATATACATACATACATACATACATAAATACATACATAGAATATACGATTTAATTAATTTTATACTGATGTAAAAGCTGAAGAGCTTGTTTGTGTGTATGTGCTAATCTTCGAAGTACAGATGCGATTTGAAAAATCTTTTTATTATAATCTATTTATTGAGAAAGTTGCTTTGATAAAATATCATAAATAATGTTCCAACTTAATGAATTATGGTTGATTTTCGACCACAGGATGAATAAGAATGTGATTGTTCGTTCGTGCAAAATGGCAAATCTCTGATCCTTCTCCATGGATTGGTTTGGAATTTTGATATACTCGTAATATATTTTTTTGTATCTAAGTAGGTATTTTCATGCAATTCATTTTGTTATAACTTGGGTTGTTTATGTTACTCGTTCTGTTGTACATTATTACGCCATGCAACTAGAAACTTTTAACGATTAAGTATTATAAGTATGAACATTGGTAAAACTATGTGGATGGCTATTTGATATTGGAAAATATTTCTCGTTATCCATTTGTTTCTTATCCATTTAACTAAATTGAGCAAAACATAGCCAAGTTCAACTAGTAGTATAAGAAATGTATAGTGTTTATATACTTACTTGTTATATTCTGCTATTCTTTTTACTACTTAATTATTAAGTAAACCAGCGACTCACCCTCGCTTTGCTGGGATTCGTCCCTAGGCACGTTTTAACGCTTTTGCTATATATACTGATATTTCAATAAATAAATAAATACGGTTATTATAGATAGACTTTACAATATACATATGTCCACGTATAGATATAGAAACGTAAGTACTTTATAAAATAAAAAAATAACCCCTACTTGAGAAATTGTTGATTCCCCATACAAACTTTCATCCTCCCTTTTCATCCCTTTTAGTGATGATTTCCGGGGTAAAAACTATCCTTAGTTCTTTCTAGAGACTCATACCTTTTTCATACCAAATTTCATCTAAATCGGTTCTGTTGTTTAGATGTGAAAATGTAACAAACTAACAGACAAACATACTTTCACATTTATAATATTACTATGAATTAATATTAAAATCATATTTGATTTGAACATACACATACACACATATTGACTTTTTGTTAATATTCGCAAGCTAAAAGGGATGTATGACAAATTTTTACTTTTTATTTTGTGTTGACGGTTCGACAGGGCTATGCCAGTGGCTAGCTTCAGGTTATGATGTCGCTTTTGATGTCGCCACACTAGTTTTCACTAAAAAATAGAAAAATGATTTATAGAAGACTAATGATTTCCACATGCGTTGCCCAAGCCCATTGACTTAATAAACTCCAAAATTCTTTATTTAATATTAAGTTTTAGTAATACATTAAAATGTTTGTACAAATCTCTACCAAGAGTAGATTATTTATTTAATATTTATTACGAAAGTAAAGGTCCAATTTACATAACTAATATTTATAATACATAGCCCAATCGGAATCTGTTTATTTTTAAGTGATTTTTTTATTGAAAATCTGAAGTTTTACGATTTTAAAATGTTAACAGGTATATAAGGAATTTATTATTAATTATTTTAATTCATAAAATTCCCCACATGTCCAGCTACTCCCGAGAACTGGGGGGACGCAAAGCGTTGAAAATTAGTTTTTTTTTTCAATTTCCGGTTTACTATGACGTTCTGTTGAAAAATGATTCGTACAAAAGTTGTAGGTCTAATAAAAATCTACACCTTTTATAAATTACACTTTTTAGAATAACCTCTAAGTTTTCGAGATATTTGCAAAAAACTCGGTTTTAAACTTTTTCTTGGTTTTTATTTTTAATTTCTAGAATAATCTTTTGACTTTTCAATTTGATGAGTCGTGAAAAAATTATAAAAGTTGGCATTCACGTAAAGTACACCGTTGTTTTTGTATTATTTGCCGTAGAATCTATTACCAACGTGGCAAGATTTCTTTGTTAAAAACTCGCAAACGATTTCAAAATGAAGCGATTTGTGATGTAATTCCCGCGACATATTAGTAAGTAAGCAGCTCAGGCCTAATAGGCCTCAATATCTTGCACTATTATAATATCCTACGGAAACCACGATAAAAAGCAGCGGATCAAATCATATTCACTCTGCCATCAAAATTCTTAAAAGGTACCTTAAATTAATTTATTATTGTTGGAAGCTTTAAGTGATATAAAATGTACTATTTTCTGAAGTTTCTATAATAATAATTAGCAGAATGGAGTTAGCAAGTAGATAGACGTCATTTATTTATTATACTTTATCCGGTAGTAACCAAGATGGCCGACCTCCACCCAGTCTGTATAGGATCAAAAAATAGATCTAGCTTCTATGAATAAAAATAAAACATTATTCCATCTTCTAGGAGTTTTACTCCAGACTTGTTACCATTCGATTGTTAGTTATACCTAAAAGAAAAGTACAAATATTAAATAAATATAAAGAACCAAACGTGTCGTCAAATATTTGAGTCTGAGTTTAGCTTGATAGATTAAAATATAAGAGGTAATAAGTCTAATGTAATTTGTATTCCTCTGTACCAGTTTCCTGCACCCCACTTACAGACGCACATTAAATCACGTTGCAGCATAACCACACGAGCTTCACAGCTCGTAAGCCATTCCCTAGTAATATTCTGTTTGTTGCCAAATTGTGCTGTAAATATTCTCAGCTAGCACTCAGTTTTAGCAATTAGACGGTTCTTTAAATTTTTATTGGTGTTGACAGTTATATATAAGTGCTGATACAAGGCATTGGCGTAGAAAACTTGCTTAGCTCATGCCATATGAATTGAAACACTACTGGGACAACACAGTTCGTGAACAGAATTTTTATCAAATATTTGCTTTCCATCGTTAAAACAGAAGATTTAGGTACAAAAATTAAGTGTAAGAGTCGGCGAGTTACTATTTTGGTATTTGTATTGTCATTATTTTGTAGGTATCTCTCACTATAAAAATGTGTATTTTGTATCATTTTTATTTGTTCACGTTTGTGCTGATTTTATTTATGTTTTCAAAATGCTGTTTCATTTTTTTATACACAATGATAGTTATGTTCGAGTATATAATGTTTGTTCCTTCGTGCTAAGATGGCTGGAGCGATTTTGGGTGAATTTTAGTATATGGATAGGCTGTGACTATATCAGGCACATAGAAACGCACTCGAACAAAGTGAGGGTAAGTTGCTAGTTTTAAAAGAATAATTATTTTTTTCAGTTAGGTACTCCATTTATAGATAATACGATGACACATTTGGCTCAGATTGTAATGGCCCTACTTACTGTGCCAGCGGTCGCGGTTCGATTCCCGCTGGGTTCACTTGTGTGATGAGCATGAATGTTTGTACTCCAGTCATGGGTATTTATATTTATAATACGTATGTATTTAAAGTTATTTACGTCTAGTGTATAAACTATCTGGTATCCATAACACAAGCCTGGTAGCTTACCATGGAACAAGATGATGTTGTGTGTTAATATCCCAACATATTTATTATTACGTATTATAATATATAATTTTTAGCTTTTATATCTCTCTCCATTATACATATTATACATTTTTAACTTTAACCCGTTGGCTGTTATTAATGTTACACTAATGACTGTTAAATGAAAAAAACAGCGTTACGATTAGTTACGGGCTCTTGTTTTTATCTGAGTTGAAATATGACTTTCAGTACTTCTTTCAATGAAAGAGTTTTGTGAAACATTTTTAAACATATTTTCTAACTTGTAAATGAGATTTTATACAGAAATTTCTTAAAAAGTTAATGTAGATAGGTACTGAAATATTATTTTGGATATTAATAAACTACTAATATTTGCCCGCGAATCCACTCGCGTGATAAGCGGGATGGGAATAAAAGGTAGCCTATCCGTCTCCATAATGCAATCTATGTCCTTTATAAATTTCATAGAAATCTCTTCAATGGTTTAAGCGTATAAAGTAACATGTAGCTTTGTTTCCACATTTAGAATATTAAAATGGATTTCAGTGAAACAAATGCCGATCAAAAAGGTCAGGTCAGACAAGTCAAACGGAGAAAACTTTAAATAATATATATTTAAAGTTTAGTGTCGATTAAAATTATTTCATGAATAAAGCAGTTATTTCATATTTATACATAATCACTTTAACTCAATAACTAAACTTAACCGGATCCGGGACTCGAATCCAGGATCTCCAGATGTGCAGACGCACATACTAGCCACTACACCACCAAGGTACTTAAAAGGCAGAGATATATGTATTTGTTGGGACATATGTTGGGATATTAACACACAACACCATCTTGTTCCATGGTAAGCTACGAGGCCTGTGTTATGGATACCAGATAGTTGATACACTACACATATATAACTTTAAATACATACATATTATAAATATAAACACCCATGACTGGATACAAACATTCGTGCTCATCACACAAACGAATGCCCCCAGCGGGACTCGATCTCGCGACCGCTGGCACAGCAAGTAGGGTCACTACACACTGAGCCAAACGTGTCGTCATAATATATGTATGTATTCACTGATAGTGTAATGCGGTACCAATTTGACACAATAAGAAAAAGTTATTAGACGTGTGAATAGTTTAATGTTATTTTTATTTCTGGTCTTACATCAACATATGGTATAAACAGGCTATTGCTAATGAGTACATGTTACTATATATTATTGAAAATAGCCCCAACCTTTGCATCTGACATCATTTTCATTAAAATCAATGGTCAATCGCCTACTAAATGAATTTCTATACTGTGTTTTTATGAAAAGGTCGATCATAACGTCATGTCTCGGTACTTTCAAAAGAAAAGTTAATAACTACAACCGTACTATATATTCTAAGAAAACGTAATAATAAGGAAAAGGTGAAGTAGAATTATTTAAAATGAATTGTTTCTATTTTATTACTTTCATTTTAAAAGAGCTTAATTACCAAGCCGTAAAGATAGAGTAGATAGAGGTCTTATCTATACAGATAAATAAAATTGAAGTGTCTGTTTGTAATATAAAAATAACAGCTTTTTAGTAAATGCATATGAAAGTATATACAGTACTAATAAAAACACATTTTTTTATTTTTGTCTGTCCGTCTGTCTGTCTATCTGTTTGTTTCGATTAATCTCCGAAACGGCTAGACCGAATTTGATGGGACTTTCACTGGCAGATAGCTGATACTATAACAAGTAACTAAGGCTACTTTTGTTTAAGAAAAAGAATCAGGGTTTCGTGCAAAAAATTAAAACCCATGAAATTGTCAACAATGCCTGCATACTTAGGGATGCACCCGAGCAAAGCTAGAGTAATTCGCTAGTATATAATAATATTTATGTATTTTCTATTTACATGAAATAATGCGAAAGGCTGTAAGTACGTATTTCTTACTAGTAGCTCACCCTGGCTTCGCTCAGGTTCGCCTCTAGTAAAACAAAAACAAATCTATCCCACGGGAACCGTACATTTTTCTGGGATAAAAAGTAGTCTATGTGTTTTTCTGATGTAAGCTATATTATTGTAAAGTTTTATCAATATCCATTCAGTAGTTTTTGCGTGAAAGAGAACATACATACATCCATACATACATTCTTACAAACTTTCGTGTTTATAATATTAGTAGGATTCCTTAATGGTAAAACACGACTGGATGGATTTGTATGAAATTTAGTACGCAGATAGACTATGACCTAGAGTAGTACATCTAGGGACGTCTAGTCATATTGACTTAGTCATCATATATATATATATATATATATATATATATATATATATATATATATATATATATATATATATATATATATAGATAAACTTGCGAACAAAAATCGAATCCTTTTTAATCATTTAACATTTTAAATAACTTTAAGCTACATAAAATGTACTTAAAATATAGAATAGACAAGATATGAAATCAATAGAGCCAATAAGAAATATCTCAATATGGAAATAACTATAGATTTTTATGTACGCCTTGATGGCCTACATTCAATATTGTTGAGACTAAACAAACTTCTCACGTCACAAAACCAACTCTACTTCCTCTTGCAAAATTACTTTACACCTTATGTAGAGGTGGTAGAGTATAATTTTGATAAGAAATATGTCAAACATATGCCTTTTCTGTCGTAGAGTTTGAACCGCAATATTTTTCGAAAGTTGTTTCAAACAAACATTGTACCGTTCGTAGTTTACAAGGCCCGACTATTAGTGATTTCAGCGCGTAAAAATTAAAAATGAAGCAAAAATTACGTTTGACTTGCTTCTCAACTTTAAATTATTATTTTGCTTTAGTTATTTATATAGTATCTTATATGGAGTTATTTTAACCGTTAAGGTAAACAAAAATTTCTCAGTGACACCACTAATAAATAATTATTTTCAAAAAAATTGCTACAATTTTTATAAGAGAATCCTTTTTCTTACCAGAAAAAAATATGTTATTATTTTGTAAAATCTACTACTTTCACAAAAAGTTTTATCAAATTCGATTATTGAATTATATTTTACTAGCAGAACTTCGCTCGCGCTAAAACCACAAAAAAGCTCTGACTTTATGCTATTAGTAATAATGTATGGAAGTCTGTCCGATTTGTTGACATTGATGATTTCTGCTCCGCTCCCTTGGGTAGTAGCATGATGATATATAATTAAAACCTTCCTCAATAAACGGGCTATCTAATAGAAAAATAATTTTTCAAATCGGATTAATAGTTTCTGAGATCAAACAAACACACAATCGTTCAAACAAACAACTGTGCTTCTTTATAATATTAGTATAGATTAGTGTGATATGATATCGATTTTATAACAGCATTAATAAATACAATTAAAAAAACAGATATAAAGTAAATGGTAAGATTTTTATTACGTTTAAAATAAAGTAATGAAAATTACTATCTCAATGCAGTTTACTCAACTTCTGTTAGGTCACAGAAGATGAAATGGTATAGAGAAAATCAATTCTTTTAAAGTTATAATTAATTTCCCATAGTGATATAGAACCTTTGTTTCGCGACACGCACTCGCGCTTAGCCAATTTTATTACAACATAAGTTTTCTCATTTTTTCAACCCTTTTTCTTTACAAGAAAGAAAATTATTAAATTTTCTTGTAGTTCATGCGCATACAAGCTAGGTAAAAGTTTGTTTATGAAATACTACCCGCTGCCCATAACTTTGCCTGAATGGAATTATACCTCTAAGTTTTCTAAAAATATAACCAGTATTTTAAAAATTTTCCGTACTATTTGTTATTTATTGTGGATTATAAGCTGTATTTAACACATTGGTGTTGTATATGTGTATATATTTCAAGTAAAGCAAAGATAACTTGAATTGTCGTATGATCCAAGGCTTATTGTATTGCGTCTATAGTATTTATTATCTATACTAATATAATAAAGAGGTAAATTTTGTTTGTATGTAGGGGTTAATCTCTGGAACGATTCCAAAAATTCTTCCACTAATAGATATCCTTGACGGAATAGGCTATATTTTAATATGATTTAAAATAAACTGTTATCAATATTTGCTAATTAATTCAAAGTAAAATGTGCTAAATAGCCGCTTTATCGGCCTGCGCTGGCCAAATCGTTGTCTGTATATGAAAATAGTGTTTATATATCACAATTATACAAATAAAGTGAATAAGTAGAAAAATGAAGTGGTTTTTAACAACTCCATATTGGATTCTTGGATTTAGGAATATATTTACTACACGATAAGTATTTGAAACCATAGTTACGAAATGTATATTGTAGATTTAATATCTACAATTTACCAATATCACTTAAAAACCAAAATAAGCCATACACTCGATACCAATACCATTTTTTATATGTAAATATGTAAACATAATATAATAAAATTGTATCTAAGTCGAATCTGTACATTAAATATTATTCGGAAATCTAATTGAAATTGACATTATTATCGATACTGAGTCTGAATCTATAGTTTTAAGAATTTTTGTCTGTCTGTCTGTCTGTCTGTCTGATACCGCATCATGAGAAAACCACTGGACAGATTTTGGTGAAATTTTATATGATGATAGCTGGTTATCCGGGTCAACATATAGAATACTTTTTACCTCGGGAAAATATCTCATTTTTGAGAAAAAATACAAAAACTGGATTGTAAGAGTATACTAATATGTAAAACTAGGAATTTGGTTTTTGGTCATCTGAACGCAAGCGGAGCCACGGGCAATGCTAGTTAAGATATAATTTAATGTTTTTGACATCAAAGCTTAACTTAATGCAATGCCTTTACACCAGCCAATTCATTTGAGCTAATTGAACTCGAAATTTTATTACGCTGTAAAAATGTAAACGGGCCTGACAATGACGTACCGTACGACGGGAACATTTGATTCATTCAGTTTTACGACCATACAAAATATAATTTCCTTTTAATTTTTATTCGAATACGTTTTTTGTTCGCTCGTGAAATGAGGGATGGTGATGAATGATTTCGTATTTCATTATCGAAATGGTCCAATGGAGCGTAGCGTTTATGCTACCTAGTCCTGTTTATTATATAAGGGGTCACGGGTTTGCTTTTGGTTAATGTAAATGTTTGTTGATCATGTCAATTGAATGTTTAAGCAAACTGTGTTTCTTTTGCGAGTTTTCTTTTATTTTGTTACTAGCGACTCATGCTCGTTTCGCTCGGGTTCGTCCCTAGGTTGGTCTCTGTCTCTGTGTCAATGTCTGTCTCTGTGTGTGTGTCTGTCTGTCTGTCTGTGGTATGGCTCTCAAACTGATGGACCGATTTTAATGCGGTTTTTTTTCATTTGAAAGCCAGTTTCCTTGTGGTGGTTTGTATGTTTAGTTAATATCGGTCCAGCAGGGTAAGAGTATCAGCTGTTTTCCAAAATGATGTAAGCATTTTAGCGTATGATTACTCGATTCAGTGCTTCACGCGTGCCAGTGTAATCGTTAAATGTCAATTAATTTGCGTAGGGGTTTTTTTTTATTTACACTTATTATCTATTGAAAACGTACCTAGGAATGGTTAGCCCCTAGTTAACTATAAATAGATTATAAACGGTAGATGTTATGAAAATGATATAAATGATTAGTCTACCCATTGGTAACGCGCTCGTTTGAAAAACCAAAGAAGCGAGATTAATCCTAGGTCCCAAATCTCTGAGATTTTCAAGTATGATTCATTTTTTTTATATACTTACTGGGATAAAAACTAACTTAATCATATTCCAACTTAATATTAATAAAATAAATCAGAATCGAATGAAAAATTAAGATTCGTACATGCAAATACAAAAACTTTTCTTTAATCCTTTGTAATAATCCGTGAAGATCAAAAATTATTTAAGTAGATTAAAATTCATAGCCAAACCAGCTTTTGGCCGTAGTTCGTAAACACTTTACCGTAGCGAGAGTCATCTCGCTTTATACAAGGCCGCAGAGTACGGGGACTTAAAGCTAATATGTATTCAATCGATTTTGATAAGTAACGGTTTCAAGGTAGTAATTTTACATGATGCCCTTAATTAAAGCACAGATAAAAAGATTTTTTTTTTAATGTAAACTGTTAGAAAAGGTATTCAATGAATAAACTTAATATCGGTTTTGTTTTAATAGAAATGGACTACACGCTTGGCTCAGTTTGTAGTGATCCTATTTGCTGTGACAGCGGTCACGGGTTCAAGTCCCGCTGGGGGCACTCATTTGTGTGATGAGCACGAATTTTTGTACTCCAGTCGTGGGTGTTTATATTTGGTGTATGTATGTATGTATTTAAAAGTTATATATTATGTGTAGTGTATCAACTATCTGGCATTCATAACACATGCCTCGTAGCTCCCAATATATTTTACAGAAAAAAATCCCGCCTTTTTCGAACATTATAAATTTCGATTTACTACAAATATGCTCGAGCGATATCAAATTTCAAAATTAAATATTCTTGTAGTTTTAGTGGAATAATTGTAAGTATTTTTAATTGTAATTTTTTTTATTTGTTTAATATATTACATCCCATTATTCTTATTAATTTACAATTACTAAATAAACAGTATTTTTTTTATTCATAAGTAGCGACTTACACTAGCTTCACTCGGTTGCGTCCCTAGGTACGTTTTAAATAGGTATATTGTTTTGATATTTCTCAATGTTTAGCCAGCGTAAGACATGTAAATTTCTAAGGACGACTCGACAGAATCAGTTATATTTTCCTAAGGAAATCAAGGCCTTTCCTATAGTAAAGGTATCCTAAATGTTGACCCGAGTAATAAGTTATATACAACATTACGTTTGTGTGACCATGTTAAAATTATAAATGCAAAATTTATATTTGAGATTTGTTTGTAACTCCTTTCCGATGAATGAAAAAAGGAACGGAGAAGATAATATAAGCTCCAGACGTTTTATTTTAACTTTGATAAATTAGTCGAACATCTTAATATATTTTTAACTCTTATAAAAATAAATGTACTAGAAAAAATGTTTGTATGTATTCCGCCCTTTTTAATGTCCTACTGAGCAAGTGCCTTCCATCAATGAGAGGAGGATCAGGCCATAGTCCATCACGCTAGCCTAGTAGTACGGGTTGGTGGACTTCACACGTCTTTCGAAAACTTACTAGATTCTCACATGCATGCATACACCCTAACATAAGTGGTAATCACGTTGGAAATGATTCGTACATGAAAATATCAGAGGTGCGAGTCCCGGGATTTGAACTTGCTTTACTTGGTTTCCCAACCGAGCTCGATACCACTGGGCTACCACCACTATATTATATTAGAAATAAATATTTACTTTAGCCAATTTAAATCACGGCTATTATAGTCATCACTCATGTCTAAAACAAATTTTGTTTTAAAATATCTACATATAAGGTTGATTTGGAGAAAAACCTTAAAAATCTGCATGGTCAAATATTTTGGCACAGATTGAGAATTGTTAGTGAACGCTTCACTTTTATTCTCATTTTATTATTCAAATTGTATAACGAAATAAGTTTTCAAACATTCTATGCTAAAATATTCTTTTTATTTCCACGTCTGATACACAAAGAGAATATATCAATATTACATTTACTTCAAAACTTTCGTTTATCGAGGCTTTTTCTATCTCATTGTGGTACATTTTTTGGAACTAGAATCAAAATTAACCTGTTACGCCATAATTCGTTGGCTTACTATTACAAGGTTCTATGTTAATTTTAATGAAGTTTAGTAATTTTTACATAGAACTTCGTTATTTTGCTATCGTAAAAAACAACAACATAGGACTATGTAAAATTGAATATTTTGTAGTTATGGTGCCGCTATGTAGTGGTTTGTTTTTGTAAAACTGTAGCTAACGACACATAGAACCTTGTAGCATTAATAACTAAATAAGTACTAAAATTGTAACATAGAACTTTGTAATAGTGAGCAAACGATATTACGTCTCGATGTCATCTAATATTTAAAGAATTCCGATATAATTAAGTCGAATATTATCATTATTTGTAAGTTATTTAGTTGAACAGTTAATAATGATCTAATTAGTAAAGGCGTAAACTAATCCTATTAGAGTGGATTTATTCTCAACAAGCGACTCACTCTCGCTTCGCCCAGGTCCTTCCCTAGGTGATTCTTTAAATTGACATATTCGTAACTTTTTTTTATTTATGAACCGATTGAAATAAAACAAATACTAAATGTTAAGTGAAGCTTACCACAATATATTAATGAAAACCACACCCAAATATGTTAAGCCGTTTTTGAGACTAGCGTGCACGAACTCACAGACAAACAGACAGACAAAAGCTCTACAAATCATTGTTTTAGGTTCTATTGCGTTAATAAAGACCGCGAATAATAAAAAATCAAATACCTTCCATATACAGACAGCGATCAGTTACAATTTTATTATACAGATATAGGATAGATCAATCCGTAAATGTAGACAAAGTACTAAGCATATTATATATATATATATATATATATATATATATATATATATATATATATATACATATATATATATATATATATATATATATATATATATATATATATATATATATATATAATTTAAAGCCTTGTAATGTTACAGTTTAATTAAGAAATATTAATTTAGAAAAGTTAATATTTAGTTACAATGATCAAAAGCAAATTTTTCATATTAAAATGGAGATTGAGGTTAATGAAAAGAAAACAAGAGATGAATAAGTTTTATAGCAATTTTCACACATAAAATACTTTAAGTAATAAATATATTATAGGTACACGCCAGAATTTAAATCTATCTATCTATACATACGTATAATAAAATTGTAACTAAGCCGAATCTGTACATTAAATATTTTTTGGAAAATTTTATTGAAATAGTCACTCATGAATCTATAGTTATTAAATTTTTTGTCTGTCTATCTATGAAAGAAGAAATAAAAATCAACAAATATTGTAAGGTGCTATAATGCGGTTTTTGATTTTTGAAATTGTTTTTGTTAAATAGTAGGTAGGCACTGTCTGTAACAAGTATGTGTTTGAAACGTCTATAACCTTAGTCTCCCCCGTAACCATGATTGCTGTAAAGCATTCGAAACGTCGGGAACCAAAAATCCAAATAAATCCGCGAAATAATCCGAAAAGATAGTTTTATTTAAAGTAATAATAGTATGATTACAATAATAAACCTTTTATATTTTCATGCGGGGAATCATTTTCAACACGATTACCACTTGTCTTACGGTGAAGGAAAAGATCGTGAGGAAACCTGCATGTCTGTGAGAACCTTTTTTTTTTTTTTTTAACGTTGGGAAATGCATTTACGCACGACGTGTGGGACTCACCGGCGTAATACAGCCAGTACTACCCACTAAAACCCAACAAAACCTTCCCCCGTCTTAATGGGGCGTCGCAGGATCGCTTACGCATTCAACTACGACGCCCCGACGGCAAGTCTGCCAAAGCAGACCACCACAACCATGGGGTTGCTCCAAGGTCCACTCTGCTATCAGAGAAGTACCAGGAGCAACCCGCAAGGTACACCGCCCCCCGAAGAGGGCCACCTCCCACCACCCACCGAAGTGGGCAACCTCCCTGTGCGTTTCTTAGCTTCGTACTACTACTACTGAGCCCCCCCACCACGACAAGGTGAACGCACGTTGGGGGGAATGTCTGTGAGAACCTAGCAAGTTCTCAAAAGACATGTTCAGTTCGCCTGCACTTGGACAGCCTGGTGGACTATGGTCTGATCACCTTCGTGTCCAGCAGTGGGACTTTAAAAAGGTCTTATTACAAATAATACACCTTATTCAGGGTAAATTAAAATACTTGACTTATTGGTAAAGGTCAAGGACGAAATTACCACTGCTAGTATTGATTATATTATCATCAGACTCTTAAAATTTATTATCAATATGAAATGCAAAATAATCGACATGAAATTATTATGTCATTTATCACGTTACCTCCCAGACCAATATATGTGATCCCATGAGAAATATTAGGATTGGTCAATAAAATATATTTTGGCAATATCTAATATATAAACTTTGGTAAGCTTTACATAAGCCTTTACGTCATATTTGTATTATAAAAGTGAAAGTTTATGTGTGTGTTTGTGTGTATTAGGTATTTATTTACGCTATAATGACTAGATGGATTTTGATAAAACTTAGTACACAAGTACGTATATGGATTTGGATTGAAATATTCCTAGGTTAGTTTAGTGGGTTACTCTAGTTTAATATCACGATCACATTAGACGTGAAATGGTACTTACTTTGTAGTCGCTATAAAGAAATATAAAAACATAATATTATATTTACATATATACTTATAATAGTAAAATTCAATAAAATGTGGCGTGATCTTTATATAATATTATAAATACAAAAGGTATTTAGAGAAACCGAGCGAATCGAGGATGACTCGCTAGCTATATAATAAAGCAAAGGGATTTTTATTTTGACTTTATTTCACGTAGCAACAGATGTACGTCATTTTTGCATAGAAATATTTTATGGAAGTGAGTACCGTAGAATACATATGTACTTCTCGACTCGTGTTTTTTGCATAAAATGATGTATGGGTGTTTTGCATAAAATAAAAAAATACTAAGTAACTGCTCACTCCTACTAACTTTTCACTCATAAACTGTTAAACAAGTTTCGACAAAAATTTGGAAAGGACAAATATTGCATCCTGGGATCGAACATAAGCTATTCTTAATCCCTACTCTACTTGTCTTGCGGGCAAAGCTGCAGGCAAAAACTAGCAAGTACATAATGTTTGGTGGGTGTATAGTGATGATATTTTTTTAAATAATAAATTGTAGTAAAAAGGGATAAATCGAACCTACTTCTCCAATTCAATAAGAAATTAAATAATAATTAACTCTATTATTAAATTAAAGTTACTTAAATGAGTAGCTGACGCCCACAAATAATATTCATTCCACCATCAAAATGAACAATTACTTAAACACCTCCAAGCCTTTAATTATAGTATTTAGGAACGAAATCATCGACTATCATGATACGCTATGCCAAAAAATTTCATAGGCGTTATTAATAGAAGCTTTACTTCAAAACCACAGTTAGGGGCCAAGACAATAGATTCTCGTAGCAATTAAAAAAAATATCTGCCAAATAGAATACTCCAGTGCTAGTTCCATCTATACAAACCAGACTTTGGCGTTTCGCGTCCCAACTGTTATAAAATATGAAACACTGTGCAAAATTCGGCTCGACCCCCCGTGAAGTTCGTGAACGCTCGGCGAAACTCGGCTGACTTCGTAGCGCCGTAGCGGCAGTTACGTAGCAGTAGCCGCGTGGGGTCTACGCTGCTCTAATATCGTGTCTGTGTTTATTTTGATGTGGTTTTGAAAGAAGTGTTATACTTTTATATGTGAAGTACTAATATGTGCAGTGGCAGTGTTGAGGATATTCACCAGTTACCTGTTTGATGGTGGAAAATAATGGTAATGTTTATATTACAACGTTTATGATTGCCGATGGTTTTAATTTTTCATCTGTTATAATTTATACGTTTCTATATTTAAATGAGACTTTGGTATAATGAAATAGGCGTAGCTCTACGTTTTATAAATTCAAAGTATAAGATGTTAGCAGTTTGGCTTTAGAAATAAGTCATACTTATTTAATTTTATTCTCTTCAAGAATAAATAAATATTTTAAAACAAAATTTCGTTGATCTACAGACTGCAATGATATTAAGCTGTGTTTTTAATAATTTTTGTCCTCTTTTTAATTGAAATATTTGATGTTTAATTAATTTTCTTCATAATATTTCTTTTAAAATGATAAACCAACTCAATTTTCACCTACGTGTATACTATTTTTTTTAATTTGCGATGAAGAATAAATATTAACCGTTCTTAAATTTTAAAATTACATATGAATATAATAATATATTCCACAGATTTTACGATTTCATATACAGTAAAAGGAGTTAGAGACACCATGGTGACAGCACGTTTGGCTCCGATTGTAGTAACCCTACTTGCTATGCCAGCGGTCGCGGGTTTGAGTCTTGGCAGTGGGCATTCATTTATGTGATGAATTGAGTTTGTACTCCAGTTATGGGTGTTTATTTTTATAATATGTATGTATTTAAAGTTATATATGTGTAGCTTATCATGGAACTAGAGGGTGTTGTGTGTTAATGTCCCAATATATTTTTTCAACAACGTATACTAAGAATGTTTTTAAGGGAATAAATCGTAATACATTGTTACGAAGACAGTTGCGAATAAATTATTGTGCTCCTCGGTTCATAAAACAGTAAATAAAAATAGGCAGAAGAAAGCTCGCCCGACGTACCTTTAAATGTTACACGCATTTTGCTTTAACGAAGAAGTGACGATGAATTTTATTGTTATTTTGGATATAAACTATCATTACAGATATAACAAATTTTATTTACCTCACGTATAAAATAACATTAAATAATTTTAAAATACATTGTATATTTTTGTTATATAAAACTCTATTTTATTTTTATTAATACTGCTACAAAACGCTGCTTTTAAATATCTAATTGGGTTGCTTAGATAAAGGATTCTTGGTTTAAGATACTTACTAGTATTTGCCCACGATTCTTCCCCTTTTTCAAATATCTCTCTGAATAAAGTTATCATTAACAAAACAATTTTTACGGTTTTTTTAGTGTTTTAAAGCGAAAATAATGCATGAATAAAAATTACTTTATCTTGATTTTAATCAAAATAAAACCGCAAAATAATCCATAAAACATACAAATGTGTAAATCTAAGAAAATATTATTATACTTACATTTAACTTTAACATGTAATAATTTGGTGTCTGGTTAAAGAATGGCATTAGATACTGCAACCCGATACATATTATTACTATGCGCTCTACCTCCATGCTTCCAGATATGTGAGAGTATAGACATTTGATACTTCAATATTATATTTAACGAGCAGTGCCCGCGGCTCCGCTCGCGTTCAGATGACCAAAAACCAAATCCTTAGGTTTTACATATTAGTATACTCTTACATTGCAGTTTTTGTATTTTTTCTCAGAAATGAGATATTTTCCCGCGGTAAAAAGTATCCTATATGTTGACCCGGATAGCCAGCTATCACCATACCAAATTTCATCAAAATCCCTCCAGTGTTTTTTCTGTGATACGGTAACAGACATACAGACAGACAAAAATTCTAAAAACTATAGATTCGGCCTCTGTATCGATAATAATGACTATTTCAATAAGATTTTCCAAAAAATATTTAATTTTATTATATGCATAGATGAAAAAGACAAGGAATTTTCTATTGAATTTCTTTCAGCAATTCAAAAATGTAAATTATAAGTCATATTTTCTCTTCGAACATATAGAGTCAGTAAGTGTAAGTCAGTAAATGATACATTTTCAGGTAGATTTTTTAATACTAGCGACTTACTCCCACTTCACTATAGCGCATCTACACATATATATCTTTATGTTTTCCGTTCTATATAGGCAGCGCACGCCTATAAAGCATCCCAAGGACCAGTTTTTTACCAAATTAAAGATATTATGATTTGTGACAATAATTCCATTAGGCATTATCGGTTGAAAGTACTGGGCGATAATATAGCTTACTAATAACGAAAAAATTTTTAGAAGCGAATACGTAATTTTAGAGATTACTCTTTACATCCAAATTTACAAACTGTGTATCTTTATAATATTACATAGTTTAGATAAAAAGTAAAGAATATAAAAGTACTCAAACATTTAGACTTGATTACACGAGTTCTTTTAAAATTCATAAAAAATTTTAATGTCGAAATAGTTTAAAACATAATTTTTGCACATAAAAATTAGTTTAAATTGACTTTTAACGTATATATGTACATATTTTCATGTCGAGATCGTCTGTAGGCTAGACGAGTCACGTAGTGCTTTATAATAAATTCAATTCTATATACTCTTTGGCCCAATTTAAGTTAGAAAGGTGCTGCTTTAGACGTCAAAGTAAACTGAAATTACAGCTACCTTGGACAGGAAAAAGTAATTTTGTTTGCCAACCCTTGGGGTTAACAATTTTAAAAGGGCGATATAATATTGCTTAGACAACGTTGTTTTCAGGATAAATATTTGGGATGTGCCTTTTAGTATATACTTGCGACTCACCTTTGCTTCGCTGGGGTCTCTACGTACGTTTTAGATTTATAAAAATAATAATTGCGAGTGTAGCTTAGAATATATGCTACTGCGGATTTTTTTAATATATTTATTCTTTTTAAGGCTTGCAATTTTTTTGTATATTGTTTCGAATTTGATGTAAATTTCTAAAGACTACTTGTCAGAACAAGTTGTGCTTAGTAAATAACGCAGAAATAGAAAAAATAACACAAAATTTGCTTAAAATCCATTTGGTAGTATTCGCATGAAAAGTAAATAGAGTTTTCGAGTCTATATTCTGTACACAATACGTGACAGTCATTGGTTATTAAGAAATATTTCATGTACAGATTTCGCTTTGTTACTATTTTTACTTCATGATATATTATGGATATGGAGTAGGTTACATCTACTTTCAAGTGGAAAACTAGTAATTTAATAATAATAAATATGTTGGGACATTCACACAGCACCATCTAGTTCCATGGTAAGCTACGAGAATTGAGCTATGGATACCAGATAGTTGATACACTACATATACATGAATAACTTTATATACATACATATTATAAATATAAACACCCATGACTTGAGTACCAACATTCGTGTTCATCACACAAATAAATGCCTCCAGCGGGACTTGAACCTGCGACCGCTGGCACAGCAAGAAGGGTCACTACAAACTGAGCCAAACGTGTCGTCATGATCATTTATATTATAAAAACATGAGAATTTGAGAAGCTACTTAATATGCTATTTATTTAATGGTTCAGAAAACACTTTATTGCTTATAATATTGCTTCCCATTAAAGTAAATTTACACAACCACCGTAATATTTCACATCACGTTTCGTATAATGTAAGCGGAAGTCTTTTATTATTAGCTTTTTATTGTTTTAGATCCATAGCGTGATAAAGTAAAAATCGTCTAACTACATATTGATTATTCTAGTCAAGTTATTCCCAATTTTAGTTTTAAATACCTGTTAAAAAACTCATTGTAAAAAAAGAACTATCGTTCCATAATTTATTTTTATGTATTAAAATAACAGCTGTCCTTCAATTTTTTAAGTTTATGAATATAACTACCGACTCTTCCTTGCTCGTAATTTAGATTTTTTTAAATAATCTATACTAATATTATAAAGAGGTAGAGTTTGTGAGTTTTTGCGTTTGTGACGTTGTAGGGGTAATCTGTGGTCTACTGAACTGATTTAGATGGAATTTGGTAATAAGATAGTTTGAGACCTTGGAAAGAACATAGGATACTTTTTATCTCAGAAATCAACCCTTAAAGGAGTGAAAATTTGTATGGGAATCAAGCTAGAAACGAACCAGAGTGGAGCGAGGGTGAGTCGCTAGTTATTATAATATAGAGGCTACACCTTTCAGCAAATTTTATTAATAACAGCTTCCTGTATGCTATTGCAGTACATATTTATCTGTGTACTTTTCTGTAAGTGACTGTTTCAGGTATAAATCATATCGCAGTTAACAGAGTTAATGTCAAGTTGATTCAATACTTATTGCGATACTACTGAAACCTAATAATTCTAAATTTATGTCTCTCCTTACTAGATGTAAATTTGGCATAGCTTGTATGGATATCATGTTAAATGCCTATCTCTAGTAGGAACCATAGATAAGTATGCTATTGGAGCATAACATTAAAAATAATCATTTATCAATGCCACCATTAACCAAATCATTTCGTATACTTTTACCGGTCAATGATATATTTTAATGTATTTTATAAAAACAATCAGTAAAATTTCTTGTTAAGTTTTTTAACCAAATTCAAAAAAAGAGGTTTAATTCGACATGTATGTATTATTACTGGAACTGCAATATATATTTTAAAGAAATATACAAAATTTTAATGATGTATGTATATTGTATGTACATTTGTTTGTATGTATGAAGAATTGTACACGCATTTCTCCGAAACTATTATTCAAATTGTGACCTTTTTTTGGAATTTTATTGGCTTATATTTACTTTAATTTAGGGAATAGTGCACGTTTCATCAAAATCGATAGTTTTCAAAATATAGACTAATAAATGTAAGTGTAACGGCATGGCCTTAAAAAAATTGTAAGCCCTTAATCCCTCCACGACCGCGGACACGCCGGCGTGTCAGTTAACAATAGATTTCTTAGAAATTTAATTAATTTCTTAGAAATTTACCTGGAGGTGTAATGTCTTTTTATTGAGGAAAATTATAGGTTATCTAACATAACGCTACGAACCTTAGAAGCAGAAAAAAAATACAGTAATAGACTACGCGAGTGAAGTCGCAGGCAAAGATTGATATTAATAATCAAATTTTTACTTCATATCCAACCCCAACTAACACCCTCATCTTATCTTACTGTACACGTCTGATCTAATTTATTATACAAAGGAGATACATAGTGGGAGAATCTTTTTTATGCTTACATCTTTGCTTATTCATAAAGTTTTTACGTGACATAATGCCCTTGGATTTCGAGTTGAAGACTTCTAATATATTACTTCAGTACCATCAGCTTCCTTTAGAACGTAAGATGAATAAAAAAACATAACACTTTTGAAATCGTTTCACTGTATTTTTTATATCAAAACATAAAATAATATTAAAAAGACTTAACATATGAAAATATTTTAAATAAAACTATCTTTTCAGATTATTTCGCGGATTTATTTTGATTTTTGGTTCCCGACGTTTCAAATGCTTTACAGCAATCATGGTCACGGAAGAGACTAAGGTTATATATAGACATCTCAAACACATACTTGTTACAGACAGTGCCTACCCACTATTTTACTAAAATGATATCAAACATTCAAAAAATGGCAATAAAGTACTTTACAATATTTGTTGATTTTTATTCCTAAAGATGTTATTTTTTTTAATAAATATTATAATTAAATATAGCAATATTATTTATTTAATTTTTGCTGTTATTATTATAAATATTACAATTTTTAAAAAACTTTATTGATAACTAATATTATTTAGTGTTGCTATTATTATATTATGTATAACCATAAAGAGTATTAAAAATTAAAAATATTAATTATTTATCTAAGCAATATTATTGTTTTATATATAATTTAAAAGAAGTTAAAATATTAATTTAGATTGCTATGTTTTGAAGTTAAAATATTCAGCAACATTATTGTTACCTTTATAGACAAAAAATATATTAATCAGAATTAGTCATTATTGCGATTTACACAGTATGAACTAACTACATCCACTGGTCTGTTATATTTATTTTTGTTGTTAGATTTTATAATGTTTATTACTGGATCCCATGATGATGGTAGTACCCAGCCATCTTCCTTATTGAAGTTTGGATATTTTTTAATCTCAATAACTTCGCGAATCATCCTGGGGCGATAACGATATTTTAAATAAAACTATCTTTTCGGATTATTTCGCAGCTATAAATCCACGAAATAATCAGAAAAGATAGTTTTATTTAAAACTAGCACTGCCCGCGGCTCCGCCCACGTTCAGATGACCAAAAACGAAATTCGTAGGTTCCACATATTAGTATACTCTTACAATGCAGTTTTTGTATATTTTCTTAGAAATTAGATATTTTTCCGCGGTAAAAAGTATCATATATGTTAACCCGGATAACCAGCTATCATCATACCAAATTTCATCGAAATCTGTCCAGTGGTTTTCTCGTGATGCGGTAACAGACAGACAGACAGACAGAAAGACAGACAGACAAAAATTCTAAAAACTATAGATTCGGACTCTGTATTGACAATAATGTCTATTTCAATTAGATTTTCCAAAAAATATTTAATGTACAGATTCGACTTAGTTACAATTTTATTATATGTATAGATAGTTTTATTTAAAATGTCAAATATTCGCGTAAATCTAAGAAAGTATTATGAAAATATTATTACTTTATATAGAACATTATAAAAGTGTACTACAAAAGAAGAAATTAATTATTAATGCATTTTGACTATTTTGTCACTATTTAATGAAAGTTCTTTAATGTCTCCTTGCTATATAAATTTGGGGAACTAAAATCGATTTTCACAACTTCATCGGAGATGTAATTTTTCCTTATAAGCAATAAAAGTAAAGTAAAAGAGTTCATACGATTTCTACTTTCCGAGTTTTTTTTGAAATTGCGAATTCGACGTAAATAAAATTTATATCATTAGTGGCAGTGGTAGCCCAGTGGTAAGACGCTTGCTTGGGAATTCAAATTAAGGTTCGAATCTCGGCTCACCTCTGATAATCACATGTGCAAATTATTTTCAACATGATTATTACTCGTCTAGCGGTGAAGGAAAATATCGTGTGGAAACCTGCATGTCTGAGAGAACCTAGCAAATTTTTGAAAGACATGTGATATCCGCCAACCCGCATTTGGTCAGTGTGGTGGACTATGGGCTTATCCTTCTTGTATTGACGGTTCCGTATCCATCAGAGGGACGTTAAAAAGGTTGAATATAAAATTAGTATCGTATTATATAATATTTAATCCCTCTACGACTGCGGACACGCCGGCGTTACAGTTAACAATAGATTTCTTAGAAATTTAATTAATTTCTTAGAAATTTACCTGTAGGTGATATATCGATAAATGTGCTTCCACCATGGTTTTCAACCCATAATCATTGACTCCATCTACGCTTGGTCACGGTGGCTTATCTCACTAAGACTGTTATCTGTCCAGGGAATATTATAGTACTTAGACACGACCAGTGAGAGAGGTACAGATTCGATAGCTTTCCAAGCTCTTCGAGACATGCGAATGAACTCATAAGCTACCCACCTCAAAGGTTCCCCAAACAACCCAAATAAGAGGCTCAGAATTTTATATTTTTTTGGTCTGTCTGTCTGTTACCGCTCACAGAAAAACCACTGGAGGGATTTTGATGCAATTTGGTATGGTGATAGCTGGTTATCTTAATTTTTGCGAAACAGAAGCATTTAACTTTTAATTAAGTGGTCACAGTCCATAGTTATAAATATTATTTTAAATATTTATAACATTGTTAGTATTATGTTAAAATTTAATGTGGGTTATTAACATTTTATATAAATATACGGTTTTTGTGGTTATCTATTAGTGGTTTCATATTAAAGTGCGAATGGTTGTATAAAAGGTAACCACAAATATTAAATATGAAAAGTATTTGCTTTGAACAGTTTTATTTTTTTTCTAAATTATAATATATATATATATATATATATATATATATATATATATGAACGGCTTAGTTAAACATTATAAGGTTTTATTAATATAATAAGCTTGAAAGTTTCTAGCTTTATAATTTTATGTTCATATACAATGTACACTAAAAAAACTGTATTTAAATTTGTCCAGTTGCTCTCAACCAGTAGGTAGGTAGTGACTATTTAAAATAAATATACAGGTCAAAATTAATTGAAAATTGACGAGAAAAACGTATTGAATTTGTTCTATTGCATCTCAAACTTTTTTAAAATAGGTTTACAATTTTTTGATATGTATGTAATATGTATACATATGTAAGAATTTTACAATTAATTATAATATACTAGCTGACCCTACAGAAGTTGTGTGCTTTAAATAAATTTCTTAGTGAAATTCATGTAAAAATCCTAATAAAGTAGTACTTTTAGTATTACCTCTACCCACCATCGCACTATCCAAATCGATCCAGCCATTTTCATGTGATGCAGACACATATTAGGTAAAGAAGTAATAAACATACACACACACACACACGTACACAAGCACATTCACACATACGCACACACATGCACACACACTGTAATAAAATCGTATTTATAATTTCTGTGTGATTTAATAAGCCTGTCGCGTTGCTCAAGTTAGTAATTTGTTTTAAAACAGCTCGAAGTTTTATTTAATCTCTAATTTATTCATCTTATTATAGTTAAATATGGCTCAGTTAAGAATATTTTGTAACTTTTTATTACCAAGTTTCTACTTGCCATGTTACGAAAATTATAATGTGATTGGCTTTAATTATCTACTAGTTTAACAAATCTATTTTTATGAGATATCTATTTTTGAAAGTTATTTCATACTTCTTCTCCTTGCCTGTTTCCCAATCACTTGGGGTCACAACGAAGATGACATCTTCTGTACTGCTGATAGGATTTGGCAAAGTTTTACGACCGCCTGCCTGACGTCAACCCTCCTTGGAAATGCTATTGTCTCTCTTTGTCTGAATGGTGTCGCGGAAGTCTTGTAATTATTATGCACTTTCGGTTTTGTTGCCTTTTAAAACATTATTATACTACTACTTAAATTTTTAATGTTATATTCGGATATATTTTAAAATAAATTTTGTTTTGACGTTGTTAAAAATTTTTTTGAAAGTTATTTCATACGAATTACTCAATAAGCCTATTTGTTTTATGTAGATTTATGCAGAAGGCGTTTAATTTTTTAATATTTTACCGCAATATGATATTTTATGTAATATTTTGGCCAACTGTCAAACGAAATGTGATTTTTTTTAATAAACATAGTATGGATATGTAAAGTATTAGCTTTATAAAGAAACGACCTGTAAGCGTAAAAATAATCATTACATTCCTAAAAATTAATTTAAATTCAGTGTAACTTTATAATTTAAAAAAAGTAATTATTTTGGAAACGACTGAAAAATATGGTGATAGGTTACGAACGGCCAATATTATTATGTTGGCAGTTTTGCCATACCATAAAATATTATTTCATTGGCCATAAAATATTATTTATTACTAGTTGCTGTCTGGGGTGTTTGTCGGTGTGTATATGTTTTAAATCCATAATAACGAAACATGACCCTTGCTTTGTAATAAGCACATGGCACGGGAAGCTTAACTTATGTCTATATATATGGGATACTAGCATTTCCCGCGGCTCCGCCCGCGTTCAGATGCCCAAAATCCAATTTCTTAGGTTTTACTTATACACATATATACATTTTTTCTCAGAAATGAGATATTTTCCCGCGGTAAAAAGTATCCTATATGTTAAAAATAAAAGCAGCCTAAGTTACTCCTTTATAACATCAGCTATCTGCCAGTGAAAGTCCCGTCAAAATCAGTCCAGCCGTTTCGGAGATTAATCGGAAAAAACAGACAGACAGGCAGAAAAAAATGTTATATATGTTATATATGTATGTTGTACCACTAAACAAGTATACAGTATACAATTTCATACGCATTTAGTAAAAGGCTATTATTTTGACATTACAAACAGACACTTCAATTTTATTTATCTGTATAGATATTTTGAAGATTTGAATAAATATAAATAACAGTCTAAACGCTTAACTCTACAATATATAAAATTTAATAAGTAAATAACTTTAAAAAAAATTTTTTACATCTAAATTTTCGCTGAAGCATTATCGTGGTTATTAAATTTTATTCAACGCTCTTCACAGCTCGCGGTTGCGGTTGCTCTGCACAACGATAGTTATCTAAAACTTTAAAATTCTTAGAAAAATTAATAAGAAATAACTTATAAACCTTGTTAATAGTTGTTGAATAACCAATTTATAATTACTTTTTCCAATTTTCGATGTTTGAAAGTTTAATAAATATTTTTGCTACATATGTATAAATATAAGTTAAGAAAATATAGATTTACAGGAGAAGATTAGAGAATTTCTCGATTTAGTTTTATTTCGAGTAATGATCGACTTCTAAAAGTAAATAGTACTTAATTTGATTCTATATTATCGATTTCGTAACGAACTCCTTGCTATTTAAAAATCGATTTTGATAATTCCTTTTTTCAATGAATACAGTTGACCTATACTGTATATACGTACATATTCTTTGTATGTATTGTATATACGTGAAGTATTTGTACAAAGTAAAAAGTAGTGTTGTGTAAGGAAAACATCAAGTGAAGCCATATAATAAATTAAATGCAAAAGATACATAGGGACGCACCCGAGCGAAGCGATGTTAAGAATAGACTAGTGTAGCGGAAAAATTATAGAACAATCGATGTTTTATGCTGGATAGGTAAAACATATAATATATAATACAAAAAAACATATAATAAGCCATTATCTATTTTTTTACCAGTTTATATCTGAAATTACGCACTGGTGGTAAATTCATGACGAACTCAGCACTCTTGAGATCAGAAGAAAAAATTTCGGTAATGAAAAAAAATATCCTTTCCAATTTCACTTACTTTGAGCCTACTTAAAGAAAGGAGAGAAAATAAATAATCAGATCAAATACCAGTTAATCTGATCTTCGCTCGTTATTAATTTGTCTCTAACTTAATTAAAAAACATTAGATTTTTGAATGAAAATTGTCTTATACTTAACTAATGATTCAACCTGGCTTCACCCAGTATGCACATACGTACATACATAAAGTGTGAAGATAATACGTATAGTGCACAAGTGTACCCGCAAGCACAAGTGCACTCTCTGTTCTGGTGGGATAAATAAAATAAATATGCTGGGACATTAACACAGCACCATCTAGTTCCATGGTAAGCTACGCAGCTTGTGTTATGGATATCAGATAGTTGATACATTACACACTTTAAATACATACATATTATAAATATAAACACCCATGACTGGAGTACAAACCTTCGTCGTCACACAAATGAATGCCCCCAGCGGGACTCGAACCCGCGACCGCCGGCACAGAAAGTAGGGCCACTACAAACTGAACCAAACGTGTCGTCGAAAATGACAATTCAATATAACTGGTGAGAGATCAGGCCCGTTACAGATGAATTTACGTTTTTTAAATATACGGTGATGTAACACCGTAAATGTCTCAATTTCGGGTAGTTACTGAAAATCTATTGACAGAAAAACCAATAACTATGTATGGTTTCGTGTATGTCCTGACGCGGGATTCGCATCCAAGACCCTTGGATCTTTAAGTATACTTCTTTTACAACGGTTCCATATATGATCTATCAATAGACGTATGACTTACTGGTCAAATCTTCGAATACCTTTCGGAACAAATAAATATGGTTTTGAAACGCTGGTGTGGCAGCTATGATAAGAAGTAACCTACGTGTTAAACCAAGATTCAAGCTGTCATTGTAATATCCTATTGCATTTGTAATAGGATTAAAAGTCTTACAGTCCCCTGTCCGTTGACAGCAAGGAACCCATGACGGGCTTCCCTAGTGAGATCAAAATGATTCCAGCTATAACAATTGCAAGTTCCATTCAAATGTTAACGTGTATCACATATTCGTATAATATATAGTAGAACATGTAACAAGAATCAATCAAACTCACTCACAAACTTTCATATTATAATATTAGTGCAATATACCTTAGTATTAGTTTGGATAAGGTGCACAATATATGTTTTATATTTCACGGACCAATGACATAGAGCAACCTAGTTTATTATTCTAAATGTAGTAGTGTTATTATTTATTATTTTAAAAAAACTATCTTTCGGATTATTTCGCGGATTTATTTTGATTATTCAATTCGAATTTAAAATTTTGTCTGGCAATTTGAATTTTGAATTTAAAAATCA